>JANDEH010000010.1:7619964-9111606 GCA_024610705.1 Tetragnatha versicolor
ATTAGAGACTCTGGTATCAACACAAATGGAACGATCCTGCAAAGAACTATTCAACTACTCGCTTTTGCCGATGATATTGACATAATTGGAAGAACGAAACGCTCAGTTATCGACGCTTTTGTAGCCCTTGAGAGTGCGGCGAAGGAGATGGGGCTTGAAATAAATGCAGACAAAACAAAGTTTTTAATAGCAACAAGTAAAACTCCTGATCTATCCCCTTTAAAGATAATGACCTACTCCTTTGAAACTGTAACCCGCTTCAAGTATTTAGGAACCTTAATCTCAAGCCACAACGACCTGAAAATTGAAATAAATAGCAGAATTTTTATGGCCAACAGAAGTTTTTACGGCCTCAGAAACCAACTGAAATCCAGGTTCATCAGCGTAAAGACTAAGCTAATCATCTATAAGACTTTAATCAGACCCATAGTCATGTATGGGAGTGAATGTTGGACCCTCAATAAAACCGAGGAGGAAAAACTACTAATTTTTGAAAGGAAGATCTTAAGAAAAATATTCGGACCTACTCAAGAGAACAACGCAAGAAGGATCCTTTACAACCACGAAATATACAAAAAATATGGTAAATTCGGCGGGACCGATATAGTGAGAACAATTAAAGCGTCACGCATCAGATGGCTGGGCCATCTCTTTAGAAATCCCGATGCTGACCCTACCAAAAAAGTGACTTTCTCCAAAATTCAAGGGACAAGAAGAAAGGGACGACCACCTACAAGATGGATTGACGATGTGGAAAAAGATCTCAGGTTTTTGGGGGTCAACCGATGGCGGGCGGTCGCTCCAGACAGGGGCAGGTGGAAGAGAATCTGTGAGTCCGCCTTGGCCTCTAGGGGGCTGTTGTGCGTATGAAGAAGAAGAAGAAGCAAAAATCTCAGTGAGAGTATTGTTGCCAACGTCAAGAAGAACTCACTGAAAAAAATTTGATCAAAATATCTTGAATATTTGTGGAGATAATAGCATGTGAAAATAGCACTTTTTCAGGGGTCAAAAAACAAAAAGTTTGCATATTTCTAAATTTTTCAGTGTTATTGTGTAGTTTTGTGTTTTTTTAGTTGAAAGAACACAAAATTTATTCAAATAATCAAAAAAATTTGCAAACATACGAACTTTTTATTTTTTTACCCCTGAAAAAGTGCTATTTTCACATGCTAATATCTCCGCGAATATTCAAGATAGTTTGATCAAATTTTTTTCACTGAGTTTTTCTTGACGTTGGCAACAATATTCTCACTGAGGTTTTTGCTCTATCTCCTTTCGTTTTTAAATTAATTTTTTAACTTTTTAATTTCGCTGCTAGGGGCGCTGTAAGTCATCTATCTCAATGGATTCTCCAGGCTCACTTACCTAGGAGTAGACCTTACTTCCGTGGGAGGCGTTGGTTCCGAATAAAAGCCGTGCAACGCAATTTTGAAACACCCTGTATACTTATAATATAGAAAATATTGCTATAGACCTTAGAAACACATACGATAAACTTATTCTTTGCATGTTAACATTGTCATAAAATGTTTTCTAATAAAGTTAGATTATGAGTGTTTGATTGTTATTTTTTTTCGTTTGGACATACTTGAACACCCGCGGCCACTCTTACAGACCATATTCTGTTTCTTTAAAACCATTTTTGTGAAACAAGACTATTTCAGAGCTTTAATAACTCTCAAAAGATTTGTCAAGACCACTGAACACTTCGGGAAAAATTACTTATAATCCTGACATTACAAAGTGACATATTGAAAGATAAGCAAACTATTATTAACAGGCGAAAGATATAAAAAGAATTAAGAAAGGTCTGGTTAATAGAATCCCAGATAAAATATCATTTCATATTATTTTATACACCATTAGCTTGTCAGATTATCTGGAGAGTTATATCATATGAAACATCTTTTTTCGATTGTTTCGAAAGAAGAAAATACTTCAGAGTTGTTGTAAGGCAGACTTATTTCTGGGTTTTGATAATGTACACTCATCTGATACATATCTTCATATCTTACTTTACGCAGACGACGCAGTGATTTTGGCTGAATCCCCTATTGATCTCCAGAAAAAGCTTAACTTATTGGAACAGTTCTGCTCGGACTTCCATTTAAATGTTAACATAAATAAAACGAAAATTGTGATTTTTAAGAAGGGGGGTAAACTTTCTAAATCTGAAAAAATTTTCTACCAGGGTACAAAACTCGAAATCGTCAGAGAATATATCTACTTAGGAATACCTTTCTCCTCAACTGGCAAATTTAACTGTGCAAAAAATCATTTTACCTCCAAAGCAAAAGCGGCGATCTGTGCATCTTGGCCTATTTTTACGGGACCGCGTTTCAACTCAATCAAATCTTGGTTTAAATTATTTGAGTCTCTTATTCAGTCTGTTTTTATATATGGTTCTGTTATATGGTCCGCGAGCAATGTTTATGAGTTAGAAGAGTGTTTTTGCTTTTTCGTTAAAAAGCTGTTCACGCTTTCCAGAAACACCCCGGGTTACATTCTAAGACTAGAACTGGGTCGCCCTCCGATTTCAGTAACTTTGGTTGAATTAATTTTAAAATATTGGATAAAAATACTCAGGTTACCAGACTTTAGATACACAAAAATTTGTTATAATAAGTTGTTTTCGAACTCCAAATTCTCAACCAACCCAGTATATAACTGGACTTTATGCATAAAAAATATTCTTGATAATCTTGGGTTTAGTTTTGTTTGGAATGCACAGGACCCGGTACAAGCCACAATCTACCTTCCTTCCATACTGAGGACTGTCTGGGATCAATCTGTCCAAAATGATATTTCTAGGACTGAAAGAACCACTCACTTCCCTCAATACAAATTTTTAAAAAACTCCTCCTTTTTTGAAGATTATGTTGATTCAGAGTATGATATTGCTATAAAGAGAATAATTTTCCAGTTGCGATTAAATCAATCCCGGATATTTTATAAAGGCGAAATCTTCGAAATTTTTAATACTAACCTTTGCTCTTTTTGCAACTTGGAAGAGAATGAGACTTGGCAACACATATTTAACTCTTGTCCTCTGTATAACCACCATAGACTAACTCATTTACAAAATTTAAAACCTTTTCCTCATATTCTAAAGCAGAAAAACATAAACTATAATTTAATTTTCCTTTTTACCATATCTGTTTTAAAACTTCGCCGCAATATATTACTTGAATCAACTTAAGTCATACTTTGAATATTTTGTTAAAATAAATGCAATAAAATTTGTGTGTATGCTAAAAATATGTTTATAGGTGTTAAACTATCTGTTAAAATATTAATGTTAATTTATCTGTGTTAAATTTGTTTATTTGTAAAAATGTTTTTCTTTTTTTTTTTAAATTTATTTCATATAGTCTCTTACTGCTACTTTTCATGTTTCATTTTGTAAACGGGCAGTGCCCATTACAATAAAGTTTCTTGTGTCTGTGTGTCTTGTCTTGTGATAATGTACACGTATGTAAACAATTTAAGTTGCAATAAAGAATGTGTGTTTTTATGAATGTAAACGTTGTTATGTTAGAAAATATCCTTCAAAAACTAACAGAGAAACTTATTCGATTATGAAAAGAATCCGTAATAAATGTTATGCAATTCGATAAGCTACATGTATAAGTCTTAGTGCTAACTAATAAAATTAAAAATTATATCTAAGTATTGAAAATACACTGAATTCATTACCTTGTAAGGAGCTTTCCTTAAACATCTTATTTGAGCTACCAGAACTACCAACTACAAAAAAAGAATATTAAATTACCTTTATAGAGAAAATGGAAAATTTTTTTGACAAATAATAGAACATTTTCTTCTATAGTAAATATTACCTATAGTAAAACTTTTCAGAACATCAAATGCTGCGTAGTTTCTCATTACTCTTTAGGAGCATTGTATGAAACTATGAATTTTTTCGATAGAATTTACCTATTTTCAGACAGGTGCCTGATTTAGAAATAATTGCTATAGTTACTCTGGCATTTTTTATAACGAATATGTAAAAATGTACTATTTATAAACAAACATAATAAACATTTAAATTAATGTAATTTTCTTAAGAGCCACTTTACAAAAAGTAATTAGTACGAATAAAATTAATATATAACTATAACGTAAATGGACTCAAATTGCAAACAAATAACATGGCATATCATGATACATTTTTACGCTAAAAATGTTCCGTGTAATATAAAAAGTACGTGTTTGCACGAGAAATAAAAAAGGTCATTTTATTCAATCCTGCCAAAAACGCTTTACCTATACTTGGCATCAGTGAGGGCCACGTGCTTGTTTTATTTCCGAATTCTGGGTGCATTTGACGTGCATTATGTTGGGGAACAGAATGCCAGGAATGCTAACACAACCGGCGGACCAGCCTTCGTATATTTGAGCTTCATCTTTCAAGCACCCCAAATAGTGTATGCAGGATCCCTTTTACAGTACAATACACACCTTTGTTATGTTTCTATACATAGGTAGTATTTTACATATTTGGCCATTGTATGAATGTATGATATTCGGTAAATCCAGGGAGATTGAAATAGAAAAGATAAATTTAGGCGCGTATGATATTATTTTAGTCTCGGGGAAACATATTGAGTAAATCTTTGTTTCCCAGGGGACATCCATAAATTACGTGAGGTGTTTTTTTCAAAATCTGGACCCCCTCCCCCCTTGGTGAGATTTAGTGAGATTTTGCTGGACCCCCCTCCCCCACATGTGAGATTTACTTACAACCTTTAAAAATAATTTTCTATCCTATTAGTTTGCATTTTGTGCTTCAAAGCACTTAAAACTTTTCCATTATTAATGATGTGGGGGAAAAGAACATTATTCCGCCTAAAAATCACAACAGTATCATATCTGTGGGTATTATTCCTTTCTCTTAAAAAAGAAAATCGTATAACTTCTAACTTAAAAAATGACGTGAGATTTTAATCGACCCCCTCCCCACTTGGTGAGATTTGATGAGATTTTTCCAAACCTCTCCCCCCCTATTTTTTGACCTCACTTAATTTATGGATATCCCCTAACTAAATTTGTGTCTTAGAAAAATCCACCTCTTACCTCACCTTTAGTAAATATGTAACAAATACTATTATAGAAAAGGTTCAGCTAAAGATGTTTTGCTTACATCATATTTTAAAATTTTAATATCTGATCCATATATATTGATAAATTAAACTATTGTCCTATAAACTTTGCTGTAATAAATAATTTAATTATTAAATAATTATAATTTAATTATTAAATAATTATTATTTTATTATTAATTCATTAATTCATTCATTCATTATTTATTCATTAATAATTAATTTCGCGCGAAATCTTAACGGGTCGGCTAGCGCCGACGAGCACCCAACCTGAGTCATGCTCGAGGCGCAGCCGCCCGGCGAGATTTCGCGCGAAATCTTAACGGGTCGGCTAGCGCCGACGAGCACCCAACCTGAGTCATGCTCGAGGCGCAGCCGCCCGGCGAGATTTCGCGCGAAATCTTAACGGGTCGGCTAGCGCCGACGAGCACCCAACCTGAGTCATGCTCGAGGCGCAGCCGCCCGGCGAGATTTCGCGCGAAATCTTAACGGGTCGGCTAGCGCCGACGAGCACCCAACCTGAGTCATGCTCGAGGCGCAGCCGCCCGGCGAGATTTCGCGCGAAATCTTAACGGGTCGGCTAGCGCCGACGAGCACCCAACCTGAGTCATGCTCGAGGCGCAGCCGCCCGGCGAGATTTCGCGCGAAATCTTAACGGGTCGGCTAGCGCCGACGAGCACCCAACCTGAGTCATGCTCGAGGCGCAGCCGCCCGGCGAGATTTCGCGCGAAATCTTAACGGGTCGGCTAGCGCCGACGAGCACCCAACCTGAGTCATGCTCGAGGCGCAGCCGCCCGGCGAGATTTCGCGCGAAATCTTAACGGGTCGGCTAGCGCCGACGAGCACCCAACCTGAGTCATGCTCGAGGCGCAGCCGCCCGGCGAGATTTCGCGCGAAATCTTAACGGGTCGGCTAGCGCCGACGAGCACCCAACCTGAGTCATGCTCGAGGCGCAGCCGCCCGGCGAGATTTCGCGCGAAATCTTAACGGGTCGGCTAGCGCCGACGAGCACCCAACCTGAGTCATGCTCGAGGCGCAGCCGCCCGGCGAGATTTCGCGCGAAATCTTAACGGGTCGGCTAGCGCCGACGAGCACCCAACCTGAGTCATGCTCGAGGCGCAGCCGCCCGGCGAGATTTCGCGCGAAATCTTAACGGGTCGGCTAGCGCCGACGAGCACCCAACCTGAGTCATGCTCGAGGCGCAGCCGCCCGGCGAGATTTCGCGCGAAATCTTAACGGGTCGGCTAGCGCCGACGAGCACCCAACCTGAGTCATGCTCGAGGCGCAGCCGCCCGGCGAGATTTCGCGCGAAATCTTAACGGGTCGGCTAGCGCCGACGAGCACCCAACCTGAGTCATGCTCGAGGCGCAGCCGCCCGGCGAGATTTCGCGCGAAATCTTAACGGGTCGGCTAGCGCCGACGAGCACCCAACCTGAGTCATGCTCGAGGCGCAGCCGCCCGGCGAGATTTCGCGCGAAATCTTAACGGGTCGGCTAGCGCCGACGAGCACCCAACCTGAGTCATGCTCGAGGCGCAGCCGCCCGGCGAGATTTCGCGCGAAATCTTAACGGGTCGGCTAGCGCCGACGAGCACCCAACCTGAGTCATGCTCGAGGCGCAGCCGCCCGGCGAGATTTCGCGCGAAATCTTAACGGGTCGGCTAGCGCCGACGAGCACCCAACCTGAGTCATGCTCGAGGCGCAGCCGCCCGGCGAGATTTCGCGCGAAATCTTAACGGGTCGGCTAGCGCCGACGAGCACCCAACCTGAGTCATGCTCGAGGCGCAGCCGCCCGGCGAGATTTCGCGCGAAATCTTAACGGGTCGGCTAGCGCCGACGAGCACCCAACCTGAGTCATGCTCGAGGCGCAGCCGCCCGGCGAGATTTCGCGCGAAATCTTAACGGGTCGGCTAGCGCCGACGAGCACCCAACCTGAGTCATGCTCGAGGCGCAGCCGCCCGGCGAGATTTCGCGCGAAATCTTAACGGGTCGGCTAGCGCCGACGAGCACCCAACCTGAGTCATGCTCGAGGCGCAGCCGCCCGGCGAGATTTCGCGCGAAATCTTAACGGGTCGGCTAGCGCCGACGAGCACCCAACCTGAGTCATGCTCGAGGCGCAGCCGCCCGGCGAGATTTCGCGCGAAATCTTAACGGGTCGGCTAGCGCCGACGAGCACCCAACCTGAGTCATGCTCGAGGCGCAGCCGCCCGGCGAGATTTCGCGCGAAATCTTAACGGGTCGGCTAGCGCCGACGAGCACCCAACCTGAGTCATGCTCGAGGCGCAGCCGCCCGGCGAGATTTCGCGCGAAATCTTAACGGGTCGGCTAGCGCCGACGAGCACCCAACCTGAGTCATGCTCGAGGCGCAGCCGCCCGGCGAGATTTCGCGCGAAATCTTAACGGGTCGGCTAGCGCCGACGAGCACCCAACCTGAGTCATGCTCGAGGCGCAGCCGCCCGGCGAGATTTCGCGCGAAATCTTAACGGGTCGGCTAGCGCCGACGAGCACCCAACCTGAGTCATGCTCGAGGCGCAGCCGCCCGGCGAGATTTCGCGCGAAATCTTAACGGGTCGGCTAGCGCCGACGAGCACCCAACCTGAGTCATGCTCGAGGCGCAGCCGCCCGGCGAGATTTCGCGCGAAATCTTAACGGGTCGGCTAGCGCCGACGAGCACCCAACCTGAGTCATGCTCGAGGCGCAGCCGCCCGGCGAGATTTCGCGCGAAATCTTAACGGGTCGGCTAGCGCCGACGAGCACCCAACCTGAGTCATGCTCGAGGCGCAGCCGCCCGGCGAGATTTCGCGCGAAATCTTAACGGGTCGGCTAGCGCCGACGAGCACCCAACCTGAGTCATGCTCGAGGCGCAGCCGCCCGGCGAGATTTCGCGCGAAATCTTAACGGGTCGGCTAGCGCCGACGAGCACCCAACCTGAGTCATGCTCGAGGCGCAGCCGCCCGGCGAGATTTCGCGCGAAATCTTAACGGGTCGGCTAGCGCCGACGAGCACCCAACCTGAGTCATGCTCGAGGCGCAGCCGCCCGGCGAGATTTCGCGCGAAATCTTAACGGGTCGGCTAGCGCCGACGAGCACCCAACCTGAGTCATGCTCGAGGCGCAGCCGCCCGGCGAGATTTCGCGCGAAATCTTAACGGGTCGGCTAGCGCCGACGAGCACCCAACCTGAGTCATGCTCGAGGCGCAGCCGCCCGGCGAGATTTCGCGCGAAATCTTAACGGGTCGGCTAGCGCCGACGAGCACCCAACCTGAGTCATGCTCGAGGCGCAGCCGCCCGGCGAGATTTCGCGCGAAATCTTAACGGGTCGGCTAGCGCCGACGAGCACCCAACCTGAGTCATGCTCGAGGCGCAGCCGCCCGGCGAGATTTCGCGCGAAATCTTAACGGGTCGGCTAGCGCCGACGAGCACCCAACCTGAGTCATGCTCGAGGCGCAGCCGCCCGGCGAGATTTCGCGCGAAATCTTAACGGGTCGGCTAGCGCCGACGAGCACCCAACCTGAGTCATGCTCGAGGCGCAGCCGCCCGGCGAGATTTCGCGCGAAATCTTAACGGGTCGGCTAGCGCCGACGAGCACCCAACCTGAGTCATGCTCGAGGCGCAGCCGCCCGGCGAGATTTCGCGCGAAATCTTAACGGGTCGGCTAGCGCCGACGAGCACCCAACCTGAGTCATGCTCGAGGCGCAGCCGCCCGGCGAGATTTCGCGCGAAATCTTAACGGGTCGGCTAGCGCCGACGAGCACCCAACCTGAGTCATGCTCGAGGCGCAGCCGCCCGGCGAGATTTCGCGCGAAATCTTAACGGGTCGGCTAGCGCCGACGAGCACCCAACCTGAGTCATGCTCGAGGCGCAGCCGCCCGGCGAGATTTCGCGCGAAATCTTAACGGGTCGGCTAGCGCCGACGAGCACCCAACCTGAGTCATGCTCGAGGCGCAGCCGCCCGGCGAGATTTCGCGCGAAATCTTAACGGGTCGGCTAGCGCCGACGAGCACCCAACCTGAGTCATGCTCGAGGCGCAGCCGCCCGGCGAGATTTCGCGCGAAATCTTAACGGGTCGGCTAGCGCCGACGAGCACCCAACCTGAGTCATGCTCGAGGCGCAGCCGCCCGGCGAGATTTCGCGCGAAATCTTAACGGGTCGGCTAGCGCCGACGAGCACCCAACCTGAGTCATGCTCGAGGCGCAGCCGCCCGGCGAGATTTCGCGCGAAATCTTAACGGGTCGGCTAGCGCCGACGAGCACCCAACCTGAGTCATGCTCGAGGCGCAGCCGCCCGGCGAGATTTCGCGCGAAATCTTAACGGGTCGGCTAGCGCCGACGAGCACCCAACCTGAGTCATGCTCGAGGCGCAGCCGCCCGGGTTTTATCTTTACCTGTTCGGGTACGCGATGAGAAAATAGAAAATAGAAAATAGAAAATAGAAAATAGAAAATAGAAAATAGAAAATAGAAAATAGAAAATAGAAAATAGAAAATAGAAAATAGAAAATAGAAAATAGAAAATAGAAAATAGAAAATAGAAAATAGAAAATAGAAAATAGAAAATAGAAAATAGAAAATAGAAAATAGAAAATAGAAAATAGAAAATAGAAAATAGAAAATAGAAAATAGAAAATAGAAAATAGAAAATAGAAAATAGAAAATAGAAAATAGAAAATAGAAAATAGAAAATAGAAAATAGAAAATAGAAAATAGAAAATAGAAAATAGAAAATAGAAAATAGAAAATAGAAAATAGAAAATAGAAAATAGAAAATAGAAAATAGAAAATAGAAAATAGAAAATAGAAAATAGAAAATAGAAAATAGAAAATAGAAAATAGAAAATAGAAAATAGAAAATAGAAAATAGAAAATAGAAAATAGAAAATAGAAAATAGAAAATAGAAAATAGAAAATAGAAAATAGAAAATAGAAAATAGAAAATAGAAAATAGAAAATAGAAAATAGAAAATAGAAAATAGAAAATAGAAAATAGAAAATAGAAAATAGAAAATAGAAAATAGAAAATAGAAAATAGAAAATAGAAAATAGAAAATAGAAAATAGAAAATAGAAAATAGAAAATAGAAAATAGAAAATAGAAAATAGAAAATAGAAAATAGAAAATAGAAAATAGAAAATAGAAAATAGAAAATAGAAAATAGAAAATAGAAAATAGAAAATAGAAAATAGAAAATAGAAAATAGAAAATAGAAAATAGAAAATAGAAAATAGAAAATAGAAAATAGAAAATAGAAAATAGAAAATAGAAAATAGAAAATAGAAAATAGAAAATAGAAAATAGAAAATAGAAAATAGAAAATAGAAAATAGAAAATAGAAAATAGAAAATAGAAAATAGAAAATAGAAAATAGAAAATAGAAAATAGAAAATAGAAAATAGAAAATAGAAAATAGAAAATAGAAAATAGAAAATAGAAAATAGAAAATAGAAAATAGAAAATAGAAAATAGAAAATAGAAAATAGAAAATAGAAAATAGAAAATAGAAAATAGAAAATAGAAAATAGAAAATAGAAAATAGAAAATAGAAAATAGAAAATAGAAAATAGAAAATAGAAAATAGAAAATAGAAAATAGAAAATAGAAAATAGAAAATAGAAAATAGAAAATAGAAAATAGAAAATAGAAAATAGAAAATAGAAAATAGAAAATAGAAAATAGAAAATAGAAAATAGAAAATAGAAAATAGAAAATAGAAAATAGAAAATAGAAAATAGAAAATAGAAAATAGAAAATAGAAAATAGAAAATAGAAAATAGAAAATAGAAAATAGAAAATAGAAAATAGAAAATAGAAAATAGAAAATAGAAAATAGAAAATAGAAAATAGAAAATAGAAAATAGAAAATAGAAAATAGAAAATAGAAAATAGAAAATAGAAAATAGAAAATAGAAAATAGAAAATAGAAAATAGAAAATAGAAAATAGAAAATAGAAAATAGAAAATAGAAAATAGAAAATAGAAAATAGAAAATAGAAAATAGAAAATAGAAAATAGAAAATAGAAAATAGAAAATAGAAAATAGAAAATAGAAAATAGAAAATAGAAAATAGAAAATAGAAAATAGAAAATAGAAAATAGAAAATAGAAAATAGAAAATAGAAAATAGAAAATAGAAAATAGAAAATAGAAAATAGAAAATAGAAAATAGAAAATAGAAAATAGAAAATAGAAAATAGAAAATAGAAAATAGAAAATAGAAAATAGAAAATAGAAAATAGAAAATAGAAAATAGAAAATAGAAAATAGAAAATAGAAAATAGAAAATAGAAAATAGAAAATAGAAAATAGAAAATAGAAAATAGAAAATAGAAAATAGAAAATAGAAAATAGAAAATAGAAAATAGAAAATAGAAAATAGAAAATAGAAAATAGAAAATAGAAAATAGAAAATAGAAAATAGAAAATAGAAAATAGAAAATAGAAAATAGAAAATAGAAAATAGAAAATAGAAAATAGAAAATAGAAAATAGAAAATAGAAAATAGAAAATAGAAAATAGAAAATAGAAAATAGAAAATAGAAAATAGAAAATAGAAAATAGAAAATAGAAAATAGAAAATAGAAAATAGAAAATAGAAAATAGAAAATAGAAAATAGAAAATAGAAAATAGAAAATAGAAAATAGAAAATAGAAAATAGAAAATAGAAAATAGAAAATAGAAAATAGAAAATAGAAAATAGAAAATAGAAAATAGAAAATAGAAAATAGAAAATAGAAAATAGAAAATAGAAAATAGAAAATAGAAAATAGAAAATAGAAAATAGAAAATAGAAAATAGAAAATAGAAAATAGAAAATAGAAAATAGAAAATAGAAAATAGAAAATAGAAAATAGAAAATAGAAAATAGAAAATAGAAAATAGAAAATAGAAAATAGAAAATAGAAAATAGAAAATAGAAAATAGAAAATAGAAAATAGAAAATAGAAAATAGAAAATAGAAAATAGAAAATAGAAAATAGAAAATAGAAAATAGAAAATAGAAAATAGAAAATAGAAAATAGAAAATAGAAAATAGAAAATAGAAAATAGAAAATAGAAAATAGAAAATAGAAAATAGAAAATAGAAAATAGAAAATAGAAAATAGAAAATAGAAAATAGAAAATAGAAAATAGAAAATAGAAAATAGAAAATAGAAAATAGAAAATAGAAAATAGAAAATAGAAAATAGAAAATAGAAAATAGAAAATAGAAAATAGAAAATAGAAAATAGAAAATAGAAAATAGAAAATAGAAAATAGAAAATAGAAAATAGAAAATAGAAAATAGAAAATAGAAAATAGAAAATAGAAAATAGAAAATAGAAAATAGAAAATAGAAAATAGAAAATAGAAAATAGAAAATAGAAAATAGAAAATAGAAAATAGAAAATAGAAAATAGAAAATAGAAAATAGAAAATAGAAAATAGAAAATAGAAAATAGAAAATAGAAAATAGAAAATAGAAAATAGAAAATAGAAAATAGAAAATAGAAAATAGAAAATAGAAAATAGAAAATAGAAAATAGAAAATAGAAAATAGAAAATAGAAAATAGAAAATAGAAAATAGAAAATAGAAAATAGAAAATAGAAAATAGAAAATAGAAAATAGAAAATAGAAAATAGAAAATAGAAAATAGAAAATAGAAAATAGAAAATAGAAAATAGAAAATAGAAAATAGAAAATAGAAAATAGAAAATAGAAAATAGAAAATAGAAAATAGAAAATAGAAAATAGAAAATAGAAAATAGAAAATAGAAAATAGAAAATAGAAAATAGAAAATAGAAAATAGAAAATAGAAAATAGAAAATAGAAAATAGAAAATAGAAAATAGAAAATAGAAAATAGAAAATAGAAAATAGAAAATAGAAAATAGAAAATAGAAAATAGAAAATAGAAAATAGAAAATAGAAAATAGAAAATAGAAAATAGAAAATAGAAAATAGAAAATAGAAAATAGAAAATAGAAAATAGAAAATAGAAAATAGAAAATAGAAAATAGAAAATAGAAAATAGAAAATAGAAAATAGAAAATAGAAAATAGAAAATAGAAAATAGAAAATAGAAAATAGAAAATAGAAAATAGAAAATAGAAAATAGAAAATAGAAAATAGAAAATAGAAAATAGAAAATAGAAAATAGAAAATAGAAAATAGAAAATAGAAAATAGAAAATAGAAAATAGAAAATAGAAAATAGAAAATAGAAAATAGAAAATAGAAAATAGAAAATAGAAAATAGAAAATAGAAAATAGAAAATAGAAAAT
Organism: Tetragnatha versicolor; assembly: GCA_024610705.1. Lineage (NCBI taxonomy): Eukaryota > Metazoa > Arthropoda > Arachnida > Araneae > Tetragnathidae > Tetragnatha > Tetragnatha versicolor. Next base: position 7,633,322 of record JANDEH010000010.1, read on the forward strand.
AGAAAATAGAAAATAGAAAATAGAAAATAGAAAATAGAAAATAGAACTTCAAGTCTTCAAGTCAAGTTTCTAAGTTAATTCAAATTAGAAATAAAAATTTAGGTAGTACATCTTATACAAAAACTAATAGACACTGAAAAAAATATTAGTCTTTCCATCACAATCTCTTAAGCACACAAGTGGAATCTATTTAAAATTTTAAGAAAGCAACGACTTATAAAAATTAATCCCATTTATTATTATAGCTTTAAAAACGCTAATCAAAGACTAATCTGCGAATCAAGACAATCATCATTCAAATCACAAATCAAAGTCAAAACGCAAGAGTACAAGTCAAAACGCAAGAGTACAAGTCAAAACGCAAGAGTACAAGTCAAAACGCAAGAGTACAAGTCAAAACGCAAGAGTACAAGTCAAAACGCAAGAGTACAAGTCAAAACGCAAGAGTACAAGTCAAAACGCAAGAGTACAAGTCAAAACGCAAGAGTACAAGTCAAAACGCAAGAGTACAAGTCAAAACGCAAGAGTACAAGTCAAAACGCAAGAGTACAAGTCAAAACGCAAGAGTACAAGTCAAAACGCAAGAGTACAAGTCAAAACGCAAGAGTACAAGTCAAAACGCAAGAGTACAAGTCAAAACGCAAGAGTACAAGTCAAAACGCAAGAGTACAAGTCAAAACGCAAGAGTACAAGTCAAAACGCAAGAGTACAAGTCAAAACGCAAGAGTACAAGTCAAAACGCAAGAGTACAAGTCAAAACGCAAGAGTACAAGTCAAAACGCAAGAGTACAAGTCAAAACGCAAGAGTACAAGTCAAAACGCAAGAGTACAAGTCAAAACGCAAGAGTACAAGTCAAAACGCAAGAGTACAAGTCAAAACGCAAGAGTACAAGTCAAAACGCAAGAGTACAAGTCAAAACGCAAGAGTACAAGTCAAAACGCAAGAGTACAAGTCAAAACGCAAGAGTACAAGTCAAAACGCAAGAGTACAAGTCAAAACGCAAGAGTACAAGTCAAAACGCAAGAGTACAAGTCAAAACGCAAGAGTACAAGTCAAAACGCAAGAGTACAAGTCAAAACGCAAGAGTACAAGTCAAAACGCAAGAGTACAAGTCAAAACGCAAGAGTACAAGTCAAAACGCAAGAGTACAAGTCAAAACGCAAGAGTACAAGTCAAAACGCAAGAGTACAAGTCAAAACGCAAGAGTACAAGTCAAAACGCAAGAGTACAAGTCAAAACGCAAGAGTACAAGTCAAAACGCAAGAGTACAAGTCAAAACGCAAGAGTACAAGTCAAAACGCAAGAGTACAAGTCAAAACGCAAGAGTACAAGTCTAAACGCAAGAGTACAAGTCTAAACGCAAGAGTACAAGTCTAAACGCAAGAGTACAAGTCTAAACGCAAGAGTACAAGTCTAAACGCAAGAGTACAAGTCTAAACGCAAGAGTACAAGTCTAAACGCAAGAGTACAAGTCTAAACGCAAGAGTACAAGTCTAAACGCAAGAGTACAAGTCTAAACGCAAGAGTACAAGTCTAAACGCAAGAGTACAAGTCTAAACGCAAGAGTACAAGTCTAAACGCAAGAGTACAAGTCTAAACGCAAGAGTACAAGTCTAAACGCAAGAGTACAAGTCTAAACGCAAGAGTACAAGTCTAAACGCAAGAGTACAAGTCTAAACGCAAGAGTACAAGTCTAAACGCAAGAGTACAAGTCTAAACGCAAGAGTACAAGTCAAAACGCAACTAGAGTACAAGTCAAAACGCAACTAGAGTACAAGTCAAAACGCAACTAGAGTACAAGTCAAAACGCAACTAGAGTACAAGTCAAAACGCAACTAGAGTACAAGTCAAAACGCATGTACAGAATTACTTCAAGGGAACTAGGCAATTTAAAATTACCTGCTTTTTTTTTACTCAGAAGGTGAAATATGAGAAAGAAATTAATTTACACCCAATGAATGTGTGAACCTAGCAAGAGTAGAATAGTAAGTGGTAGTTTCCTGCATTTTTAAACAGCTAATAACTCTAGAACTATGGACGGTGTCAACTGGAAGTAACTTACCGATGGAAACTCCGATTGCATTGTTGAAATGCATAAATTGTAGGGTTTATTTCTCCATCTTAAGGTGACTTCCCGCCTAACTGATAAATTTTATTTCAAAATATCTTAAATTTAAAACGAAATTTAAGACAAAAAAACAAATTTATATTTTATTAAATAGTAAAAGTTAGCGAAATAATTCAAATTACTAATTTGAAATATTATTTTCGAAGCACTTTTTTCTGGGGATGGACCCTCCAGAACACTTTGAAATTTTATCCCCGAAAAGTAGTGTTTCGGATCATTTTTGAAAAAATACATACTTACTAAAAGAGATGTCAAAATTTCGGGAGGGGGGGTCCGCAGTTTCTAACGTAATTATGGTTGGGGGGTTGATGTTTGCTTATCTTTGCTGACAAAGGGGGAGGGGGGTTAAGAATGACCAAAAATTGCCTTACATAATATTTGTTTTGTAATTGTAAATACAGGGTTTAATCAAATTTTCTACCGAGATCTAGGCTTTTAGTATCGCTTTTTATTTTCCCTCGGAGTTTCTTTTTTTGAATCATACGATTTCACAAAACTATTCCTGAAATATTTCACTTATTTAGCACATTTTTCTTTCGGGAAAATTTTGATACATAAATTAGCAAAGAAACTCCGAGAAAAACAAAAAGTGAAGAAGCTATGGAGATAAAAATAATTCATTCTTCCTTTCTTAATCTAGTCTAGATCAACGCACACCAAACTTTGAACAAAAATTTAGTGTGACTACAGATGTGTTCATTATAAAGCTTTATTGATTAATTGAAGTAACAAATTAAAATTAAAAGTTTTAAAATTAATTTATGATTTTAATTTCTACCACAATTTTAATTTAGAAAAATAAATAATTTAAATTTTACTTTAAATATTCAAAAAAGCAGAAAGATATTTGTATCCGGCTGCAAAACAGTATTACTCGAGTGCAACTTAAGTTGAGCCTGAACGGTCATGGCAAGCGCAGAGCCAGAACGTTGCCTAAGAGAATCTGAGTAAACAGAAAGCTTGCTGGGCTTCGTGAGATCTTACTGGCTGGCGAGTTTTATTCAAACAAGTGTAGTACTACTACGTGTTGTGCCCCTTGAAAGGATAATAATAATAAACATTTTGCAAATCAGGATGAAAATACGCTTAATATACGTGGATCTAAAAAGCTTTAAATTTATTAAAAAAATTTACATTGGATATTTTAAAATTGAATCTCTTAATTTCACTCAAAATTCCAACATCGCACGGGGAACTACTTTCTTTGGTTGCTCTCAGCATATTTCTACAGGCTCAACTGAAGTTGCAACCGAGGTGAGTCTGCATGGGAAAAATCTGTTTTGGCGCAATGTTAGCTTAAAACTATGATTTAGAGCAGATTGCCCCAAGAATACTAAATTGATGCAGTTAGATGCACCCTTTTCATACCCTACACATTAATAACAAGAGTCCGCTACATAACGCATCAAAATTGTCACACGCATCAGATATTGACAGAAACTTGTGCTGTTAAAATGCAGAAAGGTGTGCAAATGTCCATCTCTATTTTTTTACCCTTTACCGCATTATGATTCGCTGCAATTTTTTTTTTCGTGCAAATACTTTTTTTTGAGTCCTTAAATTGAAAATTAAGGGATATACATAAAAAAAATAATCATATTTGGAAAATTGAATCCGCTAGAGCCAATTACTTAAATTGATACTTTTGAGTATTGTCAGTACACGGAGTGCTAAAATATTCTCACAATACAAGAAAAACATAGCTTTTTTTTATCGCAGTAATAAGTCTTAAAAAATAATACACTTAACTTTTGACTTTAACTACTTTTTTGCGAGAACAAAAATGAGAATCATGTGAATCCGACCGAAATGGCATCAGCTAAACTTACAACTTCAGTTAAATCTATTCGCATTTCCCGCTAAAATACTCATCATAGAACCTTCGCTGCTTTTATTCGCAAGGATGGTTATTCTATGTAATTTTAAAGTTGGCGGTACTTGTAAGTACCCCGTCGGTAAATAAAGGGTTAAATCCTTTATCAACACGTAAACATTTCCGGGTAAACAGGTTCGAAAATATGAAAGCGCATTGAGATGGATGAAAGGCAGAGCGACTGGTCCGGAATAGTGTTTTTAGCTTTAATAAATTATATCGTGAAAAGTAATAAAATGGTTCAGTACCGATTGAGCCGTTCCCGATTGAGCCGGTAATAAAATATTCTTCCGATTCAGCCGGTGAGGGTTAAACGAATTCTTATTTTGCGCCGTTTCAGCCGGTGAGTACCTTAGGTTACCGGATCCAGGGGGCTAGAGGGGGCTCAAGCCCCCACCACAAATGAAAAGTTTCACACTATAAACCCACTGAATAATGAAAGAACCTATTGAACTTTTTAAAAAACTCACTGAAACTGAAAAACACCATTTAATTTTTGAAACCAAGTTTAAACTTTGAAAAAACCCATTAAATTTAGAAAGAAATCTATTTAACTTTAAAAAAATATTGAAATCTAAAAGATCTTCTTTAATTTTTATAACTAGTTTGAACTTTAAACGCCTTAAATTTTTGAAAAAACCCTTTCAATAATAAAAAAAATTAAAAACCATCTTAAATTTCAAAAATATCCTAAGCTTTAAAAAACCCATTCACAATATTAAAAGAAATTTACTTAACATATAAAAAACACTGAAATTTAAAAAAAATTCTAGTTAATTTTTTTATAAAGCTTAAACTTTGAACTATAAACGTTCTAAGTTTTGAAAAAACCCATTTAATAATGAAAAAACCTTAATTATTGAAACCTGGTTAAAATTTTAAAAAACCCACTCAACTGCAGTTCTTGGCATGTTATTTCATTAAATGTTTTTCTTCAATATTAAAACTGCCAAATCTTGATTTTTCTTGAAAAACCCAAAAATGGGTCCAAAATGTGGGTTTTTCCACATTTTTTTAAAAAACCCATTGGGTCCAATCTAGCCAACCCTGAATACGTATTGCATTATACCAAGCACGATTAACTTACTGAAATCATAAGTTGTATATTTGTAAAGCCAGAGACAAGGGTTTTATTTTCAACAGTAAAATAAGTCTATCAAATTTAAAAAAAAATAAAGATTAAAAACTTAAAATTAAGTAGTAGTGAACAGTTTTTTGAGAGAAATTGGGTTATTGTACCCAAATAAGATCCAACAAATTTATTTTAACGCCAAACTTAGTTTGTATTGCCAAACAATGACTCACCGGCTCAATCGGGACTAACAAACCATCATAAAGCATCACACCGGCTGAAATGGGAGAATTTTTGACAACCGGCTCAATCGGGAACGGCTGAATCGGCACATCACCAATAAAATGGTTAAGAATTTCCTTGATGGATAAGAATTTCCTTGGTCCCTTGAACTTTCTTTAGACACTAATTTTTAATTTCAAAGTTTTGAAAGATTAATGCCTCATTGGTGGTCTATTGCTTATTTGGTTCCCTTATGAATTATACATATTGATCTGTATATTACAAGTGATTGAAACAGGCTGTAAAATTTTAGTCAGATTTTCATTTCTTAAAGAATTCAGTCAGATTTTCATTTCTTAAAGAATTTAGTCAGATTTTTGAAAGGGGGTCGATGAACTTGGTAAAATAATACCAAGGGGTCGATGCATGAACAAGTTTGGGAAACCCTGATCTATTACAAAGAGAGCGAAACACACATCCTCATAAGGAATATACAGTTATTAAAAATACGCTATAAATTATTGTTTAACTTAGTTATGGCTTTTGTAGAAGTCTTGGGCATGTAAACAACCTTCAAGATTTAGACATTATTAAGCATTAGACATTATTAAAAACATTATATAGCTAAAGATTGCCAACTCACCAACACCCATCGACGATCATATAGTTGCTGTTGGGTACGTCTTCTATCAGGCGTCTACATCACTGGAAGGACGAACCTAAAATTAATAAATCTGTTAGGGCTAGCATGAAAATCAACCATACCCCCTTAAATCAGCGCGCTCATGCTTAAAATAGGTATTAAATACGTTAAATTAAAGTTTGATGAAAATGATCTTAAAACAATCAGAGTACATTCACGTAAATAATTTCTTACCTGTTAAAGAATCGGAAACCAATTGTCCAGTGTCTGGTGTGAGATCATTTGCTTGCTTGCTGCCGAGGCAACTGGAGACGTGAGATAATTTCACTAAAACCCTATTTTATACATAATTAGGAAGATTTGTTTCATATCTCTTCAAATGGAATAAACTCGTTCAGTGCATTTTTAATATGAGTCATCAATACAGTTTCCTAACAAATAGGTTTCCGTACATGCAGTCCTCAAAATATGTACACATTTTTGCGGGGATAGATTCTTTCCAAAATATTTGTGTAGAAAAATCTCTATATTACAAGGGAATTTTGAATTTCAGTTGAAATAGAAGTATTCTATTCAAAGAAATATTTATAGGGATTTTATTAAAAATATAAAAACGGTAAAGTTTAAAGAAAACACTCGAAGCTAGTGTTTTAACCAACTTTTCCAAATTAAAATTAAGTTTAAGTTGAACACAATAAGGGGTAAGGGGTAATCGAATTTAATTGATAAAATGCATTTAAAAATGTATTTAAATGTGTGTATTGTGAAAAAATTCATTTGTGTTTTGAAAGAAAATAAACACTTATTTACTATTTAATAACGTCGGTTCGATTCCGGCCTCGCCCTGGGTGTACTTTCTCTCTCCTATTTCAGTAAAAAAATCTGTTCGTGTCTGTCTTACTTGACGAAGGTTTATAAGCGGATCCTTGAGATCAAGCACAAAAACCGGAAAATACATATACCCACAATCCAATCCAAACTAGTTAATACAGTAAATATATGGTTTATTTCATGTTAAACACAGTTAAAACAGTTTTTATTGTAGCATATTTCACCGCATACGCTATTTTGAGATGCGGGTTCGATTTTCAAGATTTTCCGCGGCAGGGGCAAAAAAAAATGACATTAATTCCATTCAAAATTTTGTATGCAAAGAACGGATTCGCATTCAGCACCCTCTAGTTTATGAAAAAATGTCCCATTCTACCCCAGCACCGGGGTGGGATGGGACATTTTTAGTTACTTTAATTCATTTATAAATCTTAAGTTTTGTTTGCTATCACATTGGTTATATTTTGTAAACATGTTAAAGTGTTTCAAGATGTTATTTGGAAAGTTGAAAATTTATGCAAAGAAAACTAAATTTTTAAAAAATATTCTTGTAAAAAATGTCTCATCCCTCCCCGGTCTCATCCTACTTAATGATTATCCAGGGCCAGGCACAAGCATGGGCGGGTCCGTGGGGCCATGGCCCCCTCCGAGAAACCCAATCAAATATACCTTAAAATCACTTTTTCAATGCTGAAATTCAAAGTTTTCTGGGGGAGAACCCCCAAACCCTCCTCTAAAATTTTTACGTCCATTTATGGTGATTTACCTAAAAAATTCAGCCGCTTAGTAGAAGTGGTCCTTTTTAGGGTTTTCTCAAAATAATTTTAAAATAATAAAACACTACAATATAAAAGGCTATTATTTTAAATAAAATTTCTGGGGAGAGACCCAAGACCCCGCAATAATTCGTCTTTTATTAAATCGTCTAGAACAGCGGTTCTCAAACTTTCTATCGTCACGGACCCCTTTATATAGCAGTCAGACGTCGCGGACCCCCAACATTTTAAACACCAAAAGCCGTAACCAGACTTTTGTTTTGGGTTTTAGATTAATTAAAATTAGTTTATATAAATCATAATAAAATTTTACAATAATTACTGAAGAGGCGTATATAGATGTTTATTTCGGGAGGGGACAAAAATTATTCCTGAGCCTCCTATGTATATTCAATTGGTCCAAGTAGCTTTTTAGTACATTTTTAAGTAAAATTTGCGTCTTAGGGAACTTAATATAAAAAAGTTATGACTAATTAAGTTTTAGCTACAAAAGGGGGATCTGAGGGGGCCTCCCCCCAGAAAATATTTGGAAATTCTTTTCGAAAAAACAGGTTTTTAATTAGTTTTGATACCCCTCGTTAGAATTTTTTGAATATAAGTTTTTTTTGTAAGATTTGCATTTTGATAAACTTAATGTAAAAAAAAGTTTATAACAATAGAGTTTTAAGAACAAAAAGGTATCTGGGGGATCATCCCCAGAAAAGTTTTAGAAATTTGACCCTAAAAACACATATGGTTTTAACTTGGTGTTGATACACTTCCAAATTTCAGACTGTATTCTTAGGTAGGATTTCGATTTCGATGAACTTATTTTAAAAAGGTGTTTAATAATAAAGTATACCAAGTACTAGATGGGGTTTGGGGGTCCTACTCCAGAAACTTTTCGGACATTTGAACCAAAAAACAGGGTAGGGTTTAAACTTGTTTTGATACACCAAGTCCATATTTCTGGGAGGGGATAGGGCCCCTTCACCCACCCTTATTATTAGCCCTTGAATTACTCTGTGAGGGTTTGGGGTCTCTCCCTGAAAAAATTTTGAAAATTGGCCTCAAAAAGATGCGTTACTATGTTTATTTTGAGGCATGTTTTTGGTTACACTTGAAGAGAACAGTTCCTTGTAAACCATTTAAATTTCAAGGAAAAAATTATGCATTGAAGTCGAAATTTTGAGGGGGCTGGGGGTTCTCTCGCAGAAAATTTTTGAAATTTGCCTCTTAAAACTAGTGTTTCATTTCATTTTGAAACTCTTTGGGGAATTCTAAAAGTAACTTGAGGAATTCCCCAAGGTAACTCGCGGACCCCCTAGGAAGGCGCCGCGGACCCCCAGGGGTCCGCGGACCACAGTTTGAGAACCGCTGGTCTAGAAAATTCCATGGTTTATTTAGGTCTCAAAATCAGCTGAAACTTTACTTTTAGAGACAAATTTCGCAAAATTTTCTGGGGGGAGAACCCAAAACCCCCCCTCCCATTTCCTTTGGAGGAAACATGGTCTGTAAACAACTTTTCATGCTTTAGCAAAGTTTCGTATTTATTTTTCGCATTTATGTTATGCTCTCAAAAGACCTTGGAAAAATTGGGGTCCAAAACACCTCTCGAAACAAAAAGTGTGATTATGGCCCCTTAGGAATCTTTCTCTGCACTTTCATAAATGTTAGCACGTCCCTGGATATCCTCTGATTATTCACTGAGATAGGAAGCTAATAAATATTGCAATTAATGTTTGAAATAACTATAAACCCCCTCTTGGCGATGATAAAATTGAAACAATTTTCTAAGGTCCATTCAATGTTTAGTTTTTAATAATTAGAGAAGTATCAAATTATAGTATAAGATAAGATTATGTTGTAAAGGGAGCCAGCACCATAAAAAATATTGTAATTCACTAAATTTTATGATAATTTTTGAATGTTAAATTTTGTCTAACAACGTTTTAACCAATTTACAGAATTTAATAAGCATTTTAAAAAAATCGGCCAATATCCAAAAAAACGAATCCCTTAATTCTGGCATTAATTGATGCTGGACGGTATTCCTACCGCAGTACCGAATGCCTTATAAAATCGGCCAATATCCAAAAAAATGAATCCCTTAATTCTGGCATTGACTGGTGCTGTGGACGGTATTCCTCCCGCAGTAGCGAATGCCTTATAAAATCGCCCAATATCCAAAAAAACGAATCCCTTAATTCTGGCATTGATTGGTGCTGGACGGTATTCCTACCGCAGTAGCGAATGCCTTATAAAATCGGCCAATATCCCAAAAAAACGAATCCCTTAATTCTGGCATTGATTGGTGCTGGACGGTTTTCCTCCCGCAGTACCGAATGCCTTATAAAATCGCCCAATATCCGAAAAAACGAATCCCTTAATTCTGGCATCGATTGGTGCTGGACGGTATTCCTACCGCAGTAGCGAATGCCTTATAAAATCGGCCAATTTCCAAAAAAACGAAGCCCTTAATTCTGACATTGAATGATGCTGGACGGTATTTAATAATGTCGAATTCGTAACTGGCCGATATTTATATTTTGGCAAAGGCCGATATTGTAAGAAGAATAATGGCCAATTTTACTTGTCAATACGGTCAGATATAGAAAAAATGAACATCAGAAATCCGACATTGTCCAGTGCTGCACGGTATTAGCAGGTATCGAAAATTGACATTGGCCGGTATTGTAAAGAGGGCCATTTTGGCAGTGGCCAATATCGCAAAATCGATATTGGTCGGTATTTCTGTGCTACATGGGTATTCCATTGAGTCCTCGGAATAAAAAACACAACTCTAAACAAGCCAGCAACAGATCAATCATTTGAAGAAGCTAAATTATTTAGAATGGTCAAGTAGTTTTCCTCAAAAAAATTTTTTAAATTAAAAAATGCAGAAAAAATAAATTTATAATATTTTTTATTTATCTGATATCATAGTGAGAACTTTATTAGGAAAAAAATATTTATAGGTGGACTTACCTTTGTTTATTCACTTTTTCTCCTTTGTTTGAGTAAGAAAATGATACAGAGGAGTAAAAAGAGTCCATTGAAACTTTTGAAAATAGAAAAAAATTATTTAAAAACAATGTCAGCATTGGTTGATTGGGGGGAATTTTTAAGACACTGAAGATTTAGTTTAAAAGATGTTAATAGATGGCACCAGCAATGCAGCTCGTTTTCTCCCGATTTTACTGGGAAAGTGAATTTTGACTGAGGGTGGGAGGAAGCTCCTGGTAATTTTGTGCAGCCCAAAAAGCTCCCTGAACCCCCCCCCCCAATAAAAAAAGTGTAGCTTCAGGCTTCAGAACACTTTTTAACATCTAAAATTCAAAAATTTTTAGGGGGAGTTCCCTCTAACCCCCCACCCCTATTTTTACCAGATTATGGAGTTGTTTTGGTCGTTTTCTATGGTGAAAAATTAAAAGTTTCGAGAGCGAGGTTGAATATACCCTGAAATTTTCGGGGTATATTCAACCTTGAAATTCCCCCTTAACGTAGAGAGGGTTTATGAAGGCTTACGCATTGGCGTCGTCGACTCCTGAACATTGGGGGGGGGGACGCCTCAAGAGTTCGGGATTTCTCCCCAAAATTTTTTTTACAAAAACTACTGGTTAACTACCCTAAAAAGTAATAAGTTTCGCCCTCGTTTAACAATTTTAAGGTGTTTTGAATCAACTAATAAAGTTTAGTACAAATTTTTAATAAACTGTTTGCAACTTTTCACCAAAAAGGGGGGTCTGATGGGGGTCCTCCCCCATAAAAATTTTAGAAATTTGACCTTTTAAATACAGGTTTAAACTCATTTTAAGTGTTGTACTATTACAGTTTCAAAATCAAATTTTTTATGCTTTAACCAGTGCTGTAGCTGGATTTTTTTCTAGGGGTTTCATAAAATTATTATTATTTTTAGCTAGAAATAGAATTTTTTGTTGGGATAATGCTTTTCCCATTCTCTCACTTGCTTCAACCTACTCTAAATGAAATAGTGTTCTAAAAAGGAGGTGTCCGTCCCCCTCTTGTAAACGAGTATACGCCTCTTAAATTAGGTGCCATTCAGGGCCGTAACTAGACTTTTTTTAGGGGGGGGGTTTGGCAAAAAATTTTCTTGAAACTTTAGTTTGATATTTTTGGTCACCAAGGTAAGTAGACAGCGGCGGATCCAGGATTTGGTTTGCAGGGGCGGGCTAAGAATTTTCAATATTAAAATCGTCTTTTAACGTTCTAAAGGGGGGTCTGGGAGTCCTCCCCCAGAAAATTTTTGGAAATTTATGTCTAAAAAGTAGATTTTCAACTCGCATTGGTACACCCAATCCTGATTACCGACATACATTTCAAGAATTTAATTTCCATTTTGGTTGGATTTTTGCATTTTGACGAACTTTTTAAGAAAACGTAGTAAACAGTGGCGTAACTAGGCTGGGGAAGCCGGGGCAGTGCCCCGGGGCCCCGAAGAGTCAACAGAACTTGGTCCCAAATTTCGTTTCATTCCCAGCCAGACAGTCAGTGGGAATGGGTTAATTAATAAAAAATGGACCAGCCTTGTTGGGCTTCGAGCCTGTAGCTGGTCGACAAAATTTTTATTTGTATTTGTATTTGTATTTGAAAATCCCTTTTATTCGACCATTCTCTTTGGAGACGGCCGGCTCCCAAGGATGCACTCCCCCCAAGTGTGCAATGTCACATGATGTAACTTTGGGGGCCGGTCCGCGCGTGTCCACTTTCCCCATTCATCTGTCAATCAACTGATAAGGTATGTCTCCGCGCTCTGTCTGGACTGGGCGGAAAAACGTTTCCTTTGATATTTTTCCAGAAAAAATACGGGGTCCACGAGTTACCTTGGGAAACACTCAAGTTACCGTGTTCCCCAAAGAGTTTCAAAATGAGATAAAACACTAGTTTAACGGAAAAATTCAAAAAAATTCTGGGGGAGGACCCCCAGCCCCCTCAACATTTTGATTTCTATCTACATTTTTTCCCTTTAAAATGTTGACGTTTACAAGGAGCTCTTCTCTTTGGGTGCAAGAAAATGTCACAAAATGAGCTAAAACACTACTTTTAGAGGCAAATTTTCAAAAGTTTTCTGGGGGAAACCCCCAGACCTAATTAACTATTAAACTAATTAAATAATAAAAATTAAATTAGTTTAATGAATAAAATAAAATGTATGAAATTTGGGGGGCCCCTTTTTTCTACCTGCCCCGGGGCACCTGAAGGTCTAGTTACGCCACTGGTTGTAAAAAGTAGAGTTCCAAAGGGGGGTCTGGGGGTCCTCCCCCATAAAATTTCTGGAAATTTGACCCTAAAAACAGGATTTTAACTCTTTTTGAAGTCGCTTTTCCCTTTTTTCCATCCCGAGTTCCCACTTCCACTCTTTCTCACTGTTAGTGCTCATTCCTATTTTTTTTGGGGAGGGGTTAAAGAACCCGAAGAGTACCACTCCTTGTAAGTCCCAAAATTTTCAAGGAACGACTGTAATAATAGGTTTCAAAATTTCAAGGGGGATTGGGGGTTCTCCCCCCAAAAAATTTGGAATTTTGAACCTTAAAAGTAGGGGTTTTATGCATTTTAAGACGAATTTTTAAGGAAAAACAGAAAGTTAAAAAATTGACTTCGAAATTTCGGGGGGGGGTTGAACTCCAAACCCCCCTCCCCCTTGGATACGGCCCTGGTGCCATTGGTATTTTGGCACCATCCTTTATTATCTAAAGTCGGAGAAACACATATTCAGTAAATTTCTGGTAGCCCTAAAAAGTTACAAACATTTTTTTTCTGGTGGAAGACTTCCCAATTTAAGTAATACTCAGAGTGATAGAAGTTGTATAGGGTAAAAAATTAATATATCCAGTGAAATTTTTTAAAATACAGTAGTACCTTCACAATATGTAAATAACCTTCGTCCTTCTTTCGCTGGAAAAATTCCTTATTAAATAAAGACTCCCTCTCTGAGAAATTTATTAAGGATAAAAAGGAGTCAGATTCAAATTACTTTGCGGCCCTCCACTTGACTTTTGATTTCTTTTGCGGCCTTCAAGGACATAGAAGTTGGATATACATAGAGAAGAAATACATATAATTAAGGAAAGAGGAAGGAATGGAATAACAAAAGAAAGAGAAAAGAGGGAAAATAGCAAAAGAAAGATAGTCTTAAAATAAACGGGAGGGAGAAAAGGAAGATAAAGATCCGAAAGAAAGAAAGAGAAAGAGAATGAAGTATAAACGAAAGAATGAAAGAAGGGAAAGATGAGATAATTTGACGACGAATGAAATAAAGATAATTAGGAAAGAAGTGACAAATGAAAGTAAATGAGAAGAGAAGAAACATAAAGATTGAGAGGAGAAAGATATAATGAACTAAAAAGAAGAGAAAGTTGTGTGATTAGTAGTAATTTAAGAATAAGTGAATGAGAGATAAAACGGGAAAGAAGAAAGAAGGTAAATGAGAGAAGACAGAGAAATTCCACAGCACTCACTCACCTATTCACTTAGGGTCAATTCCACGCGAAAGTGGACATGAGAATATTTTTAAAACTTCATTTAAATAAATGTTTTTTGGTTCTAACCGATACACTAACCAAATTTAAAAAAATAACAAAATCAATTAAATATTTTTAGTTCATATAGTTTTATTATTCATAAGAACACAAAATAACCAAGATAATTTTGGGGAACAACACCAAGGAATAATTAGTTAAAACAGACAAAGTAAAAAATTAATATTTTTTAAACTTAAATTTGAATTTTTATTTTTATGACTTAAGTAAATGACTATAAGTATTACTATTAGTTCATTAAATTGAAAATTTCTCATTTTTGCCTCGTGAGGAGCGTTTTAAAACGTAAAATCTACGTAAATTCAATCTAATTGAGCGTGCGTTTTAGGGGTTTTATTAAGATATTTTTCTGCTTAAGGTGTCTTTTCCTACTGAATCGATGCTGCTCTACAACTTAGTCACTGACTTTTTTCACATACCTCACATAGTTTTCAAAATAAAAATTATAAATCCTAAAGTTTCCGCTAGAGGGCGTTGAAACTTATTTCATCGGATGGAGCATCACTTTACTATACCTAGACCCCAATTTCATGACTATATCTGTAGGGGTTCAAAAGTTAAAGGGGTTGGGTCCCTTCTCGTGGGACACCCTGTATAAAATCAATCTAAATTTCGTGCGAATGTGCCCCATGGGTGGGGTAGTTTCGCACACGTGTGGCGGGTGGGGCACATTCGTACACATGCAAAAAATTATACATTAATTATTTTTACAAACTAAAAAGTTTATTGCACTTTAAAGTAAGGATAATTAAACGAGATATTTGTCACTTTTACATATATTTCCTCTAAACTGAAGATTTTTTTACAAAAAGAAAACAGCTTCAGAAAATATTGAACATCTAAGTTTTTGATCAGGAAAACAGTTGTAGTAATGAAGAGTATATTGCACATTGACATACTTCACATAATATAATTAGTTAGAAAAAGTTCAATCAACATTCGTCAGGTTTTATTCGAAAAGAAAAGTGAACCCACAGCTCGCTTATTAACACCTGAAACTGACGGTTGGGGAACTTTTAATACGATATTATCTTTTTGTATGAATGTTGAATCATTACTTACTCGGAAAATAAAAGTTTCGTCATTAATTTTAAATAAGCACCATTCAATTCCAAATTTTCTATTTGACCAACATAACAAAATTTTCTTTTTAGTAGCAAATTCGACTAGAATAAAATGACGTAAGTCCAAGTCAATTGGTATTAAACAATTATCAGGGACATTTATTTCTTCAATGTTTAAATCTGGGTCTAAATTCCTTAAAACTGAAGCTTTGTTTAAGATGTTATTTTATATTATCACCAAATTTTGAAACAATTACAATAAAAAACAATTAAACTTCAAGTTATTAAATTACTGCATTTATTAACATATAAATCACTTTCATAATCAAAAATGGGAAAGATGAGGCACATTCGCACTGTCCGAATCTGCCCCATCTTTTGGTGTATGAATGTGCCCCATCTACCAGTTCAAGCTTACCACGTCCCAACAAGATATTTATAATTAAAGCAGGGAAATAAAACCTTTCTAGAAACTTACTTTAGTAGTGCCTCTACTGAATAAAATGCTGAATGTCCACTTGAGAGTTATTTTTGATTGATATTTTACGCCAACAAAATGACAAGAAAATTTACTTTGCTGCTTCTAACGCTAGCAAATTTCTAGTACGTATACAAAAAAAAGGATCAGGGCTTTGAAAATTCATGCAGGAGGTGGTAGTCATGCTTCCATATACTGGTATTTTTTTCAGATTTTTAAATTAATATATACTAGGGGAAATGCCGTCTGTCCGAATGTGCCCCATGTGCGAAATAGCCCCACTCTCCCCTATAAAAAGGTATCCGCCGGTCTGATGAAAAGGGTCTCACGGGCCTTAGTTAGGAGACCCCTGAAAAAGAATATTAATTTTTTCCTGAAAAAGAGGTCTCGAAACGGCCGTTCCAGGTCAAATCGAGCCCTGGGTAAAGTAAAGTGACCATGTGCTAATATCCGATGCGTCAACTTTCAACAATCTCAAGCGGAAATCTTAAGAGTCATAATTTTTATTTTTAAAAAACTATTGATATTTGCTAAATTAGTCAATTACTAAGTTGTAGAGCAGCATCGATTTAGTACGAAAAGACACCTTCTGCAGAGAAATGCCTCGAATAAAGCCCGCTCAATTATGTTGAATTTACGTAGTTTTTACGTCCTAAAACGCGCCTCATGAGGCGAAAATGAGAAATTTTCATTTTGATGACTTAGATAAATGACTAAAAGTATTCTTAGATCATAAAAATGAAAAATTTCTCATTTTCGTTTTGATTTTACGTTTATGACTGCTGCCCCCATCAACTTCGAACGGGATTTTTTTCACTGAAGTTATTATTCTAAAACGATAAAACTTTTATGGGATATAAAGCATGTCTTGAAGATATTCTTTTTTTGTTTAGATTTTTAGGCCTATATACAAAGCCGCAAATTAAAAAGTTTCTTATTACCCCATTCTCCGGTATGCCAAGAGTTGGTCAGGGTGGTCAGGGATACGAAGAATAAAAAAAATAATTAGTTAGGTGACTGACTGGGTTGGGGGGCATTATAAAAAAATTTAAACTTAATAATTAATTAATTGCAATTTTCTGAGAGCTTATGTTCCAAAACAATAAAAATCCTGCAAAAAGGTACTTAAAAAATTTAATTTTTTAAAATATTGAGAAATTTGAATGAAAATAAGGCTAAAATTTAAACTCCTGCCAACAACTCCTGAAAATATTCTTTTATAGATACAAATAAAATTTTTGCAGGATTTTAAGCCTAAGACACTAATGTGTGTTACTATCTAAAAAAAAATCTGAGATTTTTAAAATAGAAGGGAAATACAGGTACTTGAAATAAAAAAAAGGAAAAATTCTTGAAAATTAAACATTCAAATCAAGTATACACAACACACTTTAAAAAAATTACCTTAATTCAAAAACCTTTCTTAGATTTTAGCAGATAACACACATTATAATATAAGGAGTCAATTCATAAAATTTTATAAGAATATTTTAAGTTTTTTAAGAAAAATCACTGTTACCGCGCGTGATCCAAAATATATAAAAATCATTTTTCAAAAAAAATAAAAATAAAAAATAAATTAATTAATTAATTAAATCTAAGTTGATTTTAATTTATAAAAGTGTTTTCATAGGATAAAACTAGAGACTAATATGCTCCTTTTTATAACCTTTTTATACCTCAATTATAAAATAAAATAAAATTCTAAATAAGGTTCGATTTTTTTAGAGGAAAACGATGATTTTAACCCAGTCAGTTACCTTAAAATCAAATTTATACTACCAAAGCAATTGATTATTTATGATTTAAAGAACCTAAAAAATGAAAGTTTCCGATTTCCTTTTAATTTTTTTCTTGAAGTTCAAAAGGATGATGCCCAAAATAACCATATTTTGGATTCATATTCAATTCACGAAAAGAAAGAACATTGGAACAATATTCAATTATAAACTACGGTTATTATAGTTTGTGGAGGGGAGCTTAGAAAATATTAACCCAATAATTGAAATTCAAAATAAAATTATTAAATTTTAGGCAGTTGTAATCAGTTCCTTTTATTTGAACTCTACAGCAAACTAAATATCTCGCCACTTCGTCACTTTTTTTCTTGAATGGTATAACTCATTTTACTGAACAAGAAAAAAAACTATCACCTGCGAAACTTAAATTATAATTTACGTTAAAACAAATTTATATTTTGTGCCTAAAGAAAAAATAACATGAGAGTTACTTACAGTTATTAATCACCTAAAATTATAATACTTTACCCGAAAATCTAAAATCCGAGAACTCCCCTTAAGTTAAAAAAACTATTAAAGTTATATATTTCTTTTAGGTGTTTTTTTTTAATTTTCAAAAAACGCTCTTTCCTTTTTTTATATAAATTTTACTCTAGAGTTCTCCTTGCAATGGTCTTACTTACCTTATCTCTTATAATATATTTTATTTTCATCTATCTATTTCATTTACATTTTGTAAGTTAATTTTTTATGTGTTAATATTTTTAAGTTACCCAAATGGGTCTATGACCCTTGGGTCATATGTAAATGTTATTTTTTTACTTTGTCTGTTTTAACTAATTTTTTCCTTGGTGTTGTTTCCCAAGATTATCTTGGTTATTTTTTGTAAATTATTCATAATATTGCAAAAATCATGCTAAAACAGTAGAATTTCCTGCTGACATCAGAGAAATTACTTGATGTATAGGTACTCTTAAAATCGAATTGGAAATAATTTAAAAAAAAGTAATTGACTCTGCCCTTACAAATACAGAGCTTGTGTTTCTATAAGAGCTTGTGTTTTGTGTAGTGTAAGTTATACAAAAACATTTAAATGATGTCTGGAAATAAGAATAAATGCCAGATTATTAGAATATAGTGAAATTTATCTTTTATTAATAAAGTTACAAAATATATATCCAATATTCTGTTTTAAAAAAATTAATCAGTACTTTTGTTTCTATTGGTTTCAGGGTCAAGAACTTTTTCCGACACAATCGGAATTTTTTAGCTTTTTAAAAGACTAAACTACTCTCATCCCAAGTCACCGTAGCTAAAATGGGGCCCGCCCGGGGGTTCCTCCCCCGGATAGAAAAAAGGTTAAGTTTTGAATTTTAGTATGTTAATTAAGTTATTTTTCGGGAATTCTGAAAAGTCTTTCTAACATAAAAAATAACAATCGTGCACAGAATAAGTAGAAAAGCTCCCCTCTTGCCCTACCAACACCTTCCAAATTCTCTCAACTCATCGCCTCTCCCTAAAAAGCTTCAAAAACCCTTGGGGGTGATACCACGCACTTTTGGAACTACTGATCGAGGCTCTTTCATCGCGCCCACGGATACCTTTAAATGTACGAAAAAATACCAAAATGAGAATTAAAGCCCTGTTCTCTTGGGTCAAATTTTCAAAATTTTTGTACTTTGGTACCCCTTTTTGTACTTTGGATTCAACTAATCACATTTATTTTAAAATTAAGTTCATCAAAATGAGACTCCTACAATAAAATATATTAAAAAGGGACATTAAACCTGTAAACATGCATAAGAAGGGCTTAGAGAGAATTCTAAAGGGGAGGCTCCCCTGTGCAAAAATCTAACTTTGGGCCGGATAATGACTTAATTTTCTTAGAGGATATTTGGGCCCTTCCCGAAATAAATTTCTATATACGCCACTGAGATCCAAGATGTTAAAAAAACTATTTGCAGAGTGATAACTTTAAAACTTATTTATTTTCAAAGTTTCAATTGATAAACATGTGCATATTAAAATTTAAAAAAAATTCTTAAATGCATTTTTATCTCTTTTGCAAATACTAATAATAATAACTGTGATTTGAACTAACCACGAGCCGCCCCTAGTGTTGATTCTTTTTTATTTGAACCTTGAGTATGTAGTCGGCACCCAATCAGCTGTATAAAAGTTAATGCGACCCTCGGGCTCAAAAGTTTGGAGACTCCTCATCTAGAAGGAAACAACTTAAGCAGGAGGAAAGATGATAAAAATTTCTCTTCAAATTGATTACTTCTTTGTTTATGAAGTCGATGAAAACCACCAACAAAAAGGTTGAAACCATTACGTCGAAAACAAAAATGTAAGAATATTCTTTATTCAAAGTTACATTTCAATCCGATTCGAAACTAGGGTTAAATAAAATCCTAAATGAAAAATATAAGTTTAAAGTTTTTCAATTAATCTATTTACATTGTTAATCACAGACAGTCATCAGTTTTTCATTGCGGGTTAAGGAACCTCAAAGAAGGACATCCAAACCATAAAGATACATTATTTATCGCATGCCATTAGATTCCAGTGGGATGTATTCAACACGTGTTCCAGCCCTCGCTATGTGATGAACATGAATACGAAGAGAAAGCAAACGATTTGGGGAAAGAAAATATGTCATTCCATATAAAATTGAAGGTTTTTTCCAAAAGAAAAGAACCACTCAGTTTTGAAAATGGATTCGAAATATTTTCTTTTGTTCGTTTACCTGTGAAGTGCTGCACATTCTTCAAAAGACTCCCGCTCCGAGACCATCGCGTGAGAAAACTCCATTTGCAAACGGACAGCCATGGGGCAGCAGGAGTGAAAAATTGCTCTAATTTACTCACTGTGTTCAATCTATCTTTTTCAAATGCCTCTCGACGAGGTCTCGATTTCGAATTTATTTCATTTTGTTATGGTGGGATAAAATGTTGCTCTGCAATTCTTTAATCTATGGCCACTGAATGAATTGATGTTTATGTATTTGGGGTCCGGAGCGGGGGATGACATTAAAAAGAAACAAAAGAATAACGGTTTGGATTGGACGGTGGAAAAACAGGCGCAAGTTCAGAGTTGCGTATGCTTGGCGATTTTTGGCTGTTTAGCGGCACATTTAGAAGCCAAATGGATCTTTTAACATGAGTTAGGGCACGGCTAGACTGGATTTAAATGTGTTTATATACGGCTTGCGCAATTACGCGAAAAGGTAGGTTCCAGAAACTGGGATACGATCTACGATGTTAGCGCCATCTGTCTGTCATTCATGGCATTTCTTTTGACTGGAAAATAACACCGGCACACCAAAAAAAAGAAGTGGAATGTACTTTGGACCGGACCTACCTACCGGTATGTTTTTTGACCCGCTGAACCTGAATTTCAAGTCCGTTTGGCCCGGTCACCCTCCAGTTTTGAGTAAAATGCAAAAAAAGGCCAAAAATTCCAAAAAACTGCAGTCACAGCATATAAAAAATTTTTGTGGACCCGGATCACGTATGATTTTTGTGTATTCTAAATAACTGAATCTAAATCTGAAAGTTAATTAGCCCGGTTAGCCGTCCAAATTTGAAAAAAAACCGAAATGAACCATGAAAAAATGAAAATGAACCATGAAGTTAGTCACCAGTTGAAGTTTTTGAGAAAAATTTGTAAGTATGGTTTTGGAACCTGTGTTAGGATTTATCTGTGTGCTGCGTATTTTGAAGAGCCGAAGCAAACCAACCCTAACGAGCGACTACGCGCGGTACCCCCTCAAGCGGTAAAAACTGGAAACTTCCAGCGCCGTCGGCTCTTTTGATCTTTTGGATAGTGGATAAGCCGTATAACCTACGGTCGCGATCAAGTTTAGCCGTGGTTAGGGTTACCATATTAGTCATCTTTAACGCTAAAAACTTGGCGCATACGCAAGTCTGAACTTGCGCCAAAAAGTGCATTCGGAGGATGCTATAAAGGGTCATTCCATGTGAAATCAACCGGCACTCAACCTGACCCTCTCAGATTTTAATGAAACTTTCAGGAATTGTTCCCTTCTATGATATAATTGAGAATTTGTTTTTATTTTTTAAATTTATCCGTAATTTTTTTTTGTTAAAAATTTTTGAAAAAAGGAAAAAAATGCAATTTTTTGCACTTTAATGTATTATAACTCCGGTTATATTTGTCCGAGAAAAATCTGTCATCCTTCGTTTGAAGATAATTTTGCAAGCTTTAATTTGATATAAAGTTTGACTATGTTCATGAAAAATATTTACTTTCATGATTTCTTAAATAAAAAAGCTTTTAAAAAACAATGTTCTTATCCTTTAATTTCTTTGAAAATTATACATATATTTAGCAACGTTTTAAATTATGATATCTGAAATTTACAGAGTGGGACCGCCACAGGTTCAGGAGTTATAGCAAAAAGAGTTGTTTTGAAGTACTATTTCGGAGGTTATAGTGATCAAACATGGCGCAGAACCCAAAATTTGGCCACTTAAACTTAAAAAGTGGTGAGTAAAAGTGATTAAAAACAACTATTTTCGCTTTAACTCCTGATCCCGTGGCGGTCCCACTCTGAAAATTTCAGAATATTTTTCTTATATCATTGTCAAAAACATATATATTTTTTAAAAATTTGAAGGATACCAACATCTCTTTTTTTCAGCTTTTCAAAAAAAAATTTTTTTTATTCAATATGAAAAAAATTTACAGAAAATTTAACCTCATACAGTCTTCTTTAAAACAAGGGGTTATAGATTTTTGTGCGCTTAATAGAACGGGAGTTATTTAAAGTTAAAGAAACACAAATTAATTTTTTTCAAAATTTCAAAAAAATTTTATAAAAAAAAATTACAGAGAAAATGATAACTCAAGGTCATTTCCCGTATGTATTATAGAAGAAAACGTTCCCTGAAAGTTTCATTAAAATCCGAGGGTGTCAGGTTGAATTTTGCCATTTTTTGGTTGGTTTCACATGGAATGACCCTAAAGTAACAGTCGCCATTGCTAGAATTTTAATTTTCGATTGGGGAGGGGACCAAGGAAGTTTATCGTGGAAAATTTACAGATTTTAACGGGTTTACTTTTTTCTTTGGAATTTCTTTATTAGTTACTTTGAATACCTATGGGATGTTTATTATCCTGTGTTGTTTGCATCTCAAAATATGAAAGAAAAAGTTGAGAGAAAGAAGGTGTTTTAATGGACTGTATTCTACACTGGACTAAAGTTTGCCTTTTTACACTGAATTTTCTATTGTTTTTGACGAAAATTTTCCGTATGCATAGAAAACGTGCCTTTTCCGTTAATTTTTCCGCAAAGAGAGATAGTATAGATTTAATAAAATCACCACTTATAGAATAAGTTTTGAAAACAAATATATACAAGTCAAAAATTTCTTTTGTCGGAGCATGTTCTTCTTCATGGTACGGAAACTGACCGGCATGGTTAGTTTCCGTTATAAGAAAAAGGAATATTTAGGTTGTGAGCGTCTGTTGTGAGTAATTATGATCTAGCCTAGCCAATATAACTGCAAATTAAAAAATATTTTTTAAAGAACATCAGCTTTAAATATAGTAAAATATCAATATCTTAGAAGTAATAACAACGCAAAAAAAACTCGGCTTAGGTTTACATTGTTAATTTTTAAAGAGTTCATCACAAGTCCAAATTTTAATACCCATGAAGCATATTTTGATCTTGTATCGGGATTTTTAATACTGTGCCTTAGATATAGATCCTTTAATTTTTTTTTTGTATCTCCACCACTTTCTGAGAGTAACGATGCACTACCCAACTTTTGAAACACTGAAACGCGGTTCAGGTAAATTGATATTGAAATTTTCCTGTCCTTAAAAGAAGCAATTTATCTTAATACATTGAATGCATCGACCTTTTAGAAGCCTTCAAAACCATTAAGAGTACCAACCCCTCTAGGATTAATGTTTTAGGCAAGTTTATTGCGTTTTGCATTATATATTTAAAATGATGATGCATATGCATTGTATTTGTATCCCTGCATTTTTTTGCATGCGGTTTAAGGCTACGGTTTAAAAATCCTAAATTACTCGGTGCTTTCAGCATTAAAGCATAACTTCTTTCAAACGAATATGATTCTGCACCATCCTATAATTTTAAAGAGGGTTTCTGAAACAGGTTAGGGTGGAAAATAATTAGAAAGCTAATTCTAAAAAAAATATAATTCAACTTAAAATACTAGAGACCAAATCAAACAGATGTCACAGAAATAACAAAATTTACAGATGTATAACATCTTATCTTACATTTTATTTAGGTTATAGTATTTAGATATAACACAATTTTAGAAATTGGGAAGCATTAAAAATATTAATAGCAATAGCCCATATTTTTAATTCAACCATTTTAATAAATTTGTACTAAAAAAATGATGATACTTATTAAAAGTACTGAAAATATTAATAGATATTTTTAAAACTATTTAGATATTTAATATAATCTAATTTTAACACGCATTTATTCTGATTTAGATGCATTATTTTAACAGGTTAAGTTGAAAGGTCATTATGGTATTATACAGAAATATTGGTAATTATATATTACAAAAAAGTACATATTTTTTCCTTTAAAAAATAAATAAGTATTGCATAACTTTCTTTCAACATTCTTCTAATTAAATATTGTTTAATGGAGATTTTAACTAAAATAATAATTTTATGTAATTGATAGGCCAAGCAGGTAAGCTATTTGATATCCCCATTTCATATATATAGGATACACAAAGAATACACAAAGATTTTTTCTTGTTAGATTAATGATACAAGCGAATTTGTTTTATAAAATAGTATTACAAAATTTAAAAAATAAAATATCACTCCTTCTATTTATGAATGCTTGATTTATTCATATTTTTCAATTAAAACAAACCCTTACAATTTTAAACTTTTGTTTTGCACTCCAGGTTTTATCTTAACAATATCCTTAGTACAAGGTATGTAATGTTTCAAGCAGTTGCTGATCAGCAAACTTCTTTAGATTGGAGAAAACTTATAATATATTTAAGAAACTAATTTTTACTTATAGTAACCTAAAAATATTCTTAAATTAGTAGATGATCTTCATTTCCATTCAAAATTTTGATCGGGAATATATTTTGGCGAAAATAACAGGTCATTTCGTGAATTTTTTCATTGTTTCTGTTTAATAGTGCACAAACATTTATAACACTTTTTGGCCTATCTTTCTTTTAATGTTTTAATGACTTCCTTATTTCGCCTCTAAGGAACTTTATAAGCAGTCTGAATGAATTCAGCACGGTTACTTTATGCTCCTTTATACTCATGCTCCTTTATAAGATGTTAATTGACAGTGTATACCATACGATGTTTCAAGTTCTGAACAACACCTGAAAATGAACTTTCTGGTTTTGTAATATTTATTTTGTAAAAATTCCTCTATGCCTCTAATGGGCGGCATTATGGGTATGAACTTAAAGTATTTGGTATCGCCTTTCTTCGAAATTTCTAACTTTAAACTTACAATATTTTCTTTTAAAACAGTTAAACTAAAAACATCTGAAGTAAATTTTCAATCCCGATATAAGGCAAATTTTGCTCTTCTTTGTAAAAAACTAGAACCACTATGCTTTTACCATTTTAAATTTTTATTTTGTAAAAGAATTTCTAAATGCCTTTTAGAAAAATTCTACTTAACTTGTTTAAGTTCATTAATCATACTATCAACAAAGAAATTCCGTTACGGATACTATATTTTGAATGCTGAAGCTGAAATAACTTTTTTACTTACTTTTTTTTCAGATAAATTTTTCTTTCGTTAAATGCACAAGTAGCCTGCAATTAGCATAGCACCGACATTGAGTTACTGACCAACTTCATTAACAAGCATAACAGTTTATTAAATTTGTATTTATTTCTTGCTATCAAACTCTTTGTACATCTAAGTATTTTCCATCTACAGATGTTACGTAGATTCATTAACAATACACACAAAGTAAAAAAAGTTCGTCTCTTCTTTTAAAGTAAAACGTTTCTTTTAAATTTTGTCTAAATTTTCTAAAGTTTTTGACGAAATTTTTACGTATTCCTAGAAAAAAGTGTTCCTTATTATCCATTAATTTTACCACAAAGAAAATTTTAGATCTAATAAAATCACCATTAAAAGAATAAATTTTAAAAACAAATATGTAGAAGTCAAAATTTCCTTGTGCACTATTATCTGGATCACTTCAGGATCGCTTCCGGACATTTAACCGGCAGCATTATGATGTCGGTTAATTTTCGTCGTTAGAAAAACCAAGTACATACATGACAAAATTTCTGGTGGTAATTTTGTTGAAACGGGCAATGTTATTTGTGTGAGCTATGTGCATAATGTGTTTGCCTGTTATATCACATTTCTAAATTGAAAGTTTTTATGAATATATAAGGTAAATGTGGGTATAGTGGACACTTTAAGGAAAATTTTCGCTTAAATTCTTAATAAATACCAATCAATTTGCTTCGAAACGGTTATTATCCTATTTTTAGGTTAATTGGATCTTCTTCTTTCGATTTTACTATTAAAAACTTTAATTAGATTGGGCAAAGTATTTTTAATTAATTTTTTAAAAGTACTCCAAATTGCATCTATAGTGGCCACATAGATGAAGCTGTTGCTTCTATGGTGGACACCTCTTGCATCAATAGTGGACACCTGTCTTTTTCTGCCTATATGAGGGATTTATGCATGAAATTGAGGGGTTTTTCTTAGTATAGTCATCTAGTTCTAATTAAATCTTCCTTCCCAACGAAATGTATTTTAGATTCAATCAAATTAGCTTTATTTAAAAAAATTGATAGTTTTCGGCCCAAAGTCTACGCTGTAGCTGATTTGAGAGGAATTTAGCATGTAATTCAATGTTTTAGAAACATTGGTTCCCGAAGCCAGAATTAAACCAAATTTATTTAACACTCATTTTAAAGCACAGTCAACAGTTTATGAAGAAAAACTGATTCAAATTAAGTATTATTTATGTTCCTATTAGACGCCATTGCGGTGGCCACTATTGGAAAATCTAAGATTATGTGTTGGTAAAGTTGACACCCCCATAAATCCTCGTAAAGTCAGCATTTTCAAATAAATTTTATTCAGTATTATTTTATACACTCTTATTTATCTTGATATAAATTTAAAAGTCAATCAAGTGGTAATAAATACGAAAAAATCAGTTCCGACTTACCCGTTTCCTTACGCGATTCAATAAGCAAAATCAAATTTCAGTCACTCGGCCGATGTTGTTATTTTCAAATATTTAAATATCCTTCCCATGCTGATCTGTGGTATCGGTGGTAATTTATCAGCTTACCTGATTGCACAATCTACTATGCCTATGAATTTTGACGCTGTTCGATGCCTCTAACTCGTTTTATTTAAAATTAATCAGCTATGTGGCCACTATTGGTACAGTGTCCACTATACCCACATTTACCTTAGTTATAAGAGCCGCCTTTTCTGTAATTAAATCTCTTATTTTAGAAACATGTAAACGGCACTTTTCTAGTTTTAAGAAAAACTGAATAGAAATACACTACATTTTTATGAAGGTGTTTAGCAATTTTTTCTTAATGTAGACCTCCTTTGGAAATTTTACAGATTAAAAAATTTTTCTTAAAACAAGGCTTAAATTTATTTATGATTAATTTCAATTTATTTAAGATTATTCAAGAGTTTTTATATTTCGTCGTCGAGGACTCGGTATTCCTTCCTTTAAGATTGATGAATTTCCGTGGAAAGTAAAAGAAATTTAGCCTTGAATACAAAATTGACATAAAAGTCTTTGAAAAAATCTGAAAAATAGTATTTTTTCCAAAGAATTTTTGGCCGATACGGTTACAGTTAATGGTTGAAAAAACGTTAAGACCCCCACTTTGGGTAAGCAGGAACAAATTTATAAATGCCCAACTGCATTTATTTCCGAGTGCCCGGGGAGAGGCTCAGACTCAAATGAATTCGATCTGAGGGCCTTTAGGATGGGATACTGGTGCAAAAACACACCAAGCCATCCGTTCCTGTAACTAGTCCGGTTCACTAATTAATTTGAAGTTGATACACCACCATTTAAAAAAATAAATGGGATAAAAACCTAGAACCTCCGTAACAGTATACCAGTGCATTAACCAACCATCCTACTCGTTCTCTCGTTAGGTTCTCTATTAAATATGAAGTTGATAAATAAGTCCAGAAACTATTTTGAAATTTTACCCAGCGGTAGGTAGGATTAGAGCCGAGGACACCTGCTGACAGGTTTCTGCAATAAACAGAGCATTTAAGCCTATTTTCATAGCTTAACTCTAATTTGTTGAAGGATTTGGTAATAAATATGGGAATATTAGTTGAAAATAACATTTCCTTATTAAATATGCTAACCGATAAAACATTATAGAGTTCTTATTTTTCTCTCTTATGGTTAGTAGATGTATAAATGCTAAATTTTATAAATGACTTCAACTGGACTCAAAAATAGTGGTCAACCAATTCAAAATGGTAATATAGAAATCTTTGAAAATTGATAATATGTAAATGCAACTTTGTGGACTGTAAAACGATTTTGCTCAAAAAGCCTACGAAATTAGTTTAATATTATTATCTGGGGTTTGATGACCCCTTTCATTAAAGTCATTCAAAGATCCAAATCGATGGATGTAATATAAATGACAACAAGCATGGAAATTTTGAATATGTTACAACCAAAACGTCCTTAGTATTGAGATTCGTACAAAACCTTTAAAATGTGGTTTTACTACCTCTAAAATTACGAATTAACTCTAAAACGACGAATTAACCTCTAAAAAATGAGCTTTACCAATCGCATATGATTAAATAAAAAACAGCAGCCCCAAACAAGCTGCAGATGAGACGGCAGAAACAAAATTCCCCGCAGTGTAGTGCAGAAACGAGTCAAGCGAATTATTATTATTATTATTATTATTATTATTATTATTATTATTATTATTATTATTATTATTATTATTATTATTATTATTATTATTATTATTATTATTATTATTATTATTATTATTATTATTATTATTATTATTATTATTATTATTATTATTATTATTATTATTATTATTATTATTATTATTATTATTATTATTATTATTATTATTATTATTATTATTATTATTATTATTATTATTATTATTATTATTATTATTATTATTATTATTATTATTATTATTATTATTATTATTATTATTATTATTATTATTATTATTATTATTATTATTGTTATTGTTATTGTTATTGTTATTGTTATACACTGAGAGAAATGACAATTTCAAATTTGAGCAAATGGATGTTCTCATTTTGGTATAAAACTTTTTGGTTCAAATATGACCACCCAATGCTTTCAATTTTGAAACACCAAACATTAGGGGGTCCCTTATATGACATAAAAAATCTCTTGCGAATTTGAAAACAGTTACCCTCTACTTTTTATAAATGCCCTTTACCTATTCATATATAAAATTTTATCCTTCTACGTCGATATTAACCTGTGCAAAATCTTGATTAAAGATGGTCAATGTGTCTCTTTTTGTCTCTTTTATGACAGAATTTTTTTGAAAATTGAAAAGAGATACCCTCTACTTTTTTTTTAAAAAATGCTTTGACGTATTCAGATATACGCGCCCGCTAATAATCACCACTTTTTTCTTTTATCCTACTTTTTCAGGCTTTTTTATATATATTTATATTTTTGGCCATTGAAATGTAATATTAATCAGTCTGAATTGCCGTCTGCCGCTAAAGTTTAATTTCACGAATGTTAAAAAACAGCACCGCAAATATTTGTCGATTACTTGGTAACTTAGATCCAGTAATCTGGTGACTAGAATCGCCAACCAAGTAAATTGGTTTACTTTCACTTTGCTGACTTCTTTTAAAAGCTGTAGACGACATTTTAGACCGATTATACTACATTTCTATGGCCCAACGTAAAATAAAATATTAAAGTCTGAAAAAAGTAGGAAAAAAGAAAAAAAAGTGGTGAGTATATTAGCGGGCACATGCCGGAAATTTAGCTTGTTTGACCATCTTCAATTGAGATTCGGCACGGGTTAATATTATCGTAGAGGGAGGGAATTTTATATCTGAATAGGTCAAGGCATTTATGAAAAAAATAGAGGGTATCTCTTATCAATTTTACAAAGAGAAAAAAAATTCTGTCGTAAAAGAGACAAAAAGAGACACATTGACCATCTTTAAGTAAGATTTTGCACAGGTTAATATCATCGTGGAGGGATAAAATTTTATATCTGAATAGGTCATGGCATTTATGAGAAAAGAGGGGTAGAGGGTAACTATTTTCAAATTCGCAAGAAAATTATTTTCAGTCATATAAGGGACACCCTCGAAATCAGTGGTTCCCAAGAGGTTGTCCGCGGACCACTGGTGGTCCGTTAGGTCATTGGTGGTGGTCCGTGAGAAGATTTTTAAACTTACCCCAAAAAAAATTTGAAAATTTAAAAAAAAAGTTTCCCTTGTCAAACATTCCAGAAAGAAGTAAAAAAACAGATGCAAAAAATGGACCTTAGATGTCTCATAAATAAAAAAATGTTTGGTTCTCGTTCTCTCCTATGTGATTCATTTGTTCATTTTACTAACTTATTCGACTGTTGTTTATTACAAAGTAGAAACCAAATGTGATGCCAATTCTTGTTCGTCTTGATGATTCCTATCAACCCTTTAGTTTATTGCACAATTTCAAACACACTCCGGAGAACACTTATCTATCTAATCATCCTATCCACAAAAGTTTTAGGGATTTGAAAAATAATTTTTTTGTCATATCTCATCCGTACAGTGCATAAGATATCAAGGAACTTATTTTCAAATTTTTTTTCTATTTACTGGTGAGTAAGGTTTATCGACTAACGCACGTACCAATACTTGGGGGGCTATCCCAGGATTTAGGATTCCTCCCCAGAGGTATTTTACAAAACCATGACTAACTACCGTTACAAAAATCTTTTATTTTGCTTAAGCCCCGCCCAGTGATTTTATATTTTTAGTTTTATTAGGCAATTTCAAAACCAAATTTCTATGCTTCAATCAATGCTATTGCTGGATTTTGTTCCGGGAGAAGGGCTCGAAAAAGTGTTCCGAATCGTCGGGAGTCCGTCCCCTTCTTATATGCGCATCTTATG
The DNA here is from genome assembly GCA_024610705.1 of Tetragnatha versicolor. NCBI lineage: Eukaryota > Metazoa > Arthropoda > Arachnida > Araneae > Tetragnathidae > Tetragnatha > Tetragnatha versicolor. Next base: position 7,663,873 of record JANDEH010000010.1, read on the forward strand.
TTAGGTGCAAGTGGTAAATTGCCGCCATCCGTTATAATTAAAGGTTGGAAAAACAAATTCAGAAAATTTTCGGTCTTTCCTCATAAGTTAAAAATTAAGTTTTTTTGAACAATGTTCCCAATTATTGGGGGGGGGGGACGCGTCCCTCTCGGGATCGACGCCCGTGCACGTACCGACCATCGCGAGAATGTGGCAAAGTATTGCATCAGATGAATTAAAACTGAGAGGCTCCAGGGTGGGGCAAATAAAGAATCGAATGATTGGACTTTCACATTCATTTTTTTCGAATCGAAGCGTGGATGTGTTGAAAGATACTAAAAATCGTCAGGCAAAGTGACTCCAAGAAGAACTGATACAAGTGAACTGAACATCTGATACAAGTGAAATAGGTTTAATTCAGTAAATCAAATTGTGTTCTATACATTTTTCATAACACATAATTAGGTCTCTATCCTTTCCTTCTTCATTCCTCTCATTTAAAAGAAAAATTTACTGCCGGATAATCAATTATTGGGTAAATTATTTTCTTTGTTAATCGCTCTTTGTAAACAACTATTGACTTTCGAACTTTCCACACATATGGAGTTTACTTTTTTGTGATCAACAGAACTCCTGGTCATCTCATTGGTCCCGCAGTTTTAATTCAAAGCTAAGTACTTTAAGTGTAATCTCACAACTCTCAAGCGTCACCTCCAACCGTGGACCGGTTTCGTCCTTGTTAGGACTCAGCACGGTATAGGATGGTAACGCAAGAGAGCGGAGGGCAAGTACTAGTCTAGCCGACTATAACTGAAAAAGTGGTGGCCATTGATTAGTCCTCCACTCATCTGCTGGAATGACAATGGCATTCCTAGGACAGATTTAATTCCAGAAAGGCAAGGTAAATGAAAGGATAATTTCACCATTTATTGCTGGTTAAGCGGAGAATAGGTGTAATCTCACAAATTTACCTTGCCTTTCTGGAATTAAATCTGTCCTAGGAATGCCATTGTCATTCCAGTAGATGAGTGGAGGATTAATCAATGGTCACCACTTTTTCAGTTATAGTCGGCTAGACTAGTACTTGCTGAGACCTAACAAGGACGAAACCGGTCCACGGATGGAGTTGACACCTATTGTCCGCTTAACCAGCAATAGATGGTAAAATTCTCCTTTTATTTGCTAAGTACTTTGTTTCAAATTTAAATCTACTAATAATATAGAATTATAAAATTATATATTATTATAATTCCTATATATATATATTATATAATTATAAAATTTCCTAATTTAATTTTACTGAATTAACAATCGTAAATAATAATAGATTCTATTTAAATTGTTTAATTTAGTGAGAGCTTTATAAGAATTGTTAAGTGTCTTTTATAAGATTTTTTAAATTTTATATATTTTTTAAATAATGAGGTATTTGCATGAGTGAGGGATTTGCTTGATTTTATACTTTTTCGATACATTATGGTCTAAAACTCCCAAATTTCTGAGTTTTAAGTTCAAAAATGTGTTTTAAATAATTTAAAATTAAATTTTATTTATGCCAAAACGTCAGGAAAGTCACGTTATCAGAAAACGGGCTTCTATTAGATGTGACGTCACAGCGCATGAAAACCATTGTGTTTTCTGCTTTCACGTGAACAGAAAACGACCTTCTATTGGATGTGACATCACAGCGCATGATTTGTGATTCGGAAGTGTTTTCGCGCCCAAACAAAAAACGAAATTTCAAAAATTTATATCTCAGAAACTAGGCTACGAAAATACTTGATGTAAACGTCATTCTTCATGGTTTTTTATCTACTATTTTAATAAAATTTAATCTCAAAACGTGAGAATACCTCATTGTAAATAAAATTAAAGATATGTTAACTTTTCTTTTAAGTGTAATAGATTTTCTAGATTTTCAGTTTCAGTAAGGAACATACAGGGTGTTTCAAAATTGCGTTGCACGGCTTTTATTCGGAACCAGCGCCTCCTAGGGTCATGGAAGTAAGGTCTACCCCCAGGTAAATGACCCTGGAAAATCCATTGAGATGACTTACAGCGCCCCTAGCGGCGAAATTAAAAAGTTAAAAAAAATTAATTTATAAACTAAAGGAGATAGAGCAAAAACCCCAGTGAGAGTATTGTTGCCATCGTCATGAAGAACTCACTGAAAAAAATTTGATCAAAATATCTTGAATATTCGCGGAGATATTAGCATGTGAAAATAGCACTTTTTCAGGGGTCAAAAAGTAAAAAGTTCGCATATTTGCAAATTTTTCAGTGTTGTTGTGTAGTTTTGTATTTTTTTAGTTGAAAGAACACAAAATTTAATCAAAAAATCAAAAAAATTTGCAAATATGCGAACTTTCTACGTTTTGACCCCTGAAAAAGTGCTATTTTCACATGCTAATATCTCCGCGAATATTCAAGATATTTTGATCAAATTTTTTTCAGTGAGTTCTTCATGACGTTGGCAACAATACTCTTATGGGGGTTTTGCTCTATCTCCTTTAGTTTTTAAATTAATTTTTTTAACTTTTTAATTTTGCCGCTAGGAGCGCTGTAAGTCATCTCAATGGATTTTCCAGGGTCACTTACCTAGGGGTAGACCTTACTTCCATGACCCTAGGTGGCGCTGGTTCCGAATAAAAGCCGTGCAACGCAATTTTGAAACACCCTGTATATTTAAGACTTGGTTTCCCTTACTTCAGAAAAGGTCAAATTACAGACCCTCAGTGAGGAAGGTGTGCATTGAAAAAAAAAGATTAAAATTTTAAAGATAAAGTTGGGGAAAAAGGATGGTCCGCAAGAGGTTCAAATTTAAGAGAAGTGGTCCGCAGACATATTTGAGTTGGGAACCACAGCTCTAAAGGAACACCCTAACCAAACATACTCAGTTTACAACAATTTAATAGTCACCACTAAAATTATGCTTAATTTTAGTTTATATTTGAAAATTGATATATTTTCAATATATCGAAAGAAACATTTAGTTGGTGTGATGACGTGTAACACAACGTTGTGACGCATTCTAAATACTGTTTTACCTCCCAGGTCATAGTAACGTGGCTAGAAGATCATCATAACTGTAACACATTGCACCCTCTTTATTGGAATGTCATGGACTAATTAAAAAAATGAGTACATGATGCTTTATTTTTCAGTATCTGCACATTTTCAAAAATGAGTACATGCATGTTTTCAAATTTGAGTAAATTAGGATCGGAGCCTCTGTTTGAGTGCGTCGCGTGACTTACTCAGATTTGAGTAATTTTTACTCATTTTTGAGACAGTCGTTTTAAGAGTGTAATATGTATATGAATATGATTATGATTATTCGTGATTCTTAACTTATTTAATCCAATTATTATAAATTTAACATGGTTAATAAATTGATTTCGTGAAAAAGGGAGTTTATATATTTAATATCTATATTTATCTATATTATATTTAATATCTATATGTGTAATGTCTGTATGTATTGTATATTTGTATGTTCAATCTATTTTTTTTAAATACAACTCCTTTAGGTTGCCCTTATGGGTTTCTGACCCCTGGGCAACTCATATGTCTTCCTGTTTTTTTTTTCGTGTATGTGTTTGTTCCAACTGTAAAATGTTCATAAAAAAATAATTAAAAAAAAAATATATACTCGTTTCTTTGGTGGCCTATATCGACTTTGGAAACAAATATAGGGGAAAGCGGGAAAGTACCCCAATGTGGGATAGTTGCCAAATATGACCGTCCCCTATATCTGCTCTACTGCGGAATAGACACGTTTTGTGAGGGACTTGGGGTAATAAATTGGGTTCAATTATGACCTCGAATATCATTATATCAGCAAATGTAACTCAACTTTAGCCTGAGGACACCGAAAATCTTTGAGCACACGAGAAAGTTTTGAAAGTCTTTTTTAAACGACCATTGTAGAAAACAGAATTAATAATTTCTTAATTTTTTAGAATTGCTTCCTACTCAGAAAAGTATGAATTTTAATGTACAGGTTTCAAAATTCATTTATTTAACATCTTTAATTATTTACGTGCGCTTGTTTCTAAAAAGAGTAAATTCCTAATATGTTATATTGCGGAAGTTCCTATTATGGGATATTTCATATAGAGGCCTTCCTTTGTAAATTAAATATATATTAACAGACTTATTTGTTTGCATCACTACCATTACCAATTATCAATTTTCATTGATATTTAAAGCAATGTACATTTTGTACATTTGGATCTCATATATATTAGACGAAACTTGCCCCGTGAAATGATTGTTTCATAGCACTTACAGGGTTTGAAAAACATGGTGCTTCGATAATACTGCTAGATAATTTTTAACTTAAAATAATGAAATTGAATTAACTTCAACACATTAAGTGGATAATGGTAGGAGGTCTTAGGATATGAATATAAAACTTTTTAACTTGATGTCAGATATAAAATTCACACCCATATGGAAGGAAAGCAAGAGAGTTAAAGAAAAGAAACTATGAGTATTTATTTCTTAAATTGTCATTTTGACTGATTCATTTTTCTACGTGGTAGGATTTTACGCTCTATCAATTTTCTCTTTGTTTAAATTAACGAGTTATTTTATAAGAGATTTTATTTTAATAAAACCACATAAAACTCACATGGATGCATGAAATTTAGTACTTGCTTAATAACGCTTTATGTTTACACCAAGTATTTTTCTTTTTACTAAACAAAAAAGTTACATTTTTGAAACGCGTGTTTTTTTTATCAAGAAGTGCAATTTTTATAATTTGTATCATAAAACAGATAAAAATTCATGGAATGCCAAAAGGAATACTTTATATATTTATAAACAATTAATAGACGAGAACCAAACACCACCCTAGGCATAGGTTAGCCGCTTCAAGCTCTAAACATTTTACGTTGCTTTTAGGTATTCGTTTGCTGAAGATTGATGCTCAATCTAAATTTAAAACAATTAAATAAATTATTATTTAATTAATAATCATGAAAATATTATAATAAAAGTGGTGCCGTATGACACTATATCATATTGATAACATCCATGTCTCATATTAGGAGACTGGAATCGCATTTTAGGCGCATTTTGAATTTAAATTAAAATGCATTTATAGGGTAATTGCAATTTGTTTGATAAAAAAGTTACACGTTTTTCAAATCGGGCAAGTATACAATATACAAAACCACATTTTGTTTTTTAAAATCCTTTTTTCAGATATGCGTAAATTGGAATAATAAAAGTGATACTTATCCAACATTGGGGCACTTTCCCCGGCCTAACCTATTAAAATCAGTGTTACTTAGGATAATTTTCATGCAATTTTTTCCCGTTAGTCACCAACTTTCAAAAAAGGTCGCTTTTATTCTGGTTTATTATTATTACTTATCGTCGTCGTTGTCATTGCTATTACTCAAGGTATATAAACTAACAAGGTATGCTCTTCCGGCGAAAAAGCAAGACCCTCTATATAACAGGCCATCCAACTCGGCCGTGCAACGTCATCAATTTCACCCACCTTTGACGTCACTATCATCACTACTCCATGTTTTAAACTTTCTGAATTGTTAACAGTGAACAAAGAATATCCGTGTTTTTAGTAATTCAACATTAAGTTAACAATGGTAAAATTAACGCTGTAATAATTTTAATGGCTATCGCTATTAAAATCAAAGTCTAATAAGTAGAAATTTGAAATAAACATAAAAAAAACAAAAATGTCTTTTAATTCAAAAAAATTGATGGAACAACAAACAAAAACGTGATGCCATCTGCATAAAATGCAATAATGAATACCAAACTAATTAAATAGAACTTAGTTCACTAGTTAATTTCCTTACTATAAATAGAAGGTTTAATTATCGTCAGTTTAAATTCTTATAATAAATTAAAGAATATAATGGGGTCAAATAAATTATTTACTGTTGTTACAGTTCAAAATTCGATGATTTTTTGTTTTAAAAATATTTTCACATTTTTATTTTACTAGTGTTTTTTTTATTTTCTAAATAAAATTAATAGTATTGTGAGAAAAAAACCTACATTACATTCATTATTTGCAAACTAAACAAACATCCATGTTAGTCTTAAGCCAAAAAAAACTGAATGAAAATACAAGAAATCTGTACAAAAGGGAAAAAATTTTGATTCTAAACAAAAGATTTTTGAGTTTCAAGAACAGTGATATCAGCCTTGAAGAGATACATAACGGGAGAATTCAAGAAAGTAAGTTTTTATGCTCCATAGACTTAACATGGTAAATTCGCCGATTTTCACTCACGTTTGACGTCATCGCACGGAGTTGGATGGCCTGTTATATAGAGGGTCTTGGAAAAAGGCGTGGCTTTTGAAAATGACGTCACCCAGGATATATTTCCTATTCACAGCATGGGAAAATGCTTATTTTTGGTGATTTTTATTAAAATAAGGACCAAAGAAACTTTTTAACAGTTTACACTGGACACAATTACGAACATGTTTATAGGTTATCATATTTTTTGAATTAGAACAATAATTTTAACTCAATAATAGCCGATCAAAAATATGAACTTGAGCTCTACAACGATGTGCTTCAATCTCTCTGCTTATTGATTTTAATTACTAACTTGTATAAATGAAATTGAAACAGCTGCTGATACAAAGAAAACAAAATATTAAGCAACTATTCAATCATGAAAACTTTCAGAACATTCTTGTTATGATAAAATTAATATCGCTGTTCTGCTATGTCAAACTTGAATATCCATTGTATCGAAGCAGTTTAGATTTTTAAAACAAAAAATATTCAGTATCTAAATAAATCAAGTACTGGAAAATATGGAAAACAATAAGCTAAAATCTAAGAACTAATTAATTTAATTTAATAATGGATTTATTCAAAATTTTAGTGCATTTACCTTTAATGATCCTTTTACAGTCCAGTCAGCTTGTTTATTTTTATTTGAGGTTCAGAAATAGTATTCTTAAAATCGTCTGTCACTTTAATTATCAATAATATCGAATTTCAATATTATCGACCCAATTAATCCTGATGTATCTACGATCTGTTGCATTGCAATGGCGTGTATTGGCTGATATACTCGTCATTGATTGGTCCGTTATTTTATATCCTGGGTGACGTCACTTATGAGCATACCTTGTTACTTTATATACCTTGGCTATTACTATAATAATTATAAAGTGTTTTGAGCTTTGAAAGTTAATTGCTTTAAGTAGAGTAAACAGGTAATTTAATTTAAACTTCTCCATATTTTCTCGTAATAAAGTTGTAGAGATAGTCTAATGAGTGAGTGATCAAATTAATGTCAACACCTGAAACAAATTGCAATTAACGGTTTTCACTAAGAAATGGCCTAACTAACAACATACTAAAAATCGGACAAACTCGGACAATGGAAAATTTAATTTTTAATTTTTTTAAAACAGGCATTCTGGAATAACAATTTTTTTCTAGAGGCATGTAATACATGTTTATAGGTTAATTTTCTATTGATATTCAGAAAAATTTAGTATATTTTCAGTAAAAATTAAAATGGACTTCAAAGTTTTAAAATTTAAAAAAATTCGGTTTGTATTTTTTAAATTAAAAAATTAAGTTTCCTATAGTCCGATTTTGTCCGATTTTTGTAAGTTTTTAAATAAGCCATTTATAAGTGAAAACGGTTGAAAAGGCGTTTATTACAATTTGTTCCAGGTGTTAAGACGAATTTGACATAATTAAGAATTTTTTTAATTTTCGAAATTTGAAGTCCATTTTAATTTTTAATGCAAAAATATTAAACTTTTCTGTATCAAAACAGAAAATTAACCTACAAACATGATTGTATTACATGCCTCTAGAAAAAAAACAAATTTTGTACCAGAACACCTGTTTAAAAAAATTAAAAGATTAAATTTCCTACTGTCCGATTTTTATTATGTTGTTAGTTAGGCCATTTCTAAATGAAAACAGTTTAAAACGCGTTTATTGCAATTTGTTTTAGGTGTTGACACTAGTTTGACATAATTAAGATTTTTTTTAATTTTAAAATTTGTAAGTCTATTTCTATTTTTATTGCAAAAATAACAATTTTTGTGTAATAGGATTAAAAATCAACCTAATAAACATGTATATTAAATGCCTATATTATATTAAAATTTTAAATTTATAAAAAAATTAATTGATTTGTTTTGTGTTCTTAATATAATTTTATTGTTAATTAAATAAAGTCCTGATGGAAATATCCCAAAATATTATATGTTTTCACTTCTTTGGAAATTTGTACTACATTTTACCAATTTAAAATTTTTATATTAATTAATTAACTCTTGAATTGAGCGTGAATTCCATCGGTTTTCCATTATATAACTATCTGGACAATATCCACTGAAATATTACATTTTCAAAAAAGCCTCAAAAGTTTTGGGCACCAATTTGAAAAAAAAAATCCATTTTTCCCAAAAAAATGGAAATTTTAAAATATTTAACTTCTTTAACTCGTAAAATTTTCAAATTTAATCCCTTACAATAACTTAAGCCAGTAAATTTTACAATTTATAAAATTATGTCGATTACACCAGAACCCGTCCAATAACACCAATATTCGACCAATGTATGCAGTGCAGATTCACCAATATCCAACCAGATTGAAATCTATTTTTCAATATTATATTTGTTTTATAAACTTTTTCAATTGAAAGGTATTTTTTCTGGACGAAAAATTTGATTTGTTTTCTTAGGTCCAATTTATACAATATCAATGAATGTTAGAGAAGAACATTTTTAAAAATGAAACACCAACAAACTAAAATCCTGTAATTCTATATAAGAATAATAAAATAATGAAAATGATAAAAAAATATTATGTAATTTATAATCTAATAAACATTTTACAGCTTATTGAAAACATTGACTATCACTGGCACGCTGACTGGTGTTGTGTGAATAGGACTTAAATACTATTTATATGTTAATTAAAATTTTTATTTAAAACAGAATTAATAACAATGTTAAGAAAATCATTGTCCTCAGAGTAAAAAACCAGACGATTAAGAAGACGTGTTAATAAAAATTCGGTAGTAAGTTAAAAAGTAAGCAAGAACTTGTACTGTAAGTGACCTATAACTGTATGTTATTAAAAAACTTTATTTTTCTTATTAAATATCGTTTGCTATTGCATTTACATGAAGCTGAATGATTCTTAATGTTCGAAATGTTTTCTGAGTACTTTTTTTTGTAAATTAATCCTTTATTTTTAAGCAATGATCGGTCGGATATTGGTTCTGATAGATAAAACAGCGTTCCGACAATAGCTGACCACACTAAAGTAGTTATTATGAAATATAATTGTCAAAAAATTTTCGTTCATTTATTAAGTTTAGACAATAAACAATGCGGCTATTGAAAAGGAAAATCAATATCGTGTTTAGAGAAATTATACTTTTTTTGAAAACATAAACATACGACGTATTTATAAGACACTAAAAAGTAAGGAAATTGTCTTGTAATTGTGTGGAAATTGAATTGTAAGGAGGTGTCTTCACATTTCCTTTTTTTCGTACCTATATTTACGAATTTTAGGGGATTTTTTGGATGGTTGTATTTTAAATTTTATCCATAATTTTATTGACCTAATGACGTTGATAGAAAGTTATTTTAATTTTTTTATAATTTATTAAAGTCGTTCTCCAGACAGAAACTAGTGACTGGTCGGCTACTGTGTGTTTACCCTGCTTGAATATAAATTTCTTTTTTTCCCTCCAAATAACTCGTGTAGTATATTTAAAATAGTGTTTTCATGGAAACTGCTCTAATTGACACATTTTTAATAAATCATATTTTATGATTAAGTTGTTCCAGTGAAAAAACTATTAATATAATAACTGTTTATTTCAATTATGATAAAAAAAGAAATCTTATCCCAATAAATTTAAGATTATCTTCAATTGATTGAAACTGGGTTCGAGAAAGTTAAGCTTCAGTACTATGGATGAATAATAGAAAACAGTAGCAGTTCGGGTTTAAATTAAGGCAAATTTTGCTGTACATTTCTTCGTGTGTAATTTAACAGTTGTTCTACAAAAATATTCAAACTAATCTAGCAAGTATTTCTGTTGTTTTTATTTATTTATTTATTTGGAATACTGCGGCTTATTTAAAGGCCAAGCAGGGGGTTACAGCCAAGCAACACAAAATAATAACAATAGAAAGAACTAATACATAGATATACATACATGAAAACAAAAACTATAAAATAACTATAGGGTCACTTGGGGTAAGTGGGACCCCTTTTTGGCCTAGTACATTTTTAGAGCTTTATAGAAAAAATTTGAAAGGGTTTATTTTGTACTTGTTGACTTATTTCGTTAAAGAGTCTATCGATAAACAAAAATTTATCAGTAGTTTCTAAAATAAAGCTTTACATTTTTCTTAACTGGGCTTTTTATTAAAAAAAATGAGATGGGTGACCCACTTACTCCAAGAGATGGGTAAGTGGGTCACCCCCTCTTTAATTATAAGCATAATATAAAGCAAGCAAAACTTAAAAGGAAGTAAGTGGGTCTTACTTGATAAAGTACAGTAAATTTCAATATAAAATATTTTATTGGGGGTAACTATCCATGAGTGAGAAATATACTCACATCAAAATAATCAATATGACATGGTAAGAATAGAATGAAAAGTGAATGTTTTGAAAGGCCAAAGGGATATGTTTCACTTTAGCATAAAAATAGTGCTAAAAAGCATAACAAGGTTGATGAGAGAGAGAGAGAGAGAGAGAGAGAGAGAGAGAGAGAGAGAGAGAGAGAGAGAGGAGAGAGAGAGAGAGAGAGAGAGAGAGAGAGAGAGAGAGAGAGAGAGAGAGAGAGAGAGAGAGAGAGAGAGAGAGAGAGAGAGAGAGAGAGAGAGAGAGAGAGAGAGAGAGAGAGAGAGAGAAGAGTCGCAAGGCTATAGTTAAAAACTTTGATGTGACATAGATTTTAAAGTCATGTTGTGTATCGCGGATTTAGGCGGAATTATCTTGTTGAGTGGAAGACGTGGAAGAGAAGGAGGGGTATGCGATGTTGTACACTCAAACTGACGTTGATATGATTTGTTACATTGAAGACATACTTTTTGGAGATTTATTTGATAAAATAAAGAGAAATATCAGTACTTATAATAATGTATAAATGTATAATCACCATATTGTAACAGTAACACGAGAGGTCCTATTTTGTTTTTAAATTTTTTTCAAAAACCTTTATAAATAGGCTGCTCACACAGGATAAAAGTGTTTTAACTCCAAATATGCAAAATTTTGTGAAAAGCGTGGATTTCTTCTGAGATTATTCTCTTATTATTCTGAGATTCGGTAAGAGCTGCATTATAAATTACTGCTTCAATTACTCAAAATTACGTTCGGTGGACTTATTCCACTTTCATTCTAACCGGCTCAAATAGCTGAACTTAAAAAATATCCACAATATCATTTGTATTGAAATTTTTTGCGTTTAACTTAATTCATAGCAAAATTATTTATTTGCCTACCTAGAAAAATTTGTTTGAATGGATTTAGTTTAGGGGCCATAAAAATATTTCAAATTTCTATGTACTCCATTTGTTTTTCTGCTTGAGTTAAGTTAGTTGATGAACTGTCTTGAAAATAAACTATTGAAAATTTATAGGAACTAATTCAAGCTGTTATCAGATTAATCTGCTAAGAGAATTATACTTATAGCCACATTCAGTGCTAGATATCTAAGTTTAATGAAAGATACATGTTTCTATTATGGACGTAAACGTTGTGACACGAACAATGATCTAGGTTAATAAGAAATGTAATTGACACGTATGCATTTTATTATCGGATGCGGGAGACCTTGATTCATCAGGTGGTTTCAGGTGTTAGCGTGTCTTAAGATCAATATCTTGATTTTATCTTTGAAGTTTAAAGTTTGAAAAGCCTCTTAAAATTTACGCTGAAAACCACATTGATGTTTTATGTCTTATACTCGAAAGAAAACCTTCGTGATTGCGTTCTCCTCTTGAAACTAAGAATAATCACTCAAAACACAAGCGCACTACTATAAATAATTTACAATTAATCCTAAAAAAATATTCTGTAAAAATTAAAATTTGCGCCTATTTTTTACTCGATTGTTCACATTATGCCGTTTTCTTGACGTGAAAATTGTGACCATAGAAGATTGTGACTACTACGGATTTGTAAATTTAGGTAAAAAACTAGTGATTGAATAGTAAGTTAAATTACCTAATAGTTTTTACAGTAATAGCTCAGCAGATGTTTATAAGTTAGAAGTTATGAGAAATATTATACGAAAATATAAAACTAGGTTAAACATGAAAAAATAGATATTAGAAAGATTAAAAAAGAAAAAAAATCAGAAGTGCTTATTCGAAATGCATGTGTTCTTTAAAGATGAATCCTAATTTCTCCTCTTACGTTCTAAAATTTATTTAAATGCTAGACAACAAATTTATTGTATTTGACAGTATCATAATGCCGTCATTCAATGATTCCATAGGTTAATAAAATATTGTGTATATCATTAACGTATGATATAAAAACTTAATCATGGAAACTTAAAAAGTTTTTTTAAGTTTACATAGATTATTAAAGAATTAAACCTTTTTGCCAGTTGTCACGACTTTCAGTTCTGAATTTAAAGAACTGATGTTTAATTCATATCCGAGTCACTAAAATAATCCTCTCTTTTTATATCATTATTAAAATACATTGGGAATTGATTAAAAATGCTGGTACATGGAATTGAAATGTAAAATACAGATTGGTTAGAATTTCCGGTCAGTAAATTGAGAAAATAATTACTCTTCTAATTGGCTTGTTTCTAAACTGCGGAAGGTATGGGGTAAAAGAAAAAGACACTGGGAGGAAAGGAACCTATTTTTTACCACTTACGTTTGTACTCTAAATATCATAAGCAAAAAAATCATAAAGCATCATCGAAACCTGGTTTATATAAAAGATAATGCATATAGGAATTTCTATATATTAAAAAAATAGTTCTTCGAAAGTATAATACCAACTAACTAAACAAATTACTTAGGTCAGGATTTACAACTATTTACATTTTTCTTATTTTTGCAAAATAATTATCTTCTAACTTTTTTTAAAGGAAATTTAAAAAGTTTCTTGTTTTTTATAAGAACCCATTCAAATACTGCGTAAGCTTATTTGGTAATTTTTTTATCTCCTTCCCCCCTTGTCAGGATAAATAAGGGTCAATCCATATCAAGTGATCCAGAAAAAGTAAATTTGGTTGCTCGACCATTTTATAATCGAATGATTTTTGGTGTGTTGATTCTTATATCATTAGAGAGTCCAAAACCACAAATTTTAATTATTTATCTTTAGTTGAATTTTTATAGCAGCCATCGATGTTCTACGCTACGGAACAGCGATTGTAAGGGTTTACGATAACTAGCGTTATTCCTAAATGGTTTAACTTAAATTCATGGAAAAAAGCTATTTTACTCAGAAAGATTTGCTTTAAAATTAACTTTGCAATGTGTAATTGTAACAATGTAAAATTGTTTATAAGGCAAAACGAAAACTCCAGGGTCTACAGAATAACAAGTAAAGATGACTTTCCTAAACTTTCTCAATCGTAAACACGGATTGCATAACTGATATTATAAATGATCAAGTAAGTACTTCTAAAAATCTGTATTCCCTTAAAGATTTAAATTCATTTCTGTCCATCACAAACAATAACTCCTGCATAAATATTATCCATTTTAACATAAGAAGTATGAGAGCAAATTTTGATCAACTTAAAATTCTATTACAAGCCTCTATTAGCTTTATTGATGCTTTGGTTTTGTCAGAAATTTGGATCTTTGAAAATGAAATTTCCTATTATGATTTAGATCTATTTAAGTCTTATTTCTTCTGTAGAGAATTCAACAACCCAGGTAGCACACGGACATTGGACAACGATGTACCAATACTGGCCAATATCGCGAATATCGTAGAATATCGGACATCGGAATCACGATATCCGACAGCTTTGATCGATATTGTGTAATTTTTTATAAGAGAGAGAGATAAAAAATATATTGAAAAACATTTTTTAACGTCATTTGGATGAAAAATTAGTGTAAATATTTAATTGGAACTTTTTACCCCTGTTTTGTTAAAATTGCTAAAGATGATATCTGTGAACTGATTTTGATTAGCATTGGCCAATATCCGAGAAGTCAATGTCGCCATGACGATTTCGATCGACATTATATGGCGTTGCGTAACCGGTGTCAGAAAAACAAGATCACAAGTCAATTCAAAGTCGTAGAAAGGATATTGGCCGATGTTTGGCAGCATTCTAAAATTTCTATTGTAGGTGGGATATTGATTGATAATGAGTGACATTTTTATAGCGATGAAAAAAAAGTTAGTTGTGTATTGCATTTCCGAGTGATATTTAAAGCCTGTTTCGAATTCTGGTAGCATTTTTTAAAATATTCATCGCGAACACCGCATGACATCGATAGATCTCGTACAAGACGAACATCGAACATCCAGGGTTGATCATTAATGTCCAGGATTTATCAATACTGAACGAAATTGGCCAATGCTATTTGCGACATTGTCTGATATCGATAAAAACGAATATCGCAAATACGAGATTAATCAGTGTTGTTCGATATTATCTAAGGTCGAGCATCGCGATTGGCCGATATTCACGATAGGGTCATTTTGATGAAGGCCAATATCGTCCATACAATATCGATCGATTTTCGTGTGCTACATGGGAAATCTGGTGGTATAGCAGTTTACGTTAAAAAACATTTAATTTTTTCATTAAACTCCTCTTTTAAAATGAATACAGCTGAATCAATCTTGTTATACCTCAGACCTCTTGATCTTACTGTTGTTGGTATGTATAGATCACTTAGTTTTAGCATTGATAACTTTACAAGGGAACTGGCACTAAAACTTAAATCCATAAAGTCTAAAAATGTCCTTCTGCTAGGTGATATAAATATTGACATGTTATCGAACGATAGCTCTGTTCAAGATTATCAAAATCTTTTAATTCTGAAGGCTTTACCTCTCTTATAAACAATATTACCCGCCAAGCATCTAATTCATGTATTGATCATTTCTTGTTTCGAAGTTCACAAATTAGTACTCAATCAGCTATATTTTTAAATGACTTAACAGATCACTATCCTATTTTTTGTAAATTAAATTGTCAAGATTCCTCCTTTAAAAACCCATTACAATCCGTGTTTACTAAAATAAACTATGCTCAATTGAAGAATTTTTTGTCAAGTTATGATTTTCCTTTACGCATAAATTGTGAAGATGTTGACTATCTCTATGATGATTTTTTATATCAGTTAAGAAACATGGTCAATAATTTTTCGTATCATACTAAACCACGAGAAAATAAGTTGAATAATAAATGGATAAATGATGAGATACTTAAATTAATCAAAATCAAGGAGAAACTTTATAAAAAACATAAAAAGTATCCTTTTGACATTATTCACGAGAGAGTATACAAGGATTTTCAAAAAGACCTAAAATTAAAAATAAAAAATTTGAAGCGTAATCATTTTCTATCTGAATTTTTAAAATGTCAAAAAGCAATGGGAATTTGTTAATAAAATCACAAACCCTAATAATCAAAGAAAGCAATTTCCGTTTGATAGTAATAAACAGATTTTAGATAAAGTAAATGAATTCTTCATTAATATGGGCACACATGTCTTCCCTCACATCAATGATCATAAAATATATTTGACTAGCCAATTGAATTCTTTTTTTCTCATTGAATCTAACGATTTAGAGATTAGAAAAATAATCTGTTCACTTGATGATAAAAAATCTCCTGATTTTGATGGTATAACTTCCAAAATTCTGAAATTATTAGCTATTGATCATGTTTCTACTATGACTAAAATTGTAAAACTATCTCTTTCTAAAGGTGTTTTTCCTTCTTCTTTGAAAACAGCTCTTGTAGCTCCTATTTATAAGTCCGGCAATGCGGATGATTTTGTAAATTATCGCCCAATTTCTTTGTTACCAATTTTTTCCAAAGTTTTGGAAAAGGTTGTTCACTCCAGACTCTATGAATACTTAAAAACTTTTAAAATAATATCTAAAAATCAATTTGGCTTTTTGCCAGGTCTTAGCACTACTGATGCAATACTTGAATTTACTAAATTTACCTACAGTAGTATAGATTTAAGTAAAAAACCGCAGCTGTTTTCTTAGATATATCCAAGGCTTTTGATAGCGTAAATCCGTAAATCATGGCATATTGCTTGACAAACTTTACTCAATTGGAATCCGTGGCATAGCCCTTGATTGGTTCAATTCATACTTAAATAATCGCAAGCAATTTGTTAGCCTAAATAGTTTTAATAGTAAATTTCTTAATATAAAGTCTGGAGTGCCCCAGGGATCCATTCTTGGACCCTTATTGTTTATTATCTATATTAATGATTTTTGTAATCTAAAACTAAAGGGAAAAATTATTACTTATGCCGATGATATCGTTTTAGTGTATTCATGTTCAAACAATAATATTTTAACAAAATCTATAAATGATGATCTCCTGAACCTTAAAAAGTGGTTTGATGCTAACAAATTATCAATTAATATAAAGAAAACCATGTATATAAATTTCTGTATTCACGGCCCTTCAATTTCTCTTTACCTGCACTCTAACAACTGTGACGTTTCTAATTGTAATTGTCCTCCCCTTCAACAAACTCTTACCATAAAATATCTTGGCATAAATCTTGATTACAACCTAAAATAGAAGTCTCATGTTCATTACCTAAAAAAACTACGTTTTATCCTATATATATTCTATCACCTTAAAAGTATCGTTAGCAATAGGTTTTTATTACAATTATATGACTCCTGGATAAATTCATTAATTAGCTATGGCCTTTATAATATGGGGCGGAGACTACTTAAGTAACTTAAATCCTGTAATAAAAATCCAAAATAAAATTGTTAAATTTCTAAGCAGTAATCACACGTCTAATTTAATTTCCTATCAACATCTTAATATTTTTCCCATCAGATACCTGTTTTTCTTCAAAACTATAGTATATTTTTTCTCTCATAACACTGCTGAAATCAGAAACTTAAACTATAGCTTACGTTCTAATAGCCCTTATTTAATTCCTAAAGCAAGAAAAGAAATCTTTAGAAAACACTTCACCTATTTATCCCCAAAACTATTCAATAGCTTGCCTAATCACATTAAATCAGAAAAATCTCCTCTAAAATTTAAAAAGCTTTTAAAATTATTTTTACTCAATAGTTGACACTGAACGATATTTTTAAAACATATGCTCACTAAATAAGATAATCTGAAGCTCACCCTACAGCACCTCACCATCATTTATAATCACAATTAGATTTATGCCTTGAGATTACCCGTATTTTATTAATTATTCATCTAAACTTCTTTTCTTCCTTTCTTTCTATCTTTTCTTTTTCTTGAAAACCCATTGATGTATAATTTTCGGTCACCTGTAAGAGTCAATTGGACTCCTTGGTGTCTCATATGTATTTTTGTCATTTTCCCTTATATTTTTTTTGTTTTGACCGTAACTATGTATAGTATATATAAGTAAAAATAAATTTTGATTTGATTTGAAAAAATCTCTTAGTTTTACAAACGTGTTATGATGTTTTCTTCAGTCTTTCACTTTCTGATCCAGCTGTGCATGCGCACACAGTATATTTTATAAATGAAATTAACTTTTTTAAAATTAGTAGTTCTATTAAGGAAGCTAAAATTACAAGAAAATTCCAATCATAATGACAAAAATAAACTTATTTACTTTTGAATATGCAATAATAAAATTAATAAAGAGATGTAGTAATTTAATTTATTGAAAATGAAAGTGAAGGAGTGGGTTGACCAGAATACGTGGAAAAAAAGCCTTGAAAAAATTTTTTAAAAGTTAAATGCAATTATAATACACATTGCAATTATAATACACAATGTTATACTTATTTTTCAGATTCACTGCAGTTTATACCTACTAATTAATAGAAAAACAAAAGTAATCATGTAATGGGATACTTGATCCCTGATGGGAACATTTGAAAGAAAGGATCAAGTATCCCTAATATGATACTTGAACAAACATTCATTTTAAATAATAAACCACCGAAGGTTGTTAACACTGAACAAATTATTCAATTATTAGAGAGAGTCTATGTTTTCAAATTACTTTTAATTTAATTGTTTAAGTTGCGTAGAATAGTTACTATAAAATTTAACATATCTGCCTTTTGAAAAAGTTTCCTTGCCACATTCAGACAATCATTTCTTGAGCTAAAAAAACCTGAAATAGACCAAGTGTTGCTAGTTTTTGTGAACAAGTATAACTTTAAAATTGTTGCTAAGTATTAGAGCTCTTCTTATTGATTTTGGTATATTTTTTGCTAAGGGATAAGTATCCTCAACCTCCCCTATTAGACGCTTACGTAATATTTGAATGGGACCTTATCCATTTTATAAAAATAATAATAGTAAGAAACACTACGATAGTATTTTAATGTTAAACATACTGTAAAAGTCAATTTTCTCTTTATATTGTTGTTTTTGGAAAGTAATGTTAAGTTTTTATCTTCCCCTTTTCTCGAAAACGTGGAAAATATATAAAGTAAAGTTTATGTAAACTAAACAAAATGTTTTCCTTTCTTTTTTTATATAATCATAACCCTTGTTTAGTTTTTCTATGACTTTTTCTTAAGTTTTATGTTATATAATAAAAAGTTGCGTTAAGTTTACAGTTTGTAATTTAATTTTTTTTACAGTTTTTAACTTTTTTAAATTACCCTAACTCTTAGCTAAAGCTCAGCTAGGAACATTTTCATTGGAAAAGACTAAAAAAATTGAGGTTAGATAAAATACACATTTGGGAGATATTTCTTATTCCTTCATTTGATTTTTAGTTGTTTTTAATAGCTCGCTCGTTTCTTACTATCCCATCGGGAGTCTCCTGGAATGAATAATTCCTTTCCACTTTGATTTACCATGTAAATTAATTTTTTATAAATTATATTTTGATAAAAAATAGTATCGTAAACTTAGAGATGAGTTTTGCTAAACTTTTATGAGTTTCTTAGGGGTCATCCATAAATTACGTGAGGTCAAAAAGGGGGGGAGGGGTTTGGAAAAATCTCACCAAGTCTCACCAAGGGGGAGGGGGTCTTTTAAAATCTCACGTCAACTGTTTTTAATTTAATTATAACTTAGTTAGGTGCTATGAAGCACAAAATGCAAATAATTTTTAGAAAATAATTTTAAAAAGTTGTAGGTAAATCTCACGTGGGGGGGAGGGGGGTCAAGAAAAATCTCACTAAATCTCACCAAGGGGGGAGGGGGGGTCCAGATTTTGGAAAAAAACACCTCACGTAATTTATGGATGTCCCCTTATCAACCCTTTCTACCCTAATTTAGAAGATTTAAAAGGAAAATAAAAATATCTGCATCAAGTAGTGATGAAAGGATATGCAATCGGACATATGCAGATGCACCCCCATAAAAACTTTTTAAAAATTGAATCAGGATAATTCTTAGATATAAATATTGTGAAAAATAATACATAATATAAATATACATTGGTTAATTCGTATTCCACCCATACAACAAACATACATCGCTAGCCAGTGAAGCCCCGACAGGTAGAAAAAAATTGTGGCCATTTAGGAAATTTTACATTCGAAGCGTATATTTAAATGCACGAAATTTTATGATTTACATGAACAGGTGGTAGTTATTGAAGAATACAGAAAATTGGAGAATAATATCGACTGAACAAAAAAATATACAGATATTTTTTTATTTCAATCTATTTATACTTTTTTAATGAATTTTTAATGCATCCTTTTATGAAAATATTTTAAAAATTTTTTCTATGAGTTTTTATTCTATCGATTCTCATAAGAAATTTGTTATGCAATTAATTTTTCTGATATTTCTTTCACACTTCCTTCACCCTTCTTTTTAACTTATGATACTTTGATTTTCGTAGCTTTTATCTTTAATAAAATTTTTAAGTTAATACGTAGTTCTATCTAATAAAATTAATTTATATTTTAATTTACTCAATACTACATTTTTAACATTGTTTTTAATTGGAAAGTAAAAAATTATTGATTGAGAGCAGTGGATTTCAAAATGTGCACAGAAGTTCCCTGGGGTGATGAGGGGGCCTTTAGAAGGGGGCGTGGACTATTACTTTTTTTAGCTTTAAAACATTGCACGAGGCCGTATAATTTGCTAAATTTTTTTGACCGTCAACATCTTATTTTTCTAATTTTTATTTGAAAAATTCAATCATAAATTAAGACTCCTTTCACGATAGGCACACAACATTATTTCTGTCGTCTGTGTGTCAACGGGTAAAAACCGAATCCTTTAATGTGAGGTTGAACTCCTTTTTCAAAACGATTCCCTAAACCTCTCCAAAACTTTTTCCGAATTATATTGGTGCCGTTGCTCAAACAATCTCCATAACAAGCTTCGCGCCGGTGAAATTACATTGTTCAAATGTTTTCGCACTGAGGAAAAGCCGGAAACGTTCTCCCCAGTCCTTCCTGTGAGATGAGATTCCAATTCCGCGACTCGCAAAAAAATAGGAACGAAAATTCGTTTCCAACGCCAAAGCAAAAATTCCGGCAATGCGTGTGAGAAATTAAGTTGGGGGACCATCTGTTCAGTGCGAGTGGTGGGAGCCCGGGGCGCATGTTGTAGCCCGCCCCCGGATAGTGCTCCGGGGCCGCTGGCTCTTCGCTAGGCCAATGAGCGCGCATCGCCATTTTAGATTGATCCCAGTGTGTCGCCCGTCGGCCGTACTCCAGCTTGTCTTGTGTTGGCCGTGTGTGGGTTCTTCAGGAACCCAATTCTTCTGGATTTACCACGCTGGAACTAATGGAATTAGAGAATATTGTTGCTAATACGGTCTACTTGAAGGCTAGAGAAGGTAAGTGGGCCTGTGTTTTTTTCGAATTTTTGTGGCGGTCCGATTTCGATGCGGTGGTATTTACAGAGACGACTTAGTAATTTATCGCTATTTATACACTTGTAGTTACTGTGCTGCAGGAACCTAATTTCCGTTTCAACTCATGTGTATGAAATGTTCAGATGACATTTTGTGCCGAAATTCGGGTGGATTGTTTGCGATCCCGGTGTTTGTTTTTCTATCCACATCCTCACTGCATGGAGTATCATTTTGAACGGATACTGTTTTCATTTGGTGCAAATATAGTATCATTTAGATCGGACTGTTTTCATTTTTTGCAGACACCTTTCCCTAAATATATGCCTGCTTTAATGCGATTAAAGTATCATTATACTCATGCATTTATATTTCGTTTGCTCTCGGTTTCTTCTATAGTCGTGGGGAGGTCAACAGTTCAGTATTACAATACCGAAAGTAATTAAACCTGTGCAAAGATTGACATTCTTAATTTTCAAAGAAACAACCCGATTCATCGCAAACAAGATGCAATTCACTGAACTGGTTGATTTAATGCCCATTTTGCAGTAACTGATAATATGCATGTGTTATTTACATTGTGCATGGTACAGTTCCCTGTCCTTTTAATATCGTCATTTTTTATGCAACGAAATTTTTGAAATTGTTTATCTTTTGGGCCTTCTCTTAGTTACATCCTTGAGGAGGATTTCCATTATTTAAAGTTGTATATGTTTGCAATGTTTACTTTGGTTCCATAGCTTGATTACATATTTTATCCAAAAGCCTACACTACAATATCTTTCATTAGTGATTCTGTTAAAAGGAAAACATGCTTTTAAGATACCAATGTTTATATTTTGCATGCCAAACTTTATTCTGATAAAGAATCTATTTGCAGCTAAGAGGTAAAAACATTGCGTTACAATTGATACCTCGGCTTATAATCTAAAAGTGGGTTCAAACGCCAAGCGAAGTGGTAGTGCCAAATTGTGCTCGAGTGTCAAAGTGAAGTTGGCGACTAAAAATTTGCCAAAAGGCGCCAACACGAACCCACTTCTAGATTTTTACCGATACCTCCAACAAATAATCTTGATGCAAGAAATTAATCCCTAATTTGTCCGGTAAATTTTAAGAATCCGGGCCATTGCGACTTCTTGGCGAAATGCTTTCTCGCCAATGCTCGCCAAGCACTTCACGGAACGAACCGTCATAATAGAATTTAGGGTTGCTGCATTCTGAATTAGAAAGCGCCACTTATCGTCTAACATTCGGGATTAGCCTGGATGGTTAAAATGAACCATTTGCCCTTCATGTGCTTTATTTTTTTGTGTAATTTTATTACAGATTTGATATTTAGTTGATATATGCAAAAGTACACTTACACATGGCCCTCTCAGTTAAACATAAACATTTTGGGTGATCCAAAGAATTTGGACCTAATGCCATCTTGACAATTGCATTGGCAAAACAAAACTTCTCAAAATGTTGCAAGGTCTGAATTACTTGGATTTTCCAACATTTTAAAACTTTCTGTTCTTTCATATGATCCTGTCAATCGTGCCTCGGAATCCAAAAACATTTCAAAGCCAATCAACTGTTCAACAGGGTGTTTCAGATAAGTGTTTCATAACTTTAAGGAGGGGTAGGGCACACCTAGATGTCTAAGAATCGCCTAGGAATTGGGGGGTCGGAAATATACCCCTAACGACCTAGGGCTTTTATAAGCGGGCATGGGAAGTTATAAAATTTTCGGTGGAAATTTAAACATTACCTTTTAAGATCGAAATAAAACCATTGATTTATTATTCCATAAAACCAATTTAAGAGGCGAAATTTTAGCTCCTTGATTGGTTTCTATGTAATAAATATCAGAATCGAACGATTTTGCTGGTTTAATCCAATTTTAAAAGATTGCTTGTCAATTTCCACTGGGGATTTTACAACTTCCCGTGCCTAATTCCAAAAACCCCTTGATTATTAAGGGTACATTTCCGCCCCCCATTCCTTGGTGATTCTGTGTCGTCTAAGTGTGCCCTACCCTTCCTAGAAGTTATGAAACACTTATCTGAAACATCCTGTATAGCTGTGCTGCTGGATTTGGCAGTTGCTGAATGGTTGGCATGATCATACAAAAGTATCAAGAATTCTTACATTATTCACTATAGTTTAATTGATACACAATTTGTTTGATTTAATGTAGGAGCACTGAGCCTTATGCTGTTAACGCTCACAATTGGTTTATTAAGCGTAATAAACACAATTGGATCACGTGAATTTTCACATATTTTAATGAGAAAGGTTGCGTGGAGTTACCCTGATAAATGATAAGGACATAAATAAGAGAAGATGCTTGTTGACATCTATCTCAATAAGTCTTTAATTTATGGCACTATTCAGCAAACTTTTAAAATGCACCTTAATTTACATAATCTTCTATAGAGAGTGATAAATATTATTGTAGCCTTGGCTATACTCTGTGTTAGAATAGGATCGTGAACTCTTAAAATTCATTGCCTCGTTAATGACAGAGCAAATTTTGTATTTTTTACATACAACTAAAGGCAGGTTGCAAAATTTCTAGTTGCCAACCTGAAGTTGGCAAATAAATTTAATGATTTTCAATTATTCTTTTACCAATTCGTACTGAAATGCTTTAGCTTGGTGTAGGAAAAAACTAAGATTTGTTGAAATTTGGATAAGGGAGAACGAAAAGTGTGGAGACTGGGAAAATCTTGTGACTTTCATACTCGGATTCAAATTATGGAGAGTATAGTTAACAAAATTAGTTGCATTTATTTTGTGAAAATTGATAATGTTGGTACATGAAATGGGGATGTTCAAATCAACATTAACAGGGTTACATTATAAAATTTTTATTATTTGTAATAAGCTAAATTTTGATACCTCACCAAGACTGCTTCACAACACTAGAGTAACCTTGCTGATATTAATATGGAGGGTTCAGAATAGAAATGAACCTAGTCCACTTTAGCTACTTTTGAGCTACAGACGTTTAAAGTTAAAGCTTCATAGCAAAATTACATGTTAACGAAACAGAACTTGCTGCTGCCAAGCGGATATTATCAGAACTAGGACTTGGTTCATTATTGCACTGAAATTTTACATAGTTGGTGCATGTTATAGCGTTGCTAACTCAAAAATGACAAAAAGTGGACTTGGTCCATTTTAATTCTGAGCCCTCCATATATCAGGCAGATTCATACTGTAGTGCAATTTGGATAATTTGAAACTGAAAGGGGCCATTAAAGATTTCTGGAGTAGGAAAACTTTGATGTGTTAGCTATTACTCCTTAACAATTGAAAAGATTAATTTCTCCATCACTTGTATTGCGATTTTTCTATTTTGGTTAGATTAAATTTTTATTAAGAACATGTGGTTTATTCAGACACAAGTAAATGTTAACCAACAAAACTCACATGCATGTGTCAATGTTAATGGGATGCAAGGTGGCTTGGGTAACAAAAGCAAGAGCAAAACTCGTGATGCTGAAGTGAGAAAAATTTGTATTTAATTGAATTGCAGTGTGAAGCATTCCTGATACAGTTATATGATGGGTTTTTGTTTTAGTTAGATCCTTGCTTTTTCACTTCATAACACCCCCTCCCTCATGTCACACTAGCAGCTATATGCCTGTCACAAAGTTAAAAAAAACCTTGTACCCCACATTTTTATACTAGTGTATAGTATCCCCTATACAGGGTGTTTCAAAAGTTCGTTTCTCGGCTTTTATTTGTAACCAACATGTCCTAGGGTCACGAAAGTAAGGTTTTCCCCTAGGTAAGTGACCCTGGAGAATCCATTGAGATGACTTGCAGCGCCCCTAGCGTCAAAATAAAAAAGTTTTTAAATTATTTATTTTAACTTTTTGTTTCGCCGCTACGGGCGCTGTAAGTCATCTCAATGGATTCTTCAGGGTCACTTACCTAGGAATAGACCTTACTTCTGTTACTCTAGGACACGTGTTGGTTTCAAATAAAAGCCGTAAAACGGACTTTTGAAACACCCTGTATAACTTGCAGTATTCAAGTTTTGGCTCTTTTGATTTGCCTTGTGTTGTCACAATTCTTGTAGATCCCCTCGTCACAAATTGATAAAACCTTTCCCAGTGATGTGTATGGAAATTTATTTTATAAATTAAACTAACTTTTTTCTTCATTAAACTAAAAAACACAAACCTCAAAAATAACACTTAAAAATTGGCAAATTTACGAACCTTTTCTTTTTTGAGGCCTGAAAAAGGGCTATTTTTTACATGCTAATACTCCCCGAATATTCATGATATTTTCATAATTTTTTTTCAGTGAGTTCTTCATAACGTTGGCAACAATAATGTCCCTGAGGTTTTTGCTCTATCTCCTTTAGTTTTTAAATTAATTTTTTAACTTTTTATTTTGCCGCTAGGGGCGCTGTAGGTCATCTCAATGGATTATCCAGGGTCACTTACCTTTCTTCCGTGACCCTATGACATTTATAAGAAAGACATATTAGGAAAATTATTTTGAAGTATAAGTGTATAAGGGGATTGATTTGTTTTTTTAAAGCTTATGTTTCCTCTTTTCCTAATTCCTCTATTCTATTAGATGGCGTTGTATATCTCGTGTTTCTCTTGATTTTCAAGTTGTTGCCAAGTTACTTAAATGAAAACAGAATAATTTTAAAACTATCAAATATGAAAAAAGGAGTTAATTTTAATTTTTTAAGGAAAAGTAAATATTTGGTTGTTATTTAGGTTAGTTATTGTTAACAAGGTAAATTATTTGTTTCCATATCGGAAAAACATCTCCCTTTTGAATAACGTTCTTTGGTTTAGCCTAGTTTAGCCTTTCATTATAATTTTGAGTACGTGTTTAGCGTAGTTCTTATTTTGTCTTTCAAAAGTTTGCAAATTAATTTCTTAATCTGTTAATGTAAATATATTCAAGAAATTCATACGAGAGAAACATTATAAATTGAACCTTTTTTTCTATGTTATAATTGATTTTCTTAGTGCGCATGGGGGTAAGAATATCACTTTTTTAATCAGTTAAATTTTTTTTATTAAATTAGTATAGACGAGTTTAGCCGGAAGTTGACCAAAGACCCGGTTTATATTTCACTTTGAAATATATAGCGGGTTAAATATATTCAACTTCCGGTGTATACATGGGCATAGCCAGGGGGGTGCAGGGGGGCGGCTGCCCCCCCTAAGTCCTGAGTAATTTACTTTTACTTAACTTTTAGTTAAGTTGGAACCCAGTTTTTTAGGGTCAAATTTTCAAAATTTTTTCAATCCAGACCCCCCTTTAGTATTAAAAAACTTTTTATTCACATTTTTTTGTAATAAGTTCATTAAAATCGAAATTCTACCTAAAAAATGTGTCCAAATTTGGATTTACAGGTTTGAAACCTTGTACAAAGGGTCAAATTTCCAAACATTTTCGGCTGGCGGAAAGTCAGCCCCCTCTCATTTCATCCTTTATTATTCACAATTTGTTTCATAATAAGTTCATTAAAATCAAAATTCTACCTAAAAATTTTTGTCCAAATTTGGGTTTACGTGTACTAAAAAACAGTTTAAACCCCTGTTATTAGGGTCTAATTTCCACAAATTTTCTGGGGGAGAACCCCCAGATCCCCCTTTGAAACTTGAACTTTTATTACTAAAACCATTTCTTATATGAATTTTTCTTGGACGCAAATTCTACCTAAAAGAGACCTACCTCATGGTTTTTACACTACCCACAAAACTTTTACATTAATTTCATTAAAGGTCAAAAAACCTCTCGAAACAATACTGTGGCTACGGCCCTCTCTCACGGGGCTTTAAAATTGTTCTCCATAAACATAAAAAAAGTCGACCCTCCTTGCCCCCCCCTAAGCGGAACCCTCGCTACGCCCATGGGTGTATATGTCATTTCATTACATAGAAGATAAATCGTATTTCCGATTTGAACGGAAAACTTCAGGGTCTTTGTGACGTAGCACAGTTGAAATCGTCTATAGTTAAGTAAATTTCTTATATGAAAGAATGATTGCGACCGATTTAACATTTATTCCTTAAAGATATGCTTATTTTAGAAAAAAATTCATATGAATCCACAATGTTGTGTATCCATCCCCAATTTTTAACCCTCAATGGATTCAAACTGTCTTATTTATCGGACGAAAATTAAATTTCTAACTTTTATTTGTTAAAGATTACTCCCATATAGATTGATCCTGTGATATAGATAATTGATCCAAAGTTCTAATCGCATAAAGTTTAGCTTACAAATCAAATGGTGGTTGAGGTTAAAAAGTAATTAAAGGTTAATTTTATTACAGAAAAATCCTTTCATGAAGAGGATTTTTGAATGTATCATACTGGAAACTTAAGATCTTTTTAACCGTAGAAAAAGGCCCATATTTATATGAATTATATTTATTTTATATATTATATGTTATGTATAATATATTTTTATTGTATATCCCTCCTTCCGAAATTATATAAGTCTTCTTAAATTTGTTCTAGCTACTCCACCGTCTTACATCGTGTAATCTATATCGTATTTTTATGCTATAAAAACAACCATCCGTTCTTTTGGTATTTAATGTTAATTGCGAAAGTACTGTCGTTCTAAGAAGGGGTATTCCATGTCAAATCAACACAGTTTTGGGACATTTTAGGACTTCAAGTCTCAGATTTTCTTGATTTTTGGTATGCAGTAAGTCATCATAGAGATATGAAAAAATGCCAAATTTCAGCTTCCTAGCTCAAATACTTTTGAAGTTATAAATTTTTAAAGTTTTGAATTTTCCTCAAAAAACTGCACTTTTTGACATCTTTGATTGCCTGTAAGTTGGCAACCAATTATAATACAGTCTTGGGAGTGGTATCATTGTAAAGCCCATTTGTGGGGCTTTAAAATGATGTGCAGCAATACCGGGTCACCATTAAATTTCTTTTTGAAATTTTAAAATTAAATTTTAAAATTAAAATATCTCAAAAAATGGTATTTTTAAAAATCTGAAAAAATTACCAAAAATAGTTTGTGTTGACTACTTACTTATGGCAAAAGCTTGCGATGGGATCTCAATGGGATCAGGTGATAATAAGCACCCAAAAAACACATGTTTTATGAATACTGTAAAGATATGTACTAATAAAGATATTTTTATGTACTAATTTTGCTTCATTGAGTATGTAGAATATGTAAAATATTAGAAAAGTTGGGATTTCCCCTTTTAATAAAAAAAACTAAGCAAATTTAACAAATTTAAAAAATTTTAAATTTTTTTTAAATTTTGTAGTACAGGCATGTGATACATGTCTATATGCTATATTTTTGTGCTGTTTACGAATATCAGGCCAACTTTTGAATAAAATTTAAAATAAGTGTGGAAAAATTGAATAATTTATCTTTAATTACTTGTTTTGTTTAAATTGCTTCAATTTTTCTACACTTAATTTAAATTTTATTCAAAAGTTGGCCGAATATTCGTAAACAGCACTAAAATATAGCCTATAGACATCTATCACATGCCTGTACTATAAAATTTAAAAATTTTAAATTTGTTTAAAATTTAAATTTTTTGAAATATTTTTTGTCTTTTTTAAATTTTAATAATTTTTTGAATGATTCATTACCAAATATTGTTAAAAATTGTGTTGTTATTTCAAAAATTAACCTTTTTTAAATAATGAGGTATTTACCAAGGTTCTTTATCCATGGATATTAGTTAGATAGCTTTATAAAAAACCTCAATTTATGATCTAGTCAGTAGTTTAAAAATTAATTTTTTAAAATAAACTTTGGAAACAATACAGGGGTGAAATCATTTTATCAAATGAAACAGAATTTTTTTGACAATATTTGATAATGAATCATTTAAAAATATAAAAATTTAAAAAAGACAAAAAATATTTCAAAAAATTTAAATTTTTAACAATTTTAAAATTTTTTAAATTTTGTAGTACAGGCATGTGATAGATGTCTATAGGCTATATTTTAGTGCTGTTTACGAATAATCAGCCAACTTTTGAATAAAATTTAGAATAAGTGTGGAAAAATTGGAGCAATTTAAACAAAAGAAGTAATTAAAGATAAATTATTCAATTTTTCCACACTTATTCTAAATTTTATTCAAAAGTTGGCCTGATATTCGTAAACAGCACTAAAATATAGCATATAGACATGTATCACATGCCTGTACTACAAAATTTAAAAATTTGAAATTTTTAAAATTTGTTAAATTTGCTTAGTTTTTTTTGTTAAAAGGGGAAATCCTAACTTTTCTAATATTTTACATATTCTACATACTCAATGAAGCAAAATTAGTACATAAAAATATCTTTATTAGTACATATCTTTACAGTATTCATAAAACATGTGTTTTTTGGGTGCTTATTATCACCTGATCCCATTGAGATCCCATCACAAGCTTTTGCCATAAGTAAGTAGTCAACACAAACTATTTTTGGTATTTTTTTCAGATTTTTAAAAATACCATTTTTTGAGATATTTAAATTTTAAAATTTAATTTTAAAATTTCAAAAAAAAATTTAATGGTGACCCGGTATTGCTGCACATCATTTTAAAGCCCCACGAATGGGCTTTACAATGATACCACTCCCAAGACTGTATTATAATTGGTTGCCAACTTACAGGCAATCAAAGATGTCAAAAAGTGCAGTTTTTTGAGGAAAATTCAAAACTTTAAAAACTTATAACTTCAAAAGTATTTGAGCTAGGAAGCTGAAATTTGGCATTTTTTCATATCTCTATAATGACTTACTGCATACCAAAAATCAAGAAAATCTGAGACATCAAGTGTGAATGAGTGTGTTGATTTGACGTGGAATTACCCAGAACTAAATAAAAAAATTTCCGACCTTTTCATCTGAATGTTAAGCAATCTTTAATCCACTATAATAAAGTCATTAAATTTATTACATTGTTTGAACATCAGCTATTTGTTTAATCATGTCAAGTTTATATAAGATAAACGGTGACCGTTTGTTCCAATATTTAAGAAGCCAAATAAAAAGAAAGCTCATCTAAGGAACGTAGTTATTTTTTTGTCTAATGATTGGGTTTAATGTTTAAAAGCACATTCCGTTACGGTACAAAAATTAGACTGTCAAAAATATATCTAATTCAACAAGAACTTTTCTCTGTTTGTCCCTGATTTCACAAATTGATTGATTCTATAACTTTATTCTAATTTGTTTATATGATGCTCACTTTATTCAACGTCTCATTTTTTATCTTCATTTGCATTAAAAATGATCGATATTTAGTGATAGTTTTTAAAAAGTTCAGATACGCAAGTTAGTAGAACGATGGTTTGTTTTGAAAGGTCAAAGAAGAAAAAAGCATGTCAGCTTAAAAGAGTATCTTAATGAGTCAATCCGAGGTTAAAATTTTTATACAACCTTTTTGTATTATTCCTTTTGACGAATTATTGATTTTGAATTTTTTATGATGCGGCGATGAAAAAGCGGACGAAACGACTGCTCATTAGTTCTAATCCCTTTCACGTCACTCTTTTTGCTTTGAACCATGATCATTTTTAATCTTTGTAATGATTTCTACTTGATGCCTTAATTGGTCTTTAAGGGCAACGTGTTACGTCATGGCTGTCAAAACACGTGTTTGTATTTTTGTTAAGACCATGTTCCGATTGATTAACATTCATGATAAATTAGTTCTTACTTCAATAATGTTTCGCCGTTTATTAAGTGTTCTCTAAATTTCGGAATATCTGAATCGGAATATTCTTATATTAACGACTTAAAATTGGGTGTTGTAAGGGGATTTTGTAATATTTGAATGGATCCTTACCCGCAGTATTCAGGGGTGGAAAATCTGCGCCAACTGCGCCAAACTGCGCCGAAATTGGTTACCTGCGCCAACTGCGCCAAAAATGGGCAAAATTCACGTTTTTGCGCCAAACTGCGCCAAAAACCCGATAATCCGTTCAATCTGAATCAGTAACCCTGAAAATCCAACTGATAAGAAAAGAACCAATCCTTAGCCACTATGATCGATTCTCTTCCCGCTAGGATCGCTATGAAATGGGGTGGAAATAGGACGATTAGTAACTTGTCTACCGTCGCTTTGCGGAGAAAAACCGGTTTCTCTCCATTGTGGAAGGCAGAGAAAACCGGTTTTCGTCCGCCTTGTGCGTTGATTTGATTTTTGGCAGTGTTTTTCGGTGAAAAGCAGGGTTCGTACGCTCCTTGAAAATTAATTTCATTTTCAAGCACTATGGAAACTCCTTGAATTTGGGTTGTACTCCTTAAAAACTCTTTGATTTTCAACCTGGAATATCTATAAATTTACTTCCCCTATAAAATAGGTTTCAATCCGCAGCGTTTAGTGCGTTGAAAAGTCGGAAATCGCGATTTTTCGCGAAAGTTTCGTTTTTTTTTTTTCGGAATGTTCCGTTCTTCCCGCGACTTTCGTGGACGGCTTTGGGTGCCGATTCAAGTTGGCTTCTTCTTGCGTCATTATTGCGAAGTAAAAAAACAACTTTACCGTGTTTAGAAGCCCACAAGTCCGGTGTTCCGGAAGTCGGAAAAATAGCAATTTTTCGGAGTGTTCCGTTCTTCCCGCGACTTGCTTGGACGGCCGCGGGTGCTGATTCAAGTTGGCTTCTTCTTGCGGCATTATTGCGAAGTAGAAAAAACAACTTTACCGTGGTCAGAAGCCAACAAGTCCGGTGTTCCGTCTAGTGTTCCGGAAATCGGGAAAATAGCTACTTTTCCCGACAGTTCCGTTTTTTTTCCGGGACTGCTTTTCCTACAGACCTACGGACGTCTGTTGCAGTTAGCTTCAACGGCGATGCAGAAAAAAACAAATTTACTTTTGTCAGACCAGCCTGATAAGTCTAATATGATTTTTTCTCTATTTTATTTTGTATTTTCAACTTAAGAGGATTTTCTAAGTTGTAAATTTTAATGAACGGTCGCTTTATAGCAACTTAATAAATTGATAATACAGTGTTTTTTTTTTAAATCTTGTTAGATTATTACCTGTTTTAGGTATCTGATCTGATTCATAAGATTCTAAAAATACCTTCAAAAATAATTTCTTACTTTTTTCTATTTAACTAAAAGTTTTTGACAATATCGTTTTTGAAATTTAATTTTTACTTAAATAATTATTCTATTAACTAATTTCCTTTATTTTTATTTGATTTTAGTTGCATTTTGACTTTTAAAGTTGTTTTAAAAACTGATTCAGGAATGCAGTGTGTGTTAGAAGCCGTGTAAAAAATTTGTCTTTCTTAAGTTATGTAAAAAAAGTACTCCTTGAATTTTTTAAAAAACACTCCTTCAGGGATGAGTTTTTTCCGCCCTGTGGCGGAATTCCGCTTTTTTTATTTTTTTGAAAATTAAGAATTCCGCTTTTCAAGGAAATTTCCGCTTTTTGTAATCCTGAAAAAATCCGTTTTTTCGTCTCCTTCTACTTCAGAGAAAAAAACTTCTGCCATCTCCCGGTACTTTGTCTTCGGCATTCCTACCTCGCACGCGCATCGGAACGCAGCCTGTAAAGATGGCTTCTTCTCGTTCGTTTACTGTATTATGGAAAAACTTTTTTTCTTGCTGTTTCTAGCATGCAACCTAGAGATGGACGTAACCTTCGGTAAAGTCGGCTCGTATTTGGGTATTGTGGAAAAACTTGAGCCTTTTCATTAAGAGATATTTTGGATGCATAACCTGCGGCCCGCGAACTGATATGGATTTCTTCAGATAATCCCTGCTTTTTAAATTTTCCAGATTTCCGAGAAATATTACGAGTTATCGCGTGAAAAAGTCGGAAAAATCGCGTTTTTTCGCGTAAGTTTCGTTTTGCTCGTGGAGTATTCCGTCCCGTGACTACTTTCTTGGACGGCCGTGGTGGGCGCCAAATTGAAGTCCGTTTCTTGCATCTCTATTGCGATGTAGAAAAACCAACTTTACAGCGGTCAGAAGCCAAAAAGTCCGGTGTTTTGGATCATATTCTCTGAAAATGTCGAAAAATTGCGATTTTTCGCGAAAGTTCCGTTTTTCCTGTGCCTAGTTGAAGTTCGCTTTTTCTTTCGTTCTAATTGCGATGCAGAAAAGCCTAATAGGAGTCAGAGGAGACTATTAGGTCTAGTAAAACATCTCATAATTTTTTCCCGATTTTAGTCAGCATTTCGTCAGATTTTACTTTAGGATCTAGATCTTATAAGTTGTACATTTTTAGTGGAAAATCGCTTTGAAGCAACTTTATAAGAAAATAATGGAGTGGTTTTTTTAATCCTTTTAGATCATAATCTGTTTAAAAGATCATAATATCATCAGGGGCATATATAAAGGAGCCAGGGGACCCGACCCCTCCTCTAAAAAAATTGGACTATGTGTCCAAAACAAGTTTAAACCCTGTGTTTTAGGGTCAAATTCCCAAAATTTTTCTGGGGAAAAATTCCCCCAGACCCCCTTTTGTGTACATGGAACTCTATTATTCACAACTTTTTTTATATTGAGTTTAAGAAAATGCAAATTTTACCTAAAAATATGACCAAAACTTAACAAAATTAGGTCTTAGAATGCCCATTAATACCTTTTAAGCTCTTGCTCAGTCTAGGAATTGATCAAAGCTTTTCCAGAGGATAAATCGGTTTAATTTTCTCAATAGCTTCCTGTAAACTACATTCTTTCTTAGTTTAAAAAATTATAAATAAAAAAATTACTTGGATATTTTAAAAAACTTACGTAATTACATTTGTAAATTAAATGTATTATTCTCTATAAATTCATACATATCTGTAGAAAAGATTTTTTCATTTGATTTTTATCAAGTTAATTTAATATATGGTATGAATAAAAGGAATATAAAAATACATTTTGTTTTTCAATGTTGGAAGGTCTGCCCTTAATCTTAAGAAGGTTTAATAGGTTTTTAAACAATTCACTTAAATATATGCAATCTGAGTTCTTTGCTTTAAGTTCTTTTATAAAGCAAACAAGTATTTTCAATTAATATTATCTTGTAAACATGCCTTTGTTTGTCGAGCTATTGAGAATCAGAATATATGTTCTGCTTTAAGAGGATCTAAATAAAATATTTGACTAAATTCTAATTTGAAATGCAAAATATCAAACCTAAAACAAAAAAATAAACTACAAAATTTAAGTTTAGCTGATACAATAACTGTTACAAAATGCTTGAAGGTGTGCAACATCCCCGATATGTGTTACGCGTAAAATTTTGGATTTTTGGTTTCAGCTTTTTTGTTTTTCGCCAAACTCATCCCTGACTCCTTGAAAACTCCTGTAATACTCCTTGATTTTGATTTCTTTTTGTATGAACCCTGATGCATTATATAAAACCTAACTATTAGATTAGCCTGATGCAGATTCACTGTAAACTAATACGGAAATGAAATTTGCCTTGATACAAAACCACTAAAAGCTGATACAAAAATGCATTTTGACTTGATACAAAACTGCCTTAAAGCTGATACAAAAATCAATTTTGGATTTTCCACCCCTGAGTATTGAATTGGAAATTGACTGAATTTAGTTGATCTATACGAAAAGAAATTTCTCTTTTTCAAAGAGCATTTTTAGGATGATTTTAAATTCTATTTTTGTATTTTTAGGAGTTTGTAAAGAGCAGAAATTCTAATGGTTGCTTTACATAAAAAATGAGTGGCAATTTTAGTTTTTGAGAAATATATATAATTGACACTAGAGCCCCGGATAAATGATTTTTCATTTCTATGGATATATTACGAAGTATATCTTGATGAAAAATTTCCAAATTGGGTAAATATTTTGGATATGCTACGTTTTGGATTAATTACCGATTATTACATTAATGGGCAATACCCGCATTTTTTGAAAACGGAAAAGAACGCATATTTGCAGTAAAAGAAATGGTTCTTAATTCAAAAATTGACAAGAAAAGTTTAAAAAATTAAGTTAATTCCATATTTTAAAATAAAAATCGACAGTCCCTTAGCACTTGTTAAATGATGTCAGATCAGTTTCAATTTCTTTCGTGTATATTTTCTGTCTTGGATAACTATCTAGTAAAAAATAAGTAAAATACTGGAATTGGCCATTAGATAAATATATTGACAAGAGACGGGAAAACCATTATTAAAATTGAGGCGATAATGTTCCGGGGATGGATTACCGGATGTTTAGATTTTCCGGGTTCGGTTTTTCAAAAGGCTTATTTGTTCATTTTCCCTTTAAGTATTGTAGTATATAAAATATTTGTATTTTAGTTTTTTAAAAATATTTGGTGTTCTGTTCTCAATTTATAGTGGGTTCTTGGTCGTTCACTCGACTTCTCTAGTTTCGATTGTATGCGTCAACATTTGACATGCTCCATTCTGAATCCGGTTTTATTTTATATTAATGCAAATTTTCCACCGGTTTTATCGATATTCAATGTCGTTTTCCGACTTTTATTCTTGGAAGAATCACACTCGAGCTTCTAACTGATGATACAAGAAATTGAAAAATTTACATATTTTAAAGCAGTTTCTCTCGATCTATTTTATGCCATGCCCCCTGAATTCCCATTCCCATATACGCCTTAATTAGACCTTAGTTTCATTGGGGCCGAGAGAGTTTCAGCCCTAACTGTTTTTTCGACACTAATTCCATGCTTGAAGTATGTAGTTTTTCAGAAAACAGTTTTTCGAAATTTCACTACTAAGTTTTTCGAAATTTCACTCTTCGTGACAG
Organism: Tetragnatha versicolor; assembly: GCA_024610705.1. Taxonomy (NCBI): domain Eukaryota; kingdom Metazoa; phylum Arthropoda; class Arachnida; order Araneae; family Tetragnathidae; genus Tetragnatha; species Tetragnatha versicolor. Next base: position 7,699,531 of record JANDEH010000010.1, read on the forward strand.
GGTTTCAGCTTTTTTTGTTTGGAGCAGAATCTCCTAATAGGGACATGTGCCATAAAACTCTAAAACAGGGGTTCCCAACCGGTGGTACGCGTACCACTGGTGGTACGCGGGAACGTTTCAGGTGGTACGCGTGAGTCATAGGACTAAAAGAAAGTTTTTTCGATTTTACAGAAGATAGTTCCATGAAAGATTATTTTAAAGAGAAATATTAAAATTAACTTCTGGATCGGATGTAAAAACCGAGTACCCTTTGATCTTCTAGCAAGTTCTGCTATTTTTGATGTCATTTGTTACGAGTCACTTGTGTGAGAGTGGATTTTCTGAACTCTTGTACATAAAAAATAAACATAGAAAGCAGAGTAAGTGTTTAAGAGGACTTAAGAGGGAAGATAAGTTCCATTACTCCTAACGTTGATATTTTAATCACAGGCAAACAACAACAAATTTCGCATTAAAGACTATAAAAGTATATTTTGCTGAGTTTGTACTAATTTTTTATTTGTAGGTTTTAAACCTATGGGTATAATAAATAAAACTGTAAAAAATGCCATTTTCATCTTTTTCTCCTTTATTATAAGCAAGTTATAAATAAATAAACAAATATCTAACCATTAAATATGAAGTTTTCTCAAGAATTTAATTCAAAAAGCCTTTGAACACTTTTAGAAGAGTAAATATTAAACGCTTATTAAAATATTTAGGTCTGGTGGTACGCCAAAATTTCTCAAAAAGTCAAGCGGTACGCAGGTGCAAAAAGGTTGGGAACCCCTGCTCTAAAAAACAAACAGGGATTCAGCTCGTGTTTCAATAGCTTTGTTGAGTGATTTGCAGTATGCATAATTTCTTTATAAAGTTTCCAAAATTTGCAATTGCCCCCCTCAGGGGGAGCGTGTGCCCCTTAGTGTTCATTTCCTCTACTGCAAGTGTCAAACTTGATATTCTATTAAAAAAAGAACTTTATATCTTTTCCTCATCGCCCGTCAGTTTTTTTAGCGGGAGTATGGCCAAAAAGTGGGCTTGTGTTTCCCGTTTCGATTGCAAAACGTACGGAAAAAACAACTTAACACTCGTCGGAAGCTTGTGGTTCCGGTGATAATTGTTAAGTAATGTGTTGAATGCAGCTTTCTATTATGTTAAGATGGGATGCTTGAACCTTCCGCATATAAATTTTGGAGTGATTAAAACAAATTTTTGTTTCCGGAAAAGGGGTGGGCCACCATAATTGAATCGTCAGTTAGAAAAAGGGAAAAGTCTAAAAACCAAGTTATGAGAAAATTGATAAAAAAAACTAAGTAATAGAATTTTCGTTATACAACCACCAAATTTTTACTGGAAATTCAGGCCCCTATTTCAAAAACAGCAATCATCGAAACTAATATAAATATATTCAAAAATATTTTACAGTTGAAAAAAGTTGATGGAAAACTGAACTGAAAAATCTGAAATCAACTGAAGAAAAATCTTAAAAAGCACTTCTCTTTTAAATTGACGTTTAAATTATAATTTTGCTTAGTTCACAGAATAGAAGTGGGAAATGAAAAGACCAATAAAGTAGACTAAGGCTTAAGCAAGAATAAAAAGACTAAGACAAATAAAATTCAAAATTACGAAACTGAGTCAATAAGGCAGTATCAGTGGAGTCTTTTAAATTGAAAAAAATTTTTTTTGCTTAGTTTCTTCAGCACACCAAAAACGAAAAAGACAAATTAACTTTAAATTCTAATTAAATAAAAAATACAATGAATGGACATCGATTTCGATATAGGGGGCATATATCTGCATATAGGGGGCTGCTATTTTTCCGCCCTCCACATAGTGTGGAGCCGAAGCTTGGAGATTTTTTGAGCACAAAAAGTCAATTTGTTATTTTTTTGACTTATTCTATTTTTAAAACTGGCAATTCAAATAACATTCTTATTTTCCCAAATTTTTCAATGTCTTGGCGTGCCACTGTTTTAACTCCGCTCGCGTGCCACAGTGTGGCACGCGAGCCGCGTTATCTCTGCGTCTGCACTAGTAGATGTTGTCGTGTGCCACTTGGAATACCCAAGCTCCACGAGGACAAATAATAGATTATTACGGCTATTGTTTTTATTTTTTAAAAATATGGAATGGGTTGGCAAATAAAATTTATTTCCTTATTAGATCGATAATTATCTTAGACACCCCCAGAGAGTCCATAAACATGAAGACAAATAAGTTCTTTACATTTTATTTTAATTATCTCCACTAGTCCGGCGGACCTGTGATTTTCTGACCGTAGTGGTTCAAACCGTTTTTTAGTGGTCTCGCACGCTAATTTGCGTGATAGTCATCTTTGCAATCATTCAAGATAATTTGAAGCTTAAATACGAAACTGCTCTAACTCGAAATTTTTGATGGTTTGAAGTGTTTTGGTGGCAATCTCTTCTCTTTGGCTTCTTATTTCACGCTGTACTCTTGCTCTGAAGGTTCTCACAAACTCAAGATTGAAATTTTTCCCGCACATTTCTAGCTCATCTTCGTTTCCCGTTTGATGATGTTTGGTTATTGCATTTTCTGTTTTATTTGCAAAATCCAGTTAATTAATTTTGAGTGAATTAAATATATTTAGTTACTGTTCAAACGCTGATTCCTTTCGAAACTTCCTAAACATGACTGTTTTAAATAAACATTAGTTTGAATAGTATGCAAAATACTCATTTACATAGCTGTTATTCTTCTTTAGGACGGAATTCCGTCAACTTTTTAAAAATTCTGTGCACGGAGTTCCGTCCCGGGTGAAATCGGGAACCAATAGGCAGATATTTGTACAGAATTTCAGCTCTAACCTTGCATATTTTGCTTCTTACAGATTTGTTCTTTCTGACTATCAGATTTTCTTTCGGTGAAATTTTCAGGTAAATGGAAAAATTTTCATGACTAATCACTTCACTGCTCAAATGTTATTTTTAGCGAAATCGCGACAATACCGCGTCGTTTTAATAATTATTAACAGACCCCTCAACATGTTTCTGAAAATTCTACCAACCTTTATTAAAAAACATTAGACTGGGTAAAAATAACTGGATAGTTCATTCTTGCAATTTTTGAAGGGTGGCAGCCATGCTTATTTAATAAATGCTTTTTAACTATAGAAAGAGTCCCTACCAATTAACTATATGATGTCACATGTCACGGATGTTTGAAATCTCCCCTCCCATGTTCATGTAGGACCTACACGGATCCAGCACGGCTCCAAGGGGGCACTTTTCTAAACAATCACCTTTACTTTAGAAACAAAATGTTGGGTGTTTTCTAAAAAGTATCACGCAAAATCCCCTTGTGCATGGTATCGCTGGGGGGTTGTGTAGGGGGTCTCCCCCCAGAAAAAGTTTTAAAATTTTGACTTGCAAAAGAAGAATTTTAACTCATTGTGTGAGAACTTTTTTGGGTTTATCACCTTCACCTTTTGACAAAAAAAGCCAAAATTTTGGAGATTTTCTAAAAGGTATCACGCAAGATCCCCTTGTGGTACCGCTGTGGGCTATGGGGGTCCTCCCCCAGAAAAAATTTTGATAATTTGTAAAATTAGGGTTTTAACTCACATTTGAGAACCTTTTTGGGTCCAGAGTGCCCCCCCCCCTTGGATCCGCACCTGCCTACACCACTGTAACATAATTCATGAATGGAATCTTATCTCTTGAGTTCTCGTTTCTCTTCCTCTTTCCCCTGCTTCTTTTTTACGTTCCGATTGCACTGCTGGAAAACCAACTTTTTCGAGCGAGCTCGTTGTTTACACGTTCTCGTTCGTAAAAATGCGTTTTTCTCGAGGGAGGTAGTTTCGAAATCGACTTAAACTTCCCGATGAGTTAGTCGCTTGAAACTTTACACAATTCATTATTTGGTATATTTGCTTTCCTTGATGAAGCAAGCCCCTGGTGGTCTTAGAGAGTTTTCACGTTTTTGATAAAAGGATGGAAACTGAATTTTCACTAGAAGAATCTCTGCTATAGTAGATTAAAAAAAATTTCGGGCACATTTTTGATATTCAAGTTTTTAGAGGGTATTTAATCGTAATCTGTCGTCAAATACGAAAGTTGAGGTTTTAATAATAAAAAGAATAATGGGTATCAAGTAATGAAAATAGTTTTACATAGCAGCAAAAAGACTAAAAAGCGGAAAAAAATAAATGAATTTAAAAAGTTATAAAATTAAAATTGAGTTACAAAATTGGATGAATTAAAACGACTTTATTTTAAATTTAATTTATTAAAATTCACGTACTTATAGCTAGTTAAACGGTCTTAAATGTATAACATATTTTTCCTAGCTCTTTGTTGCTATTGCAGTCGGTAGTAAATAAAGAATTCAGGGAATAGCTGTCAAGAAAACTTTTCATATCAATGGCATAGCATTAAAATTGAAACTGGCTTTGGCTTAGGTTAATGCATAAATAATTATCAATTTAATTCGCCCCACGTTATTCGTTTTACACGGAGAAAAATTATTTTATACTTGGCACATTTTTATAATTTTTTATCGGTTATTTTCCAAGAATTTCGCTTGCCTGTTTTTTTCTGAAGCATTTCAATTTCCCCGAAAGTTAAAAAGTTTTTTCTTCGCGTGGTCCTCGTGTAATGCGGAAAATACAACGTGGCTGGTCGAAAGACGATGAATGATTCCGCGATGTGATCTCTCATTGATTCGTGTTCTTCTCTTCCCAATTCAATTATATTTGATTCGATTTTCACGACTTGATAAGGGTTCTTTATGCGGTGAATTTTCTCTAAAAGATCGGTTCGGAACAATTTATTTCCGGTACTTAGGAATTAAAATACTCCTCCACTATACTTTTCTAGGCCCTGAATAACACTTTGACGTAAATTTTAGATTTTGCAAATTGAGTTCAGAATTGAGTATCGCGGAACTTGATTCTGATATTAACTTGGAAGCTAACTGAAATTAACATTCATTAATGCCTTGTTAAGGAAATGGTTTTAGCCAACACCATTGCCTGTCAAAACGAATTCGTCCGTATAATTGTTCCACATATAGTCAGAAAGTTAGCGGAAAATATTTTTTTGCTATTTAAAATTTAAGTGTACATGGGTAAATTTCAATTTTTATCTTTTTGAGCGACAATTGCTGAGTTTGCATTGAATTTAAGTCAATACTAGTCTGACCCTATAATTAAATTTTCTTTTTGCTCTGTAAAAAAGTGTAGGACGAGGACGTAGCTTCCACCCCATTCGCAGGATCTAGAACTAGCAGCAGGTGGTACACTAGCTGCAGGGGTTGATTCAGTTTTGTTTTTGGGGGCCCGTTTTTGCGAAACTGAATTTTTCTTAAATAGAAGCGGTGATAGCTAGCAGATCGGTGCGGTGCGCAAGTATGAAAAATCGACTCGCAAACCAAGAAAGAAAATCGTGAAAAATTCAAATATTTTTGATTGTTTTCTTGTAAATAATCTTTCGAGCTGATTTAAATTTTTTGTGAAAGGGCCGTTTTTGTGATTTGGAATTTCGTGAAGGGGCAGATTTTAGGATGTGGAATTTAGTAAAAGTGCGCGTGCGCAGCAAAATGGCCCTGATTGACCCCTGAGTTTTCTTCATACATTTTTTCTGGAGATGCTATTCAAATATCTATCGGTAATCCTCTATCCCTCCGAGCATCCGATGAGGATGATCAGATTTTTATCTCTATTGACCGTTTCATATCGATTCTTTCGCTTTTTCATCCTATTGATCCACCCCTTTCGGCGTTGGGTGGCGCTCAAATCGCATGGGATGGGCGACCCTTCGGTATTTCCTCGTGCCCATGAAGATTCCTTCAGTTATGTGGGGGGGGCTTCAAATAACAGCGCTCCCTCCATCTGTCTTGGGAGCAAATATTTATTCCCACTGATTGGATCATGGTTTTATGACACTTATCTTGCTCCGCTTCGATGGGTTTATTGCATAGCGTATTTAGCTGGTGTTGTAAACCCAGAGAAAGGGTTCGTTAGAAGAATCTACCCTCTACTACCATTCGTAAGCGAAGCTGGTGTGATTATATTGGATTCTCGGGGAATTCTATCGAGTTAGATGAAATCTCGTGCTTTCAATACCATATAAAAGGAAGTGGGATGGATATTCATGCGATGATAACTTGCGAGGCGTGACCTATGTGAGTTCCAGTTCTGGAGTTGTAAATAATGCAAAAATACTCGGCATTTCGAAAGCACGTGCTTGTGTAGTTTCCTGGTTTATCGCTATCGTAACGCTCAAACCGATGAAAATAGGAATTGTGAAACGGAAAAATGCCTCTTGAAGATTAATTATTATGCATTGTAGATTGTTTAACGACACAAGTTTCGAAGTGTCATAAGATTGGTACTTTTCGTATTTGTTGACCGATAAGGACCGATAATATTTTTTTGGGCTTCAGTCTGGCCATTTATTTTTTTAAATCGAAGGAAAAAGATTAAAAAATATTTGTTTCACCTTTTCTTTATTTATTATTCATTGTTTCTATTCTAAAAAAGTTTTTGGTTGACGGGTCCAGAGAAGCTTCTATCAAAACGAGAATCTCCTATTATCTCCTATTTAAACGCATTTTAATGTTTCTAAAACTTGACTTGTTAAAATGTTTTTTTATTATCCAAATTAAGGGATTTATTGACTAAAGGGCGCAAAAATCACATATTTGTTTCGGTTGTTTAATTTTGTATAAAGTAATATACATCTGAAAGTTTAAATAATATGCGGATTAAAACTAATCCAAAAGTAACCACATTCCGGACTTCACCCCGTCCTAAGTCGGAGATGATTTGGTGAATAATGACAGTTTCCGGATTTGAGTCTAGCATTTAATTAGTTCCTATCTACATGTTTTTTTATGTACACAATGGAAACAATATGCTGCACATGCATTGCAACTTGGATAATTCCAAGCTTAAAATACCTCTGAGAACCTTCAAATTTTTGAAGAATTTGGAAGTTCATCTTCTTCCTGTAATTCTAGATTTACTTAGTGATTGAAAATATAGCTTGTTTTTTTCTCTCGACCTATCAGCAACCTTTTCTATACTGGGATCGATAAATTCTGTTCTGAACACGTTCCGAATGGGAAAATTAGGGACGTTTCTTTTGTGATTCTGCTGATGATTTTATAACGATAAATAAGAAAAAAAAAGAAAAAAATTGTCATAACTGAAAAATTTTGTGAGGAGAAACTTCGAATGGAATCGGTCAGTTTGAAAAAGGACCAAGCCCAAAAAAATTTAGAGTACAAAATAATCATGGAAATATAATATAAGTAGTATATTCAAAAATATTTTACAGTTGAAAAAGTTGATGGACTTGTTCCCCTTTTTCAAACTTGAAAAAAAAACTTCTATTTTTCACTTTTGTGAAAAAAATTGAAGAAATAAGTTAAAAATTATGAAACTGAGTCATTAAGGGACTATCAATGGAGTAAGTGAATATCAAATGGAATCAAATATTCATTGGATGACAAAAAGAAAAAACACTTTTAAATTAAAGTCAAATATTATTATGATGTAGTTAACAGTACAAAAAATAAGTAAAGAAATATGTAAATTAAACTTAAATTTCATATTTAATGAAAAAATATAATAAATGGACATTGATTTAGCTAAATTGAAGGAGCTATATCTGCCTATAGATACGGGAGTTATTCCCTCTTATAGAGCAAAGCTTGAAGATTTTTTTGAGCACAAAAAAGTCAAAATTTGTCATTTTTTGGACTTATTCCCTTTTTAAACTGCCGTTTCAATTACTCACGATTTTTTAACATTGATTTAAGAGAAAGTTCAAGGGACCAAGGGAAATTAAAAACCTCGAGTTTTCAGAGTGGTACTGTATTTTATAGCTATTTAAGGAATCGGGAAAACTTTTTCATGGCCAGGTAACTCTTTTATATACTGTTCCTTTTCCCTCGACATAAAAACAGGTTCAACACAGCTCTTACGTTGGGGAACACCGCAGATTCTCGTTCATATGCCTACGTATTACATCAGCTCTATGTTGAGCGTACTTTTGAATAATCACTCTCGTTTGATTGCTTACAATTTTGACCATCCCTGTCTTTTTTTGAAGTATTTTCTTCGCCGTTTTCTCAACCGTGGCGTCAAGGTCGTGAGTACGCCCTCTGATGTGTGGAATAATCATTCGTGTTTAGTAAGTTTTAAAACACAACCGTACACGATCGATGGAGATGACGTTATTTGCTTCAATTCACGTCATGCCTTCTTCATTACTGAGAACCTGTTGTCTATTTTCAGCCCGGTACAAAATCGGTGTTTGGATGTCGGTGGGGGGGTTACCTTTATCGCAGGTGCGACGGTGGCATTTCTGCGGGTAGTAAAATGTAGTGGGCGATGTTTCTGAAAATTGGGCTTTTTTTCATTGGAGTGAAGGAAGAGAAATTCTTGTCGGAAGTTTTCTGATTTATTTTTGCAGTAAGTTACTCTAGAACTACTTTCTTGCAAATTTGCGAATCTTTTCATTCTTTTTTGACGCTTGAAAAGGTACTTTTTTCTCTAGTTTATCTCCTCGAATATTATTCCACTGAAAATAGAGTTGCAATAATTAAGAATTTAGTTCACAAAATAATTAATATTTTTAATTTCAAATTTTAAAAATTAAAACTTTAATAATTAAAATATAGGCTTGTAATAAAAGTTTATAGGTTTATTTTTAAGTCTTTAACATAAAAAATATTGTTATTGCAATATAAAATACTTATAAATTTTAAAATAAAAAAAAATCTTAATTATTTCAAACCAATCTCAACACCTAAAACAAATTGCAATAAACGCTTTTTTAACGGTTTTCACTTAGAAACGGCCATTAAAATAACCCATATTTTTTTCGGCCATTTTTTTAAATAAAAATAATTAATTTCACATAATCCGATTTTTAGTATGTTGGCATGGAGAACATTCTTAACCCTACAATGTATGATTTTTTAAATTCACTTGAAAATCATTTATGTGACTTCTATTATGGTGTAAATTAGTAAAAAATAAAAAAATACTAAAAAAAAATTAATTTAATTTTTTCTACTTTTTATTTGCAAAAAACTTTGTCCTTGAGAAATTAATCTGTGTCTCTTGTGAAATTAATTGTGAAGTGAAATAAAAACAAATGCTCTAAAAATATAAAAAAACAACTTATCTTTTCAAAACATTTTTTTTCAAGCTGAAATTTTTTTTTATTTTAATTTATATGATCCTTTTATTTTGGCGTTTTCTGTGTCTTGACTTTCGTCTCACTAGCCACTAACAAATGTCTCAAAATAGTGCCCCTGCTGTGATCTACTGGCAGTCTAAAGTGCAAATACGATGAAATGTTATATCTATTGTACTTATTGCATGTTGTTGCCGTTTGCAAATGAAAGTTCGAGTAGGAAATGGGAAAAAATGTGTTGCCAAATGGCATCAGTATGCACTGTAGGGTTAAGTGAAAACCGTTGAGAAACCTTTTATTGCAATTTGTCCGAGGTTCGGCCCTTTTTTCTCGCTATTTTCCGTGAACTATATTAAAGATATTTTCATGAAATTTTTTTCTGTGCGTTTTTTGATATTGCCAACATTTTTACTGAAGATTTTATGTCCTTTAGTTTTTCAATTAATTTTTAACTTTCGTATTTTGCCGCTAGGGGGCACTATAAGTCATCTTAATGGATTGCCCATGATCATTTACATAGGGGTACACCTTACTTTCATGACCCTGTTCCATTTAAAATAACAGACTTTTAAAACCATCTTATAAGCATGATACTTAATAAAGTACTAGGCAACTCCCAGTAGATGTTTAAAAAAATAAAAATGCAACAAACATAGGAATAGAGATAATCCCTCACAAAAGCACCATTCCATGTGAGGAAATGATGAAATTAATATTATGAAATGGGGTTAAGGAAGTTAAACTACTGTTTGCATTCTATTACTGTGTGATTATGGATTCTCGGTGGAGTAAATAAATGTTCTAGAAATCACCAATATTCACCAAAAACCAACATAAGTTCTTCCTATACATAGAATATTACTTTCATCTTACAGACAAAACTGCCGCCTTTCAGCCATTGGATGAAGACCCCAAGTCCAAATCGTGTGGTAGCGAGACTCCACCTCAGTTTTATTCCCATTGCGACGGATATAACGTACGTAAATAAATCAATTGTTTAGTTCATTCGGGTCTCGGTTTTTTTATATCGGGAAAAATCAAGATGTGGAGTTGCGTTAGTGAAATGCATTTCTATCGCTGAAAATTTGAATGAGCATTTTATTATTAATATTTACAACTGAATTGTAGACTTTAAGGAATTATTCCATCAATGGTAATTAATATCTATGGAAGTAACGGTGCTTGTGTGAAGGTTTTTATATAAAAAAGGTTTTAAAAAATATAGATGGGGTTTTCAACCTTAGACACTGCGACCGGTTGAGTATTTTGCCGACCCCATCTGATTTATAATGTTAAAACTTGCATTCCAAAATCAAATAAAAAGTATTGCTTGTTTTGTGAGTTACAAAAAATTAATCCTGACTCTTAAAAATATGTTAATGCGAAAAATTTCACAATATTTAAAACGAAGAAAAGTTATAAAAGTAGTATAATACAATTTTTGTCACTTTTTTAAAATAAAGAACTATAACTAAAGAGGATAACCTTTTATTTTTGTTTTACCCTTATTTCGCAATCCTGGTCCCATGACCCCCAGGGGGTCACGACCTACCGGTTCAGAACCCCTGACATGTTTATTTTTATTGAGAACCCCTAACATATTTATAATTAATTGCATTTTATCTATTAATTTTGTTTCCAAGATATGCAGGGTCTTTCAAAAGTCCGTTTCGTGGCTTAATTTGAAACTAAAGTCTCCTAGGGTCATGGAAGTAAGGTCTACCCCTGGTAAGTGACTCCGGAGAATCCATTCAGATGACTTACAGCACCTCTAGCGGCGAAATAAAAATTAAAAAAAAATTAATTAAAAAACTAAAGGAGATAGAGCAAAAACCTCAGTGAGAGTATTGTTGCCACCGTTATGAATTACTCACTGAAAAAAATTTCATGAAAATATCTCGAATATTCATGGAGATATTCGCATGTGAATGTAGCACTTTTCAGGCATTAAAAAAGTTTTTTGAACTTTTTGATTAAATTTTGTCTTTATTTAACTAAAAAACAAAAAACTACATAAAACAACTGAAAAATTTGCAAATTTGTGAACTTTTCTTTTTTTTTCTTCAGTAAGTTAATTCATAACGTGTCGGTGGCAACAATACTCTCACTGAGGGTTTTGCTCTATCTCTGGTTTTTTTAAAATTTATTTGACTTTCTTTTTATTTCACCGCTAGGGGCGCTGTTTGTCATCTGAATGGATTCTCCAGGGTCACTTACCTAGGGTAGACCTTTACTTCCGTGACCCTAGGAGACTTTTGGTTTCAAGTAAAAGCCGCGAAACCGATTTTTGAAACATTGTAGATATTTAATGTCAGACCAGGGCCTGTACAGTAGAATTGAAACCTGCATTCTGTGCGGTCCTGCGTTATAAGTGTTTACAGAGCATTGGCCCGTAATGAGTTTTTTAAATCATAGCTTCGCGTAACGGAGGTATCACCTAAAAAACATTTTTTGATGAGCCAGTCTGTCACTCGTCAAAGATCTTGGCGATATGCGGTTCAATCTCATCAATCAGTTAACAAAAGTCAATATCTCGAAGATATTTTACTTGAAATCGACTCTTAATGTATTCGTCGAAAATAACTGAAGCACTTGTTTTCCCGTCAACGTTTCTGCTCTATTCATAAAGAAATGCGTCTTGGAGTTATGCTCATACCGAAAATTAGATGTCCCGTTTGGAAAAGGGTATAAATAATGTGCCGCTGGGAGTAGAGTTATGATGCCTTCCAACAGTCGTAAATAGTCCGAAAGAAGCCAGTGAATCGGCGAGTGCATTGGGTTGAAATACCAAATAGGGATCCCAATTGGTAAGCCATCGTTCCCTTCCGCTAGCAGGAAAAATTCCCTCATAAATCCTTTTTGGGGGATGTTGATCCTTCTTTCGCATAAACAACAGTTGGTTGAGAGGCGCAAGTTCAGAGGTGCGGATGATTGGCGAATTTTGGCTATTTGGCGCCATATTTAGGAGCCAAATGAATCTTTTAACATTAGTTAGGGTTACCATATTAGTCATGTTTACTGCTAAAAACTTGGCGCATCCGCACCTCTGAACTTGCGCCGGTTGAGACGGGAGTAGGGTTCTAAATATTTCTGAAGGAATCGATTCCGGAATCGAATCGGAATCGAATGGCTTGGAATCGATTCCTAGGAATAGTACCTCTTGAGGAATCGATTCCATCAGGAATCGATTCCAAGGAATTGAACCTTTTTTTTTCAAATAAAAACCTATAGTTATTAAGTAATTAAACTGTCTAATTATGTTTCTGATTAATTATTGTTTCCCTCTAAATTTTAATTAATTAACTTATTAAACTAATTAATAATTAACTATTTAGTTAATTTTAATAATAATCAATGTTTCCTTTTTAATTTTTATTATTACCAACTGATTGTACAAGATTATTGTTTAATATAAATAAACAAAGCAGTAATTGTACAATAGTATTAAGTACCTCCGAACCAAGGATTTTCGATACCACTACTTTAAAATTAAAAAACAATAATGAAACTAATTATAAAAATTCGACTGATGGTCGGTTAATTTTCTACGTCTAGGAGTTTTACCAGAATCTGGAATTCGAAACGGTTCTGTTTCTGAACATTATATAGGAAACTTGACGCTTTTCTAAGACCCTGTTTTGCGTACTGCAGTACTATTGGGAAAGAGGTTTTCTTTAAAAATACTTTATTTAATGGCTTTCCGAGGAATTTCGACAAAGAATTCTAGTAATACACCTGGGTCCGAGAGCAACATATCGAATTTTCTACACCGGGAATTACGTGATAGGGGCCTTTCCAAAGTGCGATTCGGTAGTGCAGTAGAGAATCGCTCAAAAACCAATTAAATCAATTTTCATCGGGTCGGCGACCTTTGAACCTTCATTACATTCCCATAATCTTGCAGAATCAGGAGTTTTGTGAATTTAGGACAAAAATTAGGGTCCCTGGACTCGTGCGTAAGTCGCACTAAAGTCGTGATTTTTACCAAAATTGAAAAACGATATTAAATTTTCGACCTTAAAATCTCAAAATATACCCTGCCATATACCTCATATTCAATTTTGGTGAAAATCGGTTGGTAATTAAGGCACTAATTGAACTTTGAAAAAAAGTTCAGATTTCGACGAAAAAACACAAGTCCAAAGAACGCTTATAAATCTGAAAATATTAATATAAATTTATTTTTTAATTTTTTTTATAGTAACTAATTGGTATGGTAAAGTTTTTCCAGAATTCCGGGAATCCACGGTGATTGTTACGTCATCCAGGATTTTTAGAACAAGATAAGGGCTTACTTGTATTTAGTGCCAAACACTCCATTTTTTGGGACAAGTCGTGTCAAGAGAGTTTCGGAAAAAATTCGACCCCGCCCCAAGTGTCTTACATGGATAAATCGATAATTTTTCACAGATTACGGATATGTAAATCATTTTGTGTGGAATAAATTATTTTGGGAGTTTTTCCTGAAAAACCGATAATCCAAAAACTCCGTTTTTCCCGAATAACACACGAACCGCTTGCGCTAGGTTTCTGAAATTTCGGTATATGTGCATCCTAAAATTAAGGAATCGAACCATGTATCGCATTAGGAGGTGAGTGAAAATTAAAATTTCTACTTTTTTCCCGCCAAAACGATCCAGGACCATTTGCTCCTTTTTCAGGACTCTCCAGATTGTGCAGTATTCTCTTTTCAGAGCAATTTGGTACCGAAAATTCGAATTTCGCAAACTCGAAGCTCTACATTGCTTGGTTCTAGAGAAATTTACGAAAAACCATCGTTTTTTGACCATTTAGCTATTTTTTTTCGATATCGGGAACTTTGCAACTCTTGAAAGAAAGCTTTCAAAAAATTTCTTCATTGAATCTAGGAACTTATACATTTTTTCATTGAAGGGAAATGAAATTTGTTTACATTCGTGTATAAAATCTAAGCAGTGCAAAAATGGAGATATTTCAAACTCATCAAATATTCAATTCAGGAGGAATCGAAAATAATTTCTTTTCGATTCTTCCCATTCCTGTCCTGGCCCTGGAATCGGAAGGAATTTTTTTTCGATTCTTTCGATTCCTGGGCCAGGAATCGAAAGGATTTTTTTTCATTCCTGGGCCAGGAATCGAAAGAATCGAAACAATTTCTTTCGATTCCAGGCCCAGGGATCGAAAGGAATTTTTTTCATTCCTGGGCCAGGAATCGAAACAATTCCTTTCGATTCCTGGCCCAGGGATCGAAAGGAATGTTTTTACATTACTGGGCCAGGAATCAAAAGAAACGAAACAATTTCTTTCGATTCCTGGCCCAGGGATCGATAGGATTTTTTTTCATTCCTGGGCCAGGAATCGAAAGAATCGAAACAATTTCTTTCGATTCCAGGCCCAGGGATCGAAAGGAATTTTTCATTCCTGGGCCAGGAATCGAAACAATTCCTTTCGATTCCTGGCCCAGGGATCGAAAGGAATGTTTTTACATTACTGGGCCAGGAATCAAAAGAAACGAAACAATTCCTTTCGATTCCTGGCCCAGGGATCGAAAGGAATTTTTTTTCATTGCTGGACCAGGAATCAAAAGAATCGAAACAATTCCTTTCGATTCCTGGCCCAGCGATCGAAAGGAATTTTTTACATTACTGGGCCAGGAATCAAAAGAATCGAAACAATTTCTTTCGATTCCTGGCCCAGGGATCGAAAGGATTTTTTTTTCATTCCTGGGCCAGGAATCGAAAGAATCGAAACAATTCCTTTCGATTCCTGGCCCAGGGATCGAAAGGAATTTTTTTTCATTCCTGGGCCAGGAATCGAAATAATCGAAAAAAATTCCTTTCGATTCTGAGGCCAGGCAGGAATTGAAAGAATAAAATAATGCATGAACTAACTGAATATTGGATATTTGAAATCCTGGGCGTCGATGACGTGAAAAAAAACTTGATGACGAAAGTTCCTTCGATTCTTGGAAAGTAAAAATTGGAGCAATTTCAAAATTTTTAGTTTTAGTAACTTATGCCATTGACATTGACTCTAAGGAATCGATAGAATCGTTCGATTCCTTGGAGTCTAACATAATTTAATTTATAAAATTTGATAATGGGAAATTCTTTTGATTCTAAGAGTCGATGACGCGCGTGTGAAAAATTCATCGACTTCAGTTGTAGTAACTTATGTCATTGACTCCATGGAATCGTTCGATTCTTTCGATTCCTTGGAGTCAATGACATAATTTAATTAAAAATTTAATAATGGGAAATTTTTTCGATTCTTAGAACGTAAAAAAATGGAGCGATTTCGAAATTCAAGTTTGAGTTCAGGAATTTTTCATGTAAAACGATGGCCCGATCGTGTGTCGAGCGGGCGGGCCCGAGCCTGAACGAAAACATGTTCTCTCTCTCTCTCTCCCTCCAATTATCTTCTCCCACACTTTCCAAAAAACAAACAAGCGACAAAAAAAACACGTAGAGGAGAGGCACGGGCCCCGGTCCGGGCCCCCGGATGACCCTTGACCCCTCTCCTTACTCTCCTCGAGGTTAAAAAACTCATTGATTTGCATTGAGATATTCGGGGATCGACCTTGAAGGACACATGCAAGCAGGTTACTGTTTCGACTTGGGATTTTTTTTTCGATTCTACTTTTTCGATTCTGGCGTCAAGGAATCGATTCCAGGTTGGAATCGAACCTCAGGAATCGAATCGAAGAATCGAAAGAATCGAACCCCAGGAATCGATTCCGGAATCGAATCGAACGATTTTTTAGAACCCTAGACGGGAGTATTTTTGTCTACCAGAGCTGATCCACCCGTTTGCATAAGAACCGAACTATGTACTTGGTCAGATTTATATTGGCAGTATTTTTTTTGGTGTTTTCAGATACAGATAGCGAACTGATGGGGTTTTTTATCGTATGTTTTTTTTGAAAAACCGTTCTCTGGGGATTTTTGCGAGTTTTTATCGTCCTT
Organism: Tetragnatha versicolor; assembly: GCA_024610705.1. NCBI lineage: Eukaryota > Metazoa > Arthropoda > Arachnida > Araneae > Tetragnathidae > Tetragnatha > Tetragnatha versicolor. The sequence goes on from JANDEH010000010.1 coordinate 7,715,627, forward strand.
CCTAACCGCTAATATCTCATACTAATGAATGATATTATTTTTCCCTCTGTGTGGTTTTTAATTCAGTCTGTGTTTTGAGAATTTGTTTGGTCATATTATCATATTTGTTTCGTTGAGCCCTAGATAATTCAGTTTCTAAGGCGTAAGTTGAAAGTAGCAGGTATTATAGTATGTAGTAGCAGGTATTCCGGTTTGCTGGCTCTTTTTGCGAAGTGAGAAAGGAAACTATTAGATTGGTTGGTTTAGGTTTTAATAGCACTAGGTCCTCACAAGAACATATAGCGCCATAGCAACCATTAGAATGCTAAAATATTTTGGACCGTTTAAAAAAATGAGAAAGAAAAATCTGAACGTTATAAGTACACAAAGAATATAAATAATTTAATTCGATTAAATATAAATATTTTTAAGAAATATTTAGTATTGGAGCTTTTTCTTTGGGTAATTTTTATTAATTTAATTTTTCCAGCTAAAAAAACTTACGCGTTTAACCAATTGGTAATTTTAGTATATTTTGTTAAAGCATTTAACTCCCTTTTTTCTGAATAAATTTTTTCACTAGCTTAAACCCTGAAGGAAAGTCAAATTATGTGAATAAATATTGTTTCTTCAAGGATAAACGCAGTCCTTATGAAATTTCAGTGGTGGCGTTTTTTTTACCTGAACCGTCGATATAATAAGGTAGAAAAATAACTAATCCCCATAATCGTTTTACATAACTGAAACGGTAGCTTCTGAATCTAAAAATTTTTGGTATAAAATAGGATATTTTTAAACTGACCCATGCTCGTAAGTGTAAACAGCCTACCTTAAGATAGGAGGGGTTATCTTTATTCCGAAGTGTTGCTGATAAAACTCACATGGTCGGATTGGTCAACATAGATATAACCTTTATCCTCTCACGTTCCCTGGGCTGTATTTAGGTGTATGTACAGGTGGAAAATTGTGTTTTTATTTGAATCGTCCGTTTGAAAAAGGGAATAAGTCCAAACACCAAGCTTTTAGAAAATTGGGAAAAAACTGCATCAGTTATAGAATTTTCGTTTTATAACCTCCAACTTTGTATTGGAAATTCAGGGATCTATTTAGAGTACCGAACAGTCATAAAAAATAAGTTAATTCAAAAATATTTTTACATATGAAAACAGTTGATGGACTTATTCCTTTTTTCAACCTTATGGAAATTTCAGCTAAAAAATTCTTAAAAGCCACTTTAATCTATACTTAAATTATATTTCTGCTTAGTCCACAATACAAAAGTGAAAAATAGAAATACAGACGAATAAAATTAAAAAGTAGCTATGTTAAAACTTGAGGCATTAAGGCAGTATCAATAGAGTAAATCAGTGGATTTAAACATTCACATGATAAAAAAGGTAATTACACTTGCTAATTGAAATCAAGTTTTAGTTTGGCTTAGTTTATAATAAAATATTTAGTTAGAAAAAATACTAACTTAAATTTTAAATTTAATAAAAAAACAATGAATGGACATCGATTTCGACATACTCAAAGGGCTATATCTGCACATAGGGGTATTTCCCCCCTCTTTCCTCTATAGTTCGGAGATTTTTTTGCGCACTTAAAGGGAAGTAACTATATAAACTCAAGTTTGAGAATACAGTAGAACCCCGATTATCCGCGAGCGGATGAACCGCGGTGCGGATTATCCGCGAGTGCCAAGAAAGAAATTTTTTAATGATGAGAGCAAATTTTAGATAAAATTAGAGATATTTTAGATGTAGAGCAAAGGTTTCTGCTGTACTGTACATATTTTTAAAGTTTTACATATAATGTTTTTTGTGCAATAAAACAGTTTTTATGCTGAAATATTTTTTTTCGTGTTTTCACCTCATTTTTAGTCTTTTTTCGGGTTATCCGCGATTTTCACTATCCCTTGCCACCCAATTCCGCGGATAATCGGGGCTCTACTATATGGTGAGCGACTCAACTCCGCTTATCCTCCAATCTAGTCCCCATAATTTTAGGTCTCTTAAGTTATTACCATTACGGCATAATGCTTTTTACCGCATTCTACTTTATATTTTTCGTAATAAATCTCTTTGTAAATTTAGAACCAGGCAATATAATACTAGATCATCTGAAATTTTTGAAATTCCAACATTTTCAAAGGACATATTTCGTAAACACTTTTATCTTGCACCTAAATTGTACAATAGTTTACCAACAAATTTAATTCAAACAAATAGTTATTCTGTTTTCAAAAGAAATCTTTTTGAATTTATAATTAACATCGACTACCTGGATCTGTATTTCTCACTTTGAAGCAAATTTTTCATTTTAAATATTATTCAGCCTTTTGCCAATAATATTGTGTGTGATTTTGTCGTGGTTTTCTTGTGTTTATTTATAGTTTTAATGTATTTTTCCTTTTTTTTTATTTATTTTCGTTACTCAGTTATGTATTTAATTTCTTTTACGCCTGGACGGGATTTTTTTATTTCCCCTTGGCGTATAACATTGTTTTTCTGTATTTATGTTTATTTTTCTTTAATTGTTAATAAAATTATTATTATAATGAGCGGTGGTCTATGGGTTTAATCCAAAAGGTCTCAAAATGAGCTAAAATGTTATTTTTAGAGGTGAATTTCCAAAATTTTTCTGAGAGGACCAAATTCAAATACTATGATGAGTAATTCATGTTAAACTCGTGAAATAATTCGTAGGGAGGTTCCTCAGGAATAATAATGAGTCAAACCCCCCTGCCCCGAAAACAAAGTCTGGTTACCGTGTACCACCCCAGAGACCAAATGATCTTAAAAAATTTGCAATTCGAACCGCACGCCTTCAAACCTAAAATTTATAGGATTGTTGAAGGCCGAGCGATCGTAGTATTATCCCGGTGTTGAAAATGTTCTTTTAGCCTCAAAAAATTGGTTCTATTTTCAGCATATCCCACATGAAAGGGATCAAATCTTTCCCAAAGCATTACCATCAGTCCGACTGCCGATCCTCCCGGATTACTCGGCTCTCCCGGATTTTGCTGACTTGAGTGATTTTTCGGTCGGAAACCGGATTTTTTCCCCGGATTCCCGAGTTTTGTAGCAAGGATGATACGCTTCTTTGAATTCCTTTCGTTGACGTCACACCCTTTAATTTTTTTTGTTTTGGCGTTTTCCTTCTTTCAAAAGGCACATTGAGATTATGTTTTGTTATAAAAAACATACAGAAAAACGCGTATAGTCCGACCTCCACGAGAGAAACTTTGGACGTCGTTTAATGTTGTGGCGATTTTGTTACGGAAACTGGTTATTCCCCTCAATATTGGGGATGATGGTAATTCATAAACGCTAAAAAACGTTTTGTGCCAAATCTTTGTAACTACTATCATTTAGATTTGAACTTCTTTTGAAAGATTCCTTTTTCTGTCAAAGTTTTTCTCGTTGAATATAGGAAAACAAGGTTCAAACTGAGTAAATTCTTTTCGAAAATGACAGGTTTGTAACACCTTACAGGTTTGTTACATCTTTACAACATTAACATCTTACATTTGTAACTTCTTACTATGACAGGTTTGTAAATGACAGACAGGTTGTAACATCTTACTTAAGCATCATTCATACCCCTTGTCAGGAAAAATCGCAAACCCCCCTCCCCTTTTAGGTGCTTACGTAATTTTTAACCGTCCCCATATTAGCAGGCTGGTCTGTATCTTTTAGTTCTCTTTAAAAATTTTAGCCCACATACTTTAAGTTGAAAATACCTAAATCGAATAATTCACGAATTATTTTGTTTATTTTTTACCCTTCAGGGAAAAATTAAGGGAATTATAACTGGTGAAACCTCACAATTATTTTCCTTGGCGGGAGGGAACTAGCGCCGAGTACGGCTAAGAAATCCGCCTACTTCGTTTCCGAAAGTTATGCTGAAAAAACAACTTTTCGATATTGGACGCGAGTGATCGCACGTCCATTGCATTATAAACGTTTCCATTATAATCTCAAAAAAAATTATAGCTCTATTAATATGATGGAATGATTTCTGCGTGTATTTTTACTGTATATGTCGGAAAAGTCTTTAAAATTAAAAAATATATATCATTGATATGTTTTTAAATGACAACAAGCTATTTTTTCAGAAATTTGTTTTTCGTGAATTTATTGGTTTTTATGAAACATTAGATGCATCAAATTTCAATCCCCCTTTATAAGAAGTCAAGTATATTAATTCATTGTTTCTTATTCTCATATTCCAGTGGCGTAGTCTATAGAAATTTATTTCGAGAGGAGTCCAAAATTATTTCTCTGCCCCTCCCATGTATAATATTTAATAAGTCCAAATGTAGTTTTTTGGAACATTCTTAGGTAGAATTTGCGTCTTAAAGAACTTAACAGGGTTGTAAAAAACCTGGTTTAAAAAACAAAAAAAACCGGGTTTATTTGTTTTTTTTTTAATTTAATCAAAGTTTTGAAATTTTTTCAGAATAAGTTATTTTAGCAGTGATGTTTGAAATTGAGTTGTAAATGAGACATTTATTTCAGGGGTTGTTTATAATTGATACATGATTTGTATATTTCAATTAATTAATTTAATTAGTTAATTAAAATTAAATTAATTTGTTTTAAAAAATAATTTTTGTTTTTTAAATATTCCAATTTGAATATCTAATTGTATTGTGGTGAATAAAAATCAGTGTTAATTTATCTTGAATAAATGGTTGAAATCAAATTATTTATCTTAATTATGAGTCGAGTATTGGAGCCGACCTGCCCCTTGATTATGGGGCTCACGGCTTGTGACGCTGCGATAGCCCCCCGCCAGCAAGAGGGTTCCGAGCGAGGTTCCTAGTGAGTACTGATCAGGTGCCCTTCAGAGAGTATCCCTTTTCCTTCATCCTCTGGCTGGGGATTTTCGGTGTACTCCTGCATCCATTTATTTCCTGTTGACACATTGAGATGTGGGTTACATTATTAATTTGTGTCTTGGTCGTTTCCTTCTGCTTCTATACTCTATTCATTTTCAATTGGCGCTTGAGTAATAGTGCTTTCCCCCACGCTAGAAGCGTAACCATAGTTACGATCTTCGAGCAGCCAATAGTAAGCCTTCTTCGTCACTTTGACGTGGATAGTTGCTATGGTTACCGATCCGTGGTGGGGGAAGGAAATATTTTCAAGCGCCAATTCAAAATAAACAGAGTATACCAACATGCCTTCTAGTTTGATATTGCGTATGAGCGTCTTTCCTTTTTGGCAGGAGAGCAGCTCTTTGATATCTTTTCCCAGGAGTCCGATTCGTAGGTGATCGTAGTCTGCACAGTTGAGGATCGGGGTGTCTCAAAAGGTCTAGTACTAACTTGGAGGGATGATAGTACTCATTAAGACGAACAAGAATTGGTAGAAAGGGGGGGTCGCAAATGAGTTTTTTAAGGGGCGAAACCCCGGGGTGAAAATCAGCAATAAAACTTGCATATTTGTGCAGAAAAAGATACAATTGTTCGATTCCGGCATTTATTACATCCAACCAATTCCAATACTTTGTATAAAAGTATTATGAAAATGTTAATTTCATTAAAAACAGACCAATAAATGCAACAGGCATGCGTTATGAGTAGATTAAAGTTAAAATTGTTCACTGGTCAGACTCTTGTTCCTTGTGCCATAAAACTGAATAAACTGAAGCTTGTATACATTGAGATTTTATCATTATGATTTAATGAATGGCTCAAATTGCTGTGGCATAAAGAAATTAAATAACTTCTCTGGTCTTATGGCTAATAGGGTATATTTTTTCTGGTCCGTTGGAGGTTTTAAGAGTGTATTCGTGCACTGTATGCTTTATGTTATGGCGACTATTACGGATTGTCCGTAATATTTACGGATTTTCTTTAGTTTTTCGGTTTTACGAATTCATTGAAAAATATTACGGATTTTGCGTTTTTGTCCACTTAACTATGCGTGAAAACACAAAACACTAGCGAATTAAACGATTTTCTCTAATTGTATCTAACTTCAAAGCCAGATTCCTCCACTAATCCCTGTCCTTACGATTTTCTCAATTTTGACCCTTTTATTGAGTGAAATTTGACTTTTTTTGCAAGTTTTTTTTGGATTCGCCGGCTCAGTCTTGACGCGCGCTCACCTGTAAAGTTTGCTTCTTCTCGTGTTCCATTCGCAATGCAGAAGAAACTACTTTCCCGAGATTGGAATTCGCGTTGATGTTTTTCACAGGCTTGTTAACGCGGAAAGCTTCCAGTTGTAGTTTTGTAATATTACGCAAAGTTTTACGGATGTAAGTATTAAAAAGTTGGCAAGTATGTAAGTTACGGGCAAAGGGATATTATACTCATTGATAAATGGCAATAAATTTATCACAATGCCCGCCTCACCTCGGACATAATTAATAATGCCCGGTTTATTGCCCGTAACACATGCATTATTACGAGAGAACTCGTATTACACATTTGCGCATACTAATTTCGACTTGACGAGCAGACTGAAGAATCGGCTGGTGACCCATAAAAGCTTGTCTCACTTTGACACTTGGCGAAATTTGTTGTGCCCGAGTTTTCTTAGCAGTCTTAATTTGTTTTTGTCATCTGTATTCAATCGTGACAGAAAATCTTTTTCCGTCGACAATAGAATTTCCTTCCGCCACTGAGCCGGAAATTTCGGCTGCAGCCCTTCTCTATTTTTTCTTGGTGTAGCAGTAGATCGAAGTGAAATTTTTTGTACGGAAAGATTCATACCCTTCTCAGATTACGTTATTTATCTACTTCCTTTTACGTTAGTGCTTATTCTTCGAAAGTGCTTTGGTCAGTATTTACTATTAACTAACATCTGTCAGAAGACGCGTCTGTACTAAGTCGACAAAATATCAGGGAGACTGGTGAAAAATAATTTACTATTGTAATATACTACAATAATCAGGGTTGGCATACAGGGTGTCCCAAGATGAGTTTCCACCCCTTAATTTTTGAACCCCTACGGATATAGTCATAAAAGGGGTGTCTAGATATAGTAAAATAACCATGCGCTATCCGATACAACTTTAAGCGCCTCCTAGCGACAATATTAAGAGTTCAATATTAGGAGGAATTTTTATTTGAAAAAATTGAATTGCTTAATTCAGAAACGTGTCAAACGCCACTTTTTTCAAAAATGACTTATTGGTGTCATGGTATTCTGTAGGGGTAAACGCACATTTTAAAGTAAAAATTATAAAAATAACTTGGTTTTAAAATAGTTTTCCCAGCATGTAAAATTTCAGCTTTAGTGCAGAAACATGTCAAACGACGTCGCTTGACAGGTTTCTGCACTTAAACTGCGGGGAATTTTGTTCATGCCGTCTCATTTGTAGCTTGCTTGCTTGGGACTGCTGTTTTTCATTAATCGCATACAAACACTATAGGCGATTGGAAGGTCATTCTTTAGAGGTTAGGTCCATCAAGCCGTAGTAGAAACCACATTTTTCAAGTTTTTGTAAGGACGTTTTGGTAGCTATATATTTAAAATTTCCATGCTTGTGGCCTTTTTTTACATCAATGTGATTGAGATTTTGGATCTATGAATCACTTTATTAAAAGGGGACAACAAATCTATACGCCAGATCATAATATTAAACTAATTAACTGATTTTGTAGCCTTTTAAAGCAAAATCGTTTTACTGGCCCCAAAGTTACATCTAAACTATCTAATTGACTTCGAAGATGTCTATATTAATATTTTGAATTGGCTGACCACTATTTTTAAGTCTAGAATTGAAATTATTAAAAAATAAGCATTTATACATGTACTAACCAAAAGAGGAAAAATAAGAATCCTATAATAATTTTGTGGGTTAGCATTTAATAAGGAAATGTTATTTTCAACTAATACTCCTACTTTTATTAACAAATCTTTAAATAAATTACAGTTAAGCTATAAAAATAGGCCTGAATACTCTGTTTATTGCAGAAACCTGTCAAATGCAAATATTTCAATAATTTTTTATGAAAAGAATAAACACATTAAAAAAATTATTTTTGCCTGTAAAATATCCAAATAAGGTCTTTAAGAAAAAATTACTTAACACCTTCATAAAAATGTAGCAAGCTTCTATACAGTTTTTCTCGTTTATCTCAAAACAAGAAAAGTGGCGTTTGACATGTTTCTGAAATAACATAATGAAATGTTTCTGATTTCCTCTTAATAATCTTTTAAATGCACGTCAGTTATATGTTCTCAATTGCCTTATTTCTCTGAAGAAATATCCTGGCTATGCCACGATAAACCAAAATTTTTCCTATAACCTTCGCAATCATAACTACTATAATATACCTATTCCTCACAAAGAAATATACAGGGTGTTTCAAAATTGCGTTGCACGGCTTTTATTCGGAACCAGTGCCTCCTAGGGTCATGAAAGTAAGGTCTACCCCTAGGTAAGTGACCCTGGAGAACCCATTGAGAGGACTTACAGCGCCCCTAGCGGCGAAATTAAAAAGTTAAAAAATTAATTTAAAAACTAAAGGAGATAGAGCAAAAACCTCAGTTAGAGTATTGTTGCCAACGTCAAGAAAAACTCATTGAAAAACATTTCATCAAAATATCTTGAATATTCGCGGAGATATTAGCATGTGAAAAGAGCACTTTTTCAGGGGTCAAAAAGTAAAAAGTAAACGCATATTTGCAAATTTTTCAAAGAAATTGTGTAGTTTTGTGTTTTTTTAGTTGAAAGAACACAAAATTTAATCAAAAAATCAAAAAAATTTGCAAATATGCGAACTTTTTACTTTTTGACCCCTGAAAAAGTGCTATTTTCACATGCTAATATCTCCGCGAATATTCAAGATATTTGGATGAAATTTTTTTCAATGAGTTCTTCTTGACGTTGGCAACAATGCTCTCATTGAGGTTTTTGCTCTATCTCCTTTAGTTTTTAAATTAATTTTTTTAACTTTTTAATTTCGCCGCTAGGGGCGCTGTAAGTCCTCTCAATGGGTTGTCCAGGGTCACTTACCTAGGGGTAGACCTTACTTCCATGACCCTAGGAGGCACTGGTTCCGAATGAAAGCCGTGCAACGCAATTTTGAAACACCCTGTACAAAAAACACTTCCAATATCTTTCTGTCACTTTTTTTAATAAACTTCCAAGCGAAATTCAATCTCAAACTAACATTAAATAATTTTAAGAAATTGTGCATTGCATATATTTTGAATCTAAATAGCATTAAGTCCTTATTCTAATTTTGTCAGGTTTAAATATCATCATTTATTCATTTTCTTCTCTATAAACTTAGAAATTGCCAGCCAAGCCATTTTGTTTTCCTTTTCTTATTTTTTGTTTTTGTATATACAATTCTTTTTTAAGTGTCTAGTGTTAAAGCAAAACAACTTCTTCCACTATAAACCAAATCGATTTTTTTTTATCTTACTTTTAACAAAGATATTCTGTGACCCCATGGACGAGCGGTAGCTCCTTTGGGATATGCATTGTACTGGATCACCTATGTTTGTATTTTTTTCTGTTCTGTTCTTTTGTTTGTTCAATAAAATTTATTTATATATTTATTATAAGCGATTCAATTTAGGTAGATTTTTTTTTTATTTTTATTTCTTAAGTTATATAAATGCCTAGAGGTATTCTTCATTCTAATATAAGTGTTCTCCCTTTTGGGTTATGAAGTGCGTTTTAAAAAGTAAAAACCTATATTTAATTTATTATCTATTTAAATATGAAAATGAACTTTCGAAGAAATTCGCACATGCTGAAGAGTAATAGGGTGGCTCGAGGACTTCTACAACTTGGGAATCACCTCTGAAAAATTAAACGGGCCGGATAAAAGCCGGCCCGCTGGCCGTAGCTTTGAGATCCCTGTTCTAAAGTCTGAGTTGTAGAACTCTATCGGTGTCATTAATACCATTTCCTGAATGAATACGAACTTGGTGCTGCATGTACCCGGGACAGCTGCTTGTCTCGTCATTTATTCTCTGAAAGAAGCGAGGGAAAGAACTCTTATCGACCTTTTTGTTTTTCGCGAACAATTTTATCAATACGGTTCCATGGGCTATTACCCTCTGATCAATAGTTCCGTTAGATTCATTGAAGTATTCTTGTGTCTTTGCTGTTTGAATGACGTTACTTTTACATAATTAATGCTAGTATTACTTGTTTGATGTCGGTCGTTGACGCCAATGACGCATTTGAGCTCGTAGAAACATTTGAATGTCATTATAGAGGCGCTTAACAGTAGGTATATCCGTCACGCCATATTGTAGATCCTTTTTTGCCTTTGTAATGTTTTTTTTACAAAATTCGAAATATATATTATTTAAAGTTTTTCTACGCTTATCGTATGTTCACCGTAGTACTCTCGTGTTCTTATTCTTTTGATTGGTAAAATATTTTCCGATTAGCTTTTGTTTTATTTTACTAAAAACCTTAAGAAACTTGTCCGTAATAGAAATTGTTATGATTAATTATTGGAATTTGTTTCTTTTAGGTGGTGCTGATAGCAACAAAGGAAAAAGTAAAAAATGGAAAAAGATCCTACAGTTTCCTCATATATCCCAATGTATAGACTTAAAGAAAAAAATCGGTAAGTCTTTTTTTATCGAAATAGTTAGACAAATATTGATTCACGCAATGCAGAGGATATCTAAACGTTTGGAGATAATGTGCGACACCCCTTAAGAATTTTTCACTTTCTTCTACGTCCTTTACCGTGAGGAACGAACGCTCCCCATCCTAAAGATTTTCTTTCTCTTCAACAACCTCTCGCAAGGCAAGGACTGTAGAGCAAATTCCATCTTGGGGGCTTACCCCTCTTGCTCTTCTTCATTCTCTTTAAGAAGCGTTCTATCCTGAGGATCTCTTCTGCAACCTAACTGAAGACTAGGGTTCTAAATATTTGTGAAAGAATCGATTCTGGAATCGGATGCCTTGGAATGGATACAAATGAATCGATTCCAGCAAGAATCGAATTCTAAGAATCGTACCTAATTTTCGAATTAATACAACCAGTTGTTAATAATTGTGTTCATTAATTAATTAGTATTTTGATGATTAATGAAGTTAATGAAATACTGATTACCAATTACTTTTAATTGAAATAGATAGTAGTAATTTTATGATTCCAAGGAATCAGCAAAACAGTGAAAAAGGCCAGAGATGAACTAAAAAAAAGTATGAAAATAGAAACCACTTAATTTTATTATTTTCAAGGAAACGAATAATTTAATTTTATTTTCACTTAGTTAATAGATCCCAAAAGGATTTAAAAGGACAGACGCAAACAGTTACAGTGGTGTCAATTTGGTAAAATTTTCAATTCTACTTTTTTGATACTGGCCCTAAGGAATCGATACCAGGCTGGAATCGAATCGAACCACGGGAATCGATTCCGGAATCGAATCAAACGGCAGCGTTTGATCCGTTGCACTTTAGCATCTTAGGATCGTAAGGTGTTTCATTCGGAAGCTTCTTTTGCATCCTCTCTAATGACGACAGGGGCCAGGTTGTTGTTCTCCACTCTAAAAGAACCTGTTGATTTTAACAGATATCCTGTCAAATTTGCGGCAAGGAAACCCCTGTAATTTGTGCCGAGAAATTCTGTTTTATTGAATCCTGTTATTGGATATAGATAATTTCTGTATGCAACAGATTATCTTTCTATCCGTGGAAGAATTTTTCATGTTAATTAATTTTATCAGATTGAATGTAGCTTAACCAGTTAGTTTCAAGCCACTAGCAACAGTCAATTCATAAAGCATAATTAATGAGGTTCAAAACAAAAGCTTCCATGGGTTTCGAAATTTTAAAAAAATAGCAAAATAAGAGCTAAGGTGAATAAAAGAGCAAAATTTTTGCGATTTTCGATATGAAGCCGACCTCCCTCGTGGCAGCAAACTTCCTATTCGTAATCAGTGCCCTCGAAATATATATAAAACCGTCGAAAAAAAACTTCTAAATAAATGTTTTGAAAAAACTACAGATTGACTGGGGTATATACTAGGGCTTCTGCTTTTCTGCATGCTTTCGTGACAACCCTAACTCTATGCCGCTCTATCTTCATATAAAACGCGGCCCTTTCAAAAAAAAATTCAAACCAGCTTTAATGATTATTAGCGAAAAAAGTGTTTCCAAAATATTTGAATTTTCCATGTTTCATAAGGTTTTGTATGTATTTTAACGTTATTTTTTTACGTACCGATCTGCTATGTTCCCGACCTCGGTCTGTATAGACGGCTTCTTTTCGTCTGTTGGTTGCATTGCGGTGAAGCTACTTTTGTTGGGAGATGGAGGATGTTGCTTTTTCCGCAATGCAACCGGAAGGTGAGAAGAAGCCGACTTGACAGGCCGTCGCGTCGGTGAAGTCGGCTTCTCGCTTTCTTGTGATGCGGAAAAGGGACTTATATTTATTGGGAGATAGATATCCTCAACCTTAGGTATTGCTATGGAGTTATTTCTAATTGTAACGAATAGTTGAATTTATTTTGAGATGGAATGAAGGGAAATCCTAAATAATGGCTAAAGCCGTAATTTTTTTTGTGTGGTGTATTAAAATTTCAATCAAATTGAAACAGAACAGAGATCTTGTATATCTGACCTAGACATATACAAGCGTCTAGTTCTAGTGAAACAACAGTCGTCGCAAAAACTGATCACCGATTATGGTAACTAAAAATGGTTATAGAAACGTTTTTTTTTCAGCCATGTTGGCAGACATGTAATTCTGGGAAAAATCCTCGAATTAGCTCTGTAAATCTACTCATTAAAGGGTCAAACCTTAAAAAAATATTGCAACATTAGGTTTTTCAACGGTTTTCACTTGATAATGGCCTCAATAATAACTTAATAAAAATCGAACAAAATTGGTCCTTGGGATATTTTTAAATTTTTTTGCCTTAAAAATCGTCCTTTTTATTTATTTCAGCTAAAAACGTTTGAGGTAAACGGCCAAGGTATTGTAGGTTTACATGGATTATGTAGTTGCATAAAATAAAAAATCCCAATTATACATAATTATTGAATTTATTAAAATGATCATTGCATACTCTTGCCAACTTTTACGGATTATCCGTAATACTTACAGATTTTCTTTAGTATTACGGTTTTACGGATTTTGCGTTTTTGTCCACTTAACTATCCGCGAAAACTCAAACACTCGCGACGTAAACTATTTTCTCAATTTTGGCCCATTTATTGAGTGAAATTTGTTTTTTCTAAGAAAGAAACGATTTCTTGCTAATTTTTTTGGAATCACCAGCGAGTCTTGACGCATGCTAACCTGTAAAGTTTGCTTTTTCGCGTGTTCCGTTCGCAATCCGAAAAAAACAACTTTACCAAGATTGGAATTCGCGTTGATGTTTTTCAGGCTTGTCAAAGACCATATATTAGTGCTATGTTTGAATCTCAGGCCAATTTTCAATAAAATTCTGACAATTGTTGGAAAATTTAATCATTAAAAACAAACATAAAGAGATGGATGCTTAAATTTTTCCACTTTTTCTAAGTTTATATTTTCATTATATAATCTAGAAATTTTCCGGATTTTAGAGCATTCCGAATAAAAGGTTTGCTACTGTAATAAATATCTGGAATTTTGAGTTGAAGTCCCATAGTAGCACCCCTGTGTGATATATCCATTAAATGGGGTTATAAAAAAAGGGGTTTCCCACTGCTATAATACAAGTGGGAAACCCCTTTTTTTATTTTGTTCAAAACTATAATATAACGAGCATTGGTATTTGAACTAATATTATTTGTTTATGAGATTAGTTTTCAGTATTTATTCTTTTTTATAATTTGGGCAGAATCCCACTTCGTCATTTCATACAAGCACTCGTGAATGAAAAAATGTGTTGAAACCATTTTTTTTCAATAAAAGTGAATTTGAGAAAACTCTGGGGATTTCATGACCCTAATATTATGTTCACATATGAAAGTTAAACTAGTTAACTTAAGAGAGAAGTTAAGATATCTTAACTTAAATTATCTTAATTTTACCTGTTCCCACTACAAATATCTTAAACCCAGTTGACGCTACGAGTAAAAAAATGGCTGCTGTCCAAGTGTCTCAAAGCCTAAACACTCCACTTAAATTTTTTTTATTTTGCACTTACATGAATTTTTTTTGCTCTTGTTGTCCAATTTCATTATCAAAATATATTTAATTTACAAAAGGATGCACTGATGCAGTATCGTATAAAAGGAAGTTTGTTAGGTTTTTTTCTCTTAGTAGATGGAGCCACAATGGATTTAAACTATCTTAGGATTTAAGAGAGTTTGGGGAACTATCTTAAAGTTAAGACAGTTTATCTTTGTTAAACTAGTTTAAATCTAAGACAGTTCGTTCACACATACTTTACTTAAACTAGGTTGGCACTTAAACTAGTTTAACTTTTCCTGTGTGAACATTAGTATTTTAGAAGGTTTTATAATTTAAGTATTTTCTTTTTCAGATTCTAGGTATTCATATGTTGTTGAGCAGCAACCCATTGGTCGTAGGCTTTTTATACAGTTCTGTGAAACCAAACCTCATTATAAAAAATGTCTTAGCTTTTTAGAAGGTGTAGTAAGTACCCCCTTTACTTACATAAGCATTCTTTATACTCATTTAAAGGTGCAAAACTGAGATGACTTTTTTTTGTAGGAAAGTTACGATGTTCAGTTAGATGATACTAGGGAAACTGTAGCTAAAGATGTAATTAATAAATTTCTCAATAAAGAGGTGAGTTTATTTATAGAATATTGTCAGTTTAGTTTTTTTTTTATTTCATGAATGTAATGCTGTAATTTGATTTTTGTTTTAGTCAAGTGAATTTGTAGATGTTATAAATGAAGATATTATTGAAAACTGCCTAGCAAATCTTCAAACAGTTAGTAAAGACTTATTTGCTGAATGTACCCGGTAAATAATTAATTTATTGATAAATTAAAAATTTGAAATGTAAAAAACTTATTTCCTGTCTATTTCCTTTATAGGCAATAATTATGTTAATGATGAAAGATTTTGTATTAGTACTAATGTGAGTTGATATATTTTAGATCAGTGAAAGACTTTCTATCTAGGGAACCTTATAAAGAGTTTGAAGACAGCATGTATTTTCATAGGTATCTTCAATGGAAATTTCTTGAAAGGTAAAAGTCTAAAAATGTCTTTATTTTGTGTTTGATATTTTGAATGTTATTGCCTAGTTTATATTTTACGAAAGCATTCTCCTAGTAATAACCAAATGATTAATTGTAAATGCATATTTAAGGGACTGATTATAAATTTTTACAACTTACTTATTATTTTCTGAATTTCAAGTTATTGGGATGACGTATTTGTGATATACTTAGATTCATATTTTATGAAAAGGACCACAAATTTTTTATATAGATACAGTAGAGCCCCGATTATCCACGGAATTGGGTGGCAAGGGTACCGCGGATAGTGAAAATCGCGGATAACCCGAAAAAAAAACAAAAATGAGCCGAAAACACGAAAACAATATTTTAGCATAAAAACTATGTTCTACTGTACAAAAAACAATATGTATAAAACTTTTAAAATATGTACAGTGCAGCAGAAACCTTTGCTCTACATCTAAAATCTCTCTAATCTCAGCTAAAATTTGCTCTCATCATTAAAATATTTTTTCTTGGCCCTCGCGGATCATCCGCTCGCGGATAGTCTGGGTTCTACTGTATAGCTATAAAATTTTACCAAAAGTAGTGCTTTTTTGCTATTCCAAATATCATAAGGAAGATTTAATGTTATTTGGGGTTACCTAACCCATTTGATACCCATGCTGCTCCCTGTATATGATATTTATCATGAATGAGAGTTAAGGAGTTTGTTGACTTTTTCAATTATTTCAATTTTTATTAAAGCAACTATTCTTGTTTGTTATTTATGAGTTTAACAGTTGATTTGTGTTTCAGTCAACCAGTCACGGCCAAGACGTTTCGCATGTATCGGGTATTAGGTAAAGGTGGTTTTGGGGAAGTATGTGCCTGCCAAGTTAGAGCCACTGGAAAAATGTATGCTTGCAAAAAACTAGAAAAGAAAAGGATAAAGAAGCGGAAAGGAGAATCAATGGTCCTAATAGAAAAGAACATTCTTCAAAAAATAAATTCACGATTTGTTGTAAGTTTGTACAGTCATTTGCATTTTGAAAAGTCAACCTCATATTTTATAATCAATTTTAATCCTTGAAATCTTAAACAGAAATAATATGTAAAGAAAACATCTGACTTTTTATGAAATTGTTTTAAATTAGAATTAACATTGAATTAGAGCCGGAAAAAGGTTGACTGAAGTTAATAATAGAGTTCTTGACTTTCTCTGCTTTCATAACAGAAAGATTTGAACCCTTGTACTGAATACAATTTGGTGTTGTTTCTTTTTAGGTTAGTCTTGCATATGCATATGAAACAAAAGATGCACTATGTTTAGTTCTAACAATAATGAATGGTGGAGACTTGAAATTTCACATCTATAACATGGGAGGTGATCCAGGTTTTGAATTACCTAGAGCAAGATTTTATGCAGCGGAAGTGGCTCAGGGCTTAGAACACTTGCATGCTCAAGGAATTGTATATAGGTATGTGAAGTTTCTTTTATTTCTTTTGGCCAGGGTTTTGTTTTTGTCTTTTTATTTTTTGATATCAGGTTATACTTTTAGTATTGCTTGCAATCCAAACTTACTTCTAAATTAAGTTTAGCATTTTTGTATCATTTAATGAGATTACTGTGTTTGAACTTTTAATGTAGTATAGTAATCATTACATAATTCTAAGTTTGACATTTGTTTTTTAGGGATTTAAAACCAGAAAATATTCTTCTAGATGATCATGGTAATGATACAAGTTTTTTTTGAAAAACAGCATTTTATATTCATTTTATTCAAAACACTTAAGTAAATTATGTTAATCTAGCTTAACTATTATTGATTATTAGTAAATATTGATTATTTTGCTACCTGTAAAGCTTATTTATTTAAGATGATCTTTATTACTTTTGTACCACCTTTTATTTTTCAATTTTTAAAACCAATATAATTCTTTAATTAGGTCATGTAAGAATATCTGACCTTGGTCTGGCTACTGAAATTTCAGAAGAAGAAATGGTTAGAGGCCGTGTGGGTACTGTTGGTTATATGGGTAAGCCGAGTTTTATGAGTGACCTGAACTTTATGGATGAAATTTATATATTTAGTTTAAGTTTTTTAAAAGGGTTAAATTTACCAAGCTTAAGTTGAATTAAATTAAATTTTTAAAAAAATTCTACTTTCTGAATTTTTTGTTTTGTAACTTAAATTTGTTAAGAGCATGGATCTTACAAAAACTGAGGAAGGAATTTTTCTTAGGAAAGAGATCCAGGCTCACTTGGCAATCTTCCATGGTTGCAATTTAAACTATAAACCGCAAAACTGATGAAAGAATAAAGTTAAAGGTTCAATTTTTACTTTTTAGCTCCTGAAGTTATTGATAATGAAAAGTACACTTTTAGTCCAGATTGGTTTAGTCTAGGTTGTTTCATTTATGAAATGATTGAAGGACAAGTAAGTTCTTACTTAAATGAACCCACTAAATTAATGATTTTCATGAAATTCTTTATTCAAAATCTTGTTTATATTCAGGCACCTTTTCGGGCACGAAAAGAAAAGGTTAAAAGGGAAGAAGTAGAACGAAGGGTGAAAGAAGATAAAGAAAGGTATTCTACCAAGTTCAGTGAAGATGCCAAGTCTTTATGTCAAGAGGTATGATATTTATCTTTAAAAATAGTGTAAGATTCTATTTCAAGAAATTTTATAATTTGTTTCAGTGTATTGTAGTGAAAACTAAATGTTGCAATTTTTGTTCTTGCCAATCTATTCTGCGGACCTGGAAAAAGTTGTAACCTTCCCCCTTAACCTAACCGAAATTTACCCGAACCTTATGTATTGCACCTATGGAGGCTGGCAGTGGCTTCCCCCGAACCAGGTTCGGGCACTTTTTCCAGGTCCGCTATTCTGATTTCCTGGCAGTAATCCATTGATCTAAATTTGCTGTTTCTTTTATAATTTTCTTTTTGACTGCCTCATAGTCTGAAAAACCTGAATTTTTACTCTGAGGTTGATTTACTTAAAAAAAAATCTCTGTAATCTTGGATTGATGCTTTGCTTGTCTCAAACATGTTACTAAAAATGAAAGTATTTTTCAGCTCCTGAAAAAAACGGTCAAAGAAAGATTAGGATGTAACAAAGGACGACATGGGTCATTAGAAGTTAAATCTCATCCCTTTTTCAAAAATATTAATTGGAAAAGGCTAGAAGCAGGTATTCTACAACCTCCTTTTGTGCCTGATGTAAGTTTAATCATCTATTCCTAGACTTATCCATCTTGATGATTCATTACACTGAAATATTTTTAAAGTCATTTGTGGTTATTTTACAAATCCTTTACTTGACCATTTCAGTCCTAGACGCCCTGTTATTACCATAGGATTCAATTGAATTTTCTCGACTCTCAATAATTCTTAAAGGCTCAGAATTGCCTCTATTAGTGGTCTAGGTTTTCTAAATCAATAATTCTAAAATATTGTAGCATTTGTGAGCGTCACTATCCTTCAGGCATGTGATTTTTCCGCTAATAAGCGGAATAATTTTAGAGGTGTTGAGAATCGGAATTCCGCTTAATTGTGTGCAGATTTAATATTTCAAAGCGGGAAAAAATCAGAATATTTTGTTTCCCGAGAGGACAAAGTGTACCAAAGTGATTTAGAACTATGTTTTTTAGGGTCAAATTTCAAAAAAAATTTCAGATTGAGTTTAGTTAGAAGAGAATCCTATCTAAAAAGTATTAAAAGGCTAAATTGAACCTTTTGTATGGGATAGGGATTTGAATTAAGGCCCCTCCGGAAATAAATTTCTGTACCACTGTAACTTATCTAGACGCTTCTGGAAAAACTTCAGATAATTTACTTTTTGAGCAATCACATGCCTGACCTTGAACTTAATAGTATTTTTTCTGTGTAAACTGAAGTAAAATATTAAAGACATGTAGATTAATTATATTAATAATCAGCTAGTTAAAGTGCTTCTGAAGGAATACTGGATCTTAGTGTTTGGGAGCTCATTTTTGTGGGTAAACTGTACAGCCTTTTCCCCCTTAAATTTCCAATGCTGATCAGACTAAAAAATTCCTTATAATTTAATGTGCATTTCTCTTTAACATTATTGATGGCGCTTTTTAATACATTAAGATTGAGAAATATTTGGGTTTGTGTTATGATGCATAGTAAATTACTTGATGACAATTAGGCCTGCTTGTGTTACAAGTATAAATGTCAGAGATGAATGAAACCACCTTTTCTTAGATATCTAACACCCTGCTTTAGTTAAAAGCATTATAAGCAGCACAAGTCTCACATAGGTTAAGTTCACAAAAAGTTCTTTCTCCTAAAATTTTTTAATTTGTTGCTCACACAGTGCCTACTTGTGCCAATATTGTTTTGATTGGTTTTCTCTTTTTATATTTATAGCCTCATGCTGTTTATGCTAAAGATGTTTTGGATATAGAACAATTTTCTACAGTAAAAGGTGTAAATTTAGATGCTAGTGACGACTCGTTTTACAGTAAATTTAATATGGGAAGTATTTCAATACCTTGGCAACATGAGGTTAGTATCTGCTCTACTGCACTTAACCAAAATTAGTGGAATGTAACTACAGTAAACTCCCGTTAGTACGCCGTTCAAGGGGATTTGTGAAATCGTCGTAATAAGCGATATGACGCTATATGCGGAATTCCATAAAACACAGTTTCAGCGATATACCTAAAACCTGTTATACCTAATCTTGCCTAGAAACCTTTTTAAGCGGTATTTTATCACTAAAATAGAAGAGACGGGCAACCCCTGTTCATTTGCAAATTGCTGCTTATTTATAACACCTTTCTTCTCTTTATAAAGCTTGATTATCTTCAATTTATCATCGAAACTCAAAGCTTTCCTTTTACTTCCAGAAGAACTTGCCATTTTAAACTTATGCTGAGAAAGAATGGATACTGAATACGGTATCTGAACTTACACAACAGTGGACTGAACAGCTATGGAATTTGGAATACGGAAGTCGAATTGGAGGAGAGGGGGGAATTTCCAAGAAATTTAGGGAGTGTTCTGATTCGTCGCAGGACAACCCACTTGCCCTGCAAGACACTGGTCATCGTTGAGGGCACAACAGGGGGCCATTCGAGGAAAAAGGGGAGCGGTTGGGAAAAACCAGTTCTACCATATTGTTCTACACACATTTTCAACGGTTCTGTAGCTCATACATTATTTGAAAGGAACTCGACGACGCAATAACCGGGATTTTTCTTCGGGAGACCGGAGAAAAGGGTCAAAATATGCGGGAAGTCGTAATAAGCGGGGGCGCTGTGAGCGGATAGTTTTTAATGATAAAAGGCCTATCGGTACCAGGGACCGGAAGAAAACTTCGTAATATGCGGGACGTCGCATAAGCGGGGGCGTACTAATGAGAGTTTACTGAAGTTGAATAAAAAAATATGTTCAAATAATGTAAGCTTATTAGATGGAACTTTTTTTTAAGTTTAATTTCATACTTCATAAAGTAGTGTTCCTTTGAATTAGATGCATTTGCTTGAGATGAAAAAAGTTAAAAGATGAAAAGTTTATAGTTTGATGAGTATTTAAAAATTTTTAATGCCATTTTATCTAGATGATAGATACTGAATGCTTCACTGAGCTAAATGTGTTTGGTCCTGATGGTACACCAAGTCCTGATTTAATGCTTGATCAACCTCCTCCTGTTGAGCCTTCTGGCTGTTTCCCATTTCGTAAGAAAACTAAGAACTGGTATGTTTTTGATAATTTTACTAAGTATTTTTATAGTTTTTGAGCTGTCTATCTTATTCTCAAATACTTTAAATTTAATCCTTTTTAATTGATCTAAAATAAAAGTAATAGTATGATGGGTTTTATTAATAAAGGTAAAACTGATTAGTTTATTTTGAGAAATTCTATGTAATATTGTAATGGTATATAGAATTTGCTTTAGCTAAGTGGTTCCCAAAATGGGTGCCAAGAAGCCATGAGGAGATTCTAGGTGTCCTGTGTGGAACTCTGGATAGTATAAAGCAATGTTATTCAGATAGAAAAAAAATGAAATTTTTACTTATCAATTTTTTCCCTAAAAAATATTCTACGGCTTATAAAGAGCGGGCCTCTTCAAGTGTAATCTAAAGGGTCTCAAAATGTGTTAAAATACTACTTTTGAGGGTTCAATTTCCAAAATTTTTTTGAGAGAGGAACCCCTATTACTTGTCTACCGTCGCTTGGCGGAGAAAAACCGGTTTCTCTGCATTGTGGAAGACAGAGAAAACCGGTTTTTGTCGGCCTTCCGACGGTAGACAAGTAATACATCCCCTCATCCTGGAGCTATCATTGTGCATAGTGTTTTGACATTAAGTTCATCTAGATTCAAGCTTGAACTGTAAGTGATCTAAACCTCCATGTATAAAGGTACTCATAGAGGGGGCCTTAGAAACTATAGTAAGTTGAAAAATGAAAGTAGTCTGGTAACGGGCCTGTATTCTGCTTTTTGAAAAGGGATATTGGTTCTGCTCCATCCTGATCAAAAAATTTTATGAAAAGCCCTTTTTATCCAAGTTTTGTCTGGTAAACTGGGGAGAAATGATTTTGAAAGAAAAAATCTGAATTGGAAGCTAATCTTTGAAATACTCTTGCTAAATAGTAGTTCAGGTGGAGTGCATGTAAGTTAGCTAAGGGTTTATTGGAATAATGATATAAAAAAATTGGTATTATACGTGACTGGGGTGCTGTGAAAACATTCTAGTTTTCTAAAGGGTGCCAGTAGTTGGAAAAAATTGAAAGCCCCTGATCTAGCTTATTGAAATAGTTATATAACGACCAATGAATTGGCAGTACATCAGCATTTAAAGTTGGGCACTACATGTATTTAATGAAATATCATATAATTAGCGTTATGCATAACATAAAGGAAAATATATTTAGTGTGGCAAATAGCAAGGAATTTTATGCTCCACGTTTTTGTTAAATGTTTATTGAAAAATTTAGATGTGTATTATATAAAAGACTTTTTTAATCCTTGGTGGTATGAAAGTTATAAACTATTTTCTCCCAGAGAATAGTAATTTAAGATTACCTAGCAAAAGGTTTCCTAATAAAATCTAGACTGGGATTTACATGCAAGTTGTAAAATATGTTCTAATGGAAAGGAGTGTCATTTCAAAGCTGTTGAATTCATTAAGATCTTTAACTTTATGCAACTCTCACTTCATTAATTTTAGCTAGAATTTTCTTGAAAATCTCTCGTAACAAATTTAAAAATATTATTTCCATCTTTTTCTAAAAACCTCCATGTGACCAGAAAATCAGGCTCTGTGGAATTATGTTTGAAATGAAAGTTGAATTGAAACTGGTTCTTAAGTA
This sequence comes from Tetragnatha versicolor, assembly GCA_024610705.1. Taxonomy (NCBI): domain Eukaryota; kingdom Metazoa; phylum Arthropoda; class Arachnida; order Araneae; family Tetragnathidae; genus Tetragnatha; species Tetragnatha versicolor. The sequence continues at coordinate 7,738,029 of JANDEH010000010.1, forward strand.
TTCTCTTTCTTTCTAGGAATTTTTGTTGTTGAAAATTTAGTCATTGGAATGAAGGCTCATGTTTATTCAAGATGGCCCACTAACCTCTAATGTAAGGAGAAAAATTCTTTCGCATTTAGTAAAGCAGTCCCTTTTTGATTTTTTTTAAATTTTAACTTCATTCCAAAAGTTTTTTTTAATTCCATGGAGCCATTATTTTAAAATTTGCATTGCTCTCATCTTGGTTTTCTAATAAAATGATCTTGGTGAGTTGAATGTATTCCTTATCATGTAAACTTTAAAATTTAAGTCGAGTATCTTATTCATTCCATTGCCAAGTTTTTGTAGAAAATAGTGTTGTCTGTGGTTTTCCAGCTTAATGAATGAAGCCTTTTTTTCAGGAAAATTCCTATTAAACTTAAATCATCAAATAGTCACGCCCATTTATCCTTGTCTGAAGATCTTAGTTCATCTGTTTTATTGTTACCAGTGACTGGAGCTTCTGGTACTGTATATTCTGTGGGCCAAGAATTGTCTTCCCCAGCTAGCTGAAGGACGTACTTTAGCACAAAACTAAATGCCAAGAGTCATTCCTTTTCGTGACACATGGTTTTGTTTTTGGGTCATCCTCAAGTGACATTCATGTTTTGATGGTGTCTTTCATATCTGTCCTGCTGTTGGAGTTCCTGTAGCATGTTGTATATATATGTTAGTTATGTACAGCTGGATCTGTCCTCCCGTTTTAACGACTGGCAAAACTGATGCTTGGAACATCTTCCGCATTTCTTTTCTATCACAATTTTTGCTAGTACAATTTAATAATGCTGTGTGTGTTATCCAAGGACTGCTTCATTACTCACTTCATTTCTACTATGCAGGTCCTAATTCTTCAGCCGGAACATTCTCATTCTCTCATTAACTCTTATATGCTGTCATCGTTTTTAAGGTATGCTAAAGGAAACAATATTCCCCGACTGGAGGTATATGTGCCATTTTTTATTAGTTAATTTTCACGGACAAGGATATGTGGAAAGGACAAGTGTTGCAAAAACTCCTGTAATGTCTTGTGTGGGTTTGTAAATTGTTAATATTGTTGAAAGTGTGTACATGTCAGTAGTTATAAGTGTATTTGTGTTATGGTTTTATAAAGCAACGGCGTTTTAATTTCTAAATCGAGTTCACATTTCTAGCAAATATGGTAATGTTAATTGCAGTTGTAAAAATGAACTTTTCTGGAATTAGTTTTTGTTGCTCAGGCGAAAGGCTGGCCCATTAAGATTTCTACTGGAGATGACTTTTGTATATCTTCGTTGTGGTATCTGTTTGCATAGAATTTTTTCATTCTATGTACCTTGCTGTAATGCCCTATGGGTGTGCAACTATTTGATATTTTAAGCTTTATTGTTTTGCAAGTTTTGCATCCTTAAAATGTTGCATCAGATCTATTTCTTACGAATGGTTATTTGTCTTTGTCACTGTCAATGTATGAACTAAATATTGAATGCTTTCAGTCGCATTTTTCTCATTTCTTTTCTGGTTAATTTATCTCTATTTAAGCCTAAAAACAACACTGTTTGTCCTCATCTTTTTGTCTCCCCTATTTTTATGGTTTTAATACTCAGTAGTTTGAAATCTAAAAATATTTTTAAATTTAATCAATTTTTTGAGTGTTAAAGTCAAATGAGCTGCCAAACATGCTTCTTGAAACAGCGAAATTTTGTTCATGACAATCAAATTATCTTATGCTAGCAATGAAACTGTCAGTGTTTATGAATAATGTATATTCGAAAGGATTTGTTATGCATTCTCTTTAAGTTTGAAAAACTTGCTATATTTTAAAAAAATTATTTACTACTTACCGTAATGCACATTTTCTATTAATGCATTTGAAGTCAATTTTTGATTAGGAACTAAAAGTTTTACTTCTTGAAAGTATTTTTAATCCTAGTTTAATAAAAAAATTCTTGAGGTAAAGTTATTCAAGTGATTCTTGTGTGGAGTAAAAAAATATTAGAAGGACGAAAAAGGGACTGACCATGTGCTCAAGATAATTCATAAAATAAAATACCATTGTATAACCGTGTTTATCTTGCTGTTAAAGGCAAGATTGTGATATTTAATGTTTTTATGAAATTTATCAAAGTTCACACTTAATGTATCATATTTGCATGAAAGACTTTTGAAGATTGAGATCAATTTGGATCGGATTAAAATGAGATTTTTATTTCAAAGAAACAGTGGTGAAATATTTATAAAACTAAAAGGGTATGGATGCACTAAACTTTGATGCATTTAAATGGGTTCTTGTTCATCTCATTTTTTAATGTTTGAGGTTTTTAATCATGCTAAGATTCATTGTTAAGCGTTTATGTTGTTTTTTGTCTTTTTTTAAATCATTTTTGTACTACCTAAATATAAGCCAACCCATGCATTTTTCTCTTTTTAGCTTGTCATCTGATTTTATAAACCTTTCTCGTTTGTTTTAATTTTAATATCATGGTGTTTTTTAACTCATACTAAATTGGTACCCAAATTCCATACTAAATTTTTAGCAATGTTGGGTTTTTTGTCTCTTAATTTAACTTAGCCTGTGAAATTTCAATCTTATATGTATTGAATATAATTGAGATACTTTTTACCAGTCAAAATATACACTCAAAGTATTGTGGTTGGTACATTTCAAGGCTTTTGCAGCTGAATTAGCATTTATTCTAAGTTAATATTATTTTATAATAATTATTACCGCACAGCTAAACATACTATCAATATGTAAATTATTACAAAGTGTATTGTATCTGTATTTGGTTGGTATTTTCATGTTTCTTTTTAAAATTGTTGTGGCACAGAGAAAATTTTTGGTGCTTATATTTATTTGTACTAGTCACTTTTGAAAAATTAAATTTGTGCCTTTAGTTGACTTGTAAATTAAGATATTAAACTTTTTTAAAGAAATTGTTTTTGCAATATTATTTTTAATGTTGTCAAATTTGTGACAAGAATTTTCTAAGTAGTGTTTATTGATTGTTGAAGTGAAAGGATATATGACACTGATGTATTATATATGCAATTGTTATATCCCTAACCATGGTGAGAATTTGCTAGAAATTGTGGATTTTTCATCTGCACAACTTTATTTAGTATAAATGAACTTTTAAATTCCGAAAAACATACAAAATGTTTAAGCCTAAAAGTAACAATGCCAAATATTACCTTAGTATCTAATATTTTTAGTTGTTATTTGACTTTTTGACTCAACCTAATTATACTATTTAAATATTAAATTCAAATTTTAATGAAATGTCACTTGCTTAAAAAAGGATCCTCTGAGCATTTCCTGTTTAAATTTTTTTTGCATATGACTTCTCAATCTAGTTTAAGCTTTAACATGTTAGAATGTTTTTTTAAAGGATTTTAACTGGCATTGTTAGTGTACAGTTTTTGTTTAACTTCAATTAATTTTTCTTGTCAAATTGTTAAAATTGAAATTAGTGAATTTAAGTTTGATACAAAATGGCTCAAAATGCAATAAGATTTGTTAATCAATCCAAGCAATTGTATTTTATATTGTGTGCTAGTCTACTTAAATATTTGCTAAATGTGTTTAAAAAAACGAAATTAATAAAATGTAATATTGTTCATTAATTTAATTATTTGATAAAGATTGAAAATAAAAGTTACATTAGTATGTAAAGTGTTATTTAATAAAACAATTCTTCAAGAATCCATGTAGCCTGAATAACAACTCTAGGTTTTACTTATAGGTTTTATTTTATTTAAATTTAAATTATTCATTAAGAATTTAATGTAGCTTCAATACACCTTTAACTTTTATTTTACTTTTGTTTAATACTTAAATACTTCCAATCTTTAAAATTTAAAAACCTTTCAAACAAACCTTCATATGTTAATAAATAAAAATTTCTAAATTTAAAATTATTATGCTGCTTATAATTTCTGCTCTAAGTCAAAGTTTAATGTATGTTGTGTGCTTTAATGCTTGTTATGTATAGGTATTTAAAAGTTATGATTTTAGTTTTTTGTAAATAATTTTTAAAGGTGTTGACTGACTTCTAATTGTTAAGTACTCTACCTCTTAAACGTATCTCATCTTGAGCATGAAAGGAAAAATTTATTGTTTATTACTTTTAAGTTGGTTTAAACTTTTTCTAGATCAGTTATAGTTATTAGTAGGAATTCAAATGTTCAAAACTTTTACTGTAATGCAGGTAGAATGAAGTTGAATTTTGGAAATTCTTATTTTTGATGAAAAGAAATATTTAATTTACTGGTTTGAGGAGAATATTACTGCTGCAGCCATATCTCTTCAATGGAATAAACGCTGCAGATTTATGCTTTTGTTGAAAAATTGATTGCTGAAGATATTATTTATTGTTTTTTAAAATTTTTCTTAGTAATATATTGTCAATTGAAGGGATTTTCTTACCATATTTTACGCAAGCATTTACAATTAGATCTTCAAATAACTCTTATAACATGCTTATTTTTTTACGTTAAAAATTTTTTAAAAGGGCATCCAAAATTTGCTTTTTATCCGTGTCATAATTAATAAATAATATAATTTATATTACATTGCTTAATTACCTTTTATACCTAAGTGGAGGGGTTCCCAAACTGGGTATGAAGCGTGTTGAATGCCATGATGAAAAATTAACTCTGTCAAAAAGAGCTCAAGGATTTTGGCCAAAGAGTAGCTAAATTGAGTCCCACCCCTTTCATACCATGTTCTCTCTTCCCCCTCATGGTAAAACCCTTTTAACCATGTTCGGTTTTTTTACCAAATATTATATATTTTTTTTGTGAAAATATCTTGTATCACAAAAGTGAGATAAACAAATTATTTTGTTTCATTTACATTACAAGATAGTTACAATATCTGTTTCCTCTACTTAAAATTTCGATTATTTGCTTCACGGAAGTTGTGTATTTCCTCTAAAATATTGAGTTGTAGATGTTCAAAATTTCAGACAGCAACATTTAGAAAGAAACATTTGTAGGTGAAGAATCGCTTGAAGAGGGGGAACTAGAAAGCTGTGTGATAAATTTAATTATGTTACCGTGAAGCAACTTGAAGAGTTTTGGAACCCCCACCTTTATACCTCAATAAATTATTTTTTATTTCATTAATTTTTATTGATTTTATTTTGTCAAGCATTTCATGTTTGTTCATTTGGAATCAAGAAAGGATTCTGTGGCATGAAAGAATTTGTATATTATACAAATACTATTGTAAGAAAATAGTTAAGGGCATATAATTTATTGATTCATAAGATGTGAGGTAATTTAGTAATAATGCCTATTCTTAAGCATTTTCTTTTGGCAGGAAGTGACGATATTTTATTCATTTATAATTTTTTTTAACATTGGTAAAAATAAGTTAATAAAAAAGGATTAATTAATTGATGTGTCAGATGACTTTTTCTGTTGAATTCATAGGGCTTATTTTCACAATATTTGTGATCCTAATCCTAAGTTTGTTGTTGGTATTACTAGATTTTGCTTTTGGTAAGTTTAAAGACTTTCCAAGAAATTGAGTATAATTATCATAAGCGTATTAAACTAGATTTTATAAAATGTTCATTACATTTCTTTTGAAAAGATGTCCATCTCACACTTAGCAACGGGCCCTGTGGAAATCGGCATTTCCAATGAAATGAAAAATTCATTAATGTTTATCAAACATTGTTGAGGAATAAATTTTTATAGTAACTTAAATTGTTTGTTTTACACAACATTCAGGAAAAAAGCATAATATACCATTTAAAACAGATGCACCAAAATGTGGCTACAGTGAAGTAGTTTCAGGGTTAGCTTGATTGGACCCAATGGGTTTTTTCCAAAAAAAAAACCATGTGAAAAAATCCACATTTTGGGCCCAATGGGTTTTTTCAAAAAATCCCATGTGAAAAAACCCACATTTTGGACCCATTTTTGGGTTTTTTCAAGAAAAATCAGGATTTTGGCAGTTCCTTCAAAATTTAATGTGTTTTTTTTTCAAAGTTTAGGATATTTTTAAAATTTTAATGGGTTTTTGAAAATTTAAACTTCAATTTCAGGGAGTTTTTTGAAAAGTGAAATAGGTTCTTTCATTATTCAGTGGGTTTTTCATTATTGAATGGGTTTTTTTATCAAAATTTAGGACAGTTAAAATTCAAACTAGATATAAAAAAATAAAGAAGATTTTTTTAAATTTCAGTGGGTTTTTTCAAAGTTGAATAGATTTCTTTCAATATTGAATGGGTTTTTCCAAGATTAGGATATTTTTTAAATTTTAGTGGGTTTTTTCAAAATTTAACCCGGTTTCAGTAAATAAGGGGTGTTTTTACAATTTCAGTGGGTTTTTTCAACTTATAAAAACTTTGAAAAAACCCACTTAACTGTGGAAAAAATGACATTATTTTGACAAAACACATTTAACATAACATAGAAAAAACTCCCTAAAATTTGAAAAAACCCACTTACTTTCTAGGAGAAAACCACTTAATTTTGAAAAAACCCTTACTTTTTCCGAAAAAACCCAGTTTTATATGGGTTTTTTCAGGGTGTTATTGAAAAAACCCAACCCACTTGGGTTTTTTCAAAAAAAAAACCGTGGTTTTGCCAACCCTGAGTAGTTTGAACAAAATATTTGTGGGGACCCATACCTTTTCTCTTTTATAAGAACCCCCCATATTTCAGGGGGGACAGTCCAAATATTTTGTGAGATGGCATCCCCTTGTGTCAATGAGTAATATCTGCATTCCCTGTAGATGGTAAAATTCTTACCTGCATACATAAGACTTACCTTACCAGATACATAGGGCAAACTCAACACCAGGTCAATAAAAACTCACAACTCAAAAACGCCGCCTCCAGCCATGGACCGGTTTCGTCCTTGTTAGGACTCATCAGCACGACATAGGAGTATTTGAGAGTTTGTCCGCTAACCAACGATAATGGTGAAATACTCTCCTTTCATTTACCATGCCTTTCGGGAATTTAATCTGTTCTAGGAATGCCAAGTCATTCCAGCAGATGAGTGGAGGACTAATCAATGGTCACCACTTTTTCCGTAATAGTCGGCTCTCGGCTAAACTAGTACTTGCCCTCCGCTCCCTAGCGTTGCCTTCCTATGCCTTGCTGATGAGTCCTAACAAGGACGAAACCGGTCCTTGGCTAGAGGCAACGTTTGAGAGTTGTGAGTTTACACTCACAAAGTCATGTGTCAAAGGATAGTGTTGAAATTAGTCCCACTCAGTTTCATCTACATAGGGGAAATGGCGGGTTAATATCAGACGTAGTAAATATTGGCTTGTTATGAGAATTGACTCTTTTACCTATGATGCATTTCAAAACTCTTGGTTAGATTAACAAATTTTGTTTGGAGAATTTTCACATAAAATTATCAATGTGCGTATCCTGATTTTTATGCATATTTGGTTTTATCAATCGGATTATGTAAATAGTATTCTTGCATTAAAATTCCAAACAAAAAATTATATTTAGTGTACTTGTTTTATTTTCCAAACTCATTTTCACATTTGGGGGTAAATGCATCTGCCTTACTTCCGTGACCCTAGGAGGCGTTGGCTCCAAATAAAAGCCGTGCAACGCAATTTTGAAACACCTTGTATAGTTATGCTGTTAACTTGTTCCAGGCATCTGATGAGATTCGTGCTATTGTTTACCTCTGATAAGTTTCTTCCAGGCTTTTTGAAATCATGCATGGATCTTACTATATCATTTTGTAAAAATGTTTGGTACTTACTTAAAAATCCCGTCGACCGTTCAGTGGCCGTCTAATTCAGCGGCACATCAATAAAAAAGTCAATATGGGCTTTGATAAGTTTTTTATTTAAGCGGCATGGTCGACGGGATAATACGTAAGAACCATTGTTTTTTTTTGCTTGAATGAAGTATCATTTTCTCACTAATTTATGATTAGATACAGTTATTTGGTTTTTATTGTTTTGCAAAGTTGGTTCACTTTAATAATGTATAGTTGCTTTATTTGTTAAATGTTTCAGGGTGTCCCAAGCTAACTGTCCACTCCCTTAAACTTTTGATCCCTTACAGATATAGTCATTAAAGTGAAAGTGGTGTAGTGTCTAGGTATAGTAAAATGACTATACCCTATCCGATGCGACCACTTTCAACGCCCCCTAGCGTCAAGGTTAGGAGTTATAATTTTTATCTTAAAAACTTTTAGAGATTTGATAAATTAGTCAGATACAAAGTTGTAGAGCAGCCACGATTTAGTACTAAAATACACCTTGTGCAGAAAAATGCCTTGAATAAAAGTCCTAAAACGCCTGCTCAATTAGGTAGAATTTACATAGTTTTTACGTCCTAAAACGCTCCTAATGAGGCGAAAATGATAAATTTTTATTTTTATGACTTAGGTAAATGACTAAAAGTATTCTTATACATCATAAAAATAAAAATTTCATAAAAATGAGCGTTTTAGAACATAAAAACTACATAAATTTAATTGAGCTTGGGGTTTTGGGGTTTTATTCATGGTATCTTTGCACAAGGTGTCTTTTCTTACTAAGTCGATGCTGCTCTAAAACTTTGTACTTGACTAATTAAGAAAATATCTAAAAGTTTTTAAAATAAAAATTATTGCCGCTAGGGTGGCGTCGAAAAGTTGACGCATAGGGCATGGTCACTTTACGATATCTAGACACCTCTTTTATGACTATATCTGTAGGGGTTCAAAAGTTAAAGGGACAGTTATCTTGAGACACTTTGTATTTTATTTAAAAGCCTCAGTATTAAAATAGAACAAAAATACAGTAACAATCTTATTCTTCTTAATTATTCTTATATTATTTACACCTTTTCTAATGCTTCTATTCGGAGTCTTCACAGAAAACGTGTTTTCAGCTTCTTTTTAAGTTTTTCTTTGGAGGGAGTGGCTTAACCACCTCCCTTAAACCACTACTGGTCCGTTTTATATCTTTTGAAGGGTTCGCGGGTCGGACGAGGCACTAAGGCTGCTCGCGGATTGCCATTTGGAAATCCCTGCACAGTAGACTCTTGGAATTGGACCATAAGCTGGTCACAATTTAAATAAGAAATGAAGCAAATGTAAGTCATTCAGAATCAGAATGTCGTCGAATATTGAACTGGATTTTTGGGGACTAGTTACACATGGGTGGGTGCATTTTTTAAAGAGGGGAGATTTTTGAACATAATGGATTTCTTCAAAAACTCGCCAAAGTTCAACAAAGTTTTTCAGAAAAATAAAAGCACGATTTTGGGCCTTGGTAAAACTAGTAAGTAACTTAGTAAATGTTTTTAGACCAAGTCCAATAAAATTTTCAAAATAAAAAAGGCACCTTAGTAGGGGGGCATGCCCCTTATGGCCCCCTCTTTGGAACCGCCAATGAATCACATTTTAACTTATTTTGTATGTTATAGTAGACTGAATTTTTTTATTAATATGTATTTGAAAATAGTAAGTTTCATAATTATTTCTTGTATCCAAGTTATTTTTGTTCCAAATGTTTCAAAACTACATATTAAGTTTTGTAAAATTTTAATAGTTTTTAATGGGTCAACCGCGGACTTAAAGTTCTGAACTTATGTTCAGTTTTTAATCTGAAGACAAAGTCCTCATATTCATTCCTATTTTTGGTTTAACGAATTTTATAATGTATGTAATGATTCAAGTTTTATAATTCTGTCATTTTTCTGTTTGGAATTATAAATTTTCTTTTGTTTAAAGAAGTTTGTGTAAAGTTGTTTTTTCCACTATACTCGATGCTATAACTCTGGATTTTTGACTTAAAAACACCAAATTCGGTTTATTTTGTTCATAATTTTATGTGATTTAAATACACACGTGACTTGACCCATTTTTTCGTAGTTTTTAACTAAAATATTTTTAAAAATTTAATAATTCAAAAACGTTAGTTTTAAGATAATTTTTAAAAATTTATTTTTTCTACGTTTTATATTTTTATACAGGGTGCATCTTAAATGGTGCAAAAACTTTCAGGGATGATAGTAGACACCTAGACGAGTCAGAATCACATAGGATTTGGGGGTCCCAGACCAAATCCCAGGGAGTTAGTTAAAAATGGAGCGACATCGACACCCCAAAAAAATCATTCAAAAATTCAATATGTAGAAGAATTTGTAAAAGACTATTGGTAAAAATTTAATTATGGTCTATAAAATTGTGGTTTAATATGATATTTAAAATTATTTTAAAATTCTTCACTTTAAAATTTGTTTTCTTATGAAAAAGTTAAAAAACCACAAAAAATATGAAAACTCTGCCAAAACCTTATTTTGTATTTCGAAATCTGAAAGATCATAGTTGAAAACCCTTAAGTCCAAATTTTCGCGTAAATACAATCAATATTAAACGCTTGAGATCCTGTTAAAGTTTGTTTTTTGCGTGCGCAAACAGTTTTCTAGAGGTGTTTCCAGAACAGCGGTCTGAGAATCGAACTCGACACCAGGCACAGTGCGCAGATTGCTACGTAGTGGTTGCACGTATTCTCACAAGGCCATGAATTATTATTGAATTCTTCCTGAAGAAAGAGTTAGTGGCAAATACAGAAATTTATTTCGGCTGAGAAAATAAGGTAAGTTATTTTATAGCAGATTTGATCTAATATTTTCAGAACTTTTACTGGAGATTATGGGGAAATGAAGATCGATTATGATTTAACTCTTTCCGAAATTGATAATTTCTTTTGAAATTAAAATTTCATGCAAACCATGGGAAAAACCCTCTTGTTTAGGTAGCCGTCTTTAGTTGATCAACAGATTCCTGGATCCTGATTCGATCCTGTTTTCATTTTTAAAATTTTTGAATGTATTATTTCGGTGTTTCCTTTAAGGTTGTTAAGAGAACTTGACTCATTAATTGGGTTTGTTTGTTTATAGGCTAGCCTTATCGGCACAGCTTCGATAAGAGTCCTCCAGCCGCCATGTTTATCAACTGCTCAAATGATGACTGACAACCATAGAGATCTAATTATTATTATTATTAGATCCTAAAATAATAACCAACAAATTATTTTTACTTTAGGATCTAATCATAATAATATTAGTAGTTATATTATTATGATTAAGTAATAGATGTCCTATGGTTGTCGGTCATCATTTGAGCTGTGGGTAAACATGGCTGCTGGAGGACCAGTGCTAGAAGTGCGAAGGGACGCGTCCCCCCACTTTTTTTAAAAATACCCATCCGTCCCCCCACTTCTATTTCTACTAAAATCCATCCCCCCACTTCTAAAATTCCTCCTTCCATTTAAAATACTAGAAGTTACTCTAAGTAAGAAACTATCTAGTTACTCTAAGATTGTCGGTTTATCAATGATTAGTCCATTCGTGGTCTTTTCCGAATCCACCCAAAATAATTGTTACTAATTACTGTTTTTTTGTTAGTAACCTGCTTTAAGAAATAAGTTTTTCACAAGTTAAATTAAGGGGCACACCTAGTGTGAAATTTTCAAAAAATCGATTTTTTTTAATTTTTTATATTTCGATAGGTTATACCAGGGGTCGGCAACTGGCGGACCGCGGTCCGCATCCGGACCGCGTGAAGTTATTTCCTGGACCGTCATACCATTTTGAAAATAATTTATTTGTACTTTTACGGAACAAATATTAGCTTTGACATGCTTTTTAAGGGTCTAATTTGAAAAAATTTCCTGGGGGAAGCCCCCAGACCCCCATTTTAATGTTAAAACTTCTAATCATATTGAATTTAACAAATTTATTTAACAGGTAGCATACTCAAATTACATCTTTGTAAAAATTTATGTGCAACTGAAGATAACAATTTAAACTAGTAATAGTAGCCTATTTTTTCTCCGGACCCCGATGAAAAATTTTCAAAACTATTTGGACCCCAAGTAAAATTACTTGCCGACCCCTGGGTTATACCTTTAAAAATAACATACTAAAATTTTAAATCGATATCTTAAATAGTTTTTGAGTTACAGCCATTTAAAAGAGTAGCCGCTCGGCAGTGAACACGATCATTTTATCTTTAAACGCGTTTTTCTCGAAACCGCATTTTTCGAATTTGCTGGAGTGATTACTCGGAGGCAAATAATCCGATCGCTATCAAATTTTTTTGCATCTTCTCTATATAGTTCTCCATACGATGACCCTCCAGTTTTTTGATCTGATCAAAAATCGAATTTTGGCAGGCCAAAAACGACCAAAATTTTGGGTAAAATTTAACTTTTTTTTCAACAAAATTTAACTTTTTTTTCCGCCGGAGATCGCGTGTCATTTCAAAAATATTTAATATTTTATTTCAAAAATTTTACTGTGTATTCTCAAAACATGTATAAATATACCCTCAAAATTTTAAAACGATTGATTCACTAGTTTTCTTTTTTTAATTCCCAAAAATTGCCTTTTTTTAGGCTGTCACACTAGGTGTGCCCCTTAATATAATAATTTTAGTTCTTTCTGATTATAGACTATAGTGAAACTAAATTTATTTCATTGAATCATTGGTAATTGAGGCTGTAATAAGGAACAGTAATGTTTGTAAATGCTTAGATAATTTAGAAAAACATTTGATATTTTGCATTCAGCTAGGGTTGATCCAGTTATTAATCCATGGTTTATAAAAGCTATATTTTTCATTTCAAAAGAAAAATTTAGAAGTAGAAGTATTTTTAATTTAATAACTTGAAGTAAAATTTAAGCAGTGTTTTAATTTAAGTTCTTTAAATGCTTGTAAGGCAGAAATTTTAAGGATCACATCCTACTTTCAGAAAATGCGTGAATAAGACGTATTGATAAAATTTAGAGGAGAATGAAAATTTTCAAAAAGGATAAAGGGGGACACTCGGGGGAACTCTGGTTAGGCCGTCCCCCCACTTTTGTTTGACCCACTTCTACCACTGTGGAGGACTCTTATCGAAGCTATGCCGATTTATCAATTAAGAAAATATTTTCACTCTCAAGAGATATTGGAACAGCTTTAAAGAGTCCTCCAGTCGCCATGTGCAACCTCAGTTCCCACAGCAACATGATTAGTGTTGGGAAGGGCATTTATTTACCTTCAGACGAGCCTTCAGCTCATGATTTGAAATCGGTTGTTAATTGGTATCCAAAGGGTTGGACGTGCAACAAGGTTGATGAAAAGGGTTGCACGTGCACAGAAAGTTCACTAGATCTTTAACACACGAATAACATAGAAGACACGAAACACGGGACCGATTGGTTGTTGCTAATCATACATGAAAAATGACATAAAAGAACTGTATACCTCTCACGACGCATATATTTTTTAGATAATTCTTCATATTGTATTTAAATTTTTCTATAATATATAGAAAAAGAGAGTGGGGAGATAAGAAACATGGAAAATTCACAGGATTTTTCCTTTAGGTTTATAATGCTATTTTTTACACAGAATGTTAATATCATTATCAGAAATAATGCGCCAGCTAAGTAAATGTGGAAAGGTATTTTCTGGTATCTTAATTACTCAAACGACTGGGTATCTTGTTACCACACGAGGGTAATAGGAAATAAGCCAATTATTTTACTAATGAAAAAAATTAAAAAATCAAGTATTAATATAATATCTAAAGTGTATTTTATAACCCCAGTAATTGTCAGAAATTTTCATTGAGAAATATTTAGAGATATGCTATGTTAAAAATTAGGCTAAAATGTTACAAGCAGAAAGTTTTACACAATTCTACAATTTATTTTTAAATGCAACACTTAAAATAACATGATATTTACTTTATTTCTTTTGTGGGACTAGACTTTTGTGAGACTAAAAAGTTCACCCCCACAAAAAATCTCCATTTTTTTGTTGTTGCAAAATCGCAGCTTTTTAAGGTAGGTCCCTCTTTCTCATTCAGCCCCTTTCCTTCAGGTTCGGATGCTTATGAATAAACCATCGAAACTATTCTACACCCGTAACTATCGTTCCCCCAGTGTTTCAATACTTACAGTTTGAACAAAATTGTTAGTTAATTGTAAAGTATTATTTCGAGTCAAACAATCATTATCGACTGACGGTACTTATAAGTCCCCCAACTTTAAAATTACATAGAATAACCATCCTTACGAATATACTGACGAAACTTTGCAGGAACACTTTTAGTTTTCCTTTTCCAGGATAAAAGGCAGCACGGGTTCTGTGATGAGTATTTTAGCGAGAAATGCAAATAAATTCAAACTTGAAGTTTTGCTTTCAGCTGCCATGATGATCCGATTCCCATGATTGTCATTTTTGTTTCCTCAAAAGTAGTTGAAGTCAATATTTTTGAAGACTTAAAACTGCGATGAAAAGCCCTATAGTGTTTTTGTATCGTGAGAATAATTCAGCCCTCAGTGTACTGGCGGTACTCAAAAGTATGAATTTAATTTTTTAGCTTTAGCGGATTAAATTTCCCAAAGGTTTTTAATTTATTTATGTATGTATCCCTTAATTTTCAATTTAGTGTCTTCAAAAAAATATTTGCACGAAAACAATTGCAGAAAATTTTAATGCAGTAGATATAGGGTTAAAGCGCAAAAACAAGTTTGCATTAGTTTGCTAATAGCATTGAGTTCTAGCACGCAATATTATTAAGTCAGTTTCAAACAGTTCTCTTTACAGCTTCAATCATTCTTTTTACTTAATTCTTCGGCTACGTGATTATAAAAAACAACTTATTAGTTCACTTACCATAGATTAAATTAAAACCCAAAATTGGTATAAAAATTTTATAGAATTATATGTTTTTCAAAATAAATTTTAAAGCCGGCGAGAGTAAAATTTTATCTTACTACCCCTTAAGAGAAAAATAGCTTAAATAAACTTCCATGGATGAAGTGCAAGTGTTTCTTATACCTGCGTAATTTGCTTAGAGGTTATAAGAAACAGTGCCTTTTTAAGAATGATCCACAGCCCAAAACTAAAGAAAGAAAGTGAATTATATAGGGTGTTTTAAAAGTCCGTTTCACGGCTTTTATTTGGAACCAACGCGTCTACATGAATAATATTGACAGTCTTTTAAGATAGCTTACGATACATGTGTTTATTTGAACTCAATTGCATCCCCTGTTGCCATTAGGAAACTAACTGTTGCCACTGCGATTCTTACCCTCCTTTCCCCTACTTTTATACTTTTAATTGTTATTTTAAGACAGTTATGAATTTCCAGTAAAAATATGATGGTAATAAAATAAAAATTTTATTATTTAACATACACAAATTTAGGTTTTTCTTAAAATTTGGCCTTTTAAAATTTTTTGATTTTTTGAAGCAAAGCAAAATAGAAGTAGACTCATCATAAGAGTGAAGGAGAAACATATGATACACTGTAAAAAAACTGAATTTTCCCGGATTATTTCCGCAAACTCTAGAAAACGGAAATTTTGCCGTGAAATTCTTCACGAACTCATCCAGTGTATTCTTACGCCTAACACAAATTGTAAACTTTTCATATTGAGGCTACATAAGGGTTTTTTCAGAGTTAACCCTCTCGGCACCAGAACATCAAAAAAGTGAAAAAACTTTTTTTCTTCTTCTCAATACATCCAAAATGCCTCTATAATTTGTCTGGAAAATTTTTTTTTTCTTGTGTGCACTCCTTCCTAGTTATTTTTATGAGCCTCATATGAGGCCATATGGGCCATATTTTTTTCATTTTAATAGAAAATACTTGGTTTATAGAACTTATTAAAAGAATTGGTCATATTATTAGAAGATTACGAAATGAGAAAATATCTACCAACCTATAAAAAATGTTTTACAGAAGCTAGTATCTAGCTAGTATTTTCTCTTCACAAGCATCACAACTTAAAATGTAAACATTGAGGGATAAATCATCTTGCTGCCATTTAGGAACGAATTCAGAAACCATGTAGAAGTCTCATATGAGATCTACATCAGGGGTTTCCAACTGGCGGCCCGCGGGCCGCATGCGGCCCGCCGGGTCATTTTGTGCAGCCCGCGAAGCTCTCTGAAAACCCTCCAAAAAGTAGCTTCAAAACACTTTTTAGCACACTAAAATTCAAAATTTCAAGGGAGAACCCCCGACCCCCCACCTCTTAGATTATGGACTAGCTTCGATCGTTTTCTATAGTGCAAGAATTAAAAGTTTATAGTTTCGAAAGGTCGTTTGTAAAACCTGAAATTCCTCCTGAGCGTAGCAAGGGGTATGAAGGCTTTTATAACCGTTATCATGAGGAGGGACAAAATGGAGTATCAAAAAATTAGGTAAAACAATCATGTAAGGAAAATTTACAAACATTTTCTAAAGGAAGACCTTTCCATTTAAGTAATATTCAGAATATTAAATATATTCAGTATTCCTACGAGTTGAATAAGAGTAAAAAAATTCATATATCCTCTGGAATTTTGGAAAATACAGTTTAGTGCATACATTCAAAATATGTAAACAACCTTCGTCCCTCTTTTGCTGGAAAAATTTCATATTGAAGACTCTCACCCCAAAAAAATTATCATCGTTAAAAAGGAGCCAGATTACTTTGCGGCCCGCCACTTTACTTGTGATATCGATTGCGGCCCGCGAGTACTTAGAAGTTGGAAACCCCTGATCTACATGAATCGGTGAAGTCACTGTTGAAAAGAAAATAAATTTGCGTGTTTACATCATACAAAAATTGATCTCATAAGTAGGAGCCTCATATGAGGCCCAGGGTGGCGAGAGGGTTTTAAAGTATAATTGAGGAGCAAACAATCAAACCATGTTTTCTCCTTCAAATACAAATTTTCAGGAAACACAAAAAACTAGTAACTAATTTAAAACCTAATTATCGTTTGTTTAGTTCTATAACGAGTAACTGAGAAGATTTGTAGTAATAATTTACCTAAAAACTTAAAATTAATTATTAAAAAATGCATTTGAAATTTGGAGAAATCACTTTTTGATCGAACACATAGGAGGAAACATGGTTTGAATGTTTCCAACATAGCCAAAACACTTTTTTAATGAAAAAAATTAATCCTACTCTTCTCAAAAACTATTCTTTTTATTTCTGATATACAATGTAAATTTTAAAATAAACATTAGGTGATTTCGTATCAAAAAGTCCCCACCAATATTTTTACATCACCAACTTTACGATAACAAATGAGTGGGTCTCGTGACGAGTAAGAACAGCTATGATTGGCTGTGACTGGAGGAATCACTGTTTGACTGAAAACAGGCTCTGGAGGAAACACTTTTTGATTGAAACATCAATTTTCTAAGTAGTTTTAGAATAGGTTAAAACTAGTTTTAGTTGAAGATAATAGCATTATTATGTATAGTTTAATGTGGAGATCATGAAAATAGCAGTAACTAATTTTTTTTTTTGGAAAAAACACGGTTTGAATGTTTGCTCCTCAATTACTTAAGATGAAAAAATTTTACAATTGCTTCAAAATGAATAAACATTTTAGACGAGGTTACTCAAATCCAAAAGTTTCGTGATAGAATCCTTCCCAGATCAATAATTATTATTAACTTTTAATTTTTTGAGCGCATTGAAATATTTTTTGGTGTGTAGTAGAAATTGTTTCCTTGAACTTTACAAACATATCTGGGAAAATAAAGCATAAAAAACCTTTTTTGCGGTTACCTTTTTTTCTCTCCTTAGAATGAAATTACAAAAATAATATTCTCATCCCAGCATTCAAGTATTGAATTGGATTAAATTCTTCGAATAAATCAATTTATCCTATTTTTCTTTTGTATTTAAATTTAAGTACTATTAATAAATTTCATATTGTAATGAAATAATAACACTAAACACTAATTTCCAACAAAGATAGAAAACGAACTATCCCTCAAATAATAAAAATATTCCGGCAACAATGCTGTCGTAAAATTTCCGTTCCGTTTTTTGAAAGAATGGATTTTTTACAGAACATATATTCTACATAAGAAAATAAATGTTACAAGAAAGATTTTTGGAAAATCCATTTGATAGCCAGCTTTTTAACATTACCTTTTTAACGTTTCGGCTCTTGCGACCCTGCATATAATGGGGAAAATAAAGGGAATTTACTTTATACATGCAAGAAACGTAATGAAAAAAAACTGTTTTCACGGATTTCATTTGGAACCAACGTTTCCTAGGGTCATGGAAGTAAGGTCTACCTCTAGGTAAGCGACTATTGAGAATCCATTGAGATGACTTACAGCGCCTTTAGCAATGAAATAACAAAGTTCAAAAGTTAATAAAAATCATAGAGCAAAAACCTCAGTAAGAGTATTGTTGCAAATTCTATAAAAAACAGTGGAAAAAGTTCATGAAAATACAGTCGAATCCGCTTAATGTGATCACGGTTAATGTTATCAATCGGATAATGTTATCAAAATTGTCAGGTCCCGATCATTCCTATTTAATTTAATGTAGAATACATCGTTTAATGTGATCAACTATGAATCAACTCGCCGCTTAATGTTATCAAAATTTGTCCATATCCCCTAAAAAACGTCTTATTTGAGTCATTTTGAAGGTCAATTTGTATAAATACCATCTGCCCCACCAGAGTAGTATCTGGTGTTTCTTTTTTCTGAAACTCATCAGTAGGAGTAAGAAAAAATAAAACATTCCGCATATTGAAAGAAAACTGTTAAAGAGGGGGGTCTGATTCCATACCTGTGATTGGTTAAAGAAACCATCGGCACCTTGCAGATGTTTCTGATAAGAGATTTTGATTTTCCAACTGAACTCTATGGTTTACTGAAATTCAGATTGCTTATTGGAGTGGAAGGCTATCATGGAGGGAAAAAAGAAGGATATTTCTCTACTGTTCAATAAATTACTAAGCTAGCGATTATTTTATTTAATTATAATTTCATTTTTACTCGTATATTTCCCCTTAAAACTTTAAGTTGGCAAGTGCCTATACTGCCTGGTGTAAAAATAGTGTTTTAAATACGTTAATTACGATTACATGATTTTGATTTTAAAGCAAACAATCTTGAAACACTCTTTCCTGCTTTTTGATATGGGATCGCTTATTGTTATCGATCGGATAATGTTATCAGTTTAGTCTCGGACAATTGCGATCACATTAAGCGGATTCGACTGTATTGTGAATATTAGCAGAGAAAATAGCACCTTTTCAGGTCTAAAAAAACAAAAAGTTCCCAAATTTGCAAGTTTTTCAATGTTATTAAGTAGTTTTGTGTTTTTAAGTTAAAAATGAACACAAAATTTAATAAAAAAAATCTTGCACATTGGCGAATTTTTTCATTTTTGAGGACTGAAAGAGTGCTATTTTCACATGCTTATATCTCTGCGAATATTCACGATATTCATGAATTTTTTAATGAGCTTTTCATAACATTTGGCAACAATACTCTAATTGAGGTTTGTTCTCTATCTCCTAAAGTTTTAAATTAATTTTTTGAACTTTCTAATTTCACCGCTAGGGGTGCTGTAAATCGTCTCAATGGACTCTGGCGAGTCACTTACCTAGGGGTAGTCCTTACTTCCATGACCCCTAGGAGACGATGATTCCAAATAAAAACAACCGTGAAACGGACTTTTGAAACACCCTGTATTTGCAGATTTATAAATATTTTGTTAGATTTAAAGTGAGAAATCGTTGCTGTAAAAATACATTATAAATTGCCCGTAAATCTGCAGCCAAATGATAGCCAGGGACATAAAAGACACTTCAAAAGTTTTTAATTTCATTTTGTTTAACAAGCTTTGTCCCTTGTGTTTATTAAGGTGATTTGCAAAAGTTTCTTTTGAATATCAAATAGAAACCCCGGAAAATGCGGTACTGTGTAATGAAAAGACTTACAAGTCAATTCTTAAAACTGGTTAATATCTTCAGTTTTAGCATCTAGCTTACAGTTTACAAAAATCATTCACATAATTTTCAAATAAGCTTAATAGGTTTCATTCGGGAGATTTTTTTAACTGGAAACTTAAAATATAAAAAGATGATATATCGCTTTTCTGAACGAATATTGACACTAAGTGACGCATAAAAAAATTCTTTAGAAAATCTAAACTCATAATTTCTAATAATCTTTCAATCTCATAAAACTGTTTCAGAATTCTATAGAAATTGAGACATATATTTGATAAATAGTCACATTTTTTATGCTAAGGTTACTTATTTACAAGTATAGCAATTTTTCCCTTGCGTCATTGTTTCTGCGTAAATGCTAAATAGAAATTTGAATTAAAAGAAATTGGAAAGTATTTTTTATCGTTCTTGGGATTTGGGTTTTTGACCTCAAAGGCGCGCGCGTATATTTGTTTCTAGTTTAATTTATTTTAAATTAAATAAAAAACAAATCGGGGCTTAATTTTTATAGACTAAGTAATTCATTGAGAGTAGTTTTAAGTTCAAACCGAAGCTAATTACTGTAAAAAAATTAAGATTGTAACACAGTTGTTTTGGTCACTTTAACTTGTGCGGTAACGGAGAATTTATAAGTACACTATAAGTGAATGTTTTCTTTATTTGCAAGAAAAAAACAGTAGAAAAAAACGTCAATTTTAATACCTAGAAGCTGCTAAAACAGTTTTGTTAATTAGCAAGTTCCGTAATTATTCATTTAATTACATTATTAATACAGGGAGACAACAACGGAAATCTTGTTCCCTTTACTTAATAGGAGGGTGGGTTGGGGTAAATTGGGTCAATTTTGGGTACTTTCACATTCTAAGTTTTATTTCATCAAAACTATTACTTTTTAAAGATTTCTTTCAATTGGATCTTGACATTACAATCCTTCAGAACATTTTCATCTAATTTTATCAAATATTTTTTAGTTATAAGTTGGTTAAACTTAGCATCAAAAGTAATGACCTATTTTACCCCAACGTGGGGTAAAATGGGTCTCATTGCAAAAAGATGTCAAAAATATATTTATTACTAAATATACATGAAAATAAGAAAAAAGGTAATCGGCTAAGCCGATTTTATATGAAGAAATTTGTTTTAAGTTGTACTTTAATGAAATTGTAAACGTCCGAAGTTAATGAACTTTGTTCAAATGTAGCAATTAAAATACTTCATTTGGAGAAAAAAATAAACATGTTTGACAGTTCAATGTATATTTGAAGGAAATAAAGTTACTTAATACAGAAGGCCTCCTAACTATGACCCATTTTTCCTCAAGTACAAAATATTGCTATAAAAGATAAAATATTTTATATTTTTCTAAGCTGATTGGCTTGAAATGTCTCTCAGACTTTCTTTTATGGAAAAATATTACAAAAGTCTGCTGTAATTTATTACAATATATAGATATTTGGAAGTTGGTAAACCCTGTTTTTTCAACAACACCATTTACCGTTCAAATTAAGTATTTTTTTCAGTTCTCAAATTCATAAATCTAAATTTTTGACAATCGGAAAATGTTGTCAATAGATAAAAGATTATAATGCCAAAAAATGGGTGAAAACACTTCAGTTTAAATTTGATTTATATCGAGTTAATTAAAACTGACCCATGTTACCCCAACCCTCCCGATCTTTTTTATAATTTTTTACAGATTCCAATGGAATCTGTAAAATAGAAGTGGCGTGGAATAGAAGTGGCGTGGGGTTAAAACATATTTGTGTGTAATTAATGTACTTAAATACAGTCAGTTTTTTTCTTAAAGAGACCTGAACGGAACCCACAAAAAATTCTGCAAAATTGCTTCAAAAATGTGAATGGGATTGAAACACTTAGTCTGCAGTGTTCTATTGAAAATCTGCAGTTTTTTAAACACAGCTGAAATGTCTTTAAAATGGTTTCAAAATTGCTGTAGAAAAACTGAAGGATTACATGCTGAAAGACTTCTAAGTTCTATTGCTACAAAATAACTGCAGACTTAAAGAAAACTGCATTTTAGACGCTTTATTTAAGCAATTTTGCAGATGTTTTTTTGGCTGGGAATCCGGTGCGTTCCGCCTCAAAACAAGACTAATTATTAATATAATACCAAATTACAATGTTTTCATTATAATAATTTTTTTCATATTGACCCGGGTGAATCGGATCACTTCCAGTTTTTGTCCAAAAAAATGCGATTTTGACGTCTTTAAGTGATATGGGATCAAATTCAAATTCAAATTTATTCAACAACACACAACACGACAGTACACAACAGGAAAAAAATGATAATGAAAAAAAAACACAGTAGGATTTTTTTTAATATCCCAAAGGAGCCAAAATTGCTCTTCCATGGGGTTACAGATTTCCTAATGTTATTGAACATAGAAAAATAAAATAAATTTAATCAACATAAAAAGTACAATAAGAAAACTTATGTGGAATAAAAAAATATGTCACATTCTCGACCATTTCATTTTTACAACTTTAAAATAAAAAACTATTGAAATGGGATTTTAATAGTTTGAAATCTTTAAATTTTATTTTAATTAATGATTAATTTTTTCATAAAATACATACACATCATAAAAATGATGTTTTTCCTATACAAAATGCAAAATGAATTGGGAAAATATATTAACTTTTATCAAAAAGGTCCCCGTGTTAGTTTGTCAATTGCTTTTCCGAATATTTTTTAAAATTTTATATGATTTGGATAAACCCTTGGAGTCTGTAGGAAGTAAAATGTCCCTTATTTCTCTAAATAATAATTTGCCATTGAAAAGCTTTACAAAATTGACTTTTTCTGAAAATATGAGGAGCAACTATAACCCTCACGAGCCCTATTATATCGGCCCATGACTGTGTAGGTGTTAATAATAAGAATAACCAGGGCTCGATTTCTAAAAAAAGAGGTACCGGAACGGTAAAATTATTGGTATCAAAATTGAAAAAGCGAATACTTTTTAACACCAAAACTTAAGCATTTATTTTCAAATTTAAATTTATAAAATAAATTCAAATGTGTTGTACTAGATTAGAAAGAGTGTTCTAACTTGATTATTAATTATAAAGACGATGAACTCTTTATACACCTTTTTTTTACAGTGGGTTATACTTTTTTTCCTACAGGGTTCCTCTTGTAGGAGGTGAGACGGCTTATCATCATCAATGAACCATTAGTGTTGTATATTTTGCCAATTTAAAGAATATAATGGATAGTTTAAGTCCAGGGCTCACACGCCTGCGCCATTTGCGCCAAACTGTGCCAAAACCAAATTTTGATACATACTGATACAAATTGCCTATTTTACCAGCTCCTGCGCCAAAACTGCGCCATTTTCAAAGACTACTACTACGGATTCTTCGTAGTTTCTACGGATGCAGTCGTTAAACTACGGACTACGGATAACATCGAAAAAGCTACGGAAAATCGGAAATCTATCATAAAAAGCACTTAGAAGCGCAAGTTTTTTCCCAATTATGCTCTATTTTTAGGATATTCTTTCTTGGACGGCCGGCAGGCGCCAAGTTGAAGATGGCTTCTTGCGTTGTTAGTGCGATGTGGAAAAAACAACTTTATAGTGGTTAGAAGCCGTCGTTCGGTGTTTAGGATCGCATTCTGCGGAAAAGTCGAAAATAGCGATTTTTCGCGCAAGTACCGTTTTTCCAGCACGTAGTTGAAGATGGCTTCTTTTCACATAGCTGCCAAGTTTTACGGATTGTCCGTAAAATTTACGGATTTGCACCAAAATTTACGGTTTTACGGATCGACCCGAAATTTTTACGGAATTTACGTTTTTTTGCATTTTTCCTCCGGGAAAACGTAAACAAATCTTGTTGCGCCAAATTAAAGTCTTGTCGTCTGCCTTTTCTAGGCGTTGGAAACGGGTAAATCGCGGAAAAAGCCGCGATTTTTCGCGAAAGTTTCGTTTTGTACGCCGCGTGTTCCGTTCCTTCCGCGACTATTTTCGACGGCCGCGGACGCCAAGTTGAAGTCGGCTTCATCTCGTGTCAGTTTAGAATGCAGGAAAAACTACTTTAACGTGGTCAAAGCCAACATGTCCGATGGTTAGAATCACGATCTTGAAAAGCCGAAAAATAGCGATTTTTCGTGAAAGTTCCGTTCTATCCGCGATTGCTTCCTACCGGCGCCTAATTGAAGTTGGCTTCCTTTCACTATTGTATTTACATTGTAGAAAAAACAACTTTACTATGGTCAGAACTAATTACTTAGGAAGAGATGATAAATTAATAGAGGTTTGAGTTAAGTATATATGAATTAAATCTATATGCACATTATTTGTCGTAATCAAAATTATGGTTTTCATGTCGTACGAAAAGTTTTACTGATGCAAGCTTAAAATATAAGAAGGGGAAGCTTTTGTAATTTTAAATTACTACAAAAGCTTCCCTGCAATCAAATTGCTACAAAAGACATTTTTTATGCTACAAAACCTGGTTTTACCTGCTACAAAAGGCATTTTTTGTGCTACAAAACTTGGTTTTACCTGATACAAAAGACATTTTTTATGATACAAAACTTGGTTTTACCTGATACAAAAGACAATTTTTGTGATACAAAACTTAAGTTTTCCTGATACAAAAATTTATACAAATATTTTAAAGTGAGTGTGAGCCCTGTTTAAGTCCTTAAATGGTAGAATTTAAGATGTCTCAAATTTTTTTTGCAAATTTGCCCAGCGATCTAGCAAATCTGGTTCAAATAAAAAAGAATCAACACCAGGAGCGGATTGTGGGTAGTTCAAATGGGGGTTCACAATCATGTTTTAAAAGAACAATTAAGTAAAAACCTTACAATTAAATCACAAATATTGTTATTTGCAAAAAAGATAAAAATACATAAAATATATTTTCATTTTTATATTTTTTGGTAGGATTCCTACTGTTATGAACTTAATTTGAAAACAAATATGATAAGTCGAGTTCTAAGTACAAAAAGGGGGTACCCGATAAATTTTTGAAACTTTTATGACTGATCCTATTCACCCCGCATCAGTAGTCGGAATGGACTTGTTTTATTAAAAAATTCATTAAAAATTGAATTAGCACTTATTTAAAATTTAACTGAAATGAATCTTTGCAAAGATTGGGAGCACCAAAAATTGAGGTAAAGAATTTCTTTTTTAGGTGAAATTAGCAAAGTATTGAGAGCAAAGTTTTTGTGAAATTTTTTGTATCCAACTTCAAAGCCGTGTGGTGGACCCAAGATATAATCGCAAAATTTTTTCGATGAATGAAACAACTTCTAAAGAACATGTAGAATCAGTCGGTTTTCATCCTGATTCTATAACTCTAACACAACTGGAGTTATGATGGTTTAAAAAACCTTTTCCAACAGTGATCCAATTCACCCCGTTTTACGATACCTTCAAAAATATTTTACACTAGGAAAAAAGTTGATGGACGTATTCCCCTTTTTCAAACTTACATAATTTCAGCTGAAAAAAACCCTTTTAATCGACAATTACATTATATTTCTGCTTAGTTAACAACACAAAAGGGAAAATAGAAAGACTAAGCAAATAAAATGAAAATTTTTAATTTAACTGAGTCTACAAGGCAGTATCATTGGAGCAAGTAAACATCAAATGGAGTCAAACATTCAATGGATAAAAAAAGGTAAAAACACTTTAAATTAAAATCAAATTTAATTTTTGGCTTAGTTTACAGAACAGAGAATAACAAAAGAATGACTTATTAACTTAAATTTCAAACTTAATGAAAAATACAATGAATGGACATCGTTTTCGTCAAATGCAATTGGTTGTATCTGCCTATTGGGGGTATTTATATATTCCTCTTCCCACTCATGTGTGGAATGATTCTTGGAGATTCTTTTAGCACAAAAAGTCCTTTTGCCATTTTTTGGACTTTACTTCTTCAAACTGACGATTCAGTTGACCTAGACATGTTTGATAGACATTGGTTTAAAAAACAGACAGACAGATGGAAGGATAAGAAGATAATAGGTCATTGAGTGGGCTTTGGTTCTAAGTTGGCGTTGATATATATCCCCTTTCCTTCTTAGTGAGCTAATTTTAGTGGCAACGTGTGGGTGTTACACTGTAAAAAATCGTCTTCTTTAAATGTTTCGTTGTATTTTAAAAAAAAATTTTCGAATGCCCAGAAAAGGTGTTTTTTTCCTCAAAAGAATTTAGATTCAACAATACAATGCAGGATTTTTTAAATTCACTTGAAAATCATTTATGTGACTTCTATTATGGTGCAAATTAGTAAAAAAGTACTAAAAAAATTTATTTAATTTTTTTCTACTTTTAATTGGCAAAAAACGTTGTCCTTGTGAAATTAATTTGTGTCTCTTGTGAAATTAATTGTGAAGTGAAATAAAACCAAATGCTCGAAAAATAAAAAAAAACAACTTATCTTTTCAAAACATTTTTTTCAAGCTGAAAAAAATTTTAATTTTAATTTATATGGTCCTTTTATTTTGGCGTTTTCTGTGTCTTGACTTTCGTCTCACTAGCTACTAACAAATGTCTCAAAATAGTACCCCTGCTCTGCTGTGATCTACTGGCAGTCTAAAGTGCTAATACAATGAAATGTTATATCTATTGTACTTATTGCATGGTGTTGCCGTTTGGAAATGAAAATTCGAGTAGAAAATGGGGAAAAATGTCGTGTAGCCAAATGGCTACAGTATGCCCTGTAGGGTTAAAAAATCACCACTAAAAGTATAAATTTTATCAAAACTATGTGCAAGTCAAACTATTTTAGTTATTAAAATTAAACGAAGTCAATCTCCCACTAGAGCCAGTTTAAAAAAATATACAGGATTCATTATATATTCAAAATTGCGTTGCACGGCTTTTATTTGGAACCAACGCCTCCTAGGGTCACGGAAGTAAGTTCTACCCCCAGGTAAGTGAGCCTGGAGAATCCATTGAGAGGACTTACAGCACCCCTAGAGGCGAAATTAAAAAGTTAAAAAAATTAATTAAAAAACTATAGGAGATGGAGCAAAAACCTCAAGGAGAGTACTGTTGCCAACGTCATGAAGAACTCACTGAAAAAAATTTGATCAAAATATCTTGGATATTCGCCGAGATATTAGCATGTGAAAATAGCACTTTTTCAGGGGTCAAAAAATAAAAAGTTTGCATATTTGCAAATTTTTTGATTTTTTGATTAAATTTTGTGTTCTTTCAACTAAAAAAACACAAAACTACACAATAACACTGAAAAATTTGCAAATATGCGAACTTTTTATTTTTTGACCCCTGAAAAAGTGCTATTTTCACATTCTAATATCTCCGCGAATATTCAAGATATTTTGATCAAATTTTTTTCAGGGAGTTCTTCATGACGTTGGCAACAATACTCTCAGTGATGTTTTTGCTCTATCTCCTTTAGTTTTTAAATTAATTTCTTAACTTTTTAATTTTGCCGCTAGGGGTGCTGTAAATCCTCTCAATGGATTCTCCAGGCTCACTTACCTAGGGGTAGACCTTACTTCCGTGACCTTCAGTGGCGAATCCAGGTTTTTTGTCTGGGGGGGCAGAGTTTCACAAATAACTTAATTGCTATTATGGGCTGTTCAAATATTAGTGTAAGCAACTGAAATGGGGTGGTTGGCCAGTGCCGTAGCCAAATATTTGTTTAGGGGGTTACTTAAAATTTTTTCTTAGGTCTAATCTTAGGAATACTAAGTTTTAGGTGAGAAGACTTCGAAAGGTTTTAATTTTGGTGCACTAAATTTCAAAATTGTTTAAAATGTCAACTCCAAGTAAAATACCAATGTTTCCAAGTCAACTCCAAGTAAAATACTACTCTGCGGGCCTCCCCCAGATAATTTTGAAAATTTGCCCCTCAAAATAGTGTTTTAGCCCATTCTGAAGCCTTTTTGATTCCATTCAAAGAGCACCACTCATTGTAAGCGTCAGAATTTTCAAGGAAAAAAGTTTATAGTAATATGAATTGGAAAATTTTTAGGTAGCATTTTAACTCATGTCGAGACACTTTAGGTTACATCAAAGAGGATCACTCCTTGTAAATCCCTAAAGTTTCAAGGAAAAACCGTACATATTAGATTCCAAAATTTCAAAGGGGTTTGGGGATCCTGGAGTTTTTACCCTTAAAAGTAGGGTTCCAATTCACATTTTGAGACCCTTTGAGTAACATAACCGAATGTCCGCAACGTGTTGAAATGTCTTTTTTTAACTTTATTGCTATTAGCAAAACTTGAATGTCTTATTCCTGGGGGGGCTGCAGCCCCACAGCCCCCCTCTTCTGGATTCGCCACTGGTGACCTTAGGAGGCGTTGGTTCCAAATAAAAGCCGTGCAACGCAATTTTGAAACACCCTGTATGTAGGTGACGTCACAATAGTTATTCTGGACTATAGGTTGATCTATATTTAACAATGTTTAAAATTTATTATTATAGACAGACTGAGAAAAAACTCAAAATCGGATCAAATTTTTATTTAGCAGTTTTAAAAATTAGGCAGCGTTTTTTTCTAAAACGCGTCGTAATCATTGCTGGTGAGGTGATCGTAATTTTAATTATTTTTTGATAATTTTTTTGAGTAATATATTTTGCACCAAAGAAATAATTTTTTTCACCTGAAAGATAGCCAATGAGAAGATACCACGATTATTCAGAAAAATACTGAAGAGAACGCCTATCCTCGAAAAGTTAGATGGGCGGTTTTGGCGAGTTGTAAACATGGAGGCGATATGTTTTGTTGGCGTTGTAAAAGTTTTACTTTTTGATGGTAACATTTTTTCAACCCCCTTTAGGCGAACAGAAGATGATTATTCACAACCTTTTTAATATTACGTTCTTTGAGAATATTACCTTTTATTTTGAACATTCTTAGCCCTCTCACAAACCAAATCCTGGATCCAACACTGATCGGCAACAAAGCTGTTAACTGATTTCTGTTGTTTGAAGAAGGAATTTTTTACAGTGAAAAACGTTGGCAATCAAAACAATCTTACCTTGTACGGGGCAGAGATAGAAAAAGGCCCTCCGTTCATCCTTCTTCATAAAGCACTTCTTCACTTACCACTTTTTGTGAGTCCATTTTGGAGGTTTCACACAAAGTGAAGAGTGTGAATTGGCGTTTCACCTCCTTACCCCTTCACTTTTCTATCAACACTAGCGATTCAGAGGAGTGAATCAGACTTGCCACTTTTTGTGTTCATTTTGGAGGAACCACACAAAGTAAAGAGTGTGAATCGGCGCTTCACTCCTTCACTTTTCTATCGAAACTAGCTATCCACAGGAGTGAATCCCTCAATATGCAAGTGAATGATCCTCCAACTCCACCACCAACGCACCGCTCACCGCAAACCCTTTGGGTCCGAAGGCACGCGGGTCGTCCACTGCACGTGGGTCCGCCTCGCCTTTGTTTTTCCCGCGGGCGTCGCTGCGAGCGGCCGATTGATCCGCAGCGTTCCGATCGTCCACGGCTGACGTCAATGGCGGCAGGCGGCGCTGATTGGCCGCGCGGCTGACGTGTTCCTTCCGTAAGTTATTCATGAGCCCCATGTATATGTAGGTGCCCCTCCTGACCCAGATGCCCCCCCGGCAGTGCTTCCCTTAGCGGCCATGTGTGCCTAGCATAGGATGTCGCGAGACGAACCCGGGGGCCCCCTTATGTTGGCCCCCGACCTCAGCCACCTTACTGAGGAGGAGCGGAGGATCATCGAGGGGGTCATGTTCCGACAGCAGAAGGAAGAGGAGAAGGAGATGGAGATACTCAGGTACGATCGATCCCCCTACAGGACACCTTATTGTTTACTGTCCACTTCATCCCCTTATACCCCTGCTCCGTGTTGAAGGAGAAGAGCCGCTGCGAAACGGGATGCTAAAGATGTGGCTGTCCCTTCTCGGCATTATGCGTCATTTTTCGTGCGGAAATGTAGGCTGAAAGGGTCGAAGGATATTGTGTGTGAGACTGGTGTTGTTTCCAAGTTGCTAACTCGGTTGGATGTCAGTGTTGCTGTTGTAGACAGGTCTGGAAATATTTCTTCTCAAGTTCAATTTCCGTGTCGCTTTTATGGATTTTATTGGAATGTACCGCGCTGAAGCACATTTTTGTTTACGAACTCAGAATGCACGCCTTACGATCTGTTCTATAATCATAATAGTAATAATAATAATAATATGCGAATGATCATCCATGATGTAAACATTTTATGCAAAGAGCCACCACTAGACAATCTCAAATAATTGTACAATTTCTTGCGTTAAGTGCTCGGATGTATATGTTTTGCGAAGTTCTTAAAATTTATGCATTTTGCACGACTTTCTTTAAATATGTAAAATAATTTCCGTCCTCTCACACAATCTTTCTATTTGAAATTGAGGATATCGAGTAATTTTTAAAGTAAATAGGGAAACAAAAGTGTTTAAAGCGTAAAGGGTTTGTGCTTTCATTTAGTACATAAAACGTAATATAAATAGAAATTACCAGCTATCATCCGATGTAAGTGAAAATATCATAAAATATATCTATAAAAAGTTGTAATATTTGTAAGTTTGTGTCTCTTTCTTTTTCAAATGGAATAGTGAAATAACTTAATAAGCAAAATGAGATTTCCTATTAAAAATATATTTATATCTGAAATGGTAAACCACCTAGTTAATTCCGTGTTAAAATTAAAGTGCTGGGAATAATAGTTACATCAGGTCATAACAAGCGCTTTAAGAATAACATCTATAAGAATAACAAGAGCTACCATTTTAAACCTATTCACTATATTGAAAATTGATATTGAACGATATCGAAACAAATGCTATACAACTTTGCTTTTAAAAATTTTGAAGACACGTGGAATGAGATAAAAATAACAGTTTAAAATATTGATTTTTTTAAACAAATCCTATTTTTCTGTTTGCTTTAGAAACAAAAGTAAATAACAAATCAATGAGAATAACCATATCTATAAAGCTTTTCAACTCGATTTAAGGATAGACCCCAACACACATAATAATCCCAATTATACTTAGATAATCATACTTGCACCAATGAAATTTGTACTTTTTCTAATGTTATGGCGCTTTCTCAGCAAATCTCCCATGTAAAAAAGACTACCTGTAGAACTGGTTTTTCAGCATGGTAAGTCAACCTGCAGTGAAGCCTTTTAACAACCACAGTTGGTGGAATACGAGATTTTTTCGTTGATAAACTTTTGACCATCTTTAGTGACATGATTTCGTTGGAAATGCCTTCATTCGCGAAATTATAAAAAATGCTTAATTTCCCGTGCATCGGTGCAATGTTAAGTAAGTAGTTGGTCATTTTTCAGTGTTATGTATGAAGTTTAAATTCTGTGATAATACGTTTTAGAGCAACATTGTTTTGATACCATCTAAAAGCAATGAATTAAAAACATACACCTCATTTGAGACAATGTATTCAAGTTATTCATTAGACTTCTAGATAAATCTCATGATTTTCTTTGATATTTTTTGCAAGTTAGAATAGTTTTTTAAAGTTGCCTTTACTTTAGAATTCAATTTACATTTTTAGTTTGACTCACTATATACTATGTGAGAATAAGTTATTTTCTGATTAAATAATGTGAAAATGTGGACCCTAATCAGGATTTTTCAAAGTATAAATAAGTTCTGATGCACAAGGATACATGGCCAGTTTTTATTCTAATGTTTTTTTTTACTTTTCCAAAAGCATGAAATGACATTCAAAATATATTAAATAGTAGTACTCAAACATCTTAGAATTAGAAACAGTAAAATAATGACTCTTAATTTCATTGGTAGACATTATTTTTCCAAGAATTTTTTTGATACCAAGAGTTTACTAGCTTTTTGAAATTAAAAACATGTTTTTGAAGTGCCTGGTGAACTGTTTCTTACATTTTGTTTGTTTTGATTATTTTTGTGAGCTATATAATTATGCGGGCTTTTTGTCAATTAATCAGAAGAATCAGTTATTTATCAAACTAAACTCATTCTTTACATAAAAATATTAAATAATTTTAACATCTTATTACCTTAGTTTGCTGCGAAATATATATTTTAGCGGCTTTTAAAAGTGGTTTATAAGTGGTTATCCTTTCCATAAATTGATAAAAGATACATCAAAACCTTTTGCTTTCTACTTAATACACTAGTTCTCCCTATCTACTTGAAATAATGAATAAATATGTATTTTAATACCATTTTAAAATTATCTGTTTTCAATTTCATATGTTTAAAAATTAATTAAAACTTACAAAATATTAAATTTGTCTTTGTATGTTCTAATGCGTATAGAAAGATTTATTTAAACAAATTCATTGCGTTACAAATTAAGAATCTTAAAATTATTAGTACATTTTTATATGATTTTTAAAAACAAATTTTTAAACTGTTATTCTTCCTCTTAAATTTAATTCAATTTGGTCACAATTGTTATAAACACAATTGTCACAAGTTATAATAAATTGCATGAATATTATTTAGTATAATTTGCTATAAACAGTACCTGAGTATTAAATTAAAAAGAACTTATTTCAATGAAATCATTATATTATGTTAGAATAATTTATTAAAGGGTCTTTTTTACTAAATATTGCAGAATGTAAATACTAAAGTACAGATGTATTAAAAGGTAAAATTCAATTTTAGAATTCCAACCTATTAAATATTTTCCCCTAATATAGTTGTAAACTACAAATTGAATTTATTTAGCTTTTGTACAAAAAATATATAGGATTTCATTGGAATTTTTTTTCTTATATGAGGTATTTAAAATTATTTTTTTGGTAAAAATGAAAATTTATCAATACCTATAAAATTGTTTTGCTAGTAATTTATATCATTGTATAATATTGAAAATTCTACAGGAAAACCGTTTATTGCAATTAAGTTAAAGAATGTGTATAATCAAAACATTACTTAATCTAACCTTATTGGGTAGATATTTAATTTATTCAATTGTTTGGATTATTAATCTTTCCTTTATTAGTTAAACCCAAATAACTGTAAAATTATTTTACTTTGAAATAACATGCGATCATTTGGATAACTCTTGCATTTAAAACGGAATAATTTTTTTGTTGCTAATCGAATGCATTTTAGGAAAAATGCCTGAAACATGAAATAATACTTTAAAATTTGCATTTACAATAATTGAGGAAGTATGATATTATATTAATTACTTACTGTAATTCTAGTAAAATTCAATACACACCTTCTGAATTATTTCGTTTATGGTTTTTACTGAAAACTGCTTGGTTGTGTTTTATTAGATATTTTATTGAAAAACATTACACACAATAATAGTTCTAAGTACAATGTGATTCAAAATATAATCTTATCTTTGTAAGGTACCAATAGGTACCACCAGACGACTATAAAAACTAAATATCCATCAAAATAAATTTCTTGCTGTTTGGTTAGTATGAAAGAAAGAGCTTTTAGATGTGTCGTTTTCTAAATGTCGTTTTCTAATTCAAAATCAAAATGCTCAATATTTTATACTGTTTAAAATTTTTAATTCAAATTTTATGCAAGTTTATTAGGATTCTTTGTAATTTTAATGTGAAGTTATAGTACAAACTTTAAGAAGGTAAAGAACCAAAAAATAATTTTATGCAAAATAAGGACGATCAGTATACAAAGAGGAAAATTATGATGAGTAATCGAGTTCTAATTAATTAATTGTTATTTGAAAGGAATCAAACAAACAATAAAGACGTTTAGAATATGAAACTTATAAATTAATCTTTTAAAAACCATTACTTTTCGTTCAAACGTTTAAAAATCCTTTGACTTTAAAAAACAATTTGGGTAAAAATTTCTAAAATCTGTAAAAATCACACTGTTACACTTCAAACTTACAAATATTTTATAACTTGTCACAAGTTTTGACAACTTAAATGTTACATATTCTTCTATAATTCCCTACCTCAATGTCATGCTACATGTCTAAAAACATTAAATCAATGCAAAATAAACTTTAAAAGTTCGAGTTACAAATTTTATTTATTACGATTCATTTCTGTCTGCTTTATATTTTTTAAATCATATTTCAAAGTTAATAAATGCTATTGATGCAGTTTTGATGTTATATAAACGCTGGTTTTGCTCTAACTTTTAAAAACTGCGTACTAAAACATTTTAAAGCCACTTTTAAATTCAAATTTATTAACACAGACACATAAATATACATGCACAGAAAGGACATAAAGCGAAAAAAGAAAGTACAACAAGAAAACACAAAGTACAAATAACTCATAACTTGATTAACGAAAAGAAAACAAAGAAAATAAATATTTTTGTGACATCATAAGAGCAAAAGCTCGTGCCATGATATCAAGAATGTGCTATTTCAATGTGATTTTTGACAACGCGATAGAACTTTATTTTTTTACTATAAAGATAATTTCTATTGATTTTTGTGCCTCTATAAATTTGGTAAAGTAATAATAAATAATAAATTTGGTAACTAGTTCTTTAAAGCATCGTTTTTAAAGGGGATGCTGGTATGTGTAAATAGGGGTTTAATGCACCTATTTTCAAGGGGAAGCTCTGCAAAAATATCCGTATCTGTAAAAAAAAGTACAGCATGAAAAAGTTGACTTAAAATAAAAAAACTAACTCAGTATGTCAAACCATTATGTTTCTTTTCAGCTTTTTCTGCAAAGTAATAGGAAAATATGCATCACCGAAATTTTAATTATCTATGAAATTTTCTGGTTTAATGAAACGGCCTTTAAAAATGACTACATTAAACCTTATATTGTGTGGTTTATTTTATACTTTCTTCCTTTTTTATGGTTTATTGCAAGTTGTCACTTACATTTTTTCCTTTTAATCTTTATTCAAAATGTAATTGATCTCGTAAAAATACAGGTTTTGAAAAAAAAACTATGATTTTAATACTAGTTTTAACAAAACGTACTCCAAAAGTCGTCAAGAACAGTTTTCATTACA
The DNA here is from genome assembly GCA_024610705.1 of Tetragnatha versicolor. Classification (NCBI taxonomy): domain Eukaryota; kingdom Metazoa; phylum Arthropoda; class Arachnida; order Araneae; family Tetragnathidae; genus Tetragnatha; species Tetragnatha versicolor. Next base: position 7,772,736 of record JANDEH010000010.1, read on the forward strand.
AAAAATCTTGATTTTTATTGAATTTATTTATTTAAACTTTTTATCTTGTTAAACTGGAACAATAGACTCAAAATACCTTAAATTACAAGGACTTTCTTATTAAATTCTAAAAAGCATAGACACACATTTATTTCAATTTTACAAGACAAAACACAATAAGTCAAAAATTTTTGGTAAAATATTTGAGACGTCTAAAATTTCATAGATTTTCATTTTAATAATATTTTTCTGATTTAAAAACGTCACAACTATTTTTTGGGGGTTTATAATCATACTAATTTGTTATATCATAATACTTATTCATAATTTATTATCTCTAAATTAATCTATTAATATTGAGTCTAAAGCTAAAAGTAATTTTATTTCTTTTGTTGAAATTCTATGTTTGTAACGTTTAATTAATGAATTATATGGAAAACAAATTTCTACTTTTTTTTTTAATTTTAGTTTCCAACTGACATTTGATGAAAACATACATACCAAGTTAAATTTATAATTCTAGATTATAAATTATAATGGGTCTACATCTTTCTTCCTGATGTTACAAACTATTGAGAAACATAGCTTATTAAAATAAGTTATTACTCGAGAGGTTTGCTAATGTATCTATATGTCTATATAGATACTACACTACTGTTCATAAATTAAGGACGGAACTGTTTTTTCAACATAACACCTAGTGAAATTATTTTTCATCAATGAAAATTATACCAAGAGATGTTCAATGGGTGGGAATACAGGGCCCGAAAGCAAATTTTCTCTACCAATATTTTAAGGGGGTAAATGGACCCTCCATTGATAATGGAGTCCCATTACAATTTGGAGCTGTGGCAGAAACGTCTGTGTAAGAGGTATTTTACCGAAAACTTTATGGTTATTGTAATGAATATGATTACTCCTGAACTCAGTGCATATTTTTAAAAGCCTGTGTTACCTTTAAATGGTATTTTTTATGTTTTATTGATAGAAATCGGTCTAATCATCATTTTTGGCAAGTTTTAGCTTCTGGGTCATTTTTGGTAATTGGTATCTTACCGTCAACCATGTTTTTAGTAGTTCTTACATGTGCTAGATTATGTTTAGGTCTGGAGACCCTGAAAGTAAATTATTTCTTTCAATATCGTGACTTTCAAGAAACTTTGTGATAGCCAAATTGTGATTTTGTGCAACTTTTTCTCTCATAAAGAGAAATTCCTGACCTGAAATTTCTTCTAAGAGAATCAAATGGGACATGAGAACACAGGTACCCAATAGCAAACATCAGTGAAAATATCTGCGGTGTATACGAGGTGCTCAAACGGCACAACATAATTGTATAGTTTCACAGAAAGGACATCTGTTATTAATGTTTGAAAAAAAAGTATTTTTTAGTGTTTATGGACGTAGACATACCTAAAAAGAAACATATAGTTGTAAAAATATCTCCATTACCTTTGAAATGAGTTTTTAAGACATATAATTTCTCCATTGATACTCTATTACTGTTATAGACATTTCAACACTCCCTATACACGAAAAAAATTTTCCCTGATGTCTGCGATCACGTGCCTGTGTTCTCATGTCCCATTTGATTCTCTTAGAAGAAATTTCAGGTCAGGAATTTCTCTTTATGAGAGAAAAAGTTGCACAAAATCACAATTTGGCTATCACAAAGTTTCTTGAAAGTCACGATATTGAAAGAAATAATTTACTTTCAGGGTCTCCAGACCTAAACATAATCTAGCACATGTAAGAACTACTAAAAACATGGTTGACGGTAAGATACCAATTACCAAAAATGACCCAGAAGCTAAAACTTGCCAAAAATGATGATTAGACCGATTTCTATCAATAAAACATAAAAAATACCATTTAAAGGTAACACAGGCTTTTAAAAATATGCACTGAGTTCAGGAGTAATCATATTCATTACAATAACCATAAAGTTTTCGGTAAAATACCTCTTACACAGACGTTTCTGCCACAGCTCCAAATTGTAATGGGACTCCATTATCAATGGAGGGTCCATTTACCCCCTTAAAATATTGGTAGAGAAAATTTGCTTTCGGGCCCTGTATTCCCACCCATTGAACATCTCTTGGTATAATTTTCATTGATGAAAAATAATTTCACTAGGTGTTATGTTGAAAAAACAGTTCCGTCCTTAATTTATGAACAGTAGTGTATAATATAGACATATAGACATATAATATCTAAATGTCACATCATTGCGAGAAAAAACAATTTACATCAACATGTATATTTATCATTATTATTAAACACACATACACACACAAACTATTACATAAAATACATTAAAATGACAACACAAAAAAAGAACAAATATTAAACATAAAAAGACAAATATTATGAAAAAAGAATATTATAACCAAGTGCAAATCAATCACCATTAAACACTAACATACCCCCATTTAATTGTCATAATACGTTTTCTTATTATAAATATTGAGAGTGAGAAGAACTTAGAAAAAAAATTCCCGTGACTTTTTTGTGGGCGTTGTTACAAATATTTCTAGCTCTCGTATGATGAAGTAATTTTTTCTTAAAATAAGGGTTTGAATTTAATGATTATGCTTGATCGCCAAAAACAGGATTACAGATTAAATTTTTAGTAAAATCTTAAAAATAGAGTCTGATTTGCGGCAAAAACTCACGATAGGATTTTGAGTTTCATTGGTTTCGATTAAAAATAATAATTTCGAGTGAAAAGGTTTTACTCCGATAATAACGATTAATTTATGAAATGTTTCAATCAAAGAATAAATTTCAAACAACGCCAAAGTATATCGTTTACAAATCGCAAAAACCGTCAATCTAACTTTTCGTGGATTGGATTTCTCCTTAGAGAGCGTACACAAATATTTTAGAATAACCCAGGAATCTTTCCGTGGGCGATTCGGCGACCTTTCACATGACAAGAAGGATTTATTTTTTTTTAGCAAAATATACTATTCAGAAAATAATGATCACAGATAATCATCAAAATTATCATCCCCAGTAATGTTTACAACGCGATTTTTTATTTTCTGATCGCCTAACGACGATCCGTTTCTGATGAAAAACGCTGCCGTTTTTTAAAAGTTGGAATTAAAAATTTTGATCCGATTTTGAGTTTTTTTACCGTCTTTATAACTATCAATTTCAAACCCTGTTAAATGTAGAGCAACTAAACTTACAGACCAGAATGACTATTATGATATCACCGGCATACATATTTTGAAACTAGAAGGTTGACTATAAGCTTCATTTAAATTAATCTAGTCTAACAGGATGTCCCAAAAAAGATTGACACATTTTAAAAATCATTAATTCATAAATTGAAAACTAAGAAAGATAAAAATATGCGTCACATCTTACTCCTGATAGTCTCAAAAGTATATAAGATGCAACAAACCACGTATTTTTTTATCTTTCTTAGTTTTCAAGTTATTAGTTATTGATTTTTAAAATGTGTCGGCCTTTTTTGGGACACCCTGCAGTATTTATAAAAAAAAATATTATTTTAGTGGTGATTTTAAAAAAAATCTAACTTCTTTTGAAGAATTTCTGGGCTAACACGTTTTCTATGCATGCGGAAATTTTTTGTCAAAATACAACGAAAAATTAAGTGTAAAGAATACGAATTTTTTACAGTGTAAAACCCCCCCATTGCCCATCCGTCTCTATAATTATCATTTTCAAACCCTGCTTTAAATAGTGACATTTCAGAGTATCATGTAAATTTTCCTGGTTAATAAGAGAAAGTGAACTTCCCTTGCAATTTCGTGAGGGTAAAGGATTTTAATTTATAAATGGTTCGTCTTTTTAAAGTTTCCAATTTTAAGTTTGCTAGTCCGTGGACTTTCTACGTGCTGGGGACAACAGGTCTACCTACATATGTTTAAAACGGCGCCTTTATTTTTCAGCTTCAAAATGAATCACCGAAAAACCGCCAATGATAACCAAAAAACGTTGACGCAGGAACAATAGTTCAACCTTTCAATACGGAAAAATCATTTATTAGCATCATTGTAATTTATTTCATTTCAAATGGAATTTGTCTTAGTTAGCCTTCTAAAAGTTGTCAATCTATCCCCCGGCCGCAAGTTAGAGCGAAAGTAGTGAGCTCTCTATTCACTAAGTGAACAGTGAACGTTGCCATCAAAATTTGAAAAAGCTCGTCCTAGTTCCGTTGCAAAGAGCGAAATCGATCCTCGTGACGTCATTTGTTTAGTTTGCCGGCTTGGAAGCTATAATTACGCAGTGGCAAAGAGATGAAAACCTTTTCAAAGAATTTGTTTATTTATCGTCCGGCTCTGGTCGTCCCTGTGACGTCTTCCAATAGAGCGGGGAGCCGTCTTGGGAGAGAGCGCTCGGCACATGTGACTCGTCTGGGTTGTCACGTGGTGCGGACGTCATTTTTGTTGTCAAGAGTAAGAATTTCAGGGATGAGATAATATGAGGATAATTTTCTTTCTCTCGTTTTTCAATGCAATGATATTTCGAGATCATGATAACTTCTTTAATTTTGTTAACCGTTTAGCGATAATTGTTTGTTACATCAATGTTTGAGAAAAACTCGTTGATAGAGCTCGCATTGTTCGGTGATAATTTTGTGGGAGACGAGTTATTAAAACCACAACCCAATACATTGTTCATTCTTTTTTTTGAGTTGCCGAAGCAGTTTTCAAATTGCATTTTAAAATAGTTGAATCGGGCGTTTTCTATTAATTTCTATACTAAGCGGTTAGATTTTAAATAATTATATGTAAAAATAATAATTTGTTGTTGATAAATTTGTTTATAACAATAATGAAAGATAGAATAAAAATGTTTATAAAACATACATATATTTCATAACTTGCATTAATATCTGGTTAGCAGAAAATAGACTCATTGGATAACTTATAAAATTGTATTATTATTTGATTTACCACCTTTAAATTTTAGTACATTTACCGATTTTTGTTTTGTACACAGATTTTTGCTTTACTACTTTTTATCGACTTTTGAATTAAAAGTGTTAGATTATGTCTGAAATAATTTTACTTTTTGAATGTAACTACTAATTAATTATGTTTACGAAAAGAAAAGATACTAGTTATTGTTATACTTTATTATAGGTACATTCGTATTAGCTCGTCCATTCGCCAACAGGGGCGATAAGTCGCCAAGTCTGGTAAACCCCGCAACACTACCGTTGATTCTGGTAACCCTGGAAAACGTAGCGAAATCGCTCTAGTTCCGATCGCTGCGCAATCGCGCGCAATTTGAATCGGAACGCCCATGGGTGAAATAATGTGTGCGCACCACGCAGGTTGTTTTGAACGTAAATTCAACAGTGTTTACAAGGTAAGAACGAAGACTGCATCTGAAAGGTAGGAGTCTAAATGCTTTCGTGTCGTTCCACGGTGAACTTTGTTGCGCCATTTTGCCGAGCCCCTGAGTCTTTCAATGTTTTGCGTGTGCACGCCGGTCGACACAGAATCGCCACAGATCGACACAGAATCGCCGGTAGAAGGATCGCCAGTTTTGAATCGCCGGTGGTAGGATCGACCATTTTGCAAGTAAGTTAGTGTCTTACCGAGTGATATCCGTAGTTTTGGTACATCCAAGAATACCGATTCCCTTTTATCTGAATCCTTACTGTTTCTGATACCCCCACAACGAGTTTGGTTATAGATAGGGCAGGGGGGGTTTGGGGGGGGCGGCAGCCCCCCCCAACCACATGAAACATTTATTTTTTATTTTCTGATGTTATAAAGATGTTTCTGATGTTAAAAAATGTGTTTTTCGGCGATTCTGATGAAATCCCGTATTTTGGCGCGTTTTGGCGAAATTTGGCGAAGTTGGCGAAAACGATGGACGGGCTAATACGAAAGTACCTTATTATATACTAGGTCATTGTTATACAGAAAAGATACTAGTTATTGCTATACTTTATTATACACTAGGTCATTCTTATACAGAAAAGGAAAAGATACTAGTTATTGCTATACTTTATTATGTACTACTAGGTTACTGTTATTCCAAAAACACTTATTATTTATAATGTTATTTTTATACTTTATTATAAACTAGGTTATTGTTATACATTTTTACTATCGTTTTAGCCGACTTTTAAATAAATAAAGACGGAAATATTTATAAAAAGATGAATTCTTGATTTTTAACAAGGATTAAGATTACTGATTTTCCATTTTTCTAGGCAACAACTAGGTATTGGAACCGAAATAAAATTACTTGATACTTATTTGTGCAAATAACACGACGAAGATAAATATTTGTTAATTTTATTTAATAATAGGATTACTTTTTAACATTTAAGAATTAAATAATAGCTAATCTATCGTCGCAAATAAATAAGAGATGCTAAGTTATATTCTTTCTCTATGATTATAAAAATAGACAAGAAAGTAGGATATTAAGGTTATAAGCTGCTTTTAGAAAATTACTAAATTGTTTGATTGTCTAAAATTGTTTGGTAGAAGCTGCTTACTGTTTTAATTTACTAAAAATTGCGTTATAATTATTTATTTATTACTAAGCAGTTTTTAAACGTATACAGGTTGTAAAACTTGGAAGTCGTAGTAATAGTATTTTACTCTGAATGAATATAAACCAGTTTTAAACAATTAATCCATTAAATTAGTCCACTCTACTATTGAGTATTTGAGTAAAGACTCTTATCCATACAGTTCCTACATTAATCAATATTATTATAAAACAAAAAATGTGGATTAATTTAACAATAAACCAGAACGATTAAAGTAAAAAACAATCTCCCCAATCATTACTTGTAAAAAACGCGGGTGTTGAAATTAATTCCCTTTTTCCTGCATTTTTGAAGAGCCGATTCCTTCAAAAAGAATCAGCGCCGTCTTTTTTATTTGAAAGCCGTTTATATCAAATCCGTTTATGGGCAGGGATGAAGGGAGAGACTGGAAATCTCTCAATCTCTAGCATTACTCCAAAATTGATTAGATAACACCCCACTCCATTATACGCTGTAATGCCTCCACATAATGCCGCGATATTAGGACTCCTAACGTGCTTCGCATGGTAACGGCTTACGTGCTCTTCAATATTTGAATGGCGTACTAAATAAAAAGGCGTATATGCGAAAAGGGAAGGTAGCAATGAAAAATGACATATTTTTATTTTTAAATTGCAAGAATAGTGACATGGAATAATTTTTTTAAATTTTTACAATCGACCAAGAAAGTAAAACAGCTTTTTACATCACCTGGTATCGTATAACGATCCATGTAGGTTAGGATTATGATTCTGAGACTTTTTTTAACATTCAAAAGCCTGATGTTGAATTCGATAAACTTTTTCCCAAACGTTAATTTTATGGTATTATTTTCTTTGTATTGCACTGTAAAAAAATCTTTCTTCAATAAACGTAAATTTCCCGGCAGCACAGCTGCCGGATTATTTTCATCATTTGAGAAGGTATCCGTATTTTCTTTTTCCGTCATTTGAGGGAATGTCCGTTTTGTATTTTTCTGTGAAAGGAGGGAAACCTTCCGTTATTTTAGAGAACGTTCGTTTAATATCTTTTCGTCATTAGAGTGGAACTTTCCGTTATTTTAGGGATTGTTCGTATTATTACTAATATTATTGTGATTCAGTATATTCCTGATTATAATTTTGAAAAAAAATGACAAACAATCCGTAAAATCCAAATAGACGATTCTTTTAAATAATTTACACTACCGATCACAGTAATACAAGTCTAATCAAAAGTTACAAGTTATCACAACTATTTAGATCACATTTTTGCGATCTAATAAGACTAGTTAGGTATGCAATATTTTAAGACTTCATCTACGTGGTGAAGAAAGCGATCGTACGATGTTTAAATATCTGTTTAAAAATAGTATATCAGAGTATTTCTATTTTAAAGCATGGTAACGTTTACTACGGCCGTTGCTAGGCTGCCGACGTACTGTTTTGTACTGTATTTCACAATCCCTGCAAGATTTTTATACTTTATTAGCAATGCGCATCCTTGTGGACTTGATTCTTGATGTTTCTATAAAATATTTTAGCGAAATAATTTTATTTTCAATTAATTAATAATTTAAAAAATTAAAAAAAAAATTAGATAAGGTAAAACATTTAAAAAAACACAAAGGAATGACTGTTAAACAAGAGAAATTAATTCTTGCAATTTTTAATGGAATAATAAAAATTTAAAATTAAATTTACTGAAAAATAATTACTGAGGCTCGAACCTACGACCATGTGCAATCTAGACTGACGCGCTACCACAACCCCAATCGAGCTCTGCTAGGTTTCATCCTAAATACTTTAAAGCCACGCCTTTAACCCGATCATGCGCACAACGGTTACCCGTCGGCAGCCTAGTCATTCCCGATTACGGCCAATAATACAAAAAATAAAAACAATATATTTAACTTACTTACCCAAAATAAATTTGCTGAAGGTTCGTTTCGCCTGAAAACGCTTGCACAAACTTCCATTACTTATTTACAACTATATTTGAGTCTCACCAGAACTAGTGGAGAAATCGTACAATACGCATGCGTGAGGAGAGGAAAATTAAAAAACGGAAACTTCACGATGAAAATTCCGTTTTGTAGTTTACGGAATTAATCCATGAAAAATTCACGGAAAATAATACGTCAAAAGACGTTCTTTTTTTACAGTGTGGGGAGAAAAACCTTGCGCACCCAACATCATTTCACTATCTTAAATAGCAATAACATATCACCTACTTAATCAAACATAACCTAACTTAAGTTCCCTCAGCTCTTAAAATGCCTATGCACTGCACACTGGATACAGGAACCCTTAAACCATTGATGTGCCCCGATCCAGTACGGTGGCCGATGGGACTGTTATGCTGGTGGAAGAGCTTCGAAACATTTGTAAAACTGGCAAATTCCTAAACAGCAAGTTTATAAATTATAATTTTCAAATTTAAACTATTTTTATGATTTAGTCGGTGCTATATTCCGTTTCAAATAAAATTTTATTAACTGTCTTACAGTGTTTCACCCTTATGTCAAATCTTATTAGGTGCGCAAGCTTTTTTCACAGTTTTCAAAAATAAAAAATTATTTTCGAGAGTTATGGACCAATACTCATCATTTACCATCGCATCTGAAAAAAAATCAAGACCATAATGTAGGTGAATGAACAAGCCTAAATTAAATTAAATATTTAGTTACAAAAAGAATTACAAGAACATTTTAAGCGTGATTATTATAAATATAAGGAAACAATACATGAAAACAATGTAAATATAACCTAAATCTGGAACATTAGTAGTGGCAAACAGGGTGTGATAAATTATGGGTTTAATGTCTGTCGTAAGGTTAGTAGTAGTGCAAACAAATATGAATTGTTAATAATTACGGAAATAAAAGCAAAATTAAACAGAACTTAAACTCTTTTAAAACTTTTTGAATTCTTTTTGAATGCATATTTGGATGGACTATTTTGAATTTCTAAGGGTAGTAAGTAAACTTAGACTTAGGAGCTAAAAAAAGAAATTTTTGCAAATAAAAATTTGTTTAGGTTTAGGTACAATATAAACGATATATAGGTATTCGGGGATTAATTATGGTTGCGTGTATTTAATGTGGTAATGCCAAAATAGTGTTGACATGATTACTTGGAAAATATTTATTAAGAAATTGATGTCAATAGCCAATCCAGGATTTCTTTTGGCGGGGGAGCTGAGGTACCTAAAATATGTATATTACTATCACCTTCTCGTTTACTTTTAAAACTTTAAAGAACTTTTCTTAAAGTAACATAATTTATTCCCTATTATTATGCCCCTCCCCCTGGGCTCGTCCTTTATTGATGTTAGTATTGTAATTATTTATTTTTTCCAATACCTACTACCTTAAAAACTATTCCATTTAAAAACTTAAATACAAAAGTTTAAACAATTTCTGAGTACTTGCTTTTTAATATAATATCCAAATATTGAGAATTTAAACATGGCATAATGTCGTTGAGAATTTTTTTTTCATGTATTCAAGCTATACGTTTTTGATTTAGTTTTGTTAATAAAGCTAAGATTTTTTTTGTACCACTTGTAAACCGGCAAGCACCCAATACAATAAATGCATGCCTATGTCTATGTCTATTAGCTAAAGTTTTGTTTTAAAAAACGGTCTGGGATATTTTAATTATAAAATTTCTCTTTAATTATAATCACAATAAAATGGGAGGTTTTTCTATGCTTTAAAATTTGTAGGCGTTTTTAATAATATGAAAGATCATTTTAAATTATGAAAACATGCAATATAAAACTTTTTTTGTCATGATCTTATTCATTTTATCCCGCTCCCTCATTATTTTATTACATTATTTCTTTCTTATAAAGATAATGCCACAAATAAAAAATAAGGTTTATTTGTCAGTCCAATTTTCAATTACTATTTACTAAACTCCAAATTGTTCATTAATTCCATAGTAAAATTAAAGCATTTTTCGAAGATTCACAGTTAGATTTATTAGACGATCATTATAAATTTTTTAGGTATTTTGGAGTGAAAAAAATTATATAAATAGTACATAATAATTAGAAAAGTTCTAAGGCCTTACTAATAATGTGTATCCATAGTAAAATAACTAAGCTAAATTTAATGAGATAGCTTGCAGCATTTCTAACTGTAAAGAAATTCACAAAGATTAATTTAAAAAAATGTGTGTAACATCATGATTCAGGCACAAAAAAATTCATTCAATTATTTGTGTCGCAGAGATATTCACCATCGAAACTAAAACTAGGTATTTTATTCCTTAAAAAAAGGGTCGTTCAAAAATTTTAAAATATTTTCGGTAAGGAGTAATATGCATATTCTTTGTTTAAATTTTATTGCATATTTTAATCTAAAAACAAACTGATGCCAATACCACAGATCACGTTTGTACATTCATGGACTCCTTTCCTTACATGAAATAGTTTAAATTTCACTTATAAATATCTCTATAAAAATTGCACACAATTTTATCAAATTTTTCCCAATGTTTATTATTTATTCGGTTCTAATGAAAGTTATTTTTTTTTTCGTATTCTTTACTTTTAAAACTAATTTAACCTCTAACAAAACCTTTTTAAATTCTTAAAAAAGTGAACCATATTTTTTTGCACGAGTTTCAAATTTCCCTTCATTAAAACAACTCTTTGTACTTACAAGACAACGTTTTGTACATTTTACTGTGGAAAAAATTACAAGAATGTTGTTGTTCGTCCAACAACAACAACAGCGAACAAATATATGATTCCTTTAGAGTAAAAGTATTCAACAATAAAGGTATTATAGAAAATAACTACCATGAAACGGCGTGAATTGGAACACTTTTCAACTTTCAACGTAAAAATAAGTTATTTATAAACATTTTTCGGTGAAATTTTTTGACTGGAATATTCGGTGTTGTTCTGTTCTTTCAATTTTTAGCAAAACACAATGTTTAAAAAGTAACTAATCTCGTTTTATTAATTTTAATGGTGTTCCAATTTACCCCACAGATAGGGGTGAATCGGAACACATCTTTATTTTCCTTATGCAGAATTTTTAATAGGCATCAATATTTAAGAGGGGCGAATACGAATACGTAATACATGCTCGTTTTATGGCTTCTTCTGTTATTTTGTCTTGTTGGGGGATGAGATCCCAAAAACTTAGTATCACCCTTTTTTTTTCAGAAAACGAAGTTTTTTTATCAATTAATTTCAGAAAAGTCTTTAAATGTCACCCTTTTTTTTTATAAGAGTAGGAAGATTAAGATCAAAATAGCGAAAGAGTTTTTTAAATCTTGGAAATTTAATTAAACTATTTGTGGTTTTCAACTTTAAGTGGCCCCCTTTATAAGTTTTCGCCCTGTACACATCATACAGAAATAGATAATACATTTTCTATAGCTAATCTTAAGTAGGGCAATATTGCAGCTTTATTCTTGTTTTTCACAAGTTATCTATTCACTTATATTTTCACAATATATTTATATATCAATATAAAAATATATCTATATCGCTAAATGAATTATAATACTATTAGACAAGACAACAACAATAGTTATAATACTAATTATAAAACAGTTCTTACATTTTGTTTGGTTAATTTAAATAGCTAATACCCTTAAATTACTTATTAATCCTTAGGCATATTTACCTTGACAGTAATTTGCAAGGGAATTAAAAACAAAAACTACAAAAAAAATTGTTCCGATTCACCCCATTTTACGGCACTCAAACTTACGACCTCAGTTACACAAAACACTGCAAGTTGTTTATTTTGCAGTAAAACGACACTAGCAGTGAAACAGATGTACAGAACATTGTGCAAAACTCAGCAAGTTGTTTATTTTGCAGTAAAACATTACTAGCAGTGAAACAGATGTACAGGCTACTGAACAAAAAAGTTGTTTATTTTGCAATAACGCAACACATGCAGTGAAACAGTTGAACCGAAACTTTTCTTTTGTATCAAACGCTGCTTACTTGCATAGTCTTTTAAATTATGCAATCCTCAATACTCTTACAATTCTTAAGGCATGGAAATTGGAAGCTATCTTTAAATATTAAAATAAAATAGTAGAATACGTGCTTTTATGTTTGTTGTATGCATTTGTAAGATAGGAATTTACTGTTGGTAATCACTTAAGAAATATCCTCAAAGTAGTTTTTAGGGCAACAAAACTATCCTAGCCATAAAACACGTGTTACCAATGGTTTGAAAAAGCTCTTATTTTGCTTAAGTGGTATAATTTTTTTGAATGAGTATTGAAATTTACTTAAATATTTGAATCGCCAGTTTGAAAAAAGGGAATAAGTCCCCCAAAAATAAAAAATTGACTTTTTGTGCTCAAAAATATTCCCAAGCCGTTGCTCTACACATAAGTGGAAAGAGAGGGAAAATAACTACCCCCTATAGGCAGATATAGCATCTTGAATTTGCGAAATCGATGTCCATTCATTGTATTTTTTAATTCAATTTGGAGTTAAAGTTAATTTTTCTTCATTTTCTTATTCTTAATGCTATGAACAAAGCCAAATACAATTTGCTTTTAATTTAAGTGTTTTTAACTTATGGGTGACTCTATTCATATCCACTTTCTCCATTGATTCTGACTTAATAACTGTTTCATAATAATTTTGAATTTAATTCGTCTTGGTCTTTTAATTCCTCACTTTTATGCTGTGAACTAAGCATAAATATAATTTAAATGTCAATTTTAGGGGTTTTTAAGAGTTTTCTTCACTTGAAATTTCATAAGGTTGAAAAAGAGAAAAAAGTCCATCAACTCAACTTTTAAATATTTTTAAATTTACTTATATTTGATTTGATGATTGCACTGTTTTCTAAATAGGGTTCTGAATTTCCAGTGGTGGTTCCTCAACAAAAATTCCATTACTAAAGCAGCGATTTTTTTTCGATTTTCTCAAAACTTAATTTTTAGACTAATTGCCTTTTTCAAACTGACGATTCAATTAAACTTTCTACTAGTACTTCTTAATCACTAAACAATTTTTACAACTCAAAGAAATCAAACATCAAACCTCCCTTCAAAAACGTGGTCTTCATTCATTAAAACAAACACTATTTTCCCCTCTTAGACGAATCTTAATGGCCACAAACTCTACCCCAAACCCTTAACACTCTAAATATCCTTGAGCTGCAAGCATTCAAAAGGCCGAATGCGAGAAGAGCTGTAGGGCTTCTTGGCATTGTTTTAGCGAGCTGATGTCTTGATCCAGACTTCGATCAGCGTGTGATCGATTTCTTCGCCCTTTGATTGGACCGAAGTGGTGGCCGTTAATCAAATGGGTGACGTCACCTACCGTGACGTAAGCAGCACGAAAGAGAGAGACATTTTTTCGCGCTTTGTTGATTTAAGGCTAGACGACGGCCTATTGTGCGACGAGTTATTTATTTGCAAACATTTGGCTGCGTTAGGCTTCAATGGAGGCGTTGTAATTGAACGCTGCGAAAAGTGTAATGTCGGGAACTTTTAGAATTTGAAACGCTGCCAAAAACTTCGTAATGTACATTTAATCTACTCTTTTTACCGAGTGCTGTAGTAGTTTTCTTTTTTAGAATAATTTGGTAAAACTATGCTAACCTATTAATGGGATATCTTATGATAGAAGGGACTGGCTCTCTCTCAGGGATTCTTTCTACATGGTGTTGCTAGGAAGATGTATTCCCAAATAAGATTTAGTAAAACCAATTAAATTAAAAACTATTGTAATTATACAATATCCAGGAGTGGAATGCAGGTTTGATATATAGGAAGACCAGTATTTTATGAACATATTTCACAGTAAAATCGAGAAAATTTAAAAATATAATAGTACACTTACTTAAACTACACATTGAATCATCTTAATAGGCATTTATGTCTTTATTTGCTTTAGAAAATAAAAATTCTTAGCGTTCCTCCATCATAATTTTTTTCAGAGATCTATACTTATTTGCATTGGGACATCCTCTTATATGTTCGTTTAACGTGACTCTCACCCCTTTAGTGACTGCTTGCAACCATAATATTAAAACTACAAATATGACTTATGCACATTAATTATCCGAATTTAGCTCATAATATCCAAGAAGAGTTCTGTTCTTTTGGTGAGGGATAATCAATTTAATTTCAATTTGCTTACCATCTCTCTTTGATTACACTGCATTTTTGATATTTCACTGCATTTAAACCTACTACTTCATAAATAAAGTGAAAACTGGAAATAGTCAAGTATTGATGTTTATTAAATGTGATAGTTTTATTTTAAAACCATCTTTGATTAAGTACGTTTTTATTTTTTAATTTTACTGTTCCACTCTTAAAACGACAGTCTCAAAACTGAGTAAAAAAGTGCTCCGATCCAAATGTTACTCAAATTTAAAAACATGAATATACTCATTTCTGAAAATGTGCATACTCAAAAATGAGCTCATAGTGTTTCATTTTTGAGTATGCACATTGCAAATTTTCAGAAATGGAGTATATTCATGTTTTCGAATTTGAGTACATTTGGATCGTAGCCAGTTTGAGTACTTTTTTACTCAGTTTTGAGACTGTCTTTTTAAGAATGTTAAATTGTGTTCAAGATTTTCCAGCAGATTTAAATTTTTATTTTTGTCAAGACATTTAATTTACTCGGAAAACCTTATCTAATTGTTTCTAGTGGTTTTATTTAAAAACACACCAGTTGTAAGTTATATGATAGAAAAGGCGAATGAAACAAGTTAATAGCTCTATACATTTTGCATGAATATTTTTCATCACGGTGCATTACTTGGAAGTCCCAAGTTGGGACCCTCGTCCATTGACCCATGCAACGGCCCAAAATTAGTTCTTACCCAGTAATACCCAACGGGAACCTGTGAACCGGAACCACGGAGTTTAAGCACTGTTACCCGCGTTATACACATTCGCTGGCTCAACACGCCATTATTTCATCAACAGAAATCGTTCATTCATCAACAGGAACGAACATCAATACCCGGACAGGGATTCAAATCCCGGACGTCCGGCTAACGCCTAGGCCAGAGCACTGGATTTGGCACGAAGGTTTCAGATTCATTTTATTTTATGCTATTTTAGGTATTCTTCTTGCGTGCGTAGTTTAAATTTAGAAGAAATCGTTAAATTTTCTTTTTATAATTTTCTCTCAAATTTTGTTTTTGTCCCATGTATTGACTCATATTTTTCTGGAATACAATTTGTTATTTAAGGCAGTCTCCTTTTTTGGTATTTAGAAATGAATTTAAAGTCAAGTTAAAAATTATTCAGGCTTACTACTGCTTTGATTAATAAAATATTAACTAATATATCACAAGCAACTGCTCTGATAATAAATTTAAAAGTTTTCTCCTCAATCTTCGAAAACTGACGCCGGATCATGTGGAATAAATGGTTTTTCAAAAGAAAAATCCACTAAAATAATTTCTCTAGTTTTATTATATCTCAATCCATAGAAGTGTGGAATCCTTTGATCATAGATCCATTGAAAATGGGGGGCTAATTTGACATTTTTTAAAAATAAATGCTATTAAAAATCCTAAATGTAGTTATAATTTTTACGATTTTACATTTAGCCCCCATATATGGGCTCTATTGGGATACTGCTAATACAATGAATATGCAAAAATTGTTGTGGATGAAATTTCAGCATTGAACATTTTAATTTCACAATGTCTTCTACAGTAGTAAGTTTCACTAACCTTTTACTATTTATTCACTTACTAGAATTATTCAAGTAGGATAATTCTAGTTAGGATTAATCTTCATACAAATATTGAACAAAATGTTGAAGGATATTTAAAAATATACTAAATGGTTTGTCTGAAATGTTTAAATTTGTCCAATTAAAACTTATCTTTTAGTTTTACATGTTGTTAACGACTGTCTAATTTTGTTTCTACCCAACCTAATTAAGTATGCAAAGTTAAATAAACACTTAAATGTTCTTTTAAAGAAAGATTCATCCACATTAAGCTGTCCCATTAGCTCCCACAATGGGAAAGTTTACAATTCTAGAACTATAGTTCTTTACATGTTCAATCCAATTCTTTTTCAATGATATTTTCTAATTCTCCAATATTTGATGAATCTAAAACTGTCTTTAAATAAGATTAAAATATTCTTGAAAATTTACAAAATAAATTCAATCAATTACAAAACTTAGTATTTGCTCTGACTTGTTGAAAACAAACTAATAGCTTATTTTTCTGCGCAGCAAAAACCTATCTTGAAGGATTTTCCATGCTGTCAATGTTTGCTAGACCTGTTACCAATAAGTGATGTAAAATTTTTTTATAATATGAAAAAAATCCAATTTTCCATTAGCCCCCACTTTTTCCCTAAAGATTTTAATGTTTAGCGTGTTTAAAATGATTTTGATTGAAAATAAAGATTTGAAAAAGAAGTTAAAAAATAGGGGGGTATCTGAGAGAATACTTTGATCTTTTAACCTTTTAACTCCAGTATAACTAACCCCATTGGGAGAGGCTATAGGCAGAAGATTTATTGAACGATGAATAAATCAAACTAAAATTTCATTACTCTATTTGTTAATGTTTTTTTTTGTTGCCCGTATGGGCCTATGACCCCTGGGTAACTCATATGCTAATTTCAATTTTGTGTTTTTTTCCTCTTTTTTTTAAATGTAACTTATTGTTTGTAAAAATTTTTTTTATTATTAATCGTAAAGATTTTTTCGAAATACAAAAACTGGTGACTACTATCAATGTTCATTCTGGGAAACGGTGTTCATATTTTTTACACAAACCCATCACAGGGTGAATGAATCACTGGGACATAATGGTGTGACAGATTCCATCGAAGAGTCACTGTTACATAATAGAGTACTCCAAGGCCTCCCAGTGTTCCAAAAATTCCTTTCAGTTTAACCCTTTATTTACCGACGGTACTTACAAGTACCGCCAACTTTAAAATTACATAGAATAACCATCCTTGCGAATATATTGACGATAATTTGCAGGAACACTCTTTCAGTTATCCTCTTCCGGGATAAAAAGCAGCGAAGGTTCTATGATAAGTATTTTAGTGGGAAATGCGAATAGATTTAACTGAAGTTGTTAGTTTAGCTGCCATTTCGATCGGATTCACATGATTGTCATTTTTGTTCCCGCAAAAAAGTAGTTAAAGTCAAAAGTTAAGTGTATTATTTTTTAAGACTTATTACTGCGATAAAAAAAGCTATGTTTTTCTTGTATTGTGAGAATATTTTAGCACTCCGTGTACTGACAGTACCCAAAAGTATCAATTTAAGTAATTGGCTCTAGCGGATTCAATTTTCCAAAGATGATTATTTTATTTATGTATATCCCTTAATTTTCAATTTAGTGACTCAAAAAAAGTATTTGCACGAAAAAAATTGCAGCGAATCTCATAATGCGGTAAATAAAGGGTTAAAGCTTTCCGAAAGTTTTTAGTGTTCGGTAACTAGTGGTCTACTAACTAGTCTGGAAACTAGTTACCGGACACTAATAATTTCAGGAATTTTAGGAAAGCTTTAAACTAAAAGGAATTTTTGGAACACACATTGGGATGCCTGGTACTCACTCAATTGCTGTCGGATAGGGTTAAAACGCGATCTCTCAGTGAATTCACATTTCAGTCACATTGTGACAAATGATTATTGGAACGTCGTGGTTATATCCCTGTGACTATCGCTCTGTAATTGGATCAGCTTTCAGAACTTCCCTTGTTTGCAAACACGCTCCCCCACTGGCCACTATGTACTTCATATTTATTACGGAACCACACGCAGGCGCGGATCCAGCACGGCTCCAAGGGGGGCACTTTTCCACACCATTACCTTTACCTTTTGACACGAAATGTCAAAATGTTGGGGATTTTCTAAAAAGTGTCACGCGAGATCCCCTTCTGGTACTGGATGGTATGAGGGTCCTCCCCCAGGAAAATTTTTGAAATTGGACATGTAAAAGTAGGGTTTTAACTCATTTTGAGAACCTTTTTGGGTCCAAGGGGGCACTTTGGGACCACCAAGGGGGCACTTCAAGAGGGTGAACCTCTCTTGAATCTGCGCATGACCCCACGTTGGTTCTCGTCGGGAAATTTGGTTTCCTCGGGTGGGTTGATTGTTTTGGGTTTTATGCTGGAAAGTTGGGAGTTGGTGCTAAAGGTTGTGTTTGGCGTTGCAGAAAGAAACAGGACGAGGTGCGGATCCTGGAGACGGCCATCCGGATGCGCAACGAGGAGCAGCGGCGCAAAGGGGTGGAGCTGGACGCCACCTGTCAGATCTGCCTCAAGACCAAGTTCGCCGACGGCATCGGACACGTCTGCAACTACTGCAACGTCCGCTGCTGCGCCCGGTGCGGCGGAAAGGTCTCGCTGCGCTCCAATAAGGTAACCGGCCTGTTCTTTTGCTCCGGACACAATCACAAAAAATCTCCGTGAGGCCCATTAAGATCCTTATTAAGAAGAGGGGAGAAAGAAGGGGACTCGAGGGGAGATGTAGTAGACTACTTTTGGTGAGATGACAGCAACCGGCAGGCTTGTCAGTGAGGAGTATTTCGACCGCTCTGCTACAGGAGTAATCTACTACAGCTCTTCTTGAGTCCCCTTCTTTATCCCCTCCTGTTGATAAGGATCTTAATGGGCCACGCGACTTTTTCCGGTGACTGTGACCTGACCCTAAGTTGGAATCGATACTAGTAGTTGGTTGGTTTGTTGATTACTTGGGGATCAAATCACAGTGAAAAATCGTAACAGGGGGTCCAAAACGCCATTTTCCAATGCCATCTAGGATGGAGGCCTGCAAATGTCTATGATACAGAAGGGTACAATTAGGAGATCACGGCTGACTGTGACGTGTTCATTCAATCTCACTCTCGAAGGGGTATTAGAGGATTTGATGATTGGGATTCTTTTTCACCGCCTCTCGGTGACATGAAAAGGGAGGGAATACAATGCGATCCCCTATCACAAGGGATACCCCATGATTTTTTTATTTCCATTATCGTACATGGTTGTTTCTCTGTCATGGTACTCTGTGACTCAATTTGTGCAAAGTGTACCAAAACAGAGTCCATGGCCATAGGCAACAATGGAAAGCCAAAACAACATTGGGTATGCCTTGTGATAGGGGTGATGGGATCGCATCTACTACTCATGAAACTCATTCCTCGCTTGTCATGTCACGAGAGGTAGAGAAAAAGAATCTGAAACCTCTAATACCCCTCCGAAAGTGACAGTTTGAATGAACACGTCACATCCAATCAGAGCTGTGGCCTCCAAATTGTTCTGCTTTCACTTCTGTAAATCACACATTTGCAGTGTCGTCCTCTACCATGAGAGGACATTTGAAAATAACGTTTTGGACCCGGATTCTTCTCTGTGACATGTTCCAGTAGCTGGGATGTACAGTAGTCAGCATGTCAGGCTACGAGCATTCCCGACTCAGGTTCGATGCTATGCAGCTTTTGCTTGGGTCAACTCAGCTATTAATCCCTCCGGGATTATAATAATTGATGACTAAGTCCCCTTCGGGAATCAAATAGGGTCCAGCGTTGGGCTATACACAAACACTGGGATGGCACTAGACGGCACTCGATCTATATACAAGCTCAGTATTAAGCACCCCAGACCCGAAGGCTAATGAAAGATGGGCTCCACCTGATGAGTCTATACTCAACAGCAACGTTTCCTGGAACCAGTACGTCACTATGCGGAAGGAGAAAGTGGGTAAACACCAAGCCTCTTGGGTTGCTAGGAGGAGTTTCGGTACGCAAATCGTAATAAAAAGACACTATACAGGGTGTTTCAAAATTGCGTAGCACGGCTTTTATTCGGAACCAACGCCTCCTAGGGTCATGGAAGTAAGGTCTACCCCTAGGTAAGTGACCCTGGAGAATCCATTGAGATGACTTACAGCTCCCCTAGTGGCGAAATAAAAAAGTTAAAAAAAAATAATTTAAAAACTAAAGGAGGTAGAGCAAAAACCTCAGTGAGAGTATTGTTGCCACCATCAAGAAGAACTCACTGAAAAAAATTTGATCAAAATATCTTGAATATTCGCAGATATTTGCATGTGAAAATAGCACTTTTTCAGGGGTCAAAAAATAAAAAGTTCGCATATTTCCAAATTTTTCAGTGTTATTGTGTAGTTTTGTGTTTTTTTAGTTGAAAGAACACAAAATTAAAAAAAAAAATAAAAAAATTGCAAATATGCGAACTTTTTATTTTTTGACCCCTGAAAGAGTGCTATTTTCACATGCAAATATCTCCGCGAATATTCAAGATATTTTGATCAAATATTTTTCAGTGAGTTCTTCTTGACGTTGGCAACAATACTCTCACTGAGGTTTTTGCTCTACCTCCTTTAGTTTTTAAATTAATTTTTTAACTTTTTTATTTCGCCACTAGGGGCGCTGTAAGTCATCTCAATGGATTCACCAGGGTCACTTACCTAGGGGTAGACCTTACTTTCATGACCCTAAGAGGCGTTGGTTCCGAATAAAAGCCGTGCAACGCAATTTTGAAACACCCTGTAAGTATATACATGGGTTTAACGAAAAATCGTATTTTAAAATTGGCGTTCTTCGTTTCACTCGAAATTCAGACACCACGATGGGAACGACTTTGTTTCTTAGTGACATCGTAGGGTCAACTAACGTTGCTGTCTAGTATAGGCCTAGGAAGAATATTATTTGATTTATTTGTTACACTTATCTCTGTATAGCTGGAATGCCAGTGGTAGATTGATTAGGTACCGGTTACGTTGATGCTGGTTAACATTTCTGAACCTAAGCATGGAAATGGTAATTACCATTCAGAAAGTAATTCGCTTAAATTTTTAGAGTTTTGTTGTGTTAAAACATTTTTAAAAGTCTGAAAAAACAGAAGTAAAATGAAAATTAAGTATACATTTTGTAAATTTGAATTTTTTTTTTGGAGCTACGTCGTGTCTGCCCAAGTCTAGTTTCATATTTTGCCTTACTTCTAAAATAACACTACAACACCGGCCAGTACCAATATACTGGCCTTTTTCAAAACAACCCCTTCTGATTTAACGGTCAATATCTTTGACACTGTCCAGTAGGGTAGAACGATATCGAAGTAAAAAAATTTTTTTTATTCAATTGGTAACAGTGCAGAAAAGATACCTTTAGCCAACAATATCAATATTTGAAAACCGATAATTAATAAAAAAAATATTTTGAGGTGCCGCAAAGGCCTTGAAGATTCGAAAAAATGCAGATTTTTTACTAAACAAAACCCTTCAATGATTACCCCCACATTTTTTTCATGATTTTTTTATGATGCACTGCTATTATCATAGATACAATGCTCCAGGTTTCATTTTTTATCACCCTCTCTTTTGGTAGTAATAATTTTTATATTGTCAAAGAAATTTTGTAAAGTTAATTCTAGAAGTATACAATGTAAGGATCTTTTTCATTAATTTTATTCTCTTTTCGGTCTTTAAATGGCCTTTTAATACATATTTTTTGGCCGATGGGCCAAATTTTTCACAAGCTAACATCGACCGCCGATGCCAATTTTTTCAAACAATGGCGCACTTTAATGGGTTTTATTGCATAATTCTTTTAGGGGCTTACTAATATTTGGAGTATTTTTTCACATGATTACACTTGATGTCCAACTTGAAATTTGGTACAAATACCTATTTAAGATTTCAGAAAGTAAAAATCATTAAACTTTTCGGGTAAAAAAACCTCAAAAAGATGTTTTTTTATTAAATTCTGAAAAATGGTTTGGAGAAAGGTGGTCACATGATTCTCGCCAAAACATAGAATATAAAATTAATGAACAAAATGAGCCTATTTTTATGTTTTTAAGTTGCTAGAGTTATAGCTATTTAAAAATTTAAAAATTTCAACTTTGACATTAAAAAATTTTTACTACCAAAAGAGGGGATATGAAAAAATAAACCTGGAACACCAAAACTATAACAGTACCGTAAAACGGGGTGAATCGGATCAGCGGGGTGAATCGGATCACATTTGAAAAAAGTTTTTTAAACCATCATAGCTCCGGTTGTGTTAGAGTTATAAAATCAGGATAAATTCTGACTTATTTTACACATTGTTCAGAAGCTATTTCAGCCATCAAAAATTATTTTGCGATAATATCTTAGGTCTACCACGGCTTTGAAGTACAATACAAAAAAGGTCACAAAAACGTGGCTGTCAAAACTTTGCTTATTGCACCCAAAAAATAACTTTCTTTTCTCAATTTTCGGTATCCCCCGTGTGGTCCCTATTCTTCCAAAGACTTTCTTGCAATAAAATTTTAAATAAATGGTAATTTCGATTTTTGCTGAATTTTTTAGTAAAACAAGTCTAATCCGACTACTGATGCGGGGTGAATCGGATCAGTCATAAAAATGCATGTTTGAATTTTTTTTTTGAAAAACTGGTAACAGGTGGAGATTTCAAACGAAAGGGATTTTGGTTTATGTATATTTAGGAATATAATGTATTGTTTTGGTAGTTATGGTGGTATTATTTCTTTTAAAATTGGCGGTTAGAAAAGAAGACCGCAAATGACGATTTTCGTTAATTTTTTTTTCGGCTGCTCCATAAACAGGGAAAATGCTTGATTCATGGCTAATAAAACAATAATGTTATGGAAAGGATTTCAATGGTTTAACAATTATTTTATTTCAGAAAAACATCTGCATAACACATCTGTCCTGATTTTATTTCATACACCAGCTGTTAAACGGAGCGAGTGAAGAGCTAAAGAACTATGAAAAGTTACCAGTTATATGTAGTTTTAAAGCCAAAATTTACCATCTTAAACTTATAATTAATCATTTCAAAACTTTGAAATCTTAATGTAAACATTGCAAATATACAGCAAAACTTTTATTAGCCATGAATAATGCATTTTTCACAGTTTTTAAAGCGGCCGAAAAAAATTTACGAAAATCGTCGTTTGCTGTCTTCTTTTCTAATCACCATTTTGAAAGAAATAATACCACCAGAACTTCCAAAACCATTCAATATATTCTTAAATATACATAAACCGAAATCCCCTTCATTTGAAATCTCCACCTATTATTAGTTTTTCAAAAAAAATTACAAACACGAAACTTTGTAAAAAAGTATTAAAATTTTTCGGAGAAAACATTATATTTAATAAAAATTTTTCATTATTTTAGTAAAATTTATTCATTTTACCTTATTAGACTATTTGAAGGTTAATTTCAGGATCCTGTATCACTTTGAGACGTAAAAATTGCGTTTTTTCCACAAAAACTGGCAATGATCCGATTCACCCCGCATTGAGGGTGAATCGGATCACGGCACTTAAAAATTTGTATAAAATAAACCATTCAAGATAATTGAATTTTTTGAAAGGGTCCTCAAAGTACTAATCGAGACTCGAAATATTCTTTTCAAAGCATTCCAAAATCTTTATTATTAAACTTTTGGCAGCAGTTCAAAGTTCAAAAGTGATCCGATTCACCCCGTTTTACGGTATAGTAGTTTTTGGTTTTTTATCTGTTTTATAAAAAATCTGCATTTTTTGCTTCTAGGCTTTTGCGGGACTTAGATTACTTGATCGATTTCCGGTTTTCACATGTTTATACTGATGGCTAAAGACAAGTTTGGCGCTCTACTACGAAACAATTTGACAAATTGTCAGTTTTAAGACCTAAAACTGCGATGAAAAGCCATTTGGTGTTTTGTATTGTGAGAATATTTTAACGTATTGATGGCACTCAAAAGTATCAATTTAATTAATAAGCTCTAGTGTATTAAATTTCCCAAAGATGATTATTTTGTTAATGTATATCCCTTAATTTTCAATTTAGTGACTCAAAAATTGCAAAAAAATCATAGTGCAGTTGATAAAAGGTTAATAGAAACACCCACCAGTATTGGCGGAGTTTAAGTAACATAACAGGGCCAGAGCAAGATCGCTTGGTTATTCACTGGCGGTTTGCCCATTTTTTCTGCGCTCCAAACACGACCGACACAACTTGCGCAATACTCGAGGGGGCGAAGTACCCGAATGGGATTCCCTCTTCGCCGTGAGGCCAAGAAACCCATAAATTTAGATTATTGGGGAGAGAGGGGGTAGACGCAAAGATCAGGGGCCATCGAGAAGAATTGCATCATAGGGATCAATATCAAAGCGACACGAAAGTGAAATTGAACGAATTCAGATGCCCACGTATTTATTATAAAAGTTTTTGTTCAAGAAAAGAGAGTGCAGCACTACACTGTAAACATTGAATTTTTTATCTCAATCTAAAGGTTTTTCATTTTCCCAAACTCTGAATGATGCAATTGCTATCTATTAAAAAGGCATTTTAACGCCTGAGGGCACTTTAGTTAGTTGATGTGTGATTGAGTAGGTGGTGTGTGACAGGTGACAGCTATATGAGAAAGTGAAATGATGTTGGGTGCGCAAGGTTTTTCTCATTAAAAAGAAAACAATACCATAAAATTAAACGTATGGGCAACGGTTCATCAAAAGAAACATCAGGATTTTGAATATTATAAAAAAAGTTTTAGATTTATAACCCTCTACATATACTGCATATTCTACATACACTGTAAAAAATAATCCTGCAAAAAAAACAGAAAATTTCTGGCAGCAAAAGTTGCTAGAAAATTTCTGTAGGCCGAAAAATCCTGTAAACAGAAAAAAGCTGTTACCTACAGGTAAATGCTGTAAAAAGAAACTTTCCGTCAAGTGAGCTACAGATTTTTCTGTTGCCTCTCAGTAATTTTCTGCTTGTGCGCATGCACTTATTTTAGTAGAGTATCTTTTATAATTATAATTAATTAATATCCGGGGATAGAACCCACGACCTACCGCATGCTAAGCACGCACGCTACCACTGAACCAAAGAAGATTCAGTGTAGTGTTGCCAATAGCTGTATTGGTTTTCGATGCAGTAAGTTTCTGTTTAAGTACAGATAAGCTAAAAAACTAGATAAAAGCTGTTTTTTTTACATAAAATAAATAGAAGTGCGGTGGGAATGTTACATGACAGAATATCTCTGTAAACATAAAGTCACTGTTATTGAAAATTTCTGTTTTTCTACAGTTTTTTTTACAGTGTACTCTACATATACGTACTACATATCCTACATATAGTGTTTTCCCTGGGCTTAGGTGATCTGGGTGTGCATCGTGTGCCGCAAGAAGCAAGAGCTGCTCATCAAGACTGGTCAGTGGCTGCATAGCGGGATGGCGGCCAAGCACCGCGCGATGGAGGAGGAGGCCTCGACACCGCTCGACAAGCGGCCCAAGCTGGAGCGGGCGCACAGCGAGGGCCAGGAGGAGGGCCGTCAGCGGCCACCCCTGCTGCCCCGCGCCGCCAGCCAGCGCGAGCTGCGGCGCCAGTTCTCGCAAGAGCCGGAGCCGCCGTGGGCCGTGCGGCGGCTGTGCGGCAAGGGCTCGGCGGGCGGCGGAGAGAGCGGCGGAGTGGCGCGCAACGACTCGCTCTCGTCCGACCAGAGCGAGTCGGTGCGGCCGCCGCCGCCGCGCCCGCACCGCAGCAAGCGGAGGCTCCGCCGGAGGTCGCTCTCCAGCTCCGACGACGAGGTGCGGTCTACGCCGGAGTGCTCCAGCTGCGAGGAGAGCGAGAGTGTCAGCGAGAAGGGTGAGTGCGCCTCCTCCTCCTCATTGCTATTTATTAAGTAAGAGACCCCTAATCCGGCAAGCTCGGGACCGGGATCAACGCAGATTTTCCGGATTATGGAACAATTTCGAAAAACGCTCAAAAAGACCGCATTTTAAGAACCGCGTCGGCGTTGAAACGAAATAGTGCGCCTCTGCGGGGCCACGCTAATAGAAAAACTTTTCTATATCTATCTCGCGCTGTCCCGCGGCCTTCCTCTCCCTCGAACAGAGAAATAAAAAGCAGCTGCAGAGCAAAAAACAATCCATTCGACGAATATTCACCAAAAGGTTTGATTCCGAGATGATTGAAAAGTTTTGCTACGCCATAATTCATTACCATTAAAATGGTTCTTATTAGCTGCGCTGCTGACGGATCCAATCCGTTAAAATCAAATCCATATAAATTTTTTCACGGCTTTATTTATATGATCAGCAGGGGGAAGGGCAAAAAACAACATCGGAAACGGAACTCGGTGCTCCTACCTCGCGAAACTGCGGCGGCAGCCACGATCGAATCCCCTTTCGAACGCGCCGGATTCTGAGCAACAAAAATTAATTTCGGGGGGGGGATATCGGATTTTGGAACATTCCGGTATTTTGAACGCCGGATAAGGGGTCCGTTACTATTACTAGGGCACTAGGGCTGGGATTTCCGTGGGATTAAAGATTTAAAATGTGTATACGTATAATATGTACTGTACAGTCAAACCTGTTTTTGGGCAAGGAATAGGGTCCGCATAAAAATCGCACAAAACTTCACGAGTAGCTATAAAAAGTAGTTTTTTCGCAGCACAATTAAAAAATTCTTTTTTATGCGGTGAATAGGGACCGCATAAACCACGTAATTTTATTAATTCATAAGTACCATAAGTATTAATCCATAAGTACCTACAAGCACGAGTTTATAAGTATAAAATTGCGTTTGAAAAGTCGAGATGCCCCACCCTCCCCTTTCCTAAAAATAAGAGTATGCAAATAAATAATAACCACCAATAATAAAATAAAAAAGAAATATCTATGCTATACATGAGTAATACATGCATCTAGTTGTTTACCCTTTATACACTCAAGTAAATCACCGAACGTCTGCTTTGGTGATAAAATTTTAAATAAATATAACAAGGACTTTTCTACACTTTTTTATATGGGAAACTGTTTTGACTGTTCAAAATTGTGAAATAATTTGAAAATATATTATCAAAAAGTTTATTTGTCCCCAAATTTGACACAATATCAAAACAAATTTCTTAAACTCCACCTCCCTCCATTTTAAGCAAAGATACTCAAACTACAACTCGGGGACTCTTCTTCTGACTAATTAAAAATTTCAGATAAGTAGCGAATAAACAATCGCTATGTATAACGACTACGACTTTAATGAAAGTATAATTAATATGAAATATAATCCTGTGCGCATCTAAAAAACAAACCCCCAAAAAATATCTGTTTTAGGGAATTCATAATAACAAATTTTAAAAAACTCTTTCAATGTTCCAAAGTGCTTCACCTTGGAACACTTTCAATAATATTGGAAAAATTAAAATTTATATTTTGAAAATACAAAAAACACAAATAATGAAAAATCTAAGTTTAATAAATATAAATTAGACATTCAAAATAATTATAATATGCTTATAATATATACTAACATATGCTATATCACTGATTTTTTTTGTTCGATTCCATGAATGTTTTGCATCAACTTTTAAATTAGAATCATTTTTATTCATCAATTGTGGTAAATGTGGGTATAGCGGACACTTTAAGGAAAATGGTTGCTTAAATTCTCAATAAATACCAACCTTCTTTGGAAACAGTTATCATCCTATTTTTAGGTTAATTGGATCTTCTTACGATTTTACCTCTAAAAAATTTAATTAGATTGGGTAAAGTATTTTTAATTAATTTTTGAAAAGTACTCCAAATTGCATCTATAGTGGTCACCTAGATGTAGCTGTTGTTTCTATGATGGACACCTCTTGTATCTTAAGTGGACAACTCTCTTTTTCTGCCTATATGAGGGGGGTTATGCATGAATTTGAGTTGGTATCGTCTTTTAGTTCTAATTAAATCTTCCTTCCCAACAAAAACTATTTTAGATTAAATCAAATTAGCTTGATTTAATTTAGAATAAAATACTTGATTTTTTCCGGCCCAAAGCCTACGTTGTAGCTGATTTGAGAGGAATTTAGCATGTAATTAAATGTTTTAAAAACCTTGGTTACCGAAGCCAGAATGAAACCAAATTCCTACAACACTCATTTTAAAGTACAATCAACAGTTTATGAATAAAAAATTATTCAAATTAAAAATTATTTATGTTTCTATTAGAAGCCATTGCGGTGGCCACTATTTGAAAATCTAAGATTATGTGTTGGTAAATTGACCACCCCCATAAATCCTCGTAAAGTCAAAAATTTTCAAATAAATTTTATTCAGTATCATTTTATACACTCTTCTTTATCTTAATATAAATTTAAAAGTTAATCAAACGGAAATAAATACAAAAAAAATCAGTTCCGACATACACGTTTCCTTACGCGATTCAATAAGCAAAATCAAATTTTAGTCACTCGGCCGACGTTGTTATTTTCAAATATTTAAATATCCTTCCCATGCTGATCTGTGGTATCGGTGGTAATTTATCAGCTTACCTGATTGCAAAATCTACTATGCATATGAATTTGTTTGATGCCTGTAACTCGTTCTATTTTGAATTAATCAGTTAGGTGACCACTATTGGTACAGGGTTCATTATACCCACATTTACCTTATTTAATTTCTTTTAATAAAAACATTTTTTTTTAATTTTGAAGGTTTCAGGTATCTTTTAACATGTCCCAAGGTGCCACACTTGACGCTTTGGATGTTAAGGTTAATTGCATCGCTTAATTCTGAAACGTGTCAAACGCCACTTTTTTTTTCAAAAATGAGTTATTGATGTCACGGGATTCTGTAGGATTTTGGATATATGAATCACTTTAGTAAAAGTGGACATAAAATCTATACCCCAGATCATAATATTGAACTAATTAACTGATTTTGTAGGATTTTAAAGCAAAATCGTTTTACTGTTCACAAAATTACTAAACAACTATCTAATTGAATTTGAAGATGTCTATATTAACATTCTAAATTGGGTGACCACTATTTTTGAGTCTAGAGTTGAAATCCTTTTTTAAAAGGTATTTATGCATCTACTAACAAAAAGAGAAAAAAATTAGAATTCTGTAATAATTTTATGAGTTACTATTTAATAAGGAAATGTTATTTTTAACTAATACTCCCCTACTTTTATGAAAAAATCCTTAAATAAATTAGAGTTAAGCTATGAAAATAGACCTGAATACTCTGTTTATTGCAGAAACCTGTCAAATGCAAATATTTCAATAATTTCTTATGAAAAGAATATAAACATTAAAAAATATTTTTGCCTGAAAAATATCCAAATAACGTCTACTTCAAGAAAAAAATTACTAATCATCTTCATAAAAATGTAGTGAGCTTCTATACAGTTTTTTTCGTTTATCTCAAAATAAGAAAAGTGGTTATTGACGTGTTTCAGAAATAAGCGATTCTATTGCTCTTTTGGGTTTAGCAAAATATTTTTTCTTTCTTTTCTAAAATATTAGTGGTAAACGTGTTTTATTCTCGCCATAAACATATAATAACATAAATCCATTTCTTTCATTAAAAATGCTTTTTAAACTACAAGTCATTGTAACTTTGCTCCATGTAAAACTGGAAAAGTGGTGTAATAATTATCCAGACTCACCTAAGATTCTAAAACACGTTGCAGAGTAGATTTTAGGGTCATTCATAAGTACCTACATGCACGAATTTATAACTATAAAATTGCGTCTGAAAAGTTGAGTGCATTGAGATGCCCCACCCTCCCCTATCCTAAAAATAAGAGTATGCAAATAAATAACCACCAATAATAAAATCAAAAAAAGAAATACCTATGCTAAACAGAAGTAACACATGCACCCAATATCCCGGTGAATGTAAATAATTTGCTACTATTTTACGCTCAAGTAAATCACCGAACGTCTGCTTTGGTGATAAAATTTGAAATAAATATAACAAGGTTTTTTCTACACGCTTTTTATGGGAAACTTTTTTGACTGTTCAAAATTGTGAAATAATTTTGAAAATATATTATCAAAAAGTTTATTTCTCCCCAAATTTGACGCAATATCAAAACTAATTTCTTAAACTCCACCTCCCTCCATTTTAAGCATAAATACTCAAACTACAACTCGGGGACTCTTCATCTGACTAATTAAAAGTTTGAGATAAGAAGAGGATATACATACAATCGTTATGTTTAACAACTGCGACTTTAATGAAAGTATAATTAATATATGAAATATAGTCATGTGTGCATCTAAAAAAACAAATCCCAACCAAATATCTGTTTTAGGGAATTCATAATAATACTTAATAACAATTCATAATAAATTTTATATCAAATTTTCGTTTTAATTTAAGTTATTACATTTGAAGTAAAATAATGGTTGTACTAAATACTGGCAACTTTAGCAGCTAGAAGTTTTTGTTTTATAATACTATAACATCCAAACATAATAAAAATTTAATAACTGAATAGCTTATTTCTGAAATATATCAAATGCCACCTTTCTCGTTTTGAGATAAACGAGAAAAACTGTGTAGAAGCTCACTACATTTTTATGAAGATGTTAAGTTTTTTTCTTACAGGGGACCTCATTTGAATATAGACATAGACATAGAAAAAAAAGTTTATTGTTTTGGGCGTTGCCCGTTAACAAATAACAAATAATTTTAAAGAACTTTACATGATCTTTGAATTCAGATTAAAAAAATCAACATATTTTAAAAAGAGTATATATAAATCACTGTAATACAAGTTAACTCTTTAAGGCACATATTTTTATTTCACTCACAAAATCAAAATTACTTATATCTACGAACTAAATGATGCTATTAAAACGGAAGAATATCATTTTTAATTTTTTTTAGTAATTACCTCATTTGGATATTTTACATACAAAAAGAATTTCTTTAGTGTTTTTATTTATTTCAAAAAAAATATTGAAATATTTGCATTTGATAGGTTTCTGCAATAAACAGAGTATTCAGGTCTATTTTCATAGTTTAACTCTATAATTTATTTTGGTAATAAAAATGGGAATATTAGTTGAAAATAAAATTTCCTTATTAAATACTAACTCATAAAATTATTATAGAATTATTTTTCTCTTTTGGTTAGTAGATGTAATAATAACTTTTTTTATAAATGATTTCATCTCTAGACTCAAAAATACTGGTCAGCCAATCCAAAATATTAATATAGACACCTTCGAAGTCAATTACATAGTTTAGATGTAACTTTGAGGACAGTAAAACGGTTTTGCTTTAAAAGCCTACAAAACCAATTAATTAGTTCAATATTATGATCCTATGGTCTAATTTCCCTATTAATAAAGTAAATCATAGATCCAAAATATCATTCACATGGATGTAATACAGTGCCACAAGGATGGAAATTTTAAATACATAGCTACCAAAACGTCCTTAGTCTTGAGATTAGTACAAAAACTTTAAAAATAAGGTTTTTACTATAGCTTGATCGCATGTCGGACCTAACCTCTAAAGAATGACTTTTCCAATCGCTTATAATATTCGTATGCGATTAAATAAAAAACAGCAGTTCCAAACAAGCTGCAGATGAGACGGCATGAACCAAATTCCCCTCAGTTTAAGTGCAGAAACCAGTCAAGCGGCGTCGTTTGACTTGTTTCTGCAGTAAAGCTGAAATTTAACATGCTGGAAAACTAATTTAAAATCACGTTATTTTTATAATTCTTATACTAAAATGTGCGTTTACCCCTACAAAATCCCATGAAACCAATGACTCATTTTTGAAAAAAGTGACGTTTGACACGTTTCAGAATTAAGTGATTCATTTGGGTCAAAAACCGAAGGGAAACAGAATCATGCCACTAAAAAGGGTTAGAAAAATTTATAATTTATTGAAAAATATGACCTAGATATTTTGAATCGTGTTATTTCCCGCCATTTTATAAAGAAATGTTGTAAGGGTAACAAGAATTGACATTGATACTATCTGAGTTGGAAACCCCCATAATGAGATGTAGTGTATTAGAAGCACTTACTACTGTAATTATCATCGAAACATTTTTCTTCTGCAGTGACAAGGCAGCCTAAACAGAAGTAGTTAAAATACTGTAACAAAACCGGTAATTGGAATTGTGTGATGAGCGTTATTAAGCTTTATTGAGCGTTTTTGATCCTGTCTCAGGTGCCAATTCTATATGAATATACTATAGTGATCGTATTTTAAGAATATCCAGACACCAATTTGAGGTTGTAATACCAATTTACCTATATATTCGCCCTAGCATTAAATAAGTGATAATCGCATTCTTTTATACAGATACAGCACTAAGAGTATCTTTTCGATAGTTGGGCAAAAGTTTCTAATAAGGGCTAAAGTTTCCCCATTTTACAGTATAAGTTAGAGCGTAGAAGCGAATGTCAGGAAAGGCTGGAAATCGGTCTCACTCTTAAAACGACATTTTCGAAACTGAGCAAAAAATACTTAAATCTGAGTATTTCACATAGTGAAACTGGCTCCAATTTCCCAAATTTGAAATATGCATAAGCTCATTCCTAAAAATAAGCAGATACTCCAAACTGATACATCACGTGCTGAATTTTCAGTAAGTGCATGGTATTCACATAGATCGGAGTGGGACGAGTGTCGCTGGGATATGCAGATTAGTAAATCGCGTTACGCTACCACACCATTTTGGGATACATAATATATCACCAAAGGGTCAATCCATATCAAGTGATCCAGAAAAAGTAAATTTGGTCGCTCGACCATTTTATAATCGAATGATTTTTTGTGTGTTGATTCTTATATCATTAGAGAGTCCAAAACCACAAATTTTAATTTTTTATCTTTATTTGAATTTTTATAGCAGCCATCGATGTTCTACGGAACAGCGATTGTGAGGGTTTACGTTAACTAGCGTTATTCCTAAATGGTTTAACTTAAATTCATAAAACAAAAGCCATTTTACTCAGAAAGATACAGGCTTTACGATGGTTGAATCAAATATAAGGGGTATTGAGTCCCAAATAGAAAAAATCCCCCTTAAAGTCGAGCTTTAAGATGGTCATTTTTCACTTTTCAAACGCATATTTTTGTTAAAGGAACTATTATTTTTCTATTTTTTTCTTGAGGAATGTGTAGTATACTTCTTAAACTTTACTTTAAAAAAAATTTGACCTCGGTATACGTTTATTTTTAGAGTTATGAACTCTCAAAATCGGATTATTTCAAAAATTCACCACTTTGACCCCCAATATCTCTGGTGGAACAAAGTTTAAAAATCTTAAATTGTTACTGGTGAAACCTTTCTAGAGTATAATCCTGTTGTACAAATGCCGTCTTTGGTATTTTCTTACAAGTCGAGTTACAGATCCTCGAAGTTGCCATAAAAACGCTCAATTTAACGGTTTGAAAAATGCAATTTTAGGTCAAATGCTCACCACTGTATTAATTACAATTGGGTTTATTTGATTTCTCATTGCTTTTTATACCTCTTTTGATTTCTGTGAGGGGACTTAAGATTCTGTAAGGGTTATTAAAATTAGAGCAAATTGAAAACAGCTATGGAAACTCAGTGTTCTA
The DNA here is from genome assembly GCA_024610705.1 of Tetragnatha versicolor. NCBI lineage: Eukaryota > Metazoa > Arthropoda > Arachnida > Araneae > Tetragnathidae > Tetragnatha > Tetragnatha versicolor. The sequence continues at coordinate 7,806,574 of JANDEH010000010.1, forward strand.
TGTAAGTACCACAAAAATGTTTTAAAAATAAAAACAAATTTTTTCATATTTTTTCCCGGAAATGTTGTGATCCTTTCAAGGAATATAAAAAAACTTAAAAAAAAGGACTTCGCAAAATAAATATTGAACATTTAACAAAAAATAATAACTATGGTAACATCCCTTTGATTCCGGGAAAGTCTGTGCCGAAATTGCTTTTCCAAAGTTTTTGAGAATCCGAAGCAACAGTCAAAATCAGAAAATCGCACTGATGAATTCTTTGATCAATTCTTCTGAGACGGCATGAACAAAATTCCCCCAGTGCAGAAACCAGTCAAGCGACGTCGTTTGACCTGTTTCTGCACTAAAGCTGAAATTTAACATGCTGGAAAACTATTTTAAAATCACGTTATTTTTATTATTCTTACTTTAAAATGTGCTTGTACCCCTACAAAATCCCATGACACCAATAACTCAATTTTGAGAAAAGTGACGTTTGACGCGTTTCAGAATTAAGCGATTCAATGAGGTATTCTCACGTTTTGAGATTAAATTTCATTAAAATAGTAGATAAAAACCATGAAGAATGACGTTTACATCAAGTATTTTCGTAGCCTAAATTCTGAGATACAAATTTTTGAAATTTTGTTTTTTATATGGGCGCGAAAACACTAGAATCACAAATCATGCGCTTTTAGGTCACTTCCAATATTAGGTCATCCCGAAAGTTTTGTCGATCTTGGGAGCATCTGTATATAATGTATTTTTTGGTACTCTTCCATTACGGTAAATCAGTAAAGTACTTCTACTTCTATCTAAAGCCAATTTGGTGAATATTGGGTCTTTTTTTGCTGGCTCACTTTTCCAACTTTCCTAGTTTCTACGATTAATAAGATTTTGTTTACTTCAAGTTGCCATTAATTGAAAACTTTCAAAATTAAAATTCAAAGGAATTTACCTTTAACTTTAAGTCATATTAAGATTGTACGGAAGATCTTATTTATTTCATAAATTGAAACTAGTTTTATACTACTTTTGAAGAGCGGCGGTAGAATTTCCAGCGATCTAGATTTCCTGCAATTTAATAAGGGGGATTGTGATCAAACTCTCCGGATGCCCCAGAAAAAACTTAAATATAAGTTAAATTTTCCACACTTGTTAAAAACACTTAAAACTTTATTTGTTTTATGGAAGTAGCCAGGTAATTTTAATTTAAAAATCTTAACTTTTGGAAAAATGCAAAATTTTGAGCAGAAAAGAAATGAAGCAACATATTATTACAGATTTAAGGAAAGCCCAGTTGTCGATCAGTCCCCAAAATCAAGCCAAGATGCCAAGTTGACGGTGGATAAAGTTACAGTTTATATTGGTATCACATAATGGAAAAGTGTCAAAAATATCTTATAAACAGATGCTCCCAAGAGCGACAAAACTTTCGGGATGACCTAATAGAAGCCCGTTTTCCGATCACGTGAAAACAGGAAACACAAAGGTTTTCATGCTCTGTGATGTCCCATCCAATAGAAGCCCGTTTTATGACAACGAGATTTTTTTGACGTTTTGGAAATTGAATTTTAAATTATTTAAAACACATTTTTGAACTTAAAAATCAGAAATTTGGGACTTTTAAACCATAATGTATCAAAAAAGTATAAAATCTAGCAAATCTCTCACTCATACAAATTTTTGTCAGAAATCAAAACCACAGAAAAGCAATGAGAAATGAAATAAACCTAATTGTAATTAATAAAGTGGTGAGCCTTCGAACTAAAATTGCACTTTTCAAACCGTTAAATTGAGCTTTTTTATGGCAACTTCGAAGACCTGTAACTCAACTTGTAAGCAAATACCAAAGACGGCATTTGTACAACAGGATTATACCCTAGAAAGGTTTCACCAGTAACAATTTAAGATTTTTAAACTTTGTTCCACCAGAGATATTGGGGGTCAAAGTGGTGAATTTTTTGAAATGGTCCGATTTTGAGAGTTCATAACTCTAAAAATAAACGTATACCGAGGTCAAATTTTTTTTTAAAATAAAGTTTAAGAAGTAAACTACACATTCCTCAAGAAAAAAATAGAAAAATAATTGTTCCTTTAACAAAAATATGCGTTTGAAAAGTGAAAAATGACCATCTTAAAGATCGACTTTAAGGGGGATTTTTTCTATTTGGGACTCAATACCTCTTATATTTGATTCAACTATCATAAAGCCTGTATCTTTCTGAGTAAAATGGCTTTTGTTTCATGAATTTAAGTTAAACCATTTAGAAGTAACGCTAGTTAACGTAAACCCTTACAATCGCTGTTCCGTAGATCATCGATGGCTGCTATAAAAATTCAAATAAAGATAAAAAATTAAAATTTGTGGTTTTGGACTCTCTAGTGATATAAGAATCAACACACAAAAAATCATTCGATTATAAAATGGTCGAGCGACCACCTTTGGATCACTTGATATGGATTGACCCCAAATAGTTTCCTAAAATTTTCAAACATATAATAAGAATAAATATAATTTGAGTGGTGGCTATTAAGTTGCTTCAAACTGAGTATGTGTGGTGTGGTGTGGTGTGGTGTGGTGTGGTGTGGTATTTCAAAATCAAAACTGAAGGCACATCTGGTCGTCCTATTTGAAACAAAGAGTTTCTTATCAAGCCGAAAAGATAGATTTACTTAGATTTGAAAGTGTTATTTTTCTCAATGCTGGCGCTCGTAGAGGTGCGCGTAGAATGTTGCTTCCTAGTGGTCGCGAATACTCGTGAACTCTGCCGAACATGTTGAAGAGAGTTCGCTGCTCTTCGTACTCTTTACCAGTTTGCATTGATTACATTACTTTTAGAACATCCAACAGGGGTAGTCAGGAAAGCAGGAGTTGTCCGGGGAAGTGGGAATCAGTGGCAGAAAAAAATTTGGGAGGGGATATGTGTATTTCGGGGGGATATGGGGTAGTTTTAGTCGTTTTCCGTGGTTAAAAAAGGAAAAATTCTTTATTTCAGGGGTATCTAACCCTAGTTTCACTCCTTGGCTAAGCCCCTGGCGGGAATCACAAACCGTAAAAAGGGGGTAACTTTATTGCGCTCTCCAAAACAACAAAAAACATTTATTTCTTTTTCCCCAACTACTGCTTGTATATTAAGATGTACCAATACTCGTGTGTGGGCCGTAGATTACCGTGGAACAAAAAAAGGTCCGCGAGTCTTTTATAATTGAGAACCACTGATCTACATTGTATTTTTACTCTAAAAGTTCGTATTTTTACTCTAAATTTTCAATTTTTTTGGTCGAAAATTTTCTGTGTGCCTGGAAAACGTGCATTTGACGTGAATTTTGTTTTACATTTAATAAAATCACCACTAAAAGAATAAATAAAAAAACTATTTAAATAAGTCAAAAGTTCTCTTGATTTTATGAATTTGTTAAACCGAGGCCAATCTTCATTTAGCTAGGTGTGTAATATGTTTGCCGGCGACGTATAATGGAGAAGTAAAATGTAAAGATGAATTCTTCTAGTCATTTATAAAAACGAGAGAAAAATGTACCCTCAGTAGTCATACAAAAGAATATTCCAAATTCTTAAGGTACTGTTATTTAATGATAATATCAAAACAGCGTTTATTTTCCACATATAAATTAAAACTTTAAAACAGACATATGTTTCGAGGAGGATCCAAGTATCCTCGAAACATATGTCCGTTTTAAAGTCTTAAATTATATGTGCAAAGTGAACGTTGTTTTTGTGTATTATCATCACTCATTACTAACCCCTGCTTGGCCTTTAAATAGACTGCAGTATCTCAAATAAATAAATTTGCACAGCTTGCTGTTATACCCTGCTCAATTTAGAATAGACGACTGAGACGTAATGTATTAGAAGCAGGGCAATTCCACGGGTAACTAACTGACTGACATTTTTTAAGGAAACCCGCTTAGTATTTTGTTATTTTCTTCCCAAAAATAAATGATAAAAAATACTTTCCCCCAGTTTATTGCTTTTTTGTTAGCTTAATCTAATGGAACAATTAATTTTTCAAAATATGTTTTAATTATTTTTGAAAAATTTTAAACAACATGGTAACTGACTGACATTTGTGACACATTTATGTTTCTATTAAACTATTCTATTCTATGTAAAAAAACGAAAAAAAAATGCCTGCTATTATGCTATTACGAATATCAATATTATGTCTTCATTATCTAATTTTGCTATATTTAATATTTTCAGCATCTAGTTTTTAATAAGTTCTTAATATTGGCGGCCATATGTTTGAATTAAGAAGGTATCCCAGAAATATTTTTTGCAAGTTAGCCATTCAACCCCATAATGAGACTTAAGTTTCTTTTTTCGTGAATTGGTTCATAATTATTTAAAAGGGGCCCCTCATGAGAACTTAATGCAAAAATTTTGTATACATAAAGTACAGGAGTTTCAAGCAAAATAAAGAGTTGTCTAAGAGACCTCATCAGAGAAAATTTTTAATTTTATTCTTAAAAAGTAGTGTTTTAACTCTTTTGGGTGACTTTTAAAATAGGACCGCCCATACGCCGAGCCACGAAATTTAATTAAATAATGGTCAACATTATTAAAAACAATTTTTTCCCTTTTGAATTAGCTTACAATCACAGTAAAAATATTAATACATTTCAAAATTTTAAATTAAAAAAACATTAAAAAACAGATTTATTATAGTCAAAGGAATGTTTTGCGTAACTTTTCCATTGCAAGGGGGGCGCGCCCCCCTTTGCCCTTATATATGGGCTCAAATGGTTCTCAATAAAATGCTTTTATAAATTTAGCATTTTTTTGTTCTTTAAAATCAAATAAAAAATAGGTTTTCCATCTGAAACGAGATCAATTCATATTTATTTTGCAACTAATTTTATTTTATGAATTTTTATAGTTTATATTTCTCTAGTTTTTTAGTACCTAATTCTAGAATAAATATCTAAGCCTTACAAATATTCATTTTACACCATGTAATAAAAATGTTCCTAAGGAGATAATTATGTGACATTTTTTCCTTTTCTGAAAATGGTAATCAATTTAAGTAAAATTGCAATTATTTTACTGATACAGTTAAGATAATGCGAGTTTTTTTTAGAAGTTTTACATCTGGAAAAAGTTTAAAAGATGTTCATTAAAAAACATGCACATTCTAATAAAAAAATAACAATATCACACACAATATATTTATGATACAAATGTTATCTAGTTGTACTATTAATCATTAAAACTTTTGCAAGGAAATTTTTTTTCGGAATTTTAATTCTTTATTCCTTTGTAAAAATTATTATTTTACACTACCTGATCTCACACCCTATCATGAAAAAGCTTTTGTATGGTTTAAAATATTTGAATGATTTTATTGGCTGCATAATTTTAAACACATTTCCACACTAAAACTTCATTACCTAAAGCCTGAAGCCATATTATAATCATTTTCTTATTGTCTCGCCGTGTTTGAATTAAAAATTACCTGTTTTAATAATTCCGGTACTCTTTTCTGAAAAAGTAAGGGAACATCCACTAACTAAGTAAGGTTAAAAGGGAAGGAAGGGTCTGATAAAATCTTCATAATGGAGAGGATATTACGTCAACTTTCTCTCTTTATTATTTGGAATAAGTCCCTCATGCTCACTCCATGCTCTTGCTCAAGCAATCATCATGCTCAATGCAGCTAACAAAAGTTGTTTCTGCTGCATTAAAACTACCCTAGCAGTAAAGAACGTTTTACAGAATATTCGGAATTGCGGAGAAACAAAAGTAACAACTCGTAATCAACAATCGTAACTATCTCAACTCGATTCTCTTTTCACTCATTTATCTTTTAGAATTTTTGAAATGATCTTGATTAAAAATTAAGGTCTTTATTTTCCCCGAATTTCATAAATTGATATTTTTTTAAATCTTTTACGCGTTAACACAAATAAATATTTTGTAACGTTTACTGGTTTTTAAAATTGTCTAAAAGATTGATGAATCGATAAGTGACTTTTAATGTATTGATTTTTGATTATTTTTAGTTTTCTTTGTGGTTTAAAGAAATCATCTTTTGAATAAATATTGTTTTTATGTATTTTTCAATATTTGAAACTTTTACCTTTCACAAAAAGGGGTTGCTAATACTTTAGTCAGCTTACTGGGATAAATATCACTTTCTATTAACAGAAAGTGTTTTTTTTTAATTATTTAAAGTATTTTTGTAGAAACTGGTAGTCTCTCATACAACCCCATGCCCCATTTATTTCCACTCTATCAATTTAAGTTCTTTATTATCATTTAAATTAACTAGGGCAACTTATAATTAGATGGGAAAAATTACCTATGACATTTAAAGTTTGCTCAATTAACACTACATAGAATAATTGTATTACTATATTAAAAATTTCACTAACAGGTTTTTACTCTCATGTTTGCCTTTGCCTTGAATCCTTATGGAGTTTGGGTATTACAAGCGGCACACGAAAACATTACGTAAATTGAAGTTTATAACGTTGTTGGTATAAAAATACTACAACATACTAAAAGGTATGAGACTAAACCACATTTTAAAAAATATATAAAAATTAGGGGAGAAATCTGTAAAAGAGGGGTTAATGGTCACCGTGCTTTAGTTCTAAACTATTGAAGCTTGTTCACTTTTCACTTTGATATTTTTATTGTTTTTTAAACCACACTTAAGTAAAAAAATACCTGAAAGGGGCGTTCCAAGACGTTCAAGATATGGTCTTGTAAAAAATATTTTATTTAATTGTAGGGGAGAGTGCTGTACCTAAGGACGGTTGTACCTTCAGCCACCGCATTTTAAAATTCGGGAAAAAATGGAAATTTGAATTTGTGGTTGAATTTGAATGTAAACAGATGCTATCTAGTTTCTAACGTCAAATCAGCTCTTTAAAATAATATTTATACTTAATGTAATAAATTTACTGTTTTTAGGTGGTCAAAGGTTTTTTTAGTGCATCACTACATTAATATTTTTCTTCCCCTTAAATTATAATACGATAAAATGTGATATAAGGGGTGAATCCCCTAGATTTAGACTTTTTATTTTTGATATTAGAAATTTTCAGATCTCAATTATTTTACTTTTTATAGAATTTTGAATGCAAAAACACCTGGTGTTGTACCTTCGGACACCCTACGTGTTGTACCTACAGACACGTTCTTGTGGGTGTCTATAGATAATCGGCGTTTTTGAATCAGGTTTCATTAAAGTGAATGCATTTTAGTAATTCTAATCGTGTTCTAATTCTAGTAATTCTAAATGGTTATCTATTTGTCGGCGATTATTTTCAAGTGATTTTTAGATGAAAAATCAAATATTTTGTAATCTAAACTACTTTTTTAAATTTTTTATTTTACTTTGCATTTAATGTAAAATATGGTTTAAAATCTTAAGCTCCCTATCGCATTTAAGAATGATGATTACAAAAAACTAGAAATTTCAAGCGAAGAAGATTTGCGCAAGTTATTACCACTAAATGCTTGCACTACTAAGTGTCGATCGAATTGAATCGTCAGTTTGAAGAAAGGAATAAGTCCAAAAAAGGACAAGTTGACTTTTTGTGCTCAAAACAATCTCCAAGCTTTGCCCTACACATGGGTGAAAATAGGGGGAAAATAACTAACCCCTATAGGGAGATATCGCCCCTTGAAGTTGTGAAATCGATGTCCATACAATGAAAATTCCATTACTTTTTTCGATTTTCTCAAAACTTGATTTTTGGACTTATTCCCTTCTTCAAACTGACGATTCAGTTGTTTTTATGGGTCAGTGAAGTGACCAGATCTATCGGCATGACTGATGAAACTATTACCTCAAACTTCGAACTGAAAATCCCATGTGATTGATGTATGTCAAGATTTGTATCATTCAACTTCGTTTTAATGATCATTTACGATCTAAAACTACATTACTTTAAAAAATCTATTCTCAATTTTAAAAATGCTTGAAATAGTTTATTAAAAGGTAATACACCAATTAAAATGTTCATTTTAAGCTTTTATCAACTAAAAATTTCCTTTTTAAGGGTGTCCACAGATACAACTGGGTCTGTCCATAGGGAGAGCACGTTGTTGTACCTATGTACACAAATTTCGTCAAGTTATTAAAATGAATTAAAAATCCAATTTTGAAGATTTTAGCTAATAAAAAATATTACCCTCTTTGCTAAGGTTAGGACTATAGGTTGGGCACTTTAAATGTTAAAAATGTGATTTTACCTGTCTTAGAAAAATCCAAACGCGATTTTTGTCCAGAGGTACAACACTCTCCCCTAACATATAACATTGGTAGTTTTTTATCTTAATAATATCGCATCAACAAACCTCGTGTAACAAGTTGTGTCACTTCCTTTATACAGAAGACGCATTTATTTTTTCAAATATCTTTTAAAACAGGATTCTTAAAATGACACTTACTACCGTACTACCTTTTAGTAGGTATAATTCATTTCTATACCAAAATAAAAGTACAAAGTGTTTTTCTACATTAAATGTTTTGAAACTGAAAAGTGTAACCTTTAACCTTTCTATTGTGTATTCAAGTGTAAATACCTTAAAATTGATTAAATAATAACACTTGGTTAAAAATTCTTTTACTTACACATTTCTTTCGAAAGAAAAAGACCAATTGGTTGGGTAAAATGTTTAATTGCTGAAAACACAAAGTAAAAAGAACGTCAAAGTTACGCATATTATTATTTAAATCTTAAAATAATGGTATTTATTTTGATAAATTCCATTTTTTTTAAAAAGTAGAGCTTATGTAAACACTGTACTTTATCAAAGGAGGACATTTTTTTATCAATTCCAAAATTTCGATAATGTTTCATAGTTATCTTGATTTAAAAAATTGTTAGTAAGTTTATCTTTATACAGTGATTTTTAAACCAAATTTCTACGAATTCCCGCTATTAATTAAGGTTATTAGGAAGCTTGAAATTACATACAGGTAAAAGAGATACTTAATGGTGTTCTTTTAACCTTATATTATTATTTTGTATTTACAATAACTGATAGTATTTCAGTAGTTTATTACTCTATATAGTTTACTTGTTTCTTAAAATTGGAATGTTTATACTAAGTATAAAATATTCAGTTAGTTCTCCATAGAAAAATTTTGAAAATAAAATTTTTTTCCCACAATCTAATGAAAATAATTAAATTAATTTTTGAACACAAAAAGGGATACTTTACTTTGTTTTTTTATTTCATATTTATTAGTTTTGAAACGAATCGCTAAGCTTAACGATTACTTATTTTATCCACGGTCCAAAAATTTTCCTAAAGTATTTGAATTTTTTTTTGAAAAATTAACCATAAAAACAGGATTTATACGAAAAATAGAATAATTTTGTCTCTAAATTTTCATCAATGTATTACATTTTTTAAAAGTTATTAACAACTGAAAAAGCTATGCTAGATTTCTTTTCCTAAAAAAAGCCACATAAGAAATCTGTTTACTTAGAACAAACAATAAAAAACCAAATTCAAGGATGTGATGATGTTTAAAAAAGATAAAAATAAAAAAAACAGAATATTTCCTGCTCTTAAGTATATCAATCGAGTTAGAGGCGAAATTACGAGGGAACTAAGCAAGCAAAAGAGACCCAAAAAAATTGAGCCAAGCTTACGTTTTTTTTTGCATTTCTAAATGCTTTAATGTCATAGCATTTTTGAATATTGCATTAAGCTCTTTAATATTCACCTACAAGATCGTGCCTGGTAATTGTTTACTCAAGGGGTCATTTACAATAAATCAACCATTCACGAAACTTTTTTTAGTTTGCTTACTCCCTTTTCATCTCCCAGTTAGATGGGAAATGTACTACCACGCTGTATACATTTCCACCAGGGGGCGGTGTAACTCACACCGGGAATATCCTTTATCGATTTGAAAAAGGAACAGCTAAGTGGGTTTAGCAGTTCCTTACGGAAACAAAAAATGCGTGTACCAACAAATAACGCCAGTAGACTAAAAATGTGAGTTCAAAGCACCGTTTATATCGTTTTAAAGAAAAAATTCCTGTAGATATCTTCTTTTTAGCAGCTCCTAAGTTAACATTATCTATCTACTCTTTACTTTTTTGTTTAAGGCAGAAAGATATAACATAAAATTTATTTTGGTTCCAACGGCAGTGTGAGTGAAAGCGGTGTACTAAAGGAATTTTCCATTGATACAAATTCAGAGAGTTTTAACTGATTATAATCAATAACTTTATACATAATTATTATAATTTATGGACATTTTAAACATACTAATTTCAGTATTTATTCTGGGTTTCGCTTCTTCTCATTGTTCCTTTTATACCTAAAAATAAAGCAAGTAACTAAGAAGATCTCGAGTGTTCTCAGTACCCAATATAATTTAAGTTGAAGATATTAAGTATTTTACCCTTTTAAACAGAACTGTAACACACGGTTCACACATAAAAAATTAAACTAGTTTAAGTGCCAATCTAGCTTAAGCCGAGCATGGCACTTAAACTAGTTTAACTTTTTATATTTGAACCGGGTATTAGGATATAGTCAGTTATTTAAGTGAGATACCCTTAATTCAACTGAAAATACCTGCTTTTTTATATTAGAGTTTCGAAATCTTTTTAAATTTTTGTTTTTGACTGACTGTTTAATAACGCTTATCTTTGTTCAAATATTTTTTAAAAATCGTTGGGGCCTTTTAGAAAAAACTTCTGTAGAAACTTACTTCTGGTTTCACAAAGAACACAGATATTTTTCTGAGAATTACAGAAAGTAAGGAATTTTTTTTGTTTATATGCTTTTGCATCTGGCTCAATGGGAGTTCAGAGTTGTGGCCTCTTAGTTTATAATAGAAAGTTTGTGTTTAGGATGTATAATACTAGTTTGATATTGTTTTTTTAAAAGACTTTAACAACAAACTTTAACTTCAAACAATGAACTTTAAAATATACTTTAAGACATCAACATTCATTTTTATTTATTAGTTTTTATGAAGGTTGTTTGGCTATCAAGGTGGCACTCTTAATTTAAATAAATGGGAAATTTATATTTCGTGCTATAGTTAAGATTACTTTTAGTAATAATTTTACTTTATAAATAACATTATCTCTTTTCTATGTCGTAAAGATTCCAGTGATTTTCCTTTTTATATTTACCGAAGCAATTTATAACACTGGATTACGTATGATTCTCCGATGCACCGTTTACCTTTTTAGCGTATAAGCAAATGGTTCTTACATTTTTTTGGGTCCAAGTACCCTTTGGAGAATATGATTTTTCACGGTATTATATTTCTGTAGAAAGTGCATTTCTCAAGAAAAACCTTAGAGTGCATTATTCAACAATGTTTTATAATTTTTAAATGCATTTAGAAGTTAACTGATGATATGGAGAACAAAAGGGACCGACCAATCTCAAAATTTTTACAAGCCCAAACTTTTCTATATATTAATTTAAATGCAATAAAGTGAATCTGCAATTAGTATATGGGATACAAAGGAGACTAAAAATATCATTTCTTTTTATATTTATTTTAAATAGAAAGAAATCATACACAAACGGTTCTAATGGGACTGAGGATGAGCTAGTTAAACAAAGTTCCTGTTAATGAAAAACAATTACTTAATTTATGGAAATACACTTATTTTATGGATATAGAAGAAGCAGTTATTAAGAAAATGTTTTTCTTACGAAAACAGGATCGAATAAATAAACTGATTCACTTATATTATACTAAATTGCTTAACTAATTCTGTCATATTTTTATTCTGCTAAAGGCTTGATATTCATAAACCTGCTTCTTAGTTTTCCATTTAGATAATTAATTGAGGTTTTAAGTGACAAGGATGGTTGAATATGTCTAAACGGTATTACATAAATACGAAGCAAAAAGAAAGTTTATTAATTTAGAAGACCAATAGACCATTGTATGATTTCTAGTATGGTTTTTTGTCAATTAAATACAAAGTATTTGCTTTTAGGAAGGCATTTTCGGATAAAATTTTTACATGCCTGGTGGAAGATGTAAGGGTCCGAGCGGAGTTTTATATGGCCCGGGGGCATATAGGGCATACAAATTGCCGGTTACTACTCAATATTTTTATGTTAGTATTTTAGCCACTGGAAATTTATTTTTCCTTCAATTTTTAAAATTCAAAGGGGGAAATCAGCTAAATATCTAAAGTGAGAAAAATTCATATTTTAGTAACATATGGTTGTATACAACATATAGTTGTGTCATTACAAAACTATAATGGTTACTGATTTTATTTTAGAAAAGTAAATCACAAAATCTTTGATTCAAAACAATAAAAAATTAGCGATACATCGACATAGAGGGGTGATAATAGGGGGATTTGAACAGTGAGAGAAGACTTGGCATTTGGATTTGCGATTTTCCCACTTTTAATATCATTTTTAGGGCTTTTTCTCGGTAATTTTTAAAAAATAAGATATGTTTCCATACAGATTTTTCTCAGCAGTATAGTGAAAATACCTTTAGATCACAGAAATAGATAGTTTAGCAGGTATTTTGTTTTTAGTGAAAACACTGCGATCTACCCAGTAAATAAACAAAGTTTTCCCTGAACCGTTTTCCCAGAGAATGAACAAAATAAGTTGTCACCAATTTTAATATTTTGGGAAATTCTATAATGTTCATTCATACTGCTTCTCTTACACTGTTCATCTTGAGTTATTTACTCATGTGAAACGCTTGTTTGCGTAAAAAATTGAAGGAGTAAAGAGCGAAACTGCCATTTTACACATTTAGCTTTGGATCACTCCTCCAAAATGACAATTAGCCGTAAGATTATTTGGTTCATAAATGGTCGAATAATCCAAATTCTTATAAACTATACCGAAATATTATAACTGGTGACTAATTTGAGTGAAAATTTTTTTCTAATGAAGTTTTTGTACTAGTATTTTCTTTAATATTTTAATTTAGTTAATTTGTCCACTAAGAACACCCTAAGCCATCTCAACATATTCACCATGGTCACTATACTATAGGGACACTTTATTCTCGTGATTTTACGAGGCGTTGCTGTTTAAAACTAAAGCAGTTAAGCGAACTTTCGAAACACCATGTACTTTAACCCTTTATGTCCCGACGGGACTTGTAAGTCCCACTTCCCAATGTTCCAAATTCGTCCAATGTTCGTCATGTAAGGCCAAATTTCGTTTACTTCTAGTTGCAGTTACGTAAACTTGACATATTTGGGACGAGCTGTGCTACTGGGGTTAATATGAAGCTTATATACTTATTATCTTATAGGAATAACGTATAAAAAATATACAGCACAATTTTTCTGAAAAACATAATTTGGGACATAAAGGGTTAACAGACTTTCTGATCATCACTCCCCGTTCATTTACTCGAAGGGCAAAATTTTTAGAGCATTGCCTTGGGCATTACATCTAGCTTAGTTTACATTATTATAGATCGAATAAACTTGAAACCACTAAAATTTACGAGGTAGGCCTTTTTCCCGTGAATGAACAGCTGTTCTTACACGGGGAAATGTCAGTTTATCGTTTCAATAAATGAACATCCCCTTATTTTCCCTAGAATCCAAAAAGTACCGCGTTCTACATAATTATATAACAAAGAAAAGTACTTGAATAATTGATTAAAACAAGAGCTGAGCAATTAAAATTCAGGAAATTATGACTGAAAGATGTAGATTCTTAAGACAATAAAGCTGGAAAAAGTGTCGAAACGAATAACAAGTTTCTGGAGGCTCCCAATAAAATTCAGTAGTTGCAGGGAGGATGTAATAAATGTAGAAAAATCGTTCATTCAATAAAATCTTTGAACTGTAACTGAAGCATTTTTTAATCTAAACCCAACTGCATGTAATCGGAAAAAAGATCTGTAGGTTAAACACCAAGAAAGGTCTCCTCAGATGTTATTTTGTAATTTCCTCTTTAAAAAATTCGCGAATACTTGTTGTTAATGCCACTTTTATTATATTAGCATTGTCTTTTAATCAAAGGTTTAATAATTGTAGTTTTTCTAGTTTTTATTAGATTGATTAATTAGTTCTATCTCTTTTTCAGGTGAATGCGAAAATTTAGCACAATGGAAAAAAGAAGATATATTAGATGCCAAAATTAAAAAGTTCCTTGCGGTATGTATGATTTTCTTTTATTCGACTTTTTTCAAATATCTAATTACTAAATTAAGTATTTATACATGAGTAATTTATGAACCCCGGGACTTATTATTGTTACCACACGATATAAAAATTTGATGTTCTATCCTACCCTTTATATTTCTAGAAAGCTATACGCGCATCCCCATAGTGGTAAGCCGTTTTGTTTGGGACCATCATCTCAACTCGAAAAGCACGTGTATCCCAACATCAGCTGATCGCTGTTGTTTTCAGTCACGTGTTCTGCCTAAACACCAAACGCTTGCTTATGAATTCTGCACCAAAACAATGATTTTTGAGTGTTAGTAAGTAGTTGCAAGCATTTATAACATCAGGATTTTAACGAAATTTCAAATATTAGTTTTTGAGATCGACACCGATTTTTCGCACCCATAAGTCTTCCACTCTATCGATTGATAGAAAGTTTTTTTTTAATATTCAACGATCGAAGGGTTTTTAAGATAGAAATTGAAGTCATGAAATCGGGTTACTGTTAATAATTTAGGGTCTCTCTTGGTGCAAAACTTTTAGGCTACCGTCTGATGTATAAGCTATACTTCACAGCAACGTTTCCTGAACACAGTACGTCACTACGCGGAACGAGTAAGTGAGTAAACACAAAGCCTGTTGGGTTGATAGGAGGAATTTCGATACGCGAATCTTGATAAAAAGTCTATTTATACATTGGTTTAACGAAATAATCATATTTTAAAATTGACGTTCTTTATTTCACTCGGAATTCAGACACAGCGATGGGAACTACTTTGTTTTCTAGTGACATAGTAGGTTTAACTTAAGTTGCTGTATATAAGTATAGTATAAAAGCAACACACGCGACTGAAAACAACAACAGCAATCAGCTGATGTTGAGATACTCGCCGAACATGTTGGCGACGCAGGCAACACAAGGTCGATGGGTTTTGATATTCTTTTTAGGATTTTATAAAGATAAATGGCAAAGAATCGTCATGATTTCAAAATTTTGTAAGAAAAACTTCGAATAATCCACGATTTAGAATAAAAGACGTTCGAGTTATCGAAGTTGATCTGTACTTGTAAGGGTTTGAATTTAATGATCACATTGGATCGCCAAAACCTGGTTTGATGATTTGATTTTGTGTAAAATTGAAAAAATCGGGCCCGGTTTGCGGCAGTGATCAAATTTTGAGTTCTATTGGTTTCGATTAAAAATTATCATTACTTTGAGTGATACGGATTTACTCAGATAATAATCATTGATTCATGATGATAAATATTTCGATCTAAAATATAACTCATACAACCTCAAAAAATATCGTTTACACCTCGCCAAAACCGCCAATCTAACCGATTAATAGGCGTTCTCTTTATTGTTTTCAGGAATAATCGAGATATATCTCCGTTGGCAAATTGGCTATCTTCCGTGCAACAAAAGTTTTTTTTTATTTTTTGAAGAAAAATAAAAATTACTTTAATATTTGATTACGACCTTTTTTCTTTTCTGATTGCCAAACGGGGATCCGTATTTGATGAAAAACGCTGCCTGATTTTTAAAAGTGGCAAATAAAAATTTTAATCCGATTTTCATTTGTCTCCATAATTATCAATTCTAAACCTGATACTTATATTATAAATCCAAAGAATATTGTGAATCACTGTTGTTGATTGGTTGGTAAATTGGCAGCACCCTGTGTCGTGGCGTCCATCGAAGGACGGGTCTCGGCTGATCGGACACATGATCCTGAAGAAGGACAACGTGGATTTGTCCTCAGGAGCAGCGGTCCTCGGACTCAAGATCTTCGATTCAGGCCACACGGGGGCGCTCGTTGAGAAGGTGGTCCGCGGGAGCATAGCAGACACGCTCGGCAGGATAAAGCCAGGTAAGGATTTGATAGGAAATCCATGTAATTTTTAGTATATTTGGTAGAAAAACCATGTAATTTTTAGTATATTTGATAGGCAAGCCATGTAATCTTTAGTATATTTGATAGGCAAGCCATGTAATTTTTAGTATATTTGGTAGGCAAGCCATGTAATCTTTAGTATATTTGACAGGCAAGCCATGTAAGTTTTAGTACATTTGGTAGAAAAGCCATGTAATTTTTAGTATATTTGATAGGCAAGCCATGTAATCTTTATTATATTTGATAGGCAAGCCATGTAATCTTTAGTATATTTGATAGGCAAGCCATGTAATCTTTAGTATATTTGATAGGCAAGCCATGTAATCTTTAGTATATTTGATAGGCAAGCCATGTAATTTTTTGTATATTTGGTAGAAAAACCATGTCATTTTTAGTATATTTGGTAGGCAAGTCAAGTAATTTTTAATATTTAATAGGAAAGCTGTGGGTAATTTTTATTTTTTTGGAAGGCAAGCCAGGTTGCTTTTAGTATTTAGTAGACGAGCCAAGTAACTTTTAGTATTTGATAGGAAAGCCCGGTAATTTGAATCTAGTCCGTTTGAATAAGGGAAAAAGTCCAAAAACCAATTTTTAGAAAATCGAAAACAAAAACCTGTATAAGTAATGGAATTTTCATTGCATAACCACCAAATTTTTTATTGGAAATTCAAGATCCTATTTAGAAAAAAGGCAATCATCGAAACAAATATAAATACATTCAAAAGTATTTTATAGTTGAAAAACGTTGATGGACTTATTCCCTTTTTCAATCTTATGATCTTTTCAAGTGGAGAAAAATCTTAAAACCGCTTAAATTGACGTTTAAATTATATTTATGCTTAGTTCACAACACACAAAAGTGAGAAATAGAAAGATTAAGACAATGAAATTTAATAATTTTATGAAACTATGAGTCATTATAGCAGAATCAATGGAGTAAATGAATATGAATGGATCCAAACATTCCCTGGATAAAAAATTAAAAGCACTTTTAAATTAAAAGCAAATTTCCTTTTAGCCCAGTTTAAACTACAAATAATAAGAACAGAAAGACAAATTAACATTAATTCCAAATTAATCGAACTAATATACAAATTAATCGAAATACTATGAATGGACATCGATTTCGCAATTTCAAGGGGTTATATCTCCCTATAGGGGGGGTAGTCATTTTCCCCCTCTTCCTATTCATGTGTAGAGAAAAGCTTGGAGATTGTTTTGAGCACAAAAAGTCAATTTGTCATGTTTTGAACGTAATTTTTAATATTTGGTAGGAGGGGAAAAGAAACACGAAAAATTTCATTGATTATTTTGCTCTTGGGGGACATTAAGATCACACAATATCGGAAAGAGATGTAATTCATTCACACTGCCTCTCCTCAAAACCATAAATAAAAAAAAGATTCATTTAGTTGATACAGTCAAACCTGTTTTTGTTTGGGCTTTTTTTATGCTAGTTTTTTTATTTGTGCTACTTTTTTGTGCAATTTTTTCTGTAATTTTTTTGTGCGGTGTATGAAAATTGGATCATAGAACAAAAATCTTGTACCGTATCGGGCTACCGAGACATATAAAAGGGTCTAGTGAAGCAACAAACGTCACCGACCACGTGGTAACTACTGGAAAAAGTCTACGGTCCGTTAAAAACGGTTTCTCAATTCAGCTATTGGGTGGGTATTGCGTTACGGTACGAATGTAAAGAATTTTTCGATTCAGCTATACGGAAGGATTTTCGCTGCGGTCCTACGTTAGACTTTTTTATGCGGTCCCTATCCCCCGCATAAAAAATTTATTTTTATTTGTGTTGCAAAAACTATTTTTTATAGCTACTCGCGAAGTTTTGCGTGGATTTTTTGGGGGGATTCCTTTTATGCGGTCCTTATCCCCCGCACAAAACAAGTTTGAGTGTACTGTGATTCAATTGGACCAGATCGTTTTGGAAAGTATTTAAATTTCCTACTCTCTCTCTCCCTCTCTTTCATTCACATAACCTCTTCCATACTCTACCTCACTCTCTTTTTCCCTTTCGTTTTTTCTTTCATTTCTTTCATTATTTTGTTTTCTCTTTCTTTCTCTAAAAAGGAGGTTAAAGACGAAACATGCAATTCAACATTAATGAAAAGGTTTCTCATTTAATCCACAGAACGTAGACTCAATCTTTTCTACAAGATTCCTAGTTTTCTCTTACAACGTATTTTAAAAATTTGTCAGCTTTAAAATGAAAAACTTCCTTTAGAAACCCTTGCCGTTTCTCCATAGCCTCCTATTCACCGAATATTTCACTAAAAGTTATGATCCGTCGAAGTCAAAATAAAACCCGATAATGCGTTTTGGTGTCATTTAAGTTCACTAATGGGAGGCTTGGAAAGTAGCCAAGATATAATTTCGCTACCAAAAGGAAGGAAAGGCACAACCTTCGCACATCAGGATTTTATAATTTAATTGTTAACAGCGTTTTCCAATAATTTGTTGATTACACAGCTCAGAGGTTAATACTTATAACCGAATTCCCCCCCAGGCAGGCTATTCAAAAGTTCCTACACCTACATATTTTATTGACGTTAAATATGGAAAAGGGAAAGAAAGTCAGTATTTAAAGGTTATACGGTTATATAGAATCTTTTTTTTTCTGATTGAGGTACTAAAGTTAAAACGATGTATATTTATAAACGTTATGTAATGTTGGTATTTTTTCAAACCAGTCTCATTATAGAATGAGTTAATTAACATAATTGTGTAATTACGTTTCGATGAAAAAGCTACCTGGTCTAAAAAATTTACCCGTCTATTTATCCATTTCCATTCGATAAAATTTTACGAAATAAATGAAGATATCTTTCCAGTCTCCTCTAAAAAAAGATTTTTCACTACTTATAAATTAATGTCAAAACCTCTATTGCAATTATTTCCTACGTCAATAAAGCTCTTAAAGTAAATGATACCCTTTTTTAGGTGATGAAATCATTGAATGGAATGGAAGAAACCTACAAAACAAATCTTACGAAGAAGTATTTGATATCATTTCTGAATCTAGGCAGGAACCCCAAATAGAACTTATAGTTTGTCGACATATGAGGTAGGTTAAGTTCATTTCTTGTATCCTTATTACCTATCTAGCATTTAAAAATTGTAACTTTATCATAAAAAAGCTATTGATCTGTGCATCAGATCGTAATCAGATGTGTTATGGTTACAAACTTTAACAAGTTTAACCACTTTATGATCTGGTCAAAGCTGCTATATCACGAAGTGAACATAACATTTTTGACTATTTTCTCGAGTTTTTAGCTTTGGATATTACAGACACATAAGATTCCATGTTACGATATCTTGATGTAAATGTAATTGCATTATACTCCTGATTGGCAAAGCTCATCACTTAAACGGCTAAATTTTTAACTTTCCTGTTATCGTAATCACATAGAATTGTAATTGTGATAGAGATAAAATACAAAATATACTAATGCCTTGAATTAGAGATGTCACCTTTTGAAATGTAAGTTAAATTTCACCAACATCATTATTAACATTATGATACCTTTTAGGAACGCTTGCCGAAATGACCAGCCTATACGACGGCATACGCATATAGGGGCGTCATCAGGCAAGACGGGTAAGAAAAACAATTATTTTTCAAAACGTAGTTTTTCATGTATGAATGACTAAAAAATTAACTCACTGTTAAGTAAATGTAGATATTTTAGAAAATAAACTGAAGCGAGTGTTTAACTTATAATCCTCTTTAACTCACCATTGTATTGATTTATAAATGATTTTGTAATTTCCCTTTAGTAATTTTTTTAGAAATACTGTACCGTGTTCTTACTACGCGATTCAATACTACGAGGGAGAAAATTTTGATTGTTTATTTGTATATCGCAGCGCGATTACACGCGTTTTTTGGTAATCTTGCTTTTTTGTAAGTTAACCATTTGTAAAACTTTAAAATTGTACGTCGGAATCGAACAATACTCGCAATCGCTGAGTATCAAATAGCATAAGTTCAATTCAATAGTCTTGTTGATTCTGGCATCTGATAATTGGAATTTCTTTCGTGAAAAATTTCCGCGAGAGATAAGGCAAAAACATAAATTAATATTAGTTGATT
Organism: Tetragnatha versicolor; assembly: GCA_024610705.1. Taxonomy (NCBI): domain Eukaryota; kingdom Metazoa; phylum Arthropoda; class Arachnida; order Araneae; family Tetragnathidae; genus Tetragnatha; species Tetragnatha versicolor. Next base: position 7,826,689 of record JANDEH010000010.1, read on the forward strand.
AATCTTAACAGTTATTTCGCGTTGTATAGGATTTTTTTTTCAAAACATCGTTTCAAAGGATGTTTTTAGATCGATCTTAACTGTAATCACTTCGCGCTGTATAGGATTTTTCTTCATTCTGTGTATTTTGGCAGAACCTTGGCTAGCGACCTTCGACACTCGCAAGCAGATGAGTCTTCAAGATGACCGAAGACCGAGCGTACTCGTAACGTCTCCCGACAAACTACCACTAAGGTCTCATCATGCTTCCTTACTAGGAAGGATTCAGGTATGATCTTAATAGTAATATAATAGTTACCTATACTCTGTTCATTTTGAACTGGCGCTTGAAAATATTTCCTTCCCCCACCACCGATCGGTAACCATAGCAACTATTCTCGTCAAAGTGACGAAGAAGGCTTACTATTGGCTGCGCGAAGAGTGTAACTATGGTTACGCTTTTAGTGTGGGGGAAAGCACTATTTCTCAAGCGCTAATTCTAAATGAATTGAGTATAACATAAAAGATAACTCTATAATAATTTTTAAATCTAAGTTATTTTTAAATCATGTTATCTATCTATGATGTATAAAACGTTTGTGCGTGGCTCAAAAAGAGTGTGTATTTATTTTCTGCCGTTGGCAACGATCAGTTTGTTTACAAAAACGGTTGAGTTGTTTTGATCTGATGAATTTTTCCGATTACCGTCGCTGATGATTATTTGCTGTTTAACCCTTTCAATACTTAGGATCCCGAGATCACTATTGGATCCAATGGAAAATTCGGGAGGGGGATGGGTCTGTAAGGGTTAAAGCATTAGAGGAATATAACAGTAATGCCAACTTAGGGGTTTTCCCCCCAAATTTAGGGGGGGAAATGTGGGATGGGATTTTTTTAGGGGTATTATATTTCTAGGGGTATTTTTAGAGATTTTTATAACTTCAAATATTTACTTTTTTTTTATTTCTAATTAAGCAAAATAAAGGTGTAATAGTATAGGCCCTGGGAAAATCTAATCTAGCGTATCATATTTATTTTTAGTCAAGGCTAAACTGGATCACCAAACCGTTAACTGTGTTATATAACGTTCGGTTGCGATCAAATGTTTAAAATTTATTATTTGTTTAATGATATTTTATCATTTTTAATGTATTATTTATTTAAAAATATTTAATTATTTATTTTATAAGTAATAAAATTTTTTTGGGGGATTTAGGGGTTTTTGATTGAGGCTTTAGGGAGATAAATTTTTGAGAGTTGGCAACACTGGAATATAATGAGACTATACTTGGTTGTAATGTTTCCTGACCCTATGACGTCATTACGTGGAAGGAAAAACTGAGTAAACAGAAAGCATGTTGGGTTGCTAGGAGGGTTTTCGGGACACACATCGTGATAAAAAGACTGTAACACACACATGGGTTTAACAAACTAACCATATTTCTAAATTCTACTTCTTACTTGATTCTTGCTTCATATAAAACCTCAACCAAAACAATCTTAATATCACTAAAATTCAGACTACTGCTATGTGGCAACTACTTCCTCTCTTTGTTAGCCAGGGTCAAGTAATGTTGCAGTCTATACTCGAATGCAACTTAAGTTGAGCCTGATGTCATGGCCACGCGGAAGAAAATCTGAGTAAACAGAAAGCCTGCTGGGTTACTAGAAGCTCTTATTGGCTGGCGAGTTTGAGAGCGAGTTGTACTACTACACCTTACGCCACTTGAAAAAATAATAATAATGAACATTTTATGCATATCGGGATGAAAAGATGCTTAATATACGTGGATTTTAAAAACTAATCATTATTCAAAATTGAAGCTCTAAATTTCACTCAAAATTCAAACACCTCGCGGGGGACTACTTTCTTTGGTTGCTCTCAGCATATTTCTACAGGCTCTAGTTAAATTGTACCTGAGTATAGTACAACACTGTTCAACAAATTAGACCTTCAAAATTTTTTCCTTGATGAAAATAGTGGGGGAACAGCCCCTCCCCCTTTTTACGTTTTTCGACGACTTTATAACTTTAAACTCGACTTTCAGGGTCAAAAAGCATTGCTTTAATCTTCAAATTGCCTCCCAGGGGACGAAATATAATAAATAATTTATAAATAAAATAAATAAATTAATAAATATAATAAATTTATGACAAATGGATAGGTTTAAGGGGTAATTACCCCCTTAAAAATGCAAAAAATCGTTAAAAATAGTATGATTTGTTATGCCCTATTTATTTTGGTTATTTTTTACGCAATTCCTCTTTGAAGGGTCCTAATCCCTCCCCAGGGACCCAAATTTAATGACAATATGTAGCAATAATTTTTACTAAAAGCGGTTAAGGTGTTAACGTCCCAGAAGCCCCCGCGGAAGAGTTCGGAAGACTCCCAGAATCGCGAAGGCACTCGCAAGCTCAGGAATTATTATTGATGATTTTGAAAATATTAAAAATGATGTTTTTCTTATATTTTGGGTCTATCCTAAGTAGAAACTCTTCAGTTCTTTAACAACTGACTGGTTTTAGGGAGTGAGGATTCCATGTTTAAAGATGTTAATAGATGCAAGGATGTGGATAACAATTAGGGGGCATCCTCTTTAAAACTGAGGGTGATGAAGGAAAAGAAAATGGGTGTCATATTTGACTTCAGCAGGTCATTTTACACAAGAATCAGCTGAAATTCAGTCTGTGGCATTTTGACTTTTACTTTGCACAGCAGTTTTACTCTAAGTGCAGCATTGAACCCTTCCGTGGGTGCTTTGGGGGCGTTAACAGCTCAACTGCTAGTAACAACAACTAGTAAAAATAATTGCTGCATACTGCCATTAAATTTGGATCCTGGGGGAAGGGTTAGGACCCTTCAAACGTGAATTGTGTAAAAATAAGCGAAATAAATAGGGTATAACAAATCCTACTATTTTAACAACTTTTTTTCATTTTAGGGGGGTAATTACCCCTTAAACCTATCCATTTGTCATAAATTTATCATATTTTATTAATTTGAACCTTTCTGTCCCCTGGGGGGCAATTCGAAGACTAAAGCAATGCTTTTTGACCCTGAAAATCGAGTTTAAAGTTATAAAGTCGTCGAAAACGTAAAAAGGGGAAGGAGATGTTCCCCGAAAATCCTGAGTCAATTGAGAATTTTAAGGGTGATTTTCGTATTCAGCGACCCAAAATCTACAAGAAATGACTATTTTCATCAAGGAAATTTTTTCTTTGTTGAACAGTGTAATTGATTCTATTATGCAAAGCTACACATTTATATTATTATGTGTGTGGTAGGGGGGATTAGGTGCTTAGAAATAATCTTCACGATCACTCAAAGACAAAAGTGGCTATGGGCCAATGTGTTTCATGCAAAATTTACTTTTAATGTGAGATCTAACACACAATATTCCATTTTACTAAATGTTTCTCGTTTTTTTTATTGAAAAACCTTATCATAGTACTCTAGAAAAATAGATTTTGAAGTGCAGAGAGGTTATAAGAAATTGAGGGACAAATACAAATCAAGTCGACCAACTACAGGCGTAAGCCCAGAGTAGGAATCGAAGGAAAATCGAAATCGATTTGGAAAAATCGAAGAGATAGATCGAGTAGAGAAATGCTAAAGAGCAAAGGGATGCTAAAGAAAAATAATAATAAATCACGTAAAATATTTTAACATGGTAATAATGAGCTATTACCTTTGTATTTTGGTAGAGATTCTTATTTATAAAGGTGGTACGAGGACATATTAAGCTAGGAGGACTTCTTCGAGTTGAAAACCAATTGAGGCGTTTGCTATCAAAACCAGCTCATTCCATTTTTGGAAATTTTACTAGAGAGACAAAAAACTTCTCCCGTCCACAGTTCTAAAGCTAAATTTCTTTTTAAAATTTTTAATTGTTGGTATAACCGGCTAGAATTTGTTTAGTTTTTCATTTTCATTCCAGGTGCATTACCTTGGGCGTAATTACACTAAGTAGGTTGGAATGAGCTGATTTTGATGCAAAAACAGGATTTTTCATGCTTTTTTTTCAGTTTTTTGTTCAATTAAGTTGTGTGAAATTGGTGTTTTCCAGTTTATCAGTTAATATTTGTGTCTTTACGAGTTATAAATAAATGACCTACACTTAACTTTTTCGAATGATCTGAAATTTCACAGTTGAGATCACAGTCTTCACCTTTTCATCTAATTTTGGGTTGGAATGAGCTGGATTTGAGCTACATCCCTTCATCAGGTTATGAAGGACCCTCTAAACTTTCAAAATATGCAAAAAAGTGGATTTCAGAAAAATATGGAATGAGCTGGTTTTGATAGCAAACGCCTCAATTGTATTGATTCTCTGAAAAGGTCTTGATTTAGAGGATGTAAAAACCTTTTAAGGAATATTGAGTTTTCCCCTTTGTATCCGAAACCTCACTTAGAGAACTACGCTTTAGTACTTAGTCCAAGGTATACTGGTGCAAAGGGTTTCAGCTTTTCCCGACTATAATTATGGGAATTTTAAACTATTATTGAAACATTAGTTTCTCTACATTTTTTTCAAAATAGTATAACTAGAACATAGATTTATTTATTTTCATATTAACGATTGACCAATTTCTCTGTAGGTGAGACTGTGGTACGATTCCCGTTCCCTGCAGCTAGTTGTTACAATTATTAAGGCGTCTGACTTACCTTCCGGTGTCGAAAGGCATAGAAATCCATATATTAAAATGTTTCTTCTTCCGGACCGTAGGTAATTCCCTTCTTTTCTCTTTTTGTTTCTCTTATTATTGGTAGTATGTCTTAGTCCTAAACTGTGTAAAAATGCTAAAATGAATTTTTCTTTTTTCCAGTGAGAGAAGTAAAAGACGTACGAAAACAATTGCTAACACTAATGAACCCCATTGGAATCAAACTTTTGTATATTCTCCTTTAAGAAGATCCGATCTTCAAACCCGCACGTTAGAAATTATCTGTTGGGACTACGATAGATATGGTTCAAATGATTTCCTTGGTGAAGTAAGCTATTACTTTTGTGTCCCAGTCTAATAAGAATGCCTATACTGCAAGGGCAATTAAATAAATTATAAATACCTAAAATGGTAATCTTTTCAACCCTAACTAATAAGTTTTACTGCAAGATTACTTGACTACCAACTTGGTATTTTAATATAAAGCAACACAAAGTTAAATATATGTTCTACAGAATTTTTAAAATACTTAAAGTTGCTATTGATTCAAAAATTCTATCTAATTGTTTTTAAATTTTAGGTGCTAATTGACCTGTCAACAGCAAATCTAAACAACGAAGAGGAATGGTACAGAATGACTACTCGTGAAGAGAGTTTAGCTGCTCAATTAGTAAGCCTAGTTATATTTCAAAATTCAAAATTATTTCAAACTCTTTTCTCAATATTTCAATTTTTTCTATTTCTTTTCAAGCAATATACTTTTTGATTTTTTTGCAATGCAATACACTTATATTTCACGATCATAGTTTTTTGACATTGATGCATTTGGTAAAAGTTTTTAATTTCTCAAATAATAATTTAAATTCGCAAATTCCATTTTTTTCTGATCACTATGTTCAAAAGCTCATGAAAGCCAATGTCTCAAAACATTTCATAAGTTTCTTAATTTTATGCTCTTATTAAAAATTCGCGGACCTTTCAGGTTAGATTCGTAATGCCTAATTTCCTAAAAGATTTTGCCAATAATTTATTTTAGAAACTTGCTTGATATTTTGAAATTCTTACCACTGCATTCACCACTAACTTAACCTAAGGTTAACCTGAAATCAAGCTTTTTCGCGAACTCTGATTGGCTTAAAACTTTGTGCCTTTTTCAACTACCAATCAGAAGTTTTGATTTCAGGTTAACCTTAGGTTACTTTCTTTTGTTTTACTTTTGTACATGCTGAATTCTATTTCAAATGCCAAATTATCCTTTGCAGCAGAGAAACAACATGTTTTTAGAAGCTGAGTTATCAGGGTCAGCAACCTCGGTCGATCGTCTTTCTCCTCCTTCCTCCATTTCCATATCGCGTCTCTCTGATAGTGATATATCTGAGCTTGATTATGACGAAACTCTTCCTGTAACTAGAATAGGTAACCAACTCCACATCATTTCTGCTCTCTTTCTCTACCCACTGATTTCACCCATTACACCAACATAAATTCAGTCTAAACCAGTGTTTCCCAACCTTTTTCGCCCCACAAAACCATTCTAAATTTTCCATGCCCCCCATGTCTTTTTTCGAAAATCCTTCTTGAAAATTGATAAAAACCTGGTGGTCCATGCCCCACCTGGGGGGCAATTTGATTGAAAATTTTCAAATTCCCCCCCCCCTAGAAAATCATATTGCGCCTCACGTTGGGAAACACTGGTCTAAACATTAAAAGATATTTATGTGGTAAATCAAACAACCTATTACTTCCATTATGCCTGATACACCAGATACATATGATTTATTCCATGTTATTTTATTGATTATTGTATATTTTATTCATACGAAACCTTTTCAAAAGAGTTAAAGGGGGGGCACAAAAGAGACAGGGACATATTTAATCAGGCTCCCCTCCCCGAAATTCGGACATGATGTAGCAAAATAAGTTAAAACCCTGTTTCTGGGGAAAATACATCTAATCGTCCATCTAAAATAATTTCTAATTTTTAGAGAGTATTAGGACCCCTACCTAAACATATTTCTATATATGCCACTGAATTTGAGACTTATTAAATTTTGTCTTATCATTTAAATAGGAAATAGGACTATATGTCGTGTATGACCAATTTTGTTTATTAGAATAAAAAATTAGTTAACTATTTTAAAAGTTGCAGTCAAAGGAGTGATCTAAACTGGGGGTAGTTTTGGGGTCAACAAAAAGAAAAACAAAACCGTCAAAATAAAATGATATAAATTCTTAACACCTTCTAAACAAAAAAACTATACCCCAAAAAAAGTAATATGTACTTGTATACTTAAAATACTACACGTTAGAAGTGCTTATACACAGTGTATGCACTCTGTACCAACAAAGTAGGATATGTGTTCTATTAAATCAGATTTAATTCAGAAATTTGAAGGATATGTTTTTCTCAGTTCAGGTACATGGAAGCTAAATAAAAATTTACACAAAACGAAACATAATAATTAAGATCTAACATGTTAAATGTAACCAATATTCATACTAATAGTTTAATGAGAAAAAATGAAAGCAAAATGTCAAAAGAAAAGTTTTCTCACCTGACGTACATCAATACAGTCCTTTTCATTACCACCTTCCCCCACAATGAACAGAAATGTACAATACAATAATTTTCTCTTGTAAGAAATGATTTATTTAACCCTTTCAATAGGAAAAAAATCAGTTTAGGGCGCCTCATTATCGTGGAAACGGTTTTTTCTTCTCCAAGTGATTATTTTGACGAAATGACTTTATCTGAAGTCTAAGGGACGCAAAGACGTTTCAACAACCTCAATGCTGTTACAAGCTAATATTTAAATTGATTGATGGAACAGCATATTTGTCCCGCTGTATTGAAAGGGTTTAATTCAAGTCAGATTTTTGCTAATCTCTTAACGTTATATTTTAATGCTTGCTTAAAAAGTTTAGAAAGCTTTTTTTAAATTTTACTTATGTCGGTATTTCGCGTGCATCAAACAACCCAATTCAAAATCTTAAAATCTTTAAGCTTAATTCATCCATATAATAAAATTTTCCCTTCCCACTTTTAACTAAAAATGGTTGGGATACTGTGAGATGCAGTAAAAATGAAATTGAATCACTTTGTAGTAATATTCAAAGCGTGACTAATGTGGTGTTTTTTGCAGACCGGTATTCTCATGGGGATGCCAGAAGTAGTCCAACCCAGATGGGTGAGGAGCTCGGGGGTAGGCGGTCTAGGAGAGACCTGTGGCCGGACGATAGGCGGAGGTCCAGTACAGGTATTTACGGTACCATACTGTCGAGTTTTTCTAAAAATTTTAAAATTCCTGTCTGTGACATCACCGATTGACCTAATTGGCGAAAAAGATAGAGCGAGAGAGTCATCTCTGACCCGCTAATTAGGTAGATAGAAAGTATTGTGTGATCTTACGTAAATCGGTGACGTCACTGACAGGAAAAGTTGTCATCTAGTATAGTTATAGTCTAACCGCCGAGAGAAAAACTTTGACAGAAAAAAAACTTTGAAAAAGGTAAATCTAAATGATAGGGACACAAATTTGACAGAAAATGTGCTTTTTCAGTGTTTATAATTTACCTTCACCCCCAAAATTGAGTGGAGAAATCTGTTTCCTTAACAACCGCCACAATATTGTTCGATATCGAAAGGTTTTCTCGTGGCGGTCTGACTATACATTAATGGAGAGTCAAGCAACATTATCAATAAAAATACATCAATGTATTAAACACATCAATGCAAAATACATCAATACATCAATAAAAATCATCATTAGACATCAATGGAAGGGAGTCAAGCAACTGGAGTAACAAGCTGTTATAGTATAGTATTGGGGAAGGAAAGGGATTTTTTTTGTTAGTAAGAAATTTTACTTACTTTCTCTGATATAATAGACACACAAGTTTCATCCTATTTCACTTAACAAACAAAATTTGATATTTTGGTTAAATACAATTCATTTCTATAACCTCTCTGCATGTATTTAAGAGAAAACATTACAACCTCGATCCAGATTTCAAATTTGAAACATAAGTTTATAGCTGTTTCGCTGATGGTTTGATCCCCTTTGCCAGTGTTGGGAATAACGAAGGAACTAAAATCTACTCTGAAGTAGCTATTAAAAAGCACCAAAAATAAGTTTCTAATAAAAATACAATTTTATATCACTTTCAATATCATACCATTACACAATTGTTGCGAAGCAATGATGTGTAAATTATCACAAAAATTACGTTACTCGTAAAATAAGGCAATACTTTTCCTTATTTCGTAATCGAAGGGGGTGTTGTAGGGTGTCCCTTCTAGAAAAATCTAGTTATCTAGTAATTAATCTGTCCTTATTTAATTCCCTATATTTGTCCTATGTCTGTCCCTATATTTAATTATTGAATTGTCAGTTTGGAAATGGGAAAGCCCGAAAAAATGGGAAAATTGCCTTTTTGAGCTCAAAAAAATCTCCTAGCTTCGTTCTACGCATGCGTGGTAAGAGGAAAAAATAACTGCCTCCTATAAGCAGATATAGCCCCTTGAATTTGGCAACATCGATGTCCATTCATTGCATTTTTTATTTAATTTGAAATTTAAGTTATGTCTTGTTTTTCTTATTCTTTGTGCTGTAAACTAAGCCAAAAAGTTTTTTAAAAAATTTAAACGGGTGTTTAACTTTTTTCCAGCGAACGCTGGACTCCATCATTAAACCGCCTTTATGACTCGGTTTCATAATACCTTTGTATTTTATTTTACTTAGTTTTTCTATCTCCTTTTTTTGCTGTGAACCGAGCAGAAATATAATTTAACTGTCAATTAAAGAGGTTTTTAAGATGTTTTCAAAACTGTACAATATTTTTTAATATACTCGAGGATTGCTCTGTATTTTAAAAAGAATCCTGGATTTTCAGTAAAAATTTTGTGGCTATACTATAAAAACTCCATTACTTATACAGTTTTTTCGATTTTCTCCAAACTTGGTTTTTGGCTTTATTCCCTTTTTCATTCCGACATATCAATTACCTTCAATGAATGTTTTAATGGAATTGGTTTTTTTTTCAGTGAATCCCCGAGACATGTACTCGTACAACAGGGTGGAGCGGCGAGAGCCCCCCTCCAGCCTGGACTACCCCCCTCGCCTCTCTGCCCGGGTGCGGTCAAGATCCGTGGTGCCGGACGATGGCTCGCTGGCCCGCTCCAGGTCACCCCCCAGGAGGATAGTCGAGGCCAGTGTGCATCGCTCAGGATCGCCGCAAGACCAGGGGTCAGTCCTCAATTAGTGATTTAGGTGGAAAAATACAACATTGAGTGAACGATTTCAGATATAAATATGTAAAAATACTAAATTGGATAAATGTGTGTAGTTTTCTGTAACTTAATTGGAAGACCAGAGGATTTAAAAAAAAGAAATTCCTTTAATTTATAAATATTCGGACAGAGGGCGCCAGTGTTTATAAGAGGATGTATTATTTATTGCATGTGCTGGGCGGATGTTAAAACAATCAGATCGGTTGAAGCTGACGCTCCAAATCGGAGTTCTTTTTATACCCTGGATATCTTCGTCAAAGGAAAAATAGGGACCGGGACCTCAGAAAACGTTTTCCCCTTTATTTCAAGTATTTTCAATGGCGCCATCTGTCTGGATATTTATGAACTAAAACTTCAACATTTTCGTGTAACAAAACTCTTTGATCTCACAAGTAGGCAAACCGTATATTTTTATTAAACTTGAAACAGTTTATTTATTATTAACACTTTTTGTAACTTCCGTAATATAGAGTAGATAAGGGCATTTCTAACTTTTTGTATAACGGGAGAACATTTCGGGAAAAAATTCGTCACATCGCACTTTTGAAGAGAAATTTCGTTATAAGCCATCATTTAGGTAAAAATTTTGATTTAGCCTTTTTTCAATGGTTTAACTGTATGGGAAGCAGTGCTTTAAAACATATCTGCTGACCTATAATTCTCACTAATAAGTGCTTCATGACGAATTTCGGTCATGAAGTGTGGGTGGACAAATTTTCTCTGTACATAGTGTCAATAAATCAGAAACTAAATAATTAAAATAAATTTCAAATAAAAAAATCGGAAATATCTCTTAAATTGTTCGGTTAATATGTATTTCTACTTCCTTAAGCGTTTCAGTAGATACGTAGTACCAGAGTACCACCTATGATTTGAGCCAACATTTTGTTTTAAAGTATCGGTTAAAATTAATGGAGGTACTATAGTCAGTGCCTAGTGCCGGTATTTTGATTAAATTTAACTTGAAATAAAAGTGTAACTTGCAGCTAAAGAGTACTTATTTTGGTAACACAAAATTATTTCCAGCTTTACTTAATGAAAATCTGTATAGCTTTTTTCCCAATCTTACTCAAATAGTAAAATTTTATGTTCACATTCGAATTCGCTTTGCAGTATGCATCCACATGGGACCCCCAAAAAGCGTCAACTTCCTCAGATCCCCCCGAAACGCGCTGTCCGCAATCAGATGACGCTCGATCTAGAGCGACAGATGAAACTGAGGACGCAAAGGAGTGGTAAGAGACATTTATCTTCTTTCATATCCACCCGTTATTTTTACCTAAAAGTTAAGTGATTAAGTTTTATTTTGAGGAATGAAATGTTTTTCCTACACTAGACTACAATGTTTCTTGACCCTTGCAAGGAAAAACCGAGTAACCTGTTGGGTTGCTAGGAGGAGTTTCAGTACGCAAATCGTGATAAAAAGACGCCATAATACATGGGTTTAACAAACTAATCATGTTTTTCAATTGAAGTTCTTAATTTCAGTCAAAATTCAGACACCACGTCGGGAACTACTTTCTTTGTTTGCTTTCAGCCAGAGTCAAGTAACGTTGCAGTCTAGTATATAGTTATTAAATTTTACTTAAAACACACATAAATATAAAGTAAAATGTTTTCATTCCGAATATTCACGTATAGAAAACCTTTATAAAAAGGGAATTCTCATCCACATCTTTCTATCAAATTTTCAGCGCACCTAACAACAATCTGTGATATCTTTTAATGATATAATTACATAGAATACAAAACCTTTCCATTCACTTCTAGAACACGCAGAAAACTTCCTCTATCGTATTTTCTTTTTTAATTGACACCTTTGTGCCATTATTTTCCCCCAATTACGGTAAAAAAACATCTGTTCAATCAATAAAACCGTTAGATCGCTATCATCGATGATTTGCAAATACAACTCACTTTTTTCTATCAATATCAGTTACTACACTTCAATAGAAGCCACACTCAAAGTAAACAGACTTGGAAAGCTGGCATAGTAAGTAGGTTTAAGATAGATCTCCTTTTTATTTATTACTTTTCTCCTTTATTTTTAACAACTACCTTACAATGTTGACAAATTATTTTATGAAAATAAAATAAATAATTTAACATTTCACCAAATATTTTTACGACGTTACTGTAACCAACCATTTGGCCCCAAAAGTTTTAACTTTCTGTATTACAGAAAGAGGCTTTTTTTACTCTAAAGTCTAATAAGTAAATTTACCCAATTGCTGATAAATATGCAAGTCGATTGTACCAATTTTTGTTAAAACATTGATTCATTTATTAGGTGTTGCAGTAACAACTCTTTACTCTCTAAAACTAGGATTACTATTTTTTTGGGGGTCTAGCCAAGGACATATTTCTAAATCACTTAAAGTCTCAATACTTTACTAAAACATTCAACTTCATTTATTCGGCTGAATTTTCACCAGATATAAATATACTTATATGTCCAAAATTTATGAAATCCTTGCCAATCACAAAAGTTGTCATACCCGAAGAGAGGACAGTTTTGAAAGCACATACACCTTTAACCAGTAAACACAAAACCAATATAGTTCTGTCAATATTGGTCTTGGCAAAAAAGGCTTCCTCTGAAATATAGGTCAATGTCAAGATTTTAAAGTGAATACAGAAAGTTATTTGAGTTATGTGCTTCTTATATTGAGTGAGTTAAAGGCGTTTAAGCCTTTCGACCGAAATGAAAAACGTGAAACAACGTGCCATATTTTAGCTAAATACAGCATTGGGTTCACTAAATTTCAACTGGAATTTTAAATATGTTAATTCATAATACAAATTAGAGAAAAACAGTGAATATTAACGAAAAACCTTAAAAATGGGATGAATAATCAATTTATTAACAAAAATTTACAAAATTTAAAACAAAGATTCCCAAAAGTTTACACAGAATTAAAAGAAAAGAAAAAAGAAAATTGCAAATACATCCCAAAGGAGCCACAGCTCGTCCATGAGTTCACAGATTTCCAATTTAAGTATTTTAGTGAGAGGGGGGACTTGGCTGGGGCTAAGGAGTTTATTTAGTAAAAAGTATATATTAATTCGAGTTTGGTATATTAATAAAATTTTAATAAGTAGCAAAGATATGTATTTATAGCTTAAATACATAAAAGCATGTAAATAAACCGAAGTATGTATAAAAAATGGTCTAAATATATCAAAAACTTCTTGAAACTTGTAGTATTAGAGAAAACTCTGCTATGTCATATTTCTGAAGAGATATGTGGCTACATATAGCAATCCCAGAGCGCTTGTTATAAATATTTTCCGTTGCAGAGCTGTCTACGGCTATCGTGTCGGACAGCGAGGTGTCGCCAGGGCGCCACCACAGCCTGGACAAGCAGCTGAACGTGCACCCCCATCCCCCCAACCGGCCCAAGGACGCCCTGGAGAGCGACGAGTCGGAGACCAGCTCCGTCTCCAAATACAGTGTTACCAGTGCCTTCTCTTCACAGTCTGAACACCCCAGGGGCAGCAGGACCCTCAAGTGAGTCCATCAGTGTCTTTCGAAATATATTCGCAATCTCTTAGAGTAATCTGTGTTCATAAAAACTGAGTATACTGTTGAACTGAGTGAACTGTTATAGTAATCTGACACTCTCGTAGGGGTTTATTTATTTATTTAAAGACAACACACACTACAGATAAAATCCAAAGTATTTTCACATCACTTCTTAAAAACTAAACGACATATCCAAAATATCAAGATCCTTACATTAGAGTTTAAAAATGTCATTAAATCTGTATAAAAGAAAATTAATAAAATAATTGTAATAGTTACCCATCATTAAACGTGTTAAAATCGTTAATCGTTTCTCCATTCATGTAAAGTTTACATAAATCTTTGATTTTTAATTAATGTTTAAATAAACTTTTACAAGAAAATGAAGAATATTTTAAAATTCCAAAAATTGTATTATAATTTATGGTATTTAACTTGTTAATTGAATTTTATTTATTTTATTGTTGTTGCATTTAAAATTTATCAATTCTATCTAGTAAAATTGACACTTAAAATAATTTTTAAAAATTAGAGCAGTATTTTTTTGTGTTGTAGATTTTCGTATTTTCTCTCAATTCTCAATAAATTAACTACACACATCCGTTAAAACTATCACTAAATGTTGTTTTCTTTGCAATGACCGAAACCCAAAACGCGCCTGTAAAACGATTTCTCCTTAAATAGACATAGTATACAGTGAAACAAACTTTACAGCCTGCTTGGTCGTTGTGAGCAGAATACTATTGTGTGTTGTGATCTTAATTTTTACATAAAATTTGAAAAGCAAGCATTCTTCACAGGAAAAAGTCCCTAATTACAAATTAAGGTTTTGTAACCTTGTGACAAGGTAAAAGACAAGCAGCTCTATTTGACGTATATAAGGTTGGCGGTAACCTTACGGAAAAACCTTAAAACTAGGTTAAAAACTGAGGTAACTGGTTCTGAGAAGGCCTTTTGAGGGTGTTTCTATAATATCTTTCTGCAACTTCATAATGCAAAGTCTAATACAGTATTGCGCAAAAATTTCTCGACTTGCTTTGTTTTTGGAAACCCTATGGCAATAATAAGAGAAGGTGATGTTATCTGGATAAAGGTGCAATTTTTTTCTAAACAAAATGTAATTTTACTCTTGTCTCCCCCTACTACTGAAATTTTAAATGAATTTCTTTTTTCGACAGAAAAACGCGTTTGTATTTATTATATTTGGTTTCCAGATTTAAAAAATATTTAATAGACGGTTTGGGCTTTATATTCACATAACTTCAATCTTTTTTTAATTTGAGGACACTTCATCTTCAATTCAATATTAGTGAGTTCAAACGTTACAATAGGCCCTAACATTGACCCTTGTAAATTGTTTGGGTATTGGGTAATCCAATCCACCCCTCACCTACTAGTTTATGGGGTAACAGGAGGGGAAATTGTCTGTGAAAACTTGCGATTAATAAGTGAAGACTGAACTTCAAAAATAAGCTAATTACCAAAAGTAAAAAAAATATTAGTTAAACCCGAAAAACCTATGGAAGTACTGTCGGGGCCTGGTTAGAACGAAGTACCGACAACATCTTTAATCAACAACCAACTTTAATAAAAACATGGCTAACGTGGTAAACAAGGAAAGGTAAGAAAAAAGGCAAAGAATGAAATGCATGCGCGCTTATAAACTGTACAGTTATAAAAGTCCAGGAACGAGTTGAGACATTTAGAGACGAGTTGAGGTAATCGGGGCGCATTTCCACCACTCTACCATCTCCAACAACCTATAAAGTCGACTAAGCACCACAACAGTTGTTAGTAGTTTAAAATTATCCCGAAATATGGCCTTTTATGGAGAATCAAATCTAAAATGATCAATTATGGAAAATTTACTTTTTTGGCACTCAGATCGCTTTTGAAATCCAGTCTTCAAGTATTGCAGACTGAAACATCGCTTCTCTTTGCAGAGAGTTCACTTCCCCCACCCCTGGCTACGGTCCGGTGCACCCGCCTCGAGCCCACCGCGGCTCCCTGAACCGCAGCAGTAGCGACGGCGCCGCCAGCGGTCAGAAAGTGAGCAACGGCAGCCTCTCGGACACCGCTCTCACCGGCTCGGTGGAGAAGGTGTCCAAGCAAGGCCAGCAAGGAGGGAGCAGCTCTGGCGGTAAGATCACTCAGTTTGGGGGTCTCTCTGCCAAAAGAAGTAACAGCACGTCTCAGCTAAGTGTCTCTGGTAAGACACGTCATTCATAGAGACACAAGTAGAGATAGATTAACATTTAGTACCACCTCTCAATAGATCCAGTCTGTCTGTCTTCTCCTTCCCTCAACTCTATAGAGCACCATGAGAAGAGATTCTCACTTGTGTAACTTTTTTGTGGTCATGAGCTTCAAATGGGTCTTTTTAAATGCTTTGGTGTTATTACAAAACCAGATTCTTTCAAAACCAGACTTTTCCCAGATTTTCGTATAAAAACCAGAACTAGGTATTTTTTTGTGAATAAAGAAAATCCTTACAAGCATGGGGGATCTTTGTGAAATCTAATGGTCCTTTTTCCCCGGGGGAGGGGGGTTCACCCTTTTTGCCATCCAGTATGGCGTCCTGCTGCATCTCTTGTAAATTTTTATAAATAACACCGTATCTAAAATTTCACTAGTATCGATTACTCCTTTGAATAAGGGTAATATCCAACGTGCAAAGATAATGAGAAATTCTAAAAGGACAATGTGGAATTTTATTTGCACGTTAGTAAAAAATTTAAAAGTGAACAATTGTTTCGAGGATGCAACGTATCCCCTTCGTCTTTGCTGACAAAGGGGATCCATTGTATCCTCGAAACAATTGTACACTTTAAATTTTTCACTAACGTGCAAATAAAATGCCGTTGTCCTTTTAGAATTTCTCGCTTCTTTGAACACTCATTAAACAATCGACATTCATGGTCAACAATCGTTAGACGATTTGTAGTCACTCTAAGTCGACACCTGATTTAACTACTCGTAGAGCAAGGAAAGGATTCATTAAAGACTTGTTTCGTTTCCAGGCCACAAAAAGCGAATGGGATTCCGGAGAAAGAAGTCGTCAACGATAAACGTCCATCGTAGTGAAGAGGTGGCACCTTTAGAATGCCGCCATCTTGTGAAGCAAGCGAGCAGTGTCTCATCAGACGGAGAGGGGAGCTTGAGTGGAGACAGCTCAGTGTGAGTGTCCCAATTGTGTGATTTTTATTTGCGCGGTCTTTTTTCTGCGATTTTTTATTAGGTATATAAAAATCGCAGTAAAAAGACCGCACAAATGAAAAATCGCACAAAAACAGGTTCGAATGTAATCGTCCACTATGAAATTAATTAACTTTAATTAATGACTTAAACTGATTTAATAGGGGATAATGGGGTAATAAAGAAACATTTTAATTTGCTGCTTTGTGTGAGGGCCTAAAAATCTGAAAAAAAAAACACATAATATCCTTAAGACATACTTTTATATCCCATAATAATTTTATCGATTTGGAATAATTATTTCAGCGAAAAATTCCCGTTTTAAGTTGATGCTTCCAACAAAATCATCCTCCTAAAGTCAGGCTTTTCAACTATATTTCACTTTATCTTGTTTTTGCTATTAAATTCTTTTGGAATTTTTTAGAGAACATTTTAGAGGTAAAAGGGCTACATAATTCGCTTTTTGTTCTTGAATTTAGGGTTGGGGATCATTCTTAAAAATACCTCGTTTTTTATTACCCTATTTGAAGAACTAAGGGGTAATAATAAACACTAGCATTTTAGCCCTGAAAATTTTCTTCGTATTTTCTCTTTATTATTTCAATATAGTATAGTTTTTATTTTATTTATCAAGTTAGAACGTTAAATTCAATTAGGTTTGTAATTACTTCCTTATCATGAACGGTGGGATAGTAAGAAACACTTTTACTCACCACTTTAATGTATTTGTTAAAAATTTATAAGTAATTCTATTGAAACTGCATTTTTATATCATAGCACGAGATTTTGCGCTTATGATGTCATAAAATTATTTTTTTTTGGTTTATTTTTATTAATCAAATTATGAGTTAGTTGTACTTTGGGTTTTCTGGTTGTAATTTCTTTGTTTCGCGTTATGTCCTTTCTGTGCGTGTATATTTATGTAAAAAAACAGAGGTCTCTTATCTATAAGAGGGAATGTAAAATGTAATAGATAAGTCCTGGAAAATAAACTTTTATAGCATTAAAAAAAGTAATATCAGTATAAAGAATAGTTAATTTTCTTCCAGATGGTTACCAACAATTCGGCTTGTACCTGAAGGAGAGATTTCCAACTTCATAGAAGGCTTAGGCAGTGGTCAGTTGGTCGGGCGACAAGTGTTGGCTTCCCCGAGTTTGGGGGATATCCAACTGAGCCTGGCTGATAAGAAAGGGAGTTTGGAAATCGAAGTGATTCGAGCAAGAGGGTTGCAATCAAAAACAAAAACTCCTCCAGGTAAGTAAACTTCCCTGACCAGTTACCGCTGACTCCATTTCAGAATCCAGACACCGTTCATCAGCTCAACACAAGTCTTTTGGTTAATTTAACATTTTATTTTACCAACACCAACACGAGCACAGTACATAACGAACATCTAAAAAGGAACATGAAGAAACTCTAATGACTAATATTTAACAGATCCTCCGAGACCCGAGAAAATCCCTGGCTCCGGGCATAAAATTCCCTATGGGGATTATTCCCAAACACTCCCAGACTCTGGTCATGGGAAGGTGATAGGAAATTTTAAAGACTCTATTAACACTAATATAATCTCCATAGAAGAATACAGATTTGAGATGAAGAGAAGTGTTTATTAACGTTTTTAATGCTAAACAGTTTAAATGCTGAAAAATAGTTTCAGCCACACCAATGCTAGATATTGCCATAAAATTCTAATACAAATACATTTTTGCTCGAAGTACTAGAATGATGTTAAAGTATAGTTTTTTCATTTAGAATAGGCGGCTGAGACGTAATGTATTAGAAGCAGTTACTATTATAATTATCATCGAAAAAAATTGTCTTGTGCAATTACTAGGCAGCCTAAACAGTAGTAATTAAAATACTGTAAAATAGTTGGTCCCTGAGGTAGCGTGATTAGCTTTATTAGGCGTTATTGAGCGTTTTTGCTCCTGTTTCACCCGCCTATTCTAAATGAACGGACTATAGTAAGGGATCATGACCTGTAAAAATGTGTTTGATTCCGCTTTTTTCTCACAATCATAAAATAAAATTTGTATATAAGATGTATTTCGATCACCTACCTTGAATCGAAAAAGAAAAGAACTGCAATTTTTAACATGCGCAAATTCCAGTACATGTGGAGGAATGGGGGGAATGGGTCAAAAGTTAAATGAATATGGAGGCATTTGATAGCCCATACAATACCTCCGAATAAATCAATTCTGTTTAAAAGAGAGCACTTAAAAACGAGGAAAAGTCAGCACTTAATTTAATGATGTACCCAATAAAACAACTGTAATGTTTTAAGTATATTAATGTTTAAAAAAACTATAAATTTCTTGAATAGATTTTCACACTTCTTAGAAATTGCAATAAGTAAATGTTTTAAAATATTAAGGAATTTGACTTTGATTTAAAGATTTTTAAATAATCAAGGTTCCATTGTATTTTAAAATAGTTTTTTGGAAGTTCGACAAAAAGCTCTTAATAATTTTAGAAACTAAGTGCTGCAAGTTTGCTTCAAAAATGTATATAGTTACATGGATATTATGTATTTTACAGCGCCTTATGTTAAAGTATACTTAGTGAAAGCCAGAAAAGTGATAGCAAAAAGAAAAACAGCAAGTGCCAGAAAGACACTCGATCCTTTATATCAGCAGCAAATAGTATTCAACGAAGATTACCGAAACTGTATTTTACAGGTAAGTTGATTTTGTCTATTGGTTTTGTTACCATGACACTACATAGTAACATATATTACATAACAGGTCCTAAACCGGACTTTTGTTTCGGGGGGTTGACTCAACGTTATTTCTATAAGTTTTAGATAACTTAAAAGAAGTATTTTAACTGTGTTGCACATAATGTCAAAATGTTACAATATGAGCTACCAATAAAAATGGGGGTCCGGGGGTCACTCCCAGAAGAATTTTGAAAATTTGTCTCTAAAAGTAGTGTTTTAGTTCATTTTAAGACCCCCTGGGGTCTTCAACAACTGCTTAATCAAAAAAAAAACAACTGCGTGCAAACCACAGAATTTTCAAAAGAAAAAAGTCCCCTTTTAAACTAGTTTTTTATCTCATTTTGAAACTCTTTAGTGGAAACAATTTAGGGGTTCTGCCCAGAAAAGGTTTTGAAATTTTATCCTCAAAAGTAGTGTTTAAACTCATTTTGAGCCCCTTTGGGCCAAGAGGATTGCTCCTTGTAAACTGCAGAAAGGGAAAAACAGTATGAAAATTGATGTCAAAATATTTTGTGGAGGGGTTGGATACACATTAAGGTGGGTCATTTTCCTATGGCGAAAAAAAATTTTTACAAAGTCTATCGGGCACAGCAAGAAAAGGGTGCCAAATGGTCTCAAACTAACATGTGTAAAACATTATTCCATTATAATAACTCTTTTTGCCTCCGGATTGGCCTCAAATAGAACAAAAATATATAATTCTTCATATTTTTAAAAAATTATATAAATTAATTTTTGTGTCGATAACTTCTAAAAGCTCACAAATAAGGGTCTTTAAAAGCAATTTTAATCACATTAGTCACCTTTATGCATTATCAATACAAAAACAACTGCCAAAGTGGCAATATAATATGCTATCATATTAACAATAGCCGTAGAATAGGAGTCTCTTTTTTGCCAACAAACAGTGGATTGTCAGTGGTATACATATTTTAAATATTGGTAGTTCAGATATATTTTCCCTCAAGTTTGGTCAGTACAAAGCGGTATTTTTGATTTTTAAAAGTAGAAATAGTTAAATTTTTTATAAATGTGCCGCGCTTTCAAAATTCATCGGACAGTTATTTCACTGGCTGGTATTGGGATCCAAATATGATCGCAAAAATTTGTTGAAACAATTGTCGAATGGATAATTAGTTCATTAGGCAATATATCAGTTATCATTCGCCTCAGTCTTGATTTACCTATTTTTTTGCTATAACAATAGACTGAAACCCAGGTCCATGAAATTATACTTCTTTGGAGGGAGGATTGAATCAAAATGGCTCCTTAGCATTTCCTTATGCGTTCATAAAAGTTAAAATATAGCAAATTTAACTGTTTAAGATAATTACAAGTAAGTTTTGAAAAGTTATGTAGCTTATTTAAAAACTTAGGGGATAATACTGAGCTTTATGCTGAAAACGGGGATCTACTGCTCTTCTTAAGAAAATGTTGCAAAATTTGACAATTAATATGTGGTTTTAATTTATTTTTGGACATTAGTGACTCATATGGGGTCCTTTGGGATGGAATATTCCTAATATGCCAAAGAAATTTCAAGGAAAACCCCAACTCTTAAACAATTGTCCAAATGTTTTCCTTATGGAGTTGAAATATAACCCCAAAAAGGTACCCACCTTCTGAAATCCATTTTTATTAAAAATTTAATGTTTTTAACATCCTACTCAACTGGCAATATTAGTTTCGCACATTTTTTTTATTCAAGCAAGAAATTTTTGATTGCCAGTTGTAACCATTGAGATATTTCAAAATATGTTGTATTACAACTCAAGTATTTCAACTCTGGTTTCATTTATAATTATTTTACAGTCTTCAATGATGATTTTTATACCATTGTGCACATTTACATTCATGAAGGATTCATGAAATCGAGGTAAAAGCTTGATTTTCGTTTGTCCATTTTTACATGAAATTACTATATTAATTGAAACTTTGAGGCCAATCCGGAGGCAAAAAGAGTTATTATAATCAAATAATATTTTACACACGTCAGTTTGAGACCATTTGGCACCCTTTTGTCGCTGTGCCCCTGGGAAAATGTGAAACAAAATTTTTGACCCACCCTAATACACATAGTAAAATGAACAAAGGCTCTTTGGAGAAAACGGTTTGTCCTCTAGAAAAATTATTGAAATCAGACGTAGTGTTTAAACTCATTTTGAGCCCCTTTGGGCCAAGAGGATTGTTTGAAGGGAAAAATACTGAAGAAAGCATGTTTCCGCAGGTGACGGTGATGGGCGATTACGGGCGCATGGAGAAGAAAGGGTTCATGGGAGTAGCCCAAATCATGCTCGACGAGTTGGACCTTTCCAATTTTGTGATCAGTTGGTACAAACTGTTTCATCATTCTTCACTGGTCCACCTTCCAGCAAGTGTGCCACAGAATTCGCTGATGTCGGTGGACAGCTTCGGCTGACTACAGCAGTATTCGGACTCTCAAAGTGCCACTTGCGCTGCCGGCTGAGGAAGAGTGCCTACAAGAATCAAGTAGAAATATTCCTCATCAAGACTACTTTCCTATCTCTTCGACCATATTTTCTATCCACAGTGCAACCTTCTCGAGCACTTTTACTGTGTATCATCCACTCAGGGCCCACTGAATCTCATCGACGAATGCCAAACTATTGCCAAAAGAACAAAGTTCGCTCCAAAACAGACATTCTATGGATTTTGGGAACATTTTGGGCTATGATTTCGAAACTGCAGTTTTATGATTTAGTATTATCGACCTAGACAGAAAAGAAATTAATTTCCCTTTTTATACACTCCTTGTACATCAAAGAACTATTAGTTAAAATGAAAGTAGAGACAATGATACACAATTAGTAGCCAGTCGAGAACGCTAAACTTTTTATCGGAATGTGTAAAATACTGTAAATTATCTTTCACAAAGCATATTTTCTTGAATGAACGGTGAGATATTCATAGAAAGGCATCAAATATATTCATTCCACTGGTAAGTTACCAAAATGATATATATTTGGTTCTTAGTTGTGAGTCGAGGGCATTTAAGTTAGTTTCAAGAAAATAGAATTACTTTTGGAACATAGGAAACAGAACAGTTTTATTTACCTATCGTAATTTTTATTTCTGTTGCACTGAATTCTTAAGTGTGAAGGACATTTTAGGAATTTGACTAGCAAACTTACTTTACTAAATGAAAGCAAGTTTTATTTACATTCTATACTAGGAAGATTTTCTATATATACATAATTTTTATCATCATTGTTGTGTTTTAAAGATTTACATTTTGTAAGACTCATTCAAGAGCTACGAATAATGCCTTGAGTATGTTTGTAACGAAATTCAGAAATATCGAGAGAAAGGTACGGAAGTCAAAAAAAGCAGAACAGGGAAAAAATCTGACTTCTAACTGAACACACCAGATTAAGCTCATGGTGGCTACAGTATCATATCATGTTAAATTTTTTTCATTGCAAATTATATATTATGCGACTAAAGTTGCAACATTTGTTGTCACAGCTTTTTTGGCTGTTTCCTTCAACATGAAGTTTGTTATACGCTTAAACATTTTAAAAAGTATGTTATTGATATGTTTTGATTATTAAATAATTCAATTATAACCATCATATCAAATAATGCATGCTAATACATCGATTATTACAATTATTCTACTAAACTAAATTAAATTTTCGTATTCATCACTTTAAAAATCTTGTGTCTTTCTTTGAACACTACATACAAAACTGAAGCTCAGATGGAGGTTCTACAGAACCTCACAAAGTACTCCAAATAAAAACTGCATCAAGAATCCTAGTCGTTCAACTAAAACATAGATTCCCAAACTTTTTGGAACCACCACCCCTCTTTAAAAAAAGAAAATTTTGTAAAGATACAGTATAGGACCATATAATCGAAAGTTAAGTTTTCTATGCACTTGAAAATTTAATCTGAAATATTTAGGGCTTTAATTAGAATATCTTTCTATAAAATTTAATGCAAAAACAATTCTTTACGTAATTCTGAACCCCTTTGTATGATACCCTGGGTGTATACCCTCTTTTCTATGTCCTAAGAAAATTTGATACGCCACCTGAAAATTTCTTGTTTTTAAATTAAAAATAATTTAAGTTATTATTTGTGAACCCGTAGGTAATGGGGGTCCGGGGGTGCTCCCCCGCATGTGCTTTAGTGTACTAACCGAAATTTTAAAAGTAGGTAACGCCCTCATATAGAAAGCTTTTACATCCTCTTTGGAGAGAATCGCTCATTTTGGGAACCACTGAACTTTAAGCAAGTAAGGAAATAGGAATAATTGATACTTCAACATCTTCATAAAGTGATTCGAACTCTCAACAGCTGCGCCTCCACTATCTGAAAGGAACCAGACCATCAGGTATTTTTCTAATACCTAGAGTGGTGACCGTGGTGTCTGAAATCTTGCGATAAAGTTACAGTCAGAGATAGATTGAATGATATTCAAATAAGGTAATCCCCTAATCATTTGGTGAGTTACGTATTGAAGAGATAATTCCTGAATCTCAACTGTTTTTCTTAATACAGAATATACTCTAGATAATAACTTCGTTTTGTCGGAAACCTCTATTTTCCGAAAAAAATATTTCCCCGTAGACGTTCCGTAGAAACTTGTTATGCCCGCGATATAACATAATTGAAATTTTTTAGTAAAAATAACATAATTGTTCAGCAACCTTTCCCTAACATGTGAAATATTCTGCAACTAAAACGGTTCTGGTATTGTTTTGTAACATCTGCATGAATATTATCAGTGAATCAGCTTAAATGTATTTTAAGAAGTATTTTATAGTCACCACTTTCAAAATTGTGGAAAAAATTTGGAGTTCAACATCCTTTTCTCCCTATTAACGGTATCTAGGTTTTCAACTAGGTGGTTATTCTATACTACTCAAAGAAGTTTACGGATATTGTGGCTTTGATACCATATTGGGCAAGCAAATGAAAAATTTGCAGTGGGTGAAGCATTTTTCATAAACTCTGGTCATTAAAAAGAGCTTAATCCATGCAGTTATTTTAAAAGAAAAAAAATATTTTCACTCTTGATCGAAATTGGAAAATGCTCATTTTGTGTGGTTAAGGAAAAAGTGAAAAGTCTATCAACGCTTAATTAAAAATCCATTTCTATTGAGGGATGGTTTCCTCGGACTAATAACAACGTTGTGCACCTGTTTGCTATCTAGTTTGTTATATTATTAATGAGGAGCTGGGTATTTTTTCCAACTCCCCTTTTAGAGCATTTTCCAGCACTTCAACTGTTTGAGAGGTATTGAAAGGGTAACAATTCATCTCTAGCATGTCTCAGACACGTTCTTTTAGATTTATGCTGGTCAATGTATTATTGCAATTTCTTCATCCTGAAGAAAATCATTCACTAAGGTAGCACAATGTTGTCTCCAGTTATCATCTCTTAACGTAAAATCATCACCGTTTACCAAAGTGTGACGTACTACCACAGGTGTAAGGATATTGACCTTATAACTTTGGACAGCCAGAAACGGTTCCCGATTATCTCTATCTATGGAATAAATACCCCCATCATCATTAGTCGTTTCTTGTGGTGAAGAGTTATAAGGTTAATATCCTTACACCTGTGGTAGAACCTCATGGTGGAGAAAACGATGATAATTTTACGTTAAAGGATGATAATTGGATGGCTCAAAATAAAAGTGGACCAAGTCCACTTTTTGTCATTTTTTAGTTAGCAACGCTATAACATGCACCAACTATGTAAAATTTCAGTGCAATAATGAACCAAGTCCTAGTTATGATAATATCCGCTAGGCAGCAGCAAGTTCTGTTGCGTTAACAAGTAATTTTGTTATGAAGCTTTAACTTAAGCTACTTTTGAGCTACAGACGTTTAAAGTGGACTTTGGTTCACTTCTATTCTGAACCCTCCAATTGCAGACAACGTTGTGCTACCTTAGTGAATGATTTCCTTTAGGATGAAGAAATTTCAAGAATGCGTTGACCAGCACGTTCTCCCGGCATAAATCCAAAAGAACACGTCTGAGACATGCTGGGGGAGATGAATTGCAGCCCTTTCAATATCTCCCGGACAGTTCAAGTGCTGGAAAACCACTGCATTTTTTTATTTGCTTGACCAATATGTATCAAAACCACCAATATCCTTTAATTATTTTGAACAGTGTACTTGGTTATAACATCTCTTGTGATTTTTATTCGTAAAAATTTCTAGAATGGAATTTTTTTTCACAGAATTTTTTAAAGAAGATTTTAATTGGCATGTTTCCCTCCCACCTGAAGGTACCTGCGCTGTCAATTTTGAGAACGAAACGATCATGCCCGTCGAGTTAAGTCAATGATAAGAATAATACATGCTTAAGAATTTTGTTAAAATTGTTTATTTTTAGGAACTTTGCAGTCACCACTTGGAAAGTTAGGAAATAGATCTTAAGCATTTTCTCCTGGATATGGTTACAGTTTTTTAACCTTTAGCGAACTTACCTACCACTAAAAATCAAAAATTACCATAATTTCCTAATGGTATCTGTGCTAGCAGTTATCCTCTATGGTTCAGATTTTTGTTAGAAGTCGATGGGGACAATGTATTACGTATCATAATATTAAAAAATTTCACCCAAATACATTTTTCGAATTAATTCATAGCCCCCAATAAAAGAATTAGGAAAAGGATTTTAAGTCGAGCACTTTCCCCTGTTTCATCTTAAGGTACTTGCGCTTAACTCACCACTTGAAAAATTAAGGAAAATTTACGAAGTAAAAGCGACGCGCAGGGCGGTGGTTGGGGTTTGTGGATGGGAGAATCGTTAACAGTCTTTATCCACCTCTTAGATTCTTAAGTTTCCGTTGAAGGTCAAAAGTTTTGGCCTTGAATTCTACGGAATTGGCTTAAAATAGTAATTTTTCATTAAAATCTTGTAAAAATAGTCATTATTTCAAAGAATTTGGATGTTACGGTTACAGTTAACGGTTGAAAAAGAAAACGTTAAGTCCCCCACTTTGGGTTAGGTGGGAACAAATTTATAAATGCCCAACTGCATTTATGTCCGAGTGCTATACCCGGGGAGAGGCTCAGACTCGAACCCAGGGAGGTTCGATCTGAGGGCCTTTGTGATGGATGATGGTACGTGCGCAAGCACACCAAGCCATCGGTTCCTACAACAGGCTTGGTTCTCTAATTAATTTGAAGTTGATACTATTCCATTTTTTAAAAAACTTAATTTATCTTGGGCCCTCCAGATGGAGCCACTGGCTTCCTCCCCATTAAATTTAGTAAAACTACGAATGACTCAGAATCGAAACTAGGGAGATTCGATCCGAGGACCTTTAGGATGGCATACTGGTGAGCAAGTACACCAAGCCATCCGTTCCTACAGCTAGTGAAGTCTTATAATTAATTTAAACCTGATACTTTAACATGCAAAAAAATACAGATCCGAATCGCAACCCTGCAGAACGGACTACCAGTGCCTTACCCAACCGTACCATCCATTCCTATACCTATATTTGATAAATCATTATTTAAAATTAATATATAATTTCACAAAAATAACAAAAGCGTCACCTAACAGCCGGCGTTTGAACCTAGAACCTTTCGAGTCGCAGCAACAAGCTTCAGAACTCTAGGCCATCAGGCCACATGCTGCAGAGAATTTTAAGGACTACTTAATGAATTTTGACAGTCTATGGAGGGAGTAAAAGACCATCTGAATCAACATCAGGTGCTGGTTTCACTATAAAATTTTATATTAGACAATTAACTCCCGAAAATAACCAGTAATATATTTATTATAACCCTATTTAACATTTGCTGAATTTTTATTATAATTAAATACATTGTATTTTTTGAAACATGGTATTGGGATTTAACTTAACACCATACATTAGTTACAAATAAAATATCTTATACTCATAAAAATGCGTTATTAAATACTAAAACAGAACAAATAAATTTACAAAATCCAATTTGTAATTAATTTTATTTGTAAAAGTAAAGCATAAATTAAGTACAACAGACTATACAAGATTCAAACGCCAATCTTATTAGAACATTCAAAGAGGCACTTGCAAGATTTAAAAAGTAGTCCTACATTTTCTTCTCTTTCAAAATATTCAACAGTATAAATCAGTGGTTAACATAAGGTGAACTGAGAAGAGTGTTTAAAAGTGCTGCAAACAACCTCAGAAGAGAATAAAAAAAGTATCCCATCTGATCTAAAGTTACAATTATTAGCAACACTCAAAATTAAGTAGTAAAAGATCATTAATTGATCTACAGGTTTTTATGTGGATTGGAACCAATGTCTCCTAGGGACATGGAAGTAAGGTCTACCCCTAGGTAAGTGACCATGGAGAATTCCTTGAGATGTCTTACAACGCCCCTAGCGGCAAAATAAGAAAGTTAAAAAAATAATCAAAATAAAAACTAGAACAAAAATTTCTGTGAGAAAGCTGTTGGAAATATCATAAAAATCGTGCACAAAACAGTTCCTGAAAATATCTTCAATCTTTGAGGAGATATTAGCAAGTGAAAATAGCACTTTTTTGAGAAGCCTCAAAAAGAAAAAGTTCACAAATTTGCAAGTTTTATTGATTTTTAAGAAGTAATTTTCTTTATTTTGCTAAAGAAAAACAAAAAAACTTCATGATAACACTGAAAAACTTGTAAATTTGAGAACTTTTTTTTCCAGACCTGAAAAAATGTTCTTTCCCATTAGGTAGAATTTCCCAAATTTTTAACTCCTAAAATGTTCTTCATAATGCAAAAATGAAAATTGATTTTTATGACCAAAACTATTCTTATATCATAAAAAAGAAAATTTTTTTATTTTCAGGCTATAAGGAGAGTTTTAGGATGTAAAAACTTGGGAAAATTCTACCTAATTGAGCGTGCATTTTAGGGATTCTATTCAAAGCATTTTTCTGTCACAAGGTGTCTTTTCGTACTAAATCGATGCTGCTCTACAACTTTGTAAAAGACTAAATAAGAATCTCTAAAAAAGTTTTTAAAATAAAAATTATAACTTCTGATATTGCCGCTGAAGGGTGTTGAAAGTTATCGCAACGGATAGTGCATGGTCACTTTACCATAACTACTCAACTTTTAAGACTATATTGGTACGGATTCAAAAATTAAGGGAGTGGACACTTATCATGGGACACCCTGTGTTGAGGGCAAGTTCTTTTTCTGCCAGGTGTTTTCAATAAAAACTTTCTTTCACCTGGAACCTTGATTTTAAGTAATACATATACAAAAATTAAATACCACAAAACAGTGGTTTCAGAACAACTAATGTAGGTATAAAATGTTAAAATATATGCCAGACATTTAAAAAACAAATATTGAGACAAATAAAAACCAGAAAAAAGATTTACATAACAAAAAAACTTCTTAAATCAAATATATGGCTTTGGGATGTGCCATAATCTGAAAATTTTGGCTGATCCTCAAAAAAGCCATGATGTTGGGTTATGTAGAAAATGTTAGATATTTTATAGTTTTTACATTATTTTGATGGTCCCGTGCTGTTTAGTTAATTTCTAATTAATTTAAGATGAATACATATTACAAAAACTGAATAAAACATTTTTAAAAACGGTTAAATCATAACTTTGGAGCGAGGAATAGGGAATCATGGAAACAATTAGACTTTGTGGAGATGGTCACAAAGGGTTGCTAGAAAATTACCATCTCGCATAGATATAGTAACTTATCAAACCATAAATGCTTAGTTAAGTTTTAACACAATGTCATTGTGTCCCTTGGCTTTTAAACAAATCTTAGGTTATTTTACTCACTAAATTATAAAGGAAGGAGTACCTGAATATTAAACAGGGTGCTGGCTCTCAAAGTTGTCTGAAAGCTAATTTAATTACCTAACTACTAGTTTTTTAGAAGCACACAGTTATAAAAGTGTTTAAAATGAAGTACATAGTTACATTTAAAATTTGATCAAAATGGATTTGCATACAATACAAAATTTAATTTCTTATGCAGTGTATCAATAAAAATGTTAATAAACTTGCAAAGTAAAAAAATTTAAAGCTGGAATTTGGACTAACTTTGAGGGGTTTTTTTGGTAAAAAAAATGTTAATAAGCATTCTTTCTTTAATTTTAAAATTGAATAATAAACATAAGTAATCTTTGAAACATAAAAAGGGTTTATGTATATATTCATTTTGCAACAAAATTCCATTTTACAATTTTACCCTATGGATCGATATTGCGCCTATATTGATAAATATTAATAATGGTTTTTGAAAATTAAAATAGTTATACTGATAAATTATAATCAATATAAGTTTTTAGTAGTTTTTGTAACCTTCAAATTGTTTTCAAGATTTCATTTATGAAAAAAACTTGCATTTTACTTCATTTAAAAGAGTAAAATCAATATGTCAATAAACAAAATAGTTACCTTGGATTCCATAAGATATAATACAAAGAAAAATCAGTAATTTACCACATTTTATGCCTTTTGGGAGCCCTGTAAAAAATTTTCTTTACCCTACCTTAATCTACATAAGTTTTTTCACCAAAAGCATTTCATATATGATTCTTTACCTTACTTAAACATTTCAATTGAAAGTATGCATTTATATAACCAATGGGTTTAAATATTATTATATATCTGAGACAAAGTTAAGTGTGAACACCTGGTATATGACTAATAATATAATTTTCATGTTGTATGTAAAACATTCCACAAACAACACAAAATATAAAAAAACATTGTATAAAGTAAAATAAAATCATCTTTGGTTTGGTATAACATCTAAGAAATTTAAACAAAATTTTCAGCACAGATTTTACAGTAAACGAACATTTAGTTCACATATCTAAAAATCATATATGCTAATACTCATAATTATCTAATAGGCTGAAAGATATATTTTATCCTAAAACAGATATAATTTAAGGTTGTTATTGAAAACATGAAAAAGTGTATTAATTACAACCTTCTCATAGTAATGGACACTGAAAATTTTTATTGATGTAGAGTCTGATAAAATTAATTCTAAAACCCCTTTCACAAATAAATGTTTCATTGTACTTCACACCCACAAGTACAATGCTAAATATTTTTGTATATTTTACAAAAAAAATTTAGACTAAAAATGTAATATATTGAAAACCAAACAGCAGTTTTGCACTTGGTGGTGTAGAATGCTATCGATGTAATGTGAATTTAAACTAGAGGTAATTATTTTATCATACTCTAGATACCAATAGCAATTAAATTTATTTAAAAACTATTTCCTACTTTCAGTTTCTTCAACCTATCACAAAATATACAGAACTTGTTAGAATGACCTTTCATCATATCAACAAGAAAATTTCAACAAAATTACAATAAAATCTGATCGCGAATAAAAATTTAAAACCTAATGTTATACTGGAATAGAAAGTAAGCAATGGCATAACGCACAACAAGACCGTGTAAGCATTTCTTGCTTGAAAGCAGAATGGTGGCATTGTAAGCAAGTCCATTGTAAACTAGGATTCATAATAGGTCTTCCAGATGCAACACAAATGGGAAAATTCATATTACAGCTTGGACACAACGTATACCTAATAATTTGAATTGGATAAAAGGTACAGATTTAGTTTCAGAACATTTATTAGTGTAATATGCACTAATAATTATATAATATTTTAAAATCAAAATAAATAAATCTATTCTAGGACTTACCAATCAGGTATTGTTTCACCACATCCTCTGCAGTTAACTGTATTGTTTCTACTATCCTTAGGAGGATGTCTGAAAATCAGAAAAGGATGTTTTTTTATGACCTGCATGTGAAATTTTTTTATTTTAACAGCATTTAGCAATAATAATAATAATAATGCCTATCAAAGTTTCACACATACTTAACGAAAATCTCAGCAGCTAAATTTTCATATTTTGCCTTTTCTTCAGCAGAAAGTGTACTTAAGGATTCTAAACGCATAAAAGCAGATGAACAAGTAGCAAATGCTCTATTCCCACAACTGGATAAAGCAAGTAAGGAATAAATGTCTTCAGGCGGAAGAATGTCTTCATATTCCCGAAGATGAAGTGCAGTTTTCATTGCAGCATCCATGTATCCTGCACAAAAAAAATAACATTAACAATTTATATTTAAAATATATCCTCTCTCTCTCTATTAAAGGTATTGTATATTCTTCAATACATATTGCTTTGCTTTTAAGGAAGTTAAATAACTTGCTTTTTGTTCTTAAGCACATTAGACAGCATTTTTTGTGAACCAAATAATAAATAAATTAACATTAACAATAAAACATAAAATAAAGTTGTAGACTTTCCTGTAGCATGTGAGAATCCCACATAAGCACGGGGGTGTTTAACCTTTAAACTAAATGAAAACCAGTAAATATAAACATAAAAGTGTGCCCAATATTTTTCCCTAAGGAAAAATAGAACTATCTATATTTTCACACAAAACAGAAAAGCTTTAAAGTACTCATCTTAAATATCATGAAAAGAATACATTATTTTCAAAAATTCAGTTCATACCTTGATATAAATGTTTTTGAGCAAGCATTAAAAAATGATAAGCCTTTACTCCTCTCCAAGGGTCATCAACTAAACGAGGGGCCTCATTTTGAAGGGATACTTCTTCCTCAAGTGTAATGCCTAGATCAGTAATCTAAAAAAATAGAACCACAAAATGAGATCCAATACTATTTCACAAAAGTTATTTAGAATTAATTATTAATATTATTGCAAAAAAATGTGGTTTTTTACCTAAAATTAATAAAATCAAAAATATTGATTTCTGATAAAATTAAGAAAAAAAAACATGTTTGAAATAAAATTATTTTAACTCACATTCTTTTAAAGATACAACAATCTTAATTTATTGAGAGTTTGGAAAACAACAATAAGTTTTCTGCTAATAACTCTTCAAAAATTGCTTCTATACCCTTTTTACCTCCTAAGTTAAGTTTCATTGTTTTTTCCAGTAAAGTATTAACCCTTTCAATATCAATTCAATATTAATACCTTTTCCAAAGTTGTTGTTGAAACGTTGTTATGGGATCGTTTATGAGTATCTAAGACCTTCAGACACTTGCATAAACGATTCCATAACAATGTTTCAACAACAATGATATTACAAGCTTTATTATAAGTCCCCCCGTATTGAAAGGGTTAAACCATTCTTAAAGATAAAATATCCAGGATAAAAATAGTTAACTTACATCATTCCTGTCAAAATTCGATACTTTTCTGTTCGACTTGTATTCTTCTACGAGAATAGCTATCAAAATATAAATCTTTCGCAGTAGTAAAGCATCCCTGTGTTTCTCTGGAATTTCTTTGGCAAACTAAAACAATGAAAAATTTTAGAAACCTCAAAGTTCAAGTTGTTAAAGATAAGTTTATAGTTCCAAATATAAAGGTTTTTTTAAAGGTTACCTGGAAAAGCAAAAGGGCTGCATGTAAAAACTTGCAAGCCTTCTTGTATAACTCCACCACAGTGAAAATGGACTTTTCTTGCTTTAAATAAACTGCATATTGAGATAGCAAGGAATCTACATCTTTTATGTCATACTTTTTAGCCAAACCAATAGCCATTTTCCAATTGTTCAATGCTGTACAACACTCAATGGCAGAGTTCAATTTGTTACACTAGAGAAGATATTTGGTTGGAGTAAGAAAAAGGTAAAGAATTTAAATAAAACCTAATCAATGGTATTTGGTCAGTGAAAAAATATATTAAATAGCTTTACACTGAAAAATTTACTAAACTCTAAATAAAAATGATCTAACTAAATCTTTCTAATATTTAGATAAACAAAAGTAAATCTTCAAATAAATTTCACCGACATTAAAAATGTCAAAAATACTTTACCTTTATGTATGATAATACTGCTTGTTCACACATTCCCACAGATTCAAACATAGAAGCTAGTTCCTAAAAATAAATACTTAAGGTTTAAGTAACTGTAGACCTTATTATTCATTCACACATTTAACACATTGTGATTCCCCTTTTATAAGAAACAAAAACTAGATATTCGAGATGTGTATTAAAATACAATGTGAAATAATTTTTTGATTTTTTATAACTACCTTCATAATTATTTTTAATTTAAAAGTAATGTAGGGATCATTTACATTCTATACAAGTACTATGTGACTTTTTATTCTGATTGCTGTATTTTATAATAGAGTATATAATCAAATTTTTTAGCTATGCTTTACTAATATTTACCCTTTCTCTGCAACCGCCCCTCTCAAAAATTTATATTTCTTGAAACAGAGGTTGGTCACTCCAGAGATTTTACTGTATAATGATAAATGAAATGGATATACTAACTGGGAGAATTTTATGATTTTCCTCTAAGTCATTTAAAAGCCTTTCTAGCCCAGCATAATCTTCAAGCATGTAGTAACATTCAGCAATTCGTTCTTCATTATGAGCTTTTTCATAATAGTTCACTGCTTCAGCCCTAAATAAATAAAACTTAAAACACTCTTCCTTTTAAGACATGAGAAAAATTATTAGTTTTTAACAGAATTCAAAATTGTAAAATTTCCTCAACATTAAGATATGATAAAAAAATGGGAATAATTTTGATTACAGTAACTAACACCTAAACTTAAGTATTCCGATGTTAGCAAAAAGTATTAATTTATTCAACAGTAAAACTTTTGAAAATTTTCTTTCAGCTACAATTTTCTCATAGGTTTGAAAAACACATAATTCGTGTTACATATTAGCAAAACTGTACCCTGACTAACAATGTTGCCAGTCAGTCCACCTTAATTTAGGATGTTACTGTAATTCATTCATTCTAGTAAAGAGAATAACGATTTCTGATAATAAATGCTTTAAATTACTTTATACAAATTAGTGTGGTTCACATGTGTCCTCTAGATACTACTTTTAAGTTAATCACAAACAACATATAAAATAAAGATAGATTAGGTTAGGGTGAAAAAGTTTACTTCAAGAATATTTACCAATCTTGTCTGTCAAAATAATAATCTGCTACCCCATTAAATGCTTCTTCCATTTCATGCATTTCCATTAAATCTCCTTTTAGAAGTTCAAAAACTTTGAACCAGTCACCGAGAAGACGATGCAGATCAATAGCAGATCCCCTGTATAATTTTCATCAGAAATTGCAGTTTAACTGAAGTACCACACTCGTTCAAAATAACTCTAACCAAAAATATACTTACACTCTATCAGTGGCTAAGAAAATTCTATCAACTTCATCGTAGTTTTTGAAATATGTTTCAATCTCAGCCTTCTTAACTGTTTCATTCTGAATATAAGACATAGAGATTTAAAGCCAGCTCTAAAAAAACTAAAATCTAACGAAAAATCAAAAAAAGATTAGGAATAAGCCGCTGCTTAAGAAACAAAATGTGCTAAACTACTTGCTAAACTGAGAATTGAGTTTGGCACTATAGCCATGATATAACCCAGGGGGTTTGTACAGACTTTTTGTGAAGGGTCCAGTTTTTGTAAAAGTTGTGAAAATCTACTCAAAGTTCCTTGAACTTGAAGTTTGCGTTAAATTAGTTTTTTTAACGAAGAGCCTGTTTTTGTGAATTTGTGAAAATAGGGTTCCATAAGTGTAATGATAAGAAAATTAGTGTCCTTTTAAAGGCTAAAATACTTTGTGAAGGGTCCGTATTTCTTCTAAACAGACCCCTATAAAATTCTTCTATTGCTAAGAAATTGCAATGAATTTTCACTTTGAGTTGAACGAAATTCCAAAATATCTTTACTTACACTGATTTCTAAAATAGTTTTTACAAATTGTATTCCTTGATAGTCTTTGCATCTCACAAAAGCTGACTCAGCTGTGGATAAATCCATTTTCAACAAAGCTCCTTCTGCAAGTAATCTCCTGAAGAAAAAAAACGAACAAAAAATTTAACATTCTGTGTGTGATGGATATATTTCAAAAATAATAATAATAAATCACACACAAAGAAAAATTTAAGTGAACTAGATTTTCTCATGTAACACATTGAGCTTGACTTTTTTTAAAAATTAGCAAGACTGAGAGCACTGGTTGTTAGGAAACTAACTACATGAGTAAGTCTTGCCATACTACAAAAAATTTAGCTAAAAATAGTGTAGAAGAAGAGAATGAATGCTTTTCTAGAAGAAAATATGCAGGAAAAAATGCCATGAACGAAAAATTCCTAAATATTACACTTAGAATCAAACTTTCTTCTAGGAAGATGTTGTTTAACATTCTGTTCTGGCAGAATTAAATAATCAAGCTTGGAAAAGTTCAAGACATTAAACTTAAGATGACGAAATTAAGCAGATGAGCTGATCACCAATGAAAAACATGGCTATGCTAATATTAGAACTTAACTTCAAATAAAATGGAAAGCGAGATAATGTGTCAAGAAAAACTAAAAGATTCTCTTACCATAACCTTGGATGTGGATTGTCTTCAATGAATTTTGCTGCATCAGTAAGTCCAACATTACTTATAAGGTTTCTTGTATCACGCAGAGACTTTAAAAAACATAATGTTTTATCAGATCTCAGTGTACATTTTTGTCAAAAATAAATTGAAGCATTCATACTGCACAGTTCCTTGAAAGTAATCAGAATCACTCTTTTTAAAAATATTATTAACTTAAGTTAAGAACTTAAGAGAATCGCAAATATACTTTTATGTCATACGGATAATTAGAGACATACATTTCAGTTCTTTTAAATATTTACTTCAAGCTTAGATTTTAAAAACATTAAGCATCAAAATATTCTTAAAATTTGATACCTCAGGAGAAAAGAAATAAGTTTACTTTGACATCATTTTTGAAGAAATAGCTGTCTTCAGGATCATCAGGATTTTGCATTAAATCCATTAGAAGTACAGCTCTAACTTCTAAATCCTTGAACTCACACATGTATCCCATGCATGTCATAGGTTCCTAAAATATTTATGTTAATTTTTTAAAAATGAATGACAAGAAGTAGTGTAACTACAGGTGCGGTGCATTACTCAGTTCAGAATTTTCATTCTGTTCTCAAGAATCTTAGTTTTAACATTTTTTTCATGAGAACTATGGAATTGCTCAGAATAAATATAAATAAATATTTCAAAACATAAAACATTTACCTCAGGCTCAGCTCCTCGATAAATGTACATTCGCATTTTATCCATAACAGCAAACATTTTATCATCATCCTAGAATTAAACAAGTTTAAAATACTTCTGTTAACTTAAAACAACATTCCTTAAACTGACAAAATGTTAACCAAGTTTTATACTATATTATTTTCTGATGCTTTTCATACAAAAAAGTTATATTTACCAATGAAGAAATTAAAAATATAACCTGATAATATTTTAATTTAAAAAAAATTAAACATCACAGGATGGTTTTCATGGCAATAGGGCTAACTTCTCAATTACATTAAGTAACTAAAACTTATTTCCTACTTAACCAATGCTTGTAAAAAATAAACTGTTACTACCCCTTAAAAGTATTAGTGAGTCTAATGGAGAAAAAGAGTAAAATTATAAATTTACTCATGCATGCTTTGATTAAAAATCTTTGAATGTTACAAGTTTATGAGAGATAAAATTAAAAAAAAGATTATGGTGCAAGCATTATCTAATGCCAGATAAAGAGGCATAATTTGCCACTACTTAAAAATCTGATCAAAATGTCCACTACTTGCAATCCAATCAGATTTGGCACTTTAACTGAATACTTTTAACTTTTTGAGTATATATTCATACTTTCCCCCTTTTCTTGGTTTCAAAATCTAAATGTTTTTTGTCCCTAATTACTGTGTTCACAAACACACATTTTCTAACTTTTTTTAAAGATAATATTCATTTTCCCCTGCATTGGAGATGTTTCAGACTCCCCTAAATGAAAAAAATAAACAGTATTAAGAAATAGCTCTTAATCAACTTACTGCAGCCCATTGAATATCCCAAGCGCATTTCCTGTCAAACTCTAAAGGTTTTGAAACAACTGGAGCCAGTTTCTTTGACCTGCTACTGTCATTAAATTTACTTCTATGGAATGAATTTCCAGATGTTCCAAGCATTTCTGCTTTTTCTTCAAAGGGGCCTGAATTGGACGCATCTTTTCTTTGTTTCCATTTCTTCTGATGAGAAATGTTGTTTTCATAAGCACTGTCCAGTAGTCCATCATGTTCTAGTTTGGAACCGTATCTCCCAGATGAGGTAGGATCTGGGTTCCTCAATGTTAGCAAGCTCACAGCACCGTCGGTTCCATTCTTATAATCTGCTACAGAGTGGAATAAAATTTCCCCATATATGTTGATGCAAGCCAGAATTCTGAAAGAACAATTATTACAAATACATATTTAAGGTATTTTTACGTTAAGTTAAAAAAGTTTTACAAGAAAAGAGAATAAATTTAGATTTTTTTACTCACTCTGAGGAAGAATTTAAAGCTATTTTAGATGGCATAGCTTGACCTGGATTCATTATGATATTGAATAAAGTCAAGTGAGGCAGATTGTATACAAAGAAACGTCCGATAGAATCTCCCTAAAGAGGAAAATACATAAAAGTAAATGTAGAACTATAATAAGAATGAAGAAATAGTTTTAAAAAAATATATAAAGAACTGAAAAAGGTTCAGTAGTATTTTTATTATTTTGAAATATTGCTCTAATAAACAGCTCCAAATTTAAACTCAAATAAATTGAAAATTGCAGAAAATTCATTTTAACCAAGGAAAAAAATTTTATACAATATTTTTTACATGCAAACATTGATAACAATTTAATTTTTTGCAGAATATAAATGTTTTAGACCAATGCATTCAACTGTAAAATTAAAAATACATACCACAACTAAAAGATTATCACTGCAAGTTAAACAGCAAATAGGCTTGACATTAATCTATATATATAAAAAAACATAGTTCTTTTTATTATAAAAACAGTAAGAAGTACACCTTAACAGAAAATATATAGAATTATGCAAAGAGTTCTTAAATCAGTATCCTTTATAACATAATTCATGTGCATTTATACCAATATACATACACAACTTTTATATTTTTTAAATTTTACAACAGCAAAAATTTATTTAACTTACAGATTTATCCACCATGTTATCACCAGCATCAGGAAAATCATAAAATGTACACCTACAGTAAGACATTTTGTATTAGACATTGATATTTTTTAATATTAACACATACAATAGGACAAGGACATGATATTTTCCTTAAACAATACTTTAAAATATAACTACAATGAAACTTGAACAGATGGAATCACCAGGGATTAATGTTTCAATTTCATTTTTGAAGGTATTCCACTTAGAGAAGTTTTAATATTATTTCAATACACTTTTCTAGGTAAGAGGAAAATAACAAAAAAAATTACGAAAGGAAAGGTCATTAATTCATCCCAAGAGTTTAACATAAATTTTCAAATACTACTTAGACAGGTTCAGAAATTCCAACTAAAGAGGACTTCAGCCCCCTGAGGATCAGGACAGACCATTCTGTTTCAGTAATTAAAGAATTATAATTAACAAGGTTTGTTTTTATCCAGGTTTGACTAAATCCCATTAGATGATAATGGTATTATTTCAAGCAAGCGCATTAGTTAAACATTCTTATGAAAACATATTTTAAATGGTTTATTTTATTATTAGCATTAAAGAGCCAGACATTTAAATATATTAGGTCTCATACAGGGCTTTATCTAAGGGGGATTTAAGGGTTTCAATCTGTCCTGAAATTTTGACATAATTTTTATAGTGCTTTTTTCCAGAAAAATTGTGACTTACAAAGGTTATAGGTGTGGTCTTCTTTGGTTGAAACCCAAAGTGTCTAAAAATGGGTTAAAACCCTACTTTTAAGGCTATAAATTCCAAAAGTTTTCTGGGACAGGATCCCCACGCCCCCCTAGAAATTTTAAAATCTATTATGTACAGTTTTTCCTTGAACATTCTGCAATAAGCAAAGCAGTGCCATCTGAGTGCAATGTAAAGGGTCTCAAAATGAGCTAAAAATGAACAGTTTAGCTCAAAATGAGCTAACTCCCCCAAGGTTTCCACTCTTATGTGAAAAATAGTTGAACTTGAAAATTCTGGAACTTTCACAAAGAGCTTTGGGTGTACCCTTAAAGTCTCAAAATGAGTTAAAACACTACTTTTGAGGGGTTAATTCCAAAAAATGTTTTGGAGGAGAACCCGCAAACCCCTCTCTTGACATTTGTTATACAGTGTTTTTCCTGTGAAAATTTATACCGCTTTCAAGAATCAGTTCCTTTTGAGGGTTCCCCAAAGAGTCTGAAAAGGAGATAAAACACTAGTTTAAAGGGTCAATTTAAAAAAAAATTCTGCGGGAGAACCCACAGCCCTCCTAAAAAATTCGGTGTTTATTTATAACTATTTTACCTTAAATATTCTGTGGTTTATAAGAAACTGTTCATCTTTTGTAAACCAAAGGGTCTCAAAATGAGCTAAAACACTATTTTAAGAGGAAAATTTTAAAACAAACCCCCTCTCAAATTTTGATGTCAGTTATATCGTGTTTCTCCATTGAAAATTATGCCACTCACAAGGAGTTTTTTTCTTTTGGGGCTCTCCCTAGAGTTTGAAAAGTATATGAAACACAAGTTAGGGAGCAATTTCCTAAACATTTTTCTGGGGCAGGATTTCTGCCCCTTGAAACTTTGACGTTTTTATGACTTTTTTCCCTTGAAAATTCTGTGGTTTACAAGGAAAGGGTCTGAAAATGAGCTGAAACACTGATTTAAGGTGAATGTCTAAAATTTTTCTGGGGGAGAGACCCCAAACCCCTCTATTTCACTTGAGATTCACTTTTTAAACATTATTTAGAAATTTAAAGCACTGAAATTTTAACCCTATGTGTAAGTCATGTAAATCTTATAGTATGAAAGTACTCATAAGGAGATACCTCAGAATTGATGTTGAATCAAAACCCCTCCCTAAACAAAAGCGTGGGCATGGACCTAGTCTTATGGGTATATTGTAACCTCACAGTACATCAGATAATATAAGAGCTATAATCAGAAATGCAAATCAAATAACAGACTTAAGACAGCAAACTAGAAACACCTACCGATCTTCTGATAAACCAGGTTTCTCGCTTGTAAATTGCATTAGCGATTTGCTTTTCGGTGATTGGAAATGGAATTTGCAGAAGTTTGTTTTGCTAGCAGCAAATATATCAGAAACATTCATGCATACACTGATTGGTTCTAGGTGAATATTACATGAATCAACTGGAGATCCAATAGCATTACACACAATAAGAGAGAACTAAAACATCAAAACAAAATTATCAAGAAAAATCAAGGCTAAAATCTCCTTTAATTTTCAAACACAAGGAACAAGACTTGAACTAAGGCTTTCAATCTGATAATGATATCAATAAAGGAGTAAGAAAATTTTAAATTTTTAAAAGAGTTACCTACAACTTAATACAAATAAGTAACAAAGAAGAGCACATAGATTAAAAAAAACACAATCAGTTGTTAGATATACCATGCGAAATTAAGCATTTGTATATACATACCTCTTTCGAGTTATCATCGCTCTTAGTCGCAATGCAGCAAAAATCTCCATAAGATGCCAAAGCGAATATACTTTTGACAAGCTTTATGTGTTTCTAAAAGAAATGTACAAGTCAAAGCACAGCTTTTACATGCAATCCTTAGAATCTTATGAAGAGAAATATTACCTCTTTTGTGTTTGAATTCCAAAACATTATAGTGTTGTCTTTCTTATCGAGTGACTTGTTAAAAGCATATGCCAAGGTGTTTGAAAAATAGCACCACTGTAAAGAAACTTCTTTAGTTTTAATGGGAAATAATTATCCGTCTCAGTCCTACTCACTCCAAATTTTCTATAGCATTTAAATGAAAATCTGGGTTGATCCAGGATTGAAAGGGTTAATCAATATACTACTAAGTATAAATACTATGTAAATGTACTGGATCAAATAACCTTTTTTATAAGTACAATAAAATAATTTTTAGACAGTGCAAAATTCATGTTTTTGTTAAATATTCACACTATTTTTTAAATGAACAAAATTACATGACAGTAATTTAGAAAGTTTTAGCACATAAAGTGCCAACAAATTATAGTTTAAGAATCAGAATGAGTTCATTCTAGGTAATCAGGCTCATATACGTTTTAATTCGTGTCTGCATGAGGACACACAAAAGCTTACTTTGAAGTATGGGCGGATGGTTGCGAAAAAGATGTAACAATCAACAGCCAGAGCAATACGTTCTCCATCGCCTTCCCATGAAAGGCCACATATAGACCCCGAAAATCTCAATATATGTAAAATCTGGAACAATAGGTTAAATAAAAAACTCTTTAGTGGTAAATAAACAAAAGTGGAATGTAACGTAGAAAAAAGTTACTGATAGCTCAGTGAAATACACTTGAACAACTACCTCTCCATATGGATTATAAAATCGAACTTCATGAGATTTTTCATCTGGATGAACAATTTTTTCCTTTTTTCCAGCCACAGCTATGATGGTTCCGAAACAATTCCATTCCAAAGATGTAATATGAAGACCAGTATCAATCACAGAAGGAGCTGTAAAGATGAATATATAAACAGTTTTAGTATTAGCTTTTAATAAAAAAAATATTTGAAAAATAATAATATATGTAAGGATATTTTAATATGAGGTTGTTTGGGTTACATAGTTAAAACTGTCTTTGATGTAATTTAATTACTTATGCAGGGTGTTACCCAATTCATAAAGTAAATTTCTTAGAGCAGTACACCAGACCACAGAAAATTTAAAATTACACAGAAAAATTGGGTTTCAAACACACTCCTAAGTACTGACAAAAGCTTTTAGAAGCAATAAAAAAGATGTTATATTGTAGGTATATGGCTGGGGTAGTAGATATAAGCTTTGGCAGTAAATTTGTATGATTCAACAAATTCTAAAGACAGTTCAAAGTGCTTTTGCTCTCAACACTTCCATCTACATATTAAATTTTAAAAACAATTTTCTTCCACACAGTATACTGGTTGCTTTAATGCACATTTAATATTAAAAAGAAAGTTTGTACTATAGAATAATATATTTCATTCGTGCTATAGAGCCGTAGTCAAGTTGTAAAAAATCCATATTTTTAATCTACAACTGAGGAAGACATTATCAGTGATGAACGTTTACAACTTAATACGGCCTTGGAAGCCTTTGCTCTTATTTTGTACCATAGATTTGAAATTAGCCAGTAGGCTTATAAAATATAAAAAAAATGTTTCTTGAAAAGTTAAATAGCTCAAAACTATTTAAAAAATTAGTTAAAAAAGCTTTTATGTTGTAAAACTTACTATTATCATTTTCATTTTTCAGCAGCAAAACAGTTCCAGATTCAAAAACTATAGCTAATGAAGGCACATTTAAGTCCTTCTGCTTCTTAAACCAATTTATCATGACTAAATCATCCTTCTTCTTTGTTTCACTCATAAATGATGTTGGAACTTTACCCTAAAAATAGAAAACTACATGTTTAGAAAGTAGGCAACCGAAATGAAATAGAAGGAAGGAAGTTCAAATGAAGGGAAGTTTTCAAAACCTGCTATGCCTCAGTAAAGTTTTTTAAAGGTGTAATAGTATAAATAAAGTAAAATCTATTGTAGTATACCAGTATCATGGAATAAATTTATACTTTTTATATCAGAGAACAAGCTTTGAAATGCTCTCTCTTTACTCACATTTTAAACCTCTTAGGGGACGTCCATAAATTGCGTGAGGCGTTTTTCAAAATTTTGGACCCCTCCCTCCCCCTTGGGGAGATTTAATGAGATTTTGCTGGACGCCCCCTCAAATTCTTACAGGAGATTTTCCCTATCATTTTTAAATAATTTAAATTATTTGATATGTTCCAGTACAGCTACATTTGTTTTATCTTACCAG
This sequence comes from Tetragnatha versicolor, assembly GCA_024610705.1. NCBI lineage: Eukaryota > Metazoa > Arthropoda > Arachnida > Araneae > Tetragnathidae > Tetragnatha > Tetragnatha versicolor. Next base: position 7,869,974 of record JANDEH010000010.1, read on the forward strand.
TATCACACTTCCCATACACATTGCAAAAATTTGATACAAATTGATGTTGAAATCCAAAACATGGTCTCAACTTGCAATTACCAAGACTAACTGGCAGATTATTCTCTGTTTTGACCAATCAGTGCTTTTTTCCTAAACTTGAGCTAAAAAAATAAGGGAAAAATAGGTACATTTTCTAAACTCAATGTTTACGTCAGTGGTGCCCAACCTTTTTTCCCCCAAGGGCCAATTTGCTTTTGACGATTTATCTCGCGGGCCACATAAAAAACACTTTTAAGGATTTTTCTCAACATGGGAAAAATAACACAGCCGTTTTCAATGAGTAGTTTGCACCTGTTTTGGAGGATAGTTCTTGTAAATTCGGCTCTAAATTTGTAACACTTATCCTTAAAACTGAATTAAGATGATTATCTGTTTCGTTTCGTAATGTCTCTTGATATTGTGTTAACACTGCCACAGTCTCCTTACCTATAAGACAACGGTTTATTTTCTCGCTGAATGAAGAAATATGAATTGGTTCACTTTTGATGAAAGTTTCGGCATTTCGAGTGAATCTTCAACTTTTTACGTTCGGACATCTTTTCGAAGTTTGGTAAGATCCTCATTAACTGAATTCAAATGGCTAACTGATACTGAAAAATATTTATCCAATGGCAAATTCCCCGTTTCTAGAAAAAACCAAAACAGAGAAGTAAAAAAAATTATTATCGGATGTTGAAGAATTCCTTTTTTATCATCTTTTTTTAGATGGAAGTGCCATAATATCTCGCACGATGTCGTGGTTTTCTTGGAAGATTTCTGAAAGTGGTTTTTGTTTTTAAGATTTAAGGAGTCCGTGGGCCACATGAATCAGCCTTGCGGGCCACATCATTTGACCCGCGGGCCGTAGGTTGGGCACCACTGGTTTACGTGATATTTTAATTGACTCTCCCCTCTCCTCTGATGAGTTTTTGTTAGACCCCCTCCCCCCTTTTTGACCTCATGTAATTGATGGATGTCCCCTTATAAGTTATATGCAATGCACTGTTCCTTGAATTATTTCTGAAAGTCATTCTAACGAAAGAAAATCTTTCTTGTAGGAAATGCACCTATGTATATTTTGGAAAGTAGTTAATATTGAAATGATAAAAATAAAAATGAATTATTAAATATTTACCACAAAAGATCCTCCAAATTCATAAATATGTACTTCTCCAGTGTTGCAACCCAAAAGCAACAATCTTCCATCAGGAGACCACTAAAAGTTTCAAAAAGATCGTAATAATATAATCATTGTAAAAATTCTTAAACACTTATCACACAAAAATAATGTATATTTCTACATTCAAGCCCTTCCATGTAGGGTTTTCCCAAGGGTATGGTTTTTCAATGAAAAATTTACAAAAATTCAAAACTTGCGTATAAGTTGGGAAGGTAATTACAAAAAACTTACTTCAACACATGTCAAATTCAAGCCTTTTAATTCTTTACCCCAAATTCGGTTGCCATCCACTGATCCAACAATCAAAACACCTACAGATAAAATAATAATATTTTGCAAAATAAAAGTAGCTTCATGATTACATCGTAAGATCTGGAAAGTGCACTTACCATCATCATAAGTTATACAGATTTTTTGGCCATCAAAGTTCCATGCCATGCCTTTTACTAGTGATTTTTGTCTATTATTCACCATTTCTTCGTACCAAATACCTATAAAAATTTAGAAAAAGTATTTTTTCCTGTTAAACATTTCTAGTATATTTCTAATCCTGCTTCATTTGAATTTTTAGTTTTAATGGTAGCGTTTTCATGGTTGTATTCGCTGTTAAATGGACCAGATGTACAACCTAGAATTTTAAAATCCAAGTCCATATTAAGCTTCACTTCACTATTCATTATCTCTAAATTGAAAAATTGAACCTCATAGGTAAAACCTACTTCTTGACTTTGAATGATTATATTTGCTGAAGGAACAAAAGTGATCAATTGCTTTTATCAGTATTTGTTTCTGTTACAATATAACTTGGCTGTGAAATTTTCAGTAGCTTACATTTCTCTTCATATGTCTTAAATTAAAGCTCGTGAATTATCTATTCCAAAGTATCAGTTTCTTTGAATCATGAACTGAATCAACAAATATCCCAAAGTAACAAGCAAAATCTGTGTAAGTCAAGTTAAATTTAATCCAGCTCTGAGCCAGGATCAAGTTTTCAGACTATAACTGGGGTTAGAAAATGAACCTGCTAAGAGGGTAATAAAGTTTCAACATCAACACTAACTGTAAAAAATTCTGTTTACATCCTTTCATCTGGAGATAAACAGGGTTTCATCTGCTGGTAATTTACCATTTAGTTAATAGTGAATACTGCTGTTAACTAAGAATTTAAAATATATACTAAAGTTGGCATCCTTTTTATTTTTATCATGGATTAATTACTAAATGTTTACTCACCTTTATGTTCCATCCACACCATAATGAATCCATTAGTATCACAAGATGTAAGCTTTTTATAAGGTTCATTCCATTGAACAAATGAAACAGTTCCTAATAGAAAAGTTACAATTTAATAATATATTTAACAGGATTCATTATTTACGCATTTGCTTTTGGTGTAGGAGGAATAGGAAATTCAAATTTGTAAAAATTGTGTAAATTAAATATAATGTTACAAAATTTTCTGGTTCAAATAAATTCATGACATCATTCCTTCTATTTTTAATGCAATTGACCTGTTCTGGCTATAATTTTATGAAAATTAATAAAAAACTAATGTAAAAATGGAAATACCAGAATTTTAGTCATCTAAAAAAGGGATTTTTTAAGATACGGGTAGCGAATGAGTACCATAAAAATGTATGCAATACAATAATTCTCATTTACCTGTATGACCTTCTAAGCTTTGATTGGTGGAAAGATTTGAAGAATTTACCATTTGAGTCGCTTCTTTACCTATAAAAATTATTCCAAAATAAAAAAGGTTTTTAACATAAAACAATAAGCAACAACCACATTGGCAATACTGTTCAGAGATATGCAGTAGGGTACTACTTAATATACTACTATAATACTGAGTACATGGGCGCCCATACATAAGGGCAGAGGGGGGCCCGGGCCCCCCCCTGGAATCCGAAAAATTTACATAAAATCTTCATTTAACCATAATAAATAATTTTTATTCAGCATTCTATTTTATATTTTCTACTATATCAATACTTTATTATGATTTTAAGCTAATTCAAAATCAATATGAAAATTGTTTCTAACATTTCATACACTGAAACATTGCCATATCCACCATCCCAGTAACAAAATATAGGAATCCTGAATTCTACTCATATTTTGAAAATCATGGGTAACAATTCTATTAGGTTGCTGCCCAAAAGTGTTCCAAATGAGTTAAATCTCTACTCTTAAAAGTAAAATTTCAAAAATTTTCTGGGGGAGGACCCCCAGACCCCCTTCTTTTTAGTATCAACTAGGTATATTGTGAACAAGTAGATTTCTACATTAAGTGTAAAAAGATTAAAAACTATAATTAGAGGGTGTTAAAAAATACTACGCGCAATACATGAGTGAAACAAACTTCTATAACTTTGAACCAAACCCTCCTCCACTCGAAACAAAAAAAAATGCCTGACCGAAAACCTAAAATTTTTCTTGGGCCCCCCCTTGAGTTTTAACATATGGGCGCCCCTGACTGAGTATCCTAATATCCTTTAAAATTACTCTCAACTAAGAACTGGACAGTCAAAAAATAGTCAGTTATTATTATTATTATTATTATTATTATTATTATTATTATTAAACTTGAGTTATAGTGATAAAAAATAGAAAGAAATATGTACAATAAATTTAAACATACGAGATTCTAATTTCAAAACTTTCAGGACTCCACCTTCACCCCCACAAGCAATGTAGCCATGAGTCTTATTCCAAGCTATGGATTTCATGTTGATATTTTTGGGCAAGGCAATCTTAAAATGAAAAAAAAAGGATTAATGTAGTATTTTATAAAGGATTCACAGTAAAATCATTTCATAAATTTTTACCAACTGATGTAAAAATTTGATGATTCTATTACTGCTTTCGTTTCTTATAAAATAAACATTTGTCTTATGTACTACTACTGCAAGCACATATCTTTAACTGTGAGTTACCTAAGTAATATAGCTAAATTATCATACCCGTTTTCATGCAGCCGAAACATAATTTTATTTACAAAAATAAAACACTCTTTAATTAAACATTTCATTAATTATACAGCTGGATCAAAAGAACCAAAGTTGAGGTCATAACTTTATTGACATTTATACCAAATAAAGAAATTTAACGAAACGTAAAAGGACACTAATACACAACAGATATTATCTTTATAGTAAATTAAAAGTAATTTTATACTCATTTTATGCAAAAATCAACTTAGTTTCATACTAACAATCTCCAATACCAAAAACAATAGCAGCCGGGTAATAAGTCCAAGACAAAATCTCGAAAGCAATAAAAAACAAAAGTTTTGTCAGCTGAAAAAACAAACAAATATGAGTGCTAGGTACCTTTTTACTCATGTAGCACTGCATACTGGATCGGTTTGGTAGGGATCTCAATCAAAAAATTTAAAATTAACGCGCCATGGGTTTGTTTATATCTACAGTTTTGAAACAAAAATTCGATGTAGAGACGCTATGTTATTACCATGGTAATAGAAGACGTTAGCATGGATATGCCTTTCATTCAACTCTTCATTCAAAGTTGTAAGTAGGGGTGACTTAGTGACATATATAGGACACGTTTTACGCTTTGATAGTCTTCATTAAAACCTTCAAAATTTTGATTAGAAATTAAGAGCAATTAAGTTATGACACTATCGGATCCAGGAGGGAGCTAGGGGGCTTTAGCCCCCTAAAAATATTTACACTATACAGGGTGTATCTGAAATGGTGCAACAAACTTTCAGAGATGATAGTACTCATCAAGACGAACAAGAATCGGTATAGAAAGGGGGGTCCCAGACCAAATCCCAGGGAGTTAAAAATGGAGCGACACCCCAAGAAAATCATTGAAAAATTCAATTTGTAGAAGAACTACTATTTGTAAAAACTTAATTATGGTCTCAAAAATTGTGGTTTAATATGATCTTTAAAATTACCTCAAAAGTCTTCTCTTTAAAATTTGTTTTATTATGAAAAAAGTTAAAAAACACAAAAAATGTGAAAACTATGCCAAAACCTTATTTTGTATTTCGAAATCATTTCTTTTGATTTGATAATCTGAAAGATCATAGTTGAAAACCCTTAAGTCCAAAGTTTCACGTAAATACAATCAATATCAAACACTTGAGATCCTGTTAAAGTTTGTTTTTTGCGTGCGCTAACAGCTGTTCTGGAAACAGCTCTAAAAAACTGCTTGCGCACCCATAAAACAAACTTTAAAAGTATCTCAAGCGTTTAATATTGATTGTATTTACGTGAAACTTTGGACTTAAGGGTTTTCAACTATGATCTTTCAGATTATCAAATCAAAAGAAATGATTTCGAAATACAAAATAAGGTTTTGGGAAATTTTTTAAATTTTTTTGTTTTTTAACTTTTTTCATAATGAAACAAATTTTAAAGTGAAGACTTTTGAGGTAATTTTAAAGATCATATTAAACCACAATTTTTGAGACCATAATTAAGTTTTTACCAATAGTAGTTCTTCTACAAATTGAATTTTTCAATGATTTTTTGGGGTGTCGCTCCATTTTTAACTCCCTGGGATTTGATCTGGGACCCCCTTTCTATACCGATTCTTGTTCGTCTTGATGAGTACTATCATCCCTGAAAGTTTGTTGCACCATTTCAGATACACCCTGTATAGTATGGCATTTTATGCACGAAAATGAGTTAAAACCCTGTTATTTTAAGGTCAAATTTTCAAAAAATTTCTGGCGGAGGACCCCTAGACACCTATTTGTACTTTTAACTCTATTAATACAACTTTTTTATTAAGTGCGTCAAAACGCAAAAGTTCTACCATAAAATCTACATCTGAAATTCGGACGGTACCAAAACGAGTTGAAAAACTGGGTTTTTTTACTTAAATTTTCAAAAATTTTCTGGGGGAGGACCCCCACATTTGTCGATAAAAATTTTAAAACATTTACATTTTGTCGTTAAAAATTTTACAAGATTTTACAAAATTTTTTATAACAAGTCGTAAACTGATTCCAATGATAGTTTAAAAAAAATTGATTCCCCGAATTATATTTTTAATCAAGCGAGGAGAGACGAAACACAGCAAGGAGATCCTTAGGCAAGCTACAAAAAAATTTTTGACTCTATGGGTCTAAAGAGAAAGGTAAAGGTTATCCACAAAAAATGACCTCCCCTTGATAGAGAGCCTGTATACGAGAGAGAGACGACAACTCGCTAAAAGCGTCTCTACGCATCCAGTTCTGTCCAAAATTCTGTCCTAACTATATCATGCCGCTTGTCTCGAGTCCAATGCTAATCCTATGGAGGGAACCGGCTGTGGCGAACAGAAAACCTGTTTACCAATCTGCGCGCGCTATACTGAGTTGTCGCCTCTCTCTCGAATACAGGCTCTCTACCCCTTGAAGCTGAGCTGGAATGATTTTAAGAAAAGCTCGAAAAATTGGAAGATTGGATGCTATAAGTTTTTTTTATCCCGGTATGAGATTTTTAAAACTTAAACAAATTATTATCCTTATTAACTCTATGTAATTAAACTTTTGTGTGATATTATTTAAATATGTAAAAAAATAATTACATGATTATTATCTTCTAATTGTCTTTAGATTTTGAAATCAAGTTTTTCTAGATTTTAGAGTTATTTTTCCAAACTCTTCCAAAGCACTTAATTTGTTCTTATTTTTAAGTCCTTAAGAAATTTTTAATTATGTTTGTTTCATTTAATATAGGGTTGATGTGTGATTTTGAAAATAATTCTAATCATTAAGAAATTAAATTTGAAAACCTGTTGCAGGGATATGGAAATTATGCAGGGATATTATCCCAACTCCGTCAAATATATCAAAATGCGTGCGCACAGGATTTTCCTTTAAGTTCATGAAGCTGTTTTTTAGAACGTTTATATCATTATTAGCTTTCTTTGAAAAAAAATAATGCACTTACAAAGTAAAAGGGAATTTTTTACTTGTATCTGTATCTAGTTACGTTAATAAGCAACAAGCAAGTTATTTTACTAATTATTACAAATGAAGATATTAATATAATCTTTAGAGTATTTTATAACCCCAAAAATTTTCATTCCAAATTTTTTGATTCCCGAATTTCGATTTCCCAGTAAAAATTTGACTAAAAAAGTTACAAGTTGAAAGTCTTAAACAACCTTATATTTAATATGAAACATTTGAAAATCATGAAAAAGCGAATCAAATGATGTTTCTCTTATTTCAATTTGTGAAACTAAAAAGTTATTCTCCCGCAAAATGAACTCAAATTTTTTGCAAACTCAGTTTTTTTTAAGGTTGGTTCAAATTCCTCTTACTAAACTCAGCGCTACCCCTTTCCTTCAGGTTTGAATGGTTCAGAAACTCTGGAAACTATTCCCCCACCCCATAGTGTTTCAATATTATTTATACTTAACTTCTCGGAAAAGTGAATATAAAAAACAAACTTAGCATTTTACTTTACTCACCATAACTCTTAAATTAAAATGAAAATTTAATAAAAAATTCAATAGAATTATACTTTTAAATTTTTTAATAAACGTTAAAATGGGGAGTATCTCTCTCTCTCTCTCTCTCTCTCTCTCTCTCTCTCTCTCTCTCTCTCTCTCTCTCTCTCTCTCTCTCTCTCTCTCTCTCGACTACATCCTTCTCGGGAAGCATCCCCACTCATCCCTCATGGTCTTCATCCTCCTCATTCATCTCATCTTCCTCTCACAAATTTCCTTCACCCTTCTAAGCTTTCATCTTTTAATTTGGTCTAGGTCAAAGGTTCGAAGGGGTAAGGCCGCTGCCACACTAGCGTCTTGAAGAAGCCAAAGTCGTAAAAAAGTCAAGATAGGGGAGAAAGCATGGAGTTGAGTCTCAGACTTCCCTGTCTTGACAAGAATCTTAACGACTTTTTTACGACTTTGGCTTCTTCATGACGCTAGTGTGGTGGCAGCCTAAAGGGTAACAGCCATCAGCATCGGTGTTAACCTGCAGCTAAAGAAAGAAAAATTAGCTTTTCACCGACTCTTATTGCGGAATCCTTCTTAACACCGACGGTGTGAAATAGCTGTGTTAAAATTACAAAAAAGGTTAAGTGATTCACATTCACGCACATAGACATAGGAACCACAGGTTTGGTTTAATACAGTGATGTAAGGTTGGTTCAAAAAAGATTCTGTCGCAGGATCCATGCCCGTAACTACACTTTTGTTTCCGGGGCATGACTCGAAATAAATATACTTCTTAAGAATCCGTAAGTAAGCGTATTTAACAGGTCGAGTGTGACCGAACACTTACTGGTAATATGAGAATCTTGGTACACTAAATGTAAAAACTTTGTGTATAATACTGAGGAGAAATTACTTTGAATTTTTACTCTTAAAAGTAGTGCTTACTATTAATTATGATTCGGAGCGTGCCAAATAAATGAAATATATTGAATTAATTTATTATACCCAGAAATCTTATCGACTTGATAGAAAAAGAGTTTAGTGACATAAAAAAATTAGCGGTTTTTAATAATTAATTTAGTGGTGGCTGTGTAGGGGAAATTATCTCTGCCACTTCTTTTTATTTCCTTCTTTTTTTAAACTCACTTATTCATAAATCTGAAAAAAGGTTTTTCTTATCATTCCAACCTTTCCTTTCTAAACACGTTTGTCTTCTTAACTAAAAAGAACAAACACATTTATTAAGAATAAAATCAGTGAAAATCTACTCTTTAAGTATGTTTTTACACTTAAGTTATATGTTAGTTTATGCAACTAAAATGTAATGGATTGAATTAAAAAAAAGGTATTCAAGACTAAACACACAAAACTTTTAGCATTATATGAAAAATCTCCATCGTCTATTACATTACGCCTGAGGCGCCTATTCTAAATGAACAGAGTATAGTCAGGAAAAATATTTTGTCCCTTGTTATTCCATTTTGAACACGTTTTGGGTAATATATCTAATATAAGATCAATAGTAATTTCGTAGTTTTCGGGCAAGATCGATACTTTTAGGTAACTAGTATTTTCAGGTATCGAATACTTCTTAGCATTCTTTTGAAATTAAATACAAATATTATTTTAAAAAATTCAATAATTTTACTTGCGAACTAAAAGTACCTACAATTCTCAAAGGATACACTACACATGAACCGGCAATCTATAAAAAACTAAAAATTAATGAGGGGAGTAATTTAAAAATACAAAAAACCCAAGGCTTATAAGAATTTTAAAAAAATAACCACAAACCGCCGCTCTGAGACCCCGCCACAAAAGCAGAAGATCGAAGGATTTTTCGATACCAAAAGTACTGGTTATCGAAAAAAGTATCGCTAGAAAGTTCGATACAAAAAACACTGGGTATCGAAAAAAGTATCGCTAGAAAGTTTAGATACCAAAAGTACTCGCATCGAAAAAGCATCGATATATGAGCTATATCTCTGGCGTTACAACTCAAGAGTCGATACTTTGTGTGAAGTGGGACACGGGACTCAACGCGGAAAAATAATTTTTAAGCTGCAAGATGAGAACAGGCCAGGCGCGGATCCAGGGGGTGGCACTCTGGCAGTGCCCCCCTTGGGAACCCAAAAAGGTTCACAAAATAAGTAAAAACCCTACTTTTACAGGTCTAATTTCAAAACTTTTTCTGGGGGGGACCCCATACCCCCCAAAAGTACCCCAAGGGGATCTTCAGTGATAACTTTTAGGAAATCCCAAATATTCTGGCATTTTGGGTGAAAAAGTAAAGGGGTAATAGTGTTGAAAACTACCCCCCTTAGACTCAAAACGTTTCTAAAAATGAGTTGAAACCCTACTTTTACACGTAAAATTTCAAATTTTTTCTGCGGGAGGACCCCCAAACCCCCTATCCCCTATGGAACCATAAGAGGATCTTGTCTGGGAAAAGTGCCCCCCCCCCTTGGAGCCGTGCTGGATCCGCGCCTGGAACAGGTTGCGTTAAATCAACGACAGATATAATTAAGATAATTTCATTGAAAAATTTTTAAAGAATTTGTCGATAAAGTATAGACACTTTTAAGTATTAAGTATTAGTTAACTTTAAGTATTACTTAAAGTATTATTACTTTTCACTTATCACTTTTAAGTATTACTTAAAGTATTATTACTTTTCACTTATCACTTTTAAGTATTACTTAAGTATTTGGTATCAATACCTGCCCATCACTAATCAATAGGATAATAAGATCAACAACTAAGTTGAATTTTGAGGTTTAATATTGAGTAAATTTCGCTCTAAAAAAGTTTTCGATGAAAACACAAAAACCTAAATAAAAAACAAACTAATAAACAATGAAAAAAGGCAAACCCAGGACAGTATCCAATTAAGACAACCTATTTAACAAATGATGAATTTCTGAATTCATCGTAAAAGCTTTATGTATGATCGCAAATAAGTTATAAAAATTTACACTTCCTATATCCAGATAACAGATTAGTAAACACTAATAGTGTGACTTAGTTTCTCATTATTTAATAATATACGTATTACCGGAGAGATTTTGTTTTCTCCCGTGCCTCTAAAAGACAGTAGAAAATTTGCGACAATCAATGTAAAGAATCGTCGTAGCAGCTGATTCAATAAAATCTTCTGACGTATAATATCGTGGAGGGTTGCAAAATCTGAGTTCCTCTGAACTCGCCAATTTTAAAAAAAGAGATTTTCTCGAAAAATTTCTTCACGCATTTGACGAAAATTTCTAATCTGAAGTTATAGAGAAAAAAGTGTGTCAATTACAAAGAGGAAAATAAAAATTCTTGTGTAAATTTAAATGAAAATAAATGTGAAATCCCTCTTGTTTGCTTATTGGTCAATTATTGTCTAATAGGTAGATGATATGAACTTTTCGATAACTGTTAAACATCAGGTTTATGATTTTCCTAGTATAAATTTAATGCAATAATCATTCCATTAAAGAATGAAATTAAGTAAGGAATATAAAAAAGGGTATTAGTGAAAATCAAAACTATTTATATTTTAAAACCGACATTATTCCACAATCTAGTAAATTAATTAAGATAAAAAGAACTATAGGTTTATAAAATTACTGATAGTTACGAGACTTTCCATCCATTATATAGCCATTAAAACATTAAAATATGCAACATTATATATATTTTGGGGTACTGACTTTATGAATATAAAAGAGAGAAGGGGAGGATAAAATACTTTGTTTTAAAGAAGTTTTCTAAAAGGATTAGGTTATATTGAAAAATTGCTAAAAGATGAATTTACAATTTGAAATTATTACTACGGGACATCGATGATAGATTACGAAAAACATTAAATTGATCATATTAAACTATTTAGTTTGAGTCTCTTTGATATTGATTCAAAGAGCACATAGTAGTGAAAAAAAACATTTTGTCTACTTGGAGTAACTTCAAACTTATTATATCTTTATAAAGAAGTTAAAGAAATATCTAAATATATTTTTGGTGAAAAGATGCTATTCTATACTTTTTAACAGTAAGATTATTTTCAATCATTTCATGTTTTTTCCTTGCATAAAATTAAACTATAATTTCAGACTTCTAATAATATTTATTCTTTATGGTAAGTTTGTTTCTCATTGTTAAAACAATAATATGAATGCTTCCCTGGAAACAATATCTAAAAGTATGGCATCAGATATCTTGAAAATTATTGCGAGATAAAACTACTTTTTAACAATAAAGGAGAGTTCAGTATTTTTAAGTAAATCAAATTATATACAGGTAAGAAAGAAAAAATTCTAGAACTTTGAGCGATAATTAACTTAAGATTTATATTGTATACAAATATTATTCAATACTTGTTTGCTATTGAATATTTTCTATATTTTAACTAAGAATGCCCGTAATATCGATAACCAGCATTTTCTAGACAAAACTTATATAAAACCACTTCTATCACTTCTTCACTATACCACTAATACCATATAAATTAATTTTTAGTATATTCTTGGCATAAAATAAAAAAATTAGTAGTAAAAAATCACAGAATAGATAACTGGTGCGTGAAATATAGGCTCAGTAATTCCTGACCACATTAGGTAGGTCGAAAATTGATTTTATAAATTGCCATAATATAAACATTTTGTAAAACGCGTGTTACAAAAGTAAACGTTAAAAAAGTATTTCTACATTATTAATATTCTTGGCATAAAATAAAAAATTAGTAGTAAAAAATCACAGAATAGATAACTGATGCGTGAAATATAGGCTCAGTAATTCCTGACCACATTAGGTAGGTCGAAAATTGATTTTATAAATTGTCATAATATAAACATTTTGTAAAACGCGTGTTACAAAAGTAAACGTTAAAAATGTATTTCTACATTATTAAAATTCTTCTTATGAAACCAAGCTCGTACCCAGGGGAGGAGCAACTGGTCAATTGTCCCCCCGTGGGCTCGGAGTCGGACTATGCTTCCGAAACGAGTAAAAACTCTGTGTTTTGGGTCAAATTTCCAAAATTTTCTGGGGGAGAACCCCCCAGACCCACCCTTTTGTACTTTGAAAATTCTTATTTTCTGTTTCTGTGCACGTTCTTGCAGAATTTCAAAGCTTTCAGATATTTTCGGTTGTTCTTGTTACAATTGTTCTTCGTTTTGATTAAACTTACAATCAAGAACAAGAATCGTTTAGAACCTATTCGTATGATTTCGTCATCCTAGCAAGAAAGAGTAGGCGAATATTTGTGAAAAAAGTGGTTTTTCAAAAGTGAGAGGACGCAAAAAATGCAATTTTAAAAAGCTGTTTTAAAAATTGTGTAGGAATAGTATGTAAAGAAATCAAAAGGAGAGTATCATAAATACTTTGACTACTCTTTATTTCTTTACTTTTGTATCCTAAAGGAATTTTACGGGACATAAGATAGCTCTGTCTCCTATATTTAAAACTAAGAATACAGTATTATTTCTTTTAAATTCGACTATAGGTTAATTTTAATGAAACCTAATCTAATCTTTTTACACATATCCCTTGGAGATTAAAATATTCCCATTGCTAAACTAAAATTTAAGAATATTAATATTTAGAATATACTAACTTTATTACAAAATTTCGCCAATTTCAGATCTGAGCTTGTCATTGAAAATTGAAATAAACAAATATATTTGAATTTGAGACAGATATTTTTACTGGATAATCGCAAATTCTTATATATAAAATAGACTAACGTTTTATTTCAATAAGTTTTAAATTGGAATATTAAACATGTAAGTATTAAATATAAAAAATATTTTTGTACCGCAAATATTAAATATGTAATTTTAAAAATTCACTACATAAATGAATCCCAACGATTATTTAAATTTATTTTTATATCCATACAAAAATTAAATTTAAAAAGAATAAATTAGATGCAATGCAGTAACACAGTTATTTACCATTACAAAAAAACATTGCAAATTTAATGTTTAATTTTTAAAATTGAACGAGGGGATATAAAATGTTAAATTTAATAGGGAATAGATTTAAATAATGTAACACCGTGTTTAATATCATCACTAATAAATATTCAACCAAGGGCTTTTCTACTGGAAGTCGAGATAAACAAATTTCATTGCGATTAAATGGGGTTATTATATTCAATGACCCAGAATTGTGTTATAAAAATTATATTCACGTTTAAATAAATAGTCAAACTGTTTCCATCAGTTCAGTTACTTACTCTAAGTTTACAAATTGTATTAAAAACATCAGTTATTTTATTAATCGTAAGTTTATATGCAACAAACTTCATATAAATAGCTATAGTAACAATGGCAATTCAAGATATAAATTTTAAAAGAAAATATTATTTTTGTTATCAACTGGAATTACCAATTTTAAATTAGAAAACAATTTATATTAAATATTAACTCAATAATTAAGTGAAAATTTAAGTAAGCAATAATTTACAAAGTTCTATTTATACTTAAGGTAAATGTGGGTATAGTGGACACTGTACCAATAGTGGCCACCTAGCTGATTAATTTTAAGTAGAACGAGTTAGACTCTAACTCGTTCTACTTAAAATTAATCAGCTAGGTGGCCAGCAGGGGTGGGCAATTGTTTTGTCTCGGGGGCCACTTTATTAAAGAAGAAGCTAACGGAGGGCCGCAGATTATGTAAAATGATTGCATTACCAAGTTAACTTTGCATTTTAGTATAATTAAGAAAAAAATATGAAATAATAATGTGATGCTGTATCAAGCGCTGATCCAGCGTGGGTCCAAGAAGGGGGGCACTTTTCCAGACCATCACCTTTCTTTTAACACAAAATGTAAAAATATTGGGGATTTTCAAAAAAAAGTATCACTCAAGATACCGTTGTGGTACCACTGAGGGGGGTATGGGGGTCCTCCCCCAGAAATTTTTTAAAATTTGGCTTATAAAAGTAGGGTTTTAACTCATTTTGAGAACATTTTTGGGTCCAAGGGGAAACTCTGTCCAGAGTACCACCCCTCTGAATCCGCACCTGTACAATGTATAGTACAAACTGGATAATTTGAACTTAATTTCAATGATTTCTCTCGGTTCCTTCAATTTCAAATTAACTGTTTTAAATTTTTCATCATTAAAAAATTATAATAACTACTGAATATGTTGAAGAAATTAACGATTTTTGCATAAAATGTAACCAATTTTTCATGGTAATAAACATTGCACTAGTATCAAAGTAAATTAGAAATCTCAGAATCAAATCATCTAACTTACCCACAAAAAAAGGTAATCCTTTCTGAAGAAAATCTCTCCATAATCTTAAGCAAAAATTAAATAGAACACGGACAAGAAAGACAAGGTATTCACAGTGACAAGTACGCGGCGCGTTAATGAAATGAATGACCCCTGAAAATCCCAGACGGTGGAATGGGGATGTACTTGTGGATGGGGTAGGGAGGATCTCTGTCGTGACGTCAATAAATCAGAAATTACTTATGTTTTGAACCCCCTCTCTGTCTTTTCGCGCGCGGCCTTTTCTCTCCCTTTTCTTTCTGCACCCACTCCGTGCAAGTGATCCTTGACCCGCCACCTGCATCTGGAGGATTAAATTTCGTGGGTGGCGAGGGAAGCGGGGCCCAGACGACGTTACAAGAAGTGAAAGCAAGACCGAAATTGAGCTGATTCAAATGTGAACGATGCATGACAGAAAAAAATGTAAAACATTAAACTACTATTAAATTCAGAATTTTTCTTATTTTTCCGTATGTCTTGGCGGGCCACCGAATATCCCTTCGAGGGCCGCATGCGGCCCGCGGGCCGCTATTTGCCCAGCCCTGAGTTAGAGGCATTTTTATGATATAAATTAAAATTTATAGGCAAAGTAGATTATGCAATCAGGTAAGCTAGTAAATTACCATCGATACCACTGATCAGCATGGGAAGGATATTTAAATATTTTAAAATAACAACATCGGCCGAGTGACTGAAATTTGATTTTGCTTATTGAACCGTGTAAGGAAACGGGTATGTCGGAACTGATTTCTTTGTATTTACTACCGTTTGATTGACTTTTAAATTTATATTAAGATAAAGAAGAGTATAGAATTATACGAAACAAAGTTTATTTGAAAATTATGACTTTTCGAGGATTTATGGGGGTGGCCACTTTACCAACACATAATCTTAGATTTTCCAATAGTGGTCACTGCAATGGCTTCTAATAGAAACATAAATCATATTTAATTTGAATTAGTTCTTCTTCATAAACTGTTGATTGTGCTTTAAAATTAGTGTTGTATGCATTTGGTTTCATTCGGGCTTCGGGAACCAAGGTTTCTAAAACATTGAATTAGTACATTCTAAATTCCTCTCAAATCAGCTACAGCGTAGGCTTTGGACCGAAAACAATCAAGTCTGCTATTCTAAATTAAATAAAGCTAACTTGATTTGATCTAAAATATATTTCGTTGGGAAGGAAGATTTAATTAGAATTAAACGACTATATACCTACTCAATTTCATGCATAAACCCCCTAATATAGGCTATAGGCAGAAAAAGAGAGGTGTCCACTTTAGGTACAAGAGGTGTCCCTCATAGATACAACAGCTTCATCTATGTGGCCACTATATATGCAATTTGGAGTACTTTTAAAAAATTAATTAAAAATACTTTACCCAATCTGATTAAAATTTTTAATGGTAAAGTCGAAAGAAGAAGACCCAATTAACCTAAATATAGGATGATAACCGTTTCGAAGCAAATAAGTTCGTATTTATTGATAATTTAAGCAGAAATTTTCCTTAAACTGTCCACTATACCCACATTTACCTTACTAAGATTTAAATTAGTTAATTTTTACTATCTAATATCGAATAACATTAAAGTTAATTAATATTTTTAAAATGGAATAAGTAGCTTAACTCCTGTCATTACCTTAAGTTTTATTTAAACTTGAACTGATAATATTAGGCATTATGATGTATATAAATTCTCTTAATTTTAACATTTGCCCCTTAATTTAGGATAAATATCAGTGAAAAATTTTGTGCTTATAGTTAAATTTTTTATGCGTTATTTTTAGAGCTCGTGCATTATTGTTATTAACTCATGCATTATAACATTATAATCCTTATTTATTGTTGCATCCGTCCTCCTTTGTCCCCTTAACCGATGTCCCTCATCTAGAATGAATTTCTCACTCCCATATATAAACCTTAATAAGTCTTTTGATGACTAATTTGATTTAATAATTATGATAAGAATGGTATGATATATTCCCGATATTTCAAACTGATATGCTTTAAAAAACTCGATATTTTGAAAAATATTTCCTTCCTTGAAATACTTAGTTTATCAAAACCACGAAACCTCGAAACTATTATGTCCTTCAAACCCCGAGAAAAAAATCTGTACCAATATTATTATCATGATAATGATAGTAATAATAAATATTTTTAAAATATATGTGTTATATTAAATTAAGTCTGTGCATGATAAAGAAATTATTTTTTAAAATAGGGTACACATTTTAAATTAATTTAATTATTTTATTTCAAGAAACTCATTCCAATTCTTTAGAATCTTTTTATGCATTGTTAATTTTAATATACTTTCTATCCAAGCAATCACATGAAAGAATTATTAATTTATATTAACGTTAAGGAGAAGGAATAGAGGTACAGAAAATAAATTTGTTGAAATAACTTTTGTCTAAATAATTAGTCCGAAAAAAATTTAACCCTATATTTTTAATAATTGAAGAAATTTTGAAACCATTAGCCTATTCAAACTTGTATTTATATTCTTTTATTAATTACTTGTTTTCCTTTATGAATGCTTCAGTGTTGCCTAAAATACTTTAAACAGTATTGTTCGACCGATGCTCAATAGACTCTGGAAGTAGAGTTTCTGGTTCTCCGTTCCAAGGATTTTAAGGGTCTAACTACACCAATAAACTCTAGATGATTGCAACGAAGCAATAATAGCTCTTGTTCTTTGTGGGCATCATTTTTAGTATATCATTAGGGTCCAATCAGGTATCAACTGGGGTCCGGATCAACAACTTATTAAAATATTTTTAACGAAGTAATTTTAAACGTCAGAAACTATCTTGTGAAACTATTGTTGCTTTCGAGCTTAAGAAACACCAACTTACCCAATCAAAAAGCTACTAAGATTCCTATTTCCATTAGATTCTTATTTCCACTAGATTCTTATTACTAGGAAGTATAATAGTCCACTGAAAATAGAGTTGAACCTCGGACAAATTGCAATAAAAGGTTTCTCAACGGTTTTCACTTAGGAATGACCTCAATAATAACATACTAAAAATCGGCCAAAATCGGTCGGGGGGAAGTTTAATTTTTTTAAAATTTTTAAAAATGGCCGAAAAAAATTTAAAAAAAAACCAAAACAATAATATAGACATGTGATACATGTTTTTAGGTTACTTTTGAGTTTTGAAACCGAATATTGCCTTTAGTTTTGAAAAAAAATTGAAATTTCAATTTTTAAAAGTAATTTGAAAAATGAGCTATATGAAAAAATTAAAACACCCCTAAAAACCTAACAAAAACATCAAAAGAAATAAATCCAACGGTTTTCATTTAGAAATGACCTAAGTATTAACATACTAAAATTTAAAAATTTTACGAGTTAAAGAAATTAAATTTTTTTTTCAAATTTCTATTTTTTTTAGCGAAAAATGCATTTTTTTTTCAAATTCGTGCCAAAAACTTTAAAGACTTTTGAAAAGGTCATTTTTCGGTGGATATTGTTCACAGATAGTTATATAATGGAAAACCGGTGGAATTGACCCTCAATGAATTAGTTAATTATTTTAAATTCTGGTGTAAATATGGCAAAGTATTACCTTTTTTTCACTTTTTACTACATTTTACCAACTTCAAAATTTTAAATAAAATAATTAACTAATTCATTGAGGGTCAATTCCACCGGTTTTTCATTATATAACTATCTGTGGACAATATCCACCGAGAAATGACCTTTTCAAAAGTCTTTAAAGTTTTTGGCACGAATTTGAAAAAAAAATGCATTTTTCGCAAAAAAAAATAGAAATTTGAAAAAAAATTTAACTTCTTTAACTCGTAAAATTTTTAAATTTTAGTATGTTAATATTTAGGTCATTTCTAAATGAAAACTGTTGGATTTATTTCTTTCGATGTTTTTGTTAGGTTTTTAGGGGTGTTTTAATTTTTTCATATAGCTCATTTTTCAAATTAATTTTAAAAATTGAAATTTCAATTTATTTTCAAAACTAAAGGCAATATTCGGTTTCAAAACTCAAAAGTAACCTATAAACATGTATCACATGTCTATATTATTATTTTGGGTTTTTTTTAAATTTTTTTTCGGCCATTTTTAAAAAATTTAAAAAAAATTAAACTTCCCCCCGACCGATTTTGGCCGATTTTTAGTATGTTATTATTGAGATCATTCCTAAGTGAAAACCGTTGAGAAACCTTTTATTGCAATTTGTCCGAGGTTCGGCCCTTTTTTTCGCTATTTTCAGTGGACTATAAGGATAAGTATAATATTGCACACGGAGTCTCTGACAAAAGCGTTAAATGTTGAATCTTTAAGAAAAAGCATTACAAAAATAAATACAGGGTAACTCAAAAAGTTAGTACTAAACTAACCCATGCAGGTCTGTCATGCCATTACAAACAATATTTTAACTCATGTTCGCAAATGTAAACTGTGTCCGCTAAAGGGCAATGTCCGCAAAACGCTAAACGCTAATAGAGCACCTTCCAAACCCCCTGTAAACCAATTTTCATTAAACTATTACAGTAGTTAACAGAGAAAATCATTTCCTAAGACGGTCTGCAAAATATTGAATATAAATTGAAAGTGGAAAAGGAGTTGATTTTTCTGCTAATCATCGGCAGAATTAAATGAAATTGGTTTACAGGGGTTTTCGGGGGTACTTAAACATAAACACTATTTATCACATAAACACAAATACAAAGTTTATAGTCGCTTGGGATCTTTTGTGATCCATGTAGGTGACTGGTATATTGTAATATAAATTATATAGGGTGTTTCAAAAGTCCAATTTCAAAGTTTATTTGAAACCAACGTGTCTTAGGGTCACGGAAGTAAGGTCTACCCCTAGATAAGTGACCCTGGAGAGACCCATTGAGATGACTTACAGCGCCCCTAGCGGAAAAATAAAAAAGTTTGAAAATTAATTTAAAAACTAAAGGAGATAGATCAAAAGCCGCAATGATAGTATTGTTGCCAACGTTATAGAGAACTCACTAAAAAAGAAGTCATGAAAATATCGTGAATATTCGCGGAGATAATAGCATGTGAAAATAGCCCTTTTTCAGGCCTCTAAAAAGAGAAAGTTCGCAAATTTGCAAGTTTTTATGATTAAATTTTGTCTTCATTCAACTAAAAAACACATAACTACACAATAACACCAAAAAATTTGATAATTTACGATCTTTTTCTTTTATGAGGCCTGAAAAGTGCTCTTTTCACATGCTAGTATCTTCGTGAGTAGACCTTACTTCCCTGACCCTAGGACACGTTGGTTCCAAATAAAACCCGCGAAACGGATTTTTGAAACACCCTGTATATAATTTAATGTATATAATATAATATGTACTTTCTCTCCAAATATGTAATAATAATTGTTTCCCCGTACGATTTTAAAGTTCAAACGTTGCCCCTTCGCCGGATAACATTGTCCTCTAGCGGACACCGAAGAAAACCTTGTTTGTCATGGCATACAGACCTGCATGGTTTGGCCCCAACCTTTTCAGACACCCTGTACAGAAAATATCTATTGAAATAAATAAGTATAAACTTTTAAACAGTTTCAATTATTAATACGGATGATTCAAGCTCTAAGTTCGTTTAAAAAGAAGATTAATTCCTCATAAATTAATATAAAATATTGTCAGTAAGTATCTCCAGAGGTTGCATGCTCAAGCACCCAAACTATTGTTGTTTTCATGCGTGAACTATACCATTCATCTAACACAATCAAACAACTTTTGCTTTACACTTTTTTGCGATACAAAGCGTTGATCCCGTCCCACACGATACAAAACCGAAACTAAAATTCATCAAGACCTTGAACAATCATCACTCCTTTTTCTCCCTCTGGGATATTTTCTTTTTATCTGTCGGTAAATACTGCTTCTAGGTGAACATTTCCAAGCATTCTTCGAGGCGAATGCTGACTAAACACCTGTTCGAGGGCAAGTCTCTGTGAGCATTCGCCAAATGTGGGAAACGGTCAAACCAAGTCGGCTGCTTCGGCATGTCTATAGAAAAGCGCACCTGAATGGAGGACTCACCAAATCTACCGAAAACACAGTTTTACAGTTCCCCCATGAAGCTTTTTGTAGTTGCTTTACTCTCTAGCTTGAAGAACATCGACAACAGCACAAGTGAGTGGATTTCTAGCTTTAAAATTGTGTCTTTCATTGTTTTTAAGCTATTTGTTGACTTATTGAGTAACTCAGGTGCAGTATATAGCTGTATGAAAACTTTTCTGGGATATTGCATGCGGTGCAAGAGCTAAAATAGATCTCCTTAAACACATGGATCTCGTCAGAAATATCCTCTTTTTTAACTATGAATTTTAAGATTTCTCTAAAAAGAGTCATCAAATGCGTACGTTTTTCTGTTTACAATTTTTAATATACCGTAATAAAAGTATTATTTAAGTGCGTATTATTTAAGTTTTTGTTTCGTTAGGTAAACACTCTTATTTTGAAGAAAAAATGTTTACACTTTTAATTTTCGCTCCAGGAAAAAATCTTCCGATATTTTTTAATAAAAACACTGTAGACTTATATAAAATATCAATTTTAAAACCTGCTTTTAACTTCTACTTCCCCAGACACAGCTTTATAAGGTAATTTATTTTTATATTAAACTGTAGTGTCTCCTTTTACCGCGTAAATGATATGTTTAAAAATCTAATTATTCCATGGTTTGGTGGGGTTGTGTTTTTAAAAAGGACTTGCTTGGCAAAAGTTTCATAAACTTTTCACTTTATATTGAATAACATTGAGCTTTATGATATTTGTGGTTTTTGGTACCTACTAATAATGTCTGTATATTACCCCTCCTCCCTCAAAAAGTATCAAATATTAGGGTTACTTGGGGTAAGTGGGTCACCCCCCTAAAACTATAATATGCACAGGAAATTTCACACTTACTGGCATTGATTATGTTGCAGCTTGTCACACCGATGAGTTTTGCACATATTTGAGATTTGTTTTATTTATTTTTAAGATTATAGAACTAATTTAAAATAGATTCCCAGAATGGATTTTTTGGTGAGTTCAAGACGCATTTTTCAAAGAAATATTTCCAGGTAAGTTTTCATTACATTTTAATGTTTATTGAACTGTTTTGCAGAGTTTGACCTAAAATACATACTACAATTTGAAATATTTCAAAATTTTTAATTTTGAAGTGTTTAAGAGGGGTGTCCCACTTACCCCATAGTTTTTGCATGGTTGGGGTAAGTGGGACCCCTCAGCGTGGGGTAAGTGGGACCCCTCTTTATTTAGTAAGTGAGACCCCTTATTATGATATAAGTGGTTCTAGAGGGTCCCTTATGATACAGGAACTATTAACTATTTCAGGGGGTTATAGGGACAATTTCCCCAATATTTTCAGAAAATTTCGATTTATAGTAGCAAGACCTTTTACTCACCACTTCAAAATTCATTAAAATTTATAAATAGTTTGATCGACATTATATATCAAATTTACGTTTTAATTTAAGTTATGGTGAGTAAAGTGAAATATCTCATCAACAGTGTTCATTCTCATTTAGTGTGTCCGATTTCTTTTTTATCTTACAATGCTTATTAAAGTGCCAAAATAAATCTTAATGAAACTTATTATGTTTGTTCAACACTATTTTATATGCTAAAGTAAAACACATATCCCTTTGGCCTTTCAAAACATTCTTTAAAATACTTATTTTGCTTTTCATTCGATTCTTACCTTGTCATATTGATTTTGATGTGAGTATATTTTTCACTCATGGATACAGTTACAATAAAATATTTTATATTGAAATTTACTGTACTTTATCAAGTAAGACCTACTTACTTCTATTTAAGTTTTGCTTGCTTTAAATATAAATAAAGAGGGGGTGACCCACTTACCCCATCTCTTGGGGTAAGTGGGTCACCCATCTCATTATTGATAAAAAGACCAGTTAAGAAAAATGTAAAGCTTTATTTTAGAAACTACTGATAAATTTTTGTTTATCGATAGACTCTTTAACGAAATTAGTCAACAAGTACAAAATAAACCCTTTCAAATTTTTTCTATAAAGCTCCAAAAATGTACTAGGCCAAAAAGGGGTCCCACTTACCCCAAGTGACCCTATTTCTTTTCAAAGTTTAAAACCTATTTTTAAAAATAATACTTCAAATACGATGACAGAATAAAATCTAAAAACTGAATTGACAAATGGACATCATGGCATGAAAGTACACTTACGCATTGAAATTCCTATGCTATTAAAAGAAAGAGAACTTAAGAATTTTTTATTCAAACTTTCAAATTTACAACTTTTAATTAGTATTTCATCATTCATCGAAATTTTTGAAGTTATCTTTCATGAATGTTTAATCCCTACTATCCCAACGTTTAAGTATAGAAAATAAATACAAATAACATAAAATAAATTAGACATGTTATGGAATAAGATCGTATTCAACTGTTTTGCATCATGCTTAAATAAATTAAAATCAAATTAATCTGCTCTATCATTGATAATCTAGTTTACATCTATAAAAGTAACGTAAATTACATACAATTATTTTTACAACATAAAATGTCCTACCCTCAAGGCTAGTATGAAATCATGAGTGAATTTTCATAAGCGTATCGCAGTCTTCCATCATTGTTGTCATTTTTGGTATCCTGAACAAACAGTAGGACAATGTACCATTTGGATACCGAGTTCTATAATGTTTGCTTATAATTTTGAGCGAGTCACTATCAGTGGAAAGATCCTTATATTTACGTTTCGTACTAAACATTTTTTTCCATTTGATTTATCCCATGCATGATTCCTCAAAATGCATTTTCTTCACTACATTCAAACAGAAAATATGCGGTTTTCAGTAATTTACACTTCTTATAATTTTAGACTTGTGAAAGTAAGAATTGGGATGTCAATTGAAATAATTTTATGCAAATGAGAATAGTGCTTTAACGACTGTTTCATGATATTTTTAAAATTTTTATTCACCTTATAGTGTTTATATTTTTCACTTTTATGCTGAGAACTAAGCAGAAATACAATTTAGTTGTCAATTAAAGTGTTTTTTAAGATTTATTCCATTTTAAACTTCATTAGTTCGAAAAAAGGAATGAGTTCAACTATACTTTTTTTCAAGCGTAAAATATTTTTGAATATACTTATCTTTAAACAGAAAAAATATGCGTTTTCAGTAATTTACATTATTTATATCTTAAGACTTGTGAAAGTAAGATTTTGGATGTCAGTTGAAATAATTTTTTGAGAGCGAGCTAGAGGATGGGCTAAAAAACGAGTTGTATTAATACTTAGTAAATAAAACTTAGTGGTAACATATATATGGCTATGCAAAATGGGAACTATTTGATTTAATTTAAATTGTTTTCGTATTGTTTCAAAAAATTATTAATAATGCCCGATTTATCACATTGCCCGTAACATATCTACTTTAAAATGAGGTTTCTGATTCAAAATGCATTTGCATAGGCATCTCATTTATTAATTTTATTTTTAGAAGTTTTATATCCCTTTTCTCATTAAATGAGTAATTTTTAACAATCCCTGTAAACTTCTTAAGGACCTTTCATAAAATTACATTTTATGTTATACATCATAATAACTGAAATTAAAGGTTGAAAAATTAAAGGTACTTGAATTAACTTTTTAAAAAGTCTTCAAAGTTTAAAGTTTCGTACCACGTACCACATAAAATTAAATTCTAACTTTTTTCTGGTTTTTTCATCAAGAGTAAAAATTTTCAAACTTCCAAGAGGGACAGCGTCCTTTATGATATTTCTACGGAGCTCTACTTATTGAAAAATTATACAGTGTTACAATTTTATTACTATTAATAATATAATATAACACACTTCCTCAAATATTTGTTCAGAGTACTGGAAAGTTGAGTAAAAATGCAAGAAATTTCGCTAAGGAAAAAGTTGAAATTTTTAAAATAATAAAAAATTATAAACATTTTAATATTTTTTTGGAGTGTGGCAATTGCTCAAAATGAGTGTCATCATTCAAATGATAAAAAGTACCTTTCCTTGTTTCTATATTTGGTTAATAAAGAGCATAACTGAAAAATATTTTCGTGGAACAATGTAACACTACGGCGTTGCAAAAGTCTATGGTAATTTTTTTTCATATTGTTACAAACACTGAAACATTATTACCTGCAAATTTTTAGGTCCTTCTGACAATTTTGTACCCCGCGCCCTTCAAAAGTAGTTTTCCCATGTTTATGTATAGGGAAAATATCGAAAGTATTTCAATTTGTGTTGTTTTTAATTTTTTAAGCCTGAACGCTTTCAATATTGAGTTAAAAAAACTATTTATCACCTTTGGGATATCATTTTCCCAAGATTCTATCGGGAAAACAGTCATTTGCACCTACTGGGGAAGTTCCCCTAGGGTTAAAAGCACACTCTGACCCAGAAAAGAGGAGGATCGCGGGCGCTTGCGGGCAGGAGGTGCATAAATGCCACCTAAGAGTTTTATTGAATCTTTTTCCTATTTTATCATAATTGGTATCATCTGATAACCTTGTATAATGATCCACCTCCCACCCGCAAGCTTCCTCTTTTCTCGGTCAGAGTCAGCACCTCCAATATAGGAGGCACTGTCAGGGTGCGCTCTTTACTCTTGGGGAACACCCCCCAGTAGCCGGTGCCATTGAATGTTTTTCCAATACGATCTTGGGAAAATGATATCCCAAAGGTGATACATTGGTTTTTAACTCAATATTGACAGCGTTCAGGCTTATAAAATTAAAAACAACAAAAATTGAAATATTTTCGATATTTTCCCTATACATTAACATGGTAAAACTACTTTTGAAGGGCGCGGGGGTCAAAAATTGGCCTAGAGACCTGGAAATTTGCAGATAATAATGTTTGAGTATTTGTAACAACATGAGAGGGGGCACCCGGGAAATTCCAAAAAAAAAATATTTGCAACGGCCTTATGTAACAATTAGGGATAATTATTTTAAAGGAAGCTGAAGTTTTCAAAGCTTAAAACCAAGACCAACAGAACCCAACTGGGAACATAAAAGCCAAAAGGGAAAAATGAAAAAAAATCCCATTAATATTTATGCAAATGTAATGAGCTCTCGTGGGTTTCCAAATATCATGTCAAAAGATTCTGCAAGAGTAAAAATTATTTCAATTAAGACAAAAATATTTTTTAAAAGTTCGAAAACCTTAAGCGTTTTATATTCCTCTAACTTACCTATTAACACTCATTTTAACAATAATCTTGCTACCTAATGCGGCACAGTAAAACGGTCATAACTTTTTATGTAAGAAACTACTATAATTTTTTACAATATCAATCTCAATAGAAAGATTTTATTTTTATGTCAGGATGTTGATACAAACGTAAAAAATGAGTCTAGATTCACAATAGGGAATACAACACTTGAGGAAATTCAAGATTTCATTGATGGGGATATAAAACGCATTTTTTCAAATTTTTAGATTTTATCATTAGTTTTTTTTTAAATTAATTTTCAAAAATTACGCTCGCTAGAATCGGAGGTGTGGCCTACGTGACGTCACCTCTGCTCTCGCAGAATCTTCAACAAATCAATACTTTCAAAGGAAAGGATTTAACCAATGCCGAATACTCTTTCGTACAAGTGTGTCGTGCCGAAGACAGAAGTAACGTCATGCACCAAACCAAGAACCCTTCCGCGCATTGTAAATTTTAATTTTTAAAAATTAACTAATGATCAGATTTCGAAAAGAAAAATTAAAATTATTTTTTAAAGAAGCTTTATCGAAGTAAATTAAATTTGAAAAACCGTTGTATTCCCATTGTTTTAAATTGAATTCCTTTTTAATTTTTTGAAGGATAATTGAAAAATGTATAAATAAAAATAAAAATTAGATTATCTGGAGAGATTATTTTGAACAGTTAAATACAGTTCTCCATAAAAAAAAAGCTGATGGGACAAAAATACGGCAAGAGTTTAAATTTGGATAAATCCCCCAAAAGATAAGTGCAGTTTTTGTATCCTTTAAAACGATCAAAACCCCCAAATTTTTTATGGTTAGCCAAAATAGCTGGAAACTTCGTGTACCGATTTCCTTCCAGGTCAAAAGGTTTGGGGGCCCTTGTATCAGTCTCATTCAAAAAAATCTTAATTTCAGAGGAGGAAGAGGAAAAATAAATTAGGCAGCAAAGGCAATGGCCGCTAATGGCCTTTGCCCCCATAGAGGCCTCGCAAAAAGTTCGGATCTCCTAATGCTTAACATACTTCCCAAAGACCACATGGTGAGGCACAAATGTTTGGCAACGGTGTTTGAAATTTTAGGGTACTCTTCTTGATGATTTTACAAATCTTGTTAAATGTACAATATAATCTTTTCCCTAAAAGTACGTGATAAAAGTTATTTGCGTACTGATCTACGGTAATGTTTATAGAGTATGACTCAAGTATTCTTTTTAAAAAGCAAAAAACTCCTCAGAGTTAATAAAAATTTTAATAAGACATTAATAATATATATTTATAATGATAAATAATAATTCCAATGATAATTTTAATAATTCAAATGGTAAATAATGGATTTCATTTACATAATACTCAAAACAGTTCTCTACAGCGACGTCTTTGGCATTCCCAATATTTTTTTACATAAAAATTCAATATTTATGTTGCAAAATAGTTTAATATTATTGAAAAATTTTATCCCACCATAACACACTCCAAAATTTAAATAATATACACTCAACTCGTTTTTTTTTCATTTTAAACTGTCAACTAAGCGAATGAGTCCATAGTACTCCCGTTAGAAAACAAGGGGTGTACTTTGAGATGTCTTTTGGAGCCCACAAAAAGTATTATTTAATAACTAAGCAAAAAAAAAACTAATGAAAATTTCACCATAACCAGAGACATATAACATATTTCAAGGTAAATCAAAGAGGATAAAGAAAAAACACTAAACGTTGTCTATCTTTCTAAGGTACATCACAAAAATTGCACCTACAATAATTTTGGTTGAAAACATTTCAGAACGCAGGAATAAATATTGAGGGTAGAGAAGAAAGATAGAAAAGGGTATTGCGTATGTTGTATAATCTAATTTCCTTTTAGTGACGATCACCCTTGTTATTAAAAATAAAAATTTATAATTTGGATTGAACATGAAAAAAAAGATAACTCGTTTACTTAATATGTGGTCTCTCCTGTAAATTAGGGGACGATAATTTATTAATTGTTGAAAACGCTTGAGTTTCATACCGACCGGGTATAAAACAAGGAAACAAAGATATCACCTATTGTGTAACAGAAACGAGAACCACCTAAGTCAAAATGATCGCCAAATGACACCCCATCCCATTTCTTACTAACTTCTTCTGACACTTCCCCACAACTTTGCGGCTTCACCATCTCATTTCTGCTAATTTAAACTTTCCGAACTTCTCACACCCTCTAAACAAAGAATGAGTCTTCCTTCCCCAACGCTACAGAAAAGGAACCTTTTTCAAACTTTCCTCATTATAATAGCGTTATTGAAATAATGAAAGTCGCCAACTTTGGCGATCGAGAGAGCCAGCGATGGTTGACAAGTGTCAGTGGCACTCTGATTCGGATCAACATGCTGGCGGCAGTGTTTTGCCTCTGGATTATCTTTCCCCCTACGCAAGGTAAGGGCCCTCGATTTTTTAAGTGGATATCACACTGTTCAATATCGTTTAACATCGAATATAAGTGAAGAAAGGGTTAAAGAAAAAAATTGCCCGTTTTTTTTGTAATTTAGCAGTTTAGTTCGGACAAATGATTAATAAGAAAACATCCTTTATGCTTAAGTTTTTTATCCTTATGTATCGTTGAATTAAAAATTTATAATTTACAACAATTGTCATTTAGAATTTAAAACATTTACAATTCTCAATGAAAATATAAATAATACTTTACTTATTTTAATTGGTAGAATTAATTTTAAACTATCTTTGTACTGTTTTTTTGTTTGAAATGGAAGCAATTGTTTTTATTTTAAATTTTATTGCAATAATTTTTCTAATTTCACAAAAAGTGACTTCATCTCATAAATCTTAACTTTTCTTTATTCATTTGTATTTTCTTTAAAGAAATGAATACGTTGAGGCTAAATTATAGTAAAAGGAAAATCTATTTTTGCATTGATATATAGTTTTTAGATCCTTTCAACTAAAACTTATTTTAAAGAAAAATTCTACTTGGAAAAATTTAGTAAGAAATAAAAATTACACACATAGGGGGAGAGGAACAATCTTTAAACTGGGCATATGGATGTTAAAATATATTTGACAAGCAGTCTTAACATTTAAATCAGTCGGTTTATTTTCAATCATAAAAATATGATTCTCAGATGAAAATTTTTTAGTGTTAATTTTCGTTTAGATTAAAAGTAAAATAAAAGCAAAGATTAAAAACAGTATATTTTTCCTGTATAGGAATACGTTTTGCATTTGAATAACTACAATGGCTTAATGCATTTAAAATATCCGAGTTAAATGAAAAAAAATTTATTGATAAGTAGTGATTTTTTACATAAACCGAAGAATCTAAATTTTTTTGTGTTATATATTCCTTTTTTGCCTATAATGTTTAATAATTTAAAATTTCATTTGATATTAAATAATTTTTGAGTTTCATTTTAGTTTTCTTATATGCTTTTTTAGTTTTGAAAAGATTTATCTCCATCTAAATTATGGTTTCAGCTAATAAAATTGTAAAAACGAATGGTGAAAAATTACTTTCTACAGACAGATTTTCATCTCAGCTTTAGGTTTATTTTTAACTCTATTGTAAAAAAAAGATAATGCGCAACTCTTTTTTTTAGTTTAGACCAGATTTAATTGCGAGGAGAATTGAAGGTACGATAATTCTCTAAATCACATCACAGAGTGAGTTAAGAAAATACGTTATTAAAAAGTAGTTTCTTCAATTAAAAAAATTAAAATTTCTGTCGTATTTTAAAATAAATTAACTGTGAATGTTTTCAGATTGGTTTCTTTATATTTTGTTATAGTTAATGTGCATAATTTGGTAATGTACGGATTACCTAGGTAAAGTATGAAATATTTCGTACTTTACCTTAGGTAATTCGTATTTTACCTTAGTTAGTCTGCACATTACCGAATTGTGCGCATTACCTGTAACATATACGGACTATTGTTCTGCAATGAGATTAATTAAGGTCTAGCTAAGTATAAAATATAAGTTTTCAAGTTCTCACTAACTTTTCAATATTTTTTTCCTTTTTTAAGTTTTTTATCTATATTCTTGATGGTTTCTTACAATTTAAGAAATAATCCTTTAAAAATACTAAACATACTATACTAAAATATAATAAAAAGGTAAAGAAACATTTTTAAAACTAATTCTTCCCAAATTAACAGGGAGAAAATTTTAACTAAAAAACGTATTTAAAATAAAAGTAAAAAAGGTGTTCGGGAGAGAGAAATTAATTTTTTATGTAGACGTTTAAATTCATTATTATATTTGTCAAAGTGATTAATTGGGCATTATTAATAATGCCCAGAGTGGAGGCGGGCAAAGTGATAAATTTCATTAATAAATGCCATTGAATTTATCACATTGCCCGTAACATATATATATATATATATATATATATATATATATATATATATATATATATATATATATATATATATATATATATATATATATATATATATATATATATATATATATATATATATATATATATATATATATATATATATATATATATATATATATATATATATATATATACACTTCAAATCATAATTAAGAAGAAAAGAGAAAACTTGGCTTGTGCGCAGCAAAATTTATAATCTCCCTAAATTTCATTCATTAATTGAACACGGTTAAAAGCTTGAAATCCTTAGAAGAGAATCTGTAGGTGAAAATTCGAGCGAACTCGGAAAATTATGAAACGATGGTTTACTTCACATTAAATCAATTGCAAATTTTCGGAAAACAAATAAAGAGTTTTGAAAATTGCGATTTCAGTTCACAAGCTGGAAGCCTTACTCAATAACTTCAATCTGCATTTTTGATATCAACTTGTCAAGTACTCTACTCTTGAGCGCCGGAAGCGTTTCAAGTACTAATGTGACTCAACTTTAACGCTTCCGCGGCGGTTTTGTTTTACGCATAAAAAATCAGCTATTATTCGCAATTTGAAAGCATTAAGATTATTATAATGCACCATAGTAATGAAAAATGGTTATTAAAAAATTCAGAGGTTTGATATAAATGTACTTTGTGAGCATTTATTTTTTGTTGTAACTTTTTTGTTTTTGTTTTATGATATCAAGGAAGAGTCAAACAATTTAGTTGTATACTAACTTTGAAAAGGTGAAACTCTCATGTTTATAAGCAGCAGCGTTCGAAATTATGGTGGTCTGCTGATCCGGGACCACTGAGAAACGGTTCGGACCACTACGGTCAGAAAATCACTGGTCCGGCGGACCAGTGTCGAAAAAATATCACCCTATCCAGTTTTAGCCGCGATTTTTTTGCTGTGGAACTAATAGAGGTGTTATATTAGTTAGTACGATATTAACACATTCAATTAAGAAAAACAATTCATAAATAAAATATTTCCAAAGTCATTTGTTCATTTAGTTATTTAGTTTAGCCTTTTTAAAATTAATTATTGCTATTCAATTTAAATGCTTTAAGTGCAATAGTTGGGTACTTTAAAAATATAGAAACCTGTTCTTTTTTTTTAATTTGGCGTACTAGTATTTTTGGTTGAGGACCAGTGAGTTTTTTTTCCAATTTCTAACGCTGAAAGCAGTATGAGCATGTGAACAGGGAGCAACTAAAAGCTGTTTCATGGCTTTTATTGGAAACCAACGTCTCCTAGGGTCGTGGAAGTAAGGTGTACCCCTAGGTGGTCCTAGGTAGGTTAGTGACCTGACAATGGATTACATTGAGATGTCCTGCAGCGCCTTTAGCGTTGAAATAAAAAGTTAAAATATTAATAAAAAATAAAGGAGAGAGCGAAAACCTCCATGAAAATATTATTGCCAATAAAAACTCACTGAAAAAATTTCACAAAAGTATGAATATTCGAGGAAATTATTAACATGAGAAAAAAGCACATTTTTTCAGGTCTAAAAAAAGGTCCGCAAATTTGCAAAGTTTTTTGTTTTTAGTTAAATGAAGACAAAATTTAAATAAAAAAAATTAAAAAACGTGCGCATTTGCGAACTTTTTCTTTTTTAAGGCCTGAAATGAGCTAAGAAATTATTATATTAAGAACCTATTAAGATAACATTATCTTAATTAAATTAATTATGATACTGCTATCTATAATAAATTATTTTTAAGTTGCCGTGCTTATTTAATAAACTTTTTATTACAAATTTGTATTGATATGCAACAAGCTTAGGATAAGAGCGCGTATTTGCACACGGAAGAAAAATTTTGAAATTGATAATCACAGAAAATCCCGATAATAGTTTTAAAACTTATGGTTATATAGGTGGTTTAAAGCAAAAAAAGTGGTGTTTTGGTACCGGAAAAAAATGGGCGATCTATTTGATACTTTCGTTTGAGTCACTGACACAATCTTGTCCACACAAAATAAGTCTCCGCCGAGAAAGAGTTACAAGTGTCATTTTTGTAAGAATGGTAAACATAAGGTGGGCAAAAAAAGTGGGAATTCTCAGATTTCGACCACATGGCAACCACATGTCTGCATCCGGATTCTTGATGTGCGATTCAAAAGAGTGAAAAAACCCTCGGATAGAAGCTGAGCTAGGATTTAGCCTTTTCACGAAGGGCCATTATTCGCTTCGCCATCTATCATTCCATGGATTTCGTGGGATTAGAAGACTCCCGTTTATCCAAGACATGGCCGTAACCAGACTGTTGTTTCGGGAGGGGTTTTGACTTGACAATAATACTGAGGTACCTCCTTACGAGTGCTTTCATACATTAAGTTTTAGATGGCTTACACATTTTAATTTTCATACACTAAATTTAAAAATAATATTTACGATGTAAAAATTCCAATGAAAATTTGGTGTCCCCCCCTTATTACTATGATTTAGCTCATTTTGAGACCCTTTGGATTGCATCCAGAGAAGACCGCTCCTTGTAAGTTACAAATTTCAAGGGAAAAAAGCACTAAAAATTGATGTCAAAAATTTCGGGTGCCTTGGACCCAAAAAATCTATCAAAATGTGTTAAAACCCTACTTTTAGAGGTAAAATTTCAAAAAATTTTATGGGGGAGGATCCCCAAACCCCCTAAAATAGTGTAATACGCGTTGTCTGAGAAATTTTTACTCTCTTCAAAGATGTATCATGGTTTCTGATTGCAGGCTCGGACTGGCCATGCGGGCATTTGGGCAAATGCCCGGTGGGCCGCTACTCATCGAGGGCCGTTTGTGGGCCGCCTACAACCAAAATATTTTACAGTGGTATGAATGAAAAATATCCTGTAAAAATGAATCCGCACTCCG
Source organism: Tetragnatha versicolor (assembly GCA_024610705.1). NCBI lineage: Eukaryota > Metazoa > Arthropoda > Arachnida > Araneae > Tetragnathidae > Tetragnatha > Tetragnatha versicolor. The sequence continues at coordinate 7,903,311 of JANDEH010000010.1, forward strand.
CAGGAATTTCCAACTAGCGGCCCACGAATTCATTTTGTGCGGCCACCAAACCATTAATTTACCAGCAATTAAATTCATTAATGATGGCATAAATTACTGAATTCAAAAACATATTATAGTATTTAAAATATTTATATCAAAGAATTTTCCTGGTTTCATCTTCAAAAATTCTACGGCATAAAAGGAGCGAACCTTTTCGGATGTCACCCCCAAATGAGTTAAAACAGTACTTTTAAGTGTAAAATTTCCGAAAATTTTCTGGGGGAGGACCCCCAGACCCCCCTTTCTATTTTTAACTACATTATTCACAATTTCTTTTGATATTGAGTTCGCCAAAATGGAAATTCTTTCTACCCACTGAATTTACTAACAAAGAATTAGAGGTCTATATTGAGTTCATTACGTATCCAATTTGGGACTTCAAGGTGGATTTTAGACTATTTCTTAGGGGTCAATTTTCAAAAGAATTTCTTGGGGAGGTACCACGATTTCTCCCCCCCCGAAATTTTTAATTCAGAGAAGTTATATTTTCCATGAAAATTATGCGGTGGGCCGATTCAGACTTAAAATGCCCGGGCCGAAATTTCTTCCCAGTCCGGCCCTGTCTGATTGCAATGATAGTTTATGATACATACTGTTTCTCTGGATTATAGTCTAATCACAAACGTAAGGGTAGTGAAATGAAGTAATGAATGGTACTTTTTAGGAAAAAAAACAATATTTTGACTTTTTCCGTCTAAAAGTAAAGGGAATCCGCTAAAAACCATCTCCTTAGAGCCTTACTGGATCCGCGCCTGCTTTGGATACGGCTCTGATCCAAGAGACTGAGGAAAGTAGCCCCTTGAATCTGCGGACATAAAAACACATCTCACAAAAGGCTAAATACGAAACCTGCCAAATCTGTCTTATTTGGAAATTTTTCGCTAATTTGAAGAGAAATAACGTACGAGGAGTTTTTTTATTTCCTAAAGTATGAAATGCATATGTCTGGTTCGCATTCTGGTTCGTTTCGAGTGGTATGGATTTTGTTGGAATTCATATTTCGTTTGTAATCAGGGTTTAGGAAGAGGAAATATATTCTTTTAGGAAAAATCTAAAATGGAGAAAAATAATAAACTGGTAAGATACGGCAGTTTTTTAGCTGGGAAAATATAATTAATTGAAACTAAACAAAGAAGCAACTCATTATTAAATATTTAATAAATTTTAGGATTCGAATAATTTTGCATAATAGCGAAAATAGCACACTCTATGATTTCAACCCTTGACCACTGGTCAACTTTCCCTTTTTTTGGCCGACTGAGTATGTCTTCACTTTTTGACACACTGTAGTAATTCCTGGTCAATTATGGTTAACTTTATGCTACCCTTGACCTTGACCCCTAATCAATTTCCCCATTTCTTGGCCGACTATGTCTTTTCACATTTTGACACACTAAAGATATGTTGTTGTATTATTAACCTTATGCTACATTAAAAATTTAAAAAACCCTTACAAAAACCTTTAAAAAACCTTATAAAAATAATACATATAAAAGGGAATTTTAATTTAAAGTAATAAAAGACTGCAATAAATATTAGTTGACTAAAGAAAATATATTTCATAAAAATGTTACAATAACATCCTTTGCAATATCCTTTGTTTCAGTTAAGAACTCATCAGAATAATTACTTTGTTAAATGGTTTTAAAATAATTTAAATCCGCCGACATTTTTGTTAAATTTAGAAATAGAAAAACATCGGTTCAGGAAATCCCCTCCAAAGTGAACAATTTCTACTACACAACTGATCCCGTTATTCATTTGGTAGGTTTTGTATTTAGTCTATGATGGAATGCGTTTTTGTGCAATCTTGCGAGAAAACCGGCAAAACGATCACCAAAATACACGGCAAAGGCTTTAAAACAATTTAAGAAATAATGGTTTTTGATTGGGATGTTTTTGATCGACTTATTCAAAATTTTTTTGAATGAATGAGAAAAGGTTATCTTATTTTCAGAAAAATTCATCATTTATTTAGCTATCATATAAAAACGGTATGAAAATTCCTAACCCTGTTGAAACCATGAATTCTAAGGGAGGTCACTGATCAGTAATCTATTTTATATGTCGATTGTTATTTTTTCTTTTTGTTAAAAGAAAAAAGAATCAATTAGGTAAGAATTTCGTTGAATTTAATAAAAAAGCTAACATAAAGCGCCCAAAAGTTTTCGAATTTCAAATGGATCTCCTTCCAAAGAGTTACGCATCCATCAACAGAAAATCCCATGAATTTTTTAAATAGAAGGTTGTCAAAATGATCCAAATACTTCATATTATGAATCCCAAAAGTTTTGAATGACAGATACAGTGCAAACATAATAATGGTTATATGACTTTAAAATTGATAAAAAAATAGCTTACAATAAAATATTTCATGAAATTGGTATCATTCTTATCAAAGTTTAACTAAAATGCATAGGACCATTTAATTAAATCAAATATCTTTTTAATTAATTAGCTGCGTGAAAAAAAGGGAGTTTCTATAGTAACGCGTTTTCCTCGTAGTTTCTCAAATATTTACCCAATTTTAGAAAATTCCTTATAAATATTCCCCCATTCAATAAATCCACAATTCTTAAAATTCTATTCCACAAAAGTTGATAATTATTTTGTTTAAATTACATTAAATCCTAAAGCCTTAAAAAGTTCAGAGGAAACAAGCGTAAGACGGCAATCCTTAGACTTTATTCTCTCCAGTAGCCACTTATATTCGACCTTGATCCTCTTTCGATAGCTTAAAGTTTCTATGATACTAGGGCAGCGGTTTCCAATCCTTTTGAACCTAACGCTTTTCAAGAAGAAAAAAATTCATCTTGAGAGGGCTTTTAAGGAGAAACATATCAGTAAAAATACTACGAAAGTATCCCCGCGGATTTATCTTGGATCATTCAGTTTGAAATCGCTGTACTATGTAGACTGTAGAGCTAATGCATGCCTATACTCAGTTGCAACTTAACTTGAGCTTGTAGAAATATGCTGTGAGCAACCAAAGAAAGTAGTTCCCCGCGCGATGTCAGAATTTTGAGTGAAATTTAAGAGATTCAATTTTGAAATATGATTAGTTTTTTAAAACCACGTATATTAAGCGTCTTTTCATGCCGATTTGCAAAATGTTGAGTATTATTATTTTTTCAATTGGCGCAGTACGTAGTAGTACATTTGTTTGAATAAAACTCGCCAGCCAATAAGATCTCACAAAGCCCAGCAAGCTTTCTGTTTACTCAGATTTTCTTCCGCGTGGACATGACGTCAGGCTCAACTTAAGTTGCAATCGAGTTTCCCAAAGACCATTCGGAATCACCATGGTCGGGGGGGATCGACGAAAAATTGAATCGCAAGTTTGGGAATAAGTCCAAAAAATGACAAAATGACAATTGACAAAAAAATGACTCAAAATAATCTCCAAGCTTTGATATACACATGAGTGGAAAGAGCGGAGAAATAACTCCCCCCTATAGGGAGATATAGCCCCATTGAAGTTGCGAAATCGATGTCCATTCATTGTATTTTTTCAGTTAATTTGGAAATAATTTAATTTGTCTTTTTGTTCTTATTCTTTGAGGTGTAAACTAAGCCAGAATAAATTTGCTTTTAATTTAAAGTGTTTTTGCGACTTTTTTTTATCCAGGGAATGTTTGAGTCCATTCATATTCACTTACTCCATTGATACTGATTTAATGACTCAGTTTCATAACAGTTTTTAAATTTATTTGTCTTAATATTTCTATTTCTTACTTTTGTGTGGCAGAAATATAATTAAAATGTCAATTTAAGTGGTTTTTAAGATTTTTCTTCACTTGAAATTTCATAAGGTTCAAAAAGGGAATAAGTCCAGCTTTTTTCAACTGTAAAATACTTTTGAATGTACTTATATTTGTTTCGATGAGTGCCCTTTTTTCTCAATAGGGTCCTGAGTTTCCAGTAAAAATTTGGTGGTTATACAACGAAAATTCCATTGTTTATGCAGTTTTTTTTTTTTCGATTTCCCCAAAACTTGATTTTTGGACTTATTCCCTTTTTCAAACTGGCGATTCAATTCTGAAGCGCTAGAATCGGAAAAAATTAACCGGAAGCAATGAAGAATGGAGTCACAAACGGTTAGGGATTGAAACAAAACAATCATGCTGTCTTTAAAATGTGACCATAACAATATTGTTACTCCCACTTTTTTACTGTCGCATTTTAAAGAAGACCTTTAACGGACAAAATCTCTATAGAGTTTTTATAAATGAGTTTCTTTTCCGAACCGTTTGCCCATAATAATCCCTTTTTCCTTGCTTCTGGAAACTTTCGTCCTCACCCTAGCGCCTCAGGATTGCTTCGCTGACCCCCCTGATAGTGATTCTGAATTGCCTTTGGGTAGTCTACACCCCTTAGCACTTTCCTCCTTGAGTTTTGAATCTCACTGAACTAATATCAATGACTTTGAAGAAATTACTGTGGTTACTTTTTGAACATAGAGGCCGTTCAAATATTACATAAGCATGTCTGTCATTTTTGACTCCCCCTCTCCCCTTGTCAGCAAAGATAAGCAAACCGCACCCCCCCCCCTTTGTTCTTTTTTGTACAAAATAATTTTTTGGGAAGTAAAATTTACTTTTGATTGAATTTTGAAATTATTTATGCAATAAACAAGAAATTTTTGAAAATACAGTGTTTGAAACATCTTACGTAAGTATCATCCATATCCTCATCCCCTTTTTCCAGGAAAAATAAGCAAAGAGCAAACCCAGTCACCTCCTTAGGTGCTTACGTAATATTTGAACGGACCCGTGTGACCTATTGGTCATTTCCAATGGACATCTTACATGAAGGTCAAGAAACTATGAATGAATTACAATCGAATTTTGTCCCTCAGTATACACAAAGACCCTCAGAGTAAAGTATATAGAACTCATCTTATTAAAACCTCTATCATTTCTATTATTTGCCAACGCCCACTGTGTACATTTAATTTTCGGTAACACGCCAACCGACTCAGACTCGTTAGGGGCTCTTGTGATGGCACTTTGTCATTTGACTCGAGACGTCTTCCAAACAACCATTCAGGAATCTCTTTAGCTTAACAGGGATAAAGAGATCTACTTGATTAAAACACCAATATCATTAAAACTATCAATATAATCATTGCTATAAAAGGACCGTATAAAGGAATATAGGGTGTCCTAAGATAACTGTCCACCCCCTTTAACTTTAGAACCCCTAGATATATAGTTGTAAAAGTGGTGTCTAGGTATAGTAAAAAGACCATGCCCTATCCGATGTGACAACTTTCAACGCCCCCTAGCGGCAATTTTAGGTATTATAATTCGTTATAATTTAGGTGTGTATTCATAAAACTTTTAGAGATTTGCTAATTTGTTCAGTTACAAAGTTGTAGAGCACCATCGAATTAGTAGGAAAAGACACCTTGGGCAGAAAATGCCTTGATTAAAACCCCTAAAACGCACGCTCAATTAGGTTGAATTTACGTAGATTTTACGTCTTAAAACGCTTCTCATAATTTTAAAATGCGTTTTTATTATCTACGAACACTTTAAATCATTTACCTAAGTCATAAAAATACAAATTTATGATTTTCGCCTTACGAGAAAGCCTTAATGATTTTCGCCTTCGCTCTAGGGCAGGGGTTCCGTAACAAAGGAAATCCGTAATGAAGATTTCCATTTGTAAAAAGCGAATATCAACATTAAAATTTAAACAAACTGATATTAAAATTTAAAAACTAGGTACAAAATTTAATTAGGTAAAAAATTGTACTTTAGGATAAGCTGGGTTCTCCACCGCGATAAGAGAGACAAGATTCCATCGCCCCTGCTCGCGTTGCGAGGACTCGGTGATAACCAACTATTCATATTACTAAAATTTTATTACAAAAAAAGACAATTTTTTAAACTTATTAAAATTTTTCATTTTAATGAAATTTTTCCCGTGGATCTCTGAAAGTCTCTGTGGACCCCTTAGTAAGTTGCTGTGGACCCCCAGTTTTCATTTTCATGCTTGTGGACCCCCTGGAAATCGCTGTGGAACCCTGGGGGTCCATATGGACCATTTTGGGAACCACTGCTCTAGGGGCTCAAAAGTTAAAGGAGGGAACAGTTATCTTGGGACACCCTGTATAATTTAACAAAAATAACCCCTTATAATACTTGGAATATTTTCCTGTGCCATTGTTCGTGAGAGTGTTATTTTCCCACTGCAAACAGTAGTTCCTGTTCCTAAACTGTACACCGTTGGGAGTTCTAAGGAGGACCACTAACTACTTACACATTTACTCCATTGATACTCTAGACATTGCTTTAAATGTTTCGCGATATTTAAAAAAAATTTTAAGTTTTAAATTTTGTATTATTGTTTTGTGAAGATATTAACCATCAAATTCAATGTAAAAATTACCTCATATTAAAGTTTTTAAATTAACATTTTGTTGAAAAAAGAAGGGTGGTTTAAAATTGATTTTAATAAAATATATAATTCAAAATATTATTAATCAATTTTGCAAATATTTTCACCAAATCAAACAAAAACGTATTATCTTTAAATGAGATTCAGCGTTTTAAGAAATATTAACATTTTTTAAGACCATAAACAATCAAGGAAAAAAATTCTTGAAATTTTCATGTAATTTTCTTAAAAACTCCTTTTTTAAAAAGTTCACAAAATTTTCAAATTTGCTGCATTAAAATTTGAATAAAATGTTTAAAAAGTATGTTCCAAATTTCTACTCTTTATCCTGAACAGTTCTTGTCTTTATCAATTTAAAGATGAGAAACTGAAAATATGCATCATAGAGAAAATCGCATTTGAATGTAGAACATAGAATGCTAGATTACCAAAGCAGCCAAACATCATTTCAAGCAGAAGAAACTGGGTCTATTTTATTTATTTACCCCGTTTTTATTTAACCCGCTTTCTTGTTCGATCTGGAAAAATTTAGATATAAATTTTGACCCCCTTTTCCATATTGAATACTTTGGCAACCCCTTTTGAATTATTATGTTAAAGAAAATAAAAAAAATCCAAAATAGTTCTCAATTTTATTTCGTAACAAACTTGTGTAACTTAAATTATGAACGTATGTTACACATCACTTTAAGAAAGACAAGTAACAAAACTAGCGATACATACACAAACAGTTTAATAAAATTTGTTTGATTTAATTATTTTCCTCTTATTTTGCGACCCCCTCAAACAGGTCCCGTGAGCCCCCAGGGGGTTGCGACCCACCAGTTCAAACCCCCTGTGCTAGAATAAAGACAAGGTCATATGACAATAAGAAGGAGGGTCATAAGGTGAATACACACCAGCAAACCAATAGATAGGCGGAAAACGGTCATCTTTCTAATGGTATAGACGTATAGAGGACCAATGATGCTTAAAATTGTTAATAAAAAGGTCCCTTGGCACGTTGGTAGTGAATAAATCCAACAAAGAAGCTACGGCAGACGGTTTCTTCGGGAGTCTCGGGGGCGGATCCACGATTTGTTTTTTTTTTTGGGGGGGGGAGAATTTTCACAATCCCATCGAATCTTCTTGATGATCTTAATGGAAAAGGTAGCGAATTATCCTGTTCCAACTACTAAAAGGGGGGTCTGGGGGTCCTCCCCCATAAAATTTTTTGAAATTTAAGTAAAAACAATCCCACTTTTTTAACTCGTTTTGGTACGCCTCATCCGAATTTCGGATACAGATTTTATGATTGAATTTTTGCGTTTTGACAAACTCTTAAAATAAAATAATGTTGTAATAATAGAGTTACAAGTACCAAGGGGGTCTGGGGGTCCTCCCCAGAATTTTTTTAAAAATTTGACTTTAATGTAACAGGGTTTTAACTCATTTTAGTGCATAAAATTCCATATTATATGGTGTAAAACTCTTCATTTGGGGGAGCTCAAGCTCCCTAGATCCGTTGGATCCGCTAGTGGTCTGACATCATTGAATTAAGTACAAAAAACGAACGAATTATTTCAAAAATTATAAAGGGGCCAGTCAAATATTACGTAAGCCTGTTTTGGATCATTTTTCACTCCTCCCTTGTCCAGGAAAAATAAGCAAACCGCAAATCCCCCTCATAATGAAGTAAGAAAACTGCCCGACATCCACGAAAAATCAAAATGCTTAACATTTTTTTCCTAGTTTAATTTTTTAAATTTATTTTTGGTTGAATTTCGAAATAATTTATGCAAGAAACAAGATATTTTCGAAAATGAATCGTTTGTAACACCTTCGTAAACATTATCCATACCTCCCTCCCCCTTGTCAGGAAAAGTAAACAAAGAGCAAACGCAACGGCCCCAAAAATGTCGTTGCCACAATCTACACAAAGTGAAAACTAATTCTTCATTTGGATTCCTTGACAAAAAAAATATAACAAATGATACCTTACAGGCTATATTGCAATCACCCCAAGGGGGCTAGTTTGATGGCGGCCATCTTGATTGCACTAAGTAAATGCTAAAGTTTTACATGAATCGGTTTTGAAATCTACTCTATTTTCTCAACCAGAAACCGTCATAAAATTTTCCATATACGTCATTTCGCACTTTTCGTCTTGGCACCATCTGACTACGATGACTAACATCGCAGAATTCACACGTTGCTTGGTTCGATCGTGGCCTTGAAAGAAGGAAACGAAAGTTCCAGGGATTCTGCTATGATGGCTTTTTTTCACTAAGTGCGAAAGAAAACCCTTAGAAAGCTGAAATATTTTAGACTATTTTGCAAAAGTTCCACTGAAAAATCTGAATGTTGTAAATACTTGAAGTTGTTTGCGTATAAAAAGAAGATTCTAGAGAAATATTTAGAATTGAATTTTTTATACAGGGTGCCCTAATATAACACTGTCCACCCTCTTTAACTTTTGAGAGAGGGAACCTCTACAGAAAAGTCATAAAAGTGGACAGTTATCTTGGGGGGGAACACCCTGTGTATTGTTTCTATTAACTAAATATTTCCTCCTAAAAATAATTCCTCAGTAATATAGGCAACAACAAGAAACACAGTTACAGGTAATACAGAAACACATGTTTAAATTGAAAAGAAAACTGTAAATACAGGGTGTCCATTCGTGAACCCCATCACGGCACCTTCTCCAAAACGCCCGGAACCACTTCCACAAATCTGGCGCCCACCCCCAGCAAAACGCGTATGCTCCTTTCAACGACACCGCCTTGTTAATGTATGTTGCTTAGAGAAGACACCCTTTCCCAGTCTCAGATTAAAAACTTACACCCAGAAAATATCTCACTTTACTAAGATTTACAATTTATAATTTCCCTTTTAAAATAATTTTTTCTGCGCGTTTTTATGATATGGACGACAATTTTTCTCATTGAAGTTTATGTTCTATCTCCTTTGGCTTTTTAATTATTTTAACTTTCTTATTTCACCGCTAGGAGCGCTGTTAGTTATCTCAATGGAATCTCCATAGTCACTTACCTAGGGTTACACCTTACTCCCTTGACCCTAGGAGACATTTGTTCCATATAAAAGCATGAAACGGACTTATAAAACGCACTGTTTTTAAATCCTACTCACTTTAGAATAGAATCTAATTCGTGATTCCAAACTGTTCTGTAAATAATAAATCTTCTAAAGACGTAAATAAACTTTAGAAGTAAACACAGTCTTAGATTCTAAATAAACTGTTGATTGTTTCCCACCTACAGGGTGATTATAAAAACAATCTTCACATATTCAAGAGCAGTGGCGACTCATATCAAACTATTAAGGGTGCTCCTCTAGCGCAAGTTTAGATTTGCTGATGCACCAAGTTGGCAACGCATTTTAAGCGATATAAAATGAGAAATAAAACTCAGAAACACGTGGAGAGAATTAGAAATCGTCCGAAAAGACGCCTACCGATGCAATATCACCAAGCATCATGGCGTCGTCATTTCATTAGCGTAGAAGAACAAAACCCCTCTTTCCTGTTTCTTAAACTGTTTTTCTACAACTTGAAATTAAAATTAAACAAGTTAATAAAAGATTGAAGGAGAAGAAATATCCCTTTTTTTACGTAACCGGTATTTTTACAGCTTAGTTTCATTTTATTATTTTGAAAATAAAATTAAGATAGTAAATAAAACGATTGGCTAAAAAAGAACCGATTAAACTCCTTTAATTTAATATTTATTTGAAATTTAAATCTTGCACTTACCTTAACCATTATACCATATACAATGAGTTCATTTCTTGCCCACGATACTAACTAGAATGAGACTGAAAAATTGCACTCTAATATCAGTTTGTTATAAAAAAGAAGAAATATCGACAAATGAAAATGACAATAGACCCTAGCACGTAGTCATTAATTCTAAAAAGGCTTAGAAGAATCTAAAAGGCTAGCTATGTTGGGAATTTTCAAAAATAAAAAACTAACAACCCATGATCACCCTGTAACTAACTCTTTCAAATTACTAAACAAGTATATTGAGTATGTTGATTTTATGTCTAATTCTATATATACTTCCATTCAAATAAAATTACTAAAAGGATAAAAAATTTAACAATTGAAAAATTAACAACTGGAAAGATACCATACTGTATTCAACACCATAATCTAACCACAAAACGATTAATTTTATCATTTTCATCCCTTTTAACTTTTTATACCCAGTTATCATTTTCATCCCTTTTTACTTTTTATACCCCCATACCTACAATTTTAGAATTAGGTGGGGGTTCCACTAATTTCCAACATCATTTATGAGGTTAATTTCGTCTTCATGGCCTAATTCCAATTTTCTCGTTCTGGTACTAATTGAGATTGCTCTTTGTGTTTTATAATTTTTATATTATACACTTCTTTCAGAAAAAGATCAGATAAGATAGGCATTTCACATTCAGAATATTCTTGTAAATCAGGTATGGGCAACCTTTTTGAGTCTGCGGGCCGGACTCAAGATTATAATGACGTGGAGGGCCATATAGAGTAGATATTAGGTAAATTTGAAAAAAAAGAGTGTTTTTTTAATTAAAAACGGAGTTATAGTACTTAAGTTAAACATTAATCTGGATTATAATTATATTATCTTGATTAAGAATTATTATAAGTATAATGCTTAAGTTACATTAATCTCAGGGGTGTAAAAAAATTTATTTCGTAAGAAGCCCCAGATTATTTCTCAGCCCCTCTCACCTATACTTAATAGGTCTAATGTAGAACTAAAGTATATATTTGGGTGCAATTTGCGTTTTAAAGAACTTGGTAATAAAGTTCCAACTACCAAAGGGAAGTCTGAGGGTCCTTTCCCGAAAATTTTTGGAGATTTGATTCTAAAACACTGGTTTTTAACAAGTTTAGGTACACCTATAAATCGAATGTTTTAGATTTGCATTTGTGGGTATAAGATTTGGATTAACTTATTGCATAAGAGTTTTGAAGTATTAAGTTCCAAGTCCTGGGGGAGGATCCTTCCCCAGAATTTTTTTTGAAATTATACCTTAAAAACAAGGGTTTTAACTTTTTCTGGTACCAAAATGTTCCGCAGGCCGGAACAAATGACATGGAGGGCCGGAGGTTGCCATATGTGTTCTAAATCATCAGATCCTTGAAAATCTGGTAGGTTTGAAACTAAAATAGTATCCCTCACAGACGTATCCAAAGAGGAAATTCGGAAAGCAACCCCCCTCAAAACTTTGAAATGTACTGTTTTTTCTTGAAACTTCTGTGACTTACAAGTAATGGCCCTCTTATCGTGTAATTACAGAAGTTTCAAGAAAAAACAGTAGGGGAGAGTGGGGCTATTTCGCACATGGGGCACATTCGGACAGACGGCATTTCCCCTAGTAATTATTAATTTAAAAATCTGAAAAAAATACCAGTAGATGGAAGCATGACTACCACCTCTTGCATGAATTTTCAAAGCTCTGAGACATTTTGTTGTATACGTACTAGAAATTTGCTAGCGTTATAGAAGCAGCAAAGTAAATTTTCTTGTCATTTTGTTGGCGTAAAATATCAATCAAAAATAATTCTCAAGTAGGCATTCAGCATTTTATTCAGTAGAGGCACTACGAAAGTAAGTTTCTAGAAAGGTTTTATTTCCCTGCTTTAATTATAAATATCTTTTTGGGATGTGGTAAGCTTGAACTGGTAGATGGGGCACATTCGTACGCCAAAACATGGGGCAGATTCAGACAGTGCGAATGTGCCTCATCTTTCCCATTTTTGATTCTGAAAGTGATTTATATGTTTATAAGTGCAGTATATATTTAATAACTTGAAGTTTAATTGTTTTTTATTGTAATTGTTTCAAAATTTGGTGATAATAGAAATAATAACATCTTAAAGAAAGCTACAGTTTTAAAAAATTTAGACCCAGATTTAAACATTGAAGAAATAAATATCCCTGATAATTGTTTAATACCAATTGACTTGGACTTAAGTGATTTTATTCTAGTAGAATTTGTTACTAAAAAGAAAATTTTTTTATGTTGGTCAAATAGAAAATTTGGAATTGAATGGTGCTTATTTAAAATTAATGATGATGAACTTTAAAATGAATGGCGAAACTTTTATTTTCCCAGTAAGTAATGATTCAACATTCATACAAAAATATAATATCGTATTAAAAGTTCCCCAACCGTCAGTTTTAGGTGTTAATAAGCGAGCTGTTGGTTCACTTTTCTTTTCGAATAAAACCTGACAATTAAAACATTAGTTGAACTTTTTCTAACTAATTATATTATGTGAAGTATGTCAATGTACTTCTCTACTTGAATACTCTTCATTAATACAATTGTTTTCCTCATAAAAAACTTATGTTCAATATTTTCTGAAGCTGTTTTCTTTTTGTAAAAAAAATCTTCAAATTAGAGGAAAAATATGTAGAAGTGCCAAATATTTCGTTTAATTATCCTTACTTTAAAGTACAATAAACTTTTTAGTTTGTGAAAATAATTATTTTATAATTTTTTTGCATGTGTACGAATGTGCCCCACACGTGTGCGAAACTGCCCCACCCATGGGGCACATTCGCACGAAATTTCTCGTTTTTTAGATTGATGATATAGGTTAGAAATTCTAGATGAATGCGACCAGTTATCGTTTTAAAATATCCGGAAAAGTATTAACTTTCATTTGAATCCGAGTTTGTTTCAATATCTCATCTAGATCCAGAGAAATATGCCGAAATGCACTTTTTGTGCGAATGTGCCCCGTTCTCCCCTACATTTCAAAATTTTGAGGCGGTTGCTAACATAAAGGGTTTAAAATGCGTTTAGGAGCCCAAAAGTGGCCCTATTTTTGAATATTACGATTTTAATTTTATTTACTTTATTTATTTAGCCGGGCAAGAGAGCATGATAAAAGTAAACTTGCTTATGGGTTTAATTTAACCACCCTATAGTCCGAGAGAGCAGATAAAACTAAAAATTAACAACACTTGGCAAAAGAATGTAAACTCAACACCCGATTCTAATGCTCGGAAAATATTTTTTTTTCAATTTATGAAGGAATAATACATTCTATATTGATAAAAAAAGAACCAGAGTAAAATAAAAAGACGAAAAGAAATGTGTTCGATCCGCCTGATTGCCTAAATAAAAGCTATTAAAATAACTAAGTTAAATTAAAATAAAGTTAATCAAATAACTAAACTTGAATCTTTTCTAAAACGTTTAGACATATTTCTGTATCCTGGTCCCCCGAAGGTTCTGATTCCTAAAAAAAAGTCAAGACTACGATGAAAAAATATTAGTAATCCTAAATACGCAAGAAAGTAAAACTTAAAAATATTGGACCAATTCAAAAAAGCAGTAATCATAATAATGCCTCATTACTACTAGTAAACTAAGCACAAGAATGAAAAATTACTCCTCTAATTCCTTATAATTATCGGGTAAAAAGTACACGTTACTCTGTGGACCGACGCCACGGAGGTGAACTAACTGTTGCCCACGCCACACGCACATTCGCATGCACAACCCCATTTTACAGGCGTTACATTCATCCATCTGCACTTCAAACACTCATGCCAGATTGAGGTTTTAAACCCCTAGTAGTCAGATATTCTAACCAATAGGAACATGCGAAGTTAATTTCCGACTAATTGAATCGCCAGTTTGAAAGGGGAATAAGTTCAAAAATCTCCAAGTTAAAAAAAGTTGTATAATCTCGAAGTTTCACTCTACGCATGAGTGGAAAGAGAAAAAAAACTACCCCTGTTGGCAGATATAGCCCCTTGAATTTACGAAATCAATGTTCATTCATTGAGTGGGAATCGAAGTGAAGTGATACTTATACGTATACGATGACGTCCCACTTATAGAGATTGCTTTTGCTTTGCGTTACTTTAACTTGTTGTCTATGTATTTTAACTAATATATTTTAAATTATCTGGTTTTTTTTAAATAAACCTGTTTCTCGTTCACACTGACTGGTTTCTATAATTGTATTTATTTTTATTAAATTTGAAATTTAAGTTAATTTATCTTTATTCCCTTAGTACTATTTAGGCTGAAAACTAAGTCAAAATAAAATAAGATTTTAAATTAAAAGTGTTTTCCCTTTTTTATACAATTAATGTTTAACTCCATTGATATTCACTTACTCCATTGAGTCCCTTAATGACTCAGTTTCATAATAATTTTTAGTTTATATAAGACCACTTCTATTTTTCTCTTTTGTGCTGCGACCTAAGCATAAATATAATTTAGTTGTCGAATAAAGCGGATTTTTTTCATCTGAAATTTTCCATAAGGTTAAAAAAGGGTACAAGTCCATCAACCTTTCTCAACGACAACATATTTCTGAATATACTCATATTTTTTTTCGATGACTATTCTGCACTATAAATAGGGTCCTGAATTTGCAGTACAAATTTTGCAAATATACAATGAAAATTCCATTACTTATACAATTTTCTCAAAACTTGCTTTTTTGAGACCTAGGCGCACGCCACACTACACGGAAAATAGTCGTGACAACGATAAATCTCCATTAAAAACGATTAAGATGTTATCAGGAGGAGGGAAGAAAGAAGGGGACTTGAGGGAGGGATGTAGTAGATAACTCCTGTAGCAGATCGGTCGAAGTACTCCTCACTGACAAGCGTCGCAGTGGCTCTGCTACAGGAGTTATCTACTACATCACTCCCTCAAGTCCCCTTCTTTCTTCCCTCCTCCTGATAACATCTTAATCGTTTTTTAATGCAGATTTATCGTTGTCACGACTATTTTCCGTGTAGTGTGGCTCACGCCTTAGGTCCGCGTCACACTATGCGTCTTATAGACGCTACTGCAATCAATCTCCATAAAAAAAGCATGAAGAAAGCCTAGTCCCCTATCTTGATAGGAATGAAGATTCCTGTCAAGATAGGGGGAGTCTCAGGCTGAACTCCATGCTTTATCCCCTCTTTGATTGATCGCTGTCGCGTCTTATAGACGCGTGGTCTGACTTGGCTCTTATGATGATTCCCTTTTCTTGCAGGCAAGCTAGTGTTCCGCCCCCTGGTGCACCAGCCCCGTATATACGCGGGCGCACCGGCGGGCGTGCACGTGACCACGGTGCATGCCTACGACCCGGACAAGCCGCGCAAGAAGGTCGAGTACAACCTGCCCAATGTGCTGGACTACAAGCACTTCGTGGTGGACAAGCTCTCGGGCAACATCTCCACGGCCATGCCCATCAACAAGACGATCGGGGACACCTACCAGGTGAGGACGCATTTCATTCAACCACAGCATTCTAAACGCATTCAACTACGTGGGGAACCTTTAAAAATACGGTTAATCAGGACCCCCGACCCCCTTCTATGGTATTAGAAGACGATTTTAATATTGAAAATTTTCAGCCCCCCAATCCCAATACCAAATCCTGGATCCGCCGCTGTCTTCTTACCTAGGTTACCAACAAAATCGAAATAAAGTTTCAAGAAATTTTTTTCCAACCCCCCTTGAAAAAAGTCTAATTACGGCCCTGTGTAAGGGTCTCAAAATGAGCTGAAACACTTCTTTAAGAAGCAAGTTTTCAAAAAATTTCTGGGGGATACCCCAGACCACCCATTTTTACTTCGAGCTTACATTATAAAATTGTAATATTTCGTGTAAAACATTACTTTTAAGTGATCTTAACACTTCAGGTATAAATACACTCGGGACCTTAAGAAGACGTTCAGCAGTTCAGTTAGACAGCACCCCCCCCCAAAAAAAAATAAGAAACCAAAAGTCATGTCACGGCGTGTACCAAACCCCCTTTAAATCTATGACCCCCAATCAAAAACTGAAATGACACCCCTGTTTATTTTTGTAAGATGTATAGCATATAGGCGGCAAAATTTTTGGTTCAGCCTATAGACGGCACATTTGGAAATCCGCCACTGACCACAAATAAAATAAAACAAAAAAAAACTGATTTTTCCTGTAAAAAATATGGATAATTTCTGAAAGATATACAAGTATTTTTACAGTGCATATTCCTTACCAATAACATAAAATTTTCGGGTAATACCTCTCACATAGACATTTTTGTCATTTCTTCGGATATGTATGATGAAACTCCATTATGAATGGAGGACCCATTAACCCCCTTTAACTGTAGGTAGGAATATTTGATCTCGGCCCTATATTCCCAATCATTGAACATCTTGTGCTATGATTTTCATGGATGAAAAATAATTCTATAATAGTTTCGTTCTTTATTTTTGCACCGTAGTGTATTTCACGTCACTATTTCGAGCTTCGCTGGACTTATGAGTTTAGTTGGTCAAGGCTGAATCCATTGAGACGATTTACAGCGCTTCTAGCGGCAAAATAAGAAAGTTTGAAAAAGTAATTAAAAAACTAAAGGAGAAAGGAACAAAATTTTCAATCAAAATATTAATTGAAATATCATGACAAAGGCATAGCAAATAGTTTTTGAAAAAATCTTCTATACCCGAGGAGATATTTGCATGTTAAAATAGCAATTTTTCAGGCCTCATAAAAGAAAAAGTACGCAAGTTAGCAAGTTTTCAGTGTTATCATGTAGTTTTAAGGGTTTTTTTAGTTAAAAATAAAGAAAAATTTCAATTTAAAAAATACTAATTATGAAACACTTCTTTCATTTTGTTTGGCAAGGATATACGGATTAATATGTTTAAAAATATTAATCTAAGGGCAAATTTAACAGGGCAGTAATTTGCAAGGAAATTAAAAGCAAAACCAAATGTTTCGATTCACCCCTTGCGGTACTATAATTTCTTTTTCACACCTATTAGTCCTCGCCTTGTCTTTTTTAAATTCCGGATGCACCTTTCACCATGTTCTTTTCGCTCCCCTACAACTGTTAATGTGCTTATTAATAACTTATCCGTCATCAAGTATGAGTCAATCGAATACTTTCAATAATAAGATTTAAATGCAAAAGGATTCGAACTACAGTGAGCCACAGAGCAAGCAGCCTTTCTTGAAAGCTTCTTTTCAGACACGCGAACAATGTTCAAACAACGGTTCTTTGTTTCCAAAGGCTCCGTTGAGTCATTATTTGTAATAACGAACCCATTAACGAAGACCCAAATCCTCGACCATCTTAAGAACAACGGGCTCTTGAAATCACACTTACGATGGAAAGCGTGTGAAAAAAGAATATAAATTAAAGAAAAGAGTTGTATGACTAATCACGATCCATGTATGATCAATATGAAAATGACTCAGTAGAGTAGGAGTGGTTGCAGTTACCGATCCCTCTGCAATTAAATATAATGCTAGCCTGCATATTAGAAAAATTGCAAAATTTTTTTTGGATAATTAAGTTTCATAAATAAAACTTTTTTAAATGTTTTATTCTTAGTGCAAACACATCTAATACATTTTTTACGGGAGGACGGATTTAAAAAAAAATCTTCATTAAGTATGAAAATGAACACACAGAAAACTCAAACTTAACCTTCCAGCTGGCGCGCGTATGTGGGAGATACTTAGGTTGGATTTGATCAACTATTATGGTTCAAATATATTTAAATGAAACGTGTACTCATTTTAATCATAAACGAATCACAGATTTTTCAAAAATTGTTATGGTTGAAAATATACATTTCCGATTGTGTATATAGGAGATACAAGCGTCCTTTTCTTTCTCTATAAAAAGCGCGCCTACTGGAAGGTTAATCTTTCCAAATTCCATTCTTACATTTTTTTGAAAAAAAGTTAACGCTGGTCCGAGACCACTGAAAAACGGCTCGGACCACTAAGGTCAGAAAATCACTGGTCCGCGGGACCAGTGGCAAAAAAATACCCAACTCCATTTTTTTTCTCCTATACACCTGATTAACACCCATATTCACCGGTAACTTGACCGGCTGTTAAACAGAAGTCAAACTTCTGATTGGCAGTTAAAGAAGGGAAATTAGTGTTCCGACAATCAGAAGTTTGACTGCCGGTTAACCGCCGGTCAAGTTACCGGTGAATACGGCCGTAAATATCTGCATTAAAACATCACTTTTACCCTTCAAACCTCGTCGGCTGTTGACCTTTACTCACAGATTATTGATGAGGATCCGGAACATCTTTCAACAAAATTTCAAGGAACAGCTAGGAGAGTTTATTAAATTTCAGGAGACAATAGGGGGAAGAAACAGGTATGAGAATATAACAATATAAATTAATAGCGTAGCAAAATTTTAGCCCGTAGCATGAGGTGCGACTGTTACAAAATTGGGCCACTTTCGGTTGGATGTATGATATGCGACAGCAACCATCAAGAAGGGGTTAAAGTTGAAACTTGTCGTTTTTAATTCGGTGGACCAGTGGGATTTGTTTCCCAATTTCTAACGCTGTTTATGGTCGTCCCCTAACGGTGTTCTTCATCGTCCATTCAGGTGATGGTAGCCGCAGTGAGCTCCGGGTCTTCCCAACTGGAGCACCTTCAGATAGCAGTGACCGAGTTCAACCAGTTCCCCCCGCGCTTCGAGCAGAGGGCCTATCAGCTGGACCTCCACCCGAGCATGGAGGTGGACAGCGTGGTTCTGCGGGTCCGAGCTCTGGACCCAGACCCTGCGCCTCACAATGCGGAAGTGTACTACAAGCTGGACCAAAACGCGAGCAGCAGCTTCTTCAGCCTGGACCCTCTGACCGGAGAACTGAGCCTTGGGCAGCCGCTCAACGATTCTTTGGGAGACTTCGGGATATTTGCGGAGGATGGAGGATCGCCCAAGCGCTGGGATTATGTGCCTGTGATGGTTAAGATCAAGACAATCTCTGGTAGGTTTGTTAGGACTACTATTAACAAGTTGACTGTCACAGAAATTTTCGCGATTCCGGTCTAAAGAACCAATTTGATTTAATCCTGCTTTATTGTTAAACTCAATGTTAAACGCGACAGTAATGTTTCTTGACCGTATGAAGTCACTACGCGGAAGGAAAAACAGAGTCAACTGGGTTGCTAGGAGGAGTTTCAGTATGCAATTCGTGATAAAAAGATGCCATAATACATGGGTTTAACAAACTAATCATATTTCGAAATCGAAGTTCTTAATTTCACTCAAAATTCAGAGACTACTAACTTTTTTTTAGGGAACTACTTTTCTTGGATTTGCTTTAAGCCAGGGTCAAGTAAAGTTGCAGTCTAATATAATTCATAAATTACTAAAAAAACAAAGATTTATTTCTTTATACTCCTTGAATAAACTTGGTATGATTTTTTTCTGTTCATTGAAGTCAAACCTGATTTTTTCAATTATCTTTCCCTGGGGACATCTATTTATATCTACTATATTACAGGCAAAGTAATAAACCGGGCATTATTAATAATGCCCGAAGTGAGGCGGGCAATGTGATAAATTCAATGGCATTTATCGATGAGTATTTATCACCTTTCCCGTAAAAAATACACTTTTATACTACAATTTCCCTCGTAGCTGTACAAAATACGGCAAAATGAAGGCGCGAGATAACTCGTAGTATGAGCACTGGTAAACAACCTACGAGATATCCCGTAGTTGGCAGTCAACGTGCAAACATTTTTTTTAATTATAAGAGTAGGTAAGTGTAAAACTAAAACTCCTTGTGTCAATGTCTTTTACAGCTCCTAGGAATGTTAGAGTTTCGGAAGTAGGGCCCCACTCTGTCTTCGTTTGCTGGGAGCCACCGCTCTACGAGGTCCCATCGGGGTACATCATAAGCTACGGCAACGAGACGCGTCAAGAACTGAATGTAACGGGATCGGGATCTGATTTATGCCAAGGCTTGAAGGAGTTGCAGGATGACACCGACTACCAACTCCAAATATACGGCTGGAAGGAGGCCGACACCGGACAGAAGTCGGACGTTTTCTATTTCCAAACACCAGTAGACTGTAAGTTGAACTAATTTAAACACTAATAACATAAAACTTTGCAGATCGTAGAATGATTAACTAATTTAAACCAATTTACAGAACCTTGAATCACCTATATGTTTGTTGGTGAAATCTTTCTAGGTAATTTACTTGCAGGGAAATATTAAATTTTCCGTAATCATTGCTTCATTTTAGTTGAGTTTCACAAACATTAGATCCTGAAAAAATTATTGCACAAAAAAGCCTACCCTTTCATAATTTAACCATGAACTTTCATACAAGGTTTCTTCCCATTCCCTCATGTGAACAATTAGAGAAAATTCCATACTTCGTAGGATACCTTTTTATTAAGTGTAGTTATTAATTTTAAAAAACTGCATATAACTTTTTACTCTTCGTTCGTATCTCTAATCTTTTTATCTTCACTCTCCTCTTTCTCTGTATCCCCTCTCATACGTTTCTTCCATATCTTCATTCCTTGTTCTGTCCGTATCCACACTTTAGGCTAGGCGTGCACTGAGACTTTCTTCGCGGCGACTGGAACATAATTGCCAATCGGGCTATGGCAAGAAGATAGAGCGCGCGCATTAGGCAACGAGACTCTTGGCCGATTGCCAAGAGTCTCGTCATAGAGAGTCATTACTCTCGAGTGACAGTTATGTTCCAGTCGAGTCGCAGCGGCAAAAGTCTCAATACGCGCCTAGCCTTTTAGGACCCGATTCAGCTTGGCAAAACACTCAGAAGAAACGAGATCGGAATAGAAACGGTGGATTTTAAACGGAATCTCACGAGTTCTCGTTTCTTTTCCGGGATTCGAATTTACCTTACCGTTATGCGGATTTCCTTTACTATTTTTACGGTCATCAATCTATTTACTTACTATTATTACCTATTTACTATGGCTATCAATCCCCCTACATTCGAATCTTGGAACGGTATGGAAACGAGCACTCGCACAGATTCAAATCCACTGTTTCCGTTCCGTTCTCGTTTCTTCTACGCGTTTTGTCAAGCTGAATCGGGCCCTCAGTCCGTATCTTCCCTTCTTACGTCTCGTCCTTAGCCTAACTCCCCCGTTTCTTCCTTACAGGGTGCTCCAGGGCACCATGTAACGACGGTGTGTGCTCCCCTCTCCCATCTGACCCGTGGTTCTCGTGCGAGTGCTTCCCGGGCTACCACGGACCCCGCTGCGAGCACTTCGACGCTTGCTCCCGCGAGCCTTGCGGCAACAACGGCCGCTGCCTCAACACCAGCCACGGCGACTATGTCTGCGTGTGCGCCGACGACTACAGCGGGCCGGACTGCGGCGACTACGCGCCGTGCGAGCGACGGCCGTGCCGCAATGGAGGCACCTGTCAGCCCACGACGCACAAGGGATACGTCTGCGAGTGCGCGCGCGGGTTCTACGGAGACAAGTGTGCGTTCAGAGATCCCTGTGTGGACTCACCTTGCAGGAATCAAGGCCTGTGTAATGCCACTAAAGACGGAAACTTTCGATGCGACTGTGCTCCAGGATATACCGGTTAGTTCGTCACTGTAAAATAATAGGGAACGTTACACAATAAAGTGGCGGAAAAATTTGGTGACATATCATCGGAGGGAGGTCCCACTGTGATTTGGTAGAAGGTCTTCCCACTGTAGGACCCCCCATCGAGTCGCAGTGGAACCTCCCTCCGTGTCGCGGTGTAACTTCTCTTAATGATATGGTGGCAATTTCTTTCCACTATTTTATTGTGTAACGTTGCATATTTTTTACAGGGTTTAAACTGATTTTAAGATGTAACGATGGATTTTTGTAGGTTTTGGCTATGAAATTATTGTTTATGGTAGTATACTATATCGTCTGCTTGTAGAGGAAAGGCATTAAGTCAATATTGGTGAATCTTTTGAACGACGCAAACGAACGAGCTGATCCCAAAATTTCGCCTATCTGAAATATGATCGGTTGGTTGGTTGGTTGGTGAAATTGCATGGCGCAGAAGAAATCAAATATCGCCAAATTTAAATTCACCTCGTACAGAGTAGTTGAGCTAGAAGTGACTTTCTCCTGCGAGCAAACGATATGAAGGGAGGAGCATATTGGGAGCAACAGCTTTCTTAAAGGTCTAAGGACATTACGTCTCATTTTTACTTACAGTTTTTATTCCAGGAGATGGGTTTTGTTCACGTCCTAGGTCATTTGAAATTTGTTTTTTTTTTAAATAAAAGCTTTTCAAACAAGTGACTAAAGAGGGTTGCCAGAGAACAAGTGCTATACAGATCTTTACAATACTTTTAGTTATTTACCTAAATCATAAAAATGAAAATTTCTCATTTTCGTGTAAAGAGGAGAGTTTTAGGAGTAAATTCTAGCTAACCAGAGCTTGAGTTTTAGGAGTTTTATTCAAGGCATTTCTCTGCACAAGGTGTCTTTCAGAATTAAATCTATGCAGCTCTACAACATTGTAATTGAGTAATTTAGCAAATAACTAAAAGTTTTTAAAATAAAAATGATAACTCCTAACATTGACGCTAGAGGGCGTTGAAAGTTGTCACATCGGATAGGACATGGTCACTTTACTATACCTAGACACCATTTGATGACTATATCTGTTGGGGTTTAAAAGTTTTGGATGTACAGTTATCTTGGGTGTGTACAGTTATAAGGGTGTGGACAGTTATCTTGGGACACCCTATATTATAATTTAAAGATTTTTCAAAACAAAAACGAGCTAACTCCGGCAGCTTTACATTGGAGTTAGTTAGGTCGTTGTTGTTGCAAGCGCCTCAATTGATTTTTAATGGTAAATGTGACTGAATTAGATAGGAATGATTTTGTTACAAAACCTTTTCCTCATATCCCTAAACTATTCAACAAATGTATTTCAGGTGAATTTTGTGAAACCGAAACTGATGAATGTAGTTCAAGTCCGTGTATGTTTGGGTCGACTTGCATCAAGAAGAAGGGAAGCTACTCCTGCATCTGTACTTTAGGTTACTCTGGTCCGAAATGTGAAAAGTCGGGTAAGCTATAATAAAGTATGGACTTTTACTTAAAATAAATAAGGAAACATCTAATTATTATTTTTAATTTCAGTGCAATGTCTGGCAGATAAAACTGACACTGAAAGAGGCATGTTCTACTGGAATTCAACCAATCATAACACGGAAGTTGTTGTTCCATGTCCGTTTGGAGCAGTGGAGTCAAATGAGCTAGCGTTTGCCTACCGATCGTGTATTCTGGAAAATGACCTCGCTGTTTGGGGAGAAGTTAACACCACAGAGTGTAAAGGGAAGGTAAGGATTTCAAACACATTATTTGATGAATTTTGAGAAACACTACTTGGGATAAATGGGAGGCCGAGCTCTTGTCCGAATAATCTTTTTTAAGCACATTCTCATAGTAAAGCGTTGCAGAGAGGGATTTGATAAATTTTGTGATAAATTTATTTTGGTGAAGTAGGAAGTTTAGTTGGGAATCCAAATATCTTTTTTTGACTCTAAGCAATACAGGCAAGATTCTAATCTCAGCCTGTCACTTTAACAGTGCGCCTGCGTCAAAAGTATCCAATGAAGAAGATGAAATAAATAATTAGTTTTAAAGTTACTGAAACCTTTGCTGGAGCAGCGGTATAGGATGCTTGCGTAGCATGCGTCAGTTTCCAGGTTCTATATCTCCTCGGTTATTATTTAATAAAAAAATTCACATTTTCCAAAAGAAATTTCAACCAACCAGTCAAACTGACTCGGGTAAAAGAGACAGAGTGCGAGTAGAATCTTGTGCAATAAAGAGATAGATTCAAAACCCAACGCTAAAACTTTATGGGGTTTCGCGAAAAATCGTGCAAATCAAACAGAAATATGATTGGAAATCAAATCTGTTTAGCTGCACCCATTTCTTTGTGATTCTATTGATGTTTCCTATTGAAGTTCACCTAGTCTTGAACCCCTAATATAAACTTCCTTATAACTCAAGAGAGAGAACACTGATATTCATAATTCGACACCTTCTTCAGTTACTTTTTTACACGGATATTTTTCATGGACAGGGCTTTTTAGTCGCCGATGAGTTAGCAGATGAACTGCACTCCATCACTAAGGACCCAGCTTCTTTAAATACGGAAACCTTAGAGGCTGCCGCTCAAGGCATCGAAACTATCTCCACATACGCAGTTCAAGACAAGCAGGTAAACGGCTGATAACAACTTATACATGTACAATTAATACATTGGTGTATACCCAGTAACTAACTCCCAGTCTTTTCCAGCTTGCAATTGGAATGGTGAAAGTGATCAGCAACTTGATGGAAGTGAATGACACCGTGGTACGACAAGACGAAAACAACACGTTCACAGCATTCAGTAAAAAGTACTTTTCTTACTTTACATCAACAGCATTCAGTAAAAAGTACTTTTCTTACTTTACATCAACAGCATTCAGTAAAAAGTACTTTTCTTAATTTACATCAGCATCATTTAACTTTAATAACTACCCCTAATTTAAAGTAGTTTTAAAGATCTGTAAATTTCTATGACCTAAAATTGACTCTCTATCCAGCTTGCGTCAGATCGTGGACGACTTCGCGTCGAATGTTGAACTGAAACCTGGCGAATCTCTCGACGTGAGTGCCGAGAATGTTCGCATTCAGTCTATGGAATGGTATCCAGACGTAGAAAATGATACGCACCTGGAGTTGTCAGCTAACCACTTATCTACTCCCACTCCCACTGCTTCTTCTGTTACAACTACTACTCCAGATAACAATATTCCTGTTCCGACATACCCTCCGGAAAGACAACCGAAAGTTCCAGTAAGTTGGGGCGTGAAAGACCGCAGTTTTACCACTCAAGTCTTTATCTTTTATCAGTTTTGAAAAGGGAATAAGTCCAAAAAAATCAAATTGATTTTTATGCTTAAAAAATATACGCTTCGCTCTACACTAGTGGGAAAAGAGAAGAAATAACTAACTACCCTCTGTAGGCAGATATACCCACTTGAATTCGGCATCGATGTCCATTCATTGCATTTTTTGATTCAATATGATATTTAAGTTAATTTGCCTTTCCTTTCTAATTCTTACGGCTGTATTCACCATTAACTTGACCCAAGGTTAACCTTGAATCAAGCACTCTTGATTGCTTAAAACTTGTTCTTTCTTTTCAACTACCAATTAGAAATTTTGATTCCAAGTTAACCTTAGGTTAAGTAAGTGGTGAATACTGCTGTTAGTACTGCAAACTAAGCCAAAAACAAAATTAATTTCAGTGTTTTTACTTTTTTTATACAGTGAATGTTGGACTCCATTGATATTCATTAAACTCTCTTAATGACTCAGTTGCACAATGCTTTTTAATTTTATTTGTCTTAGTCTTTCGATTTCTCAATTTTGTATTGTGTGAACTAAGCAAAAACATAATCTAACAGTCAATTTAAGAGTTTCTTTAGGATTTTTTCAGTTGAAGTGTCATAAGTTTAAAAAGAAAAGTCCATCAACTCTCTTTTTCAGCTGTATAACACTTAAGTGTGTGTTTGTATATTTTTTTCGAGGATTGTTCCGCATTTTAAATACGGTTCTTGAATTTTCAGTAAAAATTTGTGGTTATAACATGAGAATTTCATTACTTATACAGTTTTTTTTTCGATTTCCTTAAAACTTCGTGTATGGACTTATTCCCTTTTCCCAAAGTGACGTTTCAAATATCTCCTCGGCCCATATTCAAGGCTGTGCTTATTTTTAGCTAGTCAAAGTGTTCGTCCCCAAGGAGGCTCTTCAAGAAGCGCATCGACAACTAGATGGAAACGTTCGGGTCAAATTCATCGTTTTTTACAATGACAAACTATTCCAATCCAAGCAGAAGCCATCGGAGGAGAAGCCAAAACCGAAAGAAGAATCCAAGCATCCGGAAGAAGTTAAAACATCCAAGGAAATCGTACCAGAAGCAGAATTCAGTAAGCAAATAAATTACAACACATACTAGTAAAAAAATAATAAATGCTAGTGTTGGACATAAAACAGTATTGGAGAGAGCTTAGTACGGATGTTTAGTGGAAGTGAGAACAAAAACAAACTCTTCAAATGGAAAGTCATTCCTTATATTGGGAATACAATTAAACAACTTATTTGAACAAAAAAAGAAAAAGAAAATTTTAAAAATTAAGTCACTAAGACACATTAAATCAGGATTCATAGTGAAAATGTAGGACATTGGCGCCAAACGTTAAAAAAAATTAGAAAGAGAAAAGAGAAAAAAATTTCAAAATGGTCAAATTTTTCTCGTTTACAAATATAGACGAATTAACAATTAAAATTAAAAGTAGGAAATATAGGACAGGGGTCAAAAAATGAATTTACTAAATGTAATTCAAATAGTAAAAATAACTTCAAGGTTATATAATATTTTAAAAACAAATGCGAAAAATATACTTTTCTTCCTAATTCTAATTACAGTTGTGAACAATGGACACTCAAAGCATTTAACTTTTTTTTTAAATCGACACAAATTTTCAGAATAACTTTACCATTGCCTAAAAGTTTTTCAATACATATTTTCTCTTACAGAAGCTCCTGTACTTCAAATAAGTGTCGGAAATATATCCCTGAAGAACATGAATAAGCCACTTATCTACGTCCTCCCGATAGTTACTAAAAAAGACGTTTTGTGCGTTTACTGGGACGAGGATGGTAAGAGCTCTCTTCTTTTATGTCTCGTAAATAGGTACTTTTAGTTTCTATAAAAAATAAAGCTAATCTCACTAGTTTCTTAGACATTTTATTTGAAAATTTATATAAAAAAGAAATAACGATTCTCTAATAAAGCCAACTAAGATTTTCTGATATAATAAGCAATAATGATTACCACTTCAAATAATTTTTAACGACATGATTTTGCTACTAATGTAATTTTAGAGGAGCTTATATTCTTGTGCAATCTCTAAATTCAACGGTCTCAAAATCAACGATGTTATTTTTTACTAACTTAGAGGAAGAATGGTCGTCAAATGGACTGACAACGAACCATACGAAGAATTACGTAATCTGTCAATCTTCACACATGACAGCTTTTTCAGTATTATTGGTAAGTACAAAGTGTTTCAGTAACCCTATTTTAAGTTAAAAATACATTTAAAAGATTGTATTCATAATTACAAGACCTTTATGAAATGTAACAAGTTGCAACCCTCGTAGAACATTACCACTTTACAGGTAAATTTATTTCGATAACTTGAAAAAACTCTTACTATTTAGTATTTAAAACGGTTATACAGTCAAATTTATATTTTTATGGATTTCATAAAAATTACACTAGTCGACAAATTTCAACTTTTTTTCGCTAACAAAAGTAAGATTAGGTATTTCCGACTAATTTCAGGGTGTAGAATTCAGAAATAGTTGTGAAAAAGCTGTAGCACGTACAGTTTTTTTGTTACAAATATTGCACTAGTACTGTAAGAAACGGACAAAAGCGTTGAAAACACTCCTTTTTAACAATTAATCTCATTATTTTAGCATAAAATACTATCATAATTAAGATTATATACATGTTTCAGACAATATAAAACTAAAAATCATAAAACATTCATTAAATACGATGCAATTTTATCACTTTTTGTCTCTTAAATGGCCTTAAATCTCCTCTTTCAATGAACCAAGAGCTGTAGCCCAAAATTACTATTTCGCAGTGACCTATGTACCGAGTAAATGTCCTAAGGGAATCTTTATCCTTGTTTATGATTGACTACAGTGATAATTTCCGGAAATAAGTTCAAACGTGTGTGTAAAATATGAATTTTGGGTGATGCTCAACATTCTATGGCTTGGTAAGACTTAAGAGAACCTTCTATTGGGATTAAAACATTTTAATCAGCCCTATTTTCTAAAAATCATCTTACCACTCTCCTAAAAACCATTTTCAAGCTGATAATGCGTTTTTATTAAATTTTCCTTCATAAGCAGGGTCGTGAATTCTTTTTTAATCAGAGGTTCATACTGACTTTGAGTTTGCCTTCAGTTAATGGCGAAAAAAGTCCTTTTAAATACTTTTTGAAGGGTTTTTTCTGTATTTGTCATTGATATTAAATAACTAAGATAATTTGAATGTCCTCCCCATACTATGGGGATAGTAATTTGCATAGAACTACTGTTGACTCTTACGCTCTTAAAAAGATCCACATTCTAACTTCTGCAACACACGTGAGGAGCCCAGATTTCATTTTAGTCACCGATTTGGACACAAATCAGTGGGAAAAACCTTTTCCCACTTTTTCCTGTTAAATATTACCGTTTAATTGTAATTTAAACAGTGCCCAAATTTAGCAAAACGTATTGTGCATAAAAGCGCAAAATCTACACTGAAAACTCGTCAATTTTCAAAATGAACTGCAGTACAAAAACTTCACCACACTTTTAAAAGAATGTCTACATACTGGGATACTAGATATAAATTAATAGAATGGGATTGCAGGGTTGCTATTGGACAAAAATGACGCTTAAAACGCAAAAATTAAGGAAAAAAGCAGAAAATCGAAAATTTTTGTTACGCAAAAATGGGACGTAGTGGAACTTTTTTACTTGCAGATATTTAAATAACTACATGAGTTAGTAACAAAAAGAGTAATTTGGTTGTTGTTTGGAAACCACTGTCGACTAGTGTTATTAAAACCATCTGAATATTCCCTGACTAACATCAAAGCGGCAAATATCTATGCAACTAGATTTGACAACTACAATTATATTTTTTATCTTATCACACCTTAACACCACTCAAACATCAGGGAAACTAAACAAGGAGTTTATTCCCCCTTTTCTACCTCATTCTTTCGATAATGTAGAGCCACATAGTATTAGGTCTACCCGAAAGTTTTGTCCCGAAGTCGCCAGTCTGTATATTTAGTAGTTTTTTGGTACTTTTCCATTACGCTCATCAGAAATATACTACAACTTCTATCTACTGCCAAGTTGGCGACAATAGCATAATTAAGTGATGGTTCCTCTTTCGACTTTTCCTGAAATTTGAGATGGTTTGTCATTTCTTTTCTTTTCAGCAACCAACTTGGTGTACTATCTTTTTCAAAATTTCACGGATAAATTTTAGGCACTGTATATTTGGACGGCCATTTTTCAACTAAACTCTACTCTAATTTCCACGGCTCGGCGTTCCATTGGTTCCATCACCAAGCGCCGAGACCGCTACGTAATCACGAGACCTACAGCGCATGCGCCACTGGCCGTTTTGGCCGTCCAAATATACACTTCGTAAATTTTATAAATATTTGAACTATAAATTCATTTGTAATTTTACAAAAGGTCATTTTTAATATCATAAGTTATTTAAATAGTAAAATTATCAACATCAAATTAAATATGAAATTACTACTTTTTGTCGCCGTATAGCTCTAAATTGCTGGAATACTACACCTAACCCCCTTCCAACTAAGCTGGAGGAACTTAAATCCTGATGGAGATTGACTTAAAAAAATGAAGCCGAGCGGATTCAATGCCGCAATTTAAAAGCCATAAGGGGGATAAGGCAAGACCCTCTATATAAAGGCCTCCCAACTCGGCCGTGCAACGTCATAACTTTCACTCATCTTTGACGTCACTCCATAGACTTAACATGGCAATTTTCACCCACGTCTGACGTCATCACCCGGAGTTGGATGGCCATGTATATAGAGGGTCTTGGATAAGGACCAATATGGATTATGCAAGCAAAAAATGGATGGTATAATCCCAAATAGCACAAATGTTCAAGATTCATCCAATTTTTGTCATGTATGGCCAAATTTCGTTCACTTTAAGTTGCAGTTACGTAAACTTGACATAATTGGTATGAGCTGTGCTATACCAATATTATTGTTTGCTATGCCAAGTATTTGTTTGTCTCGTTTTGGAGAGGCTGAATCTGACTCTTGATATATATTTCAATTTATTAAGTGGAAGCTTTTTAAAAATTATGAGTGGCAGCTTGAAAGAAATCCCACTGTTTTAAAAACAAGGAAAGCCCACGTTGTGAAAAATTAGAAAAACCCGCCAAAAATCACCAAATAGGCTTTAGATAGAAGTTGTAGTGCACATCAGTTTAATGTAATAGATAAGTACAGTAAAATTACTAAATATACAGACTGGCAACTTCGGGACAAAACTTTCGGGTAGACCTAATATAAGGCAATGTTGTTTTTCCTGCAAAATTTCCACTTGGAAGAAAAAACTAGTTATACAGAGGTGAAAGGATTTCTATTACATAGCTTATAGTTTATGAAATCTGTATTAATCGCTATTTTTTAGCCTTTATTACTAGCTAACATTTGAAAAAGTTCACAATAGTTATCCAAATTAGTTCAGTGTGTCTTCATACTGGACCACAAATTAAGTTAAATAATATGTCAAATTGATAACCTTTCTACAGTAGCAAGCAGTATAGTAGGTAAAATAGGAATGATGGATATTCTTAAGTGCGAAAAGAAAACTGTTACTCGAAAGATGTTTCATTTTTATACAAATACTACATTGAGATTTGGCTTCTTTTTTAGGACCTGAGCCCTCGGTCTCCTAAGGACGCAATACACGAATCTATCTTGTCTATCATCTCTTATGTCGGCTGCATCTTGTCCATCATTGGTCTGACTCTAACCATCATTACTTATTTGTTGTTTGGGTAAGTATTTTTAGAACACAAGAGGTGGAAAATCTTACTGTTTCCATGCATGTATTTGTATATATCCGTATACTACTAGTTTAACATTTCACTTTAATAATCATTTTATTAAATAGTGATCTTTAAGTCTGTCAGTCACCGCAAAGTAGTATCGTTAAAAAATAGCTGTAAATAAAAATAATAAATAATATTGCATTAAATTTAACTGGAAAAATATTTTTTTTATTTTGGCTTATTTAAAAGCTTACAACCAGTCAGCCGAATTTGTGGTTCATGGTTTTGACGCTCGGGATTGGGGGGGGGGGGGGTAAATATGATTTAATTAATTTTAAAGCTCCATAACAGTAGCCATATACCAAAAGAAGACTTTTTATAGGATTATTTTACAAAGAATTCGGAATTTGATTCTTAGAAAAACTCCTTATTTACACACTGTAAAAATACAAATGGAGTTAGGAAGCACTAGGCTTTACCTACAGAATATTTCCCTATTATTACTATTACTACGCAGCTGTCACCTCAACCTTACTTTAATACCTAAGAATTATCCACATATGGGAGCCGTTCAAAAAGGGTAAAGCCCACACTTGCGCTCAACACAGAATTTGTTACTGAAACATCCTTCTAGGGATACAGAGTGTTTCAACAGTCCGTTTAACGGCTTTTTTTTTGTTCGGAACCAACGTCTCCTAGGGTCATGGGCGTAAGGTGTACCCCTAGGTAAATGACCATGGAGAAATAAGAAAGTTTAAAAAATTAATGAAAAAAACATAAAAGATGGAACGAACATGTAAACATTTTAGGCTATATGCTAAGCAAAACGCTAAGAAACAAATTTCATGAAAATATCTTCAATATTCGAGGAGAAGTGAAAATAGCACTTTTTCAGGCCTCAAAAAAAGAAAAACTTCGTCAATTTTCAAGTTTCTTTGATTTCTTAGTTAAAATGTGTTCTTTATATGCTGGATACATGATATCACTTTCGTTTCAGGTGCTTGAACCGCGACCATCCAGGGAAGATCCTGGCCCACTTGTGTTTTTCGCTTCTTCTGATGAACGGAGTCTTCTTGGTGGAGGCTTTCAATCCTCCCTTAGGAGGCCACCTCTGCGCTTGCGTCTCTATGATGCTACACTATCTGGTGCTGACCTCCCTTTCATGGATGTGCGTGGAAGCCATCAACATGTACCAGCTCTTGGTGCATGTCTTTGCCTCGGCTGAGACCCACTTTATGCTGAAGCGGTGCATCTGCGCATGGGGTAGGATTCCATTCATGTCGATGCTACCACACGTTTAGGCTCTACACTACTACAACTTGTTCTCACAGTAAAAAAATATGAAACGTTACGCAATAAAGTGGTGGGAAGAAATTGCCATCATATTATTGAGAGACGTTACACCGCGATACGGAGGGACCTTAAACGGAGTCACAGAGGGACCTCCCTCCGAGTCTAGGTGGGAACTTTCTTTCCACTACTTTATGGTGTAACGTGTCATACTTCTTTTACAGTGCATATAGCTCGGGGATATTAAAATATCATAATTTTAGAACATAATTTAGGAGTTAAAGAATTATTTCATTATTTTAGGCGGTCCTTTTCTAATCGTCGTCAGTACAGCCACGTGCGAACTTGGTGCTTACTACGATGGATTAAAAGAGTGAGTATTTCATTACACATATTCAGTATTTTCTTCCATGTTTACCACTAACCAGAGCGCATACTTTTTCGCCAACTCTGATCTCCTTCCAACAATGGATTTTTTCCAACACATTTTCCTTCTTTAACACCCAATCAAATGTCTGAAATCCCATTTCAATCTCCAGCAGGGTTCATAGTTGTCCTATATTTTTCTACTTCTTAATTTGCATAAATTCGTCTGTATTTGTAAACGAGAAAAATCTAACCACTTGGAAATGTTTCTGGCATGTCTTATACTTTTGACGCGAATGTTCTATATTTTTGCTAAGAATCCTGGTCCAGTTATGTTAACGAAGAATATATTGCCGTTATACATTAATAAATTTTTAAAAGCACATGTAAAATAATGAAGTTGTAGTAGACAAGATACACTGCCTTTCTAATTAGTTAGCATGCATACTACAATAGCATTATGGCTGTTTAATCCAGTAACCCTACCCTACCACAGTAAAAAGTACATCCAATTGATACTTATGTTTTAATCTATCCCATCACATTTAAATTAAACTCTATTCATTTTGAATAGGCGCCTGAGTACATTTCCTTCCCCCACCGCACTGAATCGGTAACCATGGCAACTATCAACGTCTAAGTGGCGAAGAAAGATTACTATTGGCTGCGCAAAGAGCGTAACCATGGTTACTCTTTTGCCGAGGGGGAAAGCACTATTTCTCAGGCGCCAATTCAAAATGAACAGAGTATAACCCCTGTACTGTTACAGCTGCATGCTATCTCCTCGCAACCCATGGATCTACTACTGCGCTTTCCTGGTGCCCTGCTGCATCCTTCTACTGGCCAACGCAGCCGTGTTCGTGCTGGTGTCCCGAGTGCTCTTCAAGCGCCGCCCCTCCTCCCGAGCTACAGTGGGGGCGGCCCAGATCCGGGGGGCGGCCACAGTCTGCGTGCTCCTGGGGGTCACCTGGGTGCTGGGCCCCTTGGCCGTGGGCCGCGCCAAGCTGGCCTTCCAGTACGCCTTCTGCGTGGCCAACTCCGTGCAAGGATTTCTCATTTTCTTGGTGAGGTGCCTGCTGTACCCTGAGGCCCGGGCGGCGTGGATGCATCTGCTGCGAACGGGGCGGCTCAAGCAGACCAGAGGGGCCATCCCGGTCAGCTTCTGTGCCCCGCAGCAGAAGAGCAGCGGAGTCTCCGTCGTGATGGACCTAAGCAGGTTGGTTTTAACGTTTTCAGGTCTCTAAAGACTCCGTAAATCGGTACAAAAAGGTCAACAAAGAATTTAAATCATGTTTTGCTCTTTATAGGAATGGAAATGCAGATAAAAATCAGAGCGTCAGCAAGAGTTCCCAAGAGCCACCAAGCGTAATCGAACTCGAAGTGAGCAACAAAACTCCAGTTGAACAGAAAACCCCAAGAAATGCCTACCCTTTTCAGAAGGAAAACGAAAAACCTCGCCGAGGAACGTTCAATCACTTCGAGAAAAACCCTGAGCAAATAGAGAACTACTTGAACAAAAAGAACGGAAGACTCCAAATGATGACCTGCCCCAACTTCCAAGACACCTCTTTTGTTCCCTACGCCCCGACGGACGGAGACAGAACCCCCAAGCGATTCAAGAACGAACCTTCCAGACTTTCCTTGATGAGCATCAAGAAGCGAAAATCCCGCCTTCCCTACATCGAAAAGAACGCCGCTGGCAAAGATCGCAGGAGTGCGTCCATCGACGTCGTACTGGACACCAACCACAGAGACGACTATGGCGCGATGGACGGATTCAGGTCCTTCTTCGCCAACAGGAAACTCCGCTCCGTCACCGACCCGGGCAGCAAAGACAAACGCAGCTTGTCTTTGAGCAACACCTCCGAAGCGGCCAAGAAGGAAGCTGCTGCAAAGAAGGAGAAAGGAGGATGCAAGGCCTTCAAGGCACACAGCTCTATCATGCTGGAACAAGAAGAGGACAGAACTGACGACGATTGCTCCACTTCCACGGATGTGGAAGACAGTCCTCCTGCCTCCACTGCGCCTGCGCGGGGAGGAACTAGGAAACATCTGGGTTGAATCCTATAAGAAGCCAAAAATCGGCTCACAGTATTGTGCACTGACACTGAATACTTGGTTCCATGAATCTCTGAAGGACTGTTTTCAAAACACTACCTGTTGAGAGAAATTTATTCTTGCACCAAGAAGCTGGTTCCTGTAACTTTTCCAGGAGTTTGATAGACTTTTCTTGCTAAGACAGACAAAGGGAGAAAATGAGTGTTATATAATTTTGTATTTTGATAGGAAAGCGTATCCAGGTCTGGAATTAAGAATCGGTCAAATGTGAACTTTGAAGAGGACTGTAAAGTCCAGATTATCTTAATGCTTAGACCTGCTATTTATGTGATGAACGAAATAGACAGACAGCAAGCAAAGACTGACAAAAAGAGAAAATGAGTGTTTTATAATTTTGTATTTTGATAGGAGAGAGTATCCAGGTCTGGAATTAAGAATTCAAACGTGAACTTTGAAGAGGACTGTAATGTCCAGATTATCTAATGCTTAGACCTGCTATTTATGTGATGAACTAAACGAGTTGAAAAAGTGCAATACAATACTTTGTAAGATAGTGCATTTACCCAACTATTCAGCACATCAAAGGCACTGGATGAAATAGGAATCTCATTTGAATCCAACAAATATTTAAAGCTGCTAAAAGGAAAACTACTTTTTCAAAAACATGCACTATATATGTAGCACAAGTTCGCAAAAAATGAAGCTTTAAAGGTTTGTTCATTCCATAAAAGTATCCGACACAAGGAAAATTCATTAAGCTAGTCATCAAAGGTTCCACCAAAAAACAAACCTTTTGCAAGCAAAAACTATTTAAATTAGACAAAGTTCAAATTTGTCTAGAATATTATCTTATATATCTTTATAAAGGACATATACTAAAGTGTGACTCACTTGTGAATTTAACCGTTTCAGTCTTAGCCGCCCTTACTTTTCCTTAGTATTCAATGGTAATCCCAGGCGGCTTAGGATTGAAAAGGTTAAATGACTGCTATGAAAAACTTTTGTTCCAGGATATATATATCACCACTGAAAAAGATTGTTTAGTCATTTATTCACCTCATTTTGTGTTTATAGTTTTGAGTTTTAGTAAATGCCACTCATGTAACTTCAAAAGTATGTAACTTTTTTAGCACTTGCATGCTAATATCTTGCACCTAAATTGTAAAATTCTATGTATACACAACTTTTTTTTACTAATTTGAGGCAAAACACTGGTGTATAAGAAAAAATAAATAGAAGTGATTGTTGTAACCAAGAGAAAAAACATTTCTCTAGTATCATATCGTCGTGGAAGATGCAATAAGGCACATCTAACATTTGAAGCACCTTTAGTATTCCAATCCTCTTTCTCGCCAAACAGTTTTCGTGACTTCGTTTGGCGGTTTTAATATGGCTGTGCTTTTTTTGTAAACCAAAATTTTTTCAGAAATTGATGCTTAGATATTTGATTACTTGATCAGGCTTCGCACCTAAAAGTATTAAAAGAATTTTTAAAACATCTTTATAGCTCTAGTAAGCCGTGATTTGACATATTTTCACATTGGTCAGAAAAAAGTTGCCGATCTTTCATGATCTGTCATAGATCCAAACACATCCAAAGATCATGATCTTTCATGATCTGATATTTAGAGAATCAATCCGATGAAACCGTTTGAGAGCGTGAAAGATATTGGTTTATTTTGAATGCGATTCTGTTTTGACAATTCCTTCGAATA
The DNA here is from genome assembly GCA_024610705.1 of Tetragnatha versicolor. Classification (NCBI taxonomy): domain Eukaryota; kingdom Metazoa; phylum Arthropoda; class Arachnida; order Araneae; family Tetragnathidae; genus Tetragnatha; species Tetragnatha versicolor. The sequence continues at coordinate 7,939,667 of JANDEH010000010.1, forward strand.
TTATTAAACTAATTTAAAAAAGATACTACTGGCTCTTCGATTATGTGTTACTGTTTTATTACATTTACCTATTTTTCCTTTAATTAGCTTTGTATAGTTCCCGAATAATGCAAATAAAGCATGCTTTATTTTATGTCGTGGTACCTTACCTGCTACAATTTTATTGTGATTAAAATGTAAGTAAAATGTATACAGTTTTGTAATTTTTTATGTTCCTATGATTTTTTTTGCTTTATACAACGATAAGAGGCAAGAAAAATTTTCCCATAAGAATTGTATTGAAAATAAAGTTATCAAACAATTAATTCTGATAATAACAGAAAAAGTGCTTATTTACAAAAAAAATGTTTATTTTATCTATCTATGATATACAAAATTAATAGAAATGATCGATATTCTTTTCTGAAAAGCAGAAAAATGCTCGATGTGGGCAAGAGAACGAGAAATTCTATTAGAAAGCGATGTTCCGAAGTAGTCACCCTCCCAAGTATTGCCCGTACCTGGAAGTGCTTAACTTCGGTGATGAATAAATGTGCTGGTGTTGGTTTTGACTCGATTTAAGCAGCAACCATACGAAACCATATTTGGCTATTTATTTCACTGCCAATTGAAACAATCGACAACTACATCAAACTGTGTCTTTTTCCGATGTTAGATGTGCTGTATTGCATCTTCCACGACGATATATAAATACATGTTTAACATAAAAGAAATACTTTTTCTATTTCTCAATCTCTGTTATTATATATGTATGGCTTTTTAAAAGATACTTCCAAACAAAACTCCAACACCTTTTTATTAAAATAAAACAACCAAAGCTTAAATTTCATTATAACTTATATTATTTTTCTAAATACAAGTTATTAAACTTGTAGATTGAGCAATATATATTAATTATTATACTATGTAACAGTTTTTACAAAAAAATTATCTATAATTCAAAACAATTGCCTTTTTTCATTCGAGGTAGAAAATAATCTTTGAATAAAAACCATACTTCAGCTTTAATTATTCTAAGTATTTTAGTGGTCCCCCCTTTCAGCTTTTTTTCAAGATTTTAGATATTTAAGTTGTACGGTTTCTTTTCATAACAGTTTTAAAATTATGTTTCTTTGTCGTTATTATGTACTGATATGCTCTCAAAAAGAGGTCCGTAGTCCATACCCTAGAACTAAATTTATGAGAAAATTGCATTTAAATTAAAAGAATTCTTAAAAGGCATGAGACAAGAAATATTAATTGAGTTAAGAAGGAGATTTTTTAGTTCACAAAAACAACAAAATGGATTAAAAGACTGAGTAATTTAGAACATTTTTTAAATGCATATAAAAATATTAAAGATTAAATATAAGACCAATTAGTGGAATTCCTCATTCCAACAGTGCTGTTAAATAAGAATAACACAGAAAATAAAGTTAATTACAAAAATACTTTAATATTTGACTATTTAAATGAGTACATTAACAAAGGCAACAGCAGGTAAAAATATAAAAATCAGGTTTAACAACTTTGAGCATTAAATTAATTTACATTTATAATTTTGGCTTAACATTAGCTTCAGGGTTTCCAAAAGGAGGAAGATTGTTGTGTGCTAAAAAATACAAGATGTTAACAATAAGGTTAAAATGTAAATGTTAGCAGTTAATAGAAAAATACACTTAAGAAAAATAAATTTTTATGAATACAATTTTTGATATCTACATTGACCAGATTTAGTGCTGCCTATAAATTCAAAATTACGAAACCCATTTTTTGCAATTATTTATTTCTACTGAACATATCATTGGGAAGTAAAAATTCCCCAAAGAGCAAAACTCAAACTGTATCCTTTTATGTCACCATTTCATTTAATAAGTCTCTCTTGTTCTAGCCCGTAATAACCCAGTTGTATCTCATGTGACAGGGAGAAAACTGTAACACTAAAAGTGCAATCTTAATCTCTAAAAGCAGCTCAGCATATCATATCAGATTGAATAAATTCTATTCTATAAATCTAAATTCAGATTCTGCTATGAGATAAATTCTTCTCATTTTTGTATATATTTTAATCTACTACCTATTTTTGCTTGATCTACTTGCATTAGAGGTTGCTAGAGCAGCTCTAAAGATTAGATTAAAATATTTCAATTGAAATGTATTTTATTTTATTTTTCAAGAAAAAGAATGACATTTTAGGGCTAGTATTGGAATGCAGTAAAATAGAGCGCAAGATTAATTTTTCAAAAATGTAAGCCTTATTTTAACAATAAAACAACAATTTAGTTCCTTACTTGGCACTTTCCACATTAAAGGTGAATAAAGCCTTCCTCCAGCATCTACATTCAATGTTTCTCCAGTAATGAAAGACGCACCAGGGGATAAGAGAAAACAGACTGCAGAAGATATCTACCAAGAAAGAAACATGCTAATTAAAACATGCTAATAATGGTAGTACAAGAAGAACTTAATTCCCATCATTACTAACAAAAACATTGCAATAGAAAAAGCAAATAAAATTTTCTACTTTTTCTCTGAGAATGTAGTGAGAAGGTGAAAGTAACAACAACCTCTCTTATAGCATATTGTTGTAGTAATAAAAAGCAAGCTGTGCAAATAGGCAAGAATATACGAAAACATTTATTTTGCACATTTAATTTAAAAACTTAAAAATTATCCAACACTGACGAAGAGGATCCAAGTATCCTTGAAACATGTTTGTTTTAAGTTTTTAAATTAAATGTGCAAAATAAACGTTGTTTTCCTATATTCTAGCATATTGTTGCTTAAGAAGTAACGTGCTAAAATCTTTTTTCAACAAGCAAGATCCTTGTGTTGTGGTGCTTGTTTAGCAATAATACAAATTTTTAGGAAGTTAAACTTTCTTGATTTTTATTAAAAATCTCAAATCAGCTACGGCTTTGGGCTAGCTAATTTAAAGGTCAGATTAAGTTTGGTTCAACGATTTTCCCATGCTATAGAGTGAGAGAATGTTGAATAGAAAGTATTATCAAGAAAATAATCCATCTCTCTTGATTTCAATAAAAATTCTCAAATCAGTTATGGTTATGATAGTATTGGGTTGAGTTATGATCAATTGAGTTTTGTTTGATATATTTTTTCTATCAGGTGGGAATTGTGAAAACACTGGATAAAAACTCTTATGATCATATGAGTAGAAAAGTTCAAGAAAAAAAGTTTGAACTTCAAATCATCTTTAAGTCTTTGTTATAGATTCATCTAAAATATTAAAATAGGTATATAATATAATTTTTATGATAGAAAACTTAAAAACCTTATCAAGATAGTTAAATCAGTGAATTTATTTTTAAAAACATTTTGAACCAGTCATTCATAAAAGAAAATCAGGAAAATTGAATAATAATTAAAATATTTAGATCGAAAATCTGTCTGTCTACCACGGCTGATTTGATGGGAGAATCTAAGTTAGAGTAGTAAGCTAGCTTGGCTACTAAAACATCTTCCAAGTAGGGGGAAGGGAGGTGGGATAGTTATTGGCTAGAAATAAAAGTTTGGATCTCTATCTCTCTCCCTAAACTTAGGGAGTGAATGACCTGGCTCGTTGGGGATAACATTAACCCCCTAGTGAGAAAAGACAAACTATTCAGTATCCAAAAAAGTTTAAGGACGACCATTTTATGCTGTTCTTGGCCAACTCTCTTTGTTTTATAGGAATTCACAGCATTAAAAAGTAGTTAGTTTAGCACATGTTACTTCTTAAGCGGCGATATATTTATTTTTATGCACTAATCGTAAGGGTAAAAATTACCTCTTCAGGGGTGCCAAGTCTCTGACACGGGATATTATCTTTCACCAAACTAAACACATCAGTAGGGTAATTTTTGGCTGCAGTTTCAGAATAAATAGACGAACCCTGAAAAAAAATCCCCCATTTAAAAATTTGAAATACCTGATAGGAAAATAACTGAGGGAAAAAATATACACAGCTAAAGAGATCTTACAGGTGCAATAGCATTCACTCTGATTCCATCGGATGCCCACTCAATGGCAAGAGACTTAGTCAAGTTATCTAATGCACTACGAGCTGCCCCAGAATGCCTAGATAATTGAAAAAATCAAAAATATATATCCTTAAAAATGAAAAAGGACAAATAGCAAGATCCCAAATCAAAAAACACTTACGCCATCATGGGTACACCTCTCCAAAAATCCATTAATATATTGATGATCACTCCACCATTTTCTCTCATCCACATAGTATAAACTAGGATAAAAGGCTGCAATTAATATTTTAATTCACCGATACAGTAACTTCAATGCAGTGAGCGAATGAAATGAGTGTGAAAACAATGTGAACCAAGTAAAGGATACCTTCTTTAGACAACAGAAATGGTCCTTTTAAATTTGTTTCAATAACAGCATCCCATCCTTTTGCAGTGATATTTGATGCAGGGGATAAGAACTGCCCTCCGCCATTATTAATTAAATAATCTATTCTTCCATGTCTTTTCAGTGTTTCCGAAACTAAGTTTTGAACCTGGAAGATGAAATTTAAATAAAAAACATAGTTGGGGTAGAGGGCAGTGGTTCCCTAACTTTTTCAGGTCGCTGTGCTCTTCAAAAATTGTACTTGGTAATTGTGTATTATGCCATCGACTTGTGCCGCCGAATTCGTAAACGTCCCCGAAGTCACCAAAACGTGGTTTTAATGCCAATGTTAGAAGTCGGTTACGTTGTCATGAGTCAATGAAGAGGGAAAGTTACTGTCTGATGCAGTTTCCCAAAAACATAGCAAAAATAAACAAGTCTTTTTGTTTTATTTAAAATAACTAAGTACAAAACTACTGGAAATGGGATAAATAGAAATGGGATCTGCTAAAGAAACAATCTTTTTATTTCAATTTCAATGGCTTAAAATAGTTTAGTCCATCCAAATAATTATATTTTTGATTTAAATTACTATTTATTAAAATTTTCGATACTAATGAGTATGGGTTACCAGAACCCCTTGTCTTCTCTTTTGAAAAATAAAGAAGGAATCAGAACACCCACAATTCATGTGATTCAGACATCTAAAAGTAATCAAATTTTTAGTAGTCCTTTAAATTCGAATTTTCCAGGATGCTCTGTAGTAATAAAAGTAAGTAGGAAAAATAAATATAAAATTTAGATGATGAATAAAACTTGCTTTTAACGGGCGAACTTTTCCAATATTGCATGGTCCCTGCTAGAATGTAGTGTCAAATATTCCCCAATTGTTAATTTTACATTATGGCAGCTAAACATTGAAAATACACAAAGTCAATAAATAAATTCCAATCTAACTTTATAAGTACATACCTCATCTTCTTTCCTAATGTTGCACACTACACTGTTTACCTCTGGAGATTTTTCTTTCAGTGTATTTCTTATTTCTTCAACAGCTTTCAAAAGATTTTCTTGTTTTCTGGAAGCTATAACTACTTTGCAACCTATAAAAACAATCGAGATATTTTCACAAGTTAGAGCATAAAAAGTAGCAACATAAAGAAAACATTTGGTAGAACTGTCCCTTTTCTTTAAATTTTAAGAGTTAAATTACTTTTTCCAATTGAGGTGTGGTGGATTTGGCTCGGTCCTATATGTGGGTTCAATCACCAAGCAAAGTAGTAGTGCCAGAGTGTACTTAAGTATCAAAGTAAAGTTGGCATCAGTTAAGTCACCAAGAGGAGCCAACCTGAACCCACTTCTAGTGTTTTACCCTGGAATTTTGTAATTTCTACATTTAAAGGTAGTGTTTTAACTAATTTTGAGATCCATTGGATTAAAACTGAAAAGGACCACTCCATGCAAGTCACATAATCTTCAACGAATTGAAAAAACAGTAAAAAAAATTATGTACAAATATAAGGGGGGGTGAACCAGTTGAGCCTAAAACCCCGCATTGGAACCTTGGATCTTGGATACGGCCAAGACTTAATAAAAAATAAATAACAATATTAAAATTGAAAACTTACCTAGGTATGTCAATTCTTTCGCAATAGCTTTTCCGATACCTGTTCCTCCTCCAGTCACAATTGCAACTTTATCTTTGAACAAATCATTCCGAAATACACTAAACACTTTTGAAGAAATCATTTTGAAAAAAATAAAAAAAGTAATATGTAGTATTTTCTCAAGGAAGCTGCAAGAAAAAATACCCTAATTATTTATCTCCACAAAACAAGTGCTTCCTTTAGTGCTCGGTAGTTAAGAAAAAAACAAAAAAAAAGTCAGCAATCAGTATGTTTGTAAACAAAAAATGCGTGTTTTGCCCATGTTGCCACACATATTTAATATCTGAGAGTAATACACAGAGGATAGTAAAGAAAGCAGAAAACTTCATGGGCGTGTACTAAATTTACAGCGCCCTCTATTGAATAAAATTTTGTGTTGCAAAATGGAAATGCCTTAAAAGCTTAAAAGGGAACCACGAAGGGAAAAGGTTGAAGATTTTTGGGGGAATATATCCCTCCTTGGCTCAATGTTTTGCTTTAAAAATTTATAGAATTCAAGGGTGCGAACCTTAACAAAAGATCATTACGTAAGGGGTTTGCAAATATGCCCTCTTTTAATTAATTCCTTTTTTTGTCTAGTCAAGGTCTTTGTATTATTTAAGCTAATGTTGTTTGTACCTTATGAGATGCATTTTATGATAAAATATAGGTTTATTTAAATTTGACCATGGACCCTGGATGCTTGTAATAAATTTTACATTAAAAACAATTTTTTTCTTTCTAAATTCTTTTTTTAAATTGAAAGAAATTATTATCTTACATTTGAATAATAAGTTCAAATTAGAAGTTGACCCCTTTCTCCTGTATTTCTTGAATAATACTATAATTTTATGTAATAGATGATTAATAATGAAAATTATCATACATTTTGAAGATTTTCATCTGTTTTTCAAGCAATACAGTGCTTTAATGAAAGCTTAGTCTAGTGGGTGAACTTCTTAAAGTGTTTTTTTCTTTAAATTGATGACATCAATTTAACTCTCTAATGGCAAGACCCTCTATATTCATGGCCATCCAACTCCGGGTGATGACGTCAGACGTGGGTGAAAATTGCCATGTTAAGTCTATGGAGTGACGTCAAAGATGAGTGAAAGTTATGACGTTGCACGGCCGAGTTGGGAGGCCTTTATATAGAGGGTCTTGCTAATGGCCACTACCAGAAGGGAAATATTTACCTAAATTTTTAATAATTAATTAAATTCATTTAATTAATTTAAAAATTTACCCAAGGGAAAAAATTTGCTTGCCTTATTTATGCAGTTTAGTGGTTCTCAACCTTTTTAAAGCTACTGCCCCCCTAATGTGCGTAAATGCTTTCTACGCCCCCACTAAGAAAATTCTGTATAGGGGAAGGGCGATTACTTAATATGAAAAGTAATTTTTAATATACTAGGGAGCTACCGCCCCCTGCTCGCTATCGCTCACCAACCCCCGTTAACTGCTGACGCAGGGCCTTCCGGATCGCTTCGCAATCCCCACAAAACCCACCTCACTAAAATTATTTATTTATAAAACATTCGTTAAAACAATTAGTAGAAGAAACGTCAACCAACTTTTAAAAAGCACACTCTCTTAAAAGTTAGAATATTTATTGGTTGTAAATTATCAATAAATTAATCAACACGATTTCCTTGAAAATAGCCATCAAGTCTGCTCGTAACTATTGTTATTCAATATATACAAAAAAGTTCAACAATGAATCTGTTAAATTTAATATAGTACCTGGTAACTCGTCAAAATGTCTAGTGTTTTATCATTCAAGTTTTTGTTTTAAAACAGACTTTTTAAACAATACAATTTAAGCTATTGAAAATAATAAGAGACAAAACCTACATTACACTCAGTGTTTACAAACAATTGATTTTGGTGTGTGAAATTCTATACTTAAATAGTGTATCTGTGAGTTTCTGGAAAACTCTTTTCAGTCTTTTAAAAATATTTTAAAGTACATATTTTGAAGCGCATTTTTAAAGCATGAAAGGAATTATTTTCATCATTAATGAATAGTATCGGTTGGTTATTGTGATTGGAGGTATAATAAATTGTACTATAGTTTCTTTCTGTTAACTGCAACCTTATCCGTAATCCAGAAAAATGGAAATATTTTAGAATTGAGAATTTTTTTAGAAATTCTAAAGGCTTATTGCACATCCTCAAAAGAATCCGAACAGTTTGATACCAAAAACATGTTATACGGATTAGTAATTAAAAAGCCTTTCTCTGGAAACCATTTACGAAAACTTTTTTTTAGAATAGAGAGATTAATAATGGTAAACTTACTTAGGAACCACTCCAGCAAGGGGGATCTGGGTGTTCTCCATCACCAGAAAATTTTCGATTTTTAACACGAAAAAGGGAATTTAAGCGCTTCTTATAGTCCCCCTCCCTCTGGATCCGCCACGAAGTTCGAATGCTAAATATGCTCATGCTCAATGCCCCCTCACATCCCAAAAAAGCCCCACCGCCCCTTACTGCCCAATATAAGTTCACTGCCCCTGTTGAGAATCACTGATGTAGTTTAGGGCCAAATAAAATAAAAATGCAAAAAATAATTTTTCCTTTTTTAAATTTTTAATTCAAAATTTTTAAAAACTTGAAACTATTTTATTAAACAAACAAGAACAAAACAGAAAAAATACAATTGATCCAGTACATGAATATCCCAAAGGAGCTACCGCTCGTCCATCATGGGGTCACAGAATATCTTTGTTAAAAGTAAGATAAAAAATCGATTTGGTTTATAGTGGAAGAAGTTATTTTGCTTTAACACTAGACACTTAAAAAAGAATTGTAAATACAAGAATAAAAAAAATAAGAAAAGGAAAACAAAATGGCTTGGCTGGCAATTTCTAAGTTTATAGAGAAAAAAATGAATAAATGGTGATATTTAAACCTGACAAAATTAGAATAAGGACTCAATGCTATTTAGATTCAAAATATATGCAATGCACAATTTCTAAAAGTATTTAATGTTAGTTTGAGATTGAATTTCTCTTGGAAGTTTATTAAAAAAAGTGACAGACAGACTAGGGACTGAACTTAAACTTTATTCATTATAGCACCTTAAAGTGCAATTGTTGCTGCAATATCTTAAAAAGATGCAGAAAATTTAAATTAAACTTATGGTAGCATATTTACTACCATGGGCAGTAGATGGTTTAAATTAAATTGAGTTTCAATATATTGCTCAGTAGCCTTTTTATTGCTCATTTAATTAAAAATTTTGGGGGAAATATGACGTTGCTAGTTAGCGTCGTCACTCTGTATCTAGTTAGATTATTTTCTCTTTTAAAGCATTTGTGAAAAAGCACAAATAAGCTGATGATACAGAATAAGTTTACAGATAATTGTTCAATTGAATGACCAAAGGGTATGGATTAAGTGTGTAAGATATCACGAAGTGTATATTTGGACGGCCCAAACGGCCCGTGGCGCATGCGCTGTAGGTCTCGTGGTTACGTAGCAGTCTCGGCGCTTAGTGATGGAACCAATGGAACGCCGGGCCGTGGAAATTAGAGTAGAGTTTAGTTGAAAAAAGGCCGTCCAAATATACAGTGCCAAGATATCACACCATCTCATTGCATTTAACCCTTTCAATACAGCGGGACATGATGTCCCATCATTGCTGCTGAAACGTCGTATGGACTATGGGATAGTTTATCAGTATCTTAGACCTTCAGACATTCGCATAAACGATCCCACAACGACGTTTCAACAACAAAGATGTTGTTAAAAGCTTTATTGATGGGACATCATATGTCCCGCCGTATTGAAAGAGTTCAGTGCGATTACTTTTTAGGAATGTAAATATTTTTAGGGTTAGTAATGACATAGGCATGCATAAATAGGTTTAGCTAAGGTCGATGTTATCCAAAATAAAAATCCTTGTAAATAAGTTTTTACAGGTTTACTAGTTAAAATGTTTCTCCATCTCCCTTGTCACACCAGGGTCATACATTAGGGCAGTGGTTCCCAAACTATTTTGTTCGTGGAACCCCCAAATTTGTTACCGATGATCGTGGAACCCTGAATATATTTTAATCAACGAAAAATTTTAAAATTTGACTTGTAAAAGTAGAGTTTTAACTCATTTTAAGAAACTTTTTGGGGCCAAGGGGAGAATTTTCCAGACCATAACCTTTATCTTTAGACAAAAAATGTCAAAATGTTAGGGATTTCCCAAAAAGTATCGCACAAGATCCCCTTGTTTGGTAAAAGTTAGGTTTTAACTCATTTGAGAACATTTTTGGGTAAAAGAGGGGCGGCGCTGTCCATTCTTATCTCACCATTCTAATTTTTTTAATGAAATAAAGTTTGTCCCATGGAACCCCTAAATTTCTTCGCGGAACCCACTTTGGGAACCACTGCATTAGGGTGTTGCAAAATTTTTTTTTTCGAATTTCCCAGATGCTCCCTCTGAAGTTATTACTACTCTATGGTTGTTACAAATACTAAAACATTATTACCTGCAAAATTTCAGGTCTCTAGGACGATTTTTGACCCCCGCGCCCTTCAAAAGTATGTTTCCCATGTTGAAGTATGTATAGGGAAAATATTGAAAATATCGTCATTTTTGTCTCTTTTCAATTTCATGAGCCTCAATGCAGTCAATATCGAATTAAAACCAATACATCATCTTTGGGATATCAGTCTCAAGATCCTATTGGAAAAACATTCAATAGCACCTACTGGGGGGAAGTTCCACGGGGGTTTAATGTGCCATTTCACCGAAGAAGAGGATGCTCACCGGCACTTGTAACGGGAGCTGGATGAAGGCCTCACTTAGAGGTTTTATTGAATATTTTTCCTTTTTTACTTCAGATGACATCATCTGATAGCCTTGTATCTCAGCTTTGGGATTGTGAGGCCTTTATCTAGCTCCCGCTGCAAGCACCGGCAAGCATCCTCTTTTTTCGGTAAAAGCGCGCTTTAAACCCCCTAGGAACTTCCCCCCAGTAGGTGCTATTGAATGTTTTTCCGATAGGATCTTGAGACTATGATATCCCAAAGATGATGTATAGGTTTTAATTCGATATTGACTGCATTGAGGCTCATGAAATTGAAAAGAGACAAAAGTGACGATATTTTCAATATTTTCCCTATACTTTAACATGGGAAACATACTTTTGAAGGGCGCGGGGGGTCAAAAATCTTCCTAGAGACCTGAAAATTTGCAGGTAATAATGTTTTAGTATTTGTAACAACTTGAGAGGGGGCATCTGGGAAATTCGAAGAAAAATTTTTTCCCATAGACTTTTGCAACACCCTAGTCCATACATAAAGGACCCACCCTTTAATAAGAGAGTAGTCAGAGTAGTATTTATCCTTAGGGTGGTTACAAAAAATCAACTTTCGAAATTCTTAGGTCTTACCCCCCTAAAATGTGCCAATAGGCTAAAAAATGAGATTGGCCAAGTTTCAACTCAATCCGATAATATTAACCCGTGCCTCATCGAGGTCAAAGTTCAGAAAAACAGCGATTTTTAACAAAAAATCGTAGTTTTCGCCCCATAAAACTGGAACCGTTTGTCCCAGAAATCTGGTTAGGGTGTCATTTGATAGGAAATTTCATACACTCTAACTCTGAAGTTACGGAATTATATTTTCTAAAACGGATGGGGCGCTATTCAGCATTTTCATAGTAAAGGTCCGTGAAAAAGCGATTTCATTGCTAGAAACCTAGAACATTGCAATGTCATAAAAAACTTTATCCTCCGGGCTTTTTCTATTACTTTTGGTCCCAATAGATAGTAAATGAGTTTTAAACCCCCTAAGGGAATTCTAGGGTATAATTTCAAACCCCCTAGTGTTTGAAAAAAAGGAAAATATATAATTTTTTTTAATTTTTAAACACGCATTTTGGGACTGAGAATGTGATAAAGTTGATCCAAATACATTATTAAGAGCTTAATTAGATAGAATACCAATGGTATAGGGCCTTAACCTTTCCCTATAACCCCTATAATATAAGCGAAAGAAGCGCGACTGCAAGGTTTTGCTAAACAAAGGCTTTAATGCCCATTAAAGGGATAAACAGAGCTAAATTACAAAATTTTCACAAAAACCTCTAGAGATATGTCATTTGGTGTCAGAAATGACGTTTGAGATTATTTATGTGAGTAAAATTTATAATAAAAGCATCCTTCCGACTCAAAATGTTAAAAAAATCCCATTTCTACCAAAGTTACATCTTTTCAGCTAAAAGTGATCTTGGAAAAATGTATAAATTTATTTATTTTGATGTACCTCGAAATTCATTTGCCTATCGTTCAAGGAAAACTGTTTTCTTGAAAAGTATAATAATGTTTCATTAAAAGTTTGATCTATAATCTAATTACTTAATATTTTGTTCTTTATTCGTCAATTGTTTTTACACCTTTGTGAAAGGAGACAAAATATCATGTAAGAAAATGAAATATTAAAAAATATTTTTGATTTCACAGTAAATGTTTCTCTATGCTTTTCATAATTAATTTTTGTAAAAAACCATAAACAAGATTTCTCTGAAAAATACTTTGAAACACTCCAACAGTATTCTCTGTAGTTTTCCCTGGATTTTTTTAAGGGCAACCAAGTTACTGTCCTAAACCTAAAGTTGGATAAACTCAATTTATAGAAAATCATTATAATTATCCAAATGCTTTTTTAACTATTTTTTAAAAATCACTTGGTAAAATTTTCTTTCTTCTCACCATGTGTAGTACCCAGAAAGAAAAATTTTGAAATCATTTACTATAGCATACCTTTCAAAAAAGTAGTTTTCCTTGAACGATAGGCAAATGAATTTCGAGGTACATTCAAAATAAATAAATTTAAACATTTTTCCAAGATCACTTTTAGCTGAAAAGATGTAACTTTGGTAGAAATAGGATTTTTTTAACATTTAGAGTCGGAAGGACGCTATTATTATAATTTTACCCATATATATATATATATAATCTCAAACGTCATTTCTGACACCAAATGACATATCTCTAGAGGTTTTTGTGAAAATTTTGTAATTTAGCTCTGTTTATCCCTTTAATGGGCATTAAATCCTTTGTTTAGCAAAACCTTGCAGTCGCGCTTCTTTCGCTTATATTATAGGGGTTATAGGGAAAGGTTAAGGCCCTATACCATTGGTATTCTATCTAATTAAGCTCTAAATAATGTATTTGGATGAACTTTATCACATTCTCAGTCCCAAAATGCGTGTTTAAAAATTAAAAAAAATTATATATATTTTCCTTTTTTTCAAACACTAGGGGGTTTGAAATTATACCCTAGAATTCCCTTAGGAGGTTTAAAAACATTTACTATCTATTGTGACCAAAAGTAATAGAAAAAGCCCGGAGGATAAAGTTTTTTGTGACATTGCAATGTTCTAGGTTTCTAGCAATGAAGTCGCTTTTTCACGGACCTTTACTATGAAAATGCTGAATGGCGCCCCATCCGTTTTAGAAAATAAAATTCCGTAACTTCAGAGTTAAAGTGTATGAAATTTCCTATCAAATGACACCCTAACCAGATTTCTGGGACAAACGGTTCCAGTTTTATTGGGCGAAAACTACGATTTTTTGTTAAAAATCGCTGTTTTTCTGAACTTTGACCTCGATGAGGCATGGGCATACATGTGATTACATAGACAAAAAATTGGCGGAAAATAATCAAAAAAAATTCGATGGCACCTAAATTTTCTTAAAATTTAGCACTAGGCCACACTAGTAGTACGAGTTTTCAGTATAAAACGATAGGAAAATAAGAGTGGAATTTCAGTTTTGCAAATTCAATTGTCAGATTTTTATATTGCTAAGCGAATTGGCGGATTTCCGCCAATTGGCGGAAGAATCACATGTATGGGCATGGGTTAATATTATCGGATTGAGCTGAAACTTGGCCAATCTCATTTTTTAGCCTATTGGCACATTTTAGGGGGGTAAGACCTAAAAAAAGTGGAAAATTGTTTTCCCCATATTATAACTTGTGACCACCCTAATGTATCCTCCTATAAATAGCTATACCTATACTGTCAAACATTTTACGTAAATATGCAAAACAACACAATAGAATATCAAAATTATTTATTTCAACTTTAAAACACAGCATATCATATAGTAACTTTTAATAAATTACAATGCTTCGTAGACTGGAGCATAAATCACATGATAGATATTACAAATTTAAGCAGGGAATAGCCAAGGGAGTATTAGGTAAACCGGAAAGTTCTACCGCTTCAGGGAATGTCTGTACTTAATAATGCAATTTTCGGTACTTTTCCATTACTGTACACCCAGTTAGACACTTCAACAATTATCCATAGGTGCCACTCTTCAAAAATTGCAAAACGGAACTTTAAATTATTATTTTCCCCCAGTCTAGCATTTTTTTTCAAATTGAAGAAAGACTATAAAATTGTAATATGAACAATTAAATAGTTCCTTAAATTTTAAGCTAAAGCTGTATCCGAGTAAAACTGGCTTATTTGTGAGCAAAATGAGCTATTTAAGTACTGAAATTTAGTACAAATAGATGCCAATTGATCAGCTTACTTTGGGTTTCAGTAAACCCGGGACGGAATTCCGTAACAGAACGTTTAAAAAGACGGAATTCCGTCCCCAGAACGGAAGAGAGCATCCCATGCTTATATCTAAAGCCAATTTGGTGAATTTTAGCGATTTTTTTTGGTTAGCTCATCTTTCGAACTTTCCTAAATTCTACGATTAATCAGATTTTGCTTTTTATCTGGCTAACATCTGGTGGTATAAAAATATTCAGTTAAAATGAATCCCTTGACACAAACATTTAATTTTAAGTAATGCTACTTAATATTGTGTGGAAGATTTTATTTGTGTCATAAATTAGAACTCATTTTACACTTCTCTATGAGCAATGGTGGTAAAATGATTTTCCAAATTGAGGGTTAGAGGTACTAATCCAGCAATTTTAAAAGGATAGCCTATGGATGAACTATCCGGATGCCTCGGAGAAATAAATCAAATTAGATTAGATTTTCCCCGTTATGTAGAGAAAGGAACTTGTAAAACACGTTAGAAATCTTAATTTGTTTCTAGTTTCCAGCTAGTTAATTATGACTTAAAAATCTTGTTTAAGAAAAATACAAAATTGAGCTAAAAAGAAACGAAGTAACAAGTTATAGATTTAAAGGAACCATCTTAAGAACAAGCCAAGAAGCGAACCCCAACTTGACTGTAAATAAAGTTATATAGTTTATATTGCATAGTGGAAGAGAAAAATATCACATACAGACACTCCCATCCAAATGCGCGATAGAACATTCCGGGGGTTTACCCAATATCTCCCGAAAACTCATAATTTTTTTTGTTCGTAAAGAAAACACACCCGAAATTTCACTATCCCTTTCCCAAAGGTTTTTCTGGCAAAATTTTGGGAAAATCACCTACTTTTCTAGAATCTGGTTATATAGTATGAACGATCACATTTTCTGATACTGGGCGCATGGAAACGCTCAGTGAGAAAATCTGGAAGGATTTTTCATTTTTTATATCTGTTACCGTTAAAGTATGAAATCCGTTATTTCATAGAATACCTAGTTATTCCATGGAATAACTGATCGTGTCCGTTAAAGTGTAAAACTCTCTTGTATTTCATGGTTTAACTAGTTATTTCATAGAATAACGATCTGCAGCCCGTTAAAGTGTAAAATAATCGGTATCCTGTCAGAATCCCGACAAGCCACTTGCCCGACAGCCGTAATCCCGACAATCCAAATTCCCGACAGGGTCGAAATCCCAACACCCCAAAAGAGTCGAAATCCCGACATCCCAACAGGATCGAAATCCCGTCAAGCCACTTTCCCGACAGGTCGAAATCCCGTCAAGCCACTTGCCCGACAGGTCGAAATCCCGACAAGCCACTTGCCCGACAGGTCAAAATCCTGACAATCAATTGCCCGGCATGTAAGTTGCCAGATAACTCATATTGGTCTCTAATTTTAAATAAGGGCATTCTATTTAAGTTTTATGTTGCTTGACCACAGGTCAAGATTGCTCTCTTTGGCTAAAAATCAGTGTAAAAATAATGATGAAGTTGCTAATTGATATTTTGTATTTCCTATATTTATATAGCATGTCTGTTTGGTTCGGGCTGACCATTGGTCAATCCAGTTAACTTTTTGGTACTGCTATGCTTTGGCAGTGAAGTAGGTCATGTGGGGGCTCAAACCAAATGCCTTGAGACGAGTAACATTTTGGTCTTGACCAGTGGTCAATCCAGTTTTTCTCGCTATTATCAGCTTTTCTTACCTTCTCTTTCTGTCTCGCTTTTTTTAACCTTGTGTTATTCTCATTGGACCGTTGGCAACTGTTGAATTTTTTGACTTTATATTTTAACCAAAACTGACATTATAATAGGACACCAAATTTTTAATTTGTGTTTAAGCGAAAAACGTTCCTATGACTATTGACCAGCTAATTATGCCGTTAGAAAGGATCCCAGATAAATAATAGTTATTAAGTCGAAAAATTCAGAAGTTACCAATGGTTAAATAGGAGTAACACAAGGACAGGGACCCCCTAAAAATAACAGCTAGACAGAAAGAGAAGGTTGGAAAAGCTGAAAACAGCGATAAAAACTGGATTAACCACTGGTCAAGATCTATTGACAAGTGGTCAAGACCAAAATGTTACTCGTCTCAAGGCATTTGGTTTGAGCCCCCACATGACCTACTTCACTGCCAAAGAATAGCAGTACCAAAAAGCTAACTGGATTGACCAATGGTCAGCCCGAACCAAAAATACATGCTATAAATATAGGAAATACAAAATATCAATTAGCAACTTCAACATTATTTTACACTGATTTTTAGCCAAAAAGAGCAACCTTGACCTGTGGTCAAGCAACATGAAACTTAAATAGAATGCCCTTATTTAAAATTAGAGATCAATTATCTGGCAACTTACATGCCGGGCAATTGATTGTCAGGATTTCGACCGGGATTTAGGGGTAGAAGCTCTATATCATATATCTCGCACGAGATATATGATATATTTACCTTCCACCCCCTACTGCATTTATGAACTATTCCAGGCCACAGGGAATTAATTAATTGTAATTCCAAGTGTAATTTTATTAATCCTTGTTGTAAAAAATGATTTTATGGTACGTTTCCATAAATACCATTTATACGCTGCATAAATTAGATAAATTCCTTTTTCATTTTAATTGTCTATACTATATCATTAGTTTAATTTCATTTTAGATAAATTGTTTATTTTACACTTTAACTGTCTATCATTAGTTAATTTATAGAATAACTAGTTAAAGTGTCAAATTAATAACATATTACACACTTTAACGGACACGATCAGTTATTTCATGGAATAACCAGGTATTCTATGAAATAACTGCATTATATACTTTAACGGTAACACATATCTAAATTTTACCTATAATAAAATGAAATATTAATGTTCAGATATATTTTTCACCCATGTTTTTTTACAATGTTCAGTGAAAATTCCCCTCCGTGGCATGTCCCAAGTTACTCTAAACGTCTAAAGATGGTTAGATTACTCATTTAATTGTAATGAAACGGAGTTAAATAGTTATGTTCTCAATTACCTCAAGTTAGAAGCTTAGTATTTTGGTATATAGATATTTTTTTCAACATGTCTTTTAACTTCCATAGAGTATGTTTAAAAGTGTCCCTTTTGTTTTGTAGTCCGTTCCATGACACCAACTTATCTTTTAATTCTGAGCCGTCCGAAATAACCATTGAATCCTATAGAAAAACTTTGGGGCGCTAGGACTGAAAGGGTTCAAGTGGTTAAATGGCAGCACGTTTTGAAATTTTTAATTTCCCCTTCTGTTTATAAGATCCTTTGCGTCGAGCGAGAAAAGATAGTATTTTATAAGTCTGAGGGGGTTTTATTCAATTTATTTCAAAAGTGTTATTCAAGATTTTGCACTCCATTACTACAAATTAAAGGAAGTGGCACAAAATAAATTCTTATTTTTTGTTTGATTAATTACATGTGCAGTTGTTGATTATAAAAATATTTAATTTTCATTAAAATATGAGGGGTAAATATTTAATTTGGTGCTTGTTTCCCCCTCCGTTACTCAGTTAATTTGTAATGTGTTATTTTATAATAAATTATTATAATTTTAGTTTTAATTAAGAGAAATAATATGATTAACAATAGTGAGCAATATTCAATTTTATTGTTAAGAAGTGAGTGTTTTAATTTTAGTATTAAATTCTAAAAAATTCAATGTTTTTATTAATATAATAAGCATAGTTTTTAGTTATATTTCCAACAGAATAATTGGTATTTTATCCTTTGCCCCGATAAACTAACTGAAGCATTGCATATAGCTGGACCTCCACGACGATTTTCGAAAAATGGCATTTTTGAGAAAAATAAATTTGATGTAGTTGAACCATTAGTCGTTTTAACTTTCAAATGGTGTTAAGTCTTTAAATAAAAATAATTAAGGTTATCTTGAAAAAATTAATTTAATTTCACGAAATTATCTCTAAAATAGAGCGTTTCCTGTAGAATGACCCAGAAACATGATTTCTTCAGCGGACTATTCGGCCACCGACCAAAACATCAGAAGTTAAGATATTGGAACTCCAATTTAAAGGGTTTAATTTTCTAATGGTTACCTTTTTCATATACGTATTTGGTCTAAAATTAAAACAACTTTAAAACGCCATTGTTCTCTTTAAACTGTATTGTTTTGTAAGTTGGTACAGTAGTCTGTTTTACAAATTATATCTTTCATTTATATTTTAAGCTATTTCTGCATACTGTTTTGGATTATTTACCATAAATGTTTAATTTTGAATTCTTTTTAAGTTACTTATAGACAACCATCAATTTAATATGATGTTCAAAAAAAGTTTTAAATCTATTGAATTCAAATTTCACCTTTTAGTTTTAAGGTGTGAAAATATATTCCATTCAATGACAAAAACTACCCAGAGAAATGGTGATTACATTATGTCCAGGTGTTGATTAATAAAGAACGTCAGCATAACAATTATTAAGAGTAATAATAATGAATACGAATACCTTGAAAAACAGAAGTGCTAAAAACTACTATCTTCTATACAAGAGGTGCTTATTTTATTAGAAAACAAATACTAAAAAAGATGAAAAAAATCTCTACAAAAGCATGGGCATTCGTTATATCTTGAAATTGAGACACTTCACAGCATCAAACATATATTTGTCAGCACATATTCTTTCTTTATCTTAGGTGCAAAGGCTAAACTTCACATAAATTTTCATCTTAATTAATTAAAACGAGACCACAGGTTTCAAATTTATATAAAATACAAAAATATATATAGTAAGTTATGGACTGAACAAATACATCGCAAACACTGAGAAATGCCCCACATGCAGAATCAAAATGTTAAAAAGCCAAATCTACTGTTAAGGAATTAGTATCAACATTTAATAAACTTTTTGTTACTTCAACTATTGATAATCCTGAGAAGTGTTTTTACTGACAATGATAAAATTCATATATAATTGTTAAAGTTAAAAATTAAGGAGCACCTTTTATATTAATAAATGAACCAAAAACTCATTATCATGACCCTAAAACTGTTTATCTAACCTAAATTAAAACTACAAAAATTCAAGAGAAAATTAATTTGATCCAAATTTTTCCTCTTAATTTTTTATTTCATTTCCTAGAATATATATATATATATATACTTCATAAAAAAGTCTACCAGTACAATTTCTACAAATATCACGTTAACACATGACAAGTAATATGAATTCATAACCAATATTGTAAATGAGTATTTTAAAAACACTACCTTAACTTTCCAAATGAGTATATTATAATGTAAGCATTATTAAAATAAGCTTTCAAACAATACATAAAAATCAACAATTCAGTTTGAGTGTAGATGAGTTACAAAGTGAAATATTATAACCAAATGCTTCCACATACAAATGCCTAAATTTTTAAGGGGGGAACTATTATTCATTTCAAATATAGAGGTGCATTTTTAATTAAAAAAGAAAAAAACAGGTTAAAATTGAAGAAAAAATCAGAAATAATTTACACGAAAATGATTGATCTTAAGAAAGTGAATTTCTGTCAGCATAAAATATACTTAAATATTCCATCTCATACAAAATTTAGATACACCAGTATATATTCAGAGATCTTTTGTTGTATTGAAATGCTGTGTTGAAGATTAAAGATATGGAAACTTTTACACTCTTAAAACTGGGAAGGTATTATGTTACAAAGACTAGGTATGAAATTACAAATATATAAT
This sequence comes from Tetragnatha versicolor, assembly GCA_024610705.1. Classification (NCBI taxonomy): domain Eukaryota; kingdom Metazoa; phylum Arthropoda; class Arachnida; order Araneae; family Tetragnathidae; genus Tetragnatha; species Tetragnatha versicolor. The sequence continues at coordinate 7,959,932 of JANDEH010000010.1, forward strand.
GAATTCCTTGTTGAGTGATGAAATGTGAATGAAAACTGTCTTCACAAATGAATTTCCTTTAAAATGCAAAACAAATCCAAGAGCATAAAATAAGAAATGAAGTCCATAAAACAACAACTCCATATTTTCTTACTAGATATAGATCAACAAAAATACTTATGAGATTCCAACAACACAATAAAATGAAAAGTTACTTTTAAAAGATAGTCACCTTGATAAAACAAAGTTTCAAATTAATGTGTGTGGCTAAAATTATAAATTAATAAATACCCGAGACATTTAGTAGTCTGAAAGGCTGTCTCTAGAAGACACTTGATATACATATACACTTAGCAAACATTTATTATAACATAGCTGCCAATACTGAGTTTTCCATTTAAGTTCCAGCATAACACCAACCACTATGTGAATCAAAAGCTTTGTCCACAGGACTACTTTTAGAGTATTATTAAAAAAATTAAGATACGAGTATAGGCTTAATGAGTATAAGTCTTAAATTATCTCTAAAATAAAATATATTATTTTTAGACTGGGTCAGTGGATTAATATCTATATTTTAAATATCAATATACTAATACAAGATGGCAGCTATGTAATGAGTGCTTCAAATTGTGTACATTTAAGCCACATTAAATGTAAAAAAGAACTAAAATAAAATTTGCTAGATCAAATAACTAAAGAGTATTATCCCCATTAAACAATAGTTTCGGTAGAGTATTGTTCCACCAAATCACTTTGCTCGATTTCAGTTAAATCCCTTTGTGGAATGGTAGAAACTTCCGACTTTTTGATAATAGAAACTTCTTTTTCAGGCGGTTTCCTTTTACAAGTATGTACAGAAAAGTCGATATCTGTTAAATCCCTTTCTGGAATGCTAGAAACTTCTGACTTTTCGATATTAGAAACTTCTCTTTCACACGGTTTCCTTTTACAAGTATGTACAGAAAAGTCAACTTCGGTTAAATCCCTTTCTGGAATGCTAGAAACTTCTGACTTTTCGATAATAATAGAAACTTCTCTTTCACACGGTTTCCTTTTGCAAGTATGTTCAAAACTGTCGGGCTCATCACTTTCATGCCCAGAAATTTCAGAACCAGCTTCATCAGGAGTAAAGTAAGCTGATATTTGACTAGAGTTATCATAATCACAGGTTCTTTTAGTCAAAGTTTGAAGGCAAATTTTTGGCACCAAAACATTTTCCAGTGTGATATCGGGCTCAAAAACAATAGAATCAGTTCGCTGGCAAACATTCCTACAACTCTCAATGTTGAGATTTTCGAGTATTTTATTCAAATGCTGCTGTTGAACTTTATAGTTTTCCCTCAGTTTATATAAATGATGGGCGCTAAATTTTCTTATCCTGTTTCTTTGGAAAAGATAATTTTCGCGAAGTCTTATTATTTGACTGGCACTGTAATCACGAACTCTTTGAACTTGGGAGTAATAGTTTTCTCTTATTCGATCTATCTGAAGGGTGCCATAATCTTTTATATCTCTTAAACGTTCAGATTGGGATGAATAGCTTTCTCTCAGTCTTTCCATTTGTTGCATGCAATTATCTTTTATCTTTAGGACCTGACCATTGTAGTTATCTCTAAGCCTATCTAACTGCTGTTTCTTGTAGTGCTCCATACTTTCAAGAATTTTTTTAATTTGTTGAGTTCGTGGGGAGGCATTTCCATTGTGACAAGGGCACCTGATATTGAAATGCTTCAATATCATTTTGATTAAAACAGCAACAAGAGTTAGCAATAAAAAGCTAAAGCTTGTTGCAGTTCCAACTAGAACACTGATAATTTTAATGTGAACTAAATACTCATAGTCTAACGTGAGACGAATGGAAACCGAATCATAACTTAAAGGATTTGACGCAATGCAGACAAAAAATCCTCCATCGCCTCTTTGTACATTTTGTATAGCCAAATTACCATCTGAAGTAACATAATACCTGCCTTTGTAGTCATTTGGAAATTCAGTTGACATAACTGCTGTATCTGATTTCTTGGTTAGGTTACTAAAACTAGTCCAGTAAAATGCTTCTTTTTGAGGTGTGATCCAAGTCAGACTAGGCAAAGGATTTCCCTCTACTTTGCATTCTAATAAGGCTGGGGATCCTACTTTAAATTTAGTCACATTTGTATGATGATGGATAGAAGCATTAGTGCATATCATACTATGATCTAAAGCATCTAGCAGCACTTGACCCCTTAAATTAGAAGGGGTATTGCAAAAAGTATCTGATGGAGAAAAAAGATGTGAGTTAGTATGCTCAGCCAACCACATTAGCAACCAATACATGTAACAATCACACTTCCAAGGATTCCCATTCAGTTTTAGAGTTTCTAAATTTTGAAGCTTACTGAAAATACCACTTCTCAAACTAGTCAAATTGCTATTACTGATATCTAAGCTTTTCAAATTTTTAGAGTTATGAAAGGCATTTAAGTTGATATCAGATAACTCTTTAGAACCTGATAAATCCAATAAATTCAATTTCTGAGTACCTAATAAACTTTTTGAGTTCAGTTCTTTGAATTTTTCTAGTTCTTTTAAATAAAGAAACTCTAAATTCTTTGTATGAATGAGGATATTGTCAAGGCTTGTGATTGGGTTTTGGCTCAAATCTAGAGTTTTTAATAATTCTAAAGAACGAAAAACTCCATCTTGAAAATGTGATATGGAATTGCTACTTAAATTCAAAAATTCTAACTGGAAGAGACCTTTAAAAGACAACAATCCCACAGGTTTAATGTTATTCTCACTTAAGTCTAATACTTGAAGGTTTTTTAAGGCAGAAAAAACTACATTTCTCAATAGTTTGATATTATTTTTCTTTAATATTAAAATTTGCAAGTTTTTCAAATTTTTTAACCATTCATGATGAATATCAGTCAATTTGTTATGAGAAATATCTAAGATTTTTATGTTTATAAGGTCATCAAATGCATTCTGGCTAACATTTTGAATGGAATTATGGCTAATATTGAGAAATGATAATGAATTCATTTGCTGAAACATTTCATCAGCAACAAAAGATAATGAATTACTAGATAAATCTAAATGCACCAAACTATTTTGTTCAGAAAACTTAATTGAACTGGAAAACAACTCGTTGTTTGAGAGATCTAAGAATTTCAAGCTTTTCAGAGATTTCAACCACTGAAAATCAATTTCTAAAATATTATTTTGAGATACATTTAGTAAGTTAAGAGTATTTAAACTATAATTATATGTTAATTTCATTAAATCATTTCCAACTAAATTTAAATGAACAACAGATTGAGAGAGATTTGGTGGAAATAAGCTTAACTTCTTATATCCACAATTGATGATCATATTCTTATTCAAGTTATCACATTTGCAACTGGAAGGGCAATGATCCCTTTTATCTGACTGTTTTTCAATTTTAGGTATGCGAGGAAAGTCTGACTGAGATGAAAAGGCACCGGAATAAGAGTTGACATTCCTTAGTGTTGCTATTAGGATTATGATAGTCCATGCTAATGCCATTATCTGCTGGAATCACACAGAATTACCTATAAAGGGGAAAAACTCATGTAGGCACAAATGGTTTTAGATACATAAATTGTTATCAAGTTGTCTTTTAAATGCTTCAGTTTTACTCAATTACATAAATGTTATGAGAAATTTAATCCATTTCAAGGATGTTACAATCCTTAACATAAAAACCCGGAAAACTAACAACTTATACTTGATACACATTAAATCAAAAGGGGAAATTCAATTGCATTAGGTAAACAGTAAAAAGTTCTATTAAGATTAAGGAAATATATATACTCCAGATCTCTTGTAATTGATACCTTATATAGTAGCAGAATAAGTATTTCAGATTGAAGCATTTTTAAATAATATAAATAGTGCACTAAAGCATCTGATTACTTAAATATTTTATGAAAAAATATTTACTTCTATTCAGAGATGAATTTCCACAATATATATGTTCTACTTCACATCATTTACTGCAAATAAAATTAGGCAACAGATGCCTTACAAGTTACATGTTTCAGTTCAGTTCTTATTTCACTTTGGAATAAAAATATTATTGGAAACTTTCACTAAAGGTCAAGAACTCCTATGCTTTTAATAATTAATGCTATCTCATACATCAGCAACACCAACATTTTAGTTTAAAAATAGTAGAGAAAGGGGGACCTTGAGATATACACCAAATTTTTTTACCCCCCATAGAAAATAACTACCCCATACCCCCAAAATACCAATATCCCCTTCGAAATTTTCTTCTAGCTAAAGTTATTCAACTCCTATTATCTGCAGAAGACAATATTTCAAAAAATTGATCATTAATAAAAACTTATTACCTTTATCATGGGTCATTACATTTAGGGTCCAGTTTTTGTAATGTGTTCAAATAAGTTTCACTCCAAGTTAATACTAATAGAAAGCTAATTTCTGGAGCAAATTAAGCTACCTCTACAAAAGCTTCCGCTAAACAAAAAAAACTATCTAAAGTTGAATAACCTGGTGCAAATGTAGCTAAAAGGACATATTTTAAGCATTCTATCATCATTGCCATAATGCAAAATTAATTCTTCAATTGCAAGTGTTTTGATACTGGAATCCCATTCTTTACCCACAGAAGAGAATATCCCTGGCTCCTCGTGAGACAGGAAAATTTTATGCGGCATGCGGTTAGGCACCCCGAAACTAGTAATTATCCGATTCAATTGAACTGGTCTTTTTCATGCAGGAACTAATGCAGGCCGATTTTGGTACTGTTTATTGGCATCTTCACAAAAAATATACTCACAAAAACGGCACCTTCACAAAAATTCTAAAATTATTTTTTAATAATAGGTTAATTGTTTATGGTTAAAAGAGTTTTTAAATTGCTATAAAACTGTAGAAATAAGTAATTTAATTCTGTTTTCATTAATTTCATAGTTCCCATTTAAAATATCTAAAAGAAATTTCACATAAATTAAAAGGATCTTACAATTTTTCCCAAAAATTAAAATGCTGTGTAAGTTTTTCACAAAAATGGGGGTTAAGTTTTAAAATTCTGGATTAGTCCCTGTCATGTGTCTCACGATCCCTACTGTCTTTTGCAGAGAAGGAAAACAGCCATTGGGGCAGCAAGACAGCTGTTCTTCCCTTTGAAACAGTCCGAGTCATAGGTCCATTAGGGCTCACAGGAAAAAGACAGAGGAGAGGAGCAGAACATAGAGTGTCTCATGTGGTTCACAGGAAATCGCTAGAAATTTTTCACTTGCTGCCTCCCCTACCATGGCTAATCATACCACATCAATTCTTCCAAATCTCAGGGAGAACCAGCATAACTGTTTTTGAAAAATCTGTTTGCATTGCAAATGTTTATTGTTATTGTGAAAATGTAAAATTAATTGATTGCATCTTTCTGACTCAAAATCCTTTAATCTCTACTGTGTAATCAAAACTACTCATTAAATTCCAACCAATTGTGTATGATGATGGAAAATAAAATAAGTTAAGTATTGTTAGGACAACACAAAAACAACCTTTCTAAGATCAACCAATTCTTAGCAACTTAATACCTTGGATATCACGGACATAAATTAAATTCAGTCTAATATAAAAAACCAACAGATATATCGGTAAAACCCTAGGAGAGCCCACACCCTTGACGACAATTGGAAAAAAGCGCCAAGCGATATATAGTGTATCAAAGTAGGTTACCAAGATGGCGCAATTATTGCCAACCGTGCCAATTGTGTGGCCTCTGCTAGGATCCAACCGATATATCTTTAGTGACAAGACACAAAAAAACACTTGACGAATTCATACCCAGGATAAAAGAAATTTTGAGTTAGAAATAATATTCACTTTGTAGAGAAGACAGGGTGAAAGGATAGTATAAATTTCAGGGTTCCCACTCAATTTTTTAGGAAAATTTTTTCAACTTTTCAGGTTTAAGAATAGAGGTTAAGGTTTTCATATCGTAAGCCAGCAGGAGATAAGTCACTTTTTCTTTGGTTCAACCACTCTCAGGTTAAACAAAATTTGGCAATACCCAATCATTTTTTTCCATAAAAGCTAACCACTAGGTCCAATAAGAAAAGTTAAATGCAACGTAACTGGAATTTTACGATTTCTTTGGCCCCAGCACTAAGTCACTTTGAGCTAATTTACTCTATACAAGGTCCTTCCAAATTTAGCGATGTATAGGGGAGAACGGGGATGAATGGGACAGGGGATGAACGGGACTGCTCAATTTTTTATACCTTAACTTCACTTTAAATTTTTGTTATTTCAGCCATAAGATAGGAGTACCTAGCCTATTCAAAAAATTGTGTTCATTGACATCAGCTTCCATTTTTGTATAAATAGGACTACTAAATGTGTTTTCCCATACCAAAAGTAACTTTTATCGTTTACTTCTATAATTATTTATTAAAAAATTAATTTAACTAAAGCTATACATTTTACAGTGTGTTGAAAGAGTACTTATATTATAGTTTCCAATTTAAATGAAGAAAATCCATGGATTTTTTCCTAGTCTAATTTTAGTTTTTCAAAAATAAGTGGGTACAGGGATGAATGGGACAAGAGTTGCGGGGATGAACGGGACAGTTCCATCATCATTTCATTTCCGGTTTCCAAAACTTTCCATCAATAGCTTGCTATATTCAACTCATTTTAGTAATTTCTGATATAGTTTACTAAAATAGGGTGCAAAAATTTATGTTTAAACTTGTGTTTTATGTTCCAAACTCATGTGTGAATATGCAAAGTCTTAATGAGCAAATAGTTGCAACTGTCATCTCAAATATGTTATGGTTAAACAATTATTCAAACAAGTTAGGTTTTTATGCTCTATTTTTATGAAAAGTTTTTTCAAAATGGCAGGGAAAATGTTACTGCAGGAGAGGAATGGCTTTGGGGGTTAGGTCCAAGCATCAAAAATTATCTATTTGCACTCCTAAAGTACAAACCCATAAAGAGCAAGTAGCAGAATTAATAGAAATAACACCAGTTTCAACCACTGAGCTGAAAGAACAAAAGGATTTGCTCCAAATTATGTGTTAATTTTACTCGTCATAAAGCCGAATACATGTAGGCTGTTTTTTGCCCTTTAAATGCCTTTTTAATTTTTTTCTTTGGAAAACAGAAGTGTGTTCCTTAAAAAGCTAAACATTGTCCAATATTTAAAATAACTTTGTTATTTTGTAAATTTTTGAACTTTTTTAACTGTCCCATTCATCCCCACTCGGTGTCCCATCCATCCCCACCTCGGGGATGAATGAGACAAAATGCATGCATTCATAAAAACTTTTCTGCGAGTTTAAATAATGGGTAACTGATTGAATACACGCATTTATAACGTAACCAAGAGTTCAATTATTGGTTTTAAACTTGTTACAGGATTGAACAATGTATATTTTCTTCAATTTTGGCAAAAATGTGAAATTTGTCCCATTCATCCCCGCTCTCCCCTAACCTTTTTCTTTTGCACCATGAAATTTCATCCACACACAGATCACTTTTCTGCTCGGGAGGATTTGGAGATTGGTTCAACCGCTTTCAAATGATTCTCCAAAAGGGACTTTGGTGTCTTTCCCTGTAAGCCGCCGAAAACAACCAAAGGTTCATAGACTAACACTATTTATGCCCTAAAAAGCTGAAATGAACTCGTATACATATACACAGGGCTCGATTTCAGCCGGAACGGTCCGGAACGACGTTCCGGAACCTCGTTTTCGGAAACAAAATTATATTATATATTTCAGGGGTCTCCTAACTACGGCCCGAGAGATCCATTCATCAGGGCAGTGGATACCTTTTCCTAAGAAGTCCTAAAATGAATTAAAACCCTGTTTTTATTGTCAAATGTCAAAAAAAATTTCTGAGGGAGTACCCCCAGACATAGGCGCCGACCTGTATCAAATATTGGGGGGGCCCAGTACTAGACAATGAAGGTATTAGTAATTCCATATAACAGCGGTCCTTAAACTTTTGATCGCCATTAATGCTAGACATCTCCCCCCTCCTTGATTTGAACAGCCAAAGGCTTATTCCTAAAGTACCCATAAGGAGTTACTCAAATTATATTTCACATTATGTTAAAATTTTACAATTACTCGAAGTATAATAGGGGGTCTAAGGGGTTCCCCCAGAAAAAATTTGAAAATTTGCCTCAAAAAGTAGTGTTACATTACAGCTTATTTTGAAAAATTTTTGGTTACACCAAAACATAGCAATTCCTTGTAAAACATAGAATTTCTAAGAAAATATTACAACTAGAGACGTCAAAATTTCGAGAGGGGCTGGGGGTACTCCCCCAGAAATAATTTTGAAATTTGTCTCTTTAAACCAGCGTTAGAAATTGGGGGAAAAATCCACTGGTCCTGCGGACCAGTGCTTTACCAATCTTACTGGTCCGCAACAAAAATTACTGGTCCGACAAATTAAAAAGGACCAATTAAAATATTATTATAAAGTAACCATTGCACAGAATCTGAGTACCAAATAGTAATGCTAAAAATTAATACATATTCAATTATAAGTTACCAGCTGTAAATATGAAATTTATATAAAGTAAGTACTAATAAAATAAATTTATGAGAAATAAGCAATAGCTCCAAAAAATCAATTACTTTAAAAATATCTTATTAATTAAATACCTTTCTTGATTAAATAATATTTCACTAACTGACATACAAATAAAATAATCTTCTTGATTAAATAACATTTCTCTAATTTACATAAAAACTAGATACAATTGCACTAATTGGCAAAAATAAGAACTATTCTTGAACAAATGATATTGCTCACAAATTAATACATAACTTAGAATTAGTTTTACATTGTTAGTTGACAAACTGGTTTTAATCTGGTTTATTTATGAAATTAATTTTTTTGCCTTTTTCTCCCGATTCCAAGCAAAGAGAAATTGCAGGCTAAAACTGGAGGGTGGGATATTTTTTCACCACTGGTCCAGCGGACCAGTGATTTTCTGATTCCACTGGTCCGAGCCGTTTTTGGTTGTCCCGGACCAGCAATCCAGTACAATTTCGAACGCTGCTTTAAACTAGTGTTATTTATTTTGAAACTCTCAAAAGGTAACTCGTGGACCCCCTAGGAAGGTGCTGGGGACCCTCGGAGATGTGCGGACCACTATAAAAAATTCGAATAAAAAGCAGCGCAATACTTTTTCAATCGAACACAAAATATTAAATCCCTATCGTGAAGTATGAAAGTGGGTTTATACCGCCTAATTTCAAAATTTTTTAAACATTGAAATTTCCAAGCTAAGCGATATTTGAGGGTCCTCGCCCCAAAATTTAAAAATTTCCACGACAAAATAGCGTTTTATCTCGTTTCGAAGCCAATTGGGCTTGGGCTTGAGCCCTTGAGCAGGGCTCATTTAAAGAAGCATAATTTTTAAAGAAACCCAGTATGGAATAAAATAATAAATAGTAGAATAAACAGCAAAATTTTGAAGGGGGTTTAGGGGTTCTACATAAGAAAAATTTTGGAAATTTGTCCCCAAAAGTAGTGTTTAAATTCATTTTGTATAAACTTTTTCTTCTTATTTTACACAAAAAGAGGATCACACCTCAAAAATGACGGAAGTTTCAGGGGAAAACAGTACAAAATAGATTTATAATTTGAGGGGGGCTTGGGGGTCATGCCTCAAAATTTTTTTGAAATTTTTACCCTTGAGAGTAGTGTTTTAGGTCATTTTGAGACTCTTTGAGAAGACCAAGTGAACGGGGCCAAAAGAACGACATCCAATACAGTGCCTTCTTTAGTTCATGAAAAAAATAGGTAGATTTTTACTAAAAATATTGGGGGGCCTAGCCCCCCTTCTTCCAACATTGGGGGGGCTCAAGCTCCCTCAAACCCTATGGAGTCGGCGCCTATGCCCCCAGACCCCTCTTATTGTACTTACAACTCAAATTATCATATTTATTTTCTGATTAAGTTCATAACAGTGAGAATCCTACCAAAAAGAAAATATAAATGCAAGTTAAAATACCCAAATGTTTAATGCATTGTTATCTTTTTTTGCAAATAATAATATTTGGGATTTGATTGTAAGGTTGTTACTTAATTCTTCTTTTAAAACATGATTATGAACCCCTATTTGAACTACTCACAATCCGCTCCTGAGTTTGATTATTTTTTATTTGAACCAGATTTGCCAGATCGCTGGGAAAATTTGCAAAGAAAATTTGCTACTTCTTAAATTCTACCATTACCATTAAGAATGCATTATATTCCGTAAATTGGCAAAATATACAACCCTAATGGTTCATTGATGATAAGCCGTCCCGCTTCCTACAAGAGTCACCCTGTTGGGGGAAAAAGCATAACCCACTGTAAAAAAAGGTGTATAAAGAGTTCATCCTTATTCAATAATTAAGTTAGAACACTCTTCCTAATCTAGTACAACACAGTTAAATTTATTTTTTAAATTTAAATTTGAAAATAAATGCTTAAGTTCGGTATTAAAAAGTATTCGGTTTTCCAGTTTTGATACCAATAATTTTACCTCTTTTTTTAGAAATCGAGCCCTGCATATACACACAATATCACTACATGCAAGGACTTTATGCGTAATAGATTTTTGCTCCTCATCCCTAATATAATATTTTGGTTAACAGCGACTAATACTGGCCAATTTTGGAAGCGTTTATCAGCACCTTCACAAAAATTATTTTTAAATGATGTGTGAAAAGATTGAATACTACTCATATTGCTATAAAACTGAAGAAATAAATAATTTAATGCTGCTTTCATTAATTTATAGTTCTCATTGATAATAGTAATAAAAAATTCACAAAAACTTAAATGCTGTGTAATTTTTTCGCAAAACTGGGGGTTAAAATTCTGGATAACCCTGGTTACGGAACTTATTCCTGGAGTCTTTTACACTGCTCATAAGAACAGACCATTCAATCCAATATTGAAACTCGTAAAGGCCATCCCAACCTCCTATTTGTTAGAACCTTTCCTTACCACTAATCTCTAAACGGTAAATTTAAAGAATCCGATCCATGGCGACTTCTTGGTGAAATGCTTATTTTGCCAATGCCTGGGGCGAGAAAGCATTTCGCGGAACGAACATTGTAATAGAATCTAGGGTTACGGTACTAAGCATTGTACACTAGGGAGAACCATTTAGCGTCTATCTTTCCCCAACCCTTGGCGATTGGCCCAGATTGTTAAAATTAACCATCTAAACTCAGAAGTAGCATAATTTAACACAGTGAAATACAAATTATGGAACATTGATCGTGCAACTCATAATAAGACAAATAAAGGAATTGAACGTGCACGTGCAAGTTCTGAAATGCTGGTTTTCCCTGCCCAGTGAGAACCCTGCAATTTACAGATTAAAACAGGTCCTCCATGGTGACCGCTAACTAAAGCAGTCACTAACTAGGTGTCTTTTCTATAGCAGCGGCCGATTGGCCTCTCTCCTGTTCTTGGAAACCCATCGTTTTTTTTCGCCATAGAGAACCTGTTTCAAAATCTGTGCCAATACTGATTACATCAATAATAAAAAGCAATTATATTGCAATGAATATTTTCTTGGCAATTTGGTGATTGCTCTATCTAGCGATTGCCCATGGAAAAGTGCCAACACGGCAAACTGCTTTAAAAGCGATCACCAAAGCTGCCCCATAATTTCAAATATCTTTAAAAAATAAAATTTTAATGTTAATAAAGACTCCTAAAAATTTATAAGGAATGCAAAAACATCTCTAGAATCAATAACACAGTACTTATTTTGGTAATAACTTACTTTCCTCCAAGATTTGATAGAACCACAATTCTTTGTTTACAACTTCTTACAATGCAGGCTGGTTAAGCAGCAAGTTCACTGTACATTTAATATTTATTTAGCTTGAATCTTTTTCTAGTGAAGCAACTATATGCAGATTTATAGAGTAAAAACAACAAAGTATAGTATTATTTACATAATCTCGCTTGAAATCTTCCCCTTACTCTTTGTTTACGTTTTTTTCCTGTGGTCAAGTAAATAACAAATAAAAGCTTATCAATTCAACCAAGCTTTTCCCAACAAATAGAATTATATACGAATATAAATAAGGGAACGACTTAAACTTTAATAAAACACTAAGTAAACAATCATCTGCAAAATCCAAACTTAGACTAAACGCATACTTGTACTTCCAAGTTTGTGAGGCACAATCTCAAATGAAATAACTACTAAACGAAAGAGTATCTCACATGTTTTAGGCACATAGCACTTTTTAGAAAGCTATAATACGAAACCAACTCGTTAAACGAAACTTACTCTAGTTACATCTTATATAATAAGGTCCTTAAACTTACCAGAGACGAAATCCAATAATCTTTAATTTTACTTTTCGTTAATTTGGTAATATCAGAGATCATGTTAAATCTAAGTGCAAATATTTTCCCCACTGTTGTTCTTGAATTGACGTGCATTCATTTTGGTGAAGGTCAACTGTTCAGCTGCAAATAACGAGATCAATTAGGCCTAGCAGTTCTGTCAGGCACCAAACTTTAAGGGATGCAGTATTTTCTTGTTCTTGAAATGATTTAAATTCCGCAAAGTACTAATTCGTCAGATCAAACTAAGAAGAGACATATCAGTGTGTACGTTTACCAAAACTCATGTTTTGGTTTGCAAATCTACAGCTGTCATTCATACGACGACAGACGTCTGTCCGAAGTCCTGAAGTTTCTGGACTTTCATCTGATCGTGGCGCTAGCCGCGCTGACTGCTGCACTCTGAATTCATAACACATTAAAAAAGCAGGTGAAACGGTGAATCTGAAAACATTTTCTATCTTTATTGCAAAATCGTCTGATAGAAAAAACACCTAAAATGTTTCGTCCGAATTTTTCTTCCAATAAGATAAGGAGAGGGAGGTTTCAAGAATTGTGACATCACACAATGAAAATTAACAAAAAACTAGCTTTTTTTCCCAGGAAAATGAAGTTGAAAGATATTGCTACAAAATTCAAATAAGAGTTCACTTAGAGGAATGCATTTATGGATTTATTGGTTATACTTTCCTTACTCTTTTCTTTTTTAAATACGTATTTTTCAATACATTATTGTCCTTTTATTTTAAATGAATAATTCCAAAAGAATAACTCTTCCAAACTTTTCCAAAGCTCTTTTAAAAATTAAAGGGTGTCCAGTCCGTCCAAATCCAGAGGGAATTCGGAGGGACAGGACAGGGAGGGCCCCCGAATACCGGCGTATTGCTACTTATTAGGAATCCGAGAACAGAACAAAATATAATAAATCAGATGAATTTCATAATGAAACGTACCACACTTTGAAGGAGAGAATAAAAACTAAAAAGTGGCAAAATCTTTTTTTCTAAAATAAACATCTAAAGTTTCTCTCTGTTCTATCTCATCTCATCAAACAACCTCAACTTGGGCCAAAAGTAGCACACTTGTTTTAAGTTTCTCCAATAGATAGCAGCACTGATTTCAAAGGCTATCAAAACATGGTTTTCAGATATCTTTTTAATTTAAGTAATTTAAATGTTATTTTTAATTCTTAGAAAACTATTTTTTTACCAGCAAATTTTTTTCAAAAATTATATCACTAATATTGACTAATGATTCATGTAAATTGGCTATTATATCGTGTGATGTGATGAAAATAAATAAAATCTTTAATTAATTACAGAAGATTTAAAGTATTAATATTAGAAAATTAATGAAATTAATTTATCCAATGAAAAAATTAAATTAGCATTCTCAATTAAGTACTATAATATAGCAAGAGATGTAATTTCATCAATATTTACTAAAAATTACCTTAAGATCAAATCTAGTCAAAAATATAAAAAATCACGAAAGCAAAAACAAATTACATCTTATAGCATTATTCACAGCTACTTGACCAGTGGTTAACCATAGGTTAAAGAAGGGTTCCACAAATTAGAGTCAGCGAAAAGCGCCCTTTTCTCTTTTTAGTTGCTGGTTAGCTCCTGCTTAACCGCTGGCGCTGGTTAAGTGGCACATATTTTTTGCTCTAAAAGCAATTTGAACTTTTGCCCCAAAAAGTCATTTTTCTTTGATTACAGATACAAGAAAATTCGGAAAAATGTTATACCTCTTCTTATATAAAGTTACTACTTCCTTTTTTCTCATGTGAAAATCGAGATATAACTCTGAAATTTTACTTACAGTATTAACACCTGTCCTTTAAACTTGATGCATGGGTGTAATGTATCACTGTATTGCTCCAAAGGGTGTACTGTTCTCTCCGTATACCATATATTCTTTACTTGGTCTAAAAATTCAAAATATTATTTAAAAATAAATATTCTAAACTTTTGATGCATTTTTTGAGATTACTACCTGAATATTTCTTATATAGTTTATAATATAAAAAACTAAACTCACGTTTGTAAGATTCATTAATAAGTTACAAATTTTTTAAACTGAAAGAAAGTAAAAAGAAACAAAGATATAATATGGTTTTCAAACAAATTGAAAAAGCTAATGCTATTCGTTTAAAAGTTATTTGAATAATAAATAAATGCGACCAGGACAAAAAACTTTTTAAAATTAAATTTTAAAAATTGAAAAATTAAATTTTATGGTTATAGGTTTGTGGTGCATTTTTGTTGGCTAATATATAGTCCAATAAACATCCGTTTATTTTTCAGTAAAATTTTAGAAAAAATACTTAATAAGTTTTGAAAAATGTAAAAATTGAATCTAAGCTCTGGTCCTCAAAGAAATGGCAACCCCTAAATTAATAATGTCGTTTCCTTACCCAGCGTTTACACAAGACCCTCTATATACATGGCCACCCAACTCCGGATGATGACGTCAAACGTGAGTGAAAATTGCTATGTTAAGTCTATGGAGTGACGTCAAAGATGAGTGAAAGTTATGACGTTGCACAGCCGAGTTGGGAGGCCTTTATATAGAGGGTCTTGGTTTACAGCAGTGAAAACAACTATAACTGTAGAACATGTTTCTCCTTTAGAAGCCACTTATTGATAAGAAAACAACATTACAGACTTCTCTAGTAGGTAGGGTTAGGTTAGGTGAGGTGAGCTAAAGAATAGGGGAATATTTTTAAAGGAACACGGATTTGGAAAATGGTGAGCTTTTATTTTTTGCATATTTTATGACATTTAAGGCCCTTTTTGTAGGTTGTGTAGTGTATGTATCAATATCAATACCTATTACACAGGTCTGCAATAAAAAAGCTGTTTGAATAATTTTAGTGATTTCCTATGTATTTTGGTGTGCTGATGACGAAAAAAATATTGAAAAAAATCCTATACGTCAGGATTTTTCACAAATTACAACATTATATTCGAATTTGTCCATTTTTCATAGTTTTTGTGCATTTCTAGCTCCTTTAGTTTTAAAAATTAGGAGCTGTGAATGGTGCACATAGTAAACTATCTCATCAGGACATTATAGAGATGGAAAGAAAATATTAGGGAAGATTTAATCGGTGAATAATGAAGGATTTTTGTTGTATAGTTCAAAGAAACGTTCTTTTTGCTACTCACAAGGGTAAAGGTACAAAGGGGAGTTTCGTGAGGAGGAAAAATTGGCTTTAGAGTGTGTAAATAAGTTTATTTTAGTTATATAATGATTTTCATGAAGAATATGTAACAATAATTTTATTTTATAAACTTATTTTCATGAAAATTGAAATAATGACTTATTTTACAATTTTACTTAAATTGTCAGGAAACATGACATTCTATGGCAAAACAGAGACCATTTTTGAACTCGGGGCACAAAAAACCTTAAAACTAACCTCCTTAAAAATAAATTTGAATTAAAAATCTACTTCTTAAGTATACTTACATTTTAAGTGAAATGTTGCTATATTTTCTAAATTTGTTACAAAATGTGGTGTCTTAAAAATCAAAAGAGGTATTTTTTGGATTCAGCACACCAAAAATCATAAAAAATTATTTTCAAATAAAGTTGGAGTCGAAAAATAATTTTTTTAAATATTTACTTTTATTTTCTTAAAAAATTGACATTTTTACTTAAATTGTGAAAAAAGGTGAAATCCTATGACAAAAAGAAGGTCAGTTTTAGATTCAGCACATCAAAAAACATAAAAAAGATTTTGTAGAGAAAATTTGAGTAAAAAATTTAGTAAGAAAAAGTTAATTTTACAAAATTTTAAGGCATTTCCCAATAAAACCTAAAAATCTGAATTGTCAAAAAACGTGACGTCCCAGGACAAAATGGAGGTCATTTTTGGATTCAGCGCACCAAAAATAACAAAGTTCAGGTGAAATATCCAAAACAGCTCGAAAAAAGTTTTTTTTGCAGACCTGTGTTATTCTTTTTATTAAGTAAAATTCATGTTTATCCAAAAAGAATCTTATAACGAGATGAAACAGTGATAAAAACTTCTGAAACTTATATTATTGATAAATTATAATGAAAAAGTATTATGATCTCAAATGAAGTAAGTTTTAGTAGAAAAATTTTTGCAAAAAAAAGAAATCTGTCAAATATTTATTATATTTTATTAACATTAGTGTGTTTTTCGTTGTGTTGTTAGGTGTTCGTTCGAATGTTAGCAATTCATTCTTAAAATACCCCCTGCTTGACCTTTAAATAGGCCGTAGTATCCCAAATAAATAAATAAAATTATAATGATTAATAAAATAGATTTTTTTAAATAAAATTTTTATCCCCTTTTACTTTATTAAAAATTTATTACTATCTGCTTTTTCAATTTTAAAAGAAAAATAACGATAATTTTAAAAATAATTACATTAGGATTCAACTGAGTATTTGATGCTTAAGTATCGAGTGATCAACATATGAAAAATCATAAATGATTGTAAATTAAAAAATATTTTTTTAATTCTAAGAAAACATTTAGTTTATTCATAATTCTTTACTTAGATTTCAAGCTTTTAATGAACTTAAACTTATAAATTTGGCATTAGCATTTTTAATGTAAACTAAGCTCTAAAACAAACGTAGGAATTGTTTTTTATGTTATTTATCGCTTTTTTATAGATTTTATTGTTAAATTTGAAGCTGTATTACAATTTCGGCATTGATAACAAGAAATTCATCTGATATTGTTCAATGTTTTAAGTAACATAAACGGTAAAAGAAATTTTAAACTAATAATTTTATTTAACTTTAAAGAAAAAAAACTTAAGATAAATTGAATGATGATTGAATTGATCAAAGGGATGATTGAAAAGCAGAAAGAGACCCAAGAGCAAAAGGATGCTGGAGAGTATAGAAATGCTCAAGAGCAATTGGATCCTTGGAAGTATATGGATGCTGCTGAAGAACAAGGGAAGGACAAAGAGCAAAGGGATTCTGAAGAACTTTTTACGACTAAGATGGTCAAAGTGTCATCTATTGAAGCATAAAACACTTTTGAATTTTGCATAAGCCTAAGTGGGGCTCTCTATAACGTCTTCGAGTTGGGAACAATGGCTTAATTTGTAATAATTGACTAAACTTTGCTTAGAACAAAAATTACATTAATTTTTACAGCTTAAAAAAATGGTTTAAAGCTCTTAAATTTTGAGCCCTATAATTTCATCTCTTTACCTCTTTGAGAATTATTGAAGAAGGGAAGAGGAAGAGCTACACTTATATGGCCAAAGAGTGGCATAGCTTGCTGACAACTGCCTTAGATTATAACTTCTGAATCACACTGATTTACTGATACATCTTTGTAATCGAATCAAGTTTTGAAAAGTGATTATCTCGTGTATGAGCCCTGATCTACATAGATACTGCTTTCATGTAAGTAAGTAGAAATTTATGAGTTTCTTTTCAGGCCCGTGAGGGATTCTCTTTGGGGCACTGGTAAAAAGGGCGCCATCGGGTACGCCCCGCCGCCAGACACGCCCCTTAAGTGACGTCACTCGCTCTATATGCCGCCCCCAGTCACTCCTGGGGCGGAAAAGGACAGCGCTCCCGTCCCGTTCACTGAGGACGAGTCATGACATGCTTTTACAAACATTTTCTACTTATCTTTTCTCATATCTATCCTGCTCCTATTCACTTGGAACGACGCATCACAGTTATGCAATTGACCCACAAAAATCATGTGAGCTTTTCGAGTTTTTAAGGATTCATTGATTCATCCAAACTTCTATAGCTTCTCCCTCTTTTAATTTTAAACTTTAAGTTGATCTAAACTATTTATATACTTAGCTTTAAAAACTTAAGGTTTTGAATTGCGTTTTTTCTGAGTTGCTAAGTTGAAAAATTAGATAATTTGACTCAGATGAACATTTTATTTGTTGAAAACTTCTTAGGGAATTTCTCAGTTCGATTCTTTTTCTCACAACAGAGGCAAGCAGTTTAATGAAATACTTTCAAGAAACTAACGTTTCAAACATTAGTAAAAGAGATCACAAAAGGATTTTTCTTAACATTCAATATTGTTTGTTGCTTCTTGGTATCTATAATAGGGGGATTTTTTAAAACCATAAAGAGTATAGACAAGAAAAACGTTACAAAATCTTAAATACATAATATAGAAAATTTTCACTTGAATGCTTTCAGCGAAAAGACTCAAAAATGTTCCATCGAAAATTCGCAATGATTTTGCATCAAACTTTTAAGGCATAGAAAAAGTGAGTGTTTGGAAATAAAATCTTATTAGAATTTAATTTGACACCACACATAAAAAACATTAACTTTATAAAGAGTCCCCACTTATACAATTCATCGAATTTTAAATGCCCCATCATGCATCTTTCAAAAATGAACTAAACTGCAACTCTGGTAAGAATGGAGATCTACTAATTATAAAATGCCACCAAAAATGGATCAGTACCTTTGGTAAATTCTCTGCTTTGATTTGAATTAGCAAAGATGGGGGAAAAAGTTTCAATTGAATGCCACCTCCATCTGGTTGAAGCGGGGAACACTTGACAAGAGCAAGCTGTTGCATAACTGAGAAGTGTGAACCTGGGGAAGGGGTTCAAGCCTATCCTGACAGTTTTTCCAATAAAGCGGCTATAATCCTGTTTTTGAAAAGTACCCCCTTGAATGGTATTACTTTCAAGTCTTTATCCCATTCTCATTGAAAATTGGTGTTGTCTTAATACTTGTCATTTCAACTACTTACTAAACTCTGGAAGGAAAAATTGTATACTACATTATTTGTAAGTCAGTGGAATTGATATTCAGCTATAGGAAAACTGTTCCATCACACAACTTTAAAAACATAGCTTTTCCTTTTAAAATTAGACAATTTTTCAGTTTATCTTCTTTTTTAGTTATTTCTGTAGAGTTGTAACTTTTATTCATTGAATATTGAATTTTATTTTAGTTAAGTAAACTTGTTAAGATCGGAAATGAGAACTAAAATTATTCATTAAAAATAGCTATAAAACTGTTATTTTAAGCATAGGCGGAACGAGAGGGGGTTATTGGGGATATAACCCACCATTGCATCTCCGGTTTCTAAAACATGAAGAAACGAAAAATTTTCCCTAGAAAATTGTGTGGTTTACAAGGAACTATTATTTTCGGATCTAGTCTAAAGGGCCTCAAAATGAGCTTAAACACTACTTTAAGAGATAAATTCCAAAAAATTTCTGGGGAACTCTTTGTGAAACACCCTTTAAGAAAATGTAATGATGACTTAAATTTTGCATGAAACATTATTTGTGTTAATAAAAAAGAGTTTAAAAACCTAATACTACATGCACACATGAGAAAGTCAAACTAGTTGAACTTAAGCGAGAAGTTTAGACATTTTAACTTAAACTTTCTTATATTTATGCGTTCACACTGCGGCTTCTTTTAAACTAGCTTAAATCGTTTTTTCGATTGGTGACTGACATCCATAGAGATCTAGTTACTAATATTATTAGATCATAAAATAATAGAGTTATCAGTGGATAATTATTTTAGGATCCAATAATAATAAAATTAATGATTAGATCGCTATGGTTGTCAGTCATCATATGAGCAGTGGGGAAACATGGCGACTGTACTTTGACTGTATTGGATTTACATTTATTTTCCGGTTTGTGTGCCTGATCTCAAGGATCCGCTTCCCAGGCAGCACAAACATCCAAAATTCGTCCAATATTTGTCATGTATGGTTTGGGCGATTGGCAGATTGAGCAGATTAGGGCGAACACGGACTTTAGGAAAATTCTGATAGTAAATGTAACATAGAATAAAGACAAAGCACCTACTCTAGTTTTCAAGCAAAATACTACACAAATATCCTTCCCTTTACTGATAACATTTCAGTTTCAAGCAAATATTCTTGTTCGCAAAAATATGTCTTTTTTAAAGAAGCTACGTTAAAAAAATGCCAATTTACTTAGTCACCACTTTTTAAGAAGGTAACATTTAGTTATATAATTTTTCCAATTACAATTAGGCATGCTCCGATTGCTCTTCAAAACGTGCAAAGCTATCGGTTTTTACTAAAGAATTCTGCGGAGGGTACTGTCTAATGAGCCTCAGTTGAAATTTTAGAATCCCTTCTTTGGGATTATTATTTAAATTTAGAAAATACATTTGAAACACTATTCACATGGTTGTTTGCTGAAGAACATAAAATATTGTCACGCACATTTTCATTATGAATCGGGGCATTAGGCGATCCCAGTATTTTTTTATTCGATACAGGTACTCAAAAGAGAAATATGCGCGCTAATTTTTTTTAATTACGATGATTATTTATTTTTCAAATTTAATTTCAAAGTTTGACTTAAAAAATGAGCGCGAAAACGTTAAATTTCAAAATGTGACGTAGGGCCGTTAAAGGGAATAACTCTTCAGATTGTGAAAGAGGCACGAAAATTGGTGGAGATATAGTTTAAAACATGCTGAATCCGATATCTATCAGAAGCACTCTGGATAATGAGCCGTTTGATGATGTGAAGACATTTTTGGGTTCAAAAGGGCGCAAACTATTCAATACTTAGATAAACTATAACCTCAGAATATCCTTTCACAGCACTCACACTAAATTCTCAACCTTTTCTCAATCTACTCTTAACTTTGCTGTACTTAAAAACATATATGACCCCCTAATTACTACATCCCACTCTGAATTATCTTCTGACAATAACCCTGTGATGTTTAATTTCCACAAAAAAATGTCCTAAATAGATCAAAAACCCATCATACCTACAGATTGGGACCTGTATCAAGAAAACCTAGAACTTACTTTACAAGATATTGCCTCCCAGATTCCTACAAATAATAATAAACTAGAAAATCTTGTAAAATTTACTCAAAAAATTCTAACATATCACCAACTATCCTCAAAATCGAAACTACCAAGGATTACTTTTTACAACCCGACCCACATCAAATCTCCAACAAGGCTCAGAAATAAAATTAAAAAACTGTGTAATATAATTTCAATTCAATTTAATAAAAATTATTTGCTTATTAATA
Organism: Tetragnatha versicolor; assembly: GCA_024610705.1. Taxonomy (NCBI): domain Eukaryota; kingdom Metazoa; phylum Arthropoda; class Arachnida; order Araneae; family Tetragnathidae; genus Tetragnatha; species Tetragnatha versicolor. Next base: position 7,981,322 of record JANDEH010000010.1, read on the forward strand.
TAAGTTATTTAAATTAAGTTTAATTAAGCTTAACAAACGAAACTATATTTGGAGGATTAATGTCTATAGCCTCCACTGTAAAAAGTGCCGTGAATCGCTTGAAGGAGTCGATCTTTTTGGTGAATCGATTCAGTTAATTCTAATCTTTCATATGAATCTTATTGCCCATCACTACCAACAACTCTCAAACGCCGCTTCGTCAGTACGGCATAAGAAGAATGCGCGCGAGAGCAGAGGCGAAGTACTAGTCTAGCCGACTAAAACTGAAAAAGTGGTGCCTCAAATATTACGCAAATATTAATTGCAAATATAGAGTCCATAACTCGAGACAAGACATTCGTCGTGTGATTAGGGTAGAAATGAGGGGCGATAAGTTTGAATGGCGTTCGGGATTTGTTGTTTGTTGATGCATTTTCCAGAGCTGCCGCTTGGTGGCGTTGCGATAGAACTCACTTAGGTCAGTTTGGGAAACTCGTTTTGGGTTAGCCTGGTATTATTGCGCTCAACTAATTTAAATCTAAGACAGTTGGTTCACACATGCTCGACTTAAGTTAAATAGCACTTAAACTAGTTCAACTTTTCCTGTGTGAACGTTTCCGTTTAAGGTTAAGGTAGTTTTATTTTGGTAAATCTGTTTAAATCTAAGACAGTCCGTTCACACTTTCTCGACTTAAGCTACTTTACCACTTAAACTACATTAATTTTTCATGTGTGCATGTAGTATAAGCATTTTAAACAGTTTTATACTTAAATGCTCTTATTCTAGATGTGACTACATAATTATAACAATTATTCTCATGACAAGACAAAACTAAGAAAATTACAAGTTCGAGAAATACACGGTCAAGATGTGGTGCGAGCTCGGCCACTTTAGTATTCCTGTGTTGAAGGAGGGGTGGGCAGTTTATGAAGCTTAAGGTTTCGTCTCATAGTCAATTTCCTCTAGTCAATACGACAAAATTAAGCCAAATTAATTATTAAGATTAGACAAATTAAGCCGAATTAATATTTTAAATTTTCTGTTTGCAATAAATCATTGAAAACCGTATTTATGAATTACTACGTGAAAACTAGAGGGGATGGCTACCAAAGGGAGGGAGTGGGTTACGCAGTATGGGCACTTCCCCTTCTGGGACAAACTGTTTTAACCTATGGGCTTCAAACGCCCCGACACCCTAGAAGCGGATTGTACTGTCCATCCTCAGTACACAGACAAAGTCATTTAAAATTAATTAACAGAGTGGTGACTTAATTAAAACTAGTTTCTAGTAAAATTAATACTATTTTAGTGATGTTTCATCCCCTCCCCCAATTTTTGTGTTTAAATTTATTTTTCCTGTAAAACTTCAGCCATCAGTTTTAGGCATAATTCCTTCTTCCTCGTGCCTAACAAACCATGGCTTTTCCAATCACTCTATCATGTCATAAATTATTCAATCAAAATTATTCGATTTCGCTTGGCCGTCAGTCTGTTAATCTTTCCCCACTTCTCCAAATTTCTTGTATAAATCAATTTCTTTATTCAATTCTTATTAAGACTGTAGGTAGGCATTATCTTCAAAATGCTGAATTTCTTCATGTTAAAAAAAACGAGCCAGCTGGATGGCTCAGCGGCAATATACCACTTTTAAAATAATTTTCTCTTGTTTATTATCGCTATGAATCCTTACGGTGCTACAGCAGCTAGCTCGATAGCAATACTCTTGCATTGCTTATTGGAGTTAGCTACAATTCCCGTACGGTTTATAGTCCAGTCAAATGGAATTTATTTTGGAAAAATTTTAAGGTAGAAGATATTTTTCGCTATCTGTATGTGTTGGGGTGCTGAATCCGAATCTGAGGTTTGCCAACAAAATTTCGTGACGGAACATAGTGAAAATTCGAAAAATTGGCAGAAATTCGCCCCTTTTTTTCGTTTTCGGCCCCTAGAACATTACCTTTGCGCTTCTGAGCTAAACAGTCATTACAAAAAATAAAGAACACTAACCAAGCTACAAAAAAGTCAATTACAACTTTTCTCTCAGACGCATAGTTTCCCCGATAGCACGTTGAAAAGGGGCTATTTTCGTTCGATTGGTAAGAAATCCAAAAAATTTCACTAGTATCTCCAAAAAAACCGCATTTTTGCAACAGGATACTATAAAAACTGCCTAAATAATATTTCACATGAAATTAACCATCTAAAAACTCCAATAATGATAACTAAATGCATTTTTGTTCGGCGATTTCTCTTAAGAACGAAAGTTCAACAGGAGATAATAGCATTTCTATAACTAAGTTGCTTCTTCGAAATTACATGCAAAATTTTTCTATTGACTGCTCTATATGTTTTCGAGGGTGCTGAATCCGAATTTGAGGTTTGCCAACAAAATTACATGACGGAACATTGTGAAAATTCGAAAAAATGCCAAAAATTCACCACCTTTGTTTGCACTTAGAACATACACTTTGCATTTCTGAGCAAAACAGTCAACACCAAAATAAAGCAGAGAAAACAAGCTACAAAAAAGGTCAATTACAACTATTATCTCAGATGAAGGGTTTGGACGCTAGAGAACGCTGAATATTGGGAAGTTTTTGTTCCATTGGTGGAAAATTCATAAAATGTCACTCATATTACCAAAAAGCGGCCTGTTTTGGAACAGGATACTATAAGAACGGCTTCAATTATGTGTTACGCCCATGAAATCAACGTTCTGTATACTGAAATGTTAATTGATAAATAATTAAACATAACAATAAAATACGACCATTAGCAACATTTTGGGATTACTGTAATATTGCTCATTGTTAAAGGCTTTAATCGTGCATTAATTAATTAAATGCACGATTTATTTCATGTAGTACCTATTTTTCTATATATTACTTTGATTAAAGCCTTTTTTGGCAAACCTCAGATTCGGATTCAGCACCCCAAAAAACACACAGATAGCGAAAAATATCTTCTACCCCAAAATTTTCCCAAAATGGAATTATTTTAGGACAATTTGACTGGACTATTATGCGAGTGCTACGCTTAATCCATTTAGGGCTTTAACTAACCATTGGGTGCGAAACTGCTGGCAATTGCACAGCTGAGGAGAGAGTGCTTCATACACCGACTAAGGCTTAAAGGACGTTTTTATCTTTAAACGCTGTGCATTGTCATGAATTGCATAAATAGCACTTATAATGTATTTAAAATGCGGGGATCTTTAATGGGACCAAATGAAATCTTAATACTTTAAAACATGTTGTAATGTCTTTCAGAAGATATCTTTTTTTTAATTCTATGAATTTAAAAATGAACAACTTCACCCAGTAGGACAGAAGTCGCAATCATACGATTTCAAGACTGTTATGCTACCAACTAAGCTATCATTTAATCATTATTAGTACTACTACATAGAAATTTGAGTTTCCGTAAAAATCACAAAAAAAGTATTTGGCGACATGGATTGGCGAAGGTTTTTTTCCTGTCGAATGCAAAAGTGTTACTGGTGGGAAAACTAGCTTAGTTTTATTTGAAATTGTTTTACAAAATAACTACCGGAATCGAAATATTGTGTCTCTTTCTGCAATAATATGCAAGTTTTTTGGGTGATTTTCACCCCGGGGTTTCACCCCTTAAAACTCATTTGCGACCCCCCTTTCTATATTTCTTGTTCGTCTTGATGAGTACTATCATCCCTGAAAGTTTGTTGCACCATTTCAGATACACCCTGTATATTTAAAATTTCCATGCTTGTGGCCCTTTATTACATCCATGTGATTGAGATTTGGAATCTATGAATCACTTTATTAAAAGGGGACATCAAATCTATTAGGCAGATCATAATAATGAACTAATTATCTGATTTTGTAGGCTTTTAAAGCTAAATCGTTTTACTGTCCACACAGTTACATTTAAACAACTATCTAATTGACTTCTAAGATGTCTATATTAACGTTTTGAATTGGCTGACCACTATTTTTGAGACTAGAGTTGAAATCATTTATAAAATAAGGTATTTGTACATCTACTAACCAGAAGACAAATAAATAAGAATTCTATAATAATTTTATGGGTTGGTATTTAACCCTCTCGGCACCATAATATCAAAAAAGTGAAAAAAAAATTTTTTCTTCTTAATACATCCACAATGCCCCGATAATTTGTCAGGAAAAACTTTTTTCCTTGTGTGCACTCCTTCCTAGTTATTTTTATGAGCTTCATGTGAGGCTTATCGTACTTAAGGGTTGCATGTGTATGTTGATGTGTTCTTATTACATCTTCAAATTTAAGTCCATATCTATTGTTTCTTAAAATGTTTTTATCTTTTGATAGAATTATGCAAGTAAAGAAAGAAAGAAATAGAAAAAAATAGGAAAAATATTTTTTCATCCAGAATGAAATGCCTCAAAACATTCAGGGCACAAAAGGATCTTTGCAAGGGCGTCATTTAGGGAGGGCAGGGGGGCAACCGCCCCCCCAAGGTTTTCACTTTTATGTGAAAAATAGCTGCAAGTCCCTTAAAAATTCTGTAACTTCCACAAATATATTTGGGTGCAGCTCAAAAGGAATTAAAAACACTCCTTTTGAGGGTTAAATTTCAAAAAACATTCTGGGGGAGGACCCCCAGAAACCCCCCTTTAAAATTTTCACGTCTGTTATTCAGTGTTTGCCCCTTGAAAATTCTGCCTCATTCAATAAGCTTTTCCTTTTTTAGTGCTCCCCAAAGAGTTTGAAAAAGCGATAAAACACTAGTTTAAAAGGGAAATTAAAAAAAATACTGGGGGAGAACCCCTAGCACCCCTTGAAACTTTGAAGTTTATTTACAACTCTTTTCCCTAGAAAATTCTGTGGTTTGCAAGAAACAGTTCTTTGGATGCAGTCCAAAGTGTCTTAAAATGAGCTAAAACACTACTCTAAGAAGCGAATTTTCAAAATTTTCCTGGGGGTGAACCCCAGACCCCCTTTTTTTCTTGGAGTTCAAGTTGTCAAATTGTGGTATAAAAAATCTTTCTGTGATTTAAGAACGAATTCAGAAACAATAAAATTTCAATTTTGAAAAACCAAAAGTTCTCAAATTCAAACACTTTATATAACCACCACTCAAACTATATATATTTTTATTTTGTAAGACAGGTGGCAGCTTTCTAGTTGGACACTGATGTGGTGATACGGCATTTTTAAGGGTGTGCCGAACTTCAGTTGCTTTGGCACGCCTAATTTATAGTAATCATGTCATACACTATTGTGCTAAAATTAAGGACGGAACCAGGGCTTAAATTGCACCGGAGCGCACCGGAGCGGAGCTCCGGTACTTCTTGGTTTTCTGTAAATATTTACATTTTAACCAGAACGCACCGGAGCCCATAAAATCGCGTTCGGAAAGACCAAAATTTACCCCTAGATGTTTTCCGATTACCGAAAATTACAAGCGCCTTTCACCTCACTACCCCCGACGACTACCGGCTCGAAAAAGTTTCCTTCTGTTATTTAAAACTTAAATAGATCCTAAATTCAAAATTAGAGTAGTTGTTTCAAGATAAAAATATCTGATACGGATGCGATGCGAGGACAGAGAAGTAGAATATTTACATAAAGTTAAAAAGGATCATGTGGAGAATCAAATTATCAGGTTGGGTTTTTATTTCTTTAAATATTTAAAATACTGGGCTTATAAGCACTTGAATTTAAGTGTATTTCTCTAAAGCACTTTATTTACTACTACGTTTATGCTAAGTAAACTTTTATAAGTTTCAATATCTGTTATTAAATGTTAGCACTTCATTCTACATTTTTAAAAATTAGTTTTCTTTAAATTTATATGAAAATATGCAAATTCAAAACTACTACTACTTAAATTTTATTTTAAATTATTAAAGTTTTATTTAATTTGGGTTCTATCCAACGAGGTTGTTAGGGGTTCAATCTCCCCTGAAAATTTGGTTTTTTATTAAATATGTATTGTCCCCTCTTGAAAATTCTTGAGGGTACAAGGAGTGGTTCCCTTTGTGTGTAAAAAAAGGGTTCAAAAATGTCCAAAAATGAGTTGAAATACTACTTTTTACGATCAAAATTTCAAAAAATTTCTGGGGGAGGACCCCCAGACCTTTCTTGGAAATTTATTAATAGCAACTTTATATTTTACTAATTTATCTTAGTATTTTAGATCACCCTGAATATGATTATATCCGTTTACGATTTCTTTACATTACTATTTACGGCCCCATTCTGTCTTATTAAGCGGAAATGTCCCAATTAAGCGGATTGCCGAAATAATAGCGCTCCGGTACTTCTTTGGTTAGAATTTAAGCCCTGGACGGAACTGTTTTTCAACATAACACCTAGTAGAATTGAATCACTTATTTCAGAAACATGTCAAACGCCACTTTTCTTGTTTTGAGATAAACGAGAAAAACCGTATAGAAACTCAATACATTTTTATGAAGATGTATAGTAATTTTTTTTCTTAAAGTGGACCTCATTTGGATATTTTGCAGACAAAAATATTTTTAAATATTTTTATTCTTTGTGTAAAAAATTATTGAAATTTTTGCATTTGACAGGTTTCTGCAATTAACAGAGTATCCAGGCCTATTTTCATAGCTTAACTGCATTTCTATAAGGATTCGTTAATAAAAGTAGGAGTATTAGTTGAAAATAACATGTCCTTATAAAATAATAACCCATAAAATTATTATAGAATTCGTATTGGTAAGTAAAAGTATAAATACCTTTTTTATAAATGATTTCAACTCTAGACTCAAAAATAGTGGTCAGTCAATTCAAAATGTTAGTATAGACATCTTCGAATTCAATTCCATATTTGTTTAGATGTAACTTTATGGACAGTAAAACGATTATGCTTTAAAAACCTACAAAATTATTTAATTAGTTCAATATTATGATCTGGGTTATGGATCCGATGTCCCCTTTTAATAAAGGGATTCATAGATCCAAAATCTCAATCACATGGGTGTAATAAATGGCCACAAACATGGAAATTTAAAATATATATTTACCAAAACGTCCTTAAATCTTAAGATTTGTACAAAAACTTTATAAATACGGTTTTTACTATGTCTTGATGGACCTAACCTCTAAAGAACGACTTATCCAATCGCATATAGTGTTTGTATGCGATTAAATAAAAAAACTGCAGTCCCAAACCAGCTGTAGATGAGACGGCCTGAACCAAATTCCCTGCACTTTAAGTGCAAAAACCAGTCAAGTTCTAATGCTGATATTTAACATGCTGGAATACTATTTTATAATCACGTTATTTTTAATAATTTTAGACTAAAATGTGCGTTTATCCATAAAGAAAGAAAGAAATAGAAAAAAATTAGTAAAAATATTTTTTCATCGAGAATGAAATGCCTCAAAACATTCAGGGCACAAAAGGATCTTTGCATTCATCACAAATATGCCGCGTTTTTTTTTCAAACACCTATGTAAATGGCATTTAGCCGCATATTTTTTTCTGCTTGGGCCGGATAGTGGTTGCTTCCCTATTTCCTAAAACTTCCGTTCCTTCTAAAAAGTCATCTGGAAGCATTTTAGAAAAATAATCTATTGGCATCTCTCCGGAGATATTTGGTTTATGATGGCCTGTAAAATCAGGAACCTTCTCTTTCAAATCATTATCTTTTTCTGCAAGCCACAAAGCTTTTCGACGTTGGTTTGAAACTGCTTGATCAACAGCAATAGGAGTTGAGCTGGTATCATTATCAATGTCTTCTTCACTCTCATCTGTAACCTCTTCTGGTGCTTTGGTAACTTTAAATTTTTCTTACTGAAGTGATTCTTTGAATAGGTCTCTAGATGTACCAGGTATAGCATTACCACCTTCATCCATTTCTCTACAAAAATATATCTAAAATAGCCAATTTACAACAAACAAAGCATATTTTATACATTTTAAGTCACGCTCACATTATGTCCGGTTTTACTCAGTAATTAATATACATCGATAATAAAGTATTATTCTTCTAAAACTAGCCCAGAACATTTGGTAGGAATGCAAAATATTGCAACTGTTAGTAACGTTAAGCCTCATATGAGGCTTACTACATTTTCTCCATTTTAACAGAAAATACTTGGTTTAGAACTAATTGAAAGCCATGCTCATAATATTAGAAGGTTATGAAATAAGAAAATATCTACCAACCTATAAAAAATGTTCTACAGAATCTAGTATCATTAACTATTTCCTCTTCACAAGCATCACAGCTTAAAATGTAAACATTGAGGGATAAATCATCTAGCTTTGATTTAAGAATGTGAATTCAGAAAGAATAAAATTTCAATTTTGAAAAACCAAAATTCTCAAATTCAAACACTTTATATAATCAACACTAAAACTATATATATTTTTATTTTATATAAGACAGGTGGACTTACCAGAGTGGCCATAATATCCTTATACGTGTTTTTTTAAAAAGGGGGTGCCCCTAATTTATAGTAATCATGTTATACGCTGTTGTGCTAAAATTAAGGACGGGACTGTTTTTGCAACATAAAACCTAGTAGAATTGAATCATTTATTTCAGGAACATGCCAAACGCTACTTTTCTTCTTTTGAGATAAACGAGAAAAACCGTACAGAAGCTCACTACATTTTTATGAAGATGTATAGTAATTTTTTTCTTAAAGTAGACCTCATTTGGATATTTTATAGACAAAAATTTTTTTAATATTTTTATTCTTTGTGTAAAAAATTATTGAAATTTTTGCATTTGACAGGTTTCTGCAATTAACAGAATATCCAGGCCTATTTTCATAGCTTAACTGCATCATTTTTTTAAGGATTCGTTAATAAAAGTAGGAGTATTAGTTGAAAAAAACATTTCCTTATAAAATAATAACCCATAAAATTATTATAAAATTCCTATTTTTTTCTATTGGTCAGTAAATGTATAAATACCTTTTTTATAAATGATTTCAACTCCAGACTCAAAAATAGTGGTCAGTCAATTGAAAATGTTAATATAGACATCTTCGAATTCAATTAGATATTTGTTTAGATGTAACTTTGTGGACAGTAAAACGATTATGCTTTAAAAGCTAACAAAATTAGTTAATTAGTTCAATATTATGATCTGGGTTATAGATCTGATGACCCCTTTTTATAATGGGATTCATAGATCAAAAATCAATTTTTTATAATTTTAGACTAAAATGTGCGTTTATCCCTAAAGAAAGAAAGAAATAGAAAAAAATTAGTAAAAATATTTTTTCATCGAGAATGAAATGCCTCAAAACATTGAGGGCACAAAAGGATCTTTGCATTCATCACAAATATGCCGCGTTTTTTTTTCAAACAACTATGTAAATGGCATTTAGCCGCATATTTTTTTTCTGCATGGGCCGGACAGTGGTTGCTTCCCTCTTTCCTAAAACTTCCATTCCTTCTAAAAAGTCATCTGGAAGCATTTTAGAAAAATAATCCATTGGCATCTCTCCAGAAATATTTGATTTATGATGGCCTGTAAAATCAGGAACCTTGTCTTTCAAATCATTATCTTTTTCTGCAAGCCACAAAGCTTTTGGATGTTGATTTGAAACTGTTTGATCAACAGCAATAGAAGTTGAGCTGGTATCATTATCAATGTCTTCTTCACTCTTATCTGTACCCTCTTCTAGTGCTTTGGTAACTTTACCTCTTTCTTACTGAAGTGATTATTGGAATAGGTCTCTAGATGTATCAGGTATAGCATTACCACCTTCATCCATTTCTCTATAAAAAAATATATCTAAAATAGCCAATTTACAACAAATATAACATATTTTATGCATTTTAAGTCACGCTCACATTATGTCTGGTTTTACTCAGTAATACACGTCGATAATAAAGTATTATTCTTCTAAAACTAGCCCAGAATATTTGGTAGGAATGCAAAATATTACAACTGTTAGGAACGTTAAGCCTCATATGAGGCTAATTACATTTTCTCCATTTTAACAGAAAGTACTTGGTTTAGAACTAATTGAAAGCCATGTTCATAATACTAAAAGGTTACGAATTAAGAACCAACCTATAAAAAATGTTCCACAGAAGCTAGTATCATTAACTATTTTCTCGCATCACAGCTTAAAATGTAAACATTGAGGTATAAATCATCTTGCTGTGATTTAAGAATGTGAATTCAGAAACCATAAAATTTCAATTTTGAAAAACCAGAAGTTCTCAAATTCAAACACTTTATATAATCACCACTCAAACTATATATTTTTAATTTATCTAATGCATGTGGCTTCTCTCCAGCGTGATGTTAAGCTGGAGCGACGTTTTTTTTCAAGGGTGTGCCGACGTCAGTTACTTTGGCACGCCTAATATATAGTAATCATGTTATACACTATTCTGCTAAAATTGAGGACGGAACTGTTTTTTCAATATATCACCAAGTAGAATTGAATCACTTATTTCAGAAATATGTCAAACGCCACTTTTCTTGTTTCGAGAAAAACCGTACAGAAGCTCACTACATTTTTATGAAGATGTATAGTAATTTTTTCTTAAAGTAGACCTCATTTTGATATTAAACAGACAAAAAATTTTTTTTTAAATATTTTTATTCTTTGTAGGGTCACTTTAGGTAAGTGGGACCCCTTTTTTGCCTAGTACATTTTTGGACTTTTATAGAAAATACCTGAAAGGGTTTATTTTGTACTTGTTGACTAATTTTGTTAAAGAGTCTATCGATAAACAAAAATTTATCAGTAGTTTCTAAAATAAAGCTTTACATTTTTCTTAACTGGTCTTTTTATCAAAAATAAATGGGTCCCCCTCTTTATTTATATTTAAAGGAAGCAAAACTTAAAAGGAAGTAAGTTGGTCTTACTTGATAAAGTACAGTAAATTTCAATATAAAATGTTTTATTGTAACTGTATCCATTCGTGAGAAATATACTCTCATCAAAATCAATATGACAAGGTAAGAATAGAATAAAAAGCCATTTTAAAGAATTTTAAAGAATGTTTTGAAAGGCCAAAGGGGATATGTTTTACTTTAGCATATAAAATAGTGTTGAAAGAACATAATAAGGTTAAGATTTATTTTGACACTTTAATACACATTGTAAGATAAAAAAGAAATCGAACACACTAAATGAGAATAAACACTATGGATGAGATATTTCACTTTACTCACCATAACTTAAATTAAAACGCAAAATTGATGTAAAATGTCGATAAAACTATTTATAAATTTTAATGAATTTAGAAGTGGTGAGTAAATGGTCTTGCTACTATTAATCGAAATTTTCTGAAAATATTGAGGGAAATTGTCCCTATAACCCCCCTGAAATCCGCCCATGTCCTCAGTAATAGTTCCTATATCATATGGGAACCTCTAGAACCACTTATATCATAATAAGGGGTCTCATTTACTAAATAAAGAGGGGTCCCACTTACCCCACACTGAGATGTCCCACTTACCCCAACCATACTGAAACTATGGGGTAAGTGGGACCCCCTGTTAAACACTTCAAAATTAAAAATTTTGAAAAATTTCAAATTGCCGTATGTATTTTAGGTCAAACTCTGCAAAACAGTTTAATAAACATTAAAATGTAATGAAAACTTACCTGGAAATACTTCTTTGAAAAATACGTCTTGAACTCTCCAAAAAATCCATTATGGGAATCTATTTTAAATTAGTTCTATAAACTTAAAAATAAATTAACAAATCTCAAATATATGCAAAACTCATCGGTGTGACAAGCTGTAACATAATCAATTCGAGTAAGTGTGAAATTTCCTGTACATATTATAGTTTTAGGGGGTGACCCACTTACTCCAGTGACCCACTTACCCCAAGTAACCCTATAAAAAATTATTGAATTTTTGAATTTGACAGGTTTCTGCAATTAACAGAGTATTCAGGCCTATTTTCATAGCTCAACTGTATTTTTTTTAAGAATTTGGTAGTAAAAGTGGGAATATGAGTTGAAAATAACATTTACTTATTAAATACTAACCCATACAATTTTTATAGAGTTCTTATTTTTTTCTCTTTTTTTGGTTAGTAGATGTATAAACACTTATTTTTATAAATGATTTCAACTCTAGACTCAAAAATAGTGGTCAGTCAATTCAAAATGTTAGCATAGACATCTTCGAATTCAATTAGATATTTGTTTAGATGTAACTTTGTGGACAGTAAAACGATTATGCTTTAAAAGCCTACAAAATTTGTTAATTAGTTCAATATTATGATCTGGGTTATAGATCTGATGTCCCCTTTTAATAAAGGGATTCATAGATCAAAAATCTGAATCACATGGATGTGAAACAACTGGTTAAATCGTGAAAAAATCCCAGGTTAAAATTTTAATTTTTAAACCAAAATCAAAAAACGTCTCTAAAAAGGGAAGCTAGGCACGAATACCCCCGTTTTTTTCCTTGTTGTAAACGCATGGTAGAAAAATGTTTTAAAGCCTCAAAAACATTTTCTAACTTATTAAGTGCAGCAAAAGTGATCGCAAAGATACTGTAACTTCTGCTACTAACTGCACTTTTAAAAGTCTTAAAAATACACTCAATAAAATGACACTTTCCAATCTATCTACTACATCTATGTTTTTATTTCGAAATCTATGTCGCATTTTCTTTCCTTTCAAATATGAAGTGATTTTAGTTCAAAATTGAACTAAAATTTCAATTTTGAAAAATCAAAAGTTCCCAGATTCAAACATTTTATATAGTCACCACTCAACTATATATAATATTTTCATTTTATGTAAGACAGGTGACAACTTTCAAGCGTCTGTACTGTAGTGGCCATCCCGTTCGAATTTTTTAAAGGGAGCGCCGAGTAAACGTGATATAGGGGAAAGTCGCCCAATGTGGGATAGATGCCTAATATGGCGCACACCCTTATCTTTAAAATCCGAAAGTGTCAGGATCCATGAGTAGCATTTCTTAATTATTTAGACTAATTAATTGTAACCACAAGTAAAATTAGGAAGGTAAGGACGTAACTCCCTTCTCACGAGCATCAAATAACTTTGAAGAACATGGAAAACTTTTAGGAGGAGTTTTGGAGGACCTGTACAGCAAAAACGGGAAGTTGTTTTTTAAAATTTTTTGTTTGTTTCTTCTCAGACTGATCCAAATTTTAATATTCATGCATCTTTTTTTAAATTTTTCGGCCCATTAGTTATTTTTTGGCAGATTAGTCAAAAAGGGGTAAATCCTAATATGGGATACTCTCAAGGTTCCTAAAATGGGATATCTCATATTGAGAACTCATTTTTCAGATTTACCTTAAATTCCTTTTAGCCATTCTTGATTTGTTTACTGCAAGGAATTAGTGTCTTATTAGGATCAGAAGGAAAGTATGTAATTGTATTGTAAAACAACGACTTTCTGATCAAATTAAAAACAGTCCCAGTCGTCTTTCAATGAAATCCGTCCTTGTTTGGTTTAAAAATCTATCAAAAATGCAGAAAGCCTTATAGTGAATGAATAGTAATTTTAAGACCTAAATGAATATTTTCCTTCTATAATTTTCTTTTTTGAACCCTTGAAAGATACATCAAGGACGGAAGATCCATTGAAGATCTTATAAAATCTAAACTTGGAAGAAAGCCGGTCTTTTCAAAGGAGTTGGAAGATGAACTTGCCAAATATTGCATAAATATGTCCGACCATTATTTTGGATTAAGAATTACCGACATAAAACGTATTGCCTACCAGTTGGCAGAAAGAAATAAAATTCCTCACCCATTCAATGAAGAAAATGAGTCGGCTGGAAACTTCAGGGATATTTATAAAATCACCTATTCAATCAGGAACCTATTCTCAGTCAATAACCTTAGCAAAATTACCTACTGCATCTGCGTCTAGAAAATCGCTTACAGATTCTTCCAAATTAACAGATCCAGAATGTCCTATGTGCTTTTTGTGGTTGTCTGAAGACTCCCATCTGGAGAAATGGGCTATTTGCCAGAAATGTTTTCTATGGCACCATAAAGATTGTGGAGATATTCAAAACAATTATTTGTTTTGCAAGCTTTACTTTATAAACAATTAATTAATTTTAGTAAAAGTCAATTTACTGTTTTTTGTGAAAAAAATCCCTTTTTTGCTTAATTTTTAGTGTGTCTCTATTAGTGTAACTCTATTTATTCATTCTGTGCTTAAAAGTAGCTGCTTTGTATATTTTGCACAATATGAGGAGAGTTTATTCCCATTTTGATGCTTATTCCCAAAATGAGACTATCTCATATTGGGAACACCTTGTATCGCATATTAGGCGACCCGTATCGCATATTAGGCAACTTTTGAATTTTAATTAAAATGCATTTTTTGTATAATTAATTAATTTTTTCATGAAAAACAACCTGGATTTCGTATTAGTATTGAAAAAGTTGTATAAGGCCAAGTTTTATTATAGCATTTTTCAGGAAAAAATAAATTCGATTCAAAAAAGTGTGTCCCATATTGGGCGACTTTCCCCTAGTTCTCTGAGAAATTATTGTGCAATATGTGAAAATTATAACTTGATCAAACAATATCTTGAGGTTCCTCAAAAGCCTTAAAGTTTCGAAAATTTGCCGATAGTTTTATAAAACAACCAAAAAACTAAAGATTAAACCTTCGCATTTTATTCCTGATTTTTTATGACGAATGATTATTGTTGCGAATATTACTATCCAGGTTTTATTTTCTTAATCCCTCTCTTTTGGTAGTAATAAATTTTTTAATGTCGAAGAATTTTGCAAAAAAAATTTTTTTTCTTGCATTTCGAAATAACTATAACGCTACAACTATACAATTTAAAAGCATGAAATTAGGCTCACGGTGATCGCAATTTTATTTTCTTCCTTTTGGGGAGCTTCGCAAATAGTACATTTTTTCAACAAATTGTTTTCCAAAATTTCGAAAAAAAAAATGGAATTTTTTTTTTATTTTTACGAAAAAAAGTTAAATTTTTAAAAATAACCAATATATGTTTGGTGTTTATCCCATCTAATATTTTTTATTCAAAAACAGTATACATTTCATGTTATAAATAAACCATTTGCGTTACATTGTGTGATCAAATATGTTCTGTAACGCCGTTCTACATCATTCCGATAAAATCCTACACAGAATCAAGTCACTTGGAATTGATAAATTTGCCCTTATGGGAATCGTCCCATTAACTTCAAGTCGGTGTTCAAACAAAAGATTTCAATTGTTCATCGTATGGGATGGCTCAATTCCCAGACCTCCCCGAGATTAAGTACAAGTTGCTTGATGAGGTGGACAGTCCGGCCAATTACTGGTCAAGATGGATTGGTCCGACTGGACATCGATCGGGTGGTGGAAAGAGGCGTGTCTGGTCATCATCATCAGAGAGGGGCGGGGAGAGAGCTTCTTTCGAATGAAGTACGTTGACCAGTCTCAAAGAATCTCAGAAATCCAGCCTGATCACCAGAAATAAGGATTTCTAATTTTTCGGGGAACGGGTGCTCACTCTTATTTGTAGTTATTAGGGTTAAAGGTTTTTATTGGTCTTAGAAGTAATTATGAGTTATTTTTTGTTATGAAGAGATAAATAGTTTAGTTTAAGTTGTGTGAAAAGTCAAATGAAAACTACATTAAAAGTTGAATGATCAAAAGAGTCCTTATAAAATCATCCTGAATGTTAGTTACAAATATTTGAATCTGAAGTGTTAAATAAAATAATATTCTGGTTTTTTTAGGATTTATTCCATATTGACATTTAATTTTAATTCTCCAATAAAAAGCTTCACCGTTTTTATCTTCTCAAGAGATGATTTTCAAAGTCAACTCTCTAGCTTTTTATCAGTAAATAAAAATAAAATGCCGGATCATTTTATTTCATTGCGCACCATTTATATTGGAAATATTAAATTGATATGTAATAAATGGCTGTTATAAACCATTACGCTTCTTAACACTCCGAGAAACCTTTGATTGGAGCCGTTTCGTAGATTTTGAAAGACTTGGCGAGCTTTATTGATTTCTTTGTGGTCATTTATTTTTTCGTTTGTTTCGAGCGCTTTTGACCACATATCTTGTCAATAAGTGGAGGCCAATTGCTAACAACGAGCCGCTCCGTGATGACCACTAGGGGCGATTTCTCTGGCCATTATTGCTCATAAATCAGACGCATTTGAAGCTATGTTCCCTTGGCACTTGAAACCAGTAATTTAACGTTTGAGCCCATTTTCCAGACAACTTACTGGTCGACTTGGACTTCTATCCCCTCTAGATAGCTCTTTTCGGTGTTCGATTTTCTGACCATTCCCCGTGGTTTGGGGTCATTTGTTTCGTCAGCTCCTCTGAATCCCTTAAATGGTCCTAAAAAGTGTCATCCGAAACGTGTCGTTTTCAAGAACGAGACTCAAAAGGGTGGAAACTTTTATGGAGTTAACCCAATTTGAGGAAAATCTTTCAATATCTGCAGTGATTTTTTTAGAAAAAGTATTTTCAGGGAACAAACCATATTCTTCAGAAAGTTTCCTAACGTTCACGTTTTACGGAACCTTTAATAATATCGTGTTACACTATTTTAAGATTTTAATAAGAACAGGAAAAAACTATCATAAGTCGTTTGTTTTAAAATATATGCAATCGGTGAGTATAAAATAAAAATATAGCTGTTTTATTAAAAAATCAGGATTTTGATAAAACAAATGAGGATTTTTTCAATTTTGCTTGGAGATACCTAGTTTTCTGCTTGGGAATACCCGCCTAAAATAATTGGAGATTTTAATTTAAAAAAAAATTTTCAACTCTATGCCTGAAAGTTCCTTTTAATGACAATTTCAACAACTCTAAGTATGTAGGTAAATGGAGGACTGGGGTCATTCCCCAGATAATTTTGAATTATAGCGTGCTAAAAAATATTATGCTACTTTTTGTGCGTTTAAATAGCATTCCCCTACTTGAAACCGTCACTGAGTGTGGCTTGCTTCTTTCCTTAACATGCCTACGGCACAGTTTGGAATAAAAAAGAAACATAGCAATTTCATAAACCATCGATCCTTTCTGATTTCCCCAAGTCCCCAAAATAGTTTGTCTTAAAAGGATAAGTCTTAAAGCATTATTAAGTAAAGAGATTCTACAGATACTTAAAAAAACTCATCCCAAGTTTTAAATAACCCATGAAGGGTAAACTCAAAACTCTGAAGCATCACCTCCAACCGTGGACCGTTTCCGTCCTTGTTAGGACTCATCAGCACGGTGTAGGAAGGTAACACAAGGAGAGCGGAGGGCCACTACTAGTCTAGCCGACTATAACTAAAAAAGTGGTGACCATTGATTAGTCCTCCACTCATCTGCCACTTTTTCAGTTCTAGTCGGCTAGACTAGTATTTTCCCTCCGCTCTCTTGCGTTACCTTCCTATACCGTGCTGATGAGTCCTAACAAGGACGAAACTGGTCTACGGTTGGAGGTGACGCTTGAGAGTTGTGAGTTTACACTTATTGTCCGCTTAACCAGCGATAAATGGTGAAATTCTCCTTTCATTAACCCATGGAGTTTTGAGAAAACCAAAACTAGTTTTGAAACAGTCCACAGAGCTTGGAAAAACCCAACTAATTTTTAAACATCCTAGGATGCTCGAAAAAAAAACACTTAAATTTCTAACAATTCAACAGAGCTTTGAAAAAACAACTAATTCTTTTAAAAAAAACCATTGAGCTTTGAAAAAAACTACTTACTTTAAAACTACCTTTAAAGCAGTGGTTCCCAACAGGTGGTCCGCGGACCACTGGTGGTCCGTGAGGCCTTCAGAGGTGGTCCGTGAGAAGATTTTTAAATAAATTATCCAAAAAAATGTGTGGAAATTTAAAAAAAATAGTTTTACTAATCACACATTCCAGGAAATAGTAAAACACTACATATACAAAAACATAAGTAAAAAAATCATACGTATCATAAATAAAAAATGTAATGTTCTCTTTCTCTTATGAATCATTTGTTCATTTCTATTATTTTGCACAGTTTTATTCAACAGTAGTTTATTACAGAGTAGAAACGAAATGTGATGACGTGGAAAAGTATTGCATCATATTAGTTAAAACTTAGAGGCGTCGGGGTGAGGCAAATAAAGAAGAGGAAATTTCTGAGATACAAGTGAAATAGGTTTGTTCGAAGATATGAGAAAAATGAATTGCCGAAAGTGCGAAAGTTTTTGAATACAAATTATTTTCCATTTTAATCGCTCCTTTGAAATAATTATTGACTTTTGACGCGGCTTCTTTCGGGAGATCATCAGCTTCGCCCGCCTCGCCTATAGAATTTCCTCTGCCACAACTCACGGTCAGTGCATGTCCAGTTGGCTTTTTTGTGATGAACAGAATTCCTGGTTATCTCATTTGTCCTGCAGTTTAATTTCAAGCTAAGTACTTTCTTTCAAATTTAAATCTACTAATATAATATTACCTTATTTGTTGGTTATGAAAAAGAAGAAAAATAACTATTTTATACTGCTGTTTTTTAAACCTGTAACTTTTGTGTATTAGGGTGAACCCTTCCAGGGTTGATAGATAAAAATGAAATGGTTAAATGTCTTTTATGAAAGGTATATTTTTAAATAATTAGGTATAAAATTAATGTAATGTTAATTTTTCTTTTAAGTTTAATAGATTATTTGATTTCTAAGTTCTATTTAGAAACATTGTAAGACTCGATTTCCCTTACTTCAGAAAAAAAGTCAAAATTTTAAACCCTCCATGAGCACTGAATGAATGAAAAAAAGTTAAAATTTTGAAGATACAGTTAGGGATAGAGATGGTCCGCAGAGGTTCAAATTTAATTGAAATGGTCCGCAGACATATTTGAGTTGGGAACCACTGCTTTAAAGCTTTGATCTAAAAATCTTAAATCCTTAACTAATTTTTAAACAAACCATTTGACACATAAAATTCACTCTCTAAACCTTTAAAAACCCAATAATTTTTTTCAAATAACCCCTTTTATCAAAAAAATATACTCACATATAAATAACTCATATAACTTTGAAAACATCCCACTAGTTTTGAGGAAAGAATAATTTTAAGAAAAATGTCTAAATTTGGAAAAAAATCACGCTAAAAATGAAAGAACTTGCAAAATTGCTTATAATTTTGAAAAACCTCACTTCCTTTTAAGGAAAATTTTGAAAAAAAAACCACACTATTTCTGAACAAACCTAGTTTTTGATGTTTTTTCAGGGTTTTTTATTGAAAAAATCCAACCCCCATCTGGATTTTTAAGTGGGTTTTGCAAACGCTGGTGATATAGGCAACAAAAAAGGCATCAAGACTTTTACAGGCATCCAAACAGAAATAGGTTCTTTTAGTTTTTAATTATTTTTGTCGTTAAAAAAAACTCAAAAATACGCTCAATAAAATGACACTTTCCAATCTAAGTACTACATCTATGTTTTTATTTCGAAATCTATGTCGCATTTTCTTTCAAATATGACGTGACGAACTAAAATTTCAATTTTGAAAAACCAAAAGTTCTCATATTCTAACACTTTATATAGTCACCACTCAAACTATATATATTTTTATTTTATCTAAGACAGGTGGCAACTTCCTGTCGCAACAAAAGAGATTCAATATGAATTTTTTAAAGAGTGTGCCGACTTCAGTTAATTTGGCACGCCTAATTTATAGTAAACGTGTTATACACTATTGTGCAAAAATTAAGGACGGAACTGTTTTTTCGACATATCACCTAGTAGAATTGAATCACTTATTTCAGAGGCATGTCAAACGCCACTTTTCTTGTTTCGAGAAAAACCGTACAGAAGCTCACTACATTTTTATGAAGATGTATAGTAATTTTTTTCTTAAAGTAGACCTCATTTGGATATTTTACAGACAAAAATATTTTTTTAAATATTTTTATTCTTTGTATAAAAAGTTATTGAAATTTTTGCATTTGACATGTTTCTGTAATTAACAGAGTATTCAGGCCTATTTTCATAGCTTAACTGTATTTTTTTAAGGATTTGGTAATAAAAGTGGGAATATGAGTTGAAAATAACATTTACTTATTAAATACTAACCCATACAATTTTTATAGAGTTCTTATTTTTACTCTTTTTTTTGTTAGTAGATGTATAAACACTTATATTTTTATAAATGATTTTTATAAATGATGAAAAAAGTGGCGTCTGACATGTTTCAAAAATAAGTGATTCAATTATTTTTCATCCATGAAAATCATACCAAAAGATGTTCAATGGGTGGTAATACAGGGCCCGAGAACAAATTTTCCCTATCAATATTTTAAGGGGGTAAATGGACCCTCCATTGATAATTGAGTTCCATTACACATTTCACTGAGAGAAATGACAGTTTCAAATTTGAGAAAATCGATGTTCTAATTTTGGTAAGAAACTTTTTGGTTCAAATATGACGACCCAATGCTTCAATTTTGAAACACCCGACATTAGGGTGTCCCTTATATGACAGAAAAAATTTTCTTGCGAATTTGAAAACGGTTACTTTCTACTTTTATATTAATGCCTTGGCCTATTCAGATATAAAATTTTATCCCTCTACGATGACATTAACCTGTGCAAAATCTTAATTAAAGATGGTCAATGAGTCTCTTTTTGTCTCTTTTACGACATAATTTATAATTTTTTCGAAATTGAAAAGAGATACCCTCTACTTTTTTTATAAATGCCTTGACCTATTCAGATATAAAATTTCATCCCTTTACGATAATATTAACCCGTACCGAATCTCAATTGAAGGTGGTCAAACAAGTTAAATAACCGGCACGCGCCCGCTAATATACTCACCACTTTTTTCTTTTTTCCTACTTTTTCCAGGCTTTTTTATGTATATTTATATTTTTGGCCATTGAAATGTAATATTAATCGCGGTCTGGAATTAACGTCTACCTCTGGTGATAAGAATCGCCAACTAAGTAAATTGGTTTACCTTCACTTTGCTGACTTCTTTTAAAAGCGGAAGACGACATTTTAGACCTATTATATTACATTTCTATGACCAAACTCATAATAAAATATAAAAAAAAAAGTCTGAAAAAGTAGGAAAAAACAAAAAAAGTGGTGAGTATTAGCGGGCGCGAGCCGGTAATTTAGCTTGTTTGACCATCTTCAATTGAGATTCGTCACGGGTTAATATTATCGTAGAGGGATGAAATTTTATATCTGAATAGGTCAAGGCATTTATAAAAAAGTAGATGGTATCTCTTTTCAATTTCGCAAAGAGAAAAAATTCTGTCCTAAAAGAGACAAAAAGAGACAAATTAACCATCTTTAACTAAGATTTTGCACAGGTTAATAGCATCGCAGAGGGATAAAATTTTATATTTGAATAGGTCAAGGACTTTATAAAAAAAGTAGAGGGTAATCGTTTTCAAATTCCCAAGAAAAAATTGTTCAGTCATATAAGGGACACCCTAACCAGACATACTCAGTTTCAAACTATTTAATAGTCACCACTCAAATTATGCTTATTTTCAGTTTATATTTGAAAATTGAAATATTTGTAGTATATCGAAAGTAACATTACGTTGGTGTGATAACGTAACACAACGTTGTGACATCGCACTCAACATACTAGTCTGCTTCTCACGTTATACTAACGTGGATATATGGTCATCATAACTGTAACATATTGCATAAAATAATGTCGTGGAGGACTTAAAAAATGGGTACATGATGTGCTTTATTTTAGAGCATCTGCATATTTTCAAAAATTAGTACATGAATGTTTTCGAATTTTAGTAAATAGTAGTGACAGAAACGTCTATGTAAGAGGTATTTTACAGAGAAATTTAAGTGTTTTTGCAGTGGATATGATTATTCCTGAACTCAATGCATATTTTTAAACGTTTGTGCTGCCTTTAAGGTGTTGTGGGTGTTGATACGCCATTACGCAACAGAAAAGGTGGGACCTTTCTAACTTTTCCTAGCAGTAGTATCATTTTGTGATTGTGAGAAGCGCTAACAGTTTAGCTTAGTTTTCCTTAATCAATTTTTGGTACAAACTTTAAATGCAATAATATTGGGTTGTCCCATAAGTTCTGTTACTTTTTACAAAGTTTCGTGTTTGAAAATTTTTTATGAAAAACTGGTAATAGGTTGAGATTTCAAACAAAAGGGATTTTGATATATGTATATTTATGAACATAATGTGGGATTTTGGTAGTTCTCGTGATATTATTTCTTTTCAAAATGGTGGTTTGAAAAAAAGACCACAAACGACGATTTTCGCGTAATTTTTTTCTTTTGTTTAAAAAACTAGGAAGAACGCATAATTCAGGGCTAAAAAAAGTTTCACTATATATTTGAAATGTTTAATTTAAGATGTCATAGTTTCAAGATAATTCGATAAGTTTAACTTAGGAAATTTTGGTCCCAAACATAACATCTATTGCAAAAACTTACCTCAATAATGTTAGTCATTTCAAAGAAATTTTTACGAAAAAAAGCATCAAAATCAATAAAAAAGCTTAGGAAAGACCCAAGTATTCAAAATATGCAGTATATTAAATTATATCTGAACTTAAGCTCAGAAAATAGTGCGCACAATGCAAGCGCGCAACGTTTTAGCTTATCGCAATGACACTCGCTGAACTTACGCTCAGCGAACAAAGCAATTTTCTTCGCTTCATACGAAAACATTACAATAAAAACAACTCCTTGGCAATTAGAAATAAATCAATTGAATGATACTATGAAAAGGTACTTTCAATGCATTAATGGCATCAATTCAATTCATTAACAAGCATTATGGTTCAAAAAACACCTGCCTTTAATTAATTCATACCAGCTGCTTAGAAAAACAATAGGCGTGCTTTAAAAACACGTGAAATTGCCAATATATGAAGTTTTAAAGCCAAAATTTCCAACCTTAAACTTTTCGAATCTTCTTGAAACTATGACATCGTAATCTAAACATTTCAAATATACAGTAAAACTTTTTTTAGCCATGAATTATGCGTTCTTCCTAGTTTTTTAAACAAAAGAAAAAAATTACGCAAATATCGACGTTTTTGGTCTTTTTTTCAAACCGCCATTTTGAAAAGAAATAATATCCCGAGAACTACCAAAATCACACATTATGTTCATAAATATACATATATCAAAATCCCTTTTATTTGAAATCTCCACCTATTACCAGTTTTTCATAAAAAATTTTCAAAGACAAAACTTCGTAAAAAGTAACAGAACTTATGGGACAACCCAATAACTAAAAAAAATTTTAAACCTGTCATTATAGCGGACATATTGGCAAAGTAGTGTTCCCAGGACCAGTGGATTTTTTTCCAATTTCTATAACGCTGACATTACTGATTATCACTGAGGAACAGCCATTTCGTGGTCTCAGAACTGTGACTTGTTTTTGAATCACTTTTGGCCCCTGAGTCCAAAAGTAACTGTAGTTTTTGTCTGTCACGTCCACTTTTTTGGCAAACAGCCCCGCCCCCTTTTTACGTTTTTCAATGACTTAATGACTTTGAATTCGATTTTCAGGATCAAAAATCCTTACTTTAGTCTTTAAATTACAACCGAGAGGACAAGAATGGTTAAAGTTTCTAAAATATGAAAATTTGTGGCTAATGGATAGGTTTAAGGGGTTATTACCCCCCTAAAAACGCAAAAAAAATCGTTAAAAATGATAGAGTTTATTTTACGCTATTTTTTACACCTATTTTTTACGCAATTCCTTTTCAAACGGTCCTAACCCATCACCAAGGACCCAAATTTAATGAAAATTGGCCGCAATGATTTTTTCAAAAAGCGGTTGAGGCATTAGCGCCCCCGAAGCACCCACGGAAGGGTTCGGAAGACTCTCTAAAATAGTAAAAATCATTGCTGCCTATTTTCATTAAATTCGGGTCCTTGGGAAAGGGTTAAGACCTTTTAAAGAGGAATTGCGTAAAAAAATAAAGAGAAAAAACCATGAAATGCAAAAAAAGGAACGTTACAAAGGATAGAAGTTATTTTAAGCTTTTCTTACTCTTATTTTTTATGCAATTCCTCTTTAAAAGGTCTTAACGTTTCCCCAAGGACCCAAATTTAATGAAAATAGGCAGCAATAATTTTTACTAAAAGCGGTTGAGGTGTTATCGTCCCCGAAGCGAAAGAGAGTCTTCCGAACCCTTGTGCAGGTGTTTCGGGGGCGCTAATGCCTCCACCGCTTTTTGTAAAAATCATTGCTGCTTATTTTCATTAAATTTGGGTCTTTGGGGATGGGTTAGAACCTTTTGAAAAGGAATTGCGTAAAAAATAAGTGTAAAAAATAGCGTAAAATAAACTCTATCATTTTTAACGATTTTTTTGCGTTTTTAGGGGGTAATAACCCCTTAAACCTATCCATCGGCCACAAATTTTCATATTTTAGAAACTTGAACCATTCTTGTCCTCTTGGGTGTAATTTAAAGACTAAAGTAGTGATTTTTGACCCTGAAAATCGAATTCAAAGTCATTAAGTCATTGAAAAACGTAAAAAAGGGGCGGGGCTGTGTGCCAAAAAAGTTGACGTGATAGAAGAAAACTAACAACAGTTTTCTAATCAGTGTACCCATTGAATTCTAAAACAGCCAAAAAATCGAAGTCAACAGAAATTGTGTTAAAAATTGTTCCCCAGTGTTATGAGTGCTTGGAATGGGGACGAACTGCAGTTTGTTGGTGTTAATCTAAACCTTTCTTTTCCTAATGATAGAAGGGGAGAAGGTTCAGAGAGCCCTTGAGTCCCAGCTGAGGCTGAAACATAAAGAATCGGGGGGTGTTGCCCTTAAGAGAGGGTTCTAATGACAGATGGTCAGCAATGCTCGGGGGCTTGGGGTAATTACACTATCGGTTAGGGGAAGGGCCACTAAAAGTCACGTATTTGCTCAAGAATTGACACCACATGCCTTCTATCTTTCGATGCCCTTGAAGGCATATAGTGATCGGTAAAACGTGTTTAATTTCAACTTGTTTAAGATAGGCTGTTCCCTTCAAGTGTTTACTAATTTATCTCCAAACCGTTGAGGTTAGCATCCATACCTAATGCTTCAAATATATTTAAAATTAATTATAAAAATGTTTGAATTGTTTTATTCTAAAATGAATTTTTAAATGATTAATTCGTTATTTATACTTTTGAGGGGGTTTTGTAAATAGTGATCAAGTAATTATTCTAAACACAAGAACGCTTTATATTTCTGCAACAAAAATTTTCAGTATTAAACAACTTTAAATTTTCCTTTTTCTTCGCATTTTTTAACGAAGACGCATTGCATTCTTTGAAAATGTTGAGGCCTTGCATTTTCAAAGGAATGTAACAATTTAGTACTAAACTTTGTGTTCATACTTTTGGGAATAACATTTCAAACATTATGTCAATTGTAATTTTGTAATTTAAGCTTTGAAAGTCATCAGTAGTTGAGTTATACAAAATCAAATCATTTGAAATTATTTCGAATAAGCAAAAAAAATCACTTTTCAAATATTTAAATTGTTTAAAATGAACTCAGATTGGAAAATATCTCTTTATATTATTTGCATAGTTAAAAACCCCTCTCATGTCAAGGTGCGGTGATATAAGATGAATTTTCTGAAATAGTATATGGGGCGTATTGATTCAATTGAGAAATTTCCTTACATATTTAAACTCCATTATACTATAGTATAGGCTAAATAACTATGGATTTTGCCATAACTAATTTCATAGATAGAATAATGTTTGTAATTTTTTGTGATGTTCTCTTGTCAAATTAATTATTTGTATTTTTTATATTTATGTACTAATTTTGTTTTCTCCTTTTTCTTTTTCTTTATTTATGTATGTTCAAAGTAAAATTTTTGTTTCACTTGGAAGGGCCAATTCGGCCCCTTAGTGAGAAATATGTTGTTTTCTTCTTCTTTGGATTGCTTCCTGTTAATGTTAATGTACTATGCAAATGTTTCAGAATAAATTATTATCATTATTAAAATAAAGATATAAATAAATAAAAGTCTTAGAAAATAAGATAAAATAATATATAATTTAATTAAAGTAAAAAATAGAAGAGTGAACTGGAGGGAAGAAAGAGTAGGAGGGAAAAGGAAAGAAAGAGAGTAAGAGAATAAAAGTATGGAAAAGATAGAGAAATGAGCGAGAGAGAGTATGTGATGAAGAAAAAATGAGGGCGAGAAAGAGAGAAATTAAATATTATTGAGAGGAGAGAATGGTAGGATATAAAATTAGAGTGAGAATATGAGGGAGAAAAAATGCAGGTTTGAAGTCACGAGATGATGAGACTATAAGTTTTTTCAGAGAGAGAGAGAGAACATAATTTTGACTGACTGGTAATTGAGAGAAATCTTGTTATTTACCGGAACGTTGTTCCGGTTAACTCACTTTCTAAGCGTATTTAAAAGTCAAGTATTATTTGGAATCGATCGCAGATTAATTGCAGGCGATGTTATTTTTGAGGAGAATCATAAAAAAAAGCCCGCACAGAAAAAGCGCGCCAAATGGAAGCAGCGCCGAGATATTGGAAATGATTAAAAGTTTCGGAGGACGGGATGTTTGATTTAATAAGCGGATGATAGAAATGAGGAAGAAATTACAGCCGTCACAAAGCCCGCTCAATTATTACCCACCTTCGATACCCTCAACTTAAGGAGGGCTGCTAACCACGACAAGGCATCGCCGTTTTGGCGTCTTGGCACCGAGAATGGAAGCGATGTGATTATGACATTGCTTTGCGAAGTCCCGGTGGAGTATAAAAGTATTTGATAAAGGGGGATCGGATAATCTGGATTGCGGATTATTTATTAGACACTCCATTCGAGAAAGGAGAATTTCTTTTGTATTTATCAAATTTATTAGTATAGTAGGTATTGTATTATTTTATATAAAAAAACCCAAACCATCGGCGCAACAGCTCATAGTGGGCCAATTCCTACGATTCCCATCTTTGTTTTCTTGACCGTGGGGAATGGGGTGCTAGGCAAATGCCCCGGTTAGGTGGTCAGCCTATCGCGAGACCCCCAGTGTTTAGTTTCCAAGCACACTTGGTCCTCATTTTATCAACCCACTGAAGGGATGAAAGGCTGAGTGGACCTTGCCCAGCCCGGGACACAGGTATTGAACCCCGGACCTGTGGCTTGGAAGCGCGATACACTACCACTACGCCACTTAGCGGATATATTTTATGTACTCCATCTTTTTAAAAAATTCATCAAAATTTGCAGAAAATCCTCTGGAGTACGCTTATTCTGATATACCAGGTGGAATCTGTAATAATTCAAAATATTATGTTTTGTGGCACTTATATTCCTTAGGTGGCATGATGCTTCCGTACCCTATATTGGGAAGGCGCATGATACTATAATATTGTTTTGTAGAGGATTTTTTTTCCCGTAGTGATAATTTTGACGTACGATTTATGCAGAATGTAAATAGGGTGATATTTTTACTTCTGTCATTCCTATAATCCAGTGGTTCCCAATTTAAATATGTCTGAGGACCACTTCACTTAAATTTAAACCTGACCACCACTTTCCCCGAGATTATCTTTCGGATTTTAACCTTTTTCAATGCATTTATTTCTCACAGAAGGTTTGAAGTTTATTTTTTACCTAAAGTAAGGAAACCGAGTCTTAAATACATGATTAGGGCGTTGCAAAAGTCTCGGTGAAAGTGCGCTTTTAACCCTCGTGGAACTTCCCTCAGTAGGTGCCATTGAATGATTTTCCGATAGCATCTTGAGACAATGATATCCCAAAGATGATATATAAGTTTTAATTTGATATTGACTGTTAATTGAAAAGGACCAAAAATGACGATATTTTCAATATTTTCCCTTTAACATGGGAAACCTACTTTTGATGGGGATTCAGAAATCGTCCTAGAGACCTGAAAACTTGCAGGTAAAAATTTTTCAGTATTTGTAACAATTTGAGACTGGGGCATCTGGGAAATTTGAAAAAAAGAGTTTTGCAAGGCCTGTTTCATAAAGGGAGTTGAAAATCAAATACTAATTTATTAAACTTCAAAGAAAATTAGCATTTACTTAATTTTATATCCAATTATTGAAAAAAATCCCTTTTATAAAAAACATTTTACCATTCTTATCAAGCTCTCACTAAATTCAACCAATAAATAGTATCCATTATTAATTACAATTGCTTATTTAATTATACAGTAAAACTAAATTCGGAAATTTTAAAAGAAAATGCTTTTTTTTCAGCATATAAGAGGCTTAATCAAGTGCTATTTCATAATATTTTATAAATATATAGAAGAGGATAATACTTCACAAATGACAATAAATGAAACTTTTTCAAGAGGGTGGAAACGGTGTTGGTTTTAACCAATCCCAATAGCCACTCATAGATCGGTTAACCCCCTGTTCACATTTACACCCAAGTTACAGGTTTGAATAACTTGTTTTTTTTCTTTTCCATACCCAACGCCAACAACAAAAGTAATGTTACATTGTTAATAGATTTAAATTTGAAACAAAGTACTTAGCTTGGAATTAGCTGCAGGACAAATGAGATGACCAGGAGTACTTTTGATCACAAAAAAGTAAACTGCACACGCTCTGACTGAGAGTTGTAGCAGTGAAAATTCTATAGGCGAGGTTAATTAATGTTCTCGCGAAAGAAACCGCGTCGAAAGGTTGAAAGTCAGTAGTTATTTCAAAGGAGCGATTAAAAAAGAAAATAATTTATCTAAAAATTTTTTATCCGGCAGTAAAATTTTGGAATGAAGAATGAAAGGAAGGAATAGAGACATTATTCTGAGCAATGAAAAAATGCAGCTTTGTAGTATCTTTCAACACTCGCGCGCTTCGCTGCGTATTAATCAAACCATACAAATATGATCATTCGATTCTTTATCTGCCCCACCCTGGCAACTATCATTCAAATTAAATCTGCTGCAATACTTTGCCATATCAAGGCTAAACTTGATCATAACCGTAGGTTATAAGGCCTATTCACTACCAAAACGATCAAAAGAGTCGATGTTACTGGAAGTTTTCCGTTCTAACCACTTGAGAGCGCTTTAACGTTTCTCGAAATTGGTTGGTTGATTTGCTTCGGGTCTTCAAAATTCGCAGTACAGAGTGATTCGCAGTCCTTTTTCATTTAATAATTATTTAAAAGCCTTAAATTGGATTAGACTGTTATATATTTCTTTGTTGATAATAAAAATAAATAAATAGTAAAGCATATTTCTAATGATTATTTTTGAATTATATGAAATCAACCAACTAATGATTATTTTCCAGTCAGAAAAAATGCCATGAATGACAGATGGCTCTGGTAACTTTTAGAGAGCCTGTATACGAGAGAAAGGAGACAACTCGCTTAAAAGCGTCTCTGCGCATCCTTAAAACTGTCCAACCTGTCCAAACTGTATCATGCCGCTTGTCTCGCGTCCCATGCTAATCCTATGAAGGGAAACCTAACTCAGCCTGCGGCTAACAGAAAACGCTGTTTACCAATCTGCGCGCGCTATACCGATTTGTCGTCTCTTTCTCGTATACAGGCTCTCTAGTAACTTAAGCCTTCTCCGTAACATCGCTTTTTGCGTAATGCGCAAGCCTGATACAACACAGTTAATGCTTAATCCAGTTTAGCCTTGGCCATATCATCAGTCCGGCATATCATCAGATTGGTCTCTACCAGTGGCGGATCTACAGGGGGGGCTTTCGGGCTGAAGTCCCCCCCCAAAAAAAAAACGTCTAATATTTAACTAAGTTCGTCAAAACGCAAAAAATCTATATCCGAAATTCGGAAGAGGCGCACCAAAACGAGTTCAAAAAGTGGGCATTTTGACTTAAATTTCCGAAATTTTTCTGGGGGAGGACCCCCCAGACCCCCCTTTTAGTGGTTTCAGTGGGATAACTCATTACCTTTTCCGTATTACCATTAACAAGAAGATTCAATTGGATTATGAAAATTCTTAGTCCCCCCAAAACCAAATCCTGGATCCGCCACTGGTCTCTACTATAGTAATAAACAACAGTTGAATAAAGTGAAATGAATAAATGAATCAGGAGAGAAAGAGATCCCAATATTTTTAATTATGAGACGTCCTTTTTTTACATTTAGGGGTTTTAACTGCTTTCTGAAATGAAGGGTTTGGTGGATGAAGGGGCTATGTTACAAGGCCTGTCCCGAAAGTAACGAGACTGATTTCCAGTCAGAATTAGGGAATTCAGTCTCGTTACTTGCGGGACAGGCCTTGTAACATAACCCCTTCATCCACCAAGCCCTTCAAATGTGTATGATAGGTAAAAATAATTTTTTTAAAATTTCCACACATTTTTTTAGATGAGTTAACAATTTTCTCACAGACCACCAGTAGTCCGCGGGGGACATCCATAAATTACGTGAGGTCAAAAAGGAGGGGAGGGGTTTGGAAAAATCTCACCAAGGGGGGAGGGGGGTTGATTAAAATCTCACGTCAACTTCTTATTAGAAAATTATACGATTTTCTTTTTTTAAGTAGGAGAAAGGAATACACACAGACAAGATACTGCAAATTATTTTTAAAAAGTTATAGGTAATTTTCACGTGGGGGAGGGGGGTCCAGCAAAATCTCAACAAGGGGGAGGGAGGGTCCAGATTTTGGAAAAAAAACGCCTCACTTAATTTATGGATGTCCCCCGCGGATCACATATTCTATAATCGAACCACATATTCTCTTAATTTTTTAAATAATAAAGTGGTAATTGTTTTATATATGAATTGTACATGAGTTCAGTTGAGAATCATCAAATTTATTCTTTGGCACTGTATATTTGGACGGCCATTTTTCAACTAGGCACTGTATATTTGGACGGCTTTTTTTCAACTAAACTCTACTCTAATTTCCACGGCTAGGCTACAGCTCGGCGTTTCATTGGTTCAATCACTAAGCGCCGAGACTGCTACGTAATCACGAGACCTACAGCGCATGCGCCACTGGCCGTTTTGGCCGTCCAAATATACACTTCGTTTCAACTAAACTCTACTCTAATTTCCACGGCTCGGCGTTCCATTGGTTCCATCACTAAGCGCCGAGACTGCTACGTAATCACGAGACCTACAGCGCATGCGCCACTGGCCGTTTTGGCCGTCCAAATATACACTTCGTTATTCTTTTTACGTGTTGATATCACTTTTCACATTTTTCCTCTCAAAATCTAGGGAAACGATAAAAAGCTGGTTAGTACGCTCTTATGAAAAATTTTACTATAAAATTATAGGCGTTCAAGATCTTTCGACTGTTTTGTTTCATCAAAAGAATAGCGTAGCTTATTGTACAAACAAATACCAGTAATGTAATGAATAAATTTTGAACAATAGGTTGCTGCAATATACTGCTGTACTATTGGATGTTCAAAAGATGTTTCTTGGATGTCGCGACTATTCAGGCGCGATGGATGATTCTAACAAAAGATGTTCTTAAAAAAACTCCAGGGAATTTGGCCGGAAATGCTTCGCAGTGGAAAATATATAGAAAACTAATGGTTTATTAAAATTGTTCTTTTATAAAATTATCTATTTGGTGTTTTTATTTTCTTGTAAAATTTTTTTATATCTTTGAGGGAGATTTCTCTTATTTTCTATACCACTGGGTACACTGTAAGGTACTAAAAACGTATTGCAGTAGAATATTGTAGCAATAAGTTTTAAAGTTTTTTGTTTTTATTGACAGATTTCATTACAAACATTTATGTCATTTAATGTAGGTCAAAGCCAGGGTTGGCTGGACTGGACCCAATGGGTTTTTTCAAAAAATCCCATATGAAAAAAAAACCCTCATTTTGGATCCAATTTTTTTTCAAGAAAAATCAAGATTTTTGCAGTTTTAATATTGAAGAAAAACATTTAACGAAAAACATACCAAGAACTGCAGTTGAGTGGGGTTTTCAAAATTTTAACCAGGGTTCAATATTAAGGTTTTTTTCATTATTGAATAGGGTTTTTTTTTCAAAATTTAGGATATATTTAAAATATAAGTGTATTTTTTAAATTGAAACCAGGTTTCAATAATTAAGGGAGTGTTTTTCCAATTTCAGTGGGGTCTTTTTCATTACTGAATGTGTTTTTACAAAATTTAAGACGTTTTTTTAAATTTCAGTAGGTTTTTCAAAAAAAAACAACTGAACTATGGAAAAACTAACATTTTTTTGGCAGAACACATTTAATATAGAAAGAACTAAAATTTGAAAAAAACCCACTTACTATAAAGGAGAAAACCACTCAATTTTGACAAAAACCACATTTTTTCCGAAAAACCCCAGTTTTATATGTTTTTTTCAGGGTTTTATTGAAAAAACCTAAAAAAAACCCAACCTACTTGCGTTTTTTCAAAAAAACCCTGGTTTTTGCCAACCCTGGTAAAACAGAAATAAATTGTGGAAATTCCGGAAGATTTTTTTTCTCGTATTAAAATTTGTGTTTTCTTCAATCGCAGTTGCCTCAAAAAAATTTATCAAGTCTAACTCAGCAGGGAAGTTTCACAATTAATTAGGAAAAGTTCGGTGTTGGTACCTTGCTCCTAGACCTAGACTTTCAATCATACAACTGTTAAAAACGTTAACCAAATTTGTTTGACTAAAATAAGCTTACTTCAACGGACATACATGGGAAAACTAGAACCAGATTTTTATGTATGTATGACAACAATTTATAAACAATAATTTTCTTTATCAGATGATAACGAAACGAAGTAGTAGTTTCCGTTGTGAGAGTAACATGCATATAGGGATTTTAACAGTTTATATTTTTAAAATTTTGGCATGCTCATTTTTCTTTAGGCTCAAGAAAAATCTGTAAGCCAAAAGCATTAAATTTAATAAAAATGAACTGTAAAATCAGAGTTTGAAATTGATAATTGTTAAAACGGAGAAAAAACTTAAAATCCGGTCAAAATTTTTATTTGCTACTTTTAAAAATCGAGCAGCATTTTTCATCAATGTGATAAGCGTTTTGTAATTATA
Source organism: Tetragnatha versicolor (assembly GCA_024610705.1). Taxonomy (NCBI): domain Eukaryota; kingdom Metazoa; phylum Arthropoda; class Arachnida; order Araneae; family Tetragnathidae; genus Tetragnatha; species Tetragnatha versicolor. The sequence continues at coordinate 8,014,205 of JANDEH010000010.1, forward strand.
AAAGACAAAATTGCTTCGTAACCATTACTGGTTATCATAATTTTAAAAAGTATCTGTGATCAATATTTAGTGAGTATTATATTTTGCTCTAAAAAAATAAAAATCATTTCAGCCATGTGAAAAATCGCCAACAGAGATATTCCAAGTTAGAGTGAAGGTTATGGCGAGGAGTAAACAGTATGTTTGGACTTGCTTGAGTTTTATTCTTTGATCGAAACATTTTCATCATAAATTAATCATTACTATCGGAGTAAAACCGTATCGCTCAAAAGCAATCATTTTTAATCGGAACCAATGAAACTCAAAATCTGATGATTAGTTTTTTGCCTCCGACCAGGCCTGATTTTTAAATTCAATCAGAACACCTTGCGTTAGCAATCAAGCGTAATCATTAAATTCAATCATTACAACTTGCGTTAGATATCAAGCGTAATCATTAAATTCAAAATTAAATAAATTAATTAAATTCCCTGTTTAAAGTGTCAATCCATATCAAGTGATCAAGAGGTGGATGCTCAACCATTTTAAAATCAAATAATTTTTTGAGGGTTGATTCTTTCATCATTAAAGCGTCCAAAAACACTACCTTACCAAAAATACCAAAATGAATTTTTTACATATGGATGATACCCTAATGAGGCTTTACCTGTAAAAATTTCAGATTTTTCAACTTTGTTCCAACAGAGATATAGAGGGTCAAAGTTTGGATTTTTTTGAAATTTTCCAAATTTGGAGCCCTATAACTACAAAAAAGAACAAAATTTCAAGGTTGAATTTTTCAGAATATAGTCCAGTAAGATGGCTACACATTGCTTACAAAGACATTTGGAAAATATAGATCTTTTATGAATACTACTCCTTCAAAAATTGAAAAATCATCATATTTAAAGTTCAACTTATAGGCCGATTTTCGATATTTGGGACACGATTTCTTACAAACGCAAAATTCGGCATTTTTCGTAGAACATCGATGGTTTCCATAAAAGTTCAAATAAAGATAAAAAATTAAAGATAGTGTTTTCGGACTCTAATGATGTAAGAATCAACCCTCAAAAATCATTTGATTTTAAAATGGTCGAGCGACCATTTCTGTTTTCACTTGATATGGATTGACCCTAAAATATTTTTTTTGGTTAAAACCTGGATCTTTTTTTTAATTTCCTTTCCTTTCATTTTCTTATTTCATGTAATAATTTAAGAACTATTCGCTTCACTTGAAAGGGCCAAGGCCCCTTAGTGAACAATTTATTGATTTTTTTCGCTAAATGGTGATGCACGATACTTACAGCTGTATTCACCACTAACTCAACCTAAGGTTATAATGGAATCAAGCTTTTTCGACAACTCTGATGGGTTTAAAATTTGTTTCCTTTTTTCAACTACCAGTTAGAAGTTCTTATTCAAGGTTAATCTCAGGTTAGGTTAGTGGTGAATATGGCCGTTACTGGTTACCATGTCAGAAGAATATATTATTATCTTGAAAAAATCCCTATATTCCTTCAACCCTTCCTAACGGCAATTGGATATATTACGCCAAGTCTTCACGCATTCCAACAATTTGGTATTTCTGTAATCAAAGCACATATTATATTTTCTAAACCCTTTAAAAAATAAAGTGGTGGTTGCTTCGAATATTAGTCGAGTTCAGTTGATAATCATCAGGTATACCTATTATTTTTTTCGTGTTTCACTTTTCACGTTTTCCCGCTTAAAACCTAGAGGAAATTATACAGATTATATTGTTTAGATCGCTGCCTGGGATATTTCCTTAAAACATTTAGGTATTTAATATCTTTAGAAAGTTTTGTTTCTTCAAAATAATTACGTCCCGGTGGTGTATGAACAACCACCAGTTAGATTATGAATAAATTTTTAACAATAGGTTGAACAGAAGGATAATTTCATACATCTTTATCAGAAGCGCACTGCGCCGAAGGCGCTTTATCTCCGCCTGAAATAACAATATGAGATTAAAGGGACATGAATTCAAACTTTTGCTTGAAGTTGGTCATGGTACCAATAAATATAACAAAGAAAAGAAGTGTGGGGGTGGGATAATTCATCATCATCAGGCGATTGGTAGAAAATAGTCATTAGTCAAAGTCAGTCTGAAATTAGTTGATATCAACAGGTGATAATATCAGGTGATTGGTGACGTCATCAGGGGGGATGCAGACGTTGGATAATCGTGGTGGTGGAGTATGGAAATTTATTTGCAGGACAAGAATCTGAATGGATCATTTGAACGTTGATTAGGGTGTTGGGGTGAGTTTGAACTGAGTGAAAGAAATGCTTGGATGTGTCTTCGATGAATTTAGAAAGGTCTTCGGTTTTGAGGTCAAGTTGTAGATCTTTGTTCCTGATATACCAGGGAGCGTCTGTGATACATCGGAGGATTTTATTTTGGAGAATTAGCAGTTTCTTCATGTTGGTGTTTGCAGCAGTAGCCCAGATAGGAGAAGCGTACGTGATTAGTGGTCTTAGGATCATTTTATAGAGAAGTACTTTGTTCTTTAAGGATAGCTTGGATCTTCTGTTTAGTAGAGTGTACATTAGATGGAGTTTTCTCTTGTATTTTTTGATTGTTTCTTCTATGTGTTTCTTGAAATTTAGTTTCACGTCAAAGTGGACGCCAAGATACTTGATAGATTTGATCCATTTTAGTTTGTCGTTGAAAAGCTGAAGTTGTCCTGGAAATTTGTTTTTCCGTTTTCATCTGAATATTATGGCTTGAGTTTTTGAGGTGTTTATGTCAATCTTCCAATTTTTGCACCAGTCTTCGATGTTAATAAGGGAGTTTTGGAGGTTTTTCCTGATTTTCGTTACTCGGTATTCTTGGGTGATGACCGCTGTATCGTCAGCAAAAAGGTGAAGGTAGGTGTTCGGGGTCTTGGGTATATCGTAGGTGAAGATATTGTAGAGTATGGGAGACAGAATAGCACCTTGTGGAGTACCAGCCTTGATGTTGAAGGGGATAAAGAGATCTTTTCCGATTCTGACTTTAAAAGCTCTATTGTGGAGGAAGGAGTGGATAATTCTAATAAGGTGTGGAGGAAACTTGAGGGCAATGAGTTTGTATAGAAGACCTTCATGCCAAACTCAATCAAAAGCCTTGGCAACGTCAAGGAAAACAGCACCGGTACATTTTTTATGGAGGAAGCCAGCGTTGATTGCGTTAGTCATTCTAAGTAGTTGGTGTATAGTGGAATGCTTTTCGCGGAAGCCAAATTGTTCAGGAGGAAGGATATTATTGATATTACAGTGTTGAAGGATGTGAGGGTAGAGAATTTTTTCGAAGATTTTGGAGAAGCTGTTGAGGAGGGAGATGGGTCTGTAGCTGGATGTTAAGTTCCTTGGTTGTCCTGGCTTTGGAATCATAATAACATTAGCAATTTTCCAAGCATCGGGAAAGTGGTTGAATCTAAGACAAGAATTGATTATCTTGGTTAAATTGGTTACAACATTATTGGGACAATTCTTGAGGGTGAGAAGGATAATTTCTTGTCGGAGCTCTATTATCAAGATAAGTTGTTCATGGGAAATGCGTGCGTATACATGCGTGTGTAATCCAAGTATTAGAAGTTTCTCTTTTTTTTTCTTAAAATTTAAGGCATGTGGAATAACGTTTCTGTTAAAGGAGTTACGCGATAGAAAAACCAAAGGAATGGTTATAATACATCACTTTTAAAACATTTCTTCAGAACATATTTCCAAAAATGTTTATCTATTTCAAAGTACAACACCAAGAATGTTAATTTAATCAACTCCCTACTTCTTCTTTAACCTAAATTCGAAGCACTTTATCTGATTAATTAGCAGTCCTCTTGAACTAGTAGTGACGAAAACGTAACAGTACCAGTGGTTGTTGAACGCGTGTGTTTAAAGATGTCAGGAGTGTACTACATTCATAATAATGAGGGAAAGAGGGAACGATAAAGCAAGAGAGTAAGTGAAGTTGAGAGAAAGAGGAAGAAATTGAATGTGTATAGCTGAAATATTTTACTGTGAAGGTGTTCCAGTCTAGTGCCGTATCCCAGTTATTTTCTCAACCTTTCATACTCAATGACCACAAAACATTTTACTAGATCAATAAAACCTGAAATCCTCCCACAGACCACAAGTCGAACTGATACGAAATCCATACTAGTGATTCTTAACCTTTTCATACTCAAGGACCACAAGATACTTTATCAAATCAATGAAACTTGCAATCCTCCAATGAACAACATGTGTCCCGTGGACCACAGATTAGGAGTGGTTCAAAATCCCAGCAAAAATAGAGCAACTGATTTATGTACTCTTTTTTATCTTTGAAAGTTTTAAAGCATACATATTATATGGAGCAATCCTATTCAGGTGTCACCTAAATGTCCCCAAATGTTGTTAATTAAAAATAGTGCTTTTATTTTAAGGGTCAAATTAAAAAAAATTTACGTTAGAGGACCTCCAGACACCCCTTTTTCGTTTAGAATTCCCCATTCTACACAAAATGGGAAACAAAATATTAACTACACCTAGATTCAAATCCTGGCTGTAAATTTTCTGACCAGCGACATTTTACCTATAATCAGGGTTCATTGTAGTCCTATATTTCTATTTTTTTACCTCTGTCCTATATATCCTATATTTTTCTACTTCTTAATTTGAATTATTAATTCGTCCGTATTCAAAAACGAGAAAACCTGACCATCTGAAATTTTTCTGACATCTATTTTTCGCGCTAAAGTCCTATACTTTCGTTATGAACCCTGTATGATGATGCGGGGCACAGAAATGGTTTGGGGCTAAAACCCGTCCATAAAGAAAAGTCCGGTTCCGGCCCGTCTAAATCCCTGCCAATTAGCATGTCGAGGCCTCCAAAAAAGCGACCCTGTTGGCGGGGTTGGCGGGCTTGGCAACCCTGGGTATTGGGGAAGCTGTCACCCGGCCCCGCTTTCTTTGCTGCGTGTTCCCCGGGATTATGATGATTATCATACAAACGGGAATTAATTACGCCCTCACACAGAAATTGAATATCGGCGTGGAATTCTTCTGGCTTTTCAAAGGACTTTGCATAGAATGGCATGGTGTCATTATTTTATATTCATATCGACTAACACCTGGGAGACTCGTTCTGTCACACTTTTCCCCCTTCGAAATTGATCTCAAAAAGGCGCACTCAAAGAGCATTTATTAAGAACGCTTTAAAAAGGATATTTATTCACTTGGCAAGAAGGGGAGATGAGTACTTTCGTTTTTGTTGGGTTTTTTCAGCGTTTAGCCTTACCAGGTTGGTGTGCCGGATTTCATTTAATTGAAAAGTAATTCCGGATATGATGGCTGAAGTTGTAAGTCTAGCCCCACTCCGATGGATGTGTTGCAGACACGCATAACGCTGAGTTGCCCCTTTATACACCTTTCTACTTATCCAGGCTATTATAACCAACTTGAATTAATTCAACCAGTAAAAAAAACGTTAAATTGTGCTTTTTTAAAGAGGATATATTTTTTCCTGTTATTTAAAAGAAATTTAAAAATTTTAAGGGGATATTAGTAAGTAATGTAAATTTCCATAAATTCTGTAAAATGGTGCTCTAAGACAAGTAAAAATCACAAAACACAATGTTTAGTATTTAACTTAGACAATTATCCACTTTTTTTCCACTCAAGAAAAGCATGGGACATTAAAAACTACATGAGCCCTATCATCGGCAATGAGGTCCAACCCTAGGGTCCCCATTAGGGTGTCTCAAAAAAAACCTTTTTTCGAAAAACCTTGCTCCCCAGGGCTTTTCCCATTCATTTTGGTCCCAAAAGATAGTGTGTGAAGTTTCAGCCCCCTAAGTTAACTCTAAGGTTTGCCTGTAGAGCCCCAAAGTTTGAAATAAGTGGAAAAATGACCAATTTTCAGAAATTTTAAAAATTATATTTTAAGATTGATGCTGCTATAAAACCAGTTTAAATGTGTCATTTAGGGCTTATTTTGGTGGAATATATTTATTTATGTGTATTAACTGTACCCTATAGCCCCTATAATTTAAGATTTAAACGTACTACTTCAGGACGTTGCACACGCCAAAGCTTATAATGCACTACCGGTGGACGAAATTAATTAAATCCGAATTTCTTCGAAGGAACTCCCTCAAATGATGCCATATGGGGCTAAAATGATATTATAAATAATTAAAACCAGTGAAATAACAGTTTTGAGCCCTTCCTCTGAGCTTTTAATGTAAAAAGTGCTTTTCTTCAAAATTTCTCGTTTCCAGCTGATGAAACCAAAAACTTAAACTAAAAAAGGGGTTTGTTGAACTTTTTTAGATGCCAAACATTGGAAAATTTATAGGGGTTTCCTTTTTTCTAGTAGAATTAAGTTTTAAACTCCACAGATAGGAAATGACATGGATATTTCCTATACCAGACGTGAAAATAGATTTTCTTTTTTCAAAGTTAGGAAAACAGTTTGATACTTGTGAATCTTGGTTGAAATGTTACAGAAAGAAATTTTTAATTCAAATTTTCCCCTAATACGTGAAAAGGAAGTAATTTTCCAAACTTAAAAAAGAAAATAGATTTTCACGTCTGGTATAGGAAATTTCCTTGTCATTTCCGATCTGTGCGCTCTAAGATTTAATTCTACTAATTAAAAATGGAAAACCCAAAAAAAGATTTCAAAGTTTGGTATCTAAAAAGTACAACAACCCCCTTTTTTTAGCATTAATTTTTGGTTTTATCAGCTGGAAACGAGAAATTTTGAAGAAAAGCACTTTTTACATTAAAAGCTCAGTGGAAGGTCCCAAAACTGTTATTTCACTGGTTTTTATAATTTGTAATATCATTTTAGCTCCAAATGGCATCTTTTGAGGGAGTTCCTTCGAAGAAATTCGGATTTAATTCATTTCGTCCACCGGTAGTGCATTATAAGCTTTGACGAGTGCAACGTCCCTAAGTAGTACGTTTTAATCTTAAATTATAGGGGCTGTAGGGTACAGTTAATACACATAAATAAATATATTCCACCAAAATAAGTCCTAAATGACACATTTAAACTGGTTTTATCGCAGCATCAATCTTAAAATATAATTTTTAAAATTTCTGAAAATTGGTCATTTTTTCCACTTATTTCAAACATTGGGGCTCTACAGGCAAACCCTAGAGTTAACTTAGGGGGCTGAAACTTCACACACAATCTTTTGGGACCAAAAGGAATGGGAAAAGCCCTGGGGAGCGAGTTTTTTCGAAAAAATGTTTTTTTTGAGACACCCTAGTCCCCATATTTGAGGGTCCCCTAAAAATATAGAGAAAAAATTGCTTTTCACATTTTCTGAAAATAAAAATATCCACAATAATTTTTGAACATTAAAAGAAAAATCTAAACTTTTTGTTATGTAACTAATTCTTGTTGCACGAAAGTAACAATCAGCTATAAAACTAGTTATTTATGAAAACATATGAGAGGGGCCCCTTCCTACAGACTGTGTACCTACTGTTCCAAATTTTCTAAATCGCACCCTGCTAAAACTCCTAATTAGGTCCAAACCCAGAACAAATAGTTTTGTTAAGGGAAGGAATTGAATATTAAGTTTTCTGCCGGAGGAAGAAATGAAGAACATGCATAATAGTATAAAAATGAAATTATTATACAATTTTGGAGATGACTTTTAATACTCCCTCCTTTCCTTATCTTTCAGTAACGACCTTGATCATAATTTCCCTACTTTTAACTTTGAAATATGTACAAATATTCAAAGTGTGCATAAATTTAAAAAAGTGAACTTTTAAAAACCTATAAAGTTCACTGTAACATTTTTTTCTCAAATAACAGCATTTAATTTAATGCAGCAAATGATTCACCCATCGGCCGCAAAAATAAAGGCACCTTTGTTTTCGACAGCTAGAAAACACTGATGTAATAAAACCGGAAAGTTATTACAAAATCTTTATGCTATCTGCTTTCCTTCAAAGGTGGCATCGAAAATAACAATTATTATTAATTTTTTCAATGTAAAAAATTAAAATTGAATACAGAATAACATAACACTCCAAGGGGATATAAAATAATCCCTTTCAAACGTATTATAAATTAATACATTAATTATAAAACGGAAAATTTAAAAAAACAGAAAAACTCCAAAAAAAACACAAAATTTGCTATCAAAAAGCTGAATATTGCTTAATCCTTCAATTATAGAGATTTATTTCGAAAATTGTTAAGTATGAAAAAAAACATTATGTCTCAATAGTAGCAATTTAAGAAATCTAAAACTTATTAGATTGATAATTTAGAAGTTTAAAGCATTTATTTAATATTTTTTATAGTAAAATCACATTATATTCCATTCCTTTTAAACACGCAATTGTTCTTAGTAAACCGAACAGGATTTCATATAGCCCCCTCGAAGCCGTTAACTTATTAAACTCGTTTCTCAGTTAGACCAAACACCTGAAATCGTGCCAACCAAATTGAAAATGCGGCTTCTAGAAAGCGGTAAAGAGCCTCTGATGAATGGATCTGCGGGTCAAATCTATTAACTGATGGGGTCAACCACTTTTCGCACCTTAGAAGAACGAATCCTCATTTGTGAAAGAAGCAATGAATCACGTTTTCACTTAATCTTCATTCCATTGAACTGAAGTCTGCTTATTTGCTTGGTTTGAATGTTACGGCTGCATTAAACCGTTTTCGAAGTTGATTTTTCTGGCTTTGTTTTTTATGCACCCTCCCGTTCAAAAATAACAGAAAAGCTAAAACTTTAAAAAAATTTTTTTTTAAAGAGTTTAATTTAGTTTGTCTGTGTTGCATTCTAAAACTTAATTCATCAAAAAATAGTGTTAGAAAAAAAGTTAAAAACATGGCGAGAAGTAACAATTACTTATGTGTGTAACCGATAAATTTAAAAATACTCGTGTGGAAGATAGTAGGTACTTGGGTTACTTACTTCGAATCCTCGTATCCTTTTTTTCATAAGTGTACAATCAACAAGGACAGGTTTTCCCCATTATGTTCATTTTAAATCGAGTATAAATCGTTTTGTTTTTCCTAAAAATTCATAGGAGTAAGATTACTTTATTTAGCATTCTGAATCTCTACTCTAAAAAAAAGTTTTTGGTGAACGGTTTCCAGAGAAAGGCTTTTTAATTACTGATCCGTATAACACATATTTGGTATCAAACTGTCCGGATTCTTTTGAGGATATGCAATAAGCCCTTAGAATTTCTAAAAAAAATCTCAATTTTAAAATATTTCCATTTTTTAGATTACGGATAAGGTTGCAGTTATAAAGCAAGAAACTATGAATTTTAAAACAATTGAAAACATATTTCACTGGCACACCGCCATTAAAATACCCAATATTAACACGAATTTAATAAATGCTATTGAGATTCTTTTTTAACAACAATATTTTATGTTTTTAAAATTCAAACGATTTTGATTAGATTCAAACCAATTCAAACTAATGTATTATTAATTTATCTTTTTATTTTTAAATAATGTATGCAAATGTTTATGTTTATCTTTGTTGTAGTGGCAACCCAATCATTTCTATATTTACAATACAATAAAAACACGCTTTTGGAAATTATTGGATATTACAATACCTTATTTAAAAATCCTTTTGAAAGTATGATTCTTAGGTAATAAAATATTTTAAATTTCATAATACCTAAGCGCAAAAGATCAAATATCACGGGTAGATGTTATAGAAGTAAAGATATAAAACGAAAATGTTTGCAGCCTAGAAATTTATAGGTGTTTGCTATGGAACTGCCACAACTTCGACGTTCGTTGTGAAGTTCAAGTGATTTGGGTTTTGCGAAGCAATTTGAAAGGTTCTGCGTCAGCAGTTAACGGGGGTTGGCGAGCGATAGCGAGCAGGGGGCGGTAGCTCCCTAGTTCTTAAAAAATTAAAATATTTTCTCACACAACTAATAATTAAAACTAAATTTTTGATTCCAAAAAATTTAAAATCCACAAATGTAAATATTTTAATTTTTTATTAATTTTTATTTTTTTATTTGCTGTAAATTTTAATTTTGTATAAATGTATCGTATTTTTTAAGCATATAGTGTTTATTTTTTCCTTTATGTGTGTTTATTTTCTTGTTTAAAATGTGTATTTTGTTTTATTATAGTACATTAAAGTGTTAATTTTCTTTCGGCTACCTGAAGGGGACTTTCCCCTTGGCTTGGCAGCTAATACGTATTTTTTTCTAATAATCGTTTGTGTATTTCTATGAATGTAAATAAAAGATTATTATTATTAGTATTAGTATTATTATTATTTAAAATTAAAAAAATGCATTTACATTTGGTTCAGTTCCATTCACTTCTTTTTATAATAGTGTAAATATTCAAAAAATATCCATTAATTTGTAAAAAAATTGACTAGCTTAATTTATTATTTGTCGAAATACGAAAAAAAGTATTTAATTTAATTTGATGTTGACTGGATAAATATTGAACTATTATAACAATTATCGTTTGTGAAAATAATTAGAAAAATGTTCTTTAATTTAATTTGAAGTTGAATGGGGATTGGATAGGAAGGGATTTAATTGCATTTAGTCATTAATATTTCTATATTGGTATTGGTAATAATAATAATAAGTCTTCCCGTCTTCTGACCTGGCGCCTCCTGGCGCCGTACAGGACCCGATGGTAGCCGGAGATGGAACGTTGGACGCTACGATGCCAATCCAGCCACCACGAGAGGAATCACATTTTCGTTGAGGTTTGGTGCCTCTTAAAATCATTTCACATTTGCGTTTACCGTAGTAGACTTATTGGCCACCTGTCGGGGTCGTCCCTTCCCCTTTATACTTGAATTTGGAACGTCACCCTTCGGCTAGGAAGACTGTGGTCCACCTCTGCTCTGCTCTATGTGTTGCGTCCCACTTTTATCAGTGAATATATGTACAAAGGTCGCTATCATTTTTCTTCAATCTATTCTTCTGTTTGGTTTTGGTCCATTACTCTTGCCTGTTCTTCCCTTACTATCCCGATGACGCATCGGAGAGTCCTTGGATTCCCAATTTGTTCCTTCAGTGTTCGGAATCTCCATTCTGGCATGTCTTTCCAGTTGATTTCATATCTTGGGCATTCTTGTAGGATATGGGCAAAAGAATTATCAACCCTGCAGAGGTCACATATAGCTTCTTTCCTATGGAATCTTTGTTGGTACGGTCCCTCGCATCCGTGTCCCGTTAGTATTTGGTTTACGTAATGGTTTCCGAGGATTCTTTTCAGCCTTACCCGAGGGTAATATTCGTACGTCTTCCTTCCAGTTTCTTCGTTATTCCATCTTTCTTGCCATTTCGAAAGTGCATCATCTCGCAGCACCTTCTTTACATGGCTGAAGGTGTATTTCACCTCTCTGTCCACTGTCATATGTCGGGTAGCTGCTTTTGCTCCTTGGTCCGCTAATTCATTTCCATGTATTCCGACATGTGCTTTTACCCAGTAAAAGGCAATTTCCGTTCCTTCTTCCTGTAGCCTCTTGATCTTTTCCCGTATCTGGTCTTTATTTCTAGTAATGCTGTTACCACAAATGAGTTTGATTGAGGACATAGAGTCCGAGATGACTCTGACCCGGTTATGTCCTCTAATCACAGGCAATCCTAGAGCTTCGTCAATGGCGAGTAGTTCTGCAGTTCCAACTGATGAGTGGTCCGGCAGTCTGCGTTCCACCTTTTCGATGATTTCTCCTTGTTTTAGCACTATGATTGCATAGCCTACTTGTCCTTTCAGTTTCGAGCCATCGGTATACACCGATAATTCGTTGTCTTCGGCTCTGCTTGGATCAAAGACATCCCATGCAAGTTGCTCTCTTTTCCATGGTTCTGTAAAGATCTTGTATGGATCTTCTATCTCTTCTCTGGAGATGTTCCTTCCTCCTTCGGTAAGGCCTTCGTTTCCATTTTTGATGTCGTACAAACTTTTCTGGATCCCCAGCTTTAAGTCGATGGGCATGACTCCAGCTAATACCTGCAGCGCACTCGTTGGGGCCGTTGCATAGGCTGAAGTGATGCATTTGAGTGCTACTCTCTGCGTTTTCAGGAGCTTTTGCTTCATTTTCTTCGTTTTGTTAAACCATATTTCTCCTGCATATGTTATCATCTTTTCTGTCGCGAATAGGTAAATACTTTTCCGGACTGATGGTCTGAGGCCCCATTCCACCTTGGCCTTGTTTCCGATCAGGTATTGTATTTTGCTGACCTTGCTGTGGATCTCGTCTAGATGTGCTCGCCAGGTCAAAAGTGGGTCGATTGTCAGTCCTAGGTACTTTAAGGTACTTGTATACTTGATGTTCTCTTCTCCCATCTTTATAGTGGGTTTTCGTGATACTTTTCCTATTATCGTGTAGCACGTCTTACTGGTGTTGATTTCGAGCTTGTTTTCTTTCACCCAGTCCTGAATCTTCTTCAGGGCTGGTTTGGCTTGCTCTGTAATGAGGTATGCTTTGGCGCTGCTGATGTGAACTAGCACATCGTCCGCGAAAGCTTGTAGAGTGATTTGATCCCCAAGATCGATTTCCAATAGATCATTTATTATTATCAGCCAGAGGATTGGCCCCAGGCTACTTCCTTGAGGAACTCCCACATCATAAGCATATTCGACTTCTTCAATGTTTACGGTGCGGTCCCTGAGGAAGTCCAAGATTAGATTCGTTATCCCAGTTTCAAGGTTCAAATTTACGATCTTGTTTGCCAGGGTAGACCAATCCACTGAGTTGAAAGCGTTTTTCAAGTCTATAGAGATTAGCGTACTTAGTTGTTTTCGTTCCTTGGTAGCTGCTATTCTTTCCGTCAGAGCTTTCAGTGCCTCCGAGGTACCTCTGAATTGCCTAAATCCGTATTGTCTGGTACTGATCAAGTTCCTGCTTTCCAAGTGGTAGACCAGTCGGTTAGTTACGATCTTGTCGAGCAGTTTGCCCCATGTAGGCAGCAAGCAAATTGGCCTGTAAGAGGAGGGCTGTTCCTTCGGTTTCCCTTTCTTGGGGATGAGTACTACCCTCGCTTTCTTCCATTCTTTGGGAAATGCATTTAGTTTCAGGCAAGCGTTGACTGCTCCCGTGATCAGTCCCGGTTTCCATCTATATATGTGTTGAAACACCTCAGCTGGTATGCCATCTATTCCTGGGGTTTTTCCTTTACGCGCTGCATCGATTGCCAGCTTTATTTCATTATTGCTTAAATGCAAGGTGTGATTCCCATAGGTCCAATTTTGTCCACTTGACCTCAGGGGGAAGTGGTAGTTGGCAATCATCTCCGTCGATTCCTGGTGATTTGTTGCCACTGTGCCGTCTGGTTTCTGGATTCCCGAAATCCTCTGCGTCGCTCTCTGGTCGTTCGTGATAACCTTGTAGTTTCTTCCAAAAATAGTGGACGTGGTGATTCTATCCACATAGTCTTTGAAGCTTTTTCTTTTTTCATTTGAGATCAGTTTTTTGTAATTAGCAAGCTCTCTTCTGTACAAAGACTTGAAATAATCCCTGGTCGTTCCGTCTTCCTTCTGGAATCTTCTTCTCAACGCTCTGACGGCAGAGCGTGCGCTTCGTATCTCAGGACTCCACCAGTGGCTTTGGCGCTTCGCCTTCTTCGACTTTAGTGTATGTTTGAGGGCTTTCCATATTCCTTCTTGGGTCACCCTCACCCAGTCATCCAGGCTATCTCTGCTGTCAATTCTGGTCAGTTCTTCAGTCTTAGTTTCGATGAATTCTTCAGCCTCCGTTTCAAAAAGTTGCCAGTTGATTCGTTGGCTAGGGATATTTTTGGTATGAGTCTTCTCTAGCTGCACTCCGATTTTTAAAACTAGACGGTTGTGTTCACTGGCTACAAAGTCATCGTTGATGGTCAATTCTAGATCTAGATTTCTAGTTATTGCTAGGTCAATCCAGCTTACTCCTCTGCTAGATTGAAAGGTGGGACACGAGTCGGACTGGTTGCAGATGTATAGTCCTTCAGCCACACAGAATCCCAGCATGATTTCACCTCGTTTATCCTGCGCCCTGTTGCCCCAGACCTCGGATTTGGCATTGAAGTCTCCGATGATGACAGTTTTTAGACTCGGGAGTCTATTTAGTAGAGTGGAAATTTTTACCAGTGAGTCCTCTAAGTCGTCGGTTGGAGCCACGTAGCATGAGATGCAGAGCAAATCGCCAATGCGAATGGAGACCAAGTCTCGCTCTGCAGTCACAATTTCATGAATAATTTCTCTCTTGATTATTATACAGCTCCTAGATCTGTAGTCAGTATTTACACTATTTACAACAGCATAGCCTTTTGGAACAAAGGGAATTGATCCATCTTTAAGGGTGTAAGGTTCATTTACTCCAACCAGGTCCGGCCTATCTCTAGTAATGTCTTGTTCCAGTTGCAGCTCTGCTACTCTGCCTTTTCCAACATTTATGTGCCAGAATGTGCTATTCTTGGCCATGTTTTAGCGAGGTGTAGTCGATTCTAGCTTTGGCTCGTTTGATTTCAATTTCGTATAATTTGCACTTGTTAAAGTCTGTACAGCTGTGCGCCATTGAAAGCTTTTCCCGCGGGTTGCGGTCGTTGAAAGCCTTGCAATTCATGCATTTAGGCCTACTTTTGCAATCAGTCCAGCCGTGGTCTGTGCTGCCGCAATTTGTGCAGTGTTGTTTTTCTTCTCTGCATAATTTACTGTTGTGGCCGAACCTCCCGCATTTATAGCATTGCAGTGGTCTTAGATATTCTTTGAGTTGCAGTATATGCCATCCTATTTTTGTTTTTCGTTTTTGATTTAAGTTTTTGAACAGCTCAGGATGGGTCTCAATGATTACGTGATCCGCTCCTTTTTTGTTGATTCTTCTGTAGGCTACTTTGATGTCGCTCTCTTCAAAGTCAGTGTGCTCTTTTAATACTGCTTCAACGACTTCCTCATTCGTTGTCTCCTTTTCCACCCCGTAGATGATTACTTGTGGTTTCCTCTTTTGAGGAATGACTACTTCCAGTTGCTTGTTAGCTTGGGCGTTTTCGCTAATCACTTTTTTGAGTTGGTCTATGTCATCCTTCTGTCTTGTCGTGACGAGCAGTCCGTTACGAACATTTTTAATGTTTGTTATATGGATGGTGTCAGTTCTGACATTTTGCTCCTTTAGTATTTCCCGCGGCAGGTTTTGTGTCCCATCCTTGGGGTATATGAGCACAACATGCTTTTCCTTCTTTTTCTTCGGCTCTGACGGCTTTCCTTGCGGTTTCTTCACTGCTTCTGCGTATGTTTCCACTCTATTTTGATTGTAGTCGACGGGCTTCATGGTTGTTCTTTCAGCTTCAAGTCTCGCAATTTGTTTGCCTTGCGTGATGACCATGCCGCAGAGTTGGGTAACGGCGTTCTTGATCTTTTTTAGTTTTCTCTTGTCTTGTATTATCGTTAGAGTATTGAAGATGTCCGCTTGGAGGTCGAGGACTTGTCTTTCGTCCACTATCTCCTCGACAGTATCGGCCTCCTCATTCTGTACCGGTTGTTCTGCAGTTTGTTGGTCCTCTATCGTTGCCATATTGGGCGGTTTAGGGTGCGTGTCCAGTATGTAGGATTGGTTTAGGAGAATAATCTCCGGGTTCTCTTATTTTTGGGCGTAGTCGCAATCTGATCTCTTTGTCTATACTTTCTGAAGCCTATCATTAAAGTGGGAAGCAAGACAACGACGTGCCACCGACGACCGACTGATTTATTATGGTTCTAGTGAATGCCCTTGAAATAGAATTTGGAATAAATTTAGAATGAATTTACGGCTAACAATGGGGTCGCATAAAGGGGAAAGCTCAGAGTCCAGAGGCAGCTAAATCGGATGACTTAGTGCCCGCAACTATATACACCAGCGGTTCTCAAACTGTGGTCCGCGGACCCCTGGGGGTCCGCGGCGCCTTCCTAGGGGGTCCGCGAGTTACCCTGAGAAATTCCTCAAGTTACTTTTAGAATTTCCCAAACAGTTTCAAAATTAGATGAAACACTAGTTTTAAGAGGTAAATTTCAAAAAGAATTTCTGGGAGAGAGCCCCCAGCCCCCTCGAAAATTTGACTTCAATGCATAATTTTTTCCTTGAAATTTCCAGACCATCACCCCAGAGACTTGGAGTAATTCAGGGGCGTATATAAGTGTGGGTGAAGGGGCCCTGCCCTCCTCCTGAAATTTTGATTTGGTGTATCAAAACAAGTTAAAACCCTGTTTTTTTTTCAAATCTCCAAAAATTTTCTGGGGGAGGACCCCCGAACCCCCTTTAGTACTTGGTACTTTATTATTAAATACTTTTTAAAAATAAGTTCATCAAAATTGAAATCCTACTTAAGAATATTATCTGAAATTCGGACGAAGTGAATCAAAACCAAGATTAAATCCTGCGCGTTTTGAGGGATAAATTTATCTAAAACTTTTCTGAGGATGACCCCCCAGATACCTTTTTGTTCTTATAACTCTATTATTATAAACTATTTTTTACATTAAGTTAATCAAAATGCAAATCTTTATTGGTATTGGTATTGGCAAACAGTTTGGGACCTGTTCTGGTTCTACGAGTAAATAAAAAATTGTGAAAGTGAGTTAAAAATTAAAATATTAATTATTGCAATTACTCCGGAGTTGCCTAGTCTACATGATGATTAAACACTATGGTCCTTCTAAAAATTTATGTTGTAGTTTTATGCACTTATCTTACTTAAAATGTGGGATAATTTATTTACAAGATTCCTAACATACATGCATAACATGCAAATTAAAAAACAAAAATAAAAATAAGAAATGCGTTTAGTGAACAAACAATCATAATTGAAAATTTATGCTAAAAAGTAAAGTAAGTTTTAATTAGTTTCAACTATTACTATTCAAAGCAGATCTTTGAGTTTATAGTAGTAGCAGTAGTTTTTGTAAATTTTTATGGATTACATTAGGTGCCATTTAACATTTTTTTATATTATACCATTTTATATATGCATGTATTTCAAATATATTTTAGTAAATATTGTCTGGTTTCTTTTTGCTAGTTTCGACGAAGATTGGATATTATGTTACTGAAATGTTCCGAGGTCATGGCCGAGGTGGTTTAAAAGATACCGGTATGTTTTATATTTTGATTGAATTTATCATTTATTCAAGTACCTTTTTTTTAAAGTTGTGAGTAAAAGCTTTTTCAGGAAAATTTACATTTTGAACAACCCAAATATATTACCTAGGCTTTTAAAAAGATTACTATGATGGGTTTGTATGGTTAATGTGTACTAAATATGTAAACTTCAGTACATAAAATACAAACTTTGGAAGACAACACTTTTATTTATGAACACAAAGGTTTAATAATACAATATGAATTTATCTCAAAATCAAATCCAAGTTTTGATTCCTGCTCTATGTTTTTAAATTTTTCCAAATACACAGATATTTTGTGTGTTTATTCCATTTAAACTATCATTTTTACTGGTCAGACTCATAGTCAACTAAAAACGTTTTAAGAAATTCTCACAAACAGCTGTTTATATAAGACTAGAACTGATACTCATCCACACTCATACAAAAACAAGTCAAAAATAAGCCTGATGTTTTTAAATAAATTTTGTCGCCGAATTCTAAAATCAACCATTATCGAAACTAATTTATTTTTGCTAGCGTTATAAGTTTTAATACCTTGTGGGAAGTATTACTTGTAATATCTACTTTCTTTTTTGTTGCATCTTTCTATTGGGATACGCGAAAAAATAATAATGATTGAAAATTAAAATTATTTCTTTAATTAATTTTTTACTTACAAGTTATATCTAAGCCACACATAATATTTCGTCCTTTCAACAGTGTAATCAATAAGAAAATTAAAAAAGAAAAATAATATTGATTAATAATTAAAAGTAAATACTACAACAAATTATTTATTTAATAAATTCTACAAGTTGTAAATTAGTAAGGAAGAGGGATAAGTTATTGACCTGTTACCGTGTTTAGCTACATGTAGCATTTAGTACGCTTTATTTTTCTGTTTAATGTGACTTAAATCATTTCATTAACAAATCATTTTTATTAGTTTAAATAATTGTAAAAGTTTTTAAAGAGTTTTCTACCTTTAGCCTATGTAGTTCTTATTCAATTTGATTATTAATGTTACACTACTTACACAAATGAAAAAGATAAACTTTAACAGCTACAAAAACTTTCAAAATAATACACTAAGTATTTCAAGCATTGATATTTCTACTTAGCACTTAAATTTTAAAAATCCGTACTTTTTATCTATTTTAAACCTTGCGAGATGATATTTTAGAAGAATCAAATCCATTTTTACTGTTTCTAAACATTTAACATGCTTCACTATTAAAAATAAAAGTTCAATGTTTTAGAGATAAAAGGAAAAACATAATAGGTGTTTTCAAAGAGATTTACATCAGAAAAAACCTTAAATTTTTTTAAAAAGTTATAAATATTAACATTTGCTTTAACTTGAAAACTTTATATCCTCAATAATAATTTGCTCATTCAAACAAAAAATACAGCTCACATACTTTGATCATAGTACTGGAAAACAATTTGCATCCAAAACTCAATTCAAAAATGTCTTAAAAATAGGATTACATAATTGGTAACTGAATTAACTAAAAAAAATCCTCATTATACACTTAACTATTGATATCTAAGTATTTTTTTCATGAAGTATTAAAAAAGGTATAATACGTGGAATTTAAGTTACAATTAAGAAATTAAAACGTTCTAGTAAATTGATATAGTATTTTGGGGAGACTTTTTGTAAGAAGTTATGCTTTACGTTTTCAGTTTTTCTCCAAACTTGCTCAAAGTCATTTGAAATATTTATCAGCGCAGACTCGTACAGTGGTCAACATATTTGGTACACATGGTTTTAGAAGTAATAGAATACCCAATTCGTTGAACAACCACTTGACCTTCTTTTTCTTCGGCTCTGACGGCTTTCCTTGCGGTTTCTTCACTGCTTCTGCGTATGTTTCCACTCTATTTTGATTGTAGTCGACGGGCTTCATGGTTGTTCTTTCAGCTTCAAGTCTCGCAATTTGTTTGCCTTGCGTGATGACCATGCCGCAGAGTTGGGTAACGGCGTTCTTGATCTTTTTTAGTTTTCTCTTGTCTTGTATTATCGTTAGAGTATTGAAGATGTCCGCTTGGAGGTCGAGGACTTGTCTTTCGTCCACTATCTCCTCGACAGTATCGGCCTCCTCATTCTGTACCGGTTGTTCTGCAGTTTGTTGGTCCTCTATCGTTGCCATATTGGGCGGTTTAGGGTGCGTGTCCAGTATGTAGGATTGGTTTAGGAGAATAATCTCCGGGTTCTCTTATTTTTGGGCGTAGTCGCAATCTGATCTCTTTGTCTATACTTTCTGAAGCCTATCATTAAAGTGGGAAGCAAGACAACGACGTGCCACCGACGACCGACTGATTTATTATGGTTCTAGTGAATGCCCTTGAAATAGAATTTGGAATAAATTTAGAATGAATTTACGGCTAACAATGGGGTCGCATAAAGGGGAAAGCTCAGAGTCCAGAGGCAGCTAAATCGGATGACTTAGTGCCCGCAACTATATACACCAGCGGTTCTCAAACTGTGGTCCGCGGACCCCTGGGGGTCCGCGGCGCCTTCCTAGGGGGTCCGCGAGTTACCCTGAGAAATTCCTCAAGTTACTTTTAGAATTTCCCAAACAGTTTCAAAATTAGATGAAACACTAGTTTTAAGAGGTAAATTTCAAAAAGAATTTCTGGGAGAGAGCCCCCAGCCCCCTCGAAAATTTGACTTCAATGCATAATTTTTTCCTTGAAATTTCCAGACCATCACCCCAGAGACTTGGAGTAATTCAGGGGCGTATATAAGTGTGGGTGAAGGGGCCCTGCCCTCCTCCTGAAATTTTGATTTGGTGTATCAAAACAAGTTAAAACCCTGTTTTTTTTTCAAATCTCCAAAAATTTTCTGGGGGAGGACCCCCGAACCCCCTTTAGTACTTGGTACTTTATTATTAAATACTTTTTAAAAATAAGTTCATCAAAATTGAAATCCTACTTAAGAATATTATCTGAAATTCGGACGAAGTGAATCAAAACCAAGATTAAATCCTGCGCGTTTTGAGGGATAAATTTATCTAAAACTTTTCTGAGGATGACCCCCCAGATACCTTTTTGTTCTTATAACTCTATTATTATAAACTATTTTTTACATTAAGTTAATCAAAATGCAAATCTTTATTGGTATTGGTATTGGCAAACAGTTTGGGACCTGTTCTGGTTCTACGAGTAAATAAAAAATTGTGAAAGTGAGTTAAAAATTAAAATATTAATTATTGCAATTACTCCGGAGTTGCCTAGTCTACATGATGATTAAACACTATGGTCCTTCTAAAAATTTATGTTGTAGTTTTATGCACTTATCTTACTTAAAATGTGGGATAATTTATTTACAAGATTCCTAACATACATGCATAACATGCAAATTAAAAAACAAAAATAAAAATAAGAAATGCGTTTAGTGAACAAACAATCATAATTGAAAATTTATGCTAAAAAGTAAAGTAAGTTTTAATTAGTTTCAACTATTACTATTCAAAGCAGATCTTTGAGTTTATAGTAGTAGCAGTAGTTTTTGTAAATTTTTATGGATTACATTAGGTGCCATTTAACATTTTTTTATATTATACCATTTTATATATGCATGTATTTCAAATATATTTTAGTAAATATTGTCTGGTTTCTTTTTGCTAGTTTCGACGAAGATTGGATATTATGTTACTGAAATGTTCCGAGGTCATGGCCGAGGTGGTTTAAAAGATACCGGTATGTTTTATATTTTGATTGAATTTATCATTTATTCAAGTACCTTTTTTTTAAAGTTGTGAGTAAAAGCTTTTTCAGGAAAATTTACATTTTGAACAACCCAAATATATTACCTAGGCTTTTAAAAAGATTACTATGATGGGTTTGTATGGTTAATGTGTACTAAATATGTAAACTTCAGTACATAAAATACAAACTTTGGAAGACAACACTTTTATTTATGAACACAAAGGTTTAATAATACAATATGAATTTATCTCAAAATCAAATCCAAGTTTTGATTCCTGCTCTATGTTTTTAAATTTTTCCAAATACACAGATATTTTGTGTGTTTATTCCATTTAAACTATCATTTTTACTGGTCAGACTCATAGTCAACTAAAAACGTTTTAAGAAATTCTCACAAACAGCTGTTTATATAAGACTAGAACTGATACTCATCCACACTCATACAAAAACAAGTCAAAAATAAGCCTGATGTTTTTAAATAAATTTTGTCGCCGAATTCTAAAATCAACCATTATCGAAACTAATTTATTTTTGCTAGCGTTATAAGTTTTAATACCTTGTGGGAAGTATTACTTGTAATATCTACTTTCTTTTTTGTTGCATCTTTCTATTGGGATACGCGAAAAAATAATAATGATTGAAAATTAAAATTATTTCTTTAATTAATTTTTTACTTACAAGTTATATCTAAGCCACACATAATATTTCGTCCTTTCAACAGTGTAATCAATAAGAAAATTAAAAAAGAAAAATAATATTGATTAATAATTAAAAGTAAATACTACAACAAATTATTTATTTAATAAATTCTACAAGTTGTAAATTAGTAAGGAAGAGGGATAAGTTATTGACCTGTTACCGTGTTTAGCTACATGTAGCATTTAGTACGCTTTATTTTTCTGTTTAATGTGACTTAAATCATTTCATTAACAAATCATTTTTATTAGTTTAAATAATTGTAAAAGTTTTTAAAGAGTTTTCTACCTTTAGCCTATGTAGTTCTTATTCAATTTGATTATTAATGTTACACTACTTACACAAATGAAAAAGATAAACTTTAACAGCTACAAAAACTTTCAAAATAATACACTAAGTATTTCAAGCATTGATATTTCTACTTAGCACTTAAATTTTAAAAATCCGTACTTTTTATCTATTTTAAACCTTGCGAGATGATATTTTAGAAGAATCAAATCCATTTTTACTGTTTCTAAACATTTAACATGCTTCACTATTAAAAATAAAAGTTCAATGTTTTAGAGATAAAAGGAAAAACATAATAGGTGTTTTCAAAGAGATTTACATCAGAAAAAACCTTAAATTTTTTTAAAAAGTTATAAATATTAACATTTGCTTTAACTTGAAAACTTTATATCCTCAATAATAATTTGCTCATTCAAACAAAAAATACAGCTCACATACTTTGATCATAGTACTGGAAAACAATTTGCATCCAAAACTCAATTCAAAAATGTCTTAAAAATAGGATTACATAATTGGTAACTGAATTAACTAAAAAAAATCCTCATTATACACTTAACTATTGATATCTAAGTATTTTTTTCATGAAGTATTAAAAAAGGTATAATACGTGGAATTTAAGTTACAATTAAGAAATTAAAACGTTCTAGTAAATTGATATAGTATTTTGGGGAGACTTTTTGTAAGAAGTTATGCTTTACGTTTTCAGTTTTTCTCCAAACTTGCTCAAAGTCATTTGAAATATTTATCAGCGCAGACTCGTACAGTGGTCAACATATTTGGTACACATGGTTTTAGAAGTAATAGAATACCCAATTCGTTGAACAACCACACAAATTTTTGTTCGTTGTTAACACAATTAATTGGTTATCTTGAAATGTACCTTGAGATATTATTCATCATTGAGAACTGGTATCTATGATCCTTCTTTTCACTGTACACAAGAATATTTTACTAATTAATTTAGTTTCGTTGTATGATGCACATTTGTATGATTAACGGAGATCTTTCACATAGCTTCAATTTCACCTCGTAGGATGCGATTCTTTTTCTATCACCAAACAAAAATCATTGGCATAGATTTAAGATGATGTGTGCTTCAAAATCAAGTTACTGTCACATTTCTTGTAGGAGAAATTAGTTTTATTAGTGAGCTTTTTAAGTTTGCACAGATATATCACGGTCACCAAACTTATTCATGAGAACAGGTTCAAGTGGATTCTGCCAACGGAGCTCAGTTTCTCGTAAAGAAATCTTAGCAAAGACTAGTCACCCAAGTGTCCAACTTTCACCTTGAACTTTGACTTCACGTAGATCGCCAGTTATCTTCCAGCTGCCTTTTCCAGCTGTTGATGCTGACTTCGAATGGCCATTCGGTTGACGTGAACTGGAATAGGTACGACGATCTTTGGAGCGTTGGGGTTCGGTCTACCTCCAGCAGAGAGTCCTGCCTTGACCCTCTTCCACTTGGCCCTTCGGTTCTGGAACCAGATCTTGACTTGGACCTCGCTAAGACTGAGGGCGTGGGCTATTTGGGAACGTTCAGTTAGAGAGAGGTACTTCTTGGAATGGAACTCCTTCTCCAGCTCCAACAGCTGGTCACTGGTGAAGGCAGTGCGCTTACGGCGGCCCTTAGGTCGGCCTTCGTCCGACGATTCGTCCGAAGACGCCTGACCTGAAAGAAAGACAACTTTGGTCACCCAGAGCAGTGAAAGGATCCTCTTCTAATCACTTAACTGCCGATAAAAAGTTATGCGATGAGATTCATCAGTTGATTCCATTCGTTACCCTGAAGTGGCTTGGGAGCACGAGTCCCTCAGATGGATGAACGTAAACGTGCAGTGGATAAACTAACTTCTGAACAAAGTTCTTGAGAAATAAGTTTTTTGAAGAAATGAAATGCTTCAGTTTATTTTTCCCATGGCTAAGAAAGTACTATATTCTTCAATATTTCGAAATAAATTTTTTTTGTGCGAAAACTATCTTAAAAATCCTAGGACCCTCTTAAAAAAGTCAAACATATACTGACCGCGCTTTAGTAGTTTTATAGCAGGGATTTCTAATCTAAAGTACAGCCAAAAACTAGCCTTCAACCAGGCTCCCGATATCTGGCTTTTTTAAACTCACAACGCGAGGTTATATTAGGAGAATGTGCAGCGGATGCGAAGGATGTTAAATTGGAAATGTTTTTCCAATATTAGAAAATTTAGTGGTTAGAATTTTAATGCATGAAATCATGGGACGACGAAGTCACAATTTTAAAACGAAAATTCCTCATTTACTTAATCCTGTTCTTTTCTTATGATCAGCTATTTAAGCCATGGCCTTTGACTTTTAAAGTGTTTAGAAGTCATTTTACGTAGAACTTTGTTTAGTACTCCAGTACTTAAGTAAATAAAATCGACCTTCAGGCTTATTCGGGAGACACCTGTCTCAACCTCAAAAACAAAAATTTTCCATTATATTTAGAGTACAATGTAGTTCAATGTAGTGCATTCACTTTGCACCTTGTCATCTTTAATTTCCTAATGTTATTTATTTTCTTTCATTCCTTTTTTTTTGTTTTTCAGCCCTCTCGAACGCAATTTGTAGCCTTTTTAATATAATACTGCAGTTTTCTGCAAAAGTATATCAGTATTCACATGATCCAACGAATAAATAACGAAAGATTTAAGTCAATCCAATACAAAAAATATTTTTAAAAAATTTGAACCTTTTTTATAATTTTAAGCTCATTTAGTTCATTTTAAAAAATTAAAGTACAGAATACATTATATTTTAAACCGAACACAATTTAACCCTCTAAAGCAGCGTTAGAAATTGGGAAAAAAATCCACTGGTCCCGCGGACCAGTGCTTTTCCAATCTTACTGGTCCGTAACAAAAATTACTGGTCCGACAAATAAAAAGGACAATCAATACTTGCAATAATAAGTTACCAGCTGTTAATATAAAATTTGTATAAAATAATTAATAAAAGGAAGTTATGAAAAGTAAGCAATAGCTCTAAATAATCAAATAATTTTGAAATACTTTTCTTGATTAAATAATATTTCACTAACTGACAAAATCCATTCAAAATCAACTGATAAATTCAAAAAATAAGAACATTTCTTAAATAAATGATATTGCACACAAATTAATACATAACTTAACTGGAGGGAGGGATATATTTTCACCACTGGTCCGGCGGACCAGTGAATTTCTGATTCCACTGGTCCGAACCGTTTTTTAGTTGTCCCGGACCAGCAATCCAGTACAATTTCGAACGCTGCTCTAAAGCCACTACCAGAAACAACTATGAAAAAATTATTTTTGCCTTAATCATGAAGATACAAATACCAAAAAAAAAGAGTTAAAAACCTGGTTTTTAGAGACAAATTTCCAAACATTTTCGGGGTAGGACCCCTCGTCCCCCCTTGGAACTATTTTTCTCACAACTTTTTTTTTAATATTAAGTTTATCCAAGTGCGAATCCTATCTAAAAATTTTTGTGAAAGGCTACATTGAACCTATTCAATATGCACGGGGGGAGAATTCGGAGTACGTACTCTTTCCCAGTGCAAAAATCTAGCTTTAGACCAGTGGTTCCCAACAGGTGGTCCGCGGACCACTGGTGGTCCGTGAGAAGATTTTTAAACTTATCCAAAAAATAGTTTTCCTTATTACAACACTTTTCAGGAAGTAGTAAAAAACCATGGATGCAAAAAAATCTTCTCTTTTATCCTATGAATCATATTTGTTCGTTTCACTTATTTTATTCAAAAGTAGTTTATTATATAGTAGATACGGGAAATGTGATTGATATGGCAAAGTACACATCAGATATCAGATGCGTTAAAACTGAGAGACGCCAGGGTGGGGCTAATAAAGAATCGAATGATCGAATTTTTACATGGTTTGATACGAAGTAAGCGTGGAAGTGTATCAAAGAGGGAATTTCTGATACAAATGAAATCAGTTTGTTCGAAGAAATAAGAAAAATTTATTGCTGGAAATGCGAAAGTTTTTGAGCACATAAATTATTTTCTTTTTTATTCGCTCCTTTGAAATAACTACTTACTTTCGACGCGGTTTCTTTCGGGAGAACATCAGTTAGCCTCACCTGTAGAATTTCCTGCACTCAGTGCATGCCAAGTTTACTTTTTTTGTGATCAACAGAATTCCTAGTCATCTCATCTGTCCTGCAGTTTAATTTCAAGTTAAGTACTTTCTTTCAAATTTAAATCTACTAATAATTTTCGTAATATTACTTTTGTTGTTGGTTATGAAAAAGAAAAAATAACTATTTTGTATTGATGTTTTTTAAACTTGTAACTTGGGTGTAGGTGTGAACCCTTCCAGGGTGAATAGATCCAAGAGCGGACACTGGGATTGATTAAAACTGTCATCATTTCCACTCAACTGAACAATTACATAAAAGATAAGTTACCAAGATAAAGTTACATAGTTAAGCCTCTCATGTGAGATAAATTTAAATTTTTATTTGTAAATTGCTTTGGAAATTTATATATTCCTGAAAAGAAAAATAATTTTCTTATAAAATTTCCTAATTTAGTTTACTGAATAAAAAACAATCGTAATTAATGTGAGAAAACTCCAGCTCTCAAGCGTCACCTCCAACCGTGGACCGGTTTCGCCCTTGTTATGGCTCATCAGCACGGTATAGGAAGGTAACGCAAGAGAGCGGAGGGAGAGCTTTTAGTCTAGCCGACTATAACGGAAAAAGTGGTGACTATTGACTAGTCCTCCACTATCTGCCGGAATGAACTGCGCATTCCATAGAACAGATTTAATTCCCGAAAGGACACAGGTATGAAAAGGGAGTATTTTACCACTACCTCTGGTTAGAGGAATATGTGAGAAAACTCCAGCTCTCAAGCGTCATCTCCAACCGTGGACCGGTTTCGCCCTTGTTAGGGCTCATCAGCACGGTATAGGAAGGTAACGCAAGATACATACATTAGGGTGTCCCTTATTTTAGAGAAAAAAAATTTTTTGCGAATTTGAAAACGATTACCCTCTATTCTTTTTATTAATGCTTTAGGCTATTCTGATACAAAATTTTATCCCTCTTCGATGATATTATCATGTGGAAAATCTTAATTAAAGTTGGTCAATTTGTCTGTTTTTGTCCTTTTTGTGACAGAATTTTTTTATTTTTGCGAATTTGAAAAGAGGTACCCTCTACTTTTTTTATAAATGCCTTGACCTAGTCAGATATAAAATTTCATCCCTCTACGATAATATTAACCCGTGCCGAATCTCAATTGAACATGGCCAAACAAGCCAATTACTCACAAAAAAGCCTAATACTCACCACTTTTTAAAATAAATGTTTTCTAAAATTTTTTTCCTGAAACAATCGTATGCTTTTCATAAAATTCTATCCCTTTACCGATAATATTAATCCATAGTCTTCTCTAAAGTATTCCAAAATTAGAGATTTTTGTTTGACCAAATTACTTCGATCTCTATCATTTCTAAGGCCTCGTTGTGTGCAATATCAAATAAATTATCCAAAGATGCAAGAAATTCCTCAGCCTTCCGTTTGTGAATAACTTGGGTTTTTGTTCTGTTTTTTTGAAGTTTTCGCCGAACATTATAAAGTTGAAAAACTTTCCTTACAGAGTTAGCAAATAATTTCGTCGGTATCCTTGCTGTCTCCCAAAAAATAATACATTCACGAACAGTTAATATGACACTTTGTTTAACAGAATGTTGAACTACACGAATGTTGTAAAACAGCACCGCAAGAATTTCTTGATTACTGGGTAACTTAGATCCAGTTATCTCATGACTCAAATTCCCAACTAAGTAAATTGATTTACCTTCAATGTGTGAACTTTTTATAACAGACATTGCTTCAAAGTGATCAAAATTTTGCACGAGTTAAAAACCTTATAAAAAAAGGAAAATAGCAGAAAAATAGTGGTGAGGGCGCGCGTTGGTAATTTGGGTTGTTTGACCATCTTCTATTGAGATTCGGCACGGGTTAATATTATTGTAGAGGGATGAAATTTTATATCTGACTAGGTCAAGGCATTTATAAAAAAAGTAGAGGGTACCTCTTTTCAAATTCGCAAAAATAAAAAAATTCTGTCACAAAAAGGACAAAAACAGACAAATTGACCAACTTTGATTAAGATTTTGCACATGATAATATCATCGTAAAGGGATAAAATTTTGTATCTGAATAGCCTATGGCATTAATAAAAAGAATAGAGGGTAATCGTTTTCAAATTCGCAAAAAAAATTTTTTCGGTAAAATAAGGGACACCCTAACATACATACATACATCTTTATTAGGAGCGCACAGCGCCGAAGGCGCTTTATCTCCGCCTGAAATAACAACATGAGATTAAAGGGACATGAATACAAATTTTTGCTTGAAGTTGGTCATGGTACCAATAAATATAACAAAGAAAAGAAGTGTGGAAGTGGGATTATTCATCATCATCAGGCGATTGGTAGAAAATAGTCAATAGTCAAAGTCAGTCTGAAATTAGTTAATATCAACAGGTGATAATATCAGGTGATTGGTGACGTCATCAGGGAGGATGCAGACGTTGGGTAATCGTGGTGGTGGAGTATGGAAATTTATTTGCAGGACTAGGATCTGAATGGATCATTTGAACATTGATTAGGGTGTTGGGGTGAGTTTGAACTGAGTGAAAGAAATGCTTGGATGTGTCTTCGATGAATTTAGAAAGGTCTTCGGTTTTGAGGTCAAGTTGTAGATCTTTGTTCCTGACATACCAGGGAGCGTCTGTGATACATCGGAGGATTTTGTTTTGGAGAATTAGCAGTTTCTTCATGTTGGTGTTTGCAGCAGTAGCCGAGATAGGAGAAGCGTACGTGATTAGTGGTCTTAGGATCATTTTATAGAGAAGTACTTTGTTCTTTAAGGATAGTTTGGATCTTCTTTTTAGTAGAGGGTACATTAGATGGAGTTTTCTCTTGTATTTTTTGATTGTTTCTTCTATGTGTTTCTTGAAATTTAGTTTCACGTCAAAGTGAACGCCAAGATACTTGATAGATTTGATCCATTTTAGTTTGTCGTTGAAAAGCTGAAGTTTTCCTGGAAATTTGTTTTTGCGTTTTCTTCTGAATATTATGGCTTGAGTTTTTGAAGTGTTTATGTCAATCTTCCAATTTTTGCACCAGTCTTCGATGTTAGTAAGGGAGTTTTGAAGGTTTTTCAGGTAACGCAAGAGAGCGGAGGGAGAGCTTTTAGTCTAGCCGACTATAACGGAAAAAGTGGTGACTATTGACTAGTCCTCCACTATCTGCCGGAATGAACTGCGCATTCCATAGAACAGATTTAATTCCCGAAAGGACACAGGTATGAAAAGGGAGTATTTTACCACTACCTCTGGTTAGAGGAATATGTGAGAAAACTCCAGCTCTCAAGCGTCACCTCCAACCTTTCGGGAATTAAATTAATTTGTGTCCTTTCGGGAATTAAATCTGTTCTATGGAATGCGCAGTTCATTCCGGCAGATAGTGGAGGACTAGTCAATAGTCACCACTTTTTCCGTTATAGTCGGCTAGACTAAAAGTTCTCCCTCCGCTCTCTTGCGTTACCTTCCTATACCGTGCTGATGAGCCCTAACAAGGGCGAAACCGGTCCACGGTTGGAGGTGACGCTTGAGAGCTGGAGTTTTCTCACATATTCCTCTAACCAGAGGTAGTGGTAAAATACTCCCTTTTCATACCTGTGTCCTTTCGGGAATTAAATCTGTTCTATGGAATGCGCAGTTCATTCCGGCAGATAGTGGAGGACTAGTCAATAGTCACCATTTTTTCCGTTATAGTCGGCTAGACTAAAAGCTCTCCCTCCGCTCTCTTGCGTTACCTTCCTATACCGTGCTGATGAGCCATAACAAGGGCGAAATCGGTCCACGGTTGGAGGTGACGCTTGAGAGCTGGAGTTTTCTCACATATTCCTCTAACCAGAGGTAGTGGTAAAATACTCCCTTTTCATAATCGTAATTAATAATGGATTTTATTTATTTGTTGAATTTCGTGAGATCTTGATAAGAATAGTTAAATGTTTTTTTATAAAAGGTATATTTATAAAAAAATTGATTTAAATTTGATTGTAAATTTGATTTGTAATTGAAAATTTGATTTAAAATTAATAATAGATTATTTGATTTTCAGTTCCAATTTAGAAACATGCTTAAAACTAGGTTTCTCTTACTTCATAAAAAAGACACAATTTAAGACCATCTGTGAGAATTGAATGCATTGAAAAAAAGGTTAAAATTTTGAAGATAAAGGTAGGGATAGAGATGGTCCGCGGAGGTTCAAATTTACGTGAAGTGGTCCGCGGGCATATTTGAGTTGGGAACCACTGCTTTAGACCCTAATCTATATCTATTTTATTCACCTTACTTTACTGTCACTCTGAGCAGCTAATATCCTAAAATTTTATATGCAGCCCTGCGGGAGTTTTGTGGTTTTCCATAGTGACCCTCAAGATCATTGGGTTGGCCACCCAACAGTAAAACCACTTTATTTCATCCGTATACAAAACAACAACCGAACAAACAGAACAGCCATTAAATAGAAAAAGAAATCAGTTACAATTTAAGGCTTGGTAATTCAATAAAATTAAAATAATTTATTAATAATTATTTACAGACTAAAATGAAATAAAACTAAAAAATCACAATTTGAAGTAAGGTGCTTCACTACAGTTATAAACACTATTTTTAAACCAAACATTTGTCTATATTTCCTTAAAAAAACATGTTCGAATGACGAGCTCGATGTCTTGGACAATTCTAGATTTTGAAGCATAGTTAGTGTGGCCCACGAATCTTTATATTAGAATACTAAATGTCACCCCTTGGCTAAAAACAAACTTGTAGCTTTAAGTACAATGCTGCAGATTTCTGCAAACAAAGCTATGATCACCAGTATATAGTATATTAAAATATTTTTACTATGGTTGTCCAATATCTTTGGACACAAGTTCCCAATTGATTGACGACGCATACTTAACCCAGGATATCCAGAGTATCTGGGGATGGTATCGGTATAAATGAATGTCCGTGTTAGTGGAATTAATGTTGATGAGATTGGAGGGGTTTACGTCAGCAATGAAACTAGAACCAATGAAACTAGATAGTCCTTTCATAAAAAATCCTTTTCAAAAAATATATTTCATATAAAAGTCCTTTTCATACTTATTACAAATTTTATCACCAAAACCGACGTTCAGTAATTTATTTGATATTAAAATCCACACAAAATGAATACCAATGAAATTTGTTTTCCTTGTGTGAACCGCTGCCATTCGCGTACAAGCATTCTTAAATTATTATTTTATTCAATTTTATACTCATTTCAATTGTATATTATTTCAGAGAGGTTTTATGTGCTTTAGTACTATGTTTTCAACTTGAATGTTTCTAAAAATTGTATTCCACCCGGGAGGATTTGGTGAGGAATGACTCTTATCATGTTTTCCAATGGAATATTCTCCCCTTAAACCAGTGGTTCCCAACTCAAATATGTCTGCGGACCACTTCACTTAAATTTGAACCTCTTGCGGACCATCCCTTATCCCCAACTTTATCTTTAAAATTTTAATTTTTTTTTCAATGCACACCTTCCTCACTGAGGGTCTGAAATTTGACCTTTTTCTGAAGTAAGGGAAACCAAGTCTTAAATATATGTTTCTACACGGAACTGAAAATCAAATAATCTATTAAACTTAAAAGAAAAGTTAACATATCTTTAATTTTATATAGTACAATTATTTAAAAATATGCCTTTTATAAAAGACATTTAACCATTCAGATAAAAAGCTCTCACAAAATTAAACAATTTAAATAGAATATATTATTAATAACGGTTGTTTATTTAATTCAGTAAAACTAAATTAGGAAATTTTATAATGAGTAATATTCTATATTATTAGTAGATTTAAATTTGAAACAAAGTACTTAGCTTTGAATTAAAACTGCGGGACCAATACATAATTCTGAGTAATGAAAAATGTATAGAACACAATTTGATTTACTACTGAGTTAAACCTATTTCACTTGTATCAGATGTTTCCTTTTTTCATACCTCGAGTTCTTCTAGGAGTCACTTTGCCTGACGATTGTATGCAATTTTTAGTATCTTTCAACACTTCCACGCTTCGATTCGAAAAAAAAGGAATGTGAAAGTCCAATCATTCGATTCTTTATTTGCCCCACCCTGGAGCCTTTCAGTTTTAATTCATCTTTGCCACTTTCTCGCGATGGTTGGTACGTGCATGGGCATAATCCCGGAGGGGACGGACATAGAATAATCCCGGGAGGGACGCGTCCCCCCCAATAATTGGGAACATTGTTTAAAAAAACTTAATTTTTAACTTTTAAGGAAAGACCGAAAATTTTCTGAATGTGTTTTTCCAACCTTTATTCATAAAGGATGGCACCAATTTACCACTGGCACCTAACATTAGGGTGTATCGAAAAAAACTTTTTTTTTATTTTGATGATGCCTTAGTGCGGAAAAGTTGTCTAAGGTGGCAGAGAGTACCTGTGAATTTTTTCAGAATTTTCGGATAATATCTTTAGGTGCCGCCAAGGCCCTAAAGGTCCCTATGTTAATCCAATGGAGCGCGCAAGCCAAGAAGGCCGAAAATTGGTTTTTCGCCCCTCATTTCTACCCTAATCACACGACGAATGTCTTCACTCGAGTTATGGACTCTATATGATCTAGGCTATCCGACAAAACTTGAATAATAGCCTAAATCTCTATATTATGTTGATTGTGGGCTCTGATTTGAACGAGAAAATACGCGATTTTCGACGAAATTGGAGCATACAAAAAAACGTAATATAGAGATTTAGGCTGTTATTCAAGTTTTTTCGGATAGCCTAGATCATATAGGGTCCATAACTCGAGTGAAGACATTCGTCGTGTGATTAGGGTAGAAATGAGGGGCGAAAAACCAATTTTCGGCCTTCTTGGCTTGCGCGCTCCATTGGATTAACATAGGGACCTTCAGGGCTTTGGCGGCACCTAAAGATATTATCCGAAAATTCTGAAAAAATTCACAGGTACTCTCTGCCACCTTAGACAACTTTTCCGCACTAAGGCATCATCAAAATAAAAAAAAAGTTTTTTTCGATACACCCTACCTAACATAGCACTTTTTCGAGAAAAAAATCCAGCAACAGCACTGATTGAAGCATAGAAATTTGGTTATGAAATTCTCTAATCATAACACTAAAAATGAGTTTGGCACTGTTTTAAAAATTCAAATTCCAAAAAAAAAATCTGGGGTTGGACCCCCAGACCCCCTTCTTAGTTGAAAGTTATAAACAATTATCAAAAATTTTTATAAAATTGATTCACAAAGTCACCTCAAAATCACTGGGCGGGGCTTAAGCGAAATAAAAGATTTTTATAATGGTAGTTAGTCAGGGTTTTGTAAAATACCTCTGTGGAGGAATCCTATGGAATGGGTACGTGCGTTAGTCGATAAACCTTAATCACCAGTAAATAGATACAAATTTTGAAAATAACTTCCTTGAGATCTACAAAAACTGTACTTAATATAATAATCAATCATTTTTCAAATCCTCAGAATTTTGAGTTTCTGTGGACAGGATGAATAGAAAGATTAGAGTTGTCTGGAGTGGCAATAAACTAAGAGGGTGGATAGGAATCAAGACGAACAATAAGTGGTATCACACTTAGTTTCTACTTTGTAATAAACAACAGTCGAATAAGTTAGTGAAATGAACAAAAGAATCACATAGGAGAGAACGCGAGAACCTAACATTTTTTTATTTAACATCTAAGGTCCATTTTTTGCATCTGTGGTTTTTTTACTTCTTTCTGGAATGTTTGATAAGGGAAACTTTTTTTAAATTTTCCACATTTTTTGGGGGTAAGTTTAAAAATCTTCTCACGGACCACCTCCGATGGCCTCATGGACCATCAGTGGTCCACGGAACACCTGTTGGGAACCACTGCCTTAAAGGAATCAATAAAATATAAATTGCTGTAGCTTCTATAGTTCTATAAAAACGCTTGAACATATCCTATATGTTTACTTAGCTCGCAATCGTTATGCATAGCAATTGTATATCCGTTACTAATCTCAAAATTTTAATTAATCAGAAGAGTCCTCGATTTCTAATTTGAGTAAATGCTTAAAATTGAGGGTGGTTAATTAAAATAATTTGTTTAGTTATAGATATGAGGAGAAAAACTTGCCGACATTATATTTTCAAAACTATTTTACAAGGTCAAAGGGTTTTCAATGAATTTTAAAACTAGTCCTACTTATTATATAAATTTCATCACCAAAGTCGATATTCAGTGATATACTTGACATTAATAACGTTCTAAACGTTTGATTTCACCGGGAAAATGATGCCATACACATACATACATCTATAATTCGGAGCGCGCAGCGCCGAAGGCGCTTTATCTCCGCCTGAAATAACATATGAGATTAAAGGGACATGAATACAAATTTTTGCTTGAAGTTGGTCATGGTACCAATTAATATAACAAAGAAAAGAAGTGTGGAAGTGGGATTAGTCATCATCATCAGGCGATTGGTAAAAAATAGTCATTAGTCAAAGTCAGTCTGAAATTAGTTAATATCAACAGGTGATAATATCAGGTGATTGGTGACGTCATCAGGGTGGATGCAGACGTTGGGTAATGGTGTTGGTGAAGTATGGAAATTTATTTACAGGACTAGGATCTGAATGGATCATTTGAAAGTTGATTAGGGTGTTGGGGTGAATTTGAACTGAGTGAAAGAAATGCTTGGATGTGTCTTCGATGAATTTAGAAAGGTTTTCGGTTTTGAGGTCAAGTTGCGGGTCTTTGTTCCTGATGTACCAGGGAGCATCTGTGATACATCGGAGGCTTTTATTTTGGAGAATTAACAGTTTCTTCATGTTGGTGTTTGCGTACTTTGTTCTTTAAGGATAGTTTGGATCGTCTGTTTAGTAGAGGGTACATTAGATGGAGTTTTCTCTTGTATTTTTTTGATTGTTTCTTCTAAGTGAATGATGCTATATTACTCCTATATAGTATATAATTATTTCTTTTTTTAATTTCTTATTGGTGGTTACTTGTTTACATATCCTTATTTTTAGGATATAACCAAAATAACATGTATTAACTTCTAAAATAACATTTTTAAGAAATTATAATACGATATTTATTTAATTTAAAGCTACATGTGTGTGTTTGATTATAGTATAATATATATATATATACCATACCTATATTATGAGAAATCTACTTTTGAAGAGAGTACTATGTTGGAGGGGTTGACTGGTGGGAGTAACCACCATGAGTCAACTCTAGTTACGCCACTGGACCTGATACGCGAGGCCTTTAGGTAACGATTGCATTTATTAATGGAAAAAAACTTTTTTCAAAAATTTTCATTAAAAATCCTTCGATATATGCCCAGCTAAAAATTGGTCTTAAAACAAGTATATATTGAAAGTTTTAAAGAAAGCTATATTTTTATAAAAAATATTTGAAAATCGTGACAAGACAATTCAAATGGAGTTTCTCTCATTTCATTTTGTGATATTAATAGATTGTTTTCCCCCAAAATCAACTCAATTTTTTTTACAAACTCAGTTTTTTAAGGTTGGTTCCCTTTCCTCTTTATAAACTCAGCGCTCCCCCTTTTCTACTGGTTTGAATACTTCAGGAAGTTTATGAAGACACCCTCGAACCTATTCCCCCGCCCCCCTGTGTTTTTGAATATAGTTTTAAATTAATCAACGGAAAAATAAATAAATAAACGGCTTAACATTTTACTTTAATCACCATAACTTAAATTAAAACGCAAAATTCATAATAAAATGTCGATCAGAAACACTTAATTTTTTTTAATAAATTTTGAAGTGGAATAAAAGTCGTTTTTCAACCCACTGTTTTCAGGAATATGAGGTAAAAGTAAACTTAATTGAATTTTAACTTGATAAAATGATATAGGACAATAAAATTTTTAATATATATTAATATTTAATTTTGTATACAAATATTATTTATATACAGGGTGATTCAGAATTCATCATCAATATTTGTTGGTTAGATAGAGGGGACTTAGACAAGCATATTTCGAATAGGAATGGGGATGGGTGCAGATACACACCGTTAAAGAGCTAGGACCTAATGTAGTGCGAGAGCATTACAAAAGGGCGTTTTTCCAAGGCCCAATTAACGAAACAAAACATAATAAAATGAAAAAAATTTATTGCATGATGTAAAGCAGTATCCGTACTAATTACACCATAAATTTGATAGAAATTGGACCACTTGATAAACCGTGGGGTGAGTTTTAAAACGTGCAATAATTAATCTTTTAGCCAAAGAATGGAGTTCCCTTAGTGTAATGGTTGGTATTTAGAAAAATGATGATCGGGGAAGGAATTTTCAATGATCATACAGAGACCCTTATTTGTTCAAAAAACTGTATGATCATTGAAAATTCCTTCCCCGATCATCATTTTTCTAAATACCATTACACTAGCACAAAATTAGCATTACCATTACACTAGGTTTAGGAAGTGGTCCAATTTCTATCAAATTTATGGTGTAAGTAGTACGGATACTGCTTTACCTCATTCAATAAATTTTTTCATTCTATTATGTTTTGTTTCGTTACACGGGCCTTAGTAAAACATCCTTTTGTAACGCTCTCGCACTACATTAGGTCCTAGCTCTTTAATGGGGCTAATGCGCCTCCCATTCCTATTCGAAATATGCTTATCTAGGTCCTCTCTACCTCCCCACCAAATATTTATGATGAATTCTGAATCACCCTGTATATCTAAAGAAATTGCTTTAATTCACCACCCTCAATTTTAGCCGTTACTCATACAAGAACTCGGGAACTCTTTTGATTAATTAAAAATCTGAGGTAAGTAACGGATATACAATCGCTTATGCATAACGATTGCGATTTAATTAAACTTATAGGATATTAGGAAATTTCAAGCGAACTATAGAAGCTACGCAATTTATATTTTATTGATGGAAAGAATATTCCAGTGGAAGAAAGAGACATGGTAAATAAAACTATGAGGTAATAAGAAAACCAGCATTTTCTCCCCACGAAAATTTATTTATCTTGTTTTTCTCTTTATTATATTGATATTTTATTGTCCTATTTCAATTATCAAGTTTAAATTCAATTTATTTACTTTTACTTCATATTCCTGAAAACAGTGGGTAAAATAAAAATTTTTACTCCACTTCAAATAATCGACATTCCACACGAATCATGCGACATTTCATATAATCGACTTTTCATATGAATTTTGCGTTTTAATTTAAGTTACGGTGGTTAAAGTAAAATATTAGGTCTTTTTTTATTTATTTTCTCAGAGATTAATTAAAAACTATATTGAAACACAGGGGGGTGGGGGAATAGGTTCAAGGGTGTTTTCATAAACTTCCTGAAGTATTCAAACCAGTAGAAAAGGGGGAGCGCTGAGATTATAAAGAGAAAAGGGAACCAACCTTAAAAAACTGAGTTTGCAAAAAAAAAATTGAGTTGATTTTGGGGGAGAATAACCTATTAGTATCACAAAATGAAAAGAGAGAAACTCTTTTTAAATTGTTTTGTCATGATTTTCAAATATTTTATGTTAAAATATAGCGTTCTTTAAAACTTTCAACTTGTACTTGTCTTATGACTAATTTTTAACTGGGCATATATCGAAATATTTTTAATGAAAATTTTTTAAATAAGTAATAAGTCAATTTTTCTTTAAGAAACAGAACATGGACCTGATTCAAAAATACTCAATATATTTTTTGACCATCAGGTGCCAAACACTATGATTGAATCGTCAATTTGAAAAAAGGAATAGGTTTAAAAACCATGTTTTGAGAAAATAAAAAAAACTAAACAAAAGTAATGGAATTTTCATTGTAAATCCAAAAACCTTTTTCAAACTGGTGATTCAATTGGGTAATGGTATTAAATAACTAAGTTCCCCCTAAGGAATATTAGGGTTCTAAGGAATATTAGGGTACTAAGGAAAGCTTAGGATAAGGAAGTGTCACTCACTGCTGGGCTTCTGGTGCTCCTGAGGGGGGAAGAGGAAGATCCCTCCGCAGAAGAGCGGGGGTCGGGCCATCAGGGCCTCGATGCTGAAGTCTGTGCTGGCCGGCTGCATGGGGCGGCTCTAAGGAAGCTGTTGGAGGGGAGTGCCCCACTCCAGCCAGGGTTGCCGACACCGAAACTTTTCCAAGCGCCAACCCTGACAGCCAAACCACTGGGGATGAGCGATCCGTTTAGAGCGAAAAGTCAGGGTTTTAACTCTAATTGCCCCTCAGGGGGGTGGGGGATACTTCCCCCCGTGTGATCGAATCTTTGAGTTCTTTGTCATGATTTCGTTTGAAACAGTGTTAGTCTATTAGACTTTTTCTTGATTCATTTTGATTTTTGCTTGTGGTCAAAGTTTGCATTCGTGATTGGTAGATGCAGTTACCTTTCATTATTTCATTTCCAAGTCTCTTTATTTTAAATATTATTGGAACCACGTAGTCAAAAAATAAATAATAGTGGTATTGATGGGGGATATTTTTAAGGTTGCACCCCTAAGTGGTATTAAGTAATTTATTTGGGAACAAGGCTAAAACAATTCAACGCACAATTATCTGGAATCTTTTTATGGTTAACTCTTAAGTTTAAATTCGCATTTCGAATAAACCTCAACTCAAGTACTTCTTTTGACAACTTTTTGTCTTTTATTTAGAGGGATAAACGAATGAATTTCTTACAATGCTTATAAAGCTTAAACTGATACTTTTATAATTTATATATTTTCAATATTAAACTTGTAAAACTTCGTTTTATTTTTAAACCAATTGGGTACTTCATTTAACTGTGTTTCGGGTAAATCTGAATATAAATTTTATTCTGTGACAAAAATGTATTCAAGGTTTAAGTAGAAAACGTTTTTAATTTTTTTGAGATCGAAAAAAGAATAATTTTTAATTAAAAATTTTAAATTAACGAAGTTAAGGAATTTTGTCCCTGGGAGCAGAGGTCCCAAAATATTTTATAATCAGACTTTTTTAAATTTCAAAGGTTCGTAAAAGTTTTTTCGATTATCATTACATCGATTTCTTATTATTAACTTTTTAATAAAAACACGAATATTAAGTTATAAAAAAGCAAAATAAATCATATCATATTTATTTTTTAAGGGGTCATCCATAAATTACGTGAGGTCAAAAAGGGGGGGAGGGGTTTGGAAAAATCTCACCAAATCTCACCAAGGGGGGAGGGGGGGTCGATTAAAATCTCACGTCAACTTTTTAAGTTAGAAATTAAACAACTTTTTTAAGTATGAGAAACTATTTTTAGGCGGAAAATGTCCTTTTTCCCCCACATCATTAATAATGGAAAAGTTTTAGGTGTGTGAAGTACAAAATGCAAACAAATAGGATAGAAAATTATTTTTAAAGGTTGTAGGTAAATCTCACGTGGGGGGAGGGGGGGTCCAGCAAAATCTCACTAAATCTCACCAAGGGGGGAGGGGGGTCCAGATTTTTGAAAAAACACCTCACGTAATTTATGGATGACCCCTAACTATTCCTTTTTTATATGTTTCTTGTCTCTTTTAATCATTGCGAATGTCCTACTAAACGGTAACCATCATAGACCAAGCGATCCCTAATGACTAAGAAGGCATTTTCTCTTGTGTTATGTTCGATGTGTACAATAAATAAACAATAAATTTAAAAATTATGTCACTCCTTTAAAAGTTAAAATTGCTGAAAGGATTTAATTAAATTCTAAAATTTATCGTAGGTCTCACCTCCACCCCTCAATCCCCCTACTTTGCTCTTTTCAAATGTAGAGAAATTGGATTCTCCTATACCTCGAATTCCCTTCTCTTCCCATCCCCCAATATACTGAATACCCCCATACTGAATCCCCACTCCCCCCTTTGATATTTGATTTATTGGAAACCAAGTCTCCCCCACATTAGTGAGGAATATAAATACGGAATTAATTCTCCCCTTTTCACCCTCCTTTTGACGATAATATTTGAACAATCAGCATGAAAACAACTTGATATTTTCCCATTCGTCGAATATTCGTCTAATTTTGTAACCACAAACCGAAAACAACCCGAAAAGTCCGGAAATATTTCCACGCGGCTGACATCGGCGTTTCTCCGTTGTTTTGTTTCTCCTTAGAAGAATCCGTTTGGGCGGTTTGAAGTCTTCCAAGTTTCTTGATTGGCCAGAGATGGGCGGGGCTTTGCATCTGATTCGCTGCTGCGTCTTAGAGCCGGGTTGCCTGAAAGAAAAGACCGCCAAAGACTCGAACAATGGGATCATGAGGAGACGTTCGTTCTACTACCCGAGTCTGGAATACCGAAATGTGCGGACAGTGCTGTAGCCAGAAAAAATTTCGGAGGGATCCTGAAATTTTGGAGGGATATGGGGTGATTTCTCTCCTATTCCATGAAAAAAATGAAAACGTCTGAATTGTAGAGGAGGAAATATATTTTCTTTACGTGTTAATAAGTTTTTTTGGAAGGGTGATTTTCTTAACACAGAATTTCTCATAATGTAATTCTTTAAATTAAAATCTAAATCTATGTCTAAGTTTTGTTTGTAAAACACACCTGTGAAATCCATTAATTACCTTATTTAATAAGCAATTTCTCCTTTTAAAAATATCTTTTTGAAACATTTTTGTATTTACTAGCCACTTTTATTGAGATTTCAAAATTAAAATTTTCACTTTAATTTGACTTATGTTACAAATTTAACAATGCTAAATAGATTACATTATAAATTTGATTATCTAAATATAAAAAAAAGTTATTTTTCTGTTATATGTACAGTTGTTCACTGTAAAAGGTGTTTTAAAAAATTGTTGAATTTATCGAAAAAAAACTGTCAGCTAGGACTCCAGTCTATACATCCATTTTTCACCAGATCTATTCTGGGTATTTTTTACACTTTCCTTTCTTAAGATTATTTCTACTCTATGTTATAAAACTTTAACTGTTTTAGCTGCTTACTTTCAGGAATTTTACAGATAAAACTTATTCATGTTATTGTTACAATTATATCCAGGGGTACGAACGAAAGAATTGCTATTATGCTGAACCATCTAGGTTAGGGTGTCCTTTATATTATAAGGGACACCCTAATCTAGGTAGGAGTAACTATAAAGTAGTAAGACAGTTGTTTTAATAGGCAACCTTAATTAATTAAAACCAGTTTGGGGACTACCAACACAATTAAAAGAAAACCGAAAAAACAGTTTTTATCTACAAAAAATATAGGTAACAATATAATTTCTGAAGGATTCAGATATTTTTACAGTGTATTAGTACAAATTTAAACAAAGTTTTTTTTAAAACACAAAATGGTTATTTTTTCTAAATATTGGTAAAAAAATGTATCAAGTTCCAAAATAAATGTTCCAAAATTAATTTTTAAATCATGAGAGTAATTCCTAAAATAACTTTAGTTAATAAGAGTTATTCTTAATTCGTTAATAAAATTACATTGATTTGGAAATTTATTCAAAATATTCTTTATTGATAACATTAAAATATTTTTTGATACTATAATTGAAATAGTTTGTAAAATAATCAATCTAAGATTGATTTCAAAAGTTGGAAATATGAATAAATTACTTCCGATTTAGTGGCCTTGTTCTAATATGATCAAATGGAATTTTCAAAATAGAACTTGTATTCTAAATAATACTGTTTAGTTCCAAATATTATTCAGCAGCAGTGAAAACTATAGTAAATAAGATTTTTTCAATGGGAAAACTAGATAGAACCTCTTATATGAAGATCATTCATAAAAATGTAAAAGGAAGACTAATATATGCCTCACAAAAACGATCGTGCTTAGAGCTTCTTGTATCAAAAGTATATCTAAGCTTTTAGTATTTATAGTTCTCACCTATTAACGTTTTTATAGCAGTTTATCCGTGTTATAATATTTCAGAAAGTAATTTTCCACCCATGAAACAGCTGGGCGATTTTCTTCTCAACAAAAAGCCCACTTGCACAGCATGCCCAAACTGCCCAAATTTTAATCTCCGTTTCGCACACACAAGTTTCAAGTGATTTCGTTTTAATACTGGTCTAAATCG
This sequence comes from Tetragnatha versicolor, assembly GCA_024610705.1. Classification (NCBI taxonomy): domain Eukaryota; kingdom Metazoa; phylum Arthropoda; class Arachnida; order Araneae; family Tetragnathidae; genus Tetragnatha; species Tetragnatha versicolor. The sequence goes on from JANDEH010000010.1 coordinate 8,056,116, forward strand.
CCCAGAGAATCAAATTGGAGTCTCGACTAAAAAAAGCGTTTAAATGGGCCGGCATAAGAAGGCTCGTTAAAGTTGTCGCTCCCTAAATGATTGGTGTCGAAAGTCATTTCAACAAGCTGAGGGGGCTATTAGCGATAGTTGGGGAGGGAAACTTTTTACGCTTAATCAGTCGTTAGATAGACGAGATAAGTAGGAGCAAAAGAATGACCGTTTAGCATAAGTCTCTTCCTTGCAAACACTTCGGAACCGGTGGTACCGTTTCGTAGAGGGAACGAACACTAAGTGAACAACGGCTAATAAGATAGAAACACTCAAGTAGCAGTCGATATTAACCGATATAGCCTAACATTTACATTGTGGCGATATTAAGATGGAATGATATCCGCTGATATCAAAATAATATTGGATTGTATGAAATGCTACTATATAGGGATCGTTGGATAATTTAGTTTATACCGCTCTTCTCTAATAAGGCCATCTCTTATAGAGCTTTTCACAACACGTGATTTGGCAGTAGCAGACCAAACAACCACCTAGCAACAGGTTTGGAGGACCAGGCGCATGCTCAGTGCATGCACAAGCACATGCTAAAGTTTTCCACCATACAGATGCCCTCCACGGTCGTGAAAATAACTGGTCCTGACGTCATCACGAAAAGCTCTAATTACGCTTAATTTATAACAACAAAAAGGCAAGTGTTTTGAAGGATTGATTCTGGGAAAGTTTCCGTTTTCTGATTACCTAATATTTTACTATAATATTTTTTTTTCTTTACTGAATACTTTTTTGGAAATTTGTTCCATAGAAATTTTAAACCAGGCGCTGTTATTACTTAAGCATTTTAAATATTTCAATTTATATTCTTCAAAATATAGTTTGAAACATTTTTAACATAATTTATTCTATTTACAAAGGTTCTACTTATCTTAAGTAGAACCTTTTAGGCAGTTTATAAAGCCAGTATTGCAATTTTCCATTTTTATCACAATTTTTGCATGCATCATAATTAATTCTTGAAAAAAGTCGTCATCGAATTAAAATATCTCTGAAAACGAGTTTCTTTGTCTCACAATTAAAATTACTTTTATTTCTAACAAAATATTAAAGAATTTACATAACTTTTACGGAATCCAAATAAAATTAGTCATATTTTACAACAAATATTTTGTCTTTATAGTACTAGAAAACCAAAAAATATATATGTATGACTTACACACATACTCATTTTACTGAACTTGGCTGTATACTACTCAATCCAAAAAAATCTATTTCGGCTTAAAAATAATTAATAATTTGTTACCCACTGCCCCTAACTCAGCAACATTGCATAAGACCTTCTAAGAGCCATCGGTAAATTGAATACCGCCCCCTTATAGTTTTTGCGAACACGTGTTCCTTATCGGTCCTTAATTATCCTATTAGGCTCGTTTGAGGCCGATCCATCAGCACAACCCCAGATGGGAGATCACAGCTGACGAATTAATGTTGCAAATGTTGTCTACTTCTATAGTCTTTATCTATATCTATATTTTATGTTATATCTTCTTATGTAGCATTTATTTTATAAGCAATGATATTGTTGGGGAAAGGGGAAATTTCTTAGCTTGTATTGCATTTCTTCTTTTAAAACCTACTCAAATTTAGTTTTACGGGAATCAATATAGAATTAAGTATGAAATATTTCATTTCCAGCTATATCTTTTTCTTTTTTATAAAAAAATAACCTGGCGTTTTTAAAATTTTGGTTTGGAGAACCTGGTTTTCTTTGCATTTACTGACATTGATTTGACGCGTATATGATTGATTTTTATGGAGGTTACTTTTTAAAACATAAATAGTGATTTTATATACCTGGAATTCCGTCCCGACCTTAATATAACAGTTGTAATTCTCTTTTTAGGAACTAAAATTTACCTAAGCCTCTTTTTTGTAAGCTCATTTTTCCATTTTCCCCGGTTTAATGGATGTCAGACAACGCTGAAAATCTTTTTTTCTTTTCCAAAATTTTAAAGGAATTTTTGGGATCGATTCTGATTGCAACAAGATGATTACATTATAATTAATGTATTTGTTATTGTATGAATGTATTCATTTATTTTATTTGTATGAATATTTTATTTCGAACATTTTCCATGAAGTATAAATGGAACTAATTAAAGGATACCTAAATATGTTACTTTAATTTGTAACATGCAACAATAGTAATCATTATTTTGCAGATGGAGGAAAATATAGAGATAAAATATAGAGTAAAAAACACTTTTCATGATGACATAATTTTGATTTCTTTTAAGATTTAACGTACTACAGTATAATCTCCATAAATCGAAACTAAAGGGAGCTCAAAATAAATTCGAGGTATCGAGTTTTCGAAATAAAAAGGCTATAGGTACCAAATATAAAATTAATTTTTATTTTACTTCAAGGAAAAAATCTTTTTTAAATTATAAAAATAAACAACAAATCAAATTTATTACAATAAACAAAGTACAAAACACTGTGACAAAAAAAGTATACAAAAAAAGAAAGAAGAGAGAAAAAAGGGAAAAAGTACAATGATCCATAAATTTTTATCCCAAAGGAGCAACTTGCTCGTCCATGGGTTACAGGAATTTCAAAAATAAATGTCTGATCAAAAACGGTGGATTAAAGATAAGATAAGTTAAATTAAGGATTACATCAAAGTTCGAGGTAACAAGGTTATACTGCATTTGAGTATTCACATCGAGCTTGTAAAAACGAGCTAATACGTAGGAGTTGGTATAGCTAACTATTTAGCGCCGATTATTACAGCAAACCTTAAATTTTTTCACTCTTAGAAAGCATCCAAATTAAATTTAAATTAAACAGCAGCAATACATCTTTTATCAATCACGATAAATGACCGAAAACTCTTCAAGGGGGGTCCTCCATCACTCAATCTCCGTGTTCACAGGTCAGACAATCTGTTTCTCCCGTCTCCCCTCAAACAATCCCCCAATTTGTTCACACCATCTAAAAAATCAATGTGCGCTCCCCTCTGCAACAGGGGAGGGGAGTGGAACAACAAAGGGGCGCGCGCCACGAATCATTCACTTAAAAGGGAAACATTTCACGGAGGTCGGCCCAGTCAAACGAAATCCATTCCCCCCATCTTTATGATTCCATTTCCCGCGATCTTTATGATTCCATTCAGAAGCTATGATAGATGGCTTCTTTAATGACCGGGATAATGTGTGGCCGCTTCTTCTTCTTTGAGGGGTCGGGTCATGACAAGGGTGATCAGTTGGGGAAGAAGATGCATGCAGGAAGCGTATCGTCCTGGATTGGTCACTTTATTTGCTGCATCGGAAAAGAGTCCTGTTGAATGACGTTAGTCATCCGTTGGAGTGGAATATATTAAGCGGTGGTTTGGGGAAAGAAATGAATGGGGAAGTTTCCGGGTTAGGGTCGGTTAATGGGATTTGAGAAATGAACATTTCTGGGGAAAAACATCTATAAAATATTCTTTTTAAATTTAAATACCTTTTATGTTTGAATGTAGGAAAGTAGTATGCCATACTGTAATTGAATCGTTAGTTTAAAAGGGAATAAGTACGAAAAATGGCACATTGACTTTTTGTGTGAAAAAAAATATCCAAGCTTCGATCTAGACATGATCAGTAAAGAGGAAAAAATAACTATCCCCTATCGTCAAATATAGCCCCTTGAGTTTGCGAAATCGATGTCTATTCATTAGGGTTACTTGGGGTAAGTGGGACACCCCCTAAAACTATAATATGTACAGTAGGGTGGCCCACTTTTCTATGGGAAAAAACAAAGTGTTATGAAATTGCCACGGCACCCCCTCAATTTTTTAGACCTACAAAGAAAACTATTTCGAAATAATAAGGAAACAAGAAACATAACTTACAACTTGCGTTCAAAAAAATAATTACCTAATACCCAAAACACGGAAAGAAATTTTTCTCAAAAACTATGCTTACTTATCCCCAAAATTTTTCAATAGCCTACCTATCCATATTAAAACAGAAATATCTCCATTAAAATTTAAAAAATTATTAAAACTGTTTATATACTCCATAGAAAATATCGAGGATAATTTTTAATTTTTTTCTCTAGCACTTTATCCCTGAAGCTCACCCAACAGCATTTTCACTTGCCATATTTTTCAGTATTTTTTTTCATCTATTCATGTGTATTTTTTTTGTTCTTGTATTTTATTTTATATAGTAATTTTTTTTGTATATTGTGTTTTTTTATGTTTTTCATTTTATATAAAATATATAATTTCACCTGTATGAGGTGATCTCACCTCCTTGGTGATTTAAAAGAAAGTGTCTTCCCTTTTTTGTATTCTTTTTGTAATCTTTGTTTAAATTGTAATAAAGTTGTTTGTTGTTGTTGTTTGGGCTCTGTACCTTAATTAGAAAGCGATGACCAAGAGGAGTGAAAAGGTCCAAATTCGAATATTTTTATACAAAACAACTAAAAAGCCAAAGATAAAACCATCTCATTTTGTTCATGATTTTTTATAGGAAACTACTAACGTTATGCATATAATGTTCCAGGTTTTGTTTTTTTATCACCTTTATTTTGGTTGTAGTAATTGTCTAATGTCCAAAGAACTTCTGTAAAGTTTTTTTTCTTGCATTTTTAAACAGCTAATAACTCTAGAACTATACAACTTAAAAACCTGAAATTAGTTCCATTTTGTTTGTAAAGTTTTTGTCTTTCATTTAAAATGCATCATGACCATCATTTTCAAAAAATATTTTTCAAAATTTAAAAAAAGTGAAAAAAAATTAACGAAGAAATTTTTTTTTAAATTTTTTTTTGAAAAAATATTAAAAGCCTTTTAACTCTTAAAATGAACATTACTACCAAATTTCAAGTTGAAAATAAAATTTAATCATGTATAAAAAAATAAAAATACTTGAAATTTAGGTAAGTTCCTAAACTATCCCTAAAATTATACAGCAAGAGCGATTCACTAATGGAAAATTCATAAAATCACTTGATGGTGTCCATATGACTTAAACCATGCAAAAAATGTAAAATGAAAAAAAAATTCCATTAATTTTTTTTCATTTTTTATTTATTTTGAAAAAAAAATTACCTTGATTTACTTTAATTAATTGAACTTTTTGGTCAAGATTCACATTAAATCAAAGACAAAAATTAACAAACAAAATGGGACTAATTTCATGTTTTTAAGTTGTATAGTTCTAGAGTTATTAGCTGTTTAATAATGCAGGAAAAGCAACTTTACAAAAGTTCTCTGGACATTAGAAAATTACTACAAAAAAATAAAGGTGATAAAAAAAACCCTGGAACATTATATCTATTAAGTTAGTAGTTTTTTATAAAAAAAATTATAAACAAAATGAGAGGGTTTGTTAAGTTAATTCAATTTGCATGCATTACTCCTGAAAATTCCTAAGAATTATGTTTATATCTAATTGTTTTTACTTTTAAAAAGTCAAATCAAAGTAAATTAAAAGTTTTAGAACATAAAAATTTGGATATAAACACATTTCTTAGGAATATTCAGTTAAAATTCATGCAAATTGAATTAACTTAAAGTTGAAAATTAGCTCTGTAAGGTTTAGTACCGAATCTGTTAATTGTTGTATTTTCAGAAGTTTATGTGACATATTTTACTTGTTTTAAGTCATATGAACACCCTCAAGCGAGTTTATGAATTTTCCATGAGTGAATCGCTCTTGCTTTATAATTTTGGGGATTGTTATGGAATTTGCCTAAATTTCGAAATTTTTATTTTTTTATGCATGATTATATTTTATTTTCAACTTGAAATTTGGTAGTAATGTTCATTTTATGAGTCAAAAGGCTTTTAAATTTTTTTCAAAAAAAATTTCAAAAAAAAATTATTTATGAAATTTTTTTCACTTGTTTTAAATTTTGAAAACAACTTTTTTAAAATTATGGTCATGATGCACATCAAATCAAAGATAAAAAATTTACGAACCGAATGGGGCTAATTTCAGGTTTTTAAGTTGTATAGTTCTAGAGTTATTAGCTGTTTAAAAATGCTGGAAAAACAACTTTACAAGATTTCTTTGAACATTAAAAAATTATATCTAACGAAGCAAGAGTGATAAAAGAATGGAACCTAAGACATTATGTCTATCACTATATTAGTTTCTCATAAAAAAATCATGAACAATATTTGAGTTTAATCTTTGTTTTTTTTTGTTGTTTTGTAAAAAAGTCATCCATTTTTTCGAACTTTAAGTGCGATGCGGGAGCCTAAGATATTATCCATTCGAAAAAATATTTTACACCGTCCTTATTGGACCCAATTGGCACCCTTTCCGCGCTATTAGGACATAATTAAAAAATAAAGTGTGTTTTCGACCCACCCTAACATACATACATACATACATACACACAGACATTCATTTTTATATATAGATTCGAATTTCGATTTTTTCACTCCTCTTGGTCATCGACTTCTAACTTGAATACAGATTTGAAATTTTGGCTGTGAGCTTCTATTAGCTGTTCGAAAAAAAGTAGAGGGTTCCCAGAACTCTACCTGAAAAAAGTTTTTGGGCCACCCTATTGACCATCTTCAATATAGATTTGGCACTGGTTTATATTATCGTAGAGGGGTGAAATTTTATATCTGAATAGGTCAAGGCATTTATAAAAAAAGGAGAGGGTGTCTATTTTCAATTTCGCAGAGAGAAAAAATTCTGTCGTAAAAGAGACACATTGACCATCTTTAATTAAGATTTTGCACCGGTTAGCATCATCGTGGAAGGATAAAATTTTATATCAGAATAGGTCAAGGCATTTATGAAAAAAAGTAGAGCGTAACTGTTTTCAAATTCGCAAGAAAAATTGTTTTAGTCATATAAGGGACACCCTAATATATATAATACTAAAATCCCACACATGTAGCTTTAAATTAAATATATTATATTTTTATAAATGTTATTTTGGTTATGGGGGAGAGTGGGGAACCTTGGGGTTGCGTCTGAAAAGTTGAGTGTCTCAAGATGCCCCACCCTCCCCTATCCTAAAAATAAGAGTATGCATATAAATAACCACCAATAATAAAATCAAAAAAAGAAATACCTATACTATACAGGAGTAAGACATGCAATAGGTACTTGGAAGCAGTTTTAAGTAAGTCACCGGAAGCATGCTTCGGTGATAAAATTTGTAATAAGTTTAACAAGGACTTTTCAACACGCTTTTATATGGGAAACTGTTTTGACTGTTGATAATAGTGAAATAGTTTTAAAAATATCGTCAGAAAGTTTTTGTCCCCAAATTTGAAACAATATCAAAAAAATTTCTTTAACTCACACACCTCCCTCCATTTTAAGCAAAGATACTCAAACTACAACTCGGGGACTCTTCTTCTGACTAATTAAAAGTTTGAGATAAGAAGAGGATATAGGGTGTGTTACTTGGGGTACGTGAGACACTGGGGTAAGTGGGACACCCCCCTAAAACTATAATATGTACAGTAGGGTGGCCCATTCTTCTATGGGAAAAAACAAAGTGTTATGAAATTGCCACGGTACCCCCTCAATTTTTTAGACCTACAGAGAAAACTATTTTGGCAAAGTTTGGGCTCTGTACCTTAATTAGAAAGCGATGCCAAAGAGGAGTAAAAAAGTCCAAATTCGAAGATTTTTATACAAAACAACTAAAAAACCAAAGATAAAACCATCTCATTTTGTTCATGGTTTTTTTATAAGAAACTACTATCGTTATAGGTACAATGTTCCAGGTTTTGATTTTTTATCACCTTTATTTCCAGGCTCATTTTTTTAGTAATTTTATTTCCTTTCATTTGGTGTGCATCATAACCACCTTTTTCAAAAATTTAAAAAAATGAGAAAAAGTTAAATAATATTAAGAAATTTTAAAGCTTTTTAACTCCTTAAATAAACCTTTCTATCAAATTTCAAGTTGAAAATAAAAAAATTCATGGAGAAAAAATAAAAACCCTAAACACCCTCAAATAATACAACAATAGCTATTAATTAACATGGAAAATTCCCCTCCTCTTTGGCATCGACTTCTAATTCGAATACAGAGTTGAAATTTTGGCTATGAGGTTCTATTTTCTGTTCAAAAAAAGTAGAGGGTGCCCAGAACTCTACCAGAAAAAAGGAAATTTCACACTTACTAGCATTGATTATGTTACAGCTCGTCACACCGATGAGTTTTGCATATATTTGAGATTTGTTTAATTTTTTTAAAGATTATACAGGGTGATTTAGAAATAATCATCAAAAATTGGGGGGGAAGGTAGAGGGGCCCTAGAAAAGCATATTTCGAACAGGGATGGAGCCGTTAAAGACCGTTACCGTTAAAGAGCTAGGACCAAATGTAGTGCAAGCACGTTTCAAAAGGCCGTTTTAGAAGGCCCGTGTGACGAAACAAAACCTAAGAAAATGAAAAAAAAATCTATTGCATGAGGTACAGGAGTATCCGTACTTAAATCCTCAATGTGATAGAAATTGGACCACTTGCTAAACTGTGGGGTGAGTTTTAAAACGTGCAATATTAATATCTTAGTCACTCAAACAATGGAGTTCCCTTAATGGTATTTAGAAAAATGATGATCGGGGAAGGAATTTTCAATGATCAAACAGTTTCAATGATCAATGTTACGATCATTGAATATTCCTTCCCCGATCATCATTTTTCTAAATATCATTAAGGAACTCCATTCTTTGACTAAAAGATTAATATTGCATTTTTGAAACTCGCTCCACGGTTTAGAAAGTGGTTCAAATTCTATCGAATTTATGGTCTAAGTAGTAGGGGTACTTCCTTACCACATGCAATAGTTTTTTTTTCATTTCATTATGTTTTGTTTGGTCACACGGGCCTTTTGAAACGCGCTCGCACTACATTAGGTTCTAGCTCTTTAACGGTAAGGCTGCGCCCCACCATCACTATTCGAAATATGCTTGTCTAGGACCCCTCTACATCCCTCCCAATTATTGATGATTATTTCTGAATCAGCCTGTAGAACTATAGAAAAGCTATGCAATTTGTTTCATTGATTCCTTTAAGGGGGGAACATTCCAATGGAAAACATGGTAAGGGTCATTCACAAATCATCCAGGATGGTACACAGTTTGTAAGAACATTCAAGTTGAAAACATGGTGCTAGAGCACATAAAATTTCCCATCTATCTCAACACTTTTACTAACTTTTAATAGCAATCAAATTAGCCCAAAATCAGTAATCTGTGATTTCCGCAATCTTCAATACCTTATTACTTGAGTGTAAAGCCACAAATTAGCAAACTCATGCCATACATTTAAAAAAACTTTTTAATTATCATGGATGTATCGCTTTGCTTATATGATAAGATGCGCACTAAAGGGTTAAATGACTTAGGGGACATCCATAACTTACGTGAGGTCAAAAAGGGGGGGAGGGGTTTGGAAAAATCTCACCAAAACTCACCAAGGGGGGAGGGGGGTCGATTAAAATCTCACGTCAACTTAATACCCACAGATAAGATACTGTGGTGATTTTTAGGCGAAATAATGTCCTTTTCTCCAAGATCATTAATAATGGAAAAGTTTTAGGTGCTGTGAAGCACAAAATGCAAACGAATAGGATAGAAAATTATTTTTAAAGGTTGTAGGTAAATCTCACGTGGGGGGAGGGGGTCCAGCAAAATCTCACTAAATCTCACCAAGGGGGAGAGGGGTCCAGATTTTGGAAAAAACACCTCACGTAATTTATGGATGTCCCCTTATTGCTGAACATATTGTGCCCAATTAGAAAATATTTCGGTAAATCTGGGTATTTTTAATTTTTCTCTAAAATACGTGTGTTTTTACGATTTTTCAAAACATTATCCCTCTTGAGGCGGTAAAAGATGTTAATTGATGGGTCTAAAATTTTAGGACTTTGTGTCTGACCACAAATGGCAACTTTTCCGTGCTATTACGTTTTGATTACTCAAACTTCGGTTTTTTCGCTCCACCCTAATAAACGTATTCACTATAATTGTAAAAAATCCATTTCTTTCATTAAAAAATGTTTTTTAAAGTACAAGTCATTGTAACTTTGCACCATGTAAAACTGGAAAACTGATGTAAATAATTATCCAGACGCACCAAAGATTCCAAAAAAAGTTGAAGAGTAGATTTTAGGGTCATTCATACCAAGCACAAGTTTATAACTATAAAATTGCGTCTGAAAAGTTGAATGTTTCAAGATGCCCCACCCTCCCCTATCCTAAAAATAAGAGTATGCAAATAAATAACCACCAATAATAAAATCAAAAAAAGGAAATACCTATGCAATACAGAAGTAATATATGCACCCAATATCCCGGTGAATGTAAATAATTTTCTACTATTTTACGCTCAAGTAAATCACCGAACGTCTGCTTTGGTGATAAAATTTGAAATAAGTATAACAAGGACTTTTCTACACGCTTATACAGGGTGTCCCATAAATAATGGGTCGCACTTCTAGGGGGATAGTAGACACCTAGACGAGTCAGAATCACATAGGATTTAGGGGTCCCAGATCAAATCCCAGGGAGTTAAAAATGGAGCGACACCCCAAAAAAATATTGAAATATTCAATTTGTAGAAGAACTACTGTTGGTAAAAATTTAATTATGGTCTCAAAAGTTGTGCTTTAATATGATCTTTAAAATTATCTCAAAAGTCTTCACTTTAAAATTTGTTTTATTATGAAAAAAGTTAAAAAACCACTAAAAAATGTGAAAATTCTACCAAAACCTCATTTTGTATTTCGAAATCCTTTCTTTTGATTTTATAATCTGAAAGATCATAGTTGAAAACCCTTAAGGGGACGCAAGACATCTCTACAGCCAATATACGTGAAATTTAGCTTTACCAATTTCTTTCAGAAATATAATTAAAAATGCATTCCCATCTTTAAAAGTTTTACAGAAAGCAGTCAAGATACTGTAGTTTATATATAACACAAGAAAAATAAAAAAATTAAATATTTTAATATTTAAATTTATAGTTAAAATGGACTTAGTTTCTACGATACATATTGACTAAGTGTTGTTAAGGTACATTTAAAAAAAAACTACTGCACATTTACTTTAAAATTTGGACCAGCTATAGATTATAAGTTGATAGATAATAATAAGCATTCTTTTTGTTTTAGCTACACAACAATTAATTTAAAAAAATTTTAAAATTTAGGTTTCAAAAATCCATCAAATTTAAGACAAAAAAACCTTTTTTCTATCGAAATATAACTCTGATTGGTTATTCAGAGCTTATTATTTTAGAAATTAGTAAGGTTTATATGTAGGGAAAATTTGGAATCTCTAACTATAATAGATTTTTTTAAAGTGTACCAAAACATCAAAAAAATTGAAACTGAGAAAAATGGACTTAAAGTTTTAAAGGCCTGTAAAAAATGTTACAAATACAAAAGTAAACGCGTTTTTTGACGGCTTTTCATATTTCCAAACTACACATATTATATATTTTTGGAAAGGTTAGATTACATACTTTTTTAAAAGCAAAATTGGAAAATCGAAAATTTGATGCATTTTATGTCATGTGTCCCCTTAAGTCCAAAGTTTCACGTAAAAATCACCGATATTAAATGCTTTAGAGCATGTTAAAGCATGGTTTAAGTCCGTTTTTTGCGTCCGCAAAGTGCCGTTTTGGAAACGGCTATAGGAAACTAGTTTGCGCACGTAAAAAACGAACTTTAACAGGATCTCAAGCGTTTAATATTGATGATTTTTACGTGAAACTTTGGACTTAAGGGTTTACAACTATGATCTTTCAGATTAAAAAATCGAAAGAAAGGATTTCGAAATACAAAATAGGTTTTGGCAGAATTTTCACATTTTTTTGTGTTTTTTTAACTTTTTTCATAATAAAACAAATTTTAAAGTGAAGACTTTTGAGATAATTTTAAAGATCATATTAAACCACAATTTTTGAGACCATAATTAAATTTTTACTAGTAGTAGTTCTTCTACAAATTGAATTTTTCAATAATTTTTTGGGGGTGTCGCTCCATTTTTAACTCCCTGGGATTTGATCTGGGACCCCCAAATCCTATGTGATTCTGACTCGTCTAGGTGTCTACTATCCCCCCTAGAAGTGTGACCCATTATTTATGGGACACCCTGTATATGGGAAACTGTTCTGATTGTTCAAAATTGTGAAATAATTTTGAAAATATATTATCAGAAAGTTTATTTCGCCCCAAATTTTACAATATCAAAACAAATTTCTTTAACTCACCGCCCTCCATTTTAAGCAAAGATACTCAAACTACAACTCGGGGGACTCTTCTTCTGACTCATTAAAAATTTCAGATAAGTAGCGGATATACAATCGATATGTATAACGACTGCGACCTAATTAAATATAATTTACAAGATATTTTCAAGTGTTCATATAGAACTATAGAAGCTATGCAATTTTTTTATTGATTCCTTTAATGGGGGAACATTCCAGTGGAAAACATGGTAAGGGTCATTCCACTACAAATCATCCAGGGCGGTACACAATTTGTAAAACATTCAAGTTGAAAACAGTGCTAGAGAACATAAAATTTCTCGGACGTTATATATGATTGAAATGAACATAAAATTGCATAAGATAATAATTTAAGAATGCTCGTACAAATGGTAGTGGTTCAAACAATGAAAACAAATTTAACTGAAATTCATTTTTAAGAAACCAATTTATAGGGGGAAAAAGGTAAAAAAAATCAAGGAATATAAAGGGATCCCCAATAAAGATTCACTAATAAAGATATATCTATACTATTTAGGAGTTATACTGTCTTTAGGCTTAAACCGTCCCGGGCCTCGAAATAGCCCACTCGGCGATAGGGAAACCAAAGACGAAGCAAAGGCAACCCCACCCAGCCCGATGAAAAGCCGCAGCTATCGACACAGCCCAGGCGACATCTCACAGCGATTAAAGCAGCTATCGAATAACGATATAGCGTTAACGAATCGCCGCTATACTGGCTACTTTACTTTAGACCACCGAGTCTAGTTACCCCACAAGGGGTGAACCTTCTCAAGATCTTATTTTAGGAGTTATACAGGGTGTATCTGAAATGGTGCAGCAAACTTTCAGGGATGATAGTACTCATCAAGACAAACAAGAATTGATATAGAAAGGGGGGTCGCAAATGGGTTCTAAGGGGTGAAACCCCGGGGTGAAAATCACTTTACTATACCTAGACCCAACATTCATGACTATATCTGTAGTGGTTCAAAAGTTAAAGGGGTGGATAGTTATATATCTTAGGACACCCTGTATTATAGCTAAAAACATACTGTAACATAAAATCCACTTTAAAACAGAATCTGTATTTTTTGTAACTATAGCTTAGAAGCCAAACTTAGAGAATTTACTTTTGATGGGCAAAAGCAGTTTTTAACCTATACAGGGTGATTCAGAAATAATCATCAATAATTGGGGGGGGGAGGTAGAGGGGCCCTAGACAAGCATATTTCGAATAGGGATGGTGGGGCGCAGCCTTACAGTTAAAGAGCTAGGACCTAATGTAGTGCGAGCGCGTTTCAAAAGGTCGTTTTTAGAAGGCCCGTGTGACGAAACAAAACATAATAAAATGAAAAAATCTATTGCATGAGGTAAGGAAGTATCCCTACTACTTACACCATGAATTCGATAGAATTTGAACCACTTTCTAAACCGTGGAGTGAGTTTCAAAAGTGCAATACTAATCTTTTTGTCGAAAAATGGAGTTCCCTTAATGGTTTTTAGAAAAATGATGATCGGGGAAGGAATTTTCAATGATCAAAACATTGATCATTGAAACTGTTTGATCATTGAAAATTCCTTCTCCTATCATCATTTTTCTTAATACCATTAAGGGAACTCCATTGTTTGACTAAGAGATTAATATTGCACGTTTTAAAACTCACCCTGCGGTTCAGCAAGTGGTCCAATTTATATCAAATTGAGAATTTAAGTAGTACGGATACTCCTGTACCTCATGCAATAATGTTTTTCATTTTATTATGTTTTGTTTCGTCACACGGGCCTTCTAAAAACGGCCTTTTGAAAAGCGCTCGCACTACATTAGGTCATAGCTCTTTAACTGTAAGGCTGCGCCCCACCATCCCTATTCGAAATATGCTTGTCTAGGGCCCCTCTACCTCCCCCCAAATTATTGATGATTATTTCTGAATCCTCCTGTATTGTCTCAAATTGTAAACTTGTTTAATAAAAATTTAGCTAGACTAAGATCCCTGGTTAGAAGGCGGCTAACTACAATAAGGTCCGAGGTACAATTCTTTCCCCTACATAATTTCTTTTGTTTTATTTGTGCTTAGCCATTTTTCAGTTATAAAACTGAAAAATGACTCAAAACAAGAATTTACAGAAGAAATTTTGCTTCTTTGCATTAAAATTACTATGAAGGAAAAGAGCGTTTTACAGGAAAGGTCACGTATTGTTAGAAAAACAACATAACATCTATTAAATTCAACACAAAAATTAGCTTTCTTGCACACCATCTACTATAAAGGGAAAAGAAGTTTTACAGGATAGGTCATGCATTGTTAAAAAAACAACACAATCTCTCTCTAAAAGTTGAACTGAAACCACATGCATTTTATTCAGTTCTAAACTAAAAAGCGTTCCTCATGTATGATCACGATGAGCTAAATATTTTTTTTATTTAAATTAAAAGAGAGCTGAATACGAATGCACTTCATTTCACTTAAATAAAAAAATTAAATCACTTAAAACAATTAATTTCATTAATTATTTTATTAAAAAGAGGTAATTCTATCGGTTTTCACTTAAAAATCACAACTATATTCATTTACAAGGTGCCTATAATAAAACTAACGTTTTTAAAGAAAATTATCTACAAACGAATCTTATGTTAGAAAAAAATTAGAAATTTTGTACAGGGATGGGAGTTTGTTTAGCGAAGTAAAATATTAGTTTTTTTTTCACTTTACAAAAACAATTTTTTTTCGTACAGTTAAAAATAGCCCTCAAGGGTTTGTCTGAATGCCAAGTCAAAAATTTAAGTACTAGTACGGCTAACAAAGTAATTAATAATATTACTAAAAATGCGAAAATCATATATTGAACTGCTTTATTGATTTTAAAAGATAAAAAAATTTTATTATTTTTTAGGTTTCATTTAATTGAAATATTGCTGAAGGTCCACAAAAATTCAGAAAAAGAAAAGGGAATTTTGTATGGGCGCCATCTACCAGAGAAAACACAAACAGTATTTCATTACTTCTACTAAAACAAATTCCAATGATATTCTTATACCCTTAATAAAATCCTCTTAAAAATTTCAAATTTATTTTTACCAAAAGTTTCCCGAAATAGTTTTTTTAAATTGAGGTGAAAAGTTATGGATAAAGTAATAAATCAACCTAAATCGGGCATTATGAAGTTTATATCTTTTGAAGATTTGGGGCTACTGGAAGAAGGTTCCAATACTACTTACTTTTTCATGGATACTGCAGTTATTTAGGTATAGTATATAGTAATAAATCAATAATAACTTTTAAATCATCAGTTAAAAAATTAATAAACTGAAAAAAGAAAACGGAGTGCTAACTTTCAAACAATTTGAAACAGGTAATATTAAAACGATATTCTTTTAGAAAAATAATAAATTCGAATAAAACAACAAATCATTTAAAAATGAATTATTATAATATATCTTAATATTTTGCATTTCAATTTTCGCACACAAAATCTTGCCAACAGCAACTGGTTGGGTTTTTCCAGTCCACAACCAGTTTATTTCCCACATTTCCTCAGTCTTATTCCTCATACAGAATAATTTTATATGTGATTGATTGTAGCTTAAATATCCATGCTATTCTAGAAAAGTAATAGCTTTTAATATTTTTTAAAATTGAGTAAAAGAAAAATTAATTTTTAAAAAATCTAATTTAAATTACATTTTTCTCTAATCTTTTGATGAATTCAAAACAGGTGGGCCACACACAAAATCTAGAAATGTCCTTATTCAAACTTTTTAGAAATTAAGCACACAAAAGTTTTTGTATTTGAACACAAAGCACATTTAATCCTTTTGTTACATAAAACTTAGTTGCGATGTTCTAAAAATTTATATTCATATCAATTAGCCTTCAGTTCTCATATTCAAGTAGCCACCAAATTAAATCTAAAAAGGAAGAAATTCCCTTAAGCTCCAAACAACTTAATAAAAGCGAGGTAGGGTTAGCTGTATAGACCTCTCCCTTTTTAGTTAAATCTTATGTGCTAACTGTTGTGTATTTTTAGGCTAAACTAAGCAGCCAGCTGTACCGAAGATCGAAGTCCCTTTGGGCTTAGCAGCTCCACTGCTGCTCTCGCTCTGGCTGACTGTTTAGTAATAACTGAGGTAAAAAAATTTAAATATTGCCAAAATTGATTTAAAAATACATAATTTTAAAATATTTAATTTTAGTAACAACTATAACTTTGTAGTAATTAATGCGGTCTTTCTTACTCGTTCACCAATATTAAAAACTCTTTAAATTAATTTACTTTTCAACACATAAGATAAATTTCTTTGTAAATAGGCTTCGGCCTAACACGAATAAATTTCTTCTTCTTCCTAAGATAAATCTTTTATTTGCAAATCCTAGTCTTTAATAATACATACATTTTATAAAGCAGTTTTCCCAGTCCCGATCTTTTTTTATTTGGGGTATCACAAATGTAATGCTAATTCACTGGGTTTTTATAGTCTGTTTCATGATTTAGATTTGAAACAGCGTCATAGAGTAACAGAAGTTATATTTACCTTCAGTAAAGCGATAATTCTAAATCCATTGAGACTGCGTGAGAAGAATTAAGTTAAAACTTTTTTTACAATCGGATCACTGATAAACACATTAGTTTATAATGTATTTTTCATACTTATTTTAAGGACCGATGGGGAAAAGGATATAAATGAATAATATTAAAAACTGTGTTCATTTCTAGCGTTATAAATAAAGGCAACTACACAGGGGGTGTCCCAAGATAACTCTCCCCCCGCCCCCTTTTAACTTTTGAACCCCCTACGGATATAGTCATGAAAGTGGGGTCTAGGTATAGTAAGACGACCATGCGTCCTTTAAGTCTAAATATAATGAAAAAAAACATTAATAATGAAAAAAATCTTAAATATTAAAACCTGGTTAAAATTTTGAAAAAAACCACTCAACTGCAGTTCTTGGTATGTTATTTCGTTTGCTTAGTCGGTATGTTTCTTAAATATTAAACTGCCAAAATCTTGATTTTTCTTGAAAAAAAAAGGGTCAAAAATGAGGGTTTTTTCACTTTTTAAATAAAAAAAACCTATTGGGTCCAATCCAGCCAACCATGTTATTAACATTTAATAAGCTAAAACTCAAAAAATTTCCCGGGGGAGGACCCGAGGACCCCGCTTTATCAAATGGATGGAGATATAAATATTTTAAGTGATTTTTAAGATGAAAGTAGGAAACTTTCAGGCAGGGGTGTACTAAATTTCTTTGGACGTAGCAAAGCCCAAGTATCACACGATGGGGTTCTGTATATTCAGATTTATGGGGGAAAATAACTTTTGAAAGAGATAATTGAATTTTATAAAAAGTAGATATAATAAACAGACTCATTTTTTCACAATTACCTATCTGCTATAAGGATCCTCCACGTCATTATAGTCTTTGAGTTCGGCCCGCAGATTGAAAAAGGTTGCCCATACCTGTTCTAAATCGATGTTGTTCTTTAAATTAGTGATTGACTAATTTGAAGCAATGAGCAAAACGGGGCAAAACAAACCAATTTCTCCATAGACTAACATTGCGCGAGTTGACTTTTTCTTGAAAAACCACCTTTTATCATGGGTGGATTTAGGTGGTGAACCCTGGGGAAGCATACTGGAAACCTGGGACGGGCACGCTGTCCCTAAAGGCTTTGGAATCATGATTCTCCCTAATATATTTTCTCATAAAGTTGAAAGGGCATTTCCCCGCATGCCCCCCTTTAAATCTGCTCATGCTTGTTTTTCCAAAATATTATGAGCAAAATTTAGAATGGTCGTTTCATTTTGTGCAATTGCATACAACTGTGCTAACAGATACGGAAAACTAATGGCCTCTTATTCACTGCCTCTTAACCAGCGGTTAAAGGATTCCACCAATCAGATTTGGTGAAAAGCTCGCTTTTTCTCTTTAGCTACCGGTTAACCACTGGTTTAGTAGCTGCGAATAAGGCCATTAAAGAAGATGGCTTTCCGCGCGGACACACTTCGATAAGGTGTGATGCGGTTTCGGCATACTCACTCGTCACTCCAGTTTGCTCAGTGCATCGGATAGGGGCATGGTCACTACCATACCTAGACCCCACTTTCATGATTATATCTGTATGGGGGTTCAGAAGTTCTGGAACACCCTGTGTGTATTTGGGTCCTATGGCATTATTAGATAAAGTAAATAATACTGGAGTTTCAGTTTTAATAGTGGAAAAATTAAATTGGGGTTTCACTATGCATGTTCACAAGGTTCAAATTTTCTCTTCAAGTTCATAATAACATCAACTATAATTCCGATTTCAAACAAATTATTAAAAATGGGGGAAAGGAAAGTTAGACCTAGTGTTTATTTTTAACTAGCATTGTCCTCAGTTTTATCAACCAAAAGGATGGAAGGCTGAGAGTTGACCATGCCTGGTCAAGGTATTGAATCCCCAAGTGCTACCACTAGGCAACCGGGCCCTACAGTAATGAAGTTTATCTTTAAAAGTGACTTAACAAAATAAGGCACAGGCATCCATAATACTTAAGAAAATTTTAAACTTTATTAATAGTGTGCAAATTACAATAAATTTCTAAGTACACCATAATGAGCCAATTCTTACTTTATAATTGATATATAACAAGATAATTATTTTTACTGTATAACAAAATGATATAAATGGAAATCATGAAACAAGGAACAAATGGAGAGTTGCATATTTCTTAATTTAGTATCTTCTGAAAATATACAAAAAACATTGCAAAGTTAATTTCAGTATTCATCTCACTTTATAACTTGTCGAGCTAATATCACACATGAATGAGTAAACTTGTTTCTTTTTATGAAACTTGCTATCCAAAAAGTATGACTTAGGAACATATTTAAATGCAAAAGCTACTCCATGTATGCAAAATAAATAATTCAAAGTTTATACAAATAAAACAAACGTAGAATTTGTTCCTATATATTTGAGACACTCCAAGGAATTTACTTAATCAAAATGTACCCCAATCTAAGATATAATTTTTAAAACAAATTACTTATTTAGAGACAAAAATAACAGATGAATAGTTTGAAACATTCAAATTAACCATGTTACTATTGTAACATGTATTTTCACAACCATAACAGCTCAAATAATCAGAAATGGCAAATCTAGATTGAGCACTCATTTGACCAAGAAAATTAAATTAAGAAAAGTTTAAAAGTCTAGTTATAGTATGCTTTTTGATTCCTCAAAAGAAACAGGAATTAAGTTTTAAAACATGTAACTAAATTAATAAATAACCTAAAATTTTTATGTATAATTATATTTTCATTTGTTGACTTGACAACAGTTTTCTGATTATTGTCCAAGAGGTTTTATTATTAATTATTAATTTAACAGAATAATAGTTTTTATTAAGCATTATGTACTTAAATATCAAAGATATAATTCAACAAAAGAGAAAAACACTCATAAGGAACTGATAAAGGAAAAGGTCATAACACTTTGATACACATATTTACTGTGTGGCTACAGTATAGTCATTTTCCTTCATATAAAAAAGAACAGAACTATTTCTGTAGATTTTTTACAGAAACAATTTAAAGCAGTGTTTCCGAAAGTTTATATTTAGGTAATTGGTTTCAGCAACAAAGCCACAATGAATGTAAACAATCATTATTTAAATATATTTTTTTTAGTTTTTGGGAATATTAGAGAACACACATATTTTCAGCTTAAGATTTTTCTCTATGGGTTCAAAAATTTCTTTGCATTCAAATAAATGTACTGCCTAATAGAGTATGTGATTTTTTAATATGTAGTGACAAGAATTGAGTGACTCAAAAACTCCCAACCATTTGAAAACTGTTACAATTCCCCCAATATTGAAGTTTTAAAGTAATATAACACAAAAGTAGTAAAGTAACATGTAGTAAGGATATTTCATAACCTTTTAAAACTATAGAACTTAAATAAATATTAAGACTGCCGCCTCAAACATGCCCGATATTGAAACCTGTGTTGAATATTTTTGATGTCAGATGTGAGCACATTTACAGCACCTTATGTTTCACTTTGATATATAAAACTTATGGTCCTTTTTCACAAATGGAATTTCAGGCTCAGTTTGAGTCTTACACTTATCAGTCATGAGGCACTGATCACAAGTCATAAAACCCCGAACAACAGGGCAATGGCCTATAGCACTTTTATACTATTTTTTCATTGCTCGACTCTTCTTGCCCTTTACAACCACAGCACGGTTTTTGATCGTTCCCTTTTTCCGCTTGGATGTCTGTAAAAGAAAGATTAATTATACCAGTGTTATTAAATTATTACCAGTGTTACTATGAGGGTAAGTTACATCCATGAAGATCAATTGGCATCTTTACTGGAAAAATCTGACAATTCTTATTTTAGTTACGGAGCTTGCCAAGCTCTAACTTCTTTCCCATCGGCCCATAGAGATTTTCCCTTCCTCCTCTGATAATTAATAAAAACAAACGAATATTTAATAATGAGATTATTACTAAAGGTTACTTACATCTTCAGTTACTATCCTTAACTAAAAGTGATCACCTTGAAGATTATGGCATTTATTGTATCTTTTGTCAAGTTTTTCAGATCCCCTCTTAAAAATTTGGACGTTTTTGTGAGCTGTGTGTTGCAACGTTTGCATTCGATTTTTGACCGGCGCACATTTTGCTGGAGAATCAACCGATGGGGCCCTGTTTATTACGATGTAGCTCAATAATTAATTACCAAAGCATGGAACTCAGCAGATATAAAACATGGTTTTAATCATGCACAATTGCATTCTGCAAAATCACTTGTTCGGTAGCACGCTTGTTAACTGCATTACTTTTAGAAAAATTGTCAGATTTTTTCCTTGCTTTTTACCAATTGATCTTTAAGAATGTACCTATCTGCTAGTAGCAAAGTTGCTTTGTAATTCTTACTACCTTTTTTAGGAGCAAAATGAAAGCTGAAAAAAAACCTGATTTCTTAATGATGATACCCAGGGCGAATCCCTAGCGATTACCACCCATAGACCTTGGAATAACAGACTGAACACATGTGCATATCCCCAAAGCGGTAAGCCATTTAATTTGGAATCATCCTCTTAACGAAAAGCTATCCCAACATCAGCTGATTGTGATGTTGTTTTCAGTCACATGTTTAGCTTATACACCAAGATCGCTTAAGAAACCAAAACAATAATTTTCGAGTGCTAGTAAATAGTGGTAATAGTGGCCGCGGTGGTGCAGTGGTTAGCGTGTCTGACTACGAGCATTACCGACCCAGGTTCGATGCCTCGCGGCTCCTGCTTGGGTAGCTGGTCATGGGTCAACTCAGCCCTTCATCCTTCCGGGGTCGATAAATGAGGACCAAGCTTGCTTGGGGAATCAACTGGGGGTCCAGCGTCGGGCTAGTCACTCGGCCTGGACACACGCTAGTAATTAGCACCCCAGGCCCAAAAGGCTACAGAAACGGAGATGGGCACCACCTGATGGGCCACTAGGCCCGGGCAGACTTTGATGATTTGATTGATATATTACATCACGATTTCCTAGACGAAATTTTAAACATTAGATTTCAAGATTGCCTCCAACTTTGCAACCATAAATCTTCCACTTAATTAATCAGTAGAAAGCTTTAATGACTTAGTACAAAATTCTTAGATCCTCTGGTGAATAAAAAACATGCAACTGAAAACAAAAGTGATCAGCTGATGTAAGGATACTTGCCATAAGGAAATCATAATATAAAGGCAATCAAAACCTACACACCAAAAGATTTTAAAATATAATAAAAGAATACCATTAATTTATACAAACATTTAAATTGTTAGAATAGACCAAAACAGTCTTAAAATCTAATGCATATTCAAATCTGCTCATATCACAATTTTAGAAAAACAGTCACACAAACATGGAATTAATGTGACCTTGTTGGACTAAGAAATGTTCAGTAGGTTGAATCAGTTTTGAGCTTTAAATGTTATGTTAAAGCAATACTATGTTTTTTTTCTGACCAGTGTTACAAGGCTTATTATTTAAAATCATTTAAGTAATAATTTGACATCCAGAATTGAATTTTTTAAGTCAACTAAGAAAAGGATTTATACAGCATGCTTACCTTTTTAGAAATAAATAAATTAGATGATTTAATCTTTCTTTGGCTATATGGAATGCGTGGTCGATTGCTATCTTTCTTTACATGGTAAATTCTAACAAGCCAATGTTCTGTTGTATAGGCTTCTTCTAAATGTTCAAGTTCAAAATTTTTATTCCCAATTTCCATACTTCGTGTTCTATCAAAACCAGCAGGAGTACGAAAATCGAGCTGAAAGAGTTTATAACATTACATGCATATTAGATGCTTAAAAATGATAACTAATTATAAATATTACAAGATAACAGAGCATCTCAAAGGCTTTCCAACAGATGAAGCTTTAAACTCAAAAATAAAGAGCAAACATTGTAAAATAAACTACGTAAGCAAGTTAAAAGAGGACAGCAAGAAATTATTTTTAAATGAGTATCTTTGCTTTAAGATATGCACCAAGAATCATGTCACAGTAGTACAATAATTCTGTATGATTCATAATTTATCTCACCTGTAACTCGCCAAAACGATAGTAGCTTAATTTATACATTAAGCAGTTGAGTAAAGTAGGAGAACCGTGGCCATCAACTCTAAATTCACCTCTGCTGGTATAATAATCAGTTTCCTAAACAGAAAATTTAAACTTAAAAGTTTGAAGAACACAGATGATGGTTTGGGAATGCATGAAGGGCAACACATAAAACTTCATCTTTTTATATAAACTTAATTTTAAAAACCCTAAACTGAACGGTCAGTTCAAAAAGTAAACTTATCAGGAGCAAGCACTTTTGATTAGAGAAGGGATTGCTTTAAAACATGCTTGTCTAAAGTGCGGCCCAAAAGCCTTTAAAATGCGGCCCAAACGCAAATTATGAAAATATTTAAATTTGCACATTTTCATTTTTAAAAAATAAATGATTGCAATATTTTTCATATAAATCGATTCCAACTGAAATAAAAATATTTAGGGAAACAAAAGGGGAACCCCCTGTGACTGAATTTAAAGACGAAAATTGGGTTTTAGATTTAGCTATTTTAGTAGACTTAACAGAACATTTGAATGGTTTAAATTTGAGACTTCAAGGGAAAAAATCTATTTATTAATAATATGTTCCAGAATCCAGACAATAACAGCGTTTGAAAGAAAGATGACATTTTGGCACAATCAAATAAAAGTAAAATATTTGACACATTTCAGTAGTACTTTGGCTGCACAGAAGCCTGTGAATTGCACAAAATATATGCTGCATTAATTTGTGATTTAATCCAAGAGTTTGAAAGTAGATTTCAAAATTTTCGAAAAAATGAAGATCATTTCAACATATTTTTACCCATTTTCTCTAGAAGTAAATAAATTACCTTCAAATAGAATACATTGAACTGCAAAGCGACATTCAAAGAAAAATTTGGGAATGTTTCTTTACTGGAGTTTTATCAAGATTACCTACCACGCGATAAATATCCTAATTTTCACCATCATGTTTTAATAAAGTCTTCAGCTTTTGGCATACCCATATTTGTGAACAAACATCTTGAAAATGCATTAAGAATTACAACCTCGTCTATTGAACCCTATATCAATTTGCATGTTCAACAAAAACAAATTTATCCATCTCATTAATTTGAATTATTTCTATCTTTAAGGAATCCAAACTAAATGAAACGAAACTTTTACAAATTTAAATTAAATATGTACCTACACATATCTAATTAAAATTATGTGGTAAAAAGAAGTTAATTTATTTTAATAAAACTACATAGAGTAAATTTTTATTTCAATTTGTTGAAAAAATATTGTATTTGCGGCCCAGCAAATTTTTTTTCGTTGCAATGTGGCCTTCAAACGGTCATAGTTTAGACACCCATGCTTTAAAACTTAATCAAAACATATTTCAAGTTATTCTAGGTAAAAAAATTCTCTAAAACAATTAATTCCTGTACCAAATATGGAATGAAAAGTTAGATTCTATTAAATTAAAATAAGAAATAAAAATATCTATTTCACTTTTTTGCCACACTGTTCTCGAGTTAAAACCATTCTATTCTTATACATGCTGAAGGGTTTTTAGTAAATGCCAACCAAATAAACCTAAATACAGTAACTCAACTGAACAGACCATTTCTAAATAACTTTATTAGCACTCATGTGTATTTATTATTCACCAACTTACCTTTATGTCTCTTGGATGCTCTCCTTCAGCAATTCTTACCATCCACAAAAATTTGTTAATGTCATCCCCAGAATATCCAATGACACCTCCGAAAATTACCAAAACATAATCTACATCTAAAGACTTCATAATTTCATAAGCAGCACTTTCATTGGATGCCATTGCTTTGCCCACCTGTAAGTTAGTCTGCGTTACTTTGACAGAAAACAAACAGGACTATTAAATAAGATCAAAATATCTACACTTAATACTAAAGTTAGTAACTTAAGAAAAAACAGGGATCATAAGATGATTACTTTGCCTTAATCTCTTAAACATTTAAAAAGTTTGCATAAAATTTAGACATTACATATCACTAACATCGTGATCGAGAGCAAATGCAACTTAATATATAAATACTTTAGAAAATAATTATAAATTTTTGTGATTATTTTTAAAAATTAGGAGTGTATGATATTTAACACAGTAATTTACCAAAGCTATATGACTGTTATTCCAAGTATTATTATCAACTAATGTAGTTCGATTAGCCATTCCTGCTATTTGGTAACCATAATCCCACCAAGACATCACTCTAGCATCTTGGGCTGTATTTTGAGACAACCAGTAGTATGCTTCACGGAAGTCATCCAAAATTAAACGAGACCTAAAATGGAAAATTTGCTTTAGAGTCAAGAATTACTTACAATAACACATCAGAAACTGATTAAGAGATACTTAAAAGAGCTACTAAAAATAAAAATATATTTCCCTAGATTTCTAAGAAATCAACTTTGATGGTAGCTTAGTTTAAAGCTTTTACTTCTAGAGATATATTTGGCTTTATGGAGGGGGTTTAGTGAAGCTAAACCATCTGGGATTAGTAACAACAAAGTTTTTACTAGCTACGATTAAAATACTAACACATAATCACAAAAATATGCAGTGTTATTATGAGGTTTTAGTTTGTATCAAGCAATGGAAAATTTTTATAATAAGTAAAAAAGCACTAACCCATCTGAGCTGTAACTAGCTAGTACAATGCTTGGACTGGAATACGCATTACTAGTTACCCATGTACAATGGACGGCAAACATCATGAGAATCATGACTATAACAAGTATCACAATGCTACGGATATTGGCCCCAAGACCATGATTATCCTTTGACTGATCAGTTTTAATTTTTCTAATTTTCCCAGCCTGAAAGTTTAAATAAACATAAATTAGCTTGAAAATATTCAACTCACATGTAATATGCAGTAGATGCTCATGGTTAGAAACTAGCAGGGTAATTCAAGTTAATTTAAATAGTAAATATAAAATTCCATCGAGATTAAAGTTAAATTTATAAAGTTTGCCTCAACTCAAAATATTTCATAATATAAACATATCTATGTATATTAAAGTTAATTTGACGAAAACAAAATTCAAGATACCTTATCATAAAGGTTTTTATTGATTCCTTTTTTGTCAGTCCCATCACTTTCTTCTGAATCACTATCAGAAGGTGTTAAAAAGGATGTTTTAGGACATTCATCATCTTGTAGGTACAACTCCACACATTCAGAAAATGCTATAGCACTTAATACACAGACGACAGGTGTCAAAGTCAGCATCAATCTCACCATAACACCAGCAAAATAAACAGCGGTTATGGCATAAAGAATAACTGAAAAAAAAAGATTTTTTAGATATTTTCTTCATTAGCATAAAAAAATTCCAAAATTAAAGAAATTCAAGCAAAGTTAATGCATATAGGATACATAGTGAAAAGGCAGTTAAATTTTGGACAGTGATCAGATAGTTTAATGGCTTGAAAATATATTTAAACTGAAAACAAAACCACTTTATACTTACTAAATACACGCTCATCATTTACATTTTTGATGCAATGCCACAGACCTACTGGAAAAGTAGAAACAAGCACATGCAAGTCAAAGAAAAATGAAAACCAAGTGGTTGGCTGATGTTCTGACACAGAAGCGATGATAGGAATGTGAATTTTGGCATATCCAGTATCCCAAAGAGAATAAAATCTGCCACTCCAGGGAGCAATGTAGCCTGTAAAAAGTGCATCAAAAAATAAGTTGTGTATTAAACTAGGTAGGGGCAGTTTAGAGTCAACATCAAAACTGACACTAAAAATCACTAACTACATGCTGCATGGTCACTATATTTTTTTAAAGGGGTTCAAGGTTAGGAAAATTGCTTATGGAATGAGGTATTTGCATGAGTGAGGGATTTGCTTGATTTTATACTTTTTTGATGCATAATGGTTTAAAACTCCCAAATATCTGATTTTTAAGTTCAAAAATGTGTTTTAAATAACTTAAAATTCCATTTTAATTTTGCCAAAACGCCAGAAAAGTCACGTTATCAGAAAACGGGTTTCTATTGGATGTGACGTCACAGCGCACGAAAACCATTGTGTTAACTGTTTTCACGTGATCAGAAAACGGGCTTCTATTGGATGTGACGTCACAGCGCACGGTTTGTGATTCGAGAGTGTTTTCGCGCCCAAACAAAAAACTAAATTTCAAAAATTTATATCTCAGAAACTAGGCTACGAAAATACTTGATGTAAACGTCATTCTTCGTGGGTTTTTGTCTACTATTTTAATAAAATTTAATTTCAAAACATGCAAATACCTCATTAACATTCAAATAATCCAAAATATAAATGATTTAAGGATTTTCAAAATTAAAAAGTACATCCGTTAAAAAAACACCTAAGATTACCCACACACATACTGAGATACAATATATCATAAACATGTGGAAATGAAAAAAGTGAAAAAGAAAAGGCTAATTTTTTTAGATTATAGATACATTAACTTAGATCTCTTATTTGATACTACCTTATAAAGCAGATCACAACTTTTTTTTAATTTTATCCTTTAAAAAAGAATTAAAGGATTCAACTTATGTACATAAACTTTCTCCAATACAAAATTAAATTAAACTGGAAAAAAATTTAAAGTGAAATACCAAAACTTCTTTAAAATTTAAGGTGAAATTAGGGAGACAAAGTACTATTAAGTACATGTATGTGGGGGAATATATTCTTTTTATTCAGATAACTTTTAAAATATTACTGACTTTGAGTTTACATTACAACAAAAACATTAATTTAATTAGATATTAAAAACATAGCAGAGCTTTCTACTCAACAAATATATGAAAAGAAAATGCTCAGATACCATGAATAATCTGGCTCTTAACTTATTTATATTATTTCTTACATTGCATTCTATGATTTAATATTCTTACCTGCATAAGTCAACACCACTACACAAGAAAACAATAACAACCCAATTGCAGCCACGGCAAATATAAAGATGGTTTTCAACTCTGTTTTACTCATGAAAGACTGCAGGTACTTCAAAAAGGCATAGGCATTCAAAAGAATAAAAACACCTAGATAAAAAGAAATGATTGATTAATTAATTTAGAAAAACTAATTTTTAAAATTCAAGCAATCTGAATTTAATGAAATTTAGTATGAAACAAGAGTTAAAATACCAGCAGATGCCATATGTTCACTAGTTCTTACAGGTTGAAAACCAACAAATGGGATTTGCATTGACAGAAGAAGGCCAAGAATGAAGAATGTTGTGTAGGCTGAAAAGTAAACGAGTTCAATTGCATGCATATCAATTCTTAAACATACCGTCACCTTAGAATCAAAAACTACTATCTCCATTCGGCAACCTTCGGGAATCCCGATCCTTGGCGATCATATCGGTGGAGAAGCTCGTTTTTTGGTTTGTAAGAGCTGACATGATCGAGTAGAAAAGATCAAATTATTTTCTCCAACGATCTAAACGCCAAGAATCGGGATTCCCGAAGTTTGCCGAATGGAGATACAGTAAAGCACCGTTTATACATCTCTCATTAATACGTCTTTTACATTTATACGTCGTTTTCGCTAAGTCCAAATTCATTCAAATATAATCAAAATTGTTTTCAATTATACGTCTTTTCATTTATGCGCCGTTTTACGTCGGTCCCTTGAAAGACTTATAAACGGTGCTTTACTGTAGTAGTTTTTGATTCTAAGGTGAGGTTTACAATAAGTGCAATTTAATAAAAGTAGGAAAAGCATCAATAAAATGAGCCTAAAACTATAGAAATCAACTTACCAACATATATTTTATTTGAATAACGTCCCATGATCAAAAGCACAAAAACATGTAGAGGAATCAAATTTATGATAAAAACATATCCACCCCATGCAGATACCTAGGCACAAAAAAATGATTAGTACACAACAAGTATAGCTCCAAAAAATACACTACAAAAATATTAATTACTCACCATATAAAAATATGACAATGCAGTCAAAACTGACCAAAAGATTGCCCCCGTCTTTACAGCTTTTACCTAGATAAAAAAACAAGTAAATTTCAAGACAGGTCTCTTAATTTCAGACATTTTCTCTTCATTTCTTCAACATTATTTTCTATCAATTTTAATTATTCTGTTTCAGTTGGTCCACATGACTGGTGATTCATTGCCTTCAAACATACCCATTAAGCATTTTACCTTAAGTTTTCTAATTAAACAGATGGAAATACTATCTAATAGTATTGTCATAGACAGTTTGTTAATGCTAGCTTTGGACTTGCCCGGCCAATAAACTGATGCTAAGTATTTTTTCCATTTAAATTATTAGCTTTTTAAGTATTGAAAGAAATGATTTTGACTTAATTTTGATTTTCATAATTAAACTCTACATTCTAAATTTAGAATAGAACACAAACATACCCATAAATAGTATGTTAACATTAAAGCAAATATAGCAATTCCTTCATTGTCATAGCTACCCGCAACAGATCTGCTTATATAACCAGGCACTAAAAGATAAGTAATGAAATATTACATAAAAACAATACCAACTTGACAATTAAACAGAATTCTTCCACACTTATAAATTTTAAAAGCAATTTAAGTTTATGCATAATCAAATATTTTTTAATTTATATTTTTTTATAATTAAGATGCAACTACTGTTTTAGTATCATTAAAAATATATATACAGTAAAATCCCGATATAACGAACTTCACGGGACCGTAAAATTTCTTCGTTGTAACGGAAATTTCGTTGTAACCGTACCATCGCTAATTCAAATGAACACGGTTGGGGACTTTCTAGATTTTCGTAATAACGGGATTTTTCGTTGTATCGGTATTCGTTGTAACGGGATTTCACTGTATTTAAAATTTAGCAGTAAGCTTATTGCTATGTATTTTTTAAGCGAACTAAAAGCTTTTCAATAAATAGTACTTCAAGGTATAGGAGGAGATAAATTTTAAAAAGTATTTGCTTTGTTTCACATTTTAGAAACAGGTTAAATAGTTTTTATCGTTACAGAAAAACAAAAAATTACATAATGATATTAAAGCTTTAAAAACACATTCTTTCAACTCCTTTTCAAGCATTTAATAACTCAAAATACGAGGGTTGTTTTTTAATTAACTTCCGTCTTCCTCTTGAAAAAAAAGTAGTAGGAATTTCGAAATAATTTTGGTGCTGGTAGTTAGATACATCCTTTAGGTTCAATTTGCCACCTTACTGAAAAAAATCGGACATTTTTTCTATTTTTTATCAATTTTACAAGCGCGCTCCTCGAACTATTTTCCCGCCAACCCATAGAGAATTCGGCTTTTTTTTCTCCCCTCGCTCCGTCCGCGAGCAGGCATTAACATTAAACAATGGGTGGGCAGGTGATCGCGGACGGAGCGAAGGGAGAAAAAAAAGCCGAATTCTCTATGGGTTGGCGGGAAAATAGTTCGAGGAGCGCGCTTGTAAAATGGATAAAAAATAGAAAAAATGTCCGATTTTATTCAGTAAGGTGGCAAATTGAACCTGAAGGATGTATCTAACTACCAGCACCAAAATTGTTTTGTAATTCCTACTACTTTTTTTTCAAGAGAAAAACGGAAGTTAATTAAAAAACAACCCTGGTATTTTCACAACAGTTTCAATTAATCTTACCTATAGCAATAAAACAAGCAGCAAACAGACCAGCTGGTACACTCCATAACTCTTTTGTTAGGAAATAAGTTGCTAAAGCAGTCAAGCCACTATTAAAGAGATTTCATACATTAACACACTGCACACATCCATTAAGTTTGTTCATTTGTATAACAGAATTGAGGGGCTCAGCAGTAAGGAGAAAAATCCCAACAGCTTAGCATCAGAGTTAGCTCATTGCTGCAAGAGCCTCAATTCTAAAACTACAAACTACTACAAAAGGCATTATTTCACACACATAAATAAAAAATTCATCTAAACAAGAAAGTAAGTTAATTTGAATGTATCAAGACAATGTGTTCTAAAACCTCAAAAAGGTAGCCATTTCCAAAAATATCAACTTACTTAAACTCTTATACAATTAGAAAATTAAATTTAAAAATACTTGTTTGAGTAGGCAAGAAAATGCCCTAGGGTAAAGCTTAAGACTATGGAACAAGATTTAAAACTAAAAGGTAAAAAACTAGTAAACAAACAAGCTCTCTGAAATTATGAAAAACAGCGATGTACAAAATTTTTTTTATTTATTTTTACCACCCAAAAGCATTTCTAAAACTTTACTCTTATTTTAAATAGAAAAATGTTATTTAAAACGTTGGGATACACTTTTCTATTTAAATACAAAAGGAAAAATGGAATGTAATTTTAGACAAATTTTATTCTGAAAAAATATTGGGACCTGAAACATTATCTGCATACTCTGAACACTTAAGAACTAAAACCCTAAGAAAATGATAACACACATACCTGATTACTGGAGCTAAAAATACACAAATATCTCTAATATGGACTGTTATGTTCAATAAACTAAGAACATAATGAATTGTCCCGGATGTGATCATCAAACCAGGATACACCTATATTGAAATGTGTTTAAATTAGTTTGAAGAACTTGTATACATGATTCATAAATATTATGAATCTAACTAAACAAAGTTTTTAAATCACAGAGTGAAAGCTACTAACTTACAACTAAAGTAGTAAACATCTTCATTTATATCCATTAATTATGACTTAATTTTTTTCTACTGTGAAGAAAATTTCTAGGTCAGATTGCTGTCTTTCAGACAAGAAAAACTTTCACCCATGTTTAAAATGCTTTCAAAAGCTTCTCACACTGTGATCAAACAATATGATCATTTTAAATAAATATTAACGAAGTGACTTTTCAAATTCGCTTTCCAGGGGTTTTCACCCTTCAAGTGCTCTAAACATCTAAATTGGTACTGCAAATTATTATCTCTGAAATTAGCAGGCCAAAAAAAATAGCTTCGGGAGCTGCCAGTTGGAAATCCTTGTTATTAGCGTTTAAAGCATGGACCTAGTACTAATAGTTTAAAAACAAAGCATTTTAAATTCTAAAGTTCAAAATTTGTTTTAATTTCTAAAAAATTTAATATCGATTCCTTCACCTTTGAATGAAATAAAATGGATTGCATAAAATGTTAGAAAAATAAGTACAAAAATTATGCCTAAGTAAATTATTTTAAAACCAAAAGAAAAAGATAATTACCGTTCCTCCTACAATACGACCTAGTGGATACCATGCTCTATCATCAAACCAATTCAAAAAGCTGTAAAAACCATGCTGTACCATGTAATGGGTTGCTCGGTAATTAAACCTGAAAGAAATCAATAAGGGAGGCTGGTAAAAAATACTAAAAAATGAATGAGGATAAGTATTCATGTATTACAATAACAATAGTTATCAGATGATTCATTATATAGTCAGATATAAGTAATCTCAGAGGTAATACATCTGTAGCGGAAATGCGCAAAGTCAGCGCCAGAAGAAAGAAGATTTTATTAACTGTAACTTTAACTTATTATTTTGTATATAAGCCTGTACATATTTCATTTCTCATTGATTATGCTTGATTTCTGATTGATTAAGCTTTAGCTTTAGATTCCCTTTTCTGTTATATTTAATAAACCACGTTAGATTTTACCAGACTTTGTGTTCATTCTCTCGGAGTCCTTTATTTCTTTGGGGGCATTTAGATGATAAGATTTACAAAGAAAATGGTGCCGAAACCCGGGAACCCCCTTTAGATGATTGGACAAAATAATTTTGAAGAGTAAGTTGAATTTATGGAATGAGTACGAAGTCAGAGGAATCTAACAAGATTGAAAACTCTGAAGAATCTGATCCTGAAGATTTTTTGAACAAGATTGAGCAATCGGAAGAATCTGATTCAGAAGAAACAGAAAAGAAGATGGCGAGTTCAGATGAATCTAATAGGAAGAAGAGAGGAGTGGTAAGATCGAAGGTAACCAATACTATTAAGAAGATTGACGATCTACTACAAAAAGACGATTTGCATCACGGAATTGTATCCGATCTGTTTGATTTGCTTTCGGATTACAAGAATGATTTGCTGAAGTTAGATTCGGAGATCGAGAAAGAGACTACGTCAGATGATTTAGAACAGGAATTCCAAGTGACGTTTGACTATCAGGAAAACATTGATCTGTGTTTAAGAAGAACGGAAAGAAACTTGAAGAAATTTAAATCTAAAGAAGATGGTTCAAAAAAGGAAACTGAATCTACAAAGGATTATACAAGACTACCTAAAATAACAATTGATAGATTTCAGGGTGACGTCTGCAGATTTCAAGAATTCTGGTCCCAATTCGAAGCTGCAGTTCATAACAACTCAACCCTCGAAGTAATTGAGAAGTTCAACTACCTGAAAAGTCTGCTTGCAGATACAGCTGAAAACGCTATTAGAGGTCTACCGCTAACAGCCGAAAACTACAAGAAGGCAGTTGAAATTCTGTTCGAGAGATTTGGAAGAAATGAAGTTTTGGTCAACGCCCACATGCAGAAGTTATTAAATCTGGGATGTGTTCGAAGGTCCAGTGATGTTTCATCGCTAAGAAGATTTTACGACGAGCTCTCAGTTAACACCAGAAGTTTAGAAAGTCTCAAGATTAAAGCTGAAAGTTACAGCTCTTTATTGATTCCCATTTTGTTCAAGAAAATTCCTCATGATTTGATGTTGCAGTTTAATCGAGAAAATCCAAGAAGTCAAGCCGATTTGAATTCCTTCATGGACTTTATTAGAAAGGAACTTGAAGCTAGAGAGAACACTGCATTTTTCTCTTTGCAAGAAGAAAACGAGAAGCGATCCTATGAGAAGCGATCTTCATTTGGCAAAACTGAATCTCAACCAATAAGAAGCTCAACGGCTTACACGATGGTAGCAGCCGGAAAAACCGATTTGTGCCCCTTCTGTGCGAAAAATCATGACCTGAAGGACTGCCAGCTAACTCTAAATCAGAGAATTGATGCATTGAAAAGGCAATACAGATGTTTCAAGTGTCTTAAGAAAAACCATCGAAAGTTTGAATGCAAGGTAAAAGTGAAGTGCACCTTTTGCTCAAGTAAAGACCACGAAGTAGCAATGTGCTCGAAGTTCTTGAAAAAGGATGAGAACAAAGAAGATTCTAAAGAAGCAGCTACAAATGAAAATGTCTTAACCTCAACAATCCAGGAATCTGCCGAAAAGACAAGAGGAAGTGCTGTTTACTTTCAAACCTTAAGATGCAAGGCTATTGGAAAAGGGAAAGCTGTTGAAGTCAGATTGCTGTTCGACACAGGCAGCGCAAGAAGTTTTATTTGTAAGTCACTGTCCCAGAAGCTACAACTGAAGACGATTTCCAGTGAAAATTTGAAGATTTACAGATTTGGAGGTGGCTCCACAGAAGAAAGAAGAAACTCAGTACAGATCTCACTGAAAGGTTTGAAGTTGGACTCTTGTCTGAAATTTGATGTTTTAGAAACCGAGAAGATTTGTGCTGACGTTATCCGATGTCCGAGTGAATATCTCAGAAAAGAAATTGAAGGATTGGGTATTCATCTATCAGACTACTCAAAGAGTGAAACCAAGGAAATCGACGTCTTAATTGGAGCTGATAACTACTGGAGAATAGTAACAGGTAACATTAAGCGCTTATCAAAAAACTTAGTCTTAAGTGAAACCAAATTAGGATGGACTTTACTCGGAAGCTTTCCTTATGTAAATAGACCCAATAACTTAGTTAGCGCTATGCATGTTTCCATTTTGGAAGAAGATGATAAACTTTCTAACAGTTTACAAAGGTTTTGGAATCTTGAAGAATTAGGGATTAAAGATTCTTTAGTTAGCAAAGCGGAAGAAGTAGCAATTGAGCAATTTGAAAATTCTATTAAGTTTAAAGATAATCGATATGAGACAAAATTGCCATTTAAGTATGAAGGTTTAAATATTTCCGATAACTATGATGTTGCAAATAGGAGACTTACGAGTTTGATTAAACGATTTAGAAATGATCCGTTGTTATTTAAAAGTTATAAAAGTGTAATCGATGAGTATCTATCTCTTGGAATGGTAGAAGAGGTTAAAAGTAAAGATGTTAGTTCTTCAGAGGGAAATGTTATTTTCTATTTACCCCACCACCCAGTAATTAGAACTGATAAAACTACAAGTTTAAGAGTAGTGTTTGATGCATCTTCTAAAACACCTGGAAACCCTTCTCTTAATGATTTGCTATTACCTGGTCCAAACTCAGATCTATTTGACTTATTAATCAAGTTTAGAAGTCACAATGTAGCTTTAGTTGCCGATCTAGAAAAGGCATTTCTTCAAATAAGTTTAGCTAATTGTGATAGGGATGCAGCCCGTTTTTTGTGGTTTGATAACATTCCTGAGACTAACGAAGTATCTGCAGAACCAAAGGTCCTGCGGATGACCAGAGTTTTATTTGGAGTAACATCCAGTCCTTTTCTACTTAATTCAGTGATTAAACATCACTTAAAACTGTGTGAACCCGATTACCCAGAAACCTGTCAGGTTTTAAATAAATCACTGTATGTTGATGATTTAGTAAGTGGTACCCTAAACCTAGACGAAGCTTTAAAACTAGCAATCGAAGCTAAGGAAATATTTTTAAAAGCAAACATGTCTCTAAGAAAATGGCAGAGTAACTCTAGTGAGTTGAAGGAAAAATTAAGGGACTTGGGCTTCATGGTCATTCCTGATATATTAGATCAGAGTGCAACGTTTAAAATTCTAGGTTTAATGTGGGACACTGAACAGGATAAGCTTGGGATAGAGCAAAGAAACCTTCTAGAATTTGTAGCCGATCCTGATGTTACAAAAAGAAAAATAATTCAGGTAGCTGGGAGAATTTTTGACCCCCTTGGATTAATAACCCCCTTCACGGTTCACATCAAAATTCTCTTTCAGTCACTGTGGGAAAGAGGTTTAGATTGGGATCAAAACTTGCCTGAAGATCTCAAAAAGGTTTGGGAACGTTGGCGAATAGAACTATCTAATATTCATAGAATATCTATCCCTAGATATTATTTTGAGGGTTTAGATTATTTAGATTTTGAGGAAGTTGAATTGCACTGTTTCACTGATGCCAGTGAAAAGGCGTACGGAGCTGTTATTTATCTGAAGTTTAGATCAAATGACGGAAAGATTAATTCAGCTTTTGTAACTTCTAAAAGTAGACTTGCTCCGATCAAAAGGTTAAGTTTACCTAGGTTAGAGTTGATGGGTGCTTTAATTGGAGCTAGACTTAGTAATAGGATTGTTAATGTTCTTGGAATAAAAGTTTTGAATACTTATATGTGGACTGATTCAAATATAGCTTTACATTGGATTAGGAGCTCTGCTAACTCTTGGAAACCTTTTGTAAGTAACAGAGTTTCAGAAATACAAAACTTAATTGACCCTATGCAGTGGAAACACTGTCCAGGTCGAGACAATCCAGCTGACCGATTAACTAGAGGTCTATCGATTCTTGATCTTGAAAAGATAGACTTTGGTGGTTTGGTCCACATTGGTTAATTAAGAATAAAGATACTTGGCCAGTGCCAAAGGAAAGTGGGTTAGTTCTTGATTTAGAAGAGAGACGTAATCAAACGCCCCAAGGATTAGTAACATTAACGAAATTAGAGCCATTAATAAAGTTAGATAATTTTAGTTCTCTAAAAAGAGCTATAAGAGTTATAGCATGGGTTAAAAGATTTTGTTTTAATTCAAAAAACCTGAATAAGCATTCAGGATGTTTATCAGCTATAGAATTATATGAAGCAGAAATTTACTTAATTAAGCTGAGTCAAATAAATTCCTTTGGAGAGGAGATCCTTAAACTTAAAGATGGTTCACAGATCAACCGTAAATCAAACATAGTTGATTTATGCCCTTATTTGGATGAATTTGGTTTACTTCGGGTGGGAGGAAGGCTTAATAAGTCTAAATTTATACTTAATGAGAAAACCCCTTTAATTATCCCCAAGGATGATAGGTTTACTGAACTTCTTGTAAAACAAGAACATTTTAAGGTTATGCATTCAGGAACTATCGAAACCCTTAATAAAATAAGAAGTAAATTTTGGATTCCTAAGGGGAGACAATTGGTAAAAAAGATCCTCCGAAAGTGCCTGGTGTGCAGAAGATTTAGAGCTAAACCAGCAGATCAGATGACCGGACAGCTTCCAGAGGACAGAATAGCCGAAGCTCCTCCATTCAGCATAGTAGGAGTCGACTTTGCCGGACCCATCTATGTGAAAACCAAAGAAAACCCTATGAAGACTTATATAGTACTGTTCACATGTGCAGTCACGCGTGCTATTCATCTGGAGTTGGTAAGTGGAATGTCAACCAAATGCTTTCTTCTAGCATTCCGAAGATTCATTGCCAGACGGGGTACATGTAAGGTTGTGTACTCGGACAATGCCAAAACCTTCAAGGCAAGTAACAAAGAGCTTCAACGCCTAGCAAACGTTTTCAAGGATCAAGAACTCCACGACTACATCGCCACAGAAGGTATTACCTGGAAATTCAACGTAGAACGAGCCCCTTGGTGGGGAGGTTTTTTCGAAAGAATGGTGAAGTCTGTAAAAGAGCCGCTCCGGAAGATTTTAGGAAGAGCGAACCTTACTTTCGAGGAGTTAGAAACTCTCCTGTCTGAAGTGGAAGCCGTGGTCAACATGCGGCCTCTAACCTATACGTCAAGTGACTCAGGTGATCCAGAACCTCTAACTCCTGTCCATTTTTTACAGTTTGGAAGAAAAGATACAAAGAATCCTCTACATTTTATTGAGCTATTTAGCCGTACTAAAATTTCGGATAAGGAAACTATCACAAGACGAAAGATTTACCAGACAAGTCTTTTAAAGCGAATTTGGAAGACATGGAAAGAGCAGTATCTACTGCAGCTCCGAACAGCATTCCATCTCAAGAATCCGAAAAAACACCAGAATCTGAAGAAAGGTGATGTCGTGCTTGTGGAGGGATCTTCGAAGTCGAAACTTCTATGGGACCTAGGTATTGTGGAGGACACTTACTTAGGCAGAGATGGACAAGTACGTTCATGTATCATTAGAACCCCCAAGGGAAGCATACGTCGTCCAGTCCAAATGTTATACCCCTTGGAACTGTGCTGACTTTTTTATTCTTTTTGGACTTTAGGAAAGCTCCAGGTGGGGAGTTTGTAGCGGAAATGCGCAAAGTCAGCGCCAGAAGAAAGAAGATTTTATTAACTGTAACTTTAACTTATTATTTTGTATATAAGCCTGTACATATTTCATTTCTCATTGATTATGCTTGATTTCTGATTGATTAAGCTTTAGCTTTAGATTCCCTTTTCTGTTATATTTAATAAACCACGTTAGATTTTACCAGACTTTGTGTTCATTCTCTCGGAGTCCTTTATTTCTTTGGGGGCATTTAGATGATAAGATTTACAACATCAAAAGGCAATAGGTTGAATAGCACAAAATGCAAAAATTGCGATTCATACAAAAAAAACTTTGCATTAGACCAGTGTTTCCCAACCTTTTTCGGTCCATGCCTTACCAAAGCCTTTTTAAGTTTTCTGTGCCCCCCTTTTTTTTTTTCGAAAATCCTTCTTTGAAAGTGAATGAAATCTGGTAGTCCATGTCCCACCAGGGAGGCAATTCGGTTAAAAATTTTCAAATTTCCCCCCTGGAAAATCATATTGCCCTCCGGTGGGGCGGGCGCTGGGAAACACTGCATTAGACGTTATAAAAATTTATTTTTCAAGTTCAATATTTGCCAAAGCTTGAAATAGCTCAATTCCTAAACGTTTTGAAGACAAACCAAACTATTTTAGCTGCATTTCTATGGATGTGTGACCATGGCGACCATGGGCGTGAAATGAAGTGACCATGGGCGTAGCCAGGGGGGGCAGCTGCCCCCCCTAAGTCCTGAGTAATTTACTTTTAGTTAAGTTAAAACCCAGTTTTTTAGGGTCAAATTTTCAAAATTTTTCTGCGGGAGGGCCCCTAGGCCCCCCTTTAGTATTAAAACCTTTATTATTCACACTTTTTTTATAACAAGTTCATTAAAATCAAAATTCTACCTAAAATTGTATGTCCAAATTTGGGTTTACGTGTACCAAAAAACAGCTTGAAACCCTGTTCTTAGGGTCAAATTTCGAAACATTTTCTGGGGGAGGGCAGTCAGGCACCCCTTTAGTATTTCAACCTTTATTATTACATTTTTTTATAAAAAGCTCATTAAAATCGAAATGCTACCTAAAAATTTATGTCCAAATTTGGATTTACGTTTTTGAAACCATTTTCTTAGGTTCACATTTCCAAACACTTTCTGTGGGAGGAAAAGCCAGGCCTCCCTTTAGTATTTAAACCTTTATTATTCACACTTTTTTATAATAAGTTTAGTAAAATAAAAATTCTACTTAAAAATGTTTGTCCAAATTTGGGTTTACAAGTACTAAAAAACAGTTTAAAACACTGTTCTTAGAGTCAAATTTCCAAAATTTTTCTGGGGGAGAACCCCAGAACTGATGGTCTATAAGTCTTGAAAGTGGTCTGTGAAAGGATTGGATACATCTCTTTCATATTCAAGAAAGGGATGAATTACATCCATATCAATGAATTTTTGCAGTTTAATTTGTAGGGCTAAGTCACCATTAACTTCTTTGGTCGACGAGGTATAATACGTAAGAACCATATATACTTTCCACTATATTATAAATATTTAAGGTGAAATCCAGCGTTTTGTAAAAAATGAAAGACATTTTTTTTCCAAGTTCTTAATATTTAATTAAGTAGTAAAAATTACTCTCTTATTATAAAAATGATTTTTAGCTATATTTTTGATTATATAAATTTTCATGCATACCAGGAAAAACTAACTTTCTTTTAGCAATTTTGTAAGAGTGAAGTATTTTAAGTTATCCATTTAACTAACCAGTGTTAATTAACTATTAACTAGTTAAATTAACCAGTAAAGGTTCTAAATTTAGACTTGGTGGTCCTCAGACTTGTAGGAAGCCAATAAGGAAAAAACAGCCTTAACTGTATTCTCAACTGCTTTTCTTCTTACTCTTAACCCTTTATATCCTGAATTAATTTACCATCAACTTTTGAATTGAATTTATGCATCATTAGATAAACAAAAAATCGCTACAATGCAAAGAAGAAAGATATCTGATTGGTTCTGCCATCTCCAACCAGTTCTCAGAACTACACTCTTCTAGTCATTTTGAGTGCCGTCAGGAAAAGCGGTCAGATTACAAATCTATAGGTGTTTGAACAAAGTGGTACTTATAAGTACTGTCAGGATAAAAAGGGTTAAAGTGACAGTCAGGAGAGCTTTAAAAAAATATCCCTTGAAAATAACAATTTTTACTAAGCATAAAAAATATTTCTTAAAAAACCAAGAAGCAAACCCATATAGTTTTCTGTAGTTCCATTTTACTAAATAAAATTTACAAACTATTTAAGTGTTCCCTATAAGTTTAAGTAAAAATTTGTATTGACTGTATTCAGTCATCAGAAAACATCCAAATTCAAATTACATCAATTGTCCTAACCATTTTAAAATCAGTGACGTTTTTATGGTTTGAAGTCATGCACAAACAATCAACCAAGATGAGACTATTTAAGAGCAGGTTGGTTTTGAAAGCTACTAATATTAATTTTTAAAAACCAACAAAAGTTTTCACAATCAGAGATAGTCAATTCAATGTTTATACAAGAAACAGATGCATTTTGACTCCAATATAAAGGTTAATATTGCAAATAGTTGCTTGACTACGTGGGTGATTCCCATATCCCTTGAATGACGAGTTCAATAACTGCCACAATCGACAGTGAGATACAGCTGTTTCTCAAGGTTATCGAACTGAGCAAGCTTCTTCCTTTTCTCTGCTGGTTAAAGTAAAAAATTTTCTTTAAATATCTGGGTTAAAAATCTCAAATTATAGCCAGATTCAACAGAAAACTAAACTTTTGATGACAAAACCTAAACTTTTATTATCTGTAATTGGTTGCGGGATAGCTCTAATGACCCCTGGAGGACCCACCCATGGGCATAGCCAGAGGAGGGGCAGCTGCCACCCCCCCTAAATCCTGAGTAATTTACTTTTAGCAAAGTTAAAACCAAGTTTTTTAAAGTCAAATTTTCAAAAATTTTCTAGGAGGGCCCTCAGTCCCCCCTTACTTACTATTTAAACCTTTATTATTCCCACTTTTTTATATTAAGTTAGTTTATTAAAATCAAAATTCTACCTAAAAATGCATGTCCAAGTTTTGGTTCACGTGTACCAAAAAACAGTTTGAAACCCTGTTCTTAAGGTCAAATTTCAAAAAATTTTCTGGGGAAGGGCCTCCAGACCCCCCTTTCTAACTTTTTCCTTCATTTTGGAAGGGCCAATTTGGCCCCTTATATGTTTTTTTCTTTTGATCATTTCCTTTTAATGTTTATGTATTTTGTAAATGTTTCAGAATATATTATTATTATTATTATTATTATTACTTCTAAAACCTTTTTTGATATAAAGTTCTCTTGGATTCAAATTCTACTTAAAAATGTGTTGAAAAGCTGTATATTAAACCTATTTATATGGATGAAAGGGGATGAAAGATATTTTTGGACACCTCCCAAAATAAGTTTATATATTCGCCAGCACTGATTCAAAATTAAAATTAAGAGCTCTCACCCATGACCGTATCCAAGGGGGGTAGGGAATTGATGCCAATGCCAGGTATTGGCAAGAAAGCATTTCACCAAGACATCGCCATGGCCCCGATTCTTAAAATTTGCCGAAATGAATTTCATAAGTGACCAATTTTTTATTTGAGACAATTGTATAAAAATAAGTATGAACAATATCAGACATAATGGTACTTTTCTGTTAGCCCGGCGCAAGCGAAAAATCGCCAAATAATGTAGAATTCCACCAAATTTTTCCGTTGTTATTTGCTTTCCTTGGCGACTTGGCTCAGGATAAGCTAACAATTGGCAACATTTGCGCCCGGCTAACAGAAAAGTACCAACTAAATTTTTATTTTTTGAGACTTTTTTAAGCTTGACTATAGAATACTGGCTTTTGTGAACACCCATACATCAGATGGGCGTTGAATTATTGCCCATACATCATATTATTTATGCCAAATTTTCATCGATTGATGATCAATCAACGACATTATTTGCAGCTTTTTCACAACAGTACACCACAGCTATGTGAATTTTTTCTTTAAAACTTATTTGTATTCTAAAAGTAATCAAATCTGTTGTGTAGTAATTTTTTGAGATGAGTATTCTGCCGTCCTAAGCGATTGTGTACACAAATGCAATTTCTCACAGATTTACTTTGAGAAAAATCTCGCCAAAAGAGTATCTGGCGAATTTTTAATTCTATGCGGTAGACCCTCCTTTTAAGATCAAAACATTGAATCTACCTCGTTTCGCAGCGGCCAATGAAATAAGGGTCATTCCATGTGAAATCAACCAATTAAAATGCAATTTTTGCAGGTGATGTCTCAGATTTTCTTGAAATTTACAATATGTGTTGTACACACTTAGTGTTGTAAAACTGTGAAGTTTCAGATTTTTCTGATGATTTTTTCCAGAGATATGGCCTTTCAAAACTTCAAAATTTTCAGTTTTCTGGAATTTTAGGTAATTTTCAAATAGCTGTATCTCATCACCTATTCATGCTAAAGACATGAAATTTGTTTTAAATTATTCAGTATTGTATGATGTTTCATAATATATTAACCCTAACAAAGATATAGATTTTTAAAATTTAAAATTTTTTAAATTTTTCAAAAAAATTTAAATATTTAAAAATAGGTATAATTGATTTTCTTTTTAAAAATATATTATTTCAAACACACTTTCAGCAACATATGGGCCAAATTTCAAGATGGTATCTTCATGGGTTCAGAGAGAAAAAAAATGTTTTCTACCATAATGTGCTCTTAAATTTGGAAAAAACCACATATTTTGAGCTAGTAAAAAGCATTTTACCTACAAATACTACCAATTTATTTAGGAATATTGATATTAATGCATAATTTACACTTACTTTCATTTTAAAATATTTAAATTTTAAAATTTTTAAAACTTAAATTTTTTAAAAATTTAAATTTTAAAAAATAATATTTATTTCTAATTTAAATTAGTTAATTTATAAGAAAATGTTCAACATAATACTATTACTTTAGTATCAAAGGATTGTAAGAAGTTCTAAAATTTTAAAAAGTAGAAGATTAAAGATGGGGAGAGCTCTAAATAAAATTCATTGTCAGAAATGAAACCATAAAAAGCAATTATACAATAATTTTGTCCGAAAAATCTTATTTAATAATGTATAGGTATAAAATTACAAATTATGTACACCTATTACTACATAATTAAGTTCTTGAATTCTTATTATGAATTACACAAGTTCAGGTTTTAGAAAAATTTTACAACAGACTTTTGCAAAATGTTAGGAACTTGAAATGTTCTACCCGTTGCCGTTGTTGGATGTAAATTACACAATATAAAGATTTTAGGTACAGTCAAAATATTTGGTTTTCTTGGATAAGAAATGATGGTGATGGTCCACAGGGATGTAAAAAAGAAATTTCAACTTCTTCTGACTGGTCTTATGACAAAACACATCCAATCCACCATTCATTCTCACAGGCAACATACCCAACAATCGCTTCAAATGGAGCATCTTCCTCACAAGAATTTGCTTGATTCACATGTGTGTGATGTGTATCAGAAAAGGAGAACAGTCTTGTTATATTTTTTTTATTCAAAGGTATAAAAGCATGGTATTGTTGTGTTCAAACAACTGTTATGACTTTTTGAATCTTGTTTTTGATGACTTTTCTTCTTCAATATACTCGATATTGCTAACATGATGGATGGTAAATTTTTTTTGACCATTGAAAATAAATTAGGATTGGAGGAAACAGAAGCTGTTATAATTTTAGACTTAACTGAGAACTATTCATTTGTTTTACACAAGGCTTCGACTGGAACAATGCTATGGAAACAGTTCAATTTGTTGGCTATTTTAAAGAAATTCATTTTGCCACAAGCACTAGCGGATCCAGGGGGGGGGCTAGGGGGCTCAAGCCCCCCCCCAAAATGAAAATTTTTACTCTATATAATATGA
The DNA here is from genome assembly GCA_024610705.1 of Tetragnatha versicolor. Taxonomy (NCBI): domain Eukaryota; kingdom Metazoa; phylum Arthropoda; class Arachnida; order Araneae; family Tetragnathidae; genus Tetragnatha; species Tetragnatha versicolor. The sequence goes on from JANDEH010000010.1 coordinate 8,100,083, forward strand.
CATTTTATGCACCAAAATGGGTTAAAACCCTGTTATTTTAAGGTCAAATTTTAAAAAATTTTCTGGGGGTGAACCCCCAGACCCCCTTGGCACTTGTAACTCTGTTATTACAACTATATTTTACTAAGTTTGTGTCAAACCGCAAAAATTCTATATCCAAAATTCGGATGAGGCGTACCAAAACGAGTTGAAAAAGTGGGGTTTTTGACTTAAATTTCCAAACATTTTCTGGGGGAGAACCCCCAGACCCCCTTTTGGGTAGTTGGAACAGAATAATTCACTACCTTTTCCTTATTAACATTAACAAGTAGATTCAAATGGATTATGAAAATTCTTAGCCCCCCCCAAAACCAAATCCTGGATCCGCCACTGGCCACAAGAGATTTACTAAAAACTCCTAAAAGTTTTGTTTTCATATCAGACTGTTGAAGAAGAAAAGTATTGAAGAAAAGTCGGTTCTTACGTATTATCCCGTCGACCGTACCGCTGAATCTGAAAACGGTAAACAACCCATTGACTTTTCTATGGATGTGCCGCTGAATTTGACAGTTACGTAACAGTCGACGGGATGATACGTAAGTACCAAAAAGTCATTAAAACAAGATTAAAAAAAGCCATAACAGTTGTTGGAACACAACAATACCGTGCTTTTATACTTTTGAATAAAGAATAAATACTAACAAGACTGTTCTCCTTTTCCGATACACATCCCATGGGTATGTTTAATTTTTAATTTTATACCTATACATTATTAAATAAGATTTTTCAGAAAAAATTATTGTATAATTGCTTTTTATGGTTTCATTTCTGACAATGAATTTTATTTAGAGCTCTCCCATCTTTAATCTTCTACTTTTTAAAATTTTAGAACTTCTTACAATCCTTTGATACTAAAGTAATAGTATTATGTTGAACATTTTCTTATAAATTAACTAATTTAAATTAGAAATAAATTTTATTTTTTAAAATTTAAATTTTTAAAAAATTAAGTTTTAAAAATTTTAAAATTTAAATATTTTAAAATGAAAGTAAGTGTAAATTATGCATTAATATCAATATTCCTAAATAAATTGGTAGTATTTGTAGGTAAAATGCTTTTTACTAGCTCAAAATATGTGGTTTTTTCCAAATTTAAGAGTACATTATGGTAGAAAACATTTTTTTTCTCTCTGAACCCATGAAGATACCATCTTGAAATTTGGCCCATATGTTGCTGAAAGTGTGTTTGAAATAATATATTTTTAAAAAGAAAATCAATTATACCTATTTTTAAATATTTAAATTTTTTTGAAAAATTTAAAAAATTTTAAATTTTAAAAATCTATATCTTTGTTAGGGTCAATATTATATGAAACATCATACAATACTGAATAATTTAAAACAAATTTCATGTCTTTAGCATGAATAGGTGATGAGATACAGCTATTTGAAAATTACCTAAAATTCCAGAAAACTGAAAATTTTGAAGTTTTGAAAGGCCATATCTCTGGAAAAAATCATCAGAAAAATCTGAAACTTCACAGTTTTACAACACTAAGTGTGTACAACACATATTGTAAATTTCAAGAAAATCTGAAGACATGAGGTTTTGACCATTGGTTGATTTCACATGGAATGACCCATAATTGGACCAGTTTTTTCGTTATAAAAGAAAAACTAATCATGATTCAAGTACAACATTTTAAACACATATACAATTATTTTTTACAAAAATATTGTCGTTTCGTTTTTTTTTAAATTCGAATTAGTTTTAGAATTATTAAGATTCAAAGTTTTAATTTTTTCCCTTTTAAAGTTTAACAATGGATAGCAGCAACCCTTTAACAACGCCAAAACCGCCAACAAAACGAGCAGAATGAACGACTAAGCTGCGTGAATTTTCAGAGATAGTAGTTTTTGATTCTAAAGCGACGAACTATTCTAGTGGCTTGGAAGTAGCGAGATACATTCTCGCCAATTTAAAAACGCGCCAAGGGAGAAAGAAAATGAAGTTTTAAGAAAACTCGTTTACGTACATTTCGCTTAGGACGGAGTATTACATCTATTAGCCTGGTTTTGTGAATGTGTAGCATGTCAAGATTGCATTTGTGACCATATGTTTCAATATGACTCTTAAAAGTTATCGCATTCCTGACTAATAATACGGTAGATTTTTTTGGTACTCTTCCAAAATCCCAGCACAAGCGATATAGTCGCCAATAATGATGCAACCAGCGCCAAACAGAATATCACTGTTTGTTTCTGTTTCGGAAGGTCATGTCAAAAAATCTGCTGGGCGAGATTTGTGACAGTATTCTGGATGAGTACAATTTTTTAAATGATTCTAAAACACCCCGTATAAGTACACCCAAAATACTGAAATTTTTTAGAACCGAACTTGGTTGCACGAGCGGTTAATTTTAACCGGGCCAATCCCCAAGGGTTGATAGACGATAAATGGTTCTTCCTAGTTCACAATGCTTAGTACAGCAAACCCTAAATTCTAATACGATGTTCGTTCCGCGAAGTGCTTGGCGAGAAAGCATTTCGCCAAGAAGTCGCCATGGCCCGGATTCTTAAAATTTACCCCACAAGCTACTTGTAAAAGAATACGTTACTGCCATTTCTTAAGAGGTAACTGCAATCATGACTCGACAATATAAATATGGGTTCCATTAAGTTAAAAATACTCTTTAAAAAACAAATGCTTGCACTCAGGTTCATAAGAACAATCTATTAATTAAATAACATTAATGATGAACTTTTCTGATGAAATTTAAATTCATTTATGAAGTTAGAGGCAATTTGTGAGATGTGAAGTGTTTTAACAATCTTAAATCAAACATGATTCATAGGTAATTACACACATTTGACTGATTAGTATAAAGAAATATACAGAATTTACAGGATCTGAAGTAAATAAGTATTTTCTTTCTGGTTACACTCTTTTTCGAAAAACGAAAGTGGAACATTAGTATCAGGACAGCAAGTACTAGCGGAATTATTATAGGATTTTAATAAATCAGTCACTTAAAAAAAGTTCTTGGGAACCTAGATTAACGTCCTGCGAATATTTTCAGTGCTGATTAAAAAAGAAATAGATAATAAAGACAGAAAGTGATAGTAAACACATGCCAAAACAGAAACTCACCAAGGATCGAACTCGTGAATTATGCTTTCAAAACGAATAACAGCAAACAGTCTAGTGCTGAAGGCTAGTAACCAAGCTAATATTAATATTGTGAACTTGAGCAGACTTAGACCTCCCACCATTTTTCCGAATGAAGCCTGCGGCGGCCCTTTCGGACTCCCTTTCACACCGGCAGTCGCCATGTTTCGGGATGCGATATCGTGCGTCGTGCGCCGGCCACGTCTTGATCACAAATACGAAACGATACTATATCGATATTCCTGCGTATTATCGATCTGGATTTTGAACCGAAAACTTTAAAAAATGAAACTTTTTGGGGTTTTAGAAAATTCCCTGCTCATTTTGCGTAAGTGCTTTCAGTATATTTTTATTAAAATATAATAAATTGTTTAAGAAAGTTACTGGAATTGGAATAGGTGAAACTTTTACAAACACGCGTACCAATTTTTTGCTGATTTCTTACTTTAGATCAGTGTTTCCCAACCTTTTTCGGTCCATGCCCCACCAAAGCCTTTCTAAATTTTCCATGCCCCCCGGTCTCAGTGGCATATATAGAAATATATTTTGAAAGGGAGCCAAAATTATTTCTTAGCCCCTCCCCCCCTAAGTATATTTAAATTTAATAAGTCTAATGAAGCTTTTCAGAACATATTTTTAGCTAGAATTTGAATGCTAAAGAACTAAATAAAGTTATGAGTAATTAAGTTCTATGTACGAAAGGGGGTCTGGGAGTCCTCCCCCAGCAAATTTTTGGAAATTTTACTCAAGGAAGCAGGTTTTTTAACTAGTTTGGTACCCCTAGATGGGAAATTTTGGATATAAATTTTTAGGTAAGATTTGTATTTTGATGAACCTAATGTAAAAAGTTTCAAATATAAGCGGTCTAAAAACAAAGAGATCTTGGGACATCCCCCCAGAAAAGAATTGGAAATTAGACTCTAAAAACAGGGTTTCAACTTGGTTTTGATACATATTGGTCCCGATTTTAGACATACATTCTCAGATAGGATAATAGGATCAGATTTTGATAAACTTCTTTTTAAAGAGATTTTTTTTTATTTTCCCCCCAGATTGGCCCCACCTGGACGGCAATTTGATTGAAAATTTTCAAATTGCCCCCCTAGAAAATGATATTGCGCCCCACGTTGGGAAACACTGCTTTAGATCCTTCCATTTTTTAAAGAAAATTCTGATTTTTTAAAAGCTATCAATATAACTTATAGAAAATAAAAATGTATTATCTCTTCTCAATTTTGATTTTTGAGTTACATGTTTTTTAAAACTTTGAATTTGGATTCGAAAGCTTGTGCACAAATCTCAGTTTATATAATTATATTATTTAAAATTTTCAACAGGATATAGATAGGACGCAATATAGGATATTTAAATCTCAAATTAAAATTGAATTATTAATTTTCATCCTAAAAATATAGGCACTGTCTATTTGGACGGCCTTTTTTTAACTAAACTCTACTCTAATTTCCACGGCCCGGCGTTCCATTGGTTCTATCACTAAGCGCCAAGACTGCTACGTAACCACGAGACCTACAGCGCATGCGCCACGGGCCGTTTGGGCCGTCCAAATATACACTTCGTTGGACGAAATAAGCCTTCGTGAAATGGATCCTGCACTGGGAGTGGTAAACTCTTCAAATTTCCTTACGTCAAGTTTAACTTTATAAGAACGTAAAATAGTTTTTGCTGTTCGAAGTGTTTATATCCACGAAAGTTGACCCATGCGCTCAATTGTCTATTTGCATTGAATTTATATGCTTTTTCATGTGATATCTAAAAGTACTGAGCCTCCTTTTCTGTATCTTCACTGTTTCTAATTACCCCACTACTAGTTTGGTTATAAAGGAGTTTTCAGGTGACATCACGACCATTTATTTTCTTCCTTGATGTAGGTCATACACCCAGGTAGCACACGAATACCGGCCAATATCGTAACTCGAATAACGGCCTATGCCAAAATGGCACATTTTCCCGACATCGGCCGTTATTCATTTTCGACAACGGAGAATAATGGCCATTGCCGGAGTGACGGTATTCATTTTTTTCGACATTTAACGGTATAGCAACACAACAATGGCCATTATTCTTCTGCCGATATCGGCCTTTGCCAAAATACCCTCCCGCTAAATATTGGCCAATTTCCGTTTCCACAATATTTAATACCGTACAATACCGGCGGTACATTCGTATTAGCTCGTCCATTCGCCAACAGGGGCGATATGTCGCCAAGTCTGGTAAACCCCGCAACACTACCGTTGATTCTGGTAACCCTGAAAAACGTAGCGAAATCGCACTAGTTCCGATCGCTGCGCAAGTGCGCGCAATTTGGATCGGTACGCCCATGGGTGAAATAATGTGTGCGCACCGCGCAGGTTGTTTTGAACGTAAATTCAACAGTGTTTACAAGGTAAGAACGAAGACTGCATTTGAAAGGTAGGAGTCTAAATGCTTTCGTGTCGTTCCACGGTGAACTTTATCACGCCATTTTGCCGAGCCCCAGAGTCTTTCAATGTTTTGCGTATGCATGCCGGTGGAAGAATCGACACAGGATCGCCGGTGGAAGGATCGCCGGTTTTGAATCGCCGGTGGTAGGATCGACCATTTTGCAAGTAAGTTAGTGTCTTACCGAGTGATATCCGTAGTTTTGGTACATCCAAGAATACCGATTCCCTTTTATCTGAATCCTAACTGTTTCTGATACCCCCACAACGAGTTTGGTTATAGTTAGGGCAGGGGGGGTTTGGGGGGGGGGGGCGGCAGCCCCCCCCAACCACAAGAAACTTTTATTTTTTATTTTCTGATGTTATAAAGATGTTTCTGATGTTAAAAAATGTGTTTTTCGGCGATTCTGATGAAATCCCGTATTTTGGCGCGTTTTGGCGAAATTTGGCAAAGTTGGCGAAAACGATGGACGGGCTAATACGAAAGTACCATACCGGCCGTTATCAGAATTTGGGAATTCGCACTTTTGGATATTGGCCGATCCTGACAGGTATTCACCTTAACAACAAAAATACCGCACAATACCGGCCGTTATCAGAATTTTGGAATTCGTTTTTTTGGATATTGGCCGATTCTGTCAGTTATTCGACTTAAATTATTAGTGATTGACTAATGTGTTAATTTTCTAAGTACAGACTATTTATAAATAATGTTTAAAATATGCTAACTTTATTCAAATGATCAATTTTATAGATATATTTTGTCAAATCATTGGATCAAGTTAGCATATTTAAACATTATTTATAAATAGCCAGTACTTAGAAAATTATCACATCAGTCAATCAAGAATAAATGTTTTTTAATCTAAAATAGAATTCTTTATATGGAAGATTATTTTCTATTACTGTGAGTAATTTATATTTATAATATATAAATTATTCGAAAAAGCAAAAATATTAATTTTTCTTAGGTGAAAAGACTGGAAGAAACATTAGAAAAAATTTTTCTTAACTAATATTTATCTGAACACATTAAATTGAAAGTAAAACAAAAATAGCAGTTTATTGAACAGATGTTTACACAAATTTTACAAATACCATTTCTAGTATCCTAGGAATCAGGCGAAGGGATGTATACCAAAATATAACACAAATTAACATTAAAAATAAAATTACACACACAAAACTGGGGGTCCCAGTTACAATATTACAGAATTTGAAGAAGAAAAACCAGTAACATACAACAATTTTTAGTGATATATTTATCTAGGTTATAGTTATAACAAATAAAACATTTTTCCTTTTAAGAAATTTACAAGTTCAAGTAAGTTAGATTTCAGCTAAGGTTAAAAACTCTTTCATAAAAATACCCAACGTTGAATACATAAAAATTAGCTTTTAAATAATATAAAAAAGAAACATTACAATTTTGACACTGCAGAGGAATCATAATAAAACCATTGATTGTTGATGACTTTGAATGCAACCAACACAGATACAAAAGCTCCCTGAAAAAGTAAAGAATTTATTTAAAAAAATAAATAAGTATTTTTAAATAGAGATTGCATGCATTTCCAAATCATGCTTTGGAACAGTTTTAATTAAAACATGGGTACTTCAATATTATATTTACAAATTGTTTTAGATTTTAATAATTGAGAAAGGTAAGTTACTCAAATATTAAAAAACTGCAAAAAAAAGTTTATCATGGCCTCATTAAAATATGAAAATAGACTGGAAAATAAACTGATGGAAGTACAATAAGGGAAAGGGACATAGAGACTTAATTTACAAGTCAACAGTAATTACAAGATAGGCGTAGTTCTAATTTAATAATTATGACATAACTCAATCTATCCTCAAAACTCAAAAAAATCGAACACAACACTTGGTTTCACAAATAAAGTAGTAATAACCAACCATTAAAAGGTAAGAATTAAAAATAGCATTTAAATATATTACTTGCAATTAATTGGCTTTTGGAAAGTCCTTTTATAAAAATAATAAAGTTTGCATACTGATAAAAACGCAAGAAATAAATTCAAGACACAGAAAACATTTGTAACATTAACAGTTCATCTTAAAATATATATATCAGACGATACTTAATAAAAAAATAAACACACTATGTTTATGTATGCATTTTCAGTTCTAGACCACTTCCATTCCATTATTTCAACAAAGAAAGATTTATTCATTTGGTTTCTTTATTTTTTCATTTGATATTGGGCAAATTTTAATTAACAGTAATATGTTTTAATCGTTTGCTTTTTTTCATTTTAAGAACAAAGATTCTAAACATTATGCCGCCAATTTTTTTGTAAACAATGATTTAAAATTATTAAAAAATTAGTTTCTACTTACTTACAATTTATCTTTTTCAAAAATCTTCATTCTGGAAGCGTCTATCCTAAATTAATATTGGTAGTATTCCTCATAAGTGGACGCAGTTGTTTATACATTTCAACCGTCAACAGTAACTAAAAGAAAAAAAAGACATTATTATAAAAAACGAAAAAAGACTAAAATTCTGGTAATTCAATTCAAAACAAAAATATTTAACGAAAGCGCAACATTCTAATGATCAATGAACGAATCGAACGTCGATTCCAATTTTCTGCAAAACAAGCATTTTTATAATAAAACAACATGGATATAAGCAAATGAATTTAGCAATGTTTAAATATGCGACTTACTTGGAAAAGGATGCATTATCTTCTTTCCAGAACTTTTAAAACTCCATTACCGTCGGAGAGCTCTTTTGGTTCGTTCTTTCCTTTCAATATGGCGCCGAGAATGCAATCACCGCTGAATAGCAATAGCAGGGCTGGCAAAAGGAGTAAAATGACTTTTCTGTACTCTCTCCGGTACAAGGTTCAGTACTAAACAACAAGCACAATTGAGATCCGGAACAAAATCATTCACCAAAATAACATTTGCTTACACTCCAGGAACTTAAGACAACGCTTTATTTGGTGATAGCTTCACTCCGATGCTCAACTTAGTGAGAAAGATCGAGCTAACATCTATCCGGAGATTTATTCAACGCAGCAGGTCGAGCTCGCTTCTATCCGGATATTTTTCCAAAGCAGCTGACGAGTGTAATTTCGATCCAGTCGGAGCGGTGAGGTTGTTCGTAGTGTGTAATATCCATCCAGTCGGAGGCGTGAGGCTGTTCGTAGAGTGGAATAAAAATCCGGAGCAGGACTGATGGCTGTGAGACGAGTTCATATCGCTCCGGCTTAGAATTCGACGCCTTCAGGGAGTTTGATTTCACTCTTGGACAATATTCGAAGGTTTGGGTTGATTGTTATATAACTCCAAGATAAAAAATCAACAGTTGAGATGAAACTTTATTCAGGAATGAAATTAAAAATTAAAGATTATGGTTCAATTTAGTTTTGATCCAAAGAGAAATCTAACTCTGACTTTGAGAAATATTTCGATCCACAACATCATTTAACCTTGTAGAGCTAGAAATATGTTTTGCTCGGGAATGAAATTTAATAAATAGTAATAAGTGGTCGACCTTTACTTGAAGTATTCGATTCCGATTCGATTCCTTGGTATCGATTCCAAATTATTCGATTCCGGAATCAATTCCTTCATGGGTTCGATTCATTGGTATCGATTCCGGTATCAAATTTCGATTTCTTAATATCGATTCCAAAGTAGTCAATTCCGATTCGATTCCGGAATCGATTCCTTCATGGGTTCGATTCCTTGGTTTCGATTCCAAATTATTCAATTACTTGGTATCGATTCCAAAGTATTCGATTCCAAAGTATTCGATTCCGGAATCGATTATCGAATCCAAAGTATTCGATTCCGGAATCGATTATTGATTCCAAAGTATTCGATTCCGGAATCGATTATCAATTCCACAGTATTCGATTCCGGAATCGATTATCGATTCCAAAGTATTCGATTCCGGAATCGATTATCGATTCCAAAGTATTCGATTCCGGAATCGATTATCAATTCCACAGTATTCAATTCCGGAATCGATTATCGATTCCAAAATATTCGATTCCGGAATCGATTATCAATTCCACAGTATTCGATTCCGGAATCGATTATCGATTCCAAAGTATTCGATTCCGGAATCGATTATCGATTCCAAAGTATTCGATTCCGGAATCGATTCCTTCATGGGTTCGATTCATTGGTATCGATTCCGGTATCAAATTTCGATTTCTTAATATCGATTCCAAAGTAGTCGATTCCGGAATCGATTATTGATTCCAAAGTATTCGATTCCGGAATCGATTATCGATTCCACAGTATTCGATTCCGGAATCGATTATCGATTCCAAAGTATTCGATTCCGGAATCGATTATCAATTCCACAGTATTCAATCCGGAATCGATTATCGATTCCAAATTATTCGATTCCGGAATCGATTATCAATTCCACAGTATTCGATTCCGGAATCGATTATCGATTCCAAAGTATTCGATTCCGGAATCGATTATCGATTCCAAAGTATTCGATTCCGGAATCGATTCCTTCATGGGTTCGATTCATTGGTATCGATTCCGGTATCAAATTTCGATTTCTTAATATCGATTCCAAAGTAGTCGATTCCGGAATCGATTATTCATTCCAAAGTATTCGATTCCGGAATCGATTATCAATTCCACAGTATTCGATTCCGAAATCGATTATCGATTCCAAAGTATTCGATTCCGGAATCGGTTATTGATTCCAAAGTATTCGATTCCGGAATCGATTATCAATTCCACAGTATTCAATTCCGGAATCGATTATCGATTCCAAAGTATTCGATTACGATTCGATTCCGGAATGGATTCCTTCATGGGTTCGATTCCTTGGTATTGAAATTGATTCCAAAGTTTTAATCAAGTTTTAATCCAAAACTCTTTTAAAATGTCAAATTAAGCTTAATTTCAACATCGGAACTACAATTTACGATGGAAAATTCTAAAGTTTGTACCCAGAAATGAATTAAACTGTCGAAATATCTTTCATTTTAGTATTGAAACTAAAATAGACGATTGAAAAGCTTTAAATTTTCATTCGGATCTAAATTAAACCATTAAAAACCAATGAATTTTTTCCTGGAAACTTTATTCCACTCTTTAAAACAGCATCACCGCCTCCGACTGGAGGCAAAGACTCGGCCAGAAGCTCGAATGAATATCCGGATAAAAGTATTGCTCGACCAAAAAGCTCGGATGAGTATCCGGAGAAAAGTATGCCCGGCCAGCAGGTTGAAAAAGATCTCCGGATAAGATCGACACAGTGAAAGAGCCGCCGAGCTTTCTCCGGGAGGAAAATAAACTCATTCATCAGCCTCGAGTTTCGCTCCGGAGGGAAATTAAACGTAGACTTCAAATTTGGGTTTCATTGTGGATGAAACTAAAAGCTTTGAGTGAAGTTAAATTAGGTTCCGGATTAAATCTAAATATCAAAATTATGGTTGATTTAGCTCTGGAACAAAACTGCAATGCCGAGGAGCACTGAGTTTAGTTCAGGATTGAGCAAAATCTGTAAAAATCACAGGTTCCGGATATAATTTTACTCCTTTTGCCAGCCCTGAGCAATAGTACTGGAGCGCATGCGCGTCACATTACTGACGAAAAAAATGACCACTCGGCCGATACCGCCGAATAACGGCCAATACCTGTTCTACGACAATGAGTTAAAAGATGATGTTAAATATGTTTCTTTTAAGTACAAATATATTTTACCAGCTCAAATCTTATGAAATTATCAGGGATTTCAAGTTTGGCATTTGATAATGCTTTGAAACTTTAAAATGAATTTTTTTTTGCTTTTCGAAAAATATTTACCAATAATGCCAAATACCGGCCAATAACCTCGCCGACGACAATGCGTTTACAATACTGTCGAATAACGGCCATTATTTTTTCTACGACATTGAGTTAACAATGCTGTCGAATAACGGCCAATATCTTTTTTACGACATTTTTCTGACACCAGCCCCACATCACCGTAAAATAACGGCCGATATCGTCATGGCGATACCGATTTTACGATACTGGCCATTATTGATCGAAATCATTTATTCGACATTATTTTCTCATTTTTATCAAAATAAAGGAAAAAAGCCCAATTTTCACTTTTACACCTATTTTTCTTATAAATCATGTTATTAAAATTGTTTTTTATATGTTTTTAATATGAAAAAAAATTCACAATACCGGCCAATACCGTCCGATATCCTTATTTCGACGTCCGACATCCTCCGGTATTCGCGATGTTGGCCGGTATTGGTCCGGCGTTGGCCGATATTCGTGTGCTACCTGGGCAGTCTGTTGCTAAGGCCGTTGCTAGGTGTGGCGGTATCTGTTGCTGTCATGTGAGTGCAAATGCTCCAATAGAAGCATTCCATGACCAGTTATTTTCTTTTAACTGTTAACTGCTGTAGGTCAAACAATCTGTTGCTAAGGCCGTTGCTAGGTCCGAGTCATGTGATTGAAAATGCTCTATAGATACGGCAGGGAAGTTGGGGGCGGCACGCGGCAGTCCCCCCCACAGAGAAAAATCCTAACAGAAAGTCCAAAACGATATATTCAAAAGTTGGATGGGTTTGAGGGCGCTACGATCAACTAAATGATTGACAGAGAGATCAAACCTGTGATTGGCTGTCACGCAATCTTCTATTTCGAAGGAGAAGGAAAAAGTTTTTTTCAACCAATCAGGCTTTTCCGTCCCGCCTCTCGTGACGTTGATGCGATCGCAGCGCCAAAATAGCCCCAAACTCATCCAACTTTTCGATTTCCAATAGCTCCTATGGCGACGGACTCTCTGTTCTAGTACTCTGTGGTCCCCCCCACCACGTTTAACTTTTTAAATGGGTTTAATGGTTTTTAAATTGAATAGTTAGAGTTGAGTTGTTTCTTTCATGGAGATAGACAGTGCCTTTGCTGTTACAGGTTCTGTTTTGAAGATGGTGATCATTGAATCATTGAATGAAGTACGTATATGTAAGGAAAATATTTGCTTGCTAAAAGTAAAGTTTAAAAAGTTAAAAAAAATCAAAGGCCCCAAGGCAGAAGGTAACTGCAATACGGGCCACTTTATGCAATTTTAACTTGTTGCAGGCAAAAAATAGGAGCTGGGCCAATCTTGTGATCCAAATGTTTAATCTAAATAATCTATTACTTTTTTCATGTTATTGAGAGAAGTTACCAATACTGAATTGTTGAGAAAAGGGTTAGTTATCCTTAATGGTGGATACGTTTACGTTTGAATCCTTGATACATAACATGCCGATATTAGAAGTAGTGCAGTAAAACCTCGTTTATCCGAATCTCTGGATAATCCGGGCTAATACTTAGGTAGGTAGTACCATCAAATTGTAATTATGTTGTGCGGTAAAACACAGTTTTTATCGTAATAAACTACTATAAGTTTGCTTATTATCCGGATTTTCGATTTTCCGGATTGCCTTTGATTCGAGTTGGTTTGGATAAATGAGGTTGTATTGTATATACTAGTGGCATGGTAGCCAGAAAAACAATTTCGGAGGGAGATATTGGAATTTTGGGAGGGGATATGAGGCTAATTTTTCCTTTTTCTATGGTCAAAAGAGGTAAATTTCTGAAAGGCATCCCCCAAATCCCCCTGTGACTACATCCCTGGTGTAAACTTCTTTTGATACAGAAACATAATTTACCGATTCCCTTTTATCTGAATCCTAACTGTTTCTGATACCCCCACAACGAGTTTGGTTATAGTTAGGGCAGGGGGGGTTTGGGGGGGGGGGGCGGCAGCCCCCCCCAACCACAAGAAACTTTTATTTTTTATTTTCTGATGTTATAAAGATGTTTCTGATGTTAAAAAATGTGTTTTTCGGCGATTCTGATGAAATCCCGTATTTTGGCGCGTTTTGGCGAAATTTGGCAAAGTTGGCGAAAACGATGGACGGGCTAATACGAAAGTACCATACCGGCCGTTATCAGAATTTGGGAATTCGCACTTTTGGATATTGGCCGATCCTGACAGGTATTCACCTTAACAACAAAAATACCGCACAATACCGGCCGTTATCAGAATTTTGGAATTCGTTTTTTTGGATATTGGCCGATTCTGTCAGTTATTCGACTTAAATTATTAGTGATTGACTAATGTGTTAATTTTCTAAGTACAGACTATTTATAAATAATGTTTAAAATATGCTAACTTTATTCAAATGATCAATTTTATAGATATATTTTGTCAAATCATTGGATCAAGTTAGCATATTTAAACATTATTTATAAATAGCCAGTACTTAGAAAATTATCACATCAGTCAATCAAGAATAAATGTTTTTTAATCTAAAATAGAATTCTTTATATGGAAGATTATTTTCTATTACTGTGAGTAATTTATATTTATAATATATAAATTATTCGAAAAAGCAAAAATATTAATTTTTCTTAGGTGAAAAGACTGGAAGAAACATTAGAAAAAATTTTTCTTAACTAATATTTATCTGAACACATTAAATTGAAAGTAAAACAAAAATAGCAGTTTATTGAACAGATGTTTACACAAATTTTACAAATACCATTTCTAGTATCCTAGGAATCAGGCGAAGGGATGTATACCAAAATATAACACAAATTAACATTAAAAATAAAATTACACACACAAAACTGGGGGTCCCAGTTACAATATTACAGAATTTGAAGAAGAAAAACCAGTAACATACAACAATTTTTAGTGATATATTTATCTAGGTTATAGTTATAACAAATAAAACATTTTTCCTTTTAAGAAATTTACAAGTTCAAGTAAGTTAGATTTCAGCTAAGGTTAAAAACTCTTTCATAAAAATACCCAACGTTGAATACATAAAAATTAGCTTTTAAATAATATAAAAAAGAAACATTACAATTTTGACACTGCAGAGGAATCATAATAAAACCATTGATTGTTGATGACTTTGAATGCAACCAACACAGATACAAAAGCTCCCTGAAAAAGTAAAGAATTTATTTAAAAAAATAAATAAGTATTTTTAAATAGAGATTGCATGCATTTCCAAATCATGCTTTGGAACAGTTTTAATTAAAACATGGGTACTTCAATATTATATTTACAAATTGTTTTAGATTTTAATAATTGAGAAAGGTAAGTTACTCAAATATTAAAAAACTGCAAAAAAAAGTTTATCATGGCCTCATTAAAATATGAAAATAGACTGGAAAATAAACTGATGGAAGTACAATAAGGGAAAGGGACATAGAGACTTAATTTACAAGTCAACAGTAATTACAAGATAGGCGTAGTTCTAATTTAATAATTATGACATAACTCAATCTATCCTCAAAACTCAAAAAAATCGAACACAACACTTGGTTTCACAAATAAAGTAGTAATAACCAACCATTAAAAGGTAAGAATTAAAAATAGCATTTAAATATATTACTTGCAATTAATTGGCTTTTGGAAAGTCCTTTTATAAAAATAATAAAGTTTGCATACTGATAAAAACGCAAGAAATAAATTCAAGACACAGAAAACATTTGTAACATTAACAGTTCATCTTAAAATATATATATCAGACGATACTTAATAAAAAAATAAACACACTATGTTTATGTATGCATTTTCAGTTCTAGACCACTTCCATTCCATTATTTCAACAAAGAAAGATTTATTCATTTGGTTTCTTTATTTTTTCATTTGATATTGGGCAAATTTTAATTAACAGTAATATGTTTTAATCGTTTGCTTTTTTTCATTTTAAGAACAAAGATTCTAAACATTATGCCGCCAATTTTTTTGTAAACAATGATTTAAAATTATTAAAAAATTAGTTTCTACTTACTTACAATTTATCTTTTTCAAAAATCTTCATTCTGGAAGCGTCTATCCTAAATTAATATTGGTAGTATTCCTCATAAGTGGACGCAGTTGTTTATACATTTCAACCGTCAACAGTAACTAAAAGAAAAAAAAGACATTATTATAAAAAACGAAAAAAGACTAAAATTCTGGTAATTCAATTCAAAACAAAAATATTTAACGAAAGCGCAACATTCTAATGATCAATGAACGAATCGAACGTCGATTCCAATTTTCTGCAAAACAAGCATTTTTATAATAAAACAACATGGATATAAGCAAATGAATTTAGCAATGTTTAAATATGCGACTTACTTGGAAAAGGATGCATTATCTTCTTTCCAGAACTTTTAAAACTCCATTACCGTCGGAGAGCTCTTTTGGTTCGTTCTTTCCTTTCAATATGGCGCCGAGAATGCAATCACCGCTGAATAGCAATAGCAGGGCTGGCAAAAGGAGTAAAATGACTTTTCTGTACTCTCTCCGGTACAAGGTTCAGTACTAAACAACAAGCACAATTGAGATCCGGAACAAAATCATTCACCAAAATAACATTTGCTTACACTCCAGGAACTTAAGACAACGCTTTATTTGGTGATAGCTTCACTCCGATGCTCAACTTAGTGAGAAAGATCGAGCTAACATCTATCCGGAGATTTATTCAACGCAGCAGGTCGAGCTCGCTTCTATCCGGATATTTTTCCAAAGCAGCTGACGAGTGTAATTTCGATCCAGTCGGAGCGGTGAGGTTGTTCGTAGTGTGTAATATCCATCCAGTCGGAGGCGTGAGGCTGTTCGTAGAGTGGAATAAAAATCCGGAGCAGGACTGATGGCTGTGAGACGAGTTCATATCGCTCCGGCTTAGAATTCGACGCCTTCAGGGAGTTTGATTTCACTCTTGGACAATATTCGAAGGTTTGGGTTGATTGTTATATAACTCCAAGATAAAAAATCAACAGTTGAGATGAAACTTTATTCAGGAATGAAATTAAAAATTAAAGATTATGGTTCAATTTAGTTTTGATCCAAAGAGAAATCTAACTCTGACTTTGAGAAATATTTCGATCCACAACATCATTTAACCTTGTAGAGCTAGAAATATGTTTTGCTCGGGAATGAAATTTAATAAATAGTAATAAGTGGTCGACCTTTACTTGAAGTATTCGATTCCGATTCGATTCCTTGGTATCGATTCCAAATTATTCGATTCCGGAATCAATTCCTTCATGGGTTCGATTCATTGGTATCGATTCCGGTATCAAATTTCGATTTCTTAATATCGATTCCAAAGTAGTCAATTCCGATTCGATTCCGGAATCGATTCCTTCATGGGTTCGATTCCTTGGTTTCGATTCCAAATTATTCAATTACTTGGTATCGATTCCAAAGTATTCGATTCCAAAGTATTCGATTCCGGAATCGATTATCGAATCCAAAGTATTCGATTCCGGAATCGATTATTGATTCCAAAGTATTCGATTCCGGAATCGATTATCAATTCCACAGTATTCGATTCCGGAATCGATTATCGATTCCAAAGTATTCGATTCCGGAATCGATTATCGATTCCAAAGTATTCGATTCCGGAATCGATTATCAATTCCACAGTATTCAATTCCGGAATCGATTATCGATTCCAAAATATTCGATTCCGGAATCGATTATCAATTCCACAGTATTCGATTCCGGAATCGATTATCGATTCCAAAGTATTCGATTCCGGAATCGATTATCGATTCCAAAGTATTCGATTCCGGAATCGATTCCTTCATGGGTTCGATTCATTGGTATCGATTCCGGTATCAAATTTCGATTTCTTAATATCGATTCCAAAGTAGTCGATTCCGGAATCGATTATTGATTCCAAAGTATTCGATTCCGGAATCGATTATCGATTCCACAGTATTCGATTCCGGAATCGATTATCGATTCCAAAGTATTCGATTCCGGAATCGATTATCAATTCCACAGTATTCAATCCGGAATCGATTATCGATTCCAAATTATTCGATTCCGGAATCGATTATCAATTCCACAGTATTCGATTCCGGAATCGATTATCGATTCCAAAGTATTCGATTCCGGAATCGATTATCGATTCCAAAGTATTCGATTCCGGAATCGATTCCTTCATGGGTTCGATTCATTGGTATCGATTCCGGTATCAAATTTCGATTTCTTAATATCGATTCCAAAGTAGTCGATTCCGGAATCGATTATTCATTCCAAAGTATTCGATTCCGGAATCGATTATCAATTCCACAGTATTCGATTCCGAAATCGATTATCGATTCCAAAGTATTCGATTCCGGAATCGGTTATTGATTCCAAAGTATTCGATTCCGGAATCGATTATCAATTCCACAGTATTCAATTCCGGAATCGATTATCGATTCCAAAGTATTCGATTACGATTCGATTCCGGAATGGATTCCTTCATGGGTTCGATTCCTTGGTATTGAAATTGATTCCAAAGTTTTAATCAAGTTTTAATCCAAAACTCTTTTAAAATGTCAAATTAAGCTTAATTTCAACATCGGAACTACAATTTACGATGGAAAATTCTAAAGTTTGTACCCAGAAATGAATTAAACTGTCGAAATATCTTTCATTTTAGTATTGAAACTAAAATAGACGATTGAAAAGCTTTAAATTTTCATTCGGATCTAAATTAAACCATTAAAAACCAATGAATTTTTTCCTGGAAACTTTATTCCACTCTTTAAAACAGCATCACCGCCTCCGACTGGAGGCAAAGACTCGGCCAGAAGCTCGAATGAATATCCGGATAAAAGTATTGCTCGACCAAAAAGCTCGGATGAGTATCCGGAGAAAAGTATGCCCGGCCAGCAGGTTGAAAAAGATCTCCGGATAAGATCGACACAGTGAAAGAGCCGCCGAGCTTTCTCCGGGAGGAAAATAAACTCATTCATCAGCCTCGAGTTTCGCTCCGGAGGGAAATTAAACGTAGACTTCAAATTTGGGTTTCATTGTGGATGAAACTAAAAGCTTTGAGTGAAGTTAAATTAGGTTCCGGATTAAATCTAAATATCAAAATTATGGTTGATTTAGCTCTGGAACAAAACTGCAATGCCGAGGAGCACTGAGTTTAGTTCAGGATTGAGCAAAATCTGTAAAAATCACAGGTTCCGGATATAATTTTACTCCTTTTGCCAGCCCTGAGCAATAGTACTGGAGCGCATGCGCGTCACATTACTGACGAAAAAAATGACCACTCGGCCGATACCGCCGAATAACGGCCAATACCTGTTCTACGACAATGAGTTAAAAGATGATGTTAAATATGTTTCTTTTAAGTACAAATATATTTTACCAGCTCAAATCTTATGAAATTATCAGGGATTTCAAGTTTGGCATTTGATAATGCTTTGAAACTTTAAAATGAATTTTTTTTTGCTTTTCGAAAAATATTTACCAATAATGCCAAATACCGGCCAATAACCTCGCCGACGACAATGCGTTTACAATACTGTCGAATAACGGCCATTATTTTTTCTACGACATTGAGTTAACAATGCTGTCGAATAACGGCCAATATCTTTTTTACGACATTTTTCTGACACCAGCCCCACATCACCGTAAAATAACGGCCGATATCGTCATGGCGATACCGATTTTACGATACTGGCCATTATTGATCGAAATCATTTATTCGACATTATTTTCTCATTTTTATCAAAATAAAGGAAAAAAGCCCAATTTTCACTTTTACACCTATTTTTCTTATAAATCATGTTATTAAAATTGTTTTTTATATGTTTTTAATATGAAAAAAAATTCACAATACCGGCCAATACCGTCCGATATCCTTATTTCGACGTCCGACATCCTCCGGTATTCGCGATGTTGGCCGGTATTGGTCCGGCGTTGGCCGATATTCGTGTGCTACCTGGGCAGTCTGTTGCTAAGGCCGTTGCTAGGTGTGGCGGTATCTGTTGCTGTCATGTGAGTGCAAATGCTCCAATAGAAGCATTCCATGACCAGTTATTTTCTTTTAACTGTTAACTGCTGTAGGTCAAACAATCTGTTGCTAAGGCCGTTGCTAGGTCCGAGTCATGTGATTGAAAATGCTCTATAGATACGGCAGGGAAGTTGGGGGCGGCACGCGGCAGTCCCCCCCACAGAGAAAAATCCTAACAGAAAGTCCAAAACGATATATTCAAAAGTTGGATGGGTTTGAGGGCGCTACGATCAACTAAATGATTGACAGAGAGATCAAACCTGTGATTGGCTGTCACGCAATCTTCTATTTCGAAGGAGAAGGAAAAAGTTTTTTTCAACCAATCAGGCTTTTCCGTCCCGCCTCTCGTGACGTTGATGCGATCGCAGCGCCAAAATAGCCCCAAACTCATCCAACTTTTCGATTTCCAATAGCTCCTATGGCGACGGACTCTCTGTTCTAGTACTCTGTGGTCCCCCCCACCACGTTTAACTTTTTAAATGGGTTTAATGGTTTTTAAATTGAATAGTTAGAGTTGAGTTGTTTCTTTCATGGAGATAGACAGTGCCTTTGCTGTTACAGGTTCTGTTTTGAAGATGGTGATCATTGAATCATTGAATGAAGTACGTATATGTAAGGAAAATATTTGCTTGCTAAAAGTAAAGTTTAAAAAGTTAAAAAAAATCAAAGGCCCCAAGGCAGAAGGTAACTGCAATACGGGCCACTTTATGCAATTTTAACTTGTTGCAGGCAAAAAATAGGAGCTGGGCCAATCTTGTGATCCAAATGTTTAATCTAAATAATCTATTACTTTTTTCATGTTATTGAGAGAAGTTACCAATACTGAATTGTTGAGAAAAGGGTTAGTTATCCTTAATGGTGGATACGTTTACGTTTGAATCCTTGATACATAACATGCCGATATTAGAAGTAGTGCAGTAAAACCTCGTTTATCCGAATCTCTGGATAATCCGGGCTAATACTTAGGTAGGTAGTACCATCAAATTGTAATTATGTTGTGCGGTAAAACACAGTTTTTATCGTAATAAACTACTATAAGTTTGCTTATTATCCGGATTTTCGATTTTCCGGATTGCCTTTGATTCGAGTTGGTTTGGATAAATGAGGTTGTATTGTATATACTAGTGGCATGGTAGCCAGAAAAACAATTTCGGAGGGAGATATTGGAATTTTGGGAGGGGATATGAGGCTAATTTTTCCTTTTTCTATGGTCAAAAGAGGTAAATTTCTGAAAGGCATCCCCCAAATCCCCCTGTGACTACATCCCTGGTGTAAACTTCTTTTGATACAGAAACATAATTTACCGATTCCCTTTTATCTGAATCCTAACTGTTTCTGATACCCCCACAACGAGTTTGGTTATAGTTAGGGCAGGGGGGGTTTGGGGGGGGGGGGCGGCAGCCCCCCCCAACCACAAGAAACTTTTATTTTTTATTTTCTGATGTTATAAAGATGTTTCTGATGTTAAAAAATGTGTTTTTCGGCGATTCTGATGAAATCCCGTATTTTGGCGCGTTTTGGCGAAATTTGGCAAAGTTGGCGAAAACGATGGACGGGCTAATACGAAAGTACCATACCGGCCGTTATCAGAATTTGGGAATTCGCACTTTTGGATATTGGCCGATCCTGACAGGTATTCACCTTAACAACAAAAATACCGCACAATACCGGCCGTTATCAGAATTTTGGAATTCGTTTTTTTGGATATTGGCCGATTCTGTCAGTTATTCGACTTAAATTATTAGTGATTGACTAATGTGTTAATTTTCTAAGTACAGACTATTTATAAATAATGTTTAAAATATGCTAACTTTATTCAAATGATCAATTTTATAGATATATTTTGTCAAATCATTGGATCAAGTTAGCATATTTAAACATTATTTATAAATAGCCAGTACTTAGAAAATTATCACATCAGTCAATCAAGAATAAATGTTTTTTAATCTAAAATAGAATTCTTTATATGGAAGATTATTTTCTATTACTGTGAGTAATTTATATTTATAATATATAAATTATTCGAAAAAGCAAAAATATTAATTTTTCTTAGGTGAAAAGACTGGAAGAAACATTAGAAAAAATTTTTCTTAACTAATATTTATCTGAACACATTAAATTGAAAGTAAAACAAAAATAGCAGTTTATTGAACAGATGTTTACACAAATTTTACAAATACCATTTCTAGTATCCTAGGAATCAGGCGAAGGGATGTATACCAAAATATAACACAAATTAACATTAAAAATAAAATTACACACACAAAACTGGGGGTCCCAGTTACAATATTACAGAATTTGAAGAAGAAAAACCAGTAACATACAACAATTTTTAGTGATATATTTATCTAGGTTATAGTTATAACAAATAAAACATTTTTCCTTTTAAGAAATTTACAAGTTCAAGTAAGTTAGATTTCAGCTAAGGTTAAAAACTCTTTCATAAAAATACCCAACGTTGAATACATAAAAATTAGCTTTTAAATAATATAAAAAAGAAACATTACAATTTTGACACTGCAGAGGAATCATAATAAAACCATTGATTGTTGATGACTTTGAATGCAACCAACACAGATACAAAAGCTCCCTGAAAAAGTAAAGAATTTATTTAAAAAAATAAATAAGTATTTTTAAATAGAGATTGCATGCATTTCCAAATCATGCTTTGGAACAGTTTTAATTAAAACATGGGTACTTCAATATTATATTTACAAATTGTTTTAGATTTTAATAATTGAGAAAGGTAAGTTACTCAAATATTAAAAAACTGCAAAAAAAAGTTTATCATGGCCTCATTAAAATATGAAAATAGACTGGAAAATAAACTGATGGAAGTACAATAAGGGAAAGGGACATAGAGACTTAATTTACAAGTCAACAGTAATTACAAGATAGGCGTAGTTCTAATTTAATAATTATGACATAACTCAATCTATCCTCAAAACTCAAAAAAATCGAACACAACACTTGGTTTCACAAATAAAGTAGTAATAACCAACCATTAAAAGGTAAGAATTAAAAATAGCATTTAAATATATTACTTGCAATTAATTGGCTTTTGGAAAGTCCTTTTATAAAAATAATAAAGTTTGCATACTGATAAAAACGCAAGAAATAAATTCAAGACACAGAAAACATTTGTAACATTAACAGTTCATCTTAAAATATATATATCAGACGATACTTAATAAAAAAATAAACACACTATGTTTATGTATGCATTTTCAGTTCTAGACCACTTCCATTCCATTATTTCAACAAAGAAAGATTTATTCATTTGGTTTCTTTATTTTTTCATTTGATATTGGGCAAATTTTAATTAACAGTAATATGTTTTAATCGTTTGCTTTTTTTCATTTTAAGAACAAAGATTCTAAACATTATGCCGCCAATTTTTTTGTAAACAATGATTTAAAATTATTAAAAAATTAGTTTCTACTTACTTACAATTTATCTTTTTCAAAAATCTTCATTCTGGAAGCGTCTATCCTAAATTAATATTGGTAGTATTCCTCATAAGTGGACGCAGTTGTTTATACATTTCAACCGTCAACAGTAACTAAAAGAAAAAAAAGACATTATTATAAAAAACGAAAAAAGACTAAAATTCTGGTAATTCAATTCAAAACAAAAATATTTAACGAAAGCGCAACATTCTAATGATCAATGAACGAATCGAACGTCGATTCCAATTTTCTGCAAAACAAGCATTTTTATAATAAAACAACATGGATATAAGCAAATGAATTTAGCAATGTTTAAATATGCGACTTACTTGGAAAAGGATGCATTATCTTCTTTCCAGAACTTTTAAAACTCCATTACCGTCGGAGAGCTCTTTTGGTTCGTTCTTTCCTTTCAATATGGCGCCGAGAATGCAATCACCGCTGAATAGCAATAGCAGGGCTGGCAAAAGGAGTAAAATGACTTTTCTGTACTCTCTCCGGTACAAGGTTCAGTACTAAACAACAAGCACAATTGAGATCCGGAACAAAATCATTCACCAAAATAACATTTGCTTACACTCCAGGAACTTAAGACAACGCTTTATTTGGTGATAGCTTCACTCCGATGCTCAACTTAGTGAGAAAGATCGAGCTAACATCTATCCGGAGATTTATTCAACGCAGCAGGTCGAGCTCGCTTCTATCCGGATATTTTTCCAAAGCAGCTGACGAGTGTAATTTCGATCCAGTCGGAGCGGTGAGGTTGTTCGTAGTGTGTAATATCCATCCAGTCGGAGGCGTGAGGCTGTTCGTAGAGTGGAATAAAAATCCGGAGCAGGACTGATGGCTGTGAGACGAGTTCATATCGCTCCGGCTTAGAATTCGACGCCTTCAGGGAGTTTGATTTCACTCTTGGACAATATTCGAAGGTTTGGGTTGATTGTTATATAACTCCAAGATAAAAAATCAACAGTTGAGATGAAACTTTATTCAGGAATGAAATTAAAAATTAAAGATTATGGTTCAATTTAGTTTTGATCCAAAGAGAAATCTAACTCTGACTTTGAGAAATATTTCGATCCACAACATCATTTAACCTTGTAGAGCTAGAAATATGTTTTGCTCGGGAATGAAATTTAATAAATAGTAATAAGTGGTCGACCTTTACTTGAAGTATTCGATTCCGATTCGATTCCTTGGTATCGATTCCAAATTATTCGATTCCGGAATCAATTCCTTCATGGGTTCGATTCATTGGTATCGATTCCGGTATCAAATTTCGATTTCTTAATATCGATTCCAAAGTAGTCAATTCCGATTCGATTCCGGAATCGATTCCTTCATGGGTTCGATTCCTTGGTTTCGATTCCAAATTATTCAATTACTTGGTATCGATTCCAAAGTATTCGATTCCAAAGTATTCGATTCCGGAATCGATTATCGAATCCAAAGTATTCGATTCCGGAATCGATTATTGATTCCAAAGTATTCGATTCCGGAATCGATTATCAATTCCACAGTATTCGATTCCGGAATCGATTATCGATTCCAAAGTATTCGATTCCGGAATCGATTATCGATTCCAAAGTATTCGATTCCGGAATCGATTATCAATTCCACAGTATTCAATTCCGGAATCGATTATCGATTCCAAAATATTCGATTCCGGAATCGATTATCAATTCCACAGTATTCGATTCCGGAATCGATTATCGATTCCAAAGTATTCGATTCCGGAATCGATTATCGATTCCAAAGTATTCGATTCCGGAATCGATTCCTTCATGGGTTCGATTCATTGGTATCGATTCCGGTATCAAATTTCGATTTCTTAATATCGATTCCAAAGTAGTCGATTCCGGAATCGATTATTGATTCCAAAGTATTCGATTCCGGAATCGATTATCGATTCCACAGTATTCGATTCCGGAATCGATTATCGATTCCAAAGTATTCGATTCCGGAATCGATTATCAATTCCACAGTATTCAATCCGGAATCGATTATCGATTCCAAATTATTCGATTCCGGAATCGATTATCAATTCCACAGTATTCGATTCCGGAATCGATTATCGATTCCAAAGTATTCGATTCCGGAATCGATTATCGATTCCAAAGTATTCGATTCCGGAATCGATTCCTTCATGGGTTCGATTCATTGGTATCGATTCCGGTATCAAATTTCGATTTCTTAATATCGATTCCAAAGTAGTCGATTCCGGAATCGATTATTCATTCCAAAGTATTCGATTCCGGAATCGATTATCAATTCCACAGTATTCGATTCCGAAATCGATTATCGATTCCAAAGTATTCGATTCCGGAATCGGTTATTGATTCCAAAGTATTCGATTCCGGAATCGATTATCAATTCCACAGTATTCAATTCCGGAATCGATTATCGATTCCAAAGTATTCGATTACGATTCGATTCCGGAATGGATTCCTTCATGGGTTCGATTCCTTGGTATTGAAATTGATTCCAAAGTTTTAATCAAGTTTTAATCCAAAACTCTTTTAAAATGTCAAATTAAGCTTAATTTCAACATCGGAACTACAATTTACGATGGAAAATTCTAAAGTTTGTACCCAGAAATGAATTAAACTGTCGAAATATCTTTCATTTTAGTATTGAAACTAAAATAGACGATTGAAAAGCTTTAAATTTTCATTCGGATCTAAATTAAACCATTAAAAACCAATGAATTTTTTCCTGGAAACTTTATTCCACTCTTTAAAACAGCATCACCGCCTCCGACTGGAGGCAAAGACTCGGCCAGAAGCTCGAATGAATATCCGGATAAAAGTATTGCTCGACCAAAAAGCTCGGATGAGTATCCGGAGAAAAGTATGCCCGGCCAGCAGGTTGAAAAAGATCTCCGGATAAGATCGACACAGTGAAAGAGCCGCCGAGCTTTCTCCGGGAGGAAAATAAACTCATTCATCAGCCTCGAGTTTCGCTCCGGAGGGAAATTAAACGTAGACTTCAAATTTGGGTTTCATTGTGGATGAAACTAAAAGCTTTGAGTGAAGTTAAATTAGGTTCCGGATTAAATCTAAATATCAAAATTATGGTTGATTTAGCTCTGGAACAAAACTGCAATGCCGAGGAGCACTGAGTTTAGTTCAGGATTGAGCAAAATCTGTAAAAATCACAGGTTCCGGATATAATTTTACTCCTTTTGCCAGCCCTGAGCAATAGTACTGGAGCGCATGCGCGTCACATTACTGACGAAAAAAATGACCACTCGGCCGATACCGCCGAATAACGGCCAATACCTGTTCTACGACAATGAGTTAAAAGATGATGTTAAATATGTTTCTTTTAAGTACAAATATATTTTACCAGCTCAAATCTTATGAAATTATCAGGGATTTCAAGTTTGGCATTTGATAATGCTTTGAAACTTTAAAATGAATTTTTTTTTGCTTTTCGAAAAATATTTACCAATAATGCCAAATACCGGCCAATAACCTCGCCGACGACAATGCGTTTACAATACTGTCGAATAACGGCCATTATTTTTTCTACGACATTGAGTTAACAATGCTGTCGAATAACGGCCAATATCTTTTTTACGACATTTTTCTGACACCAGCCCCACATCACCGTAAAATAACGGCCGATATCGTCATGGCGATACCGATTTTACGATACTGGCCATTATTGATCGAAATCATTTATTCGACATTATTTTCTCATTTTTATCAAAATAAAGGAAAAAAGCCCAATTTTCACTTTTACACCTATTTTTCTTATAAATCATGTTATTAAAATTGTTTTTTATATGTTTTTAATATGAAAAAAAATTCACAATACCGGCCAATACCGTCCGATATCCTTATTTCGACGTCCGACATCCTCCGGTATTCGCGATGTTGGCCGGTATTGGTCCGGCGTTGGCCGATATTCGTGTGCTACCTGGGCAGTCTGTTGCTAAGGCCGTTGCTAGGTGTGGCGGTATCTGTTGCTGTCATGTGAGTGCAAATGCTCCAATAGAAGCATTCCATGACCAGTTATTTTCTTTTAACTGTTAACTGCTGTAGGTCAAACAATCTGTTGCTAAGGCCGTTGCTAGGTCCGAGTCATGTGATTGAAAATGCTCTATAGATACGGCAGGGAAGTTGGGGGCGGCACGCGGCAGTCCCCCCCACAGAGAAAAATCCTAACAGAAAGTCCAAAACGATATATTCAAAAGTTGGATGGGTTTGAGGGCGCTACGATCAACTAAATGATTGACAGAGAGATCAAACCTGTGATTGGCTGTCACGCAATCTTCTATTTCGAAGGAGAAGGAAAAAGTTTTTTTCAACCAATCAGGCTTTTCCGTCCCGCCTCTCGTGACGTTGATGCGATCGCAGCGCCAAAATAGCCCCAAACTCATCCAACTTTTCGATTTCCAATAGCTCCTATGGCGACGGACTCTCTGTTCTAGTACTCTGTGGTCCCCCCCACCACGTTTAACTTTTTAAATGGGTTTAATGGTTTTTAAATTGAATAGTTAGAGTTGAGTTGTTTCTTTCATGGAGATAGACAGTGCCTTTGCTGTTACAGGTTCTGTTTTGAAGATGGTGATCATTGAATCATTGAATGAAGTACGTATATGTAAGGAAAATATTTGCTTGCTAAAAGTAAAGTTTAAAAAGTTAAAAAAAATCAAAGGCCCCAAGGCAGAAGGTAACTGCAATACGGGCCACTTTATGCAATTTTAACTTGTTGCAGGCAAAAAATAGGAGCTGGGCCAATCTTGTGATCCAAATGTTTAATCTAAATAATCTATTACTTTTTTCATGTTATTGAGAGAAGTTACCAATACTGAATTGTTGAGAAAAGGGTTAGTTATCCTTAATGGTGGATACGTTTACGTTTGAATCCTTGATACATAACATGCCGATATTAGAAGTAGTGCAGTAAAACCTCGTTTATCCGAATCTCTGGATAATCCGGGCTAATACTTAGGTAGGTAGTACCATCAAATTGTAATTATGTTGTGCGGTAAAACACAGTTTTTATCGTAATAAACTACTATAAGTTTGCTTATTATCCGGATTTTCGATTTTCCGGATTGCCTTTGATTCGAGTTGGTTTGGATAAATGAGGTTGTATTGTATATACTAGTGGCATGGTAGCCAGAAAAACAATTTCGGAGGGAGATATTGGAATTTTGGGAGGGGATATGAGGCTAATTTTTCCTTTTTCTATGGTCAAAAGAGGTAAATTTCTGAAAGGCATCCCCCAAATCCCCCTGTGACTACATCCCTGGTGTAAACTTCTTTTGATACAGAAACATAATTTCGGTACCACCTGCAGGGTTCCACAGGAGAAGAAATTTCTGGCTGTGACACTGCACTGAGAAAAGAGGCGACAAATGTTATCCTATTCATAATCCAAATTTAATTTTCTCTTCTATCTGCTATGATCCAGGCTCATGCATATCAAAATAAGAATACCTTGAGTTGAGTTTTATTCTTTACGAGTTCTGTCTGCAAGTATAGGTTGGGGAAAATGCTTCAAATATGCCTCAAGGGTTCGCTCACTCTTCTGCTCCTAAATATTTTCTTTTCCAACATTGTCTTCTGAATAAATATTAAATCACTAAACCTCTGGCTTTTTACACAATGGAATGGAATGAATGACCGTTACGCAGATATCCTCGTTTACACTGTTTCCTTGAACACCAATATATCAAACTAGCCCTCCCAGACCAAATCAACTATCCTATTCTGATTCTTAAATTTTTTTAATTATGTTCATACAACCAATACAACAGGTCAGCGAGTTAACTAACCCAATTGCCTCCTTAACATGGGACTAATTAAATGAAGATTGTTTTACTCGTTTAATCGCAATACTGAATAATATTTAGTTCAAATATTTTTTCTGAAAGCTCTGATTTTTAACTTTGTCCTTTAAGTAACAATTTTAGCAACTTTTTTCCCCAGTGATGGTAAAATGAGTACAGCTGTTATAATTACGTCAAGTTAATTTTTAGAAAACATTGAAGAGAGGGAAAATTCTCAAAAAAGTAGATAAAAATTTTAATGATTTGGTATACAGGGTGATTCAGAATTCATCATCAATATTTGGTGGGGAGGTAGAGGGGACCTAGACAAACATATTTCGAATAGGAATGGGGGGTGGCGCAGATACCCCGTTAAAGAGCGTTACAAAAGGACATTTTGCCAAGGCCCATTTAACGAAACAAAACATAATAAAATGAAAAAAATTAATGCATGAGGTACAGAAGTATCCATACTACTTTATTACCTTAAATTTGATAGAAATTGGACCACTTGCTAAACCGTGGGGGGTGGGGGGGAGTTTTAAAACGTGTTGTATTAATATTTTAGCCAAAGAATGGAGATCCCTTAGTGTTAGTGTAATGGAATATGGAATTAGAAAAATGATGATCGGGGAAGAAATTTTCAATGATCATGATCATACATTGATCATAGAAACCATCATTAAAAATTCCATTCTTTGGCTAGAAGATTAGTATTGCACGTTCTGAAACTCACCCTATGGTTTAGCAAGTGGTCCAATTTCTATCAAATTTATGGCGTAAGTAGTACGGATACTTCTGTACCTCATGCAATAATTTTTTTCATTTTATTATGTTTTGTTTCGTTAAACGGGCCTTGGCAAGACATCCTTTTGTAACGTTCTCGCACTACATTAGGTCCTAGATCTTTAACGGTGTATCTGCCCCATTCCTATTCGAAATATGCTTGTCTAGGTCCCCTTCCCCTCTACCTCCAAACCCAACCAAATATTGATGATGAATTCTGAATCACCCTGTAGAATAGTTGATATAATAGCTTTTTTTAACGGTCGATAATGTGTCGGATCGGATGTGTATAAGATATGTAATTTGTATGTCATAGTCCAACTGTCCAACCGCCGCGAGTGACTTTGAAATGAAATTGAAATGAATTTGGCCATGAACTTAGAAATGAAATTCAAATCTAAATGATAATCACTCAGATTGTGCACAAAACGCTTTTTTACATTGTTTACACTGGTCAACACTCATTTTGATGGCTGGAATATTAAAGCTGTTTTTGTATATATTTGACCTCCTGATTCCGAATATGACATCCGTTTTTGCTCATCAGCTCTAGTTTTTAAGATATTCGAAAACTAAGTTTTTTCACTTTTGACCTACCTTTTATACAATATGGTGCTATAAAAATGACTTAAAAATAAAAAACCTAACCACCCAAGGCTTTTCCTATTCCTTAGGCTCCCAATAGATAGTGTATAAAGTTTCAGCCCCCCAAGTTAATTTTAAGGGGTATACCTATAGGGCCCTTAAGTTGAAAAAAAGTCGAAAAATTGGTCTTTTTTTCAGAATTTTTAAAAAAATATTTTCGAGTTTTCTAATTTGATAAAACTGGCTAATATATGTTTTTTAGAACTTATTCAGACCGCTAAAAATATTTTTACTTTAAAACTGCACCTCTTTAGAGCGATTTTTTAGTTTTAAGGCGAGAATAAGGGTAATTTCGCTTAAAAACGCTTGGTACCAATAATGGTGTTTGAAACGAATAAATTTCGAATTTTTAAGAAGAAAGTCATCAAAAAAGATGTACTTTGAAATAAAACTGAAATTTCATATGATACAGATCAGTGAAAAAAAGCATTTTTTCCAATTTTTTCAAATTTTAGGGCTTGAAAGCTCGAGATAGGAGCTTCTACTGTTTTACTGATCTTTATCATGTGAAATTCAGTTTTACATAAAAGGACATCTTTTTTGATGACTTACTTCTGAAAAATTCGAAATTTATTCGTTTCAACTACCATTATTGGTACCAAGCGTTTTTGAGGGAAATGACCCTAATTCTCGCATTAAAACTAAAAAATCGCTCTAAAGAGGTGCAGTTTTAAAGTAAAAATATTTTTAGCGGTCTAAATAAGTTCTAAACAACATATATTAGCCAGTGTAGCGTATTTGGTTTTTAAATGAAAAATACAGTTGGTAAAACAAAGAT
Organism: Tetragnatha versicolor; assembly: GCA_024610705.1. Lineage (NCBI taxonomy): Eukaryota > Metazoa > Arthropoda > Arachnida > Araneae > Tetragnathidae > Tetragnatha > Tetragnatha versicolor. Next base: position 8,130,920 of record JANDEH010000010.1, read on the forward strand.
GTTTATTTAGGCAGCAAAACAAATCAGGTGGGAAGCCTCCTTTCACACAGCTGTCAGGCTATTTATAAACACTTTTCATAATCACCTCACTTTACTTCAACACTAACAAATATTTACATGCGGCCCTTTAGTAAAATAGGCCGGGGTTAATGGCTATATTACAACTTGTGGACGGGGTTAATTGCTACATTACAACTCCTCCCCCCTTAGAAAAACTTTTTACACAGTAAAAAGTTACAAAAAATTCATTAAAACAAAGACCTGAAATTTTACAACATCAAATATTAATTATTTTGCATACTCTAAAAACATACAGAAGAAAATTATTTTACAGTAATTTAAAACAGACGACTAAGGCTGTCAGCATTCTGGTGGTCTTTTCCACGACGATGGACTATCTCGTAATTAAGAGGTTGCAGTGCCAGAGCCCACCTCATAAGACGTGGATTAACACCAGAGTTCTGTTTTAACCATACCAAAGGATTATGATCCGTCTGAATAAAGAACTTGTTGGACCCGTCAAGATAGCACCTTAGCTTCTTGACAGCATACAGGATAGCCGCGCATTCCTTTTCGGTGGTTCCGTACTTACGCTCGGCTGATGAAAACTTTTTACTAAGATAGAGAACTGGGTGCTCCTCTCCAGACTCAGTCCTCTGGGAGAGAACCACACCAAGTCCCACATCTGAAGCGTCACACTGGACATAGAAAGGAATGTCGAAACGTGGGGCATAAAGGACCGGGTTTTCAGTGAGGAGAGCCTTGAGTTCCTCAAAAGCCTGTTGACACTCCTCATTCCAAACCACCGTGGATTTCTTTTCTTTACCTTTAAGCAATTCTGTCAAAGGAGCCACTATAACAGAAAAATTAGGAATATACTGTCTGTAGTACCCAGCAATTCCCAAAAAAGCACGAATTTGGGTCTTGGTCGAAGGAACCGGAAAATCCTGGATTGCCTTAATTTTAATTTCGCTAGGAGATCGTTTGCCCTGTCCCACGAAATGACCCAAATATTTCACCTGAGCTTGAGCAAATCGGCATTTACTGGCCTTCAAGCTTAACTTGGCTCCCTTTATCCTCTCTAACACTCTGTCGACGTGTTTTAGATGCTCGTCCCAATTCTCAGAGAATATGGCGACGTCGTCAAGGTAAGGCACAGCATAGGTATCACATCCTCTCAGAACCTCCGACATCATCCTACTGAAATAAAATGGAGCGTTCTTAAGACCAAAAGGCATTCTAAGAGGACGAAAAGACCCAAAACTTGTGAGGAACGTTGCGTACTCCCTTGCTCTTTCCGTCAGGGGTATTTGCCAGTATCCCTTGGATAAGTCGAGTATAGAAATATATTTCGCAGCAGCAACAGCTTCCACCCGCTCCTCAATGTTGGGTATGGGAAAATACTGAGTCTTTGTTACCTCATTCAACCGTCGGTAGTCTATACACGGCCTAGGATCTTTCCCATGCACTTCAACCAGGATCATCGGTGATGTGAAATCGCTCTCTCCAACCTCGATGATCTTCATTCCCAGCATCTTCCCAATTTCCTCTCTCAAGATCTCTGTCTAGGAGACATTCGGTAGGGTCTTGAACGAATCTGTCTCTGTTCGCTAAGTTCGATATCAAACTCAACTATATCAGTCAATCCTGGAACATTAGAAAAACAGTTAATATATTTGCATAAAACATCACTCAATTGATTAATTTGTTTTTCAGACAATCGCCCATGAACCTCACTGATTTGTAAAATCTCTCCAAGGTCAAAAACATTGGGACAACGGTAAAAAGACGGATTTTCTTCCTCGGAATCTGAAACCTCTTCCTCCTCCCCAGTTGTCACCAGATTTACAAATTCTGGCCTCCGAAAATAAGGCTTTAAAAGGTTCACGTGATAAATTTGGGACGAACCTTTTCGCCCAGGCAGAGCTACAAAATAGTTAGTGTCCGAGATCTTACTTTCAATGGTACCAGGACCATGCCATTGAACAGCCAGCTTGTTGGCAGGAGAAGTTGCCAACACCAGTACCTGATCTCCCACTGCAAACTCTCTCTTAACGCTGTTCCTATCATACCAGCTTTTTCTTTTCTTTGCAACATCCTCCATGTTTTCAATAGCCAAGCTCTGACACTTCTGTAAACGTTCTAGAAGATTCAAGATGTAATCAACAACATTTCTATTATCCTCTTCGGGTCGCATCCAGCTATCGTACAAAAGGGCTACTGGAGTTCTCAAGTTTTTGCCGTGAACAAGCTCAGCCGGACTGAAGCCAGTTGACTCGTGCGTAACTGTCCTCAAAGCAAAAAGCGCTGCATGCACATGATTTTCCCAGTTTGATCCCTCTTCAGAGCACAGAACTCTTAGAATCCGCTTTAGCGTTCTGTGAAACCGTTCTACAGGGTTGCTCTGTGGATGATAGACTGAACTTCGTATCACCTTGATTCCAAAACGCCGAAAAAACTCAGAAGTGAGCTCGCTCATGAACGAGGTTCCCTGGTCATGTTGAATCTCCTTAGGGAATCCCATTCGGCTGAAAAGCTGAAGGAGAGCATCGATCACTGACCTGGAAGTGATGTCAGTCACTGCCACGGCATCGGGGTACTTTGAAGACATGCACATGGCTGTAATCAAATACCTTTTACCTGAATCCGTTTTTGGCAAGGGTCCTACAGCATCAATGTTAATTCTTGAAAAAACTTCTCCAATCACGGGAACGAGAGTCATAGGGGCTTTCTTCTTGTCTCTTGCCTTTCCAGCCCTCTGACAGGAATCGCATGATCGCACAAAATCTTCCACCTCTTTATAACAATTCTTCCAAAAGAAAAATTTAGTCATTCGGTCTTTGGTCTTGGTGGTCCCAAGATGACCAGACGTGCCTTCGTGGCATAATTTCAGTATCTTTTCCCGATACTCAGCTGGCACAACGATGAGTCGTCTCTCCAAACCAGTCTTATCCTTCTTTAACTTTACAAGAAGCCCGCTTTGAACTAGTTCAAAATCTTTGGGAGGGTTTCCCTCTTTAATATGCTTAACCACAGAACTCATCTCCTCATCCGAACCCTGAGCCTTCACCAGTTGTTCAGTATCAACCCTTAACAGTTCCGAAACCTCACGATCCTCCTTCGCGGGAAGAAACTCTTCCTCTTCTTCTACCAACTCTTGTTGAGTCTCCTCTGAAATACTGACCTGTTCATCGGGAGAAGAGGTGTTCTCCTGTTCTACCAACCTCCTTTGCTGTCTTGTAATTACAGCATTCAGGCATTCATCCGAAGGCAGATTTCTCCTCTGGAATAACGCCGCTGTGCGATTTCCCAGTAGATATCGACCCTGGTCCAAGCTATCGGGAATGACAGCTGCTTTGGTAAGCGTGTTTCCCAACTCGCACTCCACCAGAACCTCAGCCAATGGCAAACAAGTCGAGCTGGAGTCCAATGGCTGCTGGACCCAAACATGTTCTCCTGTCAAGTCAGCTGGACCAACCAATTTTTGACAGACAATGTCTATGGTGGCTCCAGTGTCTCTGAGAATATTGATCTCTTGGCCGTTGATCTTGCCCCTCATGGTGTATGGCAGCAGAACTATCTCAGGATCTTCCTCCCCAATGAAATTTACAGCTTCTGATCGTGGTTTCCTCCAATTCGGGCAGTTTGGCCTTATGTGGCCAGGCTTATTGCAATGATAACACCGCATTTCTCTCCTCCGGTCAAACTCTCGATCAGGCTCTAAAGGACTACGCTCCCTCTTGATCCCTTCAAAATTCATACGATCCCTTCTTTGTGGAGGAAATTCAGTTTTGGAAAACCGACCTTGGGCTCCTGCCCCACCTTGATCCTTGGTTTTCTGTTTCACGGTCCGCCGGACATCTTCAAACTTTTCCAGCAGAACCACCAACTCTGTAGGGGAGTTGATTTCAGTCCATTCCCTTAAATACATGTCCTTGAACTCTGAGGGTGACTTTTTCTTCATTTGATCGGTAATTATTAAATCCCTCAGTTGTTCTAGCGTTTCAACCCTGCACCCTGCGATCCATCCGTCAAAGTATGTGGCCAACTCATAGTAAAAATCCCTCCAGTTTCTCTCAACTGCTTTCTGATGCGTGTTGAAAAGCTGTCTAAATCGTTCCGGAGTTAGCTTAAACCTCTGAAGCAGAATCGATCGAATATGATCGTAATTAGCTGCTTGTTCCGGTGGCTCGCGTGCTATGATTTGCGCTATCTCTTGAGGAACTAGACCCAATAGATGAGAAACCCACATTTCTTTCTCCAGGGACAGCAGAGTTGCCTGTCGTTCAAACAAGACTAAATAAAGACTCAGATCGTCCTTCATGTCGTACTTGGGTAGAATTCTGGTTAAATCCCGATTTGGCGATCGAAAACTATGATCCTCCAATTCCTCTGTTTTCCTCGTTGCTTCTATTCTCAGTTTTTCCAACTCAAACTCTCTTTGTTTTTGCTTATCCTCAAACTCTCTTTGCCGCTGCTTCTCCTCAAACTGCCTTTGCTCAAGATCTAGCTTCCTTTGACTCTCTTCAAGATCCAAAGCCTCCTTCGCTTTGCGAGCATTGACAATTTCCCCAAAAAGCACCCTGGCAAATTCCTCATCATAACCCTCACTAGTTACAATAATTTTGGTTAATGCTTTTATTGACTTATCTGCCGAAGCCACCAAATCCAATTCACCCATCAACTTGATCAAATCATCTTTCCTACCTCTTAGTAAATACGTCATACTGAAACTAAAATACACCAGAACACTGACCCCTTATTACAATTATTTCAAAAAACCTATGTCACCCAGGAACAAAACAAATTAATTGTTAAAAGACAACAGCTTTAAAAATATTTTTATCCTTAAAAGTTATAAATCTATCAAAATTCAAAAAGTTAAATTTTCGAGATTGAAGCAAAAATTTTAAATAGAACATCAATCACAAAAGTTAAGATAAATATTTACAATAAAATTCAAGTTAAAGTTCTAAATCAATAAATATAACCATCCTAACTTCAAAACACTCATCAGACCCCAATCGCTAAAAATCGTAAATACAACACACAATTCCTTAAGCGTAAAGTACTTTTAACTTACACTCTTCTCGCTCCTGAGACCCAGACCTCTACGTAGCAGGAAGCAGAAGACTCAGAGCACTCCACTCTCGAGACGAAGTGTCCCACAACTACTGAACCGGATGGCTCCTCCTGAAATGGACGGGGTGTCCAACGGCTTCCGGACCAGGATGGTCCCTTCTGAAATGGACGGGGTGTCCAACGGCTTCCGGACCGGATGGTCCCTTCTGAAATGGACGGGATGTCCAACGGCTTCCGGACCAGGATGGTCCCTTCTGAAATGGACGGGGTGTCCAACGGCTTCCGGACCAGGATGGTCCCTTCTAAGCTAGATGAAGATATCACAGGACAGGGCGTCCCAGGCTACCGGTCTTACTCGAATCGCAAAAATCCAACAGACCAGACCTCCTCCGATCTCAATTCCTCCAAGTTTACTCTAATCGTAAATGCACCAGTCTCATTCGAAAATTCAATCCTACCGCTGGCTCCAGAAAAATTATATATGTAAGCTGTAGCGTATTGGGTTTTTAAATGAAAAATACAGTTGGTAAAACAAAGATGTTTATTTAGGCAGCAAAACAAATCAGGTGGGAAGCCTCCTTTCACACAGCTGTCAGGCTATTTATAAACACTTTTCATAATCACCTCACTTTACTTCAACACTAACAAATATTTACATGCGGCCCTTTAGTAAAATAGGCCGGGGTTAATGGCTATATTACAACTTGTGGACGGGGTTAATTGCTACATTACACCAGTTTTATCAAATTAAAAAACTAAAAATATTTTTTTTAATTCTGAAAAAAAGACCAATTTTTCGACTTTTTTTTAACTTTAGGGCCCTATAGGTACCCCTTAAAATTAACTTGGGGGGCTGAAACTTTATACACTATCTATTGAGACCCTAAGGAAAAGGAAAAGCCTTGGGTGGTTAGGTTTTTTATTTTTAACCCTGCTGTTCTGCTCCGACTTACTCAACGGACGTACTGTTCGGGTCAATATGACCCCATACAAAAAATATCACTTCTAGCGGTAAATGAATGGCGGAATTTAAGAAATAGGTTACTTAATAATAAAATAACTCATAATAAATACAATTATTAGGAAATAATTGGGTAAAGTTATGAAATACGTATAAAATAATAAAATTAACAAAAAAATATTTGCAATAGAAATTTGTAATTTTTTCCAATTTTGACAATTTACATAAATGAAAATGGGTTTTAAATAAGTATGGCACAACAATATAGTACTTTTTTAATTTTTTTCGTCTGAGACCGATATAAATTTCAATTTTTTCTTCATTCTTTTACTTTTTTTTTAATTGATTCCCTCCCCCCTTCATGACATATTTTAATCTGATTTACTGTAGGAAAATAAGAGTGATTTCCTCAAATCTTCAAAAATAATCTTTATTTGGACATTTATTTTCCTTCTATTTGTACTAAATCCCATTGAAAACGCATTGCAGAATTTGCAAAATTACCCATTACTCCAATACCTCAAACTTTCTTTAGCGATGATTTTTGTTCTTTTCCTGTAATAAATTTTATGTTTCGGTTCTTAGGAAGTTATACTACCAAAAATGTCCATATTTACCCCATACCTAATGGTTAACTTGGTCAAAAGATAGTGGCAATGAAAAACAACACTTATTTCTCATTTTGAGTAATATTTTCAATCAGATAGCACAAGTTTCGTTTCATTAGTTATTTTTAGCTTTCTATCTGAAAGTAAATACTTCATAAAACAAATATACAGCAAAAAAATGAAATTTGGAAATATTTTTGGTTTTTGCCAACTGAATCAACCTTTTGACCTTCCACGTGCTTTAGTGTCGAATAACAAAAAAATCTAAGAAAAAAGAAAATCAAAATGCAAAATAAGGATGTTATTATAGTTTTTATTCTTTTCCGTTGAGTTATTCCACAAAAAAATATGAAAAGGTTTGAGTAAAACGAAAAAATTTAGAATTGGGTCATATTGACCCGAACAGTACATTAAGACTATGTTGCAAAATATTCCTCGCAAATTAAAATAATTACTATTCCTTTTAGATGTAGATATTTATACGACTTTCCAACAAAGTCATGAAGTTTCGTTGAAATAACTCTATTCAATTTTTTTTAACATGCAACTGAAAAAATTTTTGGGTCAAATAGACCCTAACAGAACAGCAGGGTTAAGTCATTTTTATAGCACCATATTGTATAAAAGGTAGGTCAAAAGTGAAAAAACTTAATTTTCGAATATCTTAAAAATTATAGCTGATGAGCAAAAACGGATGCCATATTCGGAATCAGGAGGTCAAATATATACAAAAACAGCTTTAATATTCCAGCCATCAGAAAAAAAGTTTTTTTTGTAGACCAGTGTTATGTTTTTTACATTATTAGGTTTATCCTCATTCCACCAAAATTGAGGGGAATAACCAGTTTCTTTCCAACAATCATATCATAATATTACCACGTCAAAAATTTTCTCATGGCGGAGTGGCGGTCCTACTTCATTAGTTTTTATTTTCATTTCAACATAAGAAAGACTGAAAGATCATTATTTTTCTTAAATTGAAAAGAAAAACCTGCATGTATCTATTTATGCTGTTGTTTTTCACAGTACAAATGTTTCAATTTCAATTTAAGGACTAGCTCAAAAATTTATCTGGGTCTTCGGACCTTGACACCCAACGCCATTGGGACTATCCTTTGTTGTGGGTTTTTGTCCCTAGGGGTCAGCACCTTCATTTAGAAGAGTCTTTGTGTCAATATTGGTCTGAGTGAGTATCAATCATTTTCTATGAACGAGATTTTTGAAACCGAGCTGATGTCTGATCTTTTTATTTCGTTGTTTAATTAAAATATTGAAAGAGTTCAGCACCATCAACAAGAATTCCCTGTATTTTCCAAGTTCGGATGAGATAAAAGAAAGTATGGTCCTATATGTCGCCATCTGTAGAGTTGCTTTGAAACTTTTCTTGTACCACCATTAAAATATAAAATGTTGGTTGATGTACGTTCTTTCAAAGGAGATGAAAAAAATGCATTGAGAAGTTAAAAATAAAATACTATTCAAATCCACATTTTTATTTAATTTTTAAATTGTTATTTTTATTAATTTATATTTTTAAAGTTTATCGAATAAATGTAAAATATGATATTTTTCAAAGTTTTCTTTAATTTGATATTTAATAACCCCTTTTTAGCTGAATGATTTGAAATAATTATCACCTTAAAAAAAGATAAAAAAGAAAAATTAAATAAAGGGAGGGATTTGAATAAATTCTTGTTCAGGTGCTCAAAATATTTATTTTTCGAATATTTAATTTTCCTAATCAAGCTTTTAGTAAGATTTAAGATGACACAACTATTATGTAGGGCCCATGGGACCCATTTTGCAGTTCTTTCATATTTAAATTTTTAAAAAACTGAAATAAAAGGTATACATTCATATTCCGTAATTTATTAGGTACTATTTACCTATTTTTGCTATATGTGATAAATATTTTTATCTAAAAAAATATTTAATTATATATTTATTGTTTGAAAGCAATAGAATCACATAGTTAGTAGTGGTAAATATTATATTCAAATAGGCGCTAATGTTCATCATAGTGATTGTAACAAAATAAATATCGCCTTTTAAATATGGTGCGAGGGAAGATTCTATAATTATTTCTTTACCTGCATGTCGCGATGAATTTTGACACAAATTCAATGACAAAATCGGTTTTGTTATCGCGATGTATTCAATTGAAATAAATTCAATTTTCTTAGGAATGTTTTAAAATTTAATTTCCCTAATTGTTATGCTATTTTTTTTCAAACTGCAAATGACATTGATTCAAATTTGCAGAAGTCTTTCAAAGTGTCAATGAATCTCAATTGGAAACTTTGTATGCTATGCTGGAAAATTAATGGAATGGAATGGAAATCAATAATGCTTTATATTTTCCTATAATTGTTGAAAAAGAGAGAGATCCCTGGCAGGAACATGCTCCCGGACGTTTTGAAATATTGAAAATAATATTATTAAAATAGAAAATTTTTCCATTGATAAATGGAAATTTTTCATTTTTTAAAACCGTGTTGCCTATTTTAAATAATGTTTGATGGGCTTTCTAACCTTACTTGCTCAATTTTTAATTATGAGTAGGGAATTTGTTGCATTTAATCGATTACTCTGCTGCACAACTATCTGCACTGTTTCTCAGGAGTAGAAATATCTTAACGCCCCAAACCAGTAGACGGCAACTCAAGAAAAGAAATATCCCTAACCAAAGTAGATTTTATTTGATGTTCTTTGTAAAAGAATTCACCATTGACCCCCTTCCCCGGTTCAAAGAATGAAAACGCAAAAATCAAAACCCCATAAATTGCTTTTTAACACATTTTTGAACATTGGAGAATAATAAGAAGCGATTTAATATGCCCCGCATCATCTTTCTTATAAAAACGACGGGGGCATTCTCCTAATAGCATGTCCTAAGGAGATGTTTAAATACTATTAGATAAAATGATTTTTGGGATTTTTAATCCCTTCCTCCTTGTCAGTAAAAGTAAGCAAATAGTTAACTCTTATAATTATACGTAAGCAACTGCTCAACTACCCCCGTCCTTATGTTCTTTGATGAACAAAACTTTCAATAATGATCTAATTTTTAAAAGTTCAGAACTTATCTTTAGTGCAAAACAAACTTGGGGATTGAAACAAAAATGTGTGGTTACTTTCTTACTTAATAAATTTTTAAATTGAACTTAAAATGTTAAGATACTGTTGCAATTTACTAGATATTTTTGAAATTAAAGTGGTTTTAATATCTTAAGTTTGTATCATTTATACCCCCTTCCCATTGTCAACTTAAGTATGCAAATGGTTAACTACACTTCCCCTTAGGCGTTTTCGTAATATACGAATCTCCCCTAAAGAACTAATCAGTCTTTAGTTTTGTACCTTAAAATATTAAATATGAAGCACTAAACATTAAATAAATATATATTTTTCGTATTCTTTTGAACTGATGTGGAGAGAGTGTTAATTCCCTCCTTACCTCATTAATGTTTAAAAACGAAGGATCGAACCAAGGAAAGATGATAGCCTTTCCACTCTCAAGTTTTTTACTCTAGATATCTACCAGTTTTTAGAGAAACCACTTAAATCTTTCGACTAATCGAAAACTGGAGGAACGAAAAAAGTCATCTTGATTGCAAGAATACTACATCAAAGTTTTCATTTTAAAAACAGAAAAAGTGAAAATATTTGAGACTGACGTTGACACTGAATAATTTTTTTTTTATATTCTTTGACAAGGTCGACTTTTTGCCAATTTGACCAGTTGGTGAAAAGGCCAGAATTTTTTTCTAAATCTTTAATTATTTAGTTAAAATCTTTATAATTTTAAAGTTAAAAATAATAATGTTGTAGTTGGAGAAAATATCTCGGGTAATAACTCCGCTTTTCAATTTTTACTTTACTCATACCCTTTTTTACAAAACAACATATTTCTGGGGGGAGGCTAAGGGTATGGTCTAAATCTTTAGGGGGACAGTGTCCATCCCAAATGACAGTGCTGTAAAAAATTGGTCGTAATAAATTTTATGATGAAGCATTTTTTGGTTTCTAAACAGAAGCGGTCTATCAACTAGCCCCCGTTGCAGTTTTCACCCCCCCTTCATTTTCTCAGTTTACTAATAAGTTTTATGTTATGTTGCAATATAATTGACATTTGAAACTTCTGAAGAATTTTTTTTAATCTTTCCCTTTAATACGTGTTTTTAAAACATTTCTCATTGATTCTAAATAATATTTTAACATCTCAAAGAAAAATATCACGAAATTAAGATTTTAAAGGAAGAGAGAGGGGGCTCTAACCCATATTTTTCCCTTCTCTAAATGACGCCCCTAGGGCAGGGGTTCTCAAACTTTTTAACATCGCGACCCACTTTTGAGAAACAAAATCTAACGCGACCCACCGACTTCAGTTATTTATAATTAACTGAACTGAGATAATTATCTCATGCCCCCTCCCCACAGAATTTTAACTTCTCTGACTGGGGGGTGTTCACCAACTATTTAGTTACAAGGGTATGAAATAGTTTAATTGTGGTCTAACAATGATCCCTACAGTCTACAGTAAAAAGGGGGGTCTGGGGGTACTCCCCCAGAGAAAATTTTAAAATTTGACCCTTAAAAACATGGTTTTAACTTGTTTTTTAGCAATATGGGATTAATTGCAGTTGCATCATTTCCTAAGAAAATTTTTAAAATTTGCATTGCTCCCCCCGGTGTGGATGGGGAGAAATACTGTGTATTTTTTCAAATCTTATTTGAATAACCGACTAGATTTGCATTATCAGAACATTAAAGTGACACACTTAGTACGTATTTACATTAATTTGCCTTTTCCGTTCCACTCCAAGTAGTGTAGTTTTTCCTCAAATTTTTATTCTTTTTACTATAGTATGGTAATTTGATAATTTCAAAAGTTCAACTAATAGTTTGATAATTTAAAAGTCAATAACACCGTTTGTGAAAAATTAAAAATCTTCTTGCGACCCACCAAAAACTGACTGGCGACCCACCAGTGGGTCGCGACCCACAGTTTGAGAAACTCTGCCCTAGGGTCTTCCTTAAAAGTTTGTAAAATCGAGACAAAACTATAATGTCATATAAGGGGTGAATTAAATTCCTAAATTCAGTACGAGAGAAAGAATTTCAGTTTTTAAATTTGCAATTTCAGTATCAGGCAGTTTATTTGATAATTTTACAAATAATATTCTAAAAGTATAAATTATTTTTATGTTTTAAAGTCTTTAAGGAAATTATATTGAAAAATAAAACATGGATTTTTCTTTTAAAATTACTTAATGAATAGTTCTCTAACAAATATAAATTTTACTCCAAGATATGTAGATTCATATCTATTAAAAGAAGTAAAACACTTTATAAGTACAAAATAAATTGAATGTTTTGGAGTTTTTTAAAAGTTCCAATGTACAATTTTATTTATTTCTCACAAAGAATTCGCGCATTGAATTTTTGAAGACACATTTGTCAATTCTTTAACTTAACAGCTAGCTACAAATCATGTCAGTGTTCTTGAACCCAAGTCTTTAAAAATCTTTATGACACGCTGGGAGTTTTGAATAATAATGAGCCAAGCGCAGTCGCCAAATTGGCGCCGTAGTAACCCCAAAAGTAGAAGCTGTGCGGCGAGCGTGTCCTGCAAGCGAAGCAGTCTGTGATAGAACTTCCGTAGGGCTGGGACATAAAAGTTGAGCGACTACGATTTATATTGTGTGCCTTTATTAATCAATTGAATTTGTGTCCTATGAACTGAAAAGATTGTGATTATTGTCCTGTTTGCTAAGGATAAAACAATTCTCCGCTTAAAGGTATGTTGTTTATAAAACTTATGATGTTAGTGTTTTTGATGTAAATGTCCGCTCGCTTTTACTTTCCCAGAGACTGTACTACTCTCAAATATAACATAATTTATATTATTTTAAAGATATATATTTTCAAATCTGTGCGTGCCTATTATTTCGTTCGTACTCTCGAATCGCGCTTGCCAAATGTCATTGCACCTGTCCCATTGTGTATGGACATATTCCTTACGCATTGTTAATATTGTCTGCTATAATATAGTTCTTCGGAAAATAATAATTACGAACTAAACACCACGATATTGTGTATATTTTGAAATAAACGACGGGAAAATCAGAGCCAGCGGACTAATGGCTGTGCTTTCAAACGGGTGAAGAGTTGGTAAAAAATGTTTGGGACGTCTCGTCCCCTCCGAGCAACGCTATGTCCCGTGCGGAGAATTGGCATTCACATACAGAGGTGTATCGAAATCCTGCTTGAATGAGCTAAAGAGGAACCTTTCTTCAAAAGGCAGGCTGGTCGACGGGGTTTCTCCAGTAGCAATGCGGGCAGGATGCTATTATTTCATGCGTGCTTATCGTTCGTACTCGTAGAACAAAAAGCAGATTTGGAATCCCTTGTTAATTGCGCATCCATTTGGGACGAACTTGAAGTGGCAGTTGGGACGGGACGCATGGTGGGGTGTTGTGACGTCATAACATTTTTTCTTTGTTGACACTCGTCGAGCTTTAATGGTGCACGGCGGGGATTATTTTCATGATGGAAAGATTTCCTTCGAATGTAGCATTTGTTAATAATTTGCAGAAATGTAGAACCTGATGGAACTCGTCTTTTTTTTTAATATATTCGTTCATTTAAAATAGTTAGTTTTTGCTATCATCCTTGTGCTATTTTACGAAAACTTTTCTCTTAAAATTTCTTCTTGTAAGAAAATTTTATTTTAAGTATGTTTAAAAATTCAAACGCATTATTATTATTATATTATTATTTTCGATAAAATAGTTGTTTTTGGGACAATCTCAAATTATCAATTGTCAATTGAAAATTTTTTCAGCATTTACTTTATGTTTTTTAGTATTATTGTTTATAATTAATTCAAATTAGTATAATTTTGTTAAAAATCTACTAATTTATTAAATCCTTGTACTATTTTCAATTACTCTTATTAGAATTGTTCTCTAACATCCCGTATGGTTGTATTCGATAGCAATTATTTTGCTATATAATAAATTACGACATTGCGTTAGTTTTACTGTCTTAGTGTAAAGAATTGAATCTAAATTTCGCATTCTTGTATTTAACTTCCATTTGGAAGTTCATTACAAAGGAAATTTAAATTTCTTCTCCATCATGTGCTTTTTCTTCGTTTTTTATCGTTATTATTGAGTTAGGTACCAACTTAACTCTATTTCTGACCTTATCAAAACCAGATGTGCGAAAATATTTAGATTTGAATAAAAATAATCGATCTTAAAAGTTCGTTGAACTTAGAGAAGAGAAGGAGACCTTATTGGCCATCTGGTCAGTGTAATACTGATGAAAGAGATTCCAGATTTTCCTGTACGATAATAACTTTTATACTAAAAAAGTGCGTCATATTTCGTATATCTGCTTGATGCAAGGTCGAAATAAAAATGCTAAGAGACCAATTTTTACGGAAGAGTCAGTTAGACCTAGCCAATTGACAAAAGGTAGTTTCGATGCAGGGAAAAGTGTCAGGTTTAAAAAGGGTCTATTATTATTTGCCTAGTCAGTAGACAAAGTTGACCCTTGGTTCGGTCAAAGCTACCTTAAAACAGCGATATTGTATAAATCAGCTGCAGCGTTTTATACTTCTTTAAATTTTATGTGGTGATTAAAAATTCGGCTCTGGCCCCTAAGGAATAAAAAAATAAAAATCTACCGAAAAATACCGTTTTGATTAGGTGTTTCGCGCTAGGCCGGACGCTCGTTAAGGATCAGAAACAACGATTATTTTCTTAACTCGGGAAAATTATCTCTTTCGGCCTTTGTGTGTAGGAACAGTTAAAAACTATAATAGATGATGGATTGAAACCATGGAAGCTATCATTTACGAGGATTAGTGAGTTCTGTGTAAAGATCTAACCAAACTCTTGGCGCAACCGCCGTGTAAGCTATAAATTAATTTATATATTTCTTACTCAAATCTGAATTTTCTTACATATCTTTCTGATGCAGTTAGAAATAGAACGAAAACGACTAAAAAGCACGTGTTTAATTTGGAAGTTCAATATGGATATTCTGGGAAGATCCCCCCCCCCCATTATTTTTAATGAGGCTCGCGATACTCAAAAGTTTCGTAATTCATTTTAAACCTATTGCAGCAAGTGGTCCTGGTAAATAGTTTTCTGTTCTCTGGAATTGAAAATCTGAAATATAACTCGAAAGGACGATTAATTAATGATTATTAACATGCTAAAAATATCCTAAATAACACTCTTTAAGGAAATTAACCTAAAAAAAATACCGCCCCTTTTTATAAACAATATCCCAAAAACGATATTGCCCGGCAAAAATCAATACTGGCTGATATTTCTGAGGCGTTTCCACGTTTTGGCATAGGCCAACGATCCGGCCGGAGACAGCCGGTCGGTGTACGTAGCATATTCGGAAACCCCGGACGCCGCGCCGGTGTGTTGAAGGAACGTCAAATATGGCAAAGGGGCAGGTTTTCCTACAGCATACGGAGCACGTATTCCAACACGTGTGTTGATGGTAAACGTGCTCAAACCCACCCAGAACATCAAATCCTTTAACACCAACGCGGGCTTGCTTTTCTTAAGATGTTACTTTGAGTTACACTCGTATTTTCCCTATTGCTTACCGAGAAACTGAAAATAACTTGAAATCTGTAAAATCAGTGGCTTTGTTTGATACCTGTTCACCTAAAAATAGATAAAAATAAATAGATAGCTTTTTTGTTGGGCATGCAGATTTTTTATTTAGTAATTTAGCAAAGAAAGTAAATTATAAACTAATGTAAGTTCTCAGTAATTTCGTATCTTTTTTTGTGGTAATACTATACACTTCTTTCTCACACACTAACATTTTTGTAAGCTGAAGTAAATTTTTGATGCATCATAAACGAACAGGTAATAACTAGATAGTATTACAGTCGAGTCCGCTTAATGTGATCGCATTTGTCCGAGATGAAACTGATAACATTATCCGATTGATAACAATAAGCGATTTCATATATCAAAAAGCAGTAAACAGTGTAACTAGATTATTTGCTTTAAAATCAAAGTTATGTAATCGTAACTAATGGATTTGAAACAATCTCACACTATACATAGAAGGGAAAATATAAGAGTAGCCAAATAAGTTAAAATAAATAATCGCTTACTTTGTATTTTTATTAAAGTAGAAAAATTTCTCCTTTTGCGCTCCATTATATCCTTTCATTTAAAAAATCACCTAAATTAATCTGAATTCCAGTAAACAAGAGAAAAGCGAAAAAATCTCTTATCAGAGTCAACTGTCAGATTTTTAGAAAAAAAGAAGCGTCAGATGTCTTAGGGTGGGGCAAATGTTTACTTATAAAAATTTGACCTTCAAAAGGAAGCTCGAAAGTGGAAGTTTTTAGGGGATATGGATAAATTTTGATAACATTAAGCGGCGTGTTGATTCATAGTTGATCATATTAAACGATGAATTTTACATTAAAATAAATAGAAATGATCGGGACCTGTTGATTTCGATAACATTATCCGATTGATAACATTAACCGTGATCACATTAAGCGGATTCGACTGTATTTGAGTTACAAGTCATTCCTTTTAGTTGCTTTTAATCTTTTTCAAATGGCAATTCATCTGCAAAATAAATAAATTTCTATTACCATCACTAATTTTTAAAAAGATCCTAGCCTTATCGCGCCGCAAAATAGACAGCTGGCGAGCTAAAAAATAGGGGACCACTGATGATAGTCCTGTGCACCCTATGCTAAAAGACGATAGGAGGTTGATTTTGTTTACGTTTTCCTAAGCGTCCCGAAATAGGAGCACTTCATGGCTTCCCAGACCCTGCTCTCTAGCGTCTTGGCACAAGGCTCCTGTTTCGCGTTTATTTATTCTTTATATTTTCGGAAGGGTTGCTCCTATATCGGTTGAGTTCTGGCCAGGAAATGAAGTTGGCATCTTTACGTTATAAATATTGTCCTCCCACTCGCTCGGGTCAAGTTGACTGTTTCCTTTCAAAACAACCTTTCGTGGCTGTAGTCGTACCACTGTTTTATGTGGTTCACTGAACCGAACCAGAACCAAGGCTATTTAGGTTCTTCATAATCTACCATTGGTATCCGACGTTGGGAAGCCGTTCTCTCTTGGCTTTCAGGATCCAATCCCAGGTTTATGGAGGCGAGAAGGAAAATTTACCCAGCGAAAATACTATTCAATATTGCTAGTAAATACTGCTATTTTATTTTCTACTTTGTTAACAGGTTAAAAAATAAAGGGGGGTTAAACCACTAGTTTTTATGCTCCCATTCATATTAAATCCATCTTTTGCATAGCTTACAAAAAAGTTGTATTTTATGTTATTTTGTATGAGATATTTTTGTTTTGACATCTCTACTTTAAAAGAAGACTATCCCATATCTATCTGAAAGGTTAAAAACGAAAAGATAGTCTATATTTTCATGTGGAAGTTTCTAAAAAAATATGCGTTAGTCTCTTTAGAAACAACAAAATGTTTCTTGGCTCACTGCCTTTATTTTTAAAGATAACTTCATAAGTTTAACTTTTTTGTATTTAAATCTTCTTGCACTGGTCTTTTCGGTGTAAGGAAAAAAATTGCTGGCTGGGTATAAATGCTTAAAAAAATCAGAATATCCATTTCGAAAATCAATTTTAAAAAAAAGAAATCAGCATTTGTAATTGTTTTTATAGCTTTCACGAGGAATATACTACTACCAGATATCTAATAAAGCTATAATCTCCTACAGATTTTATTACAAAAATCAACCATAGGTAAAGAAAAACGCGGCTAAATTTTTACCGTGCAGCTCCTTAAAACAGTAGAGCTTGTGTTCCTTTGATGTAACCTGTGTAGGCAGTTAATTTACACAGGTTGCTCAACGGGCTTCGCCAGATAAAAAGCGCCTGTGTTGAAACTTGGTTACCCCCCGCGGCCAAACCATCATCAAAAGCTGGGCGAACGATCCCAGAATGACAGCTGCTCCTATTAAAGTTGGTCCCAAAACCATTTCCTTAAGCTGCGCAGTGTTGGCGGAGTTTCTAGGGGAGCTGCTGCAAACCAGTAAGTTCTTACCCAATGCGACTTGTTACACAATTATTCATTTTCGATGCATCCATTCTTTCTGCTCTGTTTCCCAGGTATGCCCTCACGCTTGCTTTGTGACTCACGTGTTTCTCATCATTGATTAGTACATTTCGATTGACTGCAATTCGCCATATGGCGCTTCTCTGTGCACTTTTCACGCAATTTGTGTTACGGATTGAAGTTAGTTGCGTTGAAATCAAACATTTTTGTTGTTATAATCCCGTTCCTTACAAATCCCAGGTTTTTACACCTAAATCTTAAAAAAAGTCAAAATAACCTTACTTATTCAATGCAAAATTTTTTTATTAGTTTAGTTGAACAATAAAGAGGTTTTCTTAAGTAAAGATTAGCTGTGAATTGTTTACAGAATTACTGCACGTTGACCCCGAGACCCCAACTAAATTTTCAAATAAAAACTTTTTCAATTGCGGTATATAATTTTAAAAGCAGTTATGCAAATCATTTAATGTGCTGCAATAGTATTCTGCTTTATTTTCTTAAATTAATTATAATTAGTAATCTCGTAGATGTGGCTGTGGCTCTGCTCTTTGTTAGCATTTTCTTTTCTGTGCACTGTTAAATTTTTATTTTGCAAAAGTTACTTTAGGAGCCTCGTTTTTATTCTTGGCTAAAATTTAACTGCTTTAATAATAATACAAATAAAAAATTGGGTCTTATTTAATTATCTGACTTGGATTGTTTTGTTGATGCTTGTTGAAACGATCATTTTTATAGGACGTTTTATTGGTATTAACGTTTTATCTGATATTATGATTATGTTGCATAATTCTACTGAAGATAATTGTATTCATCTTGTGATCTCGAGCTCTTCAAGTGTTGTTGAAGGGTGAATAACCCTATCCTACTCGACAGGCTGAAATTACGAAACGAACTTGCAATTTTAAACAACTTCCTAGTTGGGAAGAATTTCGAGGTGTGCACACAATCATCATTCAGCGGGGAGATGTTTTTAAACTCTTTGAATACTGAACCAGTGTAATGGTAAAATTTGCGAGATAGCCTCGTCATGTTTCTGTTGATAAAATGCACTTCATTTTCGTTCGGCCTTGTAACTCACAACCCCATGTCTCCGTTCGGATTCATCGCTGATAAGGCATTTCTAGTCGGTCGAAGCGGGAAATAATTGGGTCACCCACCATAGAGAGAGGCGCCGCTCATCGGATTGGGGGAATTTCTGGGGGTGAAAGTCATTAATTATGGTCCCTTATCTTCTGATTTCAAAACTGGGGGTAAATGATGGGACTCGTCTTGCTTGTGCAATTCAAACAGGAATGTAGGTCGTGTCCAGCAAAAAAATTAGAAGGAATGTTGGTGAGGTGTGCTGTGAGGAAATCGTTCTTGTCTAATCTAGAGAGCCTGTATACGAGAGAGAGGCGACAACTCAGTATAGCGCGCGCAGATCGATAAACAGGTTTTCTGTTCGCCACAGGCGGTTCCCTCCATAGGATTAGCATGGGACGCGAGACAAGCGGCATGATACAGTTTGGACAGAACTGGATGCGCAGAGACGCTTTTAAGCGAGTTGTCGCCTCTCTCTCGTATACAGGCTCTCTAGTCTAATCGAAAGAAGAATTCGGTATACTGAAGAATACATTATTTCTAATTGAAAACGATTTATTCTCAGCACACTCTCGATATCACGAACCTTGTTAAATCACAGGAACGTTTATACTCGTATGTAAAAAACTTTTGCCCCAATGACGTTATGAATTTTATTAAGGCAGGCCTGCTCAAATTTAACTGGGGGATGTCGGGGCAAATTTTGTCGTCTTAACTTGCCGCCGGCCAAAAATCAAATTGAAATTTATATTGCTTGTTCATATATCATTGAGATATTTTAAGTTTTTACATTAAGATTTTAATAAAAATTCTTCAGTGTTGTCAATTATATATTTATATATTAAACTTATTTGAAAGCTACCTTTTCATTTGCAAATTGATAGAAAACTTTCAAATTTCCCTCTGCTAAATTCTTTGGAAAATTAATAAAATTAGATTTTTATAAATTAAAATTTAAAAATAGTACATATAGAATCATTCAAGACTTAGAGCCTCAAAAAGAGGATTGGAGGGCATATGTTGTGCAGACGTATTCAAAGGTTAATTTTTAATCGTATGTGAAAAATTTTTTTGCTTAAACCTCAGCAAGTCGAATTTTTTCTTTAATATGAAGTGTTTTTAGAAAATTGCTACAATGATGTGGTGATTCAGTTGCTGAGAAGAAATTAAGGTTCTATGACCTTATAGAGGTTCTAGGGTACACAAAAGTATGTAATATGTAATATTATCGCTCGTAATCTTCCCATCCCAGACTGCGGGATACCAAGAGTAAAGAAAATCGATTCCAATACAAAATCCCCGCCTGGTAATATCCACGTGAACAGTTGCTCATTTAGAAATGATGCTCCAATTCTGAGTATATTCCCTTACTTTTTATCGATCATCGAAGCGGATTTTGGAGATATTTTTCCATTGTGTTAATGTTTTTTGTGTGTAAGAAAAAATACTTATATATATATTGGTCATTCCATGTGAAATCAACCAAAAAATGGCAAAATTCAACCTGACCGGCCTGACCCCCTCGGATCTTAACAAAAATTTCAGGAATTGTTCTCTTCTATGATATAAATGAGAAAATGTTTTTATTATTCAATTTTATCAGTAATTTTTTTTATTAAAAATCTTTGAAAAAAGGAAGAAAATTCAATTTTTCGCTCTTTAACGTATTATAACTCCGGTTATATTTGTTCGAGAAAAATCTATTACCCCTCGTTTTAAAGATAATTTTTCAAGCTTTAATTAATTTAATATAAAGTTTGACTATGTCCACGAAATAAACTTACTTTCATGCTTTTTTAAATAAAAACGTTTTTAAAAAATAATGTTGGTATCCTTCAATTTCTTTGAAAATTATACATATATTTAGAAACTTTATGTTGGAATTATAATATTTGAAATTTACAGAATGGGACCGCCACGGGATCAGGAGTTATAGCAAAAAGAGTTGTATTTTATCACTTTTACTCACCACTTTTTAAGTTAAAGTGGCCAAAAACTGGGTTCTGCGCCATGTTTGGTCACTCTAACCTCTGAAATAAAACAACTCTTTTTGCTATAACTCCTGATCCCGTAGCGGTCCCACTCTGTAAATTTCAGATATCATAATTTATAATGTTGTTAAATATATGTAAAGTTTTTAAAGAAATTGAAGGATACAACTTTCTTGAGAGTATGTGATAAGAGGTCAGGTTCTTCTGGAGACAGGGCTGAGTTTGCCGAAATCATTAGGACTATTTCTGATTGTTTCGAGCACCATGAGGAGAGGACGATTGATCGTGAAATCTCGTCCTTGTCGGCTACCGCGGTCCTCTCTCGTCTGAACTAGTGATGGGCAGGTATCGATACCAAATACTTAAGTACTCGATACCTATAGGCTATAGGTATCGAGTGTATTCGATACCCACAAAAGTATCGATACTTTATTGACATATTTCGTTTTAAATTTTTCAATGAAGTAATCTTTATAATACCTACTGTAGATCAAACGCAGCCTGTTTCCGTTTTCATTTTGCAACGCTCAAACCTAAGTCGTTAATCATCCGCGAGAGAAATTTGACGCGGCTAGGTTTTTCCCCCGCCAAATCCTTCGCCTCTATCCACCTCCAGGCCCGTAGCTACGGGGCTTTTTGATGGATCGCTTTCAGTTTTTTGAATATTAGTCTGATTATGGATAGGCCCTAAAAAAATTGTCCCTTCAGGTTCATTTCCCGACATTGAAAAAAAGTACTCGATACCTAAAAGTACTCGATACCTATAAGTATTCGATACCAAAGTATTCGATACCTATATGTATTCGATACCTAAAATTATCGATTTTGCCCATCACTAGTCTGAACGAGCAGTTTGCCAATATCAGACAATTATTTAATCTTTTTATTAATGATTTGTGTACTTTTTTTGGGAAATCGGATTACTTGTTTTTTGCTGATGACTTGAAAATAATGAAGACTGTTAAAACAATTGCTGATGCTAAAATTTTACAGACTGACTTGGACAGTCTTTATAAGTGGTGCATGCATAACAAGTTATTTTTAAGTATTAATAAATGTTTTGTTATGAGTTATTTCCGCTGCTCCGCACCTTTACTACATAGTTACAATATTAATAATTCAAATTTAATCCGTCTTAATGAAATAACAGATCTTGGTATAATTTTTAGATGTGATTTTGATTTTTCTCCTCATATTGATTCTATTATTTCGAAGGCTTACAGTAAACTTGGTTTCATTAAGCGTAAAACGAATAATTTTTCAAACTTAAAAACTCTAACTGTTCTTTATTGTTCTTTTGCCCGCTCAGGACTGGAATATTGTAGTATTATTTGGAATCTTTATCTAAAAATCAAAAACCTCATAATTGAAAGAGTACAAAATAATTTTCTCCGTTTTCTCCATTTCAAAAAATTTAAATATTATCCTCTTTATACCCCTCATCCACTCTTCAGAGTCTGTTTCATATGCCCACATTAAAATCAAGAAGGGATCTTTCTTTGTTGTTCTTTTATAAAATTATTAATTACATGGTTGATTGTCCTGAAATTTTGTGTTTGATTAATTTTTCTGTAAAAAGTCATGTCTTGCGTAACAATAATTTATTTTTTGTACCTTTATGCAAATATAATTATACAAGTAATCATCCACTGTATAGGTTTTATCGGAATTTTAACCTTCTTAGTAACGACCTTGATTTATTTTCTACTTTTAATGTATTTAAAACAGAATGTCTACGGATTTTATGTATTTGATCTTATGTACTCTTCCCACCCCTATAATTGGGTTGTAACCTGTTGTGTGTGTTTTTCTAAATAAATAAATAAACTAACATTGTTTTTTAAAAGCTTTTTTATTTAAAAAATCATGAAAGTAAATGCTTTTCACGGACATAGTTAAACTTTATATAAAATTAAAGCTTGCAAAATTATCTTTAAAACGAGGGGTGATAGATTTTCCTCGGATAAATATAACTGGAGTTATAATACATTAAAGTGCGAAAAATTGCATTTTCTTCCTTTTTCAAAAAATTTTAATAAAAAAAATTACTGATAAAGTTGAATAATAAAAACATATTCTCATTTATATGTAGGTATATCATAGAAGGGAACAATTCCTGAAAGTTTCATTAAAATCTGAGAGGGTCAGGTCGAGTGCCGGTTGATTTCACATGGAATGACCCATATGAGAGAGAGTAGCATTTTAGTGCTTTTCAATTTATTCCCAACTATATTATTATAATATTCACTGTAGTTTTGCGAGAAGAAATATGTGTCATTAAACGATATCTGTAATTTGGAAGATTCTAGAAAAAACCTTAAACTTTTAAAAAGTATTTTATGTGTGAAGCTAGAGCACCTATTTATACTCATTTCATCCAGTGGCGGATCCAGGATTTGGTTTTGGGGGCTAAGAATTTTCCTAATCCAATTGAACCTTCTTGTAAATGTTAATACGGTAAGAGGTAGTGAAATAACCTGCTCCAACTTCCAAAAGGGGGGCCTGGGGGGTCCTTTTGGTACGCTTCATACGAATTTTGGATATAGATTTTTTGCGTTTTGACACAAACTTAGTAAAACGTAGTTGTAATAATATCAGAGTTACAAGTGCCAAGGGGGTCTTCCCCCCTAATTTTTTTTAAAAATTTGACCTTAAAATAACAGGGTTTTAACTCATTTTGGTGCATAAAATGTCATTATATAGAGTAAAACTTTTCATTTGGGGGGGGCTTGAGCCCCCTGGATCCGCTAGTGATTTCATCCATACGTTTTCTCCTAGAAGCACCAATAACCCACAAAACTGGTTACTACAAAATAATAATAAAAACTTTATTGACATGACATAAATAATTATAAAAATTTTCGAAGAACATATTCATCACCAAGGGGACTATGCCCCGTTCAGGTGACTCATAAATTTAGTTTAATTAATTCTATAAATAAAATTAACAAAAAAAAATTAAACGAATACATAAAAAACACTGTGAAAATATCAACTACTAAAAATTACTGGGGTATGATATAATTTTCTTAACACTAAAATAAGATAAAACAATGACTAATAAACTAAGTGCCACTCCCGATCAACTAACTGGCTGTGCTTAGGGGCTGCTTGAATCAGAGCATGAAAATATTTAAGAAAATCGAAAACGCACGTCCAACTCTGCTGCAAGCATTTCGCGTACACAGCTGCGAATCTTCTTTCTGCCTAGATTTCTAGCAGACAGAGAATCGGGCTCCATTGGGGATTCAGGCTGCAAATACCGGTTTTTTGTAGTTTTCTTTTTGAGCTTGGGAGTTCGGTTTTTATGCGTGGCCCCAGGCGTCTTGTGGGATACAAAAGCCTCTCTGTCGCTTCCATACTCCATGCGCTGTTGCCATTCATTTTTGTTCTTTTTTATTTGTATTGTGTTTTTCTATTACTTTCATTTTTGTATAGCGAATAGCGAGTTCTGTTTTGTCGACCCATTGGAGTATAATATAGTAGTTTGAAATATTAAATTATAAGTGTAGTTAAAAAATACACTATAGTTGTGTTTAAGGTTCTCCAATTTTTGATCTATTGTATTACTTTGATTTATCAACTGTGCCTATATCGTTTTTGTACTGCCAACCGTATTTTCCTGAACTATATTTCATCTTACTACCTACATACTTGATACTACACCAGGTGCCGGTCATTAATCCCACCCACCTCCACTACCTACATAATTTAGTTTCTTATTTATTGGTTTGATATTACGGTATCGGGTATTTTGCTGCAGTTCTACACTCTTAAAACGTCAGTCTCAAAACTGAGTAAAAATTACTCAAACTGGTTCTAAATTTGAGAACATGAATATACTCATTTCTGAAAATGTGCATACTTAAAAATGAAACATCATGAGCTTATTCTTGAGTTAGTGCATGACATTCTCATGAATCAAGCTCAAGATGTTTCATTTTTGAGTTTGCACATTTTCAGAAATGAGTACATTCATGTTTTCAAATTTTGAGTAAATTTGATTCGGAGCCAGTTGGAGTAATTTTTACTCAGTTTTGAGACTCGTTTTAAGAGTGAAACTACAAATTTTGAGAAAAGCATAGATTTTTAAGATCCTTTAAAATTGAAAACTTCATATTAACAACCACAGGTGCCGTTGGTTAGAGAAAACCTTCAATTACTCAAAACTATACTCAGTGGACTAGTGCCAATTCCATTCTAACCAGCTAATAGAGTACCATATAATATAGAAGAGTAGAACTTAGCAGTACTTTTTTACAATATCATTAGAGTATTAGATCACAATTTGATGATCTGAACACGTCTTGGAAATATGACTCCCTTTCCTTCTACTCCTTGCTCATAGCTACTTATGTTTCCTACCCACCAATTTAGTAAACTTTGAACCCCCTATAAAAAACTGTTGGATTTATTTTCCTGTTTGTTAAGATTTTAATGTTTTCATGAAATCTGTAGCACAGTAAAAACACAGAAGCTGATGCATCAACTCGAGCTGGGTAAGTGCTGATGTTATCAGATGCATGTCGATAAAAACAGTCTCAGATGTTCAAGTTCTTCTTGATTTCAAATCTTTCACACTTGAAATTAATTTGAACAAGTGATAAACTATCACTTGACCTTTCGGTTCTAAACTAATTTTAGAAAGGGCTAATTTCTAAGATTCTTTTAAATAACTCTCTCTTATCTTATTGGGCTGGTATTCACGTTAAAATGTTTCAAAATTATCCAAATTAAAATAAATGCAGGAGTTAGTCTAATTTTTTTATGATATTGAATTTTCTCACAGCAAAACTAAACAAAAACAAAATCTGTTAGTTGAGAATGCACTAAAATGCAGCATTCCTTGAAAACTCGCTCTTGAAGATTCTACATTTTGTGACATCATTTTTTATGTGGTTTAAATCTAATCATGGATTTGAAAAGTTTAACTTTCAATGATAAGAGAAGTTTTCAGATCGGTTTGGAATTTTATCCACTTTTGTTTTGTAAAACGTGTCAACTGCTGAGCTCCATCATTCTCATTCTTTCATTTGTGTGCTTTTGATGTAAACTCTTTCTTGGACCCAGTAACCGGTTTTCCCGAATTAAGTTGTTCCGTTATTTTAAGAGGAAGAGGCGGTAATGAAAACATGGTACGGTAATATATTTTTGTAATTTCTAAATTTTTTAAGGCTTGATTTCTAGTTGCGTTATTGAAACGCATTACATACATATGTTACCCAAGAACAATTCGAAATTTCGTTAAATGTGTTTTCGAATGAAGTTACAGAAAACGATAAACAGATTTTATTATTGGAATAATAGTAAACATTTTTCTATTGAATTAACAATGCTGATTTAAATGTTGTTTCCATTTACAGTTTCACCGAACTGGGTACTTTCGTTTAACCAGTTTTGATTCTCAGTGAAGCGGGATATTTTTGGACTGGTTCCAAATGTAATATAACTAAAATAACTTAATATCTCTCCTTTAAACAAGTTCAGTACAGATGCATTAGAAGTTTCATTAACTCACTAAAGAAAACGTGATTTACAAAAACTCAACTCTCGCTATTCTTTTGAAAATCAACAGGGAGAATTTCCTCAGCATTTGTGACAATATGTAGTCTGTAGCAATTAATTTTTTGTGTCCTAATATTAAGTGCAAATTTGATTTTTCCCCAAGCATGACCTTGGCATAGAAAAGTTTTAAAAGCTAAAAAATATTACTGTTCCTTGTTGCTACTTTGGAGTTTACTCCATTACTATTGTCTTTGTAGTACTTTTTTAGTTCCGATGCTGCAGCAGTAAACCAACATTGTAAAGCTGCGCTTAAAGCTTAACCTCATCCTTTTTTCTCAATTACAAGTTCCAATGCACAATTTTTAACGGTGCTGATTGAAAACTTTTGGTAGATTGGGCCTTCCGTTTTCAAGGTTTGATACTCAGAACGGTCCCAAGATAGTCTACCAAACGGATAAAGTTGCGTTCCGGTTAGTGTTTTTCGAAACCGAAAAAAAAATCGCAAGTTCCACTTATGCACGCTGTCTTAATTAGCGATGCAGTTTTTAAAAGCAGAACCCATTGAGTTTTTCGCGTCGCAGGTTTTTTGAACCCGCTGCGGTTTGACTCTTTGCCATTTGGCGCGCGAGGCGAGGCGCGGGGGGCCAAGGTCATGCGCCAAGTTCATTTTGCGCTCCTCATTAGATGGCCCAATTCATGCTTTGGCGATCCCCACCAGATGATAGTTTCGTCAACTCATTAAAGCATTCAAATCGTGTAACCGGTTTGTCTAGTGTCTCTCTCGTGAATAGATTGGCTTCCCTTGCCTTTTCTCCTCGGGACCTGTTTGGCCGTCCGTGTATCGCCATGCATCGTCATTTTGCCTTTTTCAGCTGGGCAAATATCGTAAACTCTGAAAGAAACATTTCGTGCGTTGGGGAGGTACACGTGATTAGAAGCTTGTGTGGTCATTAAAACTGAATCAGAATGCCCTCATCCGGTTTTATAAGAAAATAATCCCAGTACTAGTCTCTAAGCTACGGCCCAAGGTCATTGTTTAAAAATATATCAATATTGGTTTTAGTTATTCATTCAAAATGTAAGGACCCTTTCACGCCGTGTCTTCTGTTTAGAAAATAATTCTTAACCTTTATTTAGGATTTTTATATAGTTTTTAATACAACAATTGGGGTTCTTTCTCTAATAAATGTGATTCCCCTTAATGTGATGATGAATGAAGATTTAAAGATAGATTCTCCTAATCTAGGTCATTTTGTTTCTGCCTAATTGACTTTTCTTAATCAAGTGTGACCGTATGCGGCCCTCTAAATGTATATTGCATGCAATTATTCTGCTCCCTTCAGTACTTTTCATTACTTTACTGGATTCATTTTAATTCTGTTGATCTCCCCTTAAGTCAAGTTGAGAAACTATTATTTTTCGTTATTTTTAGAACCATAATATATTAAAGAAGAGTAAGATCTCTCATTTTATACTGATAACTGTGAAAAACCTACAAATTTATATAAGTGCAGGTTAAAAAATGCCTCGTCACGTGGATTCTGAGTTTTTAAGTGATTGTGGTTGTTTTCAAGAGATGTTAAGGCGTAACGTGAAGGTCGTATCTTTGTTGTTATTAGGAGCATTGAAGATAACGTATCTGTTTCAACACTAAATTAACTAAGCAAACTTTGTTACGTGTGTAGTTAAGCTACTGTAATTGTTCAAGTTCCTTGCGACAGTCGGCCTCTTTCTTTCTATGGAGTTATGTCCTTAGAATGAGATAACTTCTGTTGTGTTCATTGTGTAGCGCAGTGTACGCTTACTTTGTTAAATATTTTTATTTAATTAAGTTTTTAACCATCTGGTAAGTTATTTTTAGCTTTCTTTAAGTTTTTACTATTGTGCTATCTCCCGTGCCCGTGACCTTGAAATTATTTAATTAACTCATGATCTCGTATCTTTTTAAAGGTTAAAAAACGTATAGTACTTACTACCGTCTTTAAATTTCTATTTTATTTTCGCATAGTCTTTTATGTTGTATAGAAGTAAAATACTATTGATTTTTTCTGTTTGGAATACTCGATTTGGAAAAAATAATTAAACTAGGTTGGAACTTGAAAATAAAGCAGTAATTAATCATTGACGTAATCAACTAGTCATAGTCTCATAGCGATATATTTTAATTGGGGTAAACTTAGTCGGATTTTAAAGTTATTTGGTGGATATCATTTTTGATAGCTCAAGCTTGTGCATTGTCGATAATAATAAAAATACTTAATTTAATTTATCTGCCAGCAAATTAAGAAAAGAGAGTAATTTTTTAAGTCTATTTTTTGACAACATTAACATTAATGATAAAACACTGAAAAACTCCTATATGTTTTATGATACAACATTCGATTAATTTTTAACCCAAGTCCCCAGCTATACAATTTTTAGCAAATTCTATAGCATTTTTCTCGATATATATTAAAGTTTAATTTATGAGATGCGTTTGTGTTAGATGGTTTCTATAATCTGTAGCTTTATCTCTGTAGCTTTAGAATTATTACCCTTTAAAAAACTCATCACTCACCCTCTGCGAGAGATGTCATTTCAGAGTGTTTCTAATTGGGCACTGTAGCTGTTGTAACTGATGCGGAAGTTGACTCCAAGTTATTTCCTTCCTATGTGAACAGAGCGTCTAGTAACTTCAATTATGAATGAATAAAATAAGAAAAACTAAAGTAAAAGCATTTAGCTTCAAAGCTATTGATAGAAACGCTTGAGAAATTTAGATTAAATTCTCACTGCTAGCCTTAAATAAAATAATAACCTTGCCTTTTATCTTGGTCTCAGGAGAGAATATTAACTTCGAAATGTTTGTATGTATTGGTGTGTCCACAAATGACGCAGGTTGATAGCTACATATCTGAACCCTTTGTCAAAGCTGCATACTTCTGATTACTACTAAAATGCGAACACTTATCTCTTACCTCTGTAGTTTTAAAAACCTACTGCAATCTACATACAATACTTTTAAGGTGACTTGAAATCGAAAGGATGCTAAAACGATTTAAGTTTTAAAATTAAGTTAAGGTCTTTAACAACGCATTAAAACACTTTCGACTTATATCAGGGGAATTGCAGTTATAATAAGATAAAAAAATAATGTAGTAAATTACAAGTTACGGTTTTAATTTTTCAGACAGAAAATATTTGAATTTCATTGAGAAAATTTACGCATTGCTACATAAATAAACATACTTACTTTAGGTACAAGTAGTAGTTTGTTTTTTGAATGATATATTTTCGACTATATATAAAATTGAAATCAACTTCAAAAGAACACGTTATGTGAAGGCCAAACATATTTTTGACATATCAAGGTTTTAAAAAGATGTCAAGATTTCATGGTTAAAAAAACTTTGAAATTCAAAGTTGAATAACTCGCTTAATTTCACAATGAGTGATAATGGTTTTAATTTTGGCTATGTTAGAATGGATTCACGATTGTCTCATTAAAATAAATAATAGAATTAAAGTAACGTATTAAATTTTAATTTTTAAAAATGCTATTTTTGAGCGATTACATTTTTAATAGCAATTTTATCTTTATTTTTAACATTCAAGTTTAAGTCGTCAAAAGTTGAACCTTGTATGCATTCAAACTCAACCGGTTTAGTTTAGTAGTTTGTTTTTTCAAAGATTTTAGACGGGAATAAATTCAAGAGTTCGATAGTCCAGATGTTTGAATCTCAGTCGCATTTTAGATAAATAAATAATAGTTCCTTTATGGATGGTTCACTGTGCCGATGTATCGGAAATATATAAAGCGCCACTGTTAACTACTGACAGGGCCATTCATTTTGGTGAAAGAATAGCGCAAAAGCCTCAACTTTCTTTTTCTTTAATGTAATCCGTCGAATAAAAGCCTTCAAACACAGATAGCTTAGAAATGAGTGGAAGTGGTTGAGTCTTCAGTTAAAAAAATTCACTTTTAAACTCGAAACGGGGCCTATAATTACAACCTAATGGAGGTTCCTTTATTTTTAATGTATTAATCAAACGTTTAATTTAGTTGGTTTGTCTTATTATTTCGTTGTTGTGTTGCGGGTGTTTCAAGAATCCGTGTCACGGTTTTTTTTGAATTTGGAACCAACGTCTTTTTTAAGGTCATGGAAGTAAGGGAAATCCCCAGGTGAGTGACAATGCTAAATCCATTGATATGTTTTACAGCGCCTTAGCGGTGAAATAGAATTTAAAAAAACTGAAGGAGATAGAATGAAAATTTCAATTTAAAAAATTGTTCGCAATATCATGAAAAACACACGGAAAAGGGTTTCATTAAGATTTATTTAATATTCGAGGATATTTTAGCAAATGAAAAAAGCACTTTTTCAGGCTTTAAAAATTGAAAAATTCGCCAGTTTTAAAATTTTTAAGAGTGAAAATTAGTTTTTATTGAACTAAAAAACGCAAAACTACATGACAACTGAAAAACTTGCAAATTTGCAAACTTTCTCTCTTTTGAGGACTGGAAAAGTGCTATTTTTACATGCTAATATACCCTCGAATATGTAAAATATTTTCATGGAACTCTTTTCTGTGCGTTTTTCATGATATTGCAAACAATTTTCTCATTGAAATATTGTCCCATCTCCCATTAGCTTTTTAAATAATTTTTTAAACTTTCTTATTTTTCCTCTAGGGGTGCTGTAAGCCATCTCAATAGTTTCAGCATGATCACTTACCTTGGATACACCTTACTCTCAAGACCCTAAGATATGTTGTTCCCAAATAAAAGCTATGAAACGGATTTTTGAAACGTCCTGTATAATAACAGACTTTTTTTTAACACAGCTTAAAAAATTTCCTCATGCGTTTAACCTCAATGGCATAATCGAAATCCTAACTTATGAAGTTAACTATAAAACCCTTATAAAACCAATTGAATGGATAACAAAATAAAGTAAATCTGAAGATAAACTGAAACCGACAGAAGCGCATTGGTAATTTAAAACAAATGTCGCGAAATGCGATATTGCTTTGTGAAAAAAATAAAAGTTTTTGATTAGCTGAAAAATAAAAATGGAAAGAGATTCATTAAAAATATATCATTGAAACTAAGGCCAAAGTCACGTGAAATGCGCCCTCCAAATCTCTGTAGCTCCCCTCTGTACTCTCCGATAGGAGATTGAACCGGTGGCGGCAGAACCCAGTAGGTCAAAAAGGTCAAATCGAGCAGAGAATACCCCCATAAAAAAGCGTACTCCCAGGTAAAAAAGCAAAGTCATTAAATGCACTCTGCTCAGCGTGTTGCATCCATTCAAACATTTTCAAATGTTATTTGTTATCCATTGTATAAACGCCGCCTCTGTTTTTCGAATTTTCTCCCGGTAATTATTTGAAGGTCACCTTTAAACTTAATAGCTTATTTTTAGCGAACCCAAAACTGGTCTGTCTTTTCGGATTGATTTCTGTGAGCTATGGAAGGTTATTGGACTTAATACTCGCATTTAATTTATTTTTTACATTGTTTACCGACTTTCAATTACAGCTTCTTGAGAAACTTTTCTTCTATTCCATTGTTTCGGGCGAATTAGTTTTACCTCAGGAACTACAAATTCTCAGTGCCGCCGTCGGCAGATTGATTTTCTGATGTTTTCTCTCTAAAAGTATAAATTATTATTTGTTTCTGGACTTTATAAATCTGTTTATTTAACAAAGAAATCCTGCCGGCTATGCTACCAGAAAACCCCTGTAATTTGTGGTGGGGAATCCTGTTGAAAATAATTACTGATTTCGTAGTCAGACTACAGAGAAATCTTAACAATACATGTTCTCTTAGTGAACCATTTCACCGTAGTCTGATGACTACGATCTACGGAGTCTTCTAATTTATCAGGACTAGGACTTTCCTACACTAATGACATGGGTTTTTTGGTAACATTGCTGACAGGATTTTGTTAAATCAACAGTTAACATTACAGCGATTGGGTAGTTTTTATTCGAAACTCACAAGAGTGAAGAAAAAGTATCTTTCGAGGCTAGATAGATGGGTCGCTTATCTGTTCTGTATGTACATCATCAGCGTAGAACCCAATCACCGATGTCGCGTTGAAAAATGACCTCCGCGGCTCAAATTGTGAGCTATCTATACTCTTGCGCAAACGTTACGCATTTTCGATTCCAAATGCTGTTTTCTAACCTATCTATGTATGGAGAGAACTCAGCTGTGAACTGAGCCTGTTCTCATCCGTGTATGGGAAACCAGACCAAGGACAGAAGAGTCACTCGCTGTGGAAGGGCACGCCAAGGTCACCGGAAGGGGGTCCTCAAAACCACCTGGTCCCCTTTTTTTTATAGGGAGGTGCAAATTCTCTTTTTCCCCCTGGCCCCACCAGACGTTAGTTTCGGAACCTTTTTTTTTTCGTTTAACCCCGTAAGTCAAGGGCGTACCGGCTTCTTCGATGCCTAATCAATGCTCTGACTTCAAACATGGGATATTTTAATCGAAAACAGCATTGAAAAAAAGGTGCTTGGTTGAGGTAAGATTTGGCCTTTACTACTATTTTATCAGACTTTAAATGATAGTGTAAGATATCGGCAATAAGCAAAAGTGAGAGAGAGCGAGCGAGGTGTGGAAATTATCATAACCCAAAGGGCGAACGGCGAACTTTTAGGTAGATTAGCGCGTCTACGAAAGAGTATTTGTTGGAGATGAATGAATGTGATAAAATATTTCATTCCTTATCTTTCAACCCAGCTCCCAGCTCAAATAATGAATTTCAATGTGTTCAGAGTTTATCTGGCGTATATTGTCGCCTTTTTTAAGTGAGCTTAATTTTAGCTACTAAAACCATTTAACCATTACTTCCGAAATAAAATGAGGGAATTTAAAAACTCTACCGTTCTTTCTTAGACTCATATTTAAAGTCTTTTCAAATTTTTTAAGCGTGGTTCCAATCTAAGTTCTTTTCCTCATGCATTTGAAATAAAATGGAACTAAAAAAAGTTTATTGCATCTTCTGTTTATAAGTTCCTGCGCAACTTTCTACTCAAGAAAACGACCTGAAAAACTCCTTTGACCCCCAAATACCTCTTAGTGGATCTTCTTAGTATTTCCTTCGGTCAAATCAAACTCTTTATTCAGATCTACAATACCATTTATCTTCTAAAATTAGTATAGATGATAATCTTTCAACTGGAAATTGCCGTACAAGCTGTGCTGTGTGTATTCTAGCAGTCATTTAGTGTGACGGCTTCTCCGAGATTTAACCTTGGTTTCACCTTGCTCCCTTCGTGAACAACGCAACCGCGGTAAAGGTGTTTCCGGGGGTGTCCTTTGTCATGAACCCCCTCTATTGTAATCGCCCCCTTTTTCTCCCGAAGTTCAGGAATGTAGTATGATCCCATCTGTATGGTATAAAAATGGGGGTTGTTCAGTTCACAAGTGGAAGTGTACCTTTATCGGTCAACGGTCAGTAGCTGTTTGGGCAGAAAATGCTCCAGTTTTACTTGTTTTTATTTGTGAAACTTGTTTTATTCCTTTTAAAATTTCAATCTCGTTCCTCAAGGTCATTGAGTAGAAAAATATTTGCGTGCGTATTCTCGTCAGTAAAAGTAAAAGTTAATAACATAAGATTGAAACCCCTTCCCTTTCTTTCCAATACTTGAAATTAATGCAATAAATTTGATCGTGTTTACATGAATATCTGCAGTTTTTTTAAGACCGCTTTTTAGAATGGTTTCAAAACTGCAGACTTCAAGAAAACTGCAGAGGGGTTAAAAGAGTTGACTGTTCTAAGAACTCTAATTTAACGAAACTAACTCTAATTTTAACGAAACTAGGGGTTCGTTAAAATTAGAGTTGACTGTTCTATATAACTAACTTGTTCCATTGTCATTCCATGAAAATCCCTTAGTATAATAAATTTATTATATCAGATGTAAAAGCAAACAATTCAGGAAAATGCACTTGCTTTTCAAATAGAGGCAACACTTTCATTGCAGTAAAATTATTTTTCATTTTTAGAAAATGTTTAATCAGTGCCCACTTTTATTTTCATACCTATAATCTTTGTAATTCATTGCAGAATTCTGTTTAAACTATGTGTGTATTGTTCTCTACCTACCAGTACCAGTACTAAGTGTTATCGCTCTCTAAAATAAATAATTCCCATTACTTAACTTTTTTGCGTAAGCGTAACTCTTTGAACCGATCCTAAAATTGGCAAAAATGATATTCCTGGAAAAAATTCTATGCTTCTCTTTCATCGTTCCAGCTCCTTGAGAATAACAAACTTGTCTTCATGGCCAATTTTATTTTAGTTCATTGCGAAGTTATCAAGTGAAAGTTGTTTTTATTAAATTGAATTGACACAATTTTCTCTGGTATGCTTCTGAAATTTTAATACAGAAATTTTCTTTCGTTTTTTTAGTTTATCGTAGTTTATTAATCATTCCAAATACCCGTCAATTTTTATGTTTATTTATTTAGTTTTCAAGTAATGTACTCTGCAAAATGTAAAAATAATAATCTTTATATGTTACGTTATGATACCAGTTTTTAATTAAAATTGCCGCCTACATTGACTAGTTACACATAAATCTAAAAATATTCTTATTGTGTGCCATGAAAGTCCATGTGCCATGAAAGTCCAGTGCCATGAAAGTCAAATAAACCATCTTTGTTCAGTTTTGTACCGAACTTAGTTAGAGTATAAATTGCATTTTCTTTGTACTAGTAAAGTAGATAAATAATACGCTTAAAATTTCATTTGAATATTTCTAAAAGCTCATTAAGCGTTCTAGTCCTTTAAATATTGACTATAAACATATGGACAATCGCATTGTTTAACAGAGCACTTAATTAACGTTTCTTTATTTAACTACATCAGTGCAGTACATGTTCAGAATCAGCATCTAGATATTCGCAATATCGCAATCAATATAGTTAGGTCAGAGGTGCAGAATATGTCCGAACGCCCGAACGATGTTCGGGGGAAATTCGAGGAGCTCTGGGGAAATTTTTCCCCAAGATAGAAAGAAAAACTAAAAAATCCAATACATCATTAGCTGAAAAACAGATATTTTGTGCTGTTACTACATCATAACCTCCAATTTCAACGTGAAAACAGTGGAGTTACGGATGTAGAGTGGGAAAAACTACGGATCTGCGCTAAAAAACTAATTTTCTATAGGTTCTTAACCTGGATGTTGGTTTTTCCTAGCTTTTTGATTGGTATGCAGGGAAAACAATCTATCCGTGTTAGAATGGGTAATTTTCACTATTAATAGCGTTCTTGTTCAATTTCTTAATTAAAATGTTGAGATCATTAAGGAGAAATTCACAGGTAGCTCAAATTTGAGATAATTAGAAATTTTTTCATATTTTAGGGAAAGAGGCACTTTTTTGAGCAAAGATTATAAGTGAGTAAGAAAGCTAAAAAAGAGTATAAAGATCATTAAAATTAAAATTTATGGATTATTTGAAAATTATTGAATCTGAAAGAAGTTTAACAACTGAATAAACTATTTTTTAATGAAATTACATTTTGGGGGAAATTTTGGAGAAAAAAATTGTGTTCTGGGGAAATTTTGGATCCTGGAACATTTTCTGCACCCCTGAGTTAGGTTACCTGCTGAATCACAATGATTTTGTTTCAATGATTACTCAACCATCAAATATCGAACTATAGTCTGTTCATTTAGAATAGGCGGGTGAAACAGAAGCAAAAATGCTTAATAACGCCTAATAGCGCAACCTCAGTGACGATTATTTTACAGAATTTTAACCAATTCTGTTTAGGCTGCCTAGTAATTGCACAATTTTTTTTCGATGATAATTATATTAGTAACTGTTTCTAATACATTACGTCTCAGCCGCCTTTTCTAAATGAACAGACTATAGTAAATACAACACTGCTAGTTGCTTTCATACATTTTGAAAGAACTTAATACGGACAAAAGATTAAGAGTAAATTGCTGGAATTGTGTACTGTTTTTGATCTCAACGAAATTCAGGTTGTAAAAAAGCTTTCTTTTATCTTGTTAATGTTATTACAAAGTAATTATAATTTATAAATGGAATAACTGATACTGAAGCAATGTTTAAAATAATGCAGTAGTCAGCCCAGCTTTGTTGCCATATTAAGAATTTTTTATTTTTGGTACCATGGACGAGCTTTGCTCTTTTGGTACCACATAACTATTTTTTGTTTTTTGTATGTTTGCTCTACTATGTTTTCTTGTTGTATTTGTGTGTTGTGTTAATAAAGATTTGATTTGATTTGAAAGTATCTGAAACGTAATTTGGTTGTCTATAAAACTACTATTGTGATTTTTCCTGGGTGAAATTCTCCCAAAGAAATATAATTTTTACATTTTTTAATGTTTTCTTTGTTGCCAATCGTCCTCTATTCTTTAATACCCTGGCAAAACACTAGGAATGAATCAGGCATGTATTCCATCTGTTTCTACAGGTTTTAACGCATAAAAATGGTTTTCCCAAAAAAAAAGATAAAATTGGATTTGTGCTGTTTTTTAATCACACCGATTCCTAAATGGCTCAAAAATGTTTAACTGGTCAAGTTTGAATTCCAAATAAATCGAATACAAACGTCTATAAGAACGTCGTAGTTGACCATAACACAAAAGAATTCGACGCGTATCCTTTCTCTAGAACAGGCTCAAACAATGACGGCCTCTGTCGTTGTCTTCTCCCAGATAAATCAATCGCTTCGAGTCACGTTATGAAAATTCTACTCGAGAGCGTATACGAATGAATATTCCAGAGTCCATAAACCCAGAAGCAGCAAGCAGCGGCGCAGGAAACTACGGGGTCAGTGATCGCGCCAGCCATGGAAATCGCCAGCGTCTTTTGACGTTCGCTTGTGGTGGCGTGTTCAAACAAGCGCCTTGGCTGGCTCCCCACCGCTTTTAGCACTATGCCACTTGGGAACTAGAACGCACTTGAAACTTGCTGTGTCAACACCGAGGAGACATTCGGCGGAAAAAAACAACGATCATAATTTTTGCCGCTGTATTTGTGGAGGGTTTGGTGGTGGGATTTTCTACGTACACTCCCCTGTGCTGTGTCTTCATCGATTTTTTCTTTTTCAATCAAACGGGAGAGGCCGATGAAATGTTTTCCGAAGGCGGCTTAACTTTTTTTTTGGCCATTAGGAGGGTTCTCTTTTTGTTTGGAGAAGTCGGAGGCGTTTTTCCCCGACTTATCCGTTTCTCTTGGGAGTGAACGGCTTTGAAGGTCGCGTCAAATAAAGTAGCCAGTTTTAACATTTCGGTTTATGAGTTTTACTAGGAGAGTCGTGCTCTTATTTTTCACTTTTATTATTTATAAATCAGTTTTTGTGTAATGTTAAGTTAGTGAATTAAATTTAATTAACTGCTCTTTTATTTCATGGAGGATATTTTATGTTTAGTTTGCCTTATTTCCAGTATTCCTTTTCCTTAAAGAAAACATAATTTGTATATTTTTTCTTTTCATTTTTGTTTGAACATACATAAACGTCAGTTTAGTTATCATTTAAGTATGGAATTGAAAATTTTTTCAGTTTGTACATATTTCTATAGAATAAGAAGAACTTTCATTGTATATATATTTTTTCTTCTACCAATCACTAACATCTCAAACCGCTTTTATATCGTTTCGCTTAAAATTTAAACCTACCTGCACCCAGAGATAGATAACTGCCTTTTACCATTTCCCTTTTCAACTCTAAGTTTATAAAAATTAATGGCATCACATTATATTCTAAACTTCTTTCATTCATATTTGTATGAAACGTTTTGATTCTTGCTACTTTTTTGAGATTTAAAGTGAAAATATCGATATAATGGGGACAGGGATGGATTAAGGTTGGAGTTCGGGGGCACCAAGATTTTTAGAACATCATCCACTGTAAAAACTGTTATATTATAAAAGAATATTTAATGATAATATAAATTTTTGGCCATAAAGCCACACATTTGACCATTTAAAAGCTTCAAAATTACGTGTTATTTAGAAATTATCTTTCGAAGTCATTTTCCCGATGAAATTAATTTATTCTTGGGGGGGGCGTGCCACCCCATTGGATCCGCTACTGTATGTGGATGTGGAATCAAATTAGCATTAGATGCACTTAAGCAATCTAACATTATAGCCATCTAAAAGTACGGCTATTGTCCATCTCTACTTTCTTCTCGACTCCAAACGCTGCAACTTACTACTCCAGTGACTGAAAAACCGAGTCCTACTTCGAAGGCGTGTAGCGAGCGTTGCGAAAATGCTCTTGGTTTCTTAGCGGGCCAATTTATGACATGCCTGCCTCTCGTGTATGACCTTGGAGCGTCTGTTGCAACATGATTCAAGAGAGAATCGATCTCGGCTGGGATGCTGTTACCTGTGCCTTACTCCAGAAGAAAACGATCACGTTTTGCCTTGGAGCAGAGTTGCCACATCAAGGATAAGAGAGGCCAGGGGGAGTTGATGGAGACCACTCATTCCATACTAACGAGTCTTCCAGATCTCTTTCAAGGTAGAAAAAAACGGGTTCATAAATATCGCCATTTTCTCTTCGTTCTCAAGATGTATGTTCCAGCGTTGCGTCAGGTTTTTTTCTTGCTTTTTTATTGGTTGACCGGCATTTTCTAGAGATATCTATGCTGCGGGGAGCCGTTTTTTTAGCTCTGTCCACACTGGTTCACTTTTGAGTCGACTTTCACTATCGGCGAACTAATGTGTCTGCCGACTGATCACGTTGGAGTCTTCCTTTGAAGAAAGGAACAAAGAAGATTGAGTATTCAAGGAGCGTAGTTATATTTTTTACCATCGCGCGTAGTTGTTTGCTTGCGTTTTGGATTGTTTTTTATTAAACCAAGTTATGTGGGGTTTTTTTCGCGTAAAAGCAATTTCGCCTAGTTAAAAGCCTGAAAATTTCGAAACAATGAGGAAAATACCGACGCATCCAACTATCTCAGACATTTTTTGCAAGCATTGCTAAAAAACCACGCTATTTGCCAATGAAATAAGAGCTTCTTTAGTATCTAGTCCCGTTTGAAAGCATGTGCTATCACGTGACTGATTGAAAATGATCAATAAAAAAGCGTACTTGCGTCAGAATAGACTTTATAAAGCTTGTATTTTATGCTTCACTCATTTTTTCTCACAACAAAAACCTTATTTTTTTCCACGTAAGCAGCGGTCTCCAAATTGCCAGCGGTTAAAACCAGCAGTCAAGGAATCGGTGATTTTGATGGGAGTAATCCTTTAAGTGCTTGGTTAACCGTTGGTTAGGTAGCAGGTAACAGTAAATATAGGCCGTAAGTACATGTGACTCACCAAAGTCAGGAAACTGCCTAAATTATGTAGTACGTTACTGAACATGTCACATTTAAAGGCATAGTGCTCATTTCATTCATATAAATGCTGTATAAAATTTGGGTATATAATTAATAAATTAATTACAATTTGGGGAAACGAGAACGACATATGGATAAAAAAACTATTTATGCGAAAAATATGCGCACAATCTTACAACATTCCAGTTTGTGTTAAGCAAGCATTGATAGCGTGATACTTAAAAAACAAAATTCAAAAGAATAAGAATGTTAATAGAGTGGTATGAGGAGTATCAGGTATGAGAACAGAAACGAGTCCGCGACGCGATCCGCATAAAACCTTTGAATAGCTGTATCCGGTCTGGGGACCCCCTCCTTTTACCTAGATCTTGGCTAGAATTTCTTTACACTGCCTGCCAGCCTGCCAGGTGTATTCAGGCTCTTATCTGACGCACCGTTCGGGAAAGTTAGGGGTCCTTTTAAGAACCTCGATAAGGATTTCTTGGTAGTACTATTTCCAATTTAGATTCTTAGGAAACTTTCCCATTCATTTTACGGGTAGTATTAAATATAGTTGCATTAAGTCGGATAGATTACATTAAAATGAATTAAATACGTTATCTTAGCACTTTCCTATGCATCTTTATAAATATGAGCGAGAAGTGAGAGTGAGACTTGTATGTAAAATAAGTAACTTAAGGGAATTGCATATTAATTGAACTCTGTTTATGTATATGCTAAAATTTGTCGAGCGATATTGAAGAAGATCCATTAACAAGGTTAAAAATATTGCATTTTTAAATAAATGAATATAATAAAAGGTACAGAAGGGAATTAGTATAAATGTAAAACATAGTCATAGACCAAATGAAACCTTCGCAGGGCCGTTGGATCTTTGATTTTTAATGGAAAACACTGTTAGCATACGAAACAAAATATTACTAACAAACTTTTCCAACTCTTGGTTACCCTTTGCAGAACTAGAACGTTTTCACGGCACCCTATTCATATAATAATTGGACCTAATACCAATTCATTCTAATGTGGGGGGTTGGCTAGTGTGTTGTCTGCTGGGGGATTGATGAAATACTCTTCAATGATATACAGCTAATTTTAATTGCATACGATTACGACGATACAGTACGACACACAGGCGACATGAAAATGAATGATGATTATAACTTGACAATCTAATATGGCTTTAAGGGGGCGACGTTCGCGGGCTGTTGTCCCAGACAACTCACGGACAGCAAAGGATTTGGTGTCCCCGACGCATATAGGCATACTGTACTTTGATAAAGCCCAAAAAGAAGAAAATAATATTTTTTTCTTCTGCCGTAAAAGAGAATGACCGACAGCCAGTTACCCAGAACCCTACAAAGTTAACAGAGGCTTTGAGCTTGGCACACACTTTGGGAACCACTGAATCTTTCATTCGTTATTGCTTTCATAAATTCATGAGTAAATCCATGATCATCTGATGGGGAACGGGGAGCACCCTGGAAAACAATGTTATGAAGGAAACATAATTTCCTGTTGGGTTATGATTTCTCGGGGGCTTAGTATAGATGAGGTGGGGAAATCTGTATGGCACAAGAGCTTTATCAAAGTACAGTATGCCTGTACGCGTCTCCGACACCGAAAAGTCTAGCAGGTTGTATCCCATACTCCTAAGGGACTAGTTAATTAGACCTCAATTTCAGTTTTTTTCATCTGGATAATTTTGTTATAATATACTATCCTGAGTTTGGCACCCACTTTGGGAACAACTGCTATAAGCAGAGTAATCTTTCATTCGTTATTGCTTTCATAAATCCATGATAGGGAACACCCTGGATCTGGAAAACAATGTTATGAAGGAAACTTAATTTCCTGTTTTGTTATGATTTCTCGGGGGGCTCTTAGTATAGATGAGGTGGGGAAATCCGTATGGCATGAGATTCTGAAGGAAGGGCCTTCTCCGGAATTATTGATCGCCGTCCGAGATAGCGTGTGGGTGTTATAGAAAGAACTCAGACGTGTTTGGATCTCTTGCGTAAACTCCTCTGTGGTTGCTATAGCAACTCGTCTTTCCAGAGAGAGAGAGAGCACTTTACGTAAGTGTGTCTGACATATGGCGGCTGAGCGCTCTGTGGCTCGGGGGCATTAAAAAACTATCTTCTTAAAAACAACAGAGAAGGGATAGGTGGCGCAACTCTTGAGTGATTGTGGGAGGTGAAACTGGGTTATTTTTTGTGTGGGAGCTGTGGGATTGACTACAATCACGGAATTTACAAGAACGCCGAGTCCAAAGGGTTGCAGCGCGCTTCTCGTAGATTTCTCGAAGAGACAAAGCGAGGGCTGCGATGTGATTTATCGTTTGTTATATTGGGATGGGTTGTGCAAACAAAGATAGCGAAAATCAGCGTCACTATCGAATCACCGCATTGGGACAACACAGTTTCGGAGAGATCTTATCAGCTATCTTCTCGGTATTACGTTGTTTGACACTGAACTCGAATTGTGTCCCAATTTTGTTTTTGGGTGGAGGAGAAAGGAGTTCCAGTGAATGGGAAGCATGCATGCCGTATCAAATCGTTCTCTAAAATTTTAAAATCTTTCCATAACATTTAAGATAACTTCGTGTGAAAATTTCTCGTAGTTGGTTGCTTGTTTGCTTTTTTAAATTGTAAAATAGAGCATTCGCACATGACGTCACGACCAGTTATTTTCCTTTAACTGTTAACTGCTGGAGGTACGGTGTTAGTAAACAATAGCTATAAAATGTCATAGGGGTCACGTGATTGAAAGAGCTCTATTTCCAATTCAATCGTCCAATTCAATAATCACTCAATTAATCACCTCATTGTTTTAGTTTAAGAAAAAAAATAAGAATCGTCTAAGAAATTATTCAGATCCATCGCAGTAAAAGGCTATAGAGCATTCGCACATGACGTCACGACCAGTTATTTTCCTTTAACTGTTAACTGCTGGAGGTACGGTGTTAGTAAACAATAGCTATAAAACGTCATAGGGGTCACGTGATTGAAAGAGCTCTATTATTTCAAACGGGTCCTCCAAACTGGCTTGCTATATCTGAAAGGTGCCCGCGGTTATGGGATCAAATAACCTTACTCAGTCCAACGCAGTTTATTTTTTTATAACAAATCGACTCCCAGAAAATTTTTTTGATGGTGCATGTAATTAAGATATTGAAACTATTATAAATCAGGGTTCGTATGCCTCCTGAAATTCCTGAAAAACTCCTGAAATTTGTTATATTTTCCTAAGGGCCCTTATAACTCCTGAAAATTATGTTTTTCTCCTGAATTTACCCTCTGACTCCTGAAAAATATCTGTCTAAGAGAAAAACGAAGTTTAATTATCAATTTGTGGGAAATATTTGTTTTTTTAATTGATAAAATTCTGTAGGAAATGTGAAATTCTAACCACTTTTCCAATTCCTTGCTCCAGACTTCATTCTGAATCATTCTACTAGTAACATACCAAGTTGTTTAAGGTTAATAATTATTCACATTGCCTCCTGATTTTTTAGTAATTTACTCCTGAAAAACTCCTTTAAGACTCCTGAATTTTACTATGTTAGATAGAGTATGAACCCTGTAAATTAAATATGATGCCCACGTGTCGTTGTGCCCACATGAAGTTTTTATTTCTTCACACGATTCATTTACAAAACTTCCAATTATTAATTAAGCAATGTTTTTACTAAAAATGTTGATATAAAATATCGTTTCAGAAACGTGCGTAAACGCATGTTATGTCCCATTGTATGATATTTTAACGAACAAGATAATCAACATTTTCCAAAAATTTTGCATTGCTAAAGTTTCCATATTGATAATTCATGGTGAAAAGTAAATAACATTAAATACGCACTCCACAAACGAAGTACTGACGCAATCACAACAAGCGAGCATCATCAATAGTGAGTCCAGATTTCATCACCCTTTCAAGTTATCGTTTTTGTCTAGTCATTTAAAT
This sequence comes from Tetragnatha versicolor, assembly GCA_024610705.1. NCBI lineage: Eukaryota > Metazoa > Arthropoda > Arachnida > Araneae > Tetragnathidae > Tetragnatha > Tetragnatha versicolor. Next base: position 8,174,536 of record JANDEH010000010.1, read on the forward strand.
CAAAACTTAAATACCATTTGTTTAACACCTCTCCGAATTTCGGCAAATTTTCGACACTGTCAGCCCGCAAAACTCAATTGAGAACACCCAGATTTCAATAAAAAAAACCCGACACCTGCGAGTAGTACAGTCGAATCCGCTTAGTGTGATCACGGTTAATGTTATCAATCGGATAATGTTATCGAAATCAACAGGTCCCGATCATTCCTAATTAATTTCATGTAAAATGCATCGTTTACTGTGATCAACTATGAATCAACAGGCCGCTTAATGTTATCGAAATTTGTCCATATCCCCTAAAAAACGCCTGCTTTCGAGTTTAGTTTTGAAGGTAAATTTTTTTTTCTGAAACTCAGTGTAAGTTCACAGTTGTACTGTTGTGTTTCTTTACTTTGAATGTAAGAAAAATAAAACATTGGATGTTCTCCGACCTCATACATTGAAAGAAAACGGTTATAAGGCGGGGGGGGGGGAGCGAATCCATGCTTGTCATTGGATATCACCATCGGGGCCTTGCAGATGTTTCTGATAAGAGATTTTTGGTTTTTTTTCTTATTTAGTGGAATTCAGATGAATTTCAGGGGTTATTTATGTTTCTGAGCCTTTTATATGTAAAATTTTGAAAAAATACGTATGATATCTCGTCAAGAAGTCGAAAGAAAACAAATTTATGAGCGGAATCGCATAGGTGTAGTATTAACCTGTTAACATAAATGAAATTACAAAGGAAGCGATTATTTTATTTTTTATTAATTACTCTTATATTTTACCCTAAAAATTTGAAGTTCCAAAGTACAATATAGTGTGAAATTGTTTTGAAAACATTAATTACGGTTACATAACTTTAATAATAAAGCAAATAATCTAGTAACACTGTTTTCTACTTTTTGATAGGAAATCGCTTATTGTTATCAATCGGATAATGTTATCAGTTTAATATCGGACAAATGCGATCACATTAAGCGGATTCGACTGTACCTGTTTCTTTGTTTGCGGCCAGCATCGCCTCTTTGTTATTGTTTTGCAATCCTCCTCAAGGGAGAGAAGGCTCGATAGATAACAAGCAAGGTCTGGTCACTCCCGCCCGATTAATCGTCATCGCCAGCGCAGAATCGATGCAAAAGAAAGAAGCAGGTTTCTTTCTCGCAGAGCCTCTCGCCCTCGAAGGTAAACACTTTCCTCGTGCGTCTCCGGCGAAACAGGTAAAAGTCGTTATTTTTAATGGCGTCTATCCCCTCCTTTTGTCTTGAATGCTCTCAGCATGACTCACGTAAAGCAAAGAACGAGTTTTCCCCATTCAAAATCTTAACCGAACGCAGATTCCCCCTCCTTGGAACGGAAGAAATAGCGCCTGCTCCCCATCTCTTTCTTCCTCTTTTGAAATAAAAGGCCGAGCGATCAAAACAAAAATGGAATGGAAGATTTGAAGCGTAGCGTATTTTGACCCATGACTAATGACGCTCTGGAAACAAAAGACCAATAACCTTTCGATGGAGCTACACCATCGCCTCTTGCAACTTAATATCAAGCTTGCTCTTTTTTTTAAATAATAGTAATTCGCGCGAAAAAAAAAAGTTGGATTGTGACGCTGGTGTCGCCATGTTGTTGATTGGAAGCGAGAAAAGTTTGGTGTTGTTGTTCGATTTTCTGAAAACAGTTGAAATCTCTTTTATCGACACAAAGTTTCTTGAGCTCTTGGGAAATGAGTTATGAGCATTTCATATCAATGATTGGTAAATTGTTTCGGGGATAAAAGTGTATGGCTTTGGTAAATAATTTGGAACTAATTAGCGACTTGCTAAACGCAGAGTAATGAACTTGCATTTCATTGATAACTTTTTCTTTTTCACATTTGGACTTTGATTTTAAAACTAGTTGATTCTATTTAAATATTTTGAAATCCTGTGAAAATTTTCGTGGTGTGATTTTACTTTTATATTATTCGTTCGTGTTACAATTTATATAAGTGTGAATAATATCTATCAAACAAAATTATGTGTATAAGTACGAGTTGCATGATAATTATTTACAACGAAATATAGACATAGCTTTCATAGTAAGCGTACTCTATTTAATAACCTAAAAGTATTTTTTAACCCTCCTAAAACTGAAAATATAGATAGTAAATTGGAATTTAAAAAGTTTTTGATTCTTTGTTTAAAAGTTTTAAATTTCCTTTGATATTGCATCTAAAACTGTTTTAACTTAAAATTAACCCTCCTATATAACACTAAAAAAGGAAACTACGAATAGTAATTACAACGCTTAAGATTGCTAAAAGATATCGCCTTATCCTTATCCTAATATGTTTTCAAATATAATTCCATCGATTGTTTACCCAAAATTCCGTCGGTCGTCGGTAAAACGCAATTCTTTTATTACCACACACACAAACCACACTTTCAAAATTGAACTAGATATTACCAGAGATTACTACCGAAACAAGCAATGTTTATGAAATCGCTTGGCTAGTTCTGTTGGAGAAAAAGGAAAAAGACTCCCGAGACTCGAGAGGAGTGTCAATATCCTCACATCCCAGCTGAGGGACTTTTTCTTTGTGCTCTGCGCATGCGCTTCCCGTTGAGTGTACAGGGAGCTACTAGTTTTCTTCTATAACTGGATCCTCTTCAAAAACTGTCGGGTGATAAGACCGATGTTATTTCCATTTGATAACCGAGTGATTGCGGTCAAATATACCTTTTACGTTCCTCCCCTTTATGCGATCCAATGGAATGCACTATATTTTTTACAAGTTTTATTCCGCTCTTATGAGTTGGAGAAATCACCTTCTGTGGCTAAGGATTTTAGTTGCATTTAAAAATATTTACTTTGTGTCCTTCAGTTTATTAATGTTTTTCTTATTTATTACGAATTTGTTCGCCTATTATTTCTTGTTTCAAAACTAACATCGTTAAATTATGTTTCTAGTTCTGTTGCACGCGAATGTTTTGAAATATCTTGTTTGAGTTTTTGCACTTTTGAATTTAGTAAGTTGTAAAACAAAGCGCAATTGACATGACTAATGCATAGGCAGATATTTTTTTTTGTAAAATAATTTTAAAATATAAAGGAAGCATTATGTATGAAGGAAATAAAGTGTTATAAAATATTTTTGTAATTAGATACTGTAAAATAAGGTAAGGGGACGTCAATAAATTACGTGAGGTCAAAAAGGGGGAAGGGGTCCAGCAAAATATCACCAAGGGGGAGGGAGGGGTTCCAGAATTTAGGAAAAACACCTCACGTAATTTAACCCCTAACTAAACTAATGGTGGTTCCATGGATGTAGAATATTCCCTAGGTCCGTTCTGTTTTGTTTGTCCCTGACCAAATGACTACCGTTGAAATTGCAAATTCATTTCTAAATCCGTTTGCCCATGCGTAATATGAAGTTTCTTAATTTATGCTTATACTAGGTACTATTTTCATAATTCTAAAATAAAATAGTTCCATAGTTGTAAAGAGCTTCTCACTCGTATTTTTCGCACCCATACCATACATATTTACAGTGTCTCCCCCAACAGTCAACATAGTCCATAACTTTCATTGACCGACCGGTGAAATTCCTCGCGTGGACCCTATTTGTCATTCATCCACTTTGAGAGATCGGCTAGAGAAAGGTCAGTGGCCTTTTCCGAGTACTGACCTCGCACAGTGAGGGGTCTTGTCCACTCAGGGGAGGGGAGACCGTGATCCCGAGGGTCTGCTGATAAGAGGTCAGTGCACCGAGGGGTGGCAGGGGCGGAGAGCTGTCTAGCGGGGACTTGGGGTGAATAGGGAGCTCGGTCAACGTCTTCTTGAAGGGAAAGTTTTAGTCTAAGCGGTACAACCCGGATTTCGGCGAAACACTGCACTTTTTGATGACGGTATGAAACTTGGTACAATGATTCTAGGGACCTAATAAATGAGTTTTCGATCAGGACCCAAAAAAAATTTCCCTTAGAATTTAAAATTTTAAACTTTTTATAAAATTTCAATTTTTGCAATTTACACGGTGTATATCATACTTTTAATCATGTTTGGTGGTAACTCTAAACAATTCGAGGGCGTAGAGTACGATTTTGAGGTCAAAAGTTGTATTGGAGTGAATTTTATTAATTTTTTCTTAAAAATTTAAAATTTTAAAGTTAAATTCTTTTAAAAAATAGTCTTAAAACCTACTGATATTTTTGAACTTTCTACCACAGATGAAGACATAGATCGTTGTTCTAAATCTAAAATTTCTAAGCCTTATCTTTATTTTTAGCCGAGAAACGGGACATAGAAGTTTGACGATTTTCAAAATGGCGGCCATATTTGATTTGGCGGTAGGTTAAGTCGTACCACTTGAACCCCTGCAAATATTGATCATGCTTTGAAACTTGGTACAGTCAATCTAGGGACCTAATAAAGGAGTTTTCGATCAGGACCCAATAAAAATTTCCCTTAGAATTTAAAATTTTAAACTTTTTAAAATTTTTCAAATTTGGCTCCCTATTTGTGAATTATAATATTTTTAGTAGCGTTTTGTGACGATTCTATACAATATGATATCGTAGAATGCGATTTCAATGTCCACACTGAAGTTAACGGGTTTAAAAATATTTTTTCTTCAAAAAACGTAATTTATCGGTCTATTATAGCGATACATCTTGAAACGCTGCAAATGGTGATCATGCTTTGGAACTTGGTACGGTCTTTCTAGGGACCTAATAAATGAGTTTTCGATCAGGACCCAATAAAAGTATCCCTTAGAATTTAAAATTTTAAACTTTTTAAAAATTTTCAAATTTGGCTCCCATTTGTGAATTCTAATATTTTTAGTAACGTTTTGTGACGATTTAATACAATTTGCGGTCGTAGAATGCGATTTTAATGTCCAAACTGAAGTTAACGGGTTTAAAAATATTTTTTTCCTTAAAAAACCTAATTTTTTGGTCTATTATAGCGATACAACTAGAAACGCTGCAAACATTGATCATGCTTTGAAACTCGGTACAGTCATTCTAGAGACCTTAGAATTTAAAATTTCAAAATTTTTTAAAACTCAAATTGGGTTCTTTATTTAAGAAATATAATATTTTTAGTTATGTTTGTTGAAGATTCTGTATAATTTAAGGTCGTAGAATGCGATTATAATTTTCAAACTGAAATTTAATTTTAAGGTTCGGAAAAAAACTTCTTATAAAAAAACAATTCGAGGCGCAAGTACATGCACAAAAAATACCTCAATAGAGAAATGTCCTATCCGAAGTTTTATCTATGTATTTGAGACTTACTGTGTTCCTTGAAATTTCAGTCCAGTGGTTGTTTTTTTTTTTGTTATTATACTCTGTTCAATTAGAATAGGTGCCTAAAACAGGATTAATAATGCCTAGTAACGCTCATCACGCAATTTCAGTGACCGATTCTTTTATTTTAACTAAATCTGTTTAACTGTTTTGTTTTTTCCTTGTCGTTGCACAAGAAAAGTTTTCGTTGATAATTACAGTAGTACTAGCTTGTAATACATTTCGTCCTCTCAGGCGCCTTTTCTAAATGAACCGACTATAGTAAATTTTATATGCTTCAAAAGTTTAGAATAATGCATTATAATTAAGAATTAAATTATGTAATACTACAACTTTTTAAAAAAGTATTCCTGAAATATCCTGTTATTACATCCAATTAATCTTGAAATTTCCCAGTCTGCTGAACGTTGTTTTTTACCAACATTTATGTTAATTAATGATGGGCCTCAAATATAAGGAAAATGGTCCAAATTTTGAGAACTAACTTCATAATATGTACTCGATCTAATACTAAATAGAATCCTCTCAAATTTTTGTATATATCCCAAATTTCCCTAAAAATTTTAAATACTTGAGATAAAAATTGATACATACGTTATTTAACTAGAAAAACGTCAAAAAAATTTAGTATTTTTAAAAGTTAAAAATTTTAAATTATAAGAGATATTTCCATTGTCTCCCCATAGAACACTCATTTATTATGTCCCTAGAATGACTGCACTAAGTTTCAAAGCATGATCAATGTTTGCAGCGTTTCTAGTTGTATCGCTATAATAGACCAAAAAATTAGGTTTTTTAAGGAAAAAAATATTTTTAAACCCGTTAACTTCAGTTTGGACATTAAAATCGCATTCTACGACCGCAAATTGTATTAAATCGTCACAAAACGTTGCTAAAAATATTAGAATTCACAAATGGGAGCCAAATTTGAAAATTTTTAAAAAGTTTAAAATTTTAAATTCTAAGGGATACTTTTATTGGGTCCTGATCGAAAACTCATTTATTAGGTCCCTAGATTGACTGTACCAAGTTTCAAAGCATGATCAATATTTGCAGGGGTTCAAGTGGTACGACTTAACCTACCGCCAAATCAAATATGGCCGCCATTTTGAAAATCGTCAAACTTCTATGTCCCGTTTCTCGGCTAAAAATAAAGATAAGGCTTAGAAATTTTAGATTTAGAACAACGATCTATGTCTTCATCTGTGGTAGAAAGTTCAAAAATATCAGTAGGTTTTAAGACTATTTTTTAAAAGAATTTAACTTTAAAATTTTAAATTTTTAAGAAAAAATTAATAAAATTCACTCCAATACAACTTTTGACTTCAAAATCGTACTCTACGCCCTCGAATTGTTTAGAGTTACCACCAAACATGATTAAAAGTATGATATACACCGTGTAAATCGCAAAAATTGAAATTTTATAAAAAGTTTAAAATTTTAAATTCTAAGGGAAATTTTTTTTGGGTCCTGATCGAAAACTCATTTATTAGGTCCCTAGAATCATTGTACCAAGTTTCATACCGTCATCAAAAAGTGCAGTGTTTCAAGTTGTACCGCTTAGACTATTTGCCTGTCGTCGGGACAGGAACACTTTTTTTATTGGAGCCATGGGTTGGAGAAATCCTTATATTTCCTTCCTAGACTTTTGAGGCCAGAGGTGTTCTGTGATGTATGTCCCGAGGTCACTTTTGATTGGTTTTAAAAACAGCGCACTGTTTATTATACTCTGAATTAAATAAAATTGTTCAAATTCATTCTGATGGAACTTTTGAGGTTCACTAATAATATTTGCAAGGCGATGTTTAATCAACTTACTAATATTATTCGAAATGTTTAACTTAAAAACTGACAAAGAAAGTCGTTCTTCTTTTAACTAAAGAGTAGTGGGGTATTCCATGTCAAATCAACACAGTTTTGGGACATTTTAGGACTTCAAGTCTCAGATTTTCTTGATTTTTGGTATGCAGTAAGTCATCATAGAGATATAAAAAAATGCCAAATTTCAGCTTCCTAGCTCAAATACTTTTGAAGTTATAAATTTTTAAAGTTTTGAATTTTCCTCAAAAAACTGCACTTTTTGACATCTTTGATTGCCTGTAAGTTGGCAACCAATTATAATACAGTCTTGGGAGTGGTATCATTGTAAAGCCCAGTCGTGGGGCTTTAAAATGATGTGCAGCAATACCGGGTCACCATTAAATTTTTTTTTGAAATTTTAAAATTAAATTTTAAAATTTAAATATCTCAAAAAATGGTATTTTTAAAAATCTGAAAAAATTACCAAAAATAGTTTGTGTTGACTACTTACTTATGGCAAAAGCTTGTGATGGGATCTCAATGGGATCAGGTGATAATAAGCACCCAAAAAACACATGTTTTATGAATACTGTAAAGATATGTACTAATAAAGATATTTTTATGTACTAATTTTGCTTCATTGAGTATGTAGAATATGTAAAATATTAGAAAAGTTGGGATTTCCCCTTTTAACAAAAAAAACTAAGCAAATTTAACAAATTTTAAAAATTTCAAATTTTTAAATTTTGTAGTACAGGCATGTGATACATGTCTATATGCTATATTTTAGTGCTGTTTACGAATATCAGGACAACTTTTGAATAAAATTTAGAATAAGTGTGGAAAAATTGAATAATTTATCTTTAATTACTACTTGTTTTGTTTAAATTGCTTCAATTTTTCCACACTTAATTTAATTTTTATTCAAAAGTTGGCCGAATATTCGTAAACAGCACTAAAATATAGCCTATAGACATCTATCACATGCCTGTACTATAAAATTTAAAAATTTTAAATTTGTTTAAAATTTAATAATTTTTTGAATGATTCATTACCAAATATTGTCAAAATATTTTCTGTTCCATTTGATATAAGGATTTCACCCCCTGTATTTTTTTCAAACTTTATTTGAAAAATTAATTATTAAACTAATGACTAGATCGTAAATAGAGGTTTTTATAGATATAGATATATATATATATAACTATAATATCCATGGAAAAGGACCTTGGTAAACATGCTTATCATTTAAAAAAGTTGATTTTTGAAATAACACAATGTTTAACACAAAATAACATATAAAAATAGTCCCCTGAAAGTTTGAAAAGAAAATAACTTTTAACTGTCCTATTTTCTTCCAATTTTAGCAAGTCCTTTTTAAGGGAAACCCATTTAAAATACTTATTGTTCAGTTAATTTATGGTTTGAGTGGTTTTATTTTTTTATATTTTTTTGAAGTTATTGTATTAATTGATATTTTAATTTAAAAAAACTTCAAAAGGAAAAATATACATTCTGTAAACTAAAGACAGGTAAAATAAATTTAATATCAATTACTCTGAAATGCATGTACTATACTCATGTGTTTCTAAGTTAAAAGAAATACTAAATAAATTAAAATAAACTTTGGAAATAATACAGGGGTGAAATCATTTTATCAAATGGAACAGAAATTTTGGTACTTACGTATTACCGCAACCAGGTCGGCTCCAACTTGGCGAAATTTGGCCAACTTGGCGCCTTGGCGCGTTTTTGGCGCCAAGTTTTTTTCTGTCGCCAAGAGCGAAACGCGCCAAATTTAAAGCTGCGGAAAGTTAAAAACGTAGACAAAACTAATTAAAACTTAAATAGGGAAGAAATTAAGGTTGTTATAACATAATTTCAAAGTATTATTTACTCAATTGACCGAATTCTACGACTAATTCCAAGCAGCACAAATTTTTAAGATTCGTCGAATTTTAGTCATATAGGGCGAAATTTTGTTTACTTCTAGTTGCAGTTACGTAAACTTTACATATTTGGTATGAGCTATGCTACTAGGTAATACTATAATAAAAGGATATCCAAAATACACTACCGGCATCTTATAGGTTATGAGATAAATTAAGCAATGATACAATTGTATAAAACAGGATAATTTTACAGCACAATATAAATTAAAATGTATTTACCCTTTAAAATATCCTTGTACCTTTACGAACAATTCGCTTACGCCACGCAAACATTACGATACCGACGATACCAAACATGAACGTTATTACATTAATTCACTTCATTTTAAACACTTCATTGTTTTGAATTACCAGACTATATAACGCATGTTAAGTACATTATAAAATAAAATAAATTACTATCCTCATAAAACACTCTTAAAAACGTCAGAAAATAACTTTTCCACTCACCCAGTGTTTACAATCCTTTTAAGAGCCGCCTCGCTATCGCCATGCAACATTGCATGTTTTGGCGTAGAGGGTGGTAAGTTGTTTTTTCAAACGGAACAGCGAATCTGTATAATTCCGATAAGTTTTCAACCCAAGCAGATCCCAAATACCCATGACTTTCAATCTAATCAGTAAGCATAATATTTTCTTTACGAAGAGCCACGTGTAACACGTAGGGTTGCCGTTACTTGGAGCGCCAAATTTGGCGATTTATGCGAATTTTGGCCACGTCGGGTTGCCGTAAGTAAAGTCGCCAAATTTGGCGATTTATGCGAATTTTGGCCTGGTTGCGTTATTACGTGAGTACCGAAATTTTTTTTGACAATATTTGATAATGAATCATTTAAAAATATAAAAATTTAAAAAACAAAATATTTCAAAAAATTTAAATTTTTAACAATTTTAAAATTTTTTAAATTTTGTAGTACAGGCATGTGATAGATGTCTATAGGCTATATTTTAGTGCTGTTTACGAATATTCAGCCAACTTTTGAATAAAATTTAGAATAAGTGTGGAAAAATTGAAGCAATTTAAACAAAAGAAGTAATTAAAGATAAATTATTCAATTTTTCCACACTTATTCTAAATTTTATTCAAAAGTTGGCCTGATATTCGTAAACAGCACTAAAATATACAGGGTGTCCCACAAAGAGCTCCCTGGTTTTAAAATTAAATATCTTTTGAACAAAAATAGATAAAAATATAAAACCAACGGTATCCTTCTAGTTATGGCTTGGAATTTCTTGTGCCAAAAGTTAAAAAATTTAGTTACTATTATTGTTAACAGATGGCAGCACAATAAAAATGTCTAGAAGCTTCATATTTCAAAACTGAGCATAGCAAATCGATTCTTCTCAAGATCGATTTATTGATTTAAGATCCCAAGTAGTTCGTACGTTCAATATTTGTCATATTTTTGCCATTTACGCCCAAATTTCGTCTTCTAGTAGGAATTACGTAAAATTGATGTATTTGGTATGAGCTGTGCAACTGGGGATTAAATTTTCAAAAGGAAATTTTCGACGGTTGGTTCAATTGTTATGGAAAGGGGTTAACTGTTTATTTTTTTAGGGAGTATGGTCTTTAACTCTCCTAAATTGCTTGTTAGATTTTTTGTGTTTGTCGATATCAATATAAATTAATTTTAAGATTCTTTTTTTTTTCAAAAATCGATGAGGGGAACAAATTTTGAGAGAATTGATATATCCTGAATATTTTGAAACCAGTCATAACTAGTCATGTATTCTACTGATCAACGTGTTTTTATCGTACTTGAATATTACAAACTTAATTTTAGCGTAACAGCCACAAGACGAAGTTTTCAAAAAAAATTATAAAAGTAGAAAAGGTCCTGAAAATAAAACAATCAGAAACTATTTCGAGAAATTTGAAAGGATAGGTAGTATTGCCGATGAACTAGTTGGAAATGTCGGACCTCGTTGGACTGTTGTCACTGCCGATAACACTTCTACGTTGTCCAAACTAATAGAAGAAAATCCCAGAAATTCAGTTCGGAAGGTGTCAGCTCAATCAGAAATTAAGCGGTCCAGTGCGCAAAGAATACTAAACAAAACTAAAATTGAAGATGACACCCTACAAAATTCAGGATCATCAAGCCATCCGAATAAGGGCTATGCAACACGTGAGGAATTTGCGATCCAATTAATCTCGATTCATAGTAAAAATGTGCAATTCGAGCATCTGTAATTAAAATTTCAAATTCTTTAGAATAGTATTTTCAAATAAAAATACAAATATTTAAAAATTTTCATTAACCTTTTGTTTTTTAACCAATAAAGTTAAAATTTTCTATTTCAGAAAGTTTCATTGTGATCCGATGAGTTGGATGATCATCAATCTGGTTATATGCACACAGATCAGAATTATCAGAATTTTCTCAATTTGTTTCCTTAATATAAAATTGAAACGCATATAAGCTTAATGCACCTTTTTGGGGTTTGAAGAACTAATCTCTAACAACTTAAACATCAACCTAAAGACACAACTTTTCTAATGAAATATAAAACACATAACCATAACCCCTTCCCATAACAACGAGACTTGGACCAATCTTCGAATATTTTGTTTTAAAAATTTAATCTGAAATCAATGAATCGATTTTGAGAAGAATCGATTTGTTACACTGCGTTTTTAATAGCTTCCAGACATTTTTATTGTGCTGCCATCTGTTAACAATAATAGTAACTAAATTTTTTAACTTTTGGCACAAGAAATTCCAAGCCATAACTAGAAGGATACCGTTGGTTTTATATTTTTATCTATTTTTGTTCAAAAGATATTTAATTTTAAAACCAGGGAGCTCTTTGTGGGACACCCTGTAGCATATAGACATGTATCACATGCCTGTACTACAAAATTTAAAAATTTTAAAAAATTTGAAATTTTTAAAATTTGTTAAATTTGCTTAGTTTTTTTTGTTAAAGAGGAAATCCCAACTTTTCTAATATTTTACATATTCTACATACTCAATGAAGCAAAATTAGTACATAAAAATATCTTTATTAGTACATATCTTTACAGTATTCATAAAACATGTGTTTTTTGGGTGCTTATTATCACCTGATCCCATTGAGATCCCATCACAAGCTTTTGCCATAAGTAAGTAGTCAACACAAACTATTTTTGGTAATTTTTTCAGATTTTTAAAAATACCATTTTTTGAGATATTTAAATTTTAAAATTTAATTTTAAAATTTCAAAAAAAAATTTAATGGTGACCCGGTATTGCTGCACATCATTTTAAAGCCCCACGACTGGGCTTTACAATGATACCACTCCCAAGACTGTATTATAATTGGTTGCCAACTTACAGGCAATCAAAGATGTCAAAAAGTGCAGTTTTTTGAGGAAAATTCAAAACTTTAAAAATTTATAACTTCAAAAGTATTTGAGCTAGGAAGCTGAAATTTGGCATTTTTTCATATCTCTATAATGACTTACTGCATACCAAAAATCAAGAAAATCTGAGACATCAAGTGTGAATGAGTGTGTTGATTTGACGTGGAATACCCCTAGTGTAACTCGAGAATTTTTATGCGTTTCTTGTTTTACAAGGTCACTGGTATAAATTTTTGGTACAAAAATGTGATTTTATAAAGAATTTAAGTAAGGTATTTTGAATAAATTGTAAATATAGCTTTCTTCATGTTTGAGTATGTCCGATTTCTGTATATAAGTAATGGTTTCACTAGTATTAACTTTTAAGACTCCCGTTCTTTCCTTAGCTGCTATGAAGTGATTTAGTAAATGGGGTCATCACGCTTGATTGCATTGCTTAGCGGAGCATTCCGCAAGATGAAGTTTTTAAGTACTACTACGTATCCTCGTTTCAAAAAGTGAATAACTCCGAAATAAATTTTGTTCAGGTTTTAATACATTTTATTTGTGAGAGATTTAAATAGTATCAAAATGCTCAATGAGTCTCGGAGCGGAGCCAATAAATTTTAAGCATTAGAATCTGTATTATAAAGTTACTGTGCTTTTATATGCCTATTTTTATGATGTTTATTACGAAAAATAAAGACGCTTTTTTAATGAAAAGGTGTGAAAACCATCTTTAATTGTTTAATTTGTCACCTGTACGTAAATGTTCAGAATCTTATAATAGATGTTGACACGAAATGATGGTATTAAATCGTTAACTTCCTTCAAAAACGTGTTAAATCTGCTCGACTCATCACCGCTTAATTCTTGTGAGAGAAAATTCGGAGCGCGTTTCGGAACAGCCCGCGGGAAAGTCGCCAAATCGGGCGATAAAACATTACAAAGGGACGCGTAACTTTCTCTCATCCACTCTCGGTCTGTACGTTTTCGGGGATAGCGCTGCGACTGTTTATTAATATTTTTCATCAAAAAGCGATGTATGCAACCATTAATTACTGAATTTAAGTATTGAATAACTTTCAATATTGAATTATAGTCAGTTTATTTTTCTATCTTTAATTGGGTGAAAATTTGTGTTTATTTGTTTTGGTCTTTTATACAACAAATGCCGTAATACCCGAGAAATTTCATATGCATTTGACAGCTTATCCTGACTATTAATGATTATAATTTTAAAACAAACCTTATCAATTGTCATTTACGTGAGTTTTAATTAAGGAACACTCAATATGTGTCTAGTCCGACCGCCAAAAATTTTTGACGTCGAAAATTGAGTGGATTATTATGGAAACGGGTGATTCTAATCAATTTTGGGGGTGATGCAACAGCTGAAATAAACGTTTTGTGCCATATCTGTGTGACTATAAATCAGATATGAACTTCTTTTCTAAGTTATGTTTTTCTGTGGCGGTCGGTCGGGCTATATGATGCCCTCAGCATAGATAGAGGCTATCTTAGGATAAGTAATTGGATGGTTCTAGAGTAAATTGTTTTCTTTCTTTTCCCTGAGTAGCGCGTAAAGCTGTCTTCAGCCCTCATCGGAAGTTTGGGCCATGTGTTATAAACAAAGTGACGGACGGAAATTCTGAAGAACACCAGACGCTTCCTTACGGAAATAGTTGGTTTCGTTCCGGAGCGTCTTTCTCGCGTTTACGCCCGCGAGAAAATGTTTTCGTTACCGTTTCGTTTTCTTTTAGTAGTGTTCGGCAACTAGTGGTAAAAAATAGTTAACTACCAACTCTAGTTGGAAAAATCTAGTTGCAACTAATAGCTAACTTTTTTCCCTTGGACTAGTTGCAACCAGTTAGCTAGTCTATTTAATTTCATTACCTTTTTTTTAGAACCAAGTTTAATGAATAAACAAAACGAGAAGAGAGACAGAGAAATTCAACAATTCAAACGAATTCTCTCCACTAAATTTTTTAATAATTAAATGTTTCATTTTAATTTTTTGAGGAATTTTTTTTTAAATTTTAAACACGAATTTAGCCTTCTAGTTGTGGAAAATTTCAGAATAGTTTAACATTAGTAGTAGTTCTTAAAAAAGTAGTTTAACTAATAGTTGAACTAGTACAAACCAATTGTAGTTGAACTACTAGTTGATTGGTTGTTAACTACTAGTTGCAACTAGTTCTAGTTAACTATTACCGAACACTAGCTTTTCAAATCAAATCAAAGTCTGCCCGGGCCTAGTGGCCCATCAGGCGGTGCCCATCTCCGTTTCTGTAGCCTTTTTGGGCCTGGGGCCTTAGTACGAGCTAGTTGATTTGCGAAATCAACATCGACGATATCGATGTTGCTTTTGAAAATCGTAGAGATCTGAAATCAACAGTCGCTTAACTCCGTAGCACAAAGTCCGGAATTCCAACTGTTGATTTGGGAAAAGTCGCGAAAGCGATGTTGGAATGGGAATGGCGCTGGCCAATCACAGAATAGCTAACATTGGGGAAGGGATGGATTTCATTGGTTCTCAGGTTCATTCTTGTTTTTGAGCTCGACTCGCGCGGTCGTTTCGTCGTCCCTCTCATCGTATCGCCCTACATTTTCTTGCGTGATGTTTGGAAATAGTTTATTTTTGAAGTAGTTATCCAATTACAGTATCAAACTCATTGGTTTTTTAAGCTATCAAACTCTTTTGAAATTAATTATGAGCAAAAAAATGTGCATCTATTTGTAGTCGCTAATTTATTTAACAAACAATGTAAAAAACCAAATAGTTCGTAAAAAATAGTAGATAAATGTTTCTTTAACTCTTAATGCATTTTATTTAAGTAAATAGATGATTCCTATCTGTAGGGGCCTTAAAAAGCAATTAAGCTTCAATTCTGTCTTCAAAACAATTAATACTTAATTGTTATATATGTATTATTATCTAAAGAATTATCTGAAAGGTCTGTCTAAAAACACATGCCCCACTTTAAAAACTCTATTTATAATTAGGAGCATGAATAGATGTTCAAAATACTTAGTCACTCTAATGTTTTACATATTAAGTGATACCATTCAAATTCATTTATTATTCTAATTTGCCAAGAGAAATTTATATAAAATATTTCACTTTAATAAGGTCTATGCTGTAACACAGTTGTGGCCATCCTTTCTGGTAAAAGTGCCACTATTCAGAGGAAAAAAATTAAATGAGGCACTTAATTTAATGAATAAACAAAAACCTCCATACGTTAACCAATATAAAACCTCGATATAATAAGTTATGAGTATAGTAGTAGAAATTTGAAGTGATTGTAGTAAGAAAACAAACACTCAAATTTAATTTTATTCCCAAAGTTTCATTAATTAAGAATATAATAAATTTTAACCAAATTGAACATTTTTATAATTCTTAATAATTTTACTGACAATGATACTAAATGATTAATACTGCTAATGTGAAGTTAGTCAGTTTCAATTGTTCAGATATTTTTATTTAGTCATCAAAATGAATTCAACTTATCACACAGATGTTAAAATTTGATGCTTTAATGTCAATTTTAGGTGGAACTTGATAAAATGTTTCAAAACACATTCCTAAACACTTGAAAAATCAAATAATAATAAATACAAGTTTTGTTTTAAGTAAAACTTCATTCTTAGAACATGGATTGGCATGGTTTTCCCAATTGAGGCATTCCCTTAAACAACGAGCTAACTCCAACAACTTTATATTAAAATTGTCTCGTAGTTGCAAGTGCCTCAATGTAAAGCTTTTGACATAAGCTTGAACTACTTCAATTAAAGGTAACAATTATCAAATATTTTTAAAATTCAAATTAATTTCTTTCAACATAATGCAATGTACAGTAATAAGAAATAAATAACAAGAAAATATGCAGATAAAACAGACTGGAGGTTTATTCAAGTACAAATAAAATATTAACAGTAAGATGCCCCCATCATTTTCATCATCTTTCAATTCCAAGTTCATCTGAAATAGGAAACAAAATATTAGAGAAATAAATGCTATACAATTAAGATACAGGATATCTGTATTCAAATAAAAAAATTGCATACAAGGTTACACAAAATTAGGCAATATCTGAATGTTTTCTTTAGCGCCATACCATCTCACATTTCAGCTGGTTCAATCATTTTTATAAGCAACTCAGTTTTCTTTTGTAAGCTGAGGATACTCAACCAAAATTGTATTAAGACTGATATCCCAATATAAAGATTTTAAAATTGTCACTGTGTTCAATATATTACATAGTTAAAGGTGGGTTATTCCACGGGTAAAACTGACTGACATTTTTAAGAAAAACACTTAGTATTTTGTAATTTTCTTCCCAAAAATAAATGATAAAAAAATACTTTCCACCCAGTTTATTGCTTTCTTGTTAGCTTAATCTAATGGAACAATTAAATTTTCAAAATATGTTTTTGTTTATTTTTGAAAAATTTTAAACATGGTAACTGACTAACATTTATGTCAGTCAGTTACCATGTTGTTTAAAATTTTTCAAAAATAAATAAAACATATTTTGAAAATTTAATTGTGCCTTTAGAAGCTAACAAGAAAGCAATAAACTGGGTGGAAAGTAATTTTTATCATTTATTTTTGGGAAGAATATTATAAAATACTAGGCGTTTTTCTTAAAAAATGTCAGTCAATTACCTGTTACCCAGGTGTCTTCAACAATAGAATAATGATAGGGACAGCTCAAGGATTGAGAACCCCTTCTCGGAAAAAGTTATTAAAAATTGATTTAATAACTACCAAAGAAATAAACATTTCAATATTCTCTTACTAACCACCCACTGGCTCTAACCAATTTAATGCATAGTAGTTAAAGCAAATGGTTTAAGGTTTCTTTGAAATTCGTGTTGAAAAATTGGTTTATTTTGTCAAAAGTTTTTTGGGAGAACTAGTAGTTCTTAATAATAAGAGAAGAGGATCTGAAGGTTCCCCCAAAGAAATGTTTTTGAAAATTTGACCCTCGGAATCAGGGTTAACCCGTGTTGTAATTGGAACAAAAAATTTTGGGGGACTTAACTTTTATTTTACTTTCAACTCTTTTAACCCGTTGGGAAAAACCACTTGTATTTTTCGTGGGCGAAGCCAAGCTTATTGCAATACATTACCTTGTTTTGCTTATCTTTGTCATTCTATCAGATCATGCTAATTAAAAATCCTGATATGTATTAAAATCAAGGCTGGCAAAAGGAACAAAATAATAATTTTGTTACTGCTCCTTAACAATATTAACAACTAAGCAGCAAGATCAATTAAGCTCTAGAAAAAATTACACCCCAAAATAGTTTCCTTCTTGACCGATATTCTCCGCTTTGGTCATAATTTATTATTAGGAGCTTTAGATGAGTTTCATTTTAAAGTTCATTAAACCCCGATTTAAATATAAGTAATTGGAGAGACAATAAGTGGGAAGGCCCCCCACACAAAAAAGAAATGTATTATTTTTAGTGGTGTTCAAAGTGATTGAAGTTAAGTTAATAGTAAATTTAAAACATATCGGCAAGACTTAGACATTTGTCATCATTAAAAATATTGGCACAGCTTCGGTAAGAGTCGACCAGCTACCATGTTTACCCACAGCTCAAAAGACGACACACAACCATATAGATCTAATTTGCGCTGTGGGTAAACATGGCGGCTGGTCGACTCTTATCGAAGCTGTGCCAAAATATTTTGACATATGTGGATAATTGAGTAGAATCAAATACTGAAAACAATAACAGATCACTACTTACTACATTAATTGAGTGATTTTCCTTTTATTTTAAATAACGCTTCCAATTGGAATGACAGTCATTGATTACAGCATGTCGATTCCTTTTTTCAACATTCCTTGCATCCTAAAAACAAAAAAATTATTGAAGATCATAGTCTAACAAAATGTGAATGTCTATGCTTCAAATAGAAGCAAGTCAAAACACTTGTTTAGTACTTAGGAACCAATTCATTTATCCATTAAATTGAAAAAACTAAGTACCCTCGGGGAAACAATTATCCCAAATTACAGTCTGCATATTATTATCTATAGGCACACACATATTTCAAGGTTTGTCATTTCTGCCGTGTCTCTGTTAGTGCTTAACTTTCATTGTGCTACTCTAGATAAGCCGAGTGCAAATCTCCCCAAGAGGACATTATTGGTGACATTTTACAGCTTATTATCGTTACCTATAGGAAAAAATAAAAACAATGCTGTAGATTCTTGTTGTTCAAGTAGCTGCAACTTGGTATTGGGCCAATTGTACTATTAAGCGAATTGGTCTAACATTTATGCCCGCTGAAACCTCTCATCTATTTAGAAAAGTGTTCGAGCAAATAGGGACTAGTACCTATCTCAACGGAATATTAAAACTAATTTTATGTGTTCTTTACATTCACGTTATTTTTTAAATCTGTTACCTGTCCCGCTAAATATCAAGCTGTTTTAACACAAAATATTCCAAGATTATGCTTGTCGTTGATGTAGCTGTATATTTAAATAGATCAGTTTGCAATTTTTAGTGTCCTAATTTTTGGCATCCAAAATAGCTTGATGTTTAGCAAGACAGTTATTGAACCAAGTATTAAATAGTGTTCCGCAAATGTGATCAAGGTACTAATACGCTTAAAAACATAGTACTGACAAAATGTACTGCATGAAAAAAGGGTGGTATTTTAGGATTAGCCGGGTGCAAATTTTGCTCGAGAAGATTTATGTAGGTCCTCAACAGCAAAAAGGACGACAGTTGTAAAGATATAGAGACTGTCTGAATTGCGACTGCTTTAGTTCTATTCTTTTAGAGCTTTTATTAATGGTTGCTGAGAATATCTACATAAAATATTTCCCGACTTGTCAATTAGACTATGTTGTCAATGTGCTCCAAGTTACAAAAAAACTAACAAACATTTTAAGTATCAATTTGTTAAGATATTTAATGTTTTTTTAATATTTATATTTGATTGTGTTTGGGGTATTTATCATAATATAAAGTAATTGCACCTGGCTTATCCTACAATACCAATATGGTATGATGAAAGTAGTAATGGGTTAAGATAGATGCAGCTTTAAATAGAATTAACCAATTTATACCTATTTTTGGAAAATATTGCCACTTTTATTCCAGAAAAGTTGAATTATCTGGAACGGCACACTTTGTTGCTGCACACACATCAACACGGCACACATCAGCTGCATATACCTAGTCTTCAGATGCCGCTATCAGCAAAAGGACCAAAAACCTACAAAAATTTAAAAGGTCAACAGAAACCAGTTTTGAACTAGTCGTTAATAAAAAATGTGTTAATTCCGTTAAAGCTTCCGCTATCACCAAGTTTTTATGAGCGCCATAATTCAAATATCGACAAGTTTTTCTGATTTTTATTGATAAACTAAGCAGTTATTGATCTTACTATATAAATATTTTAATCTATTAATTTGATATTATTTAGCAATAATATTTCAACTTTTAGGTCCAAAAGAAAGGTCAACAAAACCAATTTTGAACAAATCATTAATAAAAGCAAGTGAAATTTATGGGTTATTAAATAAAATCAGAACTGAAAGAATCGTTTGAATAAATTAAAGGTGTATTAAGTTATTTCTGTCAAACAAGACTAATCCTGAGCAGCGTCTAAAGCAAGACTGCTTTTAAAACTGATTCACCAACAGTTTAAGCAAAGTAATTAGTTAACAGGAAAAGAGATGGCTGTTGTACCAATCATGATTACATAGAATTAATCAGAATTGTGTTACATTAGACAGAAGGTTGTGAATGCAAAATGTAAATAGTTCGTATATTAGCTGAGAGTAATCTAGTTTGGCTGAATTAAAAATTGAGAAAATATTTCATTTTAAATTGATAACAAAACTCACAAAAGTACCCACTGCTCCGTCTTAATGGAAGTAAAATTTGTTTGAGCAAAATAAGCATTTGGCTATCATAAACACAACAATCATGCAAACACTAGGGATAGTGGTTTAATCCACAATAGAATTATATTTGAGATATACTATTACAAGTAAAGGTGGAAAACTACTATAAGGTTTCTTACTTAATAATAGGGATAAATTTAGTACTTATTTAGAAATATATACATTTCATTGCACAAAAATGTGTTCCGAGTCTCAAGACTCGGGCAGGGGGGGCCCATCAGCTCTCATTTTGCGTTCAGTTTTGTGACGTCACTGGTTTAAAAGTTCTCCGCCTACCGAACTGAGTGGCCAATCAGGATTGTCAAGGAAAATCACGGAGATTTTTCTGAAGTAGAAAGGGAGAAAAGTAAAACTCAGGGAAAATATAAACAAGTAGTTTTCTTCTTCTTATGGAAATAAATGCTGAAATTAAAGCAATATTTGTTGTTGCTAGCAGACTACGCGCTGTGTTGTCATCGGTTCGATTCCGGCCTTACCCTTTCCCTGGACTGGGTGTATTTTCTCTCTCTCTCTCTGTCAGTAAAACAATTATGTTTGTGCCTTGACGAAGGATTATAAGCGGATCCTTGGGAACAAGCACACAAACCGGAAAATACATGTAACACCAATCCATGTTATCGCTATGGATACATAGTTTTACTGTATTTTTTCTTATTAAATACTAGTAAAACTGCATCATATAATGATT
Source organism: Tetragnatha versicolor (assembly GCA_024610705.1). Taxonomy (NCBI): domain Eukaryota; kingdom Metazoa; phylum Arthropoda; class Arachnida; order Araneae; family Tetragnathidae; genus Tetragnatha; species Tetragnatha versicolor. Next base: position 8,195,520 of record JANDEH010000010.1, read on the forward strand.
ATTTTGTTTCCTTTTTGTTAGGATCAAAATATTTTAGATTACATATTGTTATGGAACTAGTGTTTGAGACTTGTAATATGTTACAAAGATACTCTTGACGGTGATTTGAGATTATGTATAGAAAAATTTAAGTATGAATTCATTGAACACTTCCTATTTATTACAGATTATTGTGTAATTTAGTTTTTTTTTCAAATAAAAAAATAAGTAAATAAATTCATTTAATTTCTTAAATTTTTGTCTTAGTTTTCGGACCGTAACTAGAAGTCTAAAAGGTAAATGTTTTAATGTTTATTCAAACTATCCAATCAGACACTTAAGGGAAACAAAATGATTTATTCCTAAAAAATCACGCAATTTTGTTGAGCAAAGGGGATAGTTATAATTTCTTTTTCCTTAATTGTCTGATATGCTAGTTTTAATTAACATTTACCTTCTAGACTTCTGGCGACGGTCCAAAATCCAAGACAAAAACTTAATTAAATTAGTTAATTTACAAATTTTTTTGTTTAAAAAAATTCCCATTCCTTCAACATACTCCTTTAAAAATGTCAGATTTTTTCTACCAGTAGTTTCTTCTGTAGAGAATTTTAAAGTAGGTATGTTATTTTATAACCACCCTGTATATTTTCCGGATTGTTTGCTTGATCTCAAGGATCCGCTTATTCGTAAAGAAGACACAAGCATCATTTTTATTGACAGAGAGAAAGAGAAAATACACCCAGGGCAAGGCCGGAATCGAACCGACGACAGGTACAGAGCGCAGACTGCTAGCGTATGTATCGCATCATTAAAGAGAAAACTCCTAACATAGAAAAGTCTTACAACTAAACCTGTTGAACCGAAGATGAAATATCCCTCTCTGAAACAAAAAGTCCCTAAAACATAGTGCCTCTATTTCAGTCCCACCCAAGTGAATGGGATTGGTTAATAAGACGAAAACCACTGACGTCACTGGTTTGAATCTTACACGCCCCTTGAATTTTTCGTTTCTATGAGAAGAGCCAACCTAGTATTCTAATAACCTTGAGACTCGGGCGATCATTGTAGGGTTAAAGATATACGCATGAAAATATAGTTTTAGAAGTTATAAAACTGTTAAAACAATTCAGAACACACATAATATGATCTAATGATGAAAAAATCATGAATAACTTACTTTAGTTTAAGTTCAAAAGCTTCGATTCCAATCACTTCCATCAAAACAACACAATCTCAACAGTGAAATGAGCATTTCAAGCTCGCAGAGGCCGGTGAGATTATCGGTTGCCATTCCAACCGTGATATCAACTGTAATTTCGACTTGCAATCTATATCAAGAGGCTCGTGCTACGAACTTCTTGCCAATGTCGAAATTTGACGTCATTGGTCACGTGATAGGAGAATCTCGATGTTGATTTCGCAAATCAACTAGCTCGTACTAAGGCCCCTGGGGTGCTATTACTAGCGTGTGTCCAGGCCGAATGGCTAGCCCGACGCTGGACCCCCAGTTGATTCCCCAAGCGAGCTTGGTTGAGTTAAAATTTGGTGGAAAATATCAGTAAATAATATGAATAGGTATTACTTTACTAGACCTAAGGTTTCGGTTTCTTCTATTTATATGTTTTCTGGAATCCAATAGAGACTAGAAAATGAGTAACGTAGCTCAACATGTTCTCTAAAACATTTAAAAAAAATAAAACTGTTGTTTGTGTGAAAGATGGAAATTTAGGAAGTAGTTTAGAAATGGATTTGTGGTGGGGAAATCGTGTTATAGGATGGAACTTTGGTATTTTTAAGTTTACCTGAAAGTAGTTGTATTTCTTTCTTTTTAACTTGTTGAAATGACCTAGTTTGTAGGGGAAAATTTTCAGATAATTCTTTCATAAATTCTTTGAAAAATACTTCTACTGTTAGTCCTAGTTTCATATCTGAAATATTTTTTATAAGTTTGGAACTTAAGGAGGTTAGTTCGCAAACCTAACATAATTCATAAATATATTTGCAAAATTTTCCATGTTATGAAAGACTAACATCCTATCAGTTTCTATAAAAGCAACTAATAAATAGTAAATTAACTAATAAATAATTGATTGATTAATGCTTTGGTTTTATTTTATACTTCATTGAAATATACTTAATTAGATGGAAAAATTAACAGTCATTGTATATTTTTTGTGTAATTTTATTTCTTGTTACTTTTGCCTTCCTCCTATTTTTATTACTATATCCTTGAATTTTTATTTGTGATAAATTCTTTCTTTTAAAAAGTGAATAGTTTTAAGGGTATGCTTGGGGTCATGAGTTTTCCATCTAAGAATCATCTCAAAATCGATAAAATTACTGTCTGAGTAATTAAATACATTTCAAAGAAGATAGTTATTTTAAATCTTACCCCGTGAAGCGTCCTTCACTCATGTTTTGGCATGTTACACTTTTAAAACTCAACAACTGAATTCTTGGTTCTTATATGTACATTTTTTGAGTCATTATTTTAGGAAAATTTTTTATTTTATTGAGTTTATCAAAATTATATAAAGACTATTTCTATTTGTATCTCTTGCAAATTTAAACATTTTTGATGGCTTAAATACTTGTCTTAAAACTTAAAATTATTATATTATGAAGTTAAAAATATTTTACCACCCCCTGAAAATATTGTGTGGTCACTTAAGTCAATGTCTATTTTATTATGTATGGGGACATCCATAAATTACGTGAGGTCAAAAAGGGGGGGAGGGGTTTGGAAAATCTCACCAAGGGGGGAGGGGGGGTCGATTAAAATCTCACGTCAACTTTTTAAGTTAGAAATTATACTATTTTCTTTTTTTAAGTATGAGAAAGGAATACACACAAATAAGATACTGCAAATTATTTTTAAAAAGTTGTAGGTAAATCTCACTTGGGGGGGAGGGGGGGTCCCGCAAAATCTCACCGAGGGGGGTCCAGATTTATTTTGGAAAAAACGCCTCACGTAATTTATGGATGTCCCCTATGTAGTTTTTTTAATATGCAGATAATCAAATTTTATTTGAAACTGAATTAAAAACGAGAGTTAGAAAACACTTTTCCGCCTCTTATCATTGAAAACAAATTAGATAATTTAAAGGAAATAATGGCTTAGAAGTTTCACCATTTCATTTTAAATGACGGATATTTCCTCGAAGAGACATTCAATCCAGTAAAATTCGCGTCCGTATCAAATTGATTTAATGTTAAGCCAAAAGAGCGTATAAAATTTTAATTTTGCGTGAAATTGAGCTTCCTTGGTTGCAGGCAGGTTGTTCCTAAATTTGAATAGTTTGAAATCAAAAGTTCTTTCGAAATTATAAATGTAGCCAGAAATTAAACAAATTTAAAATGTCTAGTAAAATTGATTTTTTAAATTAAGATTCGCGTCAGTATTAACTTTCAATAAAAACGTTTCATATCAATAATAACGTGGCCGATGAAATTGCAATAGCTGTTCCACCTTTCACCCACCGAGAAGAAGTTTGGAAATAAGTGAAAAAATAGTTTGTAGTACGTACATTTATTTTTAAAGAGGAAAAACTCGAATCTCTCGTGGGCGTTAAAAAACCAGTTTTCAATTTTTACGTTATTTTTTACTTCCTATTAGAAATAATAATACAGCGAACCCTCGCAAATCCGGTCTTTGTTAACGGTGTTTTTCAACAAAACAAAGCTCACCTTTAAACGTGAAGAAAAGTGACGGGATGCACCTGGTCGGTAATTTTAAACTTGAAGCTCTATTCAAGAACTTAAATAATAGGCACTAGTAATGAACTGATTTTCGACTGTACTATTATTCCTTTCCCATTGCTAAAATAATGGTATCTCTTTTGTGTGCTTTTAGTTATTTCCCTATCTTTTGCGGTTCCATCTTGACATAGAGACCGGTATAAAATTGACTAGTTCAACACCTGAGATGTCTAAACCACATTTCTTTGTAAATAAGACATTCAATTTAACAAGAAATACTCCGTCTGCTTAATTTCTTTAAAAATGCTCTCTCTACTATTGATTAACTAACTCTTTGCTACACTTTTTTATCTACCAAATTATTTTATATCGAAACCGCGAATTTTGGTTGAACTAATTTTCGAAAAACACTTTCTAATATGAAAAAGGGGACATTGCATTCACATTCACAAAGAATTTCTTCACCCGCAACTTTTCTTGAACAAGCTGAAATACAGTGGAATTCTGAAAGTAAACTTAATAAATTGCAAAAATATTCTATATAGTTTGACTAAAACAGAGACTCCAACTACTACGGATTCTCCGTAGTTTCTACTGATGCTGTCGTTATACTACGGACTACGGATAACATCGAAAAAGCTACGGAAAATCGGAAATCTATCATACAAAGCACTTAAAAGCGCAAGTTTTATCCCAATAATGCTCTATTTTTAGGATATTTTCATCTTCATAAAACAGGGTGGCGAGCGATCGGGTTTCGTGTGCGGGGTATTCCGTTCTTCCCTCGACTTCTTTCGGACGGCGCAGCGGCGGGCGCCAAGTTGAAATCGGCTTCTTCTTGCGTTGTTAGTGCGATGTAGAAAAAACAACTTTATAGTGGTTAGAAGCCGTCGTCCGGTGCTTAGGACCGCATTCGGCGGAAAAATAAAAATTTCCGTCGTCCGGTGTTTAGGACCGCATTCGGCGGAAAAATAAAAATTTTTCGCGTAAGTACCATTTTCCCGGCGCGTAGTTGAAGCTGGCTTCTTTTCACATTGTAATTAGTACACTGTAGGAAAAATTTAAGCATAACCAGAGGAGCCTAATAAGTCCAGTGATACCTCTCAGATCGCGTTTATATCGATTTTAGTCAGTGTTTTCAACTAATTTTTCTTAAGGAGTTCCTAAGTTGTAAATTATTACTGATAGATCACTCTGAACCTTAATACAGTATTTTTAAAAATCTTGTTAGATTATAACCTGTTTCAGATTGACATCAAGGGGGATGGCAGGGGATCCACCCCTAAAAAAATCGGACTAGGTGTATGAAACAACACTGTTTTTAGGATCAACTTCCAAAAAAATTTTCCTTACTCATAAGGACTACTGACAACCATCTTTGAAAGTTGGAGTCTCTGCTAAAAAAGAAATATACGGTTTCGTGTATTTAAAAATGAGTATTTGACCTTCCAGTTTAAACTTGAAGGAAGGACATTTCTTTCAAAAACCATTTTGGAGGGCGATGTCGAAATTTAAGGGGGGACGTGAGGTAAATTTTTCCCTTTTCTATGGTCAAAAGGGGGGGAATATCTGGGTTTCGGGGGTATATCCCAAATCCCTCCTCTGGCTACTCCACTGAAACTACGTTTCTCACATTTCTTTGTCTTCCGAAAGTAGGTCATCATTTTAGAACACTCTTCTTAACAGCTTAATTTCGCAAGAGTCGAATCACCGAAATCGTTATGAGGGGACCGCAAATTCGTTATCCAGCCGGATTGCGTCTTCATTTCAGTAAAAGTGTCCAAAAAATCTGCGATAAGTTTTTTAGGTCAGAGAGGCCCAACCTGGTGGCTGGCTCCCGACAGATTCTTCTCGAGTTTTCGAAGTTGAGCGTTTTGCAATTTTCTTGGACAAGAGTGCCTAGGAGGTTGAGCGATGTCCTTGAGTCGAGGCAGACGAGGAAAGTGAGGGGGGTCTCGAAAGGAGAAAACACGTTTCGACAACCGGTCCAGCTACTTTTCCCTGCCGACTGGCGTTTTTTTTTGGTGCCGCTTGCTTTCCCTCGTTCTGGGGTCTGCGGCAGTTTTTCAAAAATGGTTGGTCGCCCGGTCCCTTTGCTCTAGATTCCACAGTTATCTAGATTGGACAGAGTAGTTCGTTTTTTTATTCTCGAGAGCGTCCATCACTCCCTCCACCGCGTCGATTGTCGTATTATTTTTTTTTTCTTTCGCCGTAACACCGAATCCCGTCGTGTTTTGGTCGCCATTTTCTCAGAACGAAAGGAAGAGGAGAGTGGAAATAAATTCGGGCTCGTTTTTTTAGGTTTCGGAATCCGTCGCACGGTCCATTTGCGCTAGGTGTGGATGGGTAAGCTCATTTTTTTCTGAAATATTGATTAGCTGGTGATAATGATAAGTTTTCTGCTATTCAGTTGTTCAACTGTTAAACGGATACCTAATAATTCTACTATATACTGTGAATTGAAGGGCTTGGTGGATGAAGGGGCTTTGTTACAAGGCCTGTCCCGAAAGTAACGAGATTGAATTCCCTAATTCTGACTGGAATTCAGTCTCGTTACTTTCGGGACAGGCCTTGTAACAAAGCCCCTTCATCCACCAAGCCCTTCAATTCTGACTAAAATATGTACTACACTAATTTGAGTTAAAAACGCATAACATATTGTGTAATAATGTTCGTGCATTATAATTTTCTATTGTTTCTGGTTCAGACATGTGATTCTTCCGATTTCTGTCGGATTTTCCGATTTTTCTGAGAATTTTCAGATTTTTTCCTCAACCCTCCCACCGCAAAAAATTTGGACAAGGTGTTAAAAATAAGCTAAAACCTTGAATTTTAGGATCAAATTTCCAAAAACTTGTATAATTACTATCTCCTGTGACGCTTACGTGTGTGAGGGAATTAATAAGTGACCTAAAGGGGACGTAAGTAGTAACATGTCATTGTGTGGAATGAAGGTAAAAAATTATTTCAGCTTTCGTCACTACGAAAAAAAATTGACTGTTACTCCTACAGTTTCTGATACGGCATACAGACCTCGAAGTTCCTCAATCATTCTGTACAGTTCCTTTTTTTGTAAAATAAAAAAAACGACGTCCATCACATGTGTAGTTGAATTTATTTATTACTTACTGACCTTTGGTTGTTTTTTATTGTACTGAAGTTGAAATTCCTTAACACGGATCTCGTAAATATTTTTATTAAGTTTTGAAGGGCATTAAGAAAGTTTCGGTTTTTCGAGTGTATATATGTATTTACTCAGGTGGAAAAAGGAAATTTTCTGAACTTTTTGGATGGATACAACCTGTAAATATCAGGGTTGCTTGATTTAAATCACTTGATTTTTTTTTAAATCATTGATTTAAATCAAAAATGTTAAACTTCCACAATTTAAATAAAAAATTAGTTGTATGCTTTAAAATGGTTTGCAAGATTATTTGCATTACAATTTTTTAAAAATTCTGCTAGATATGTAATTGGGAGATAGGTTTAGGTTACTCTACATAAAATTGCCTGTAATTTCAAGAAAAACTTTTACTACCAAAAACAAAAATATTTATGACGAAAAGGGGTAAATAGCAGGGTTTGGAATCAATAATTGTGATAAACTATAAACAAGAATTAAAATATTTTAATTTTTTTATCTAGTATATCAACTTTTTAAAATACAAGCATGTGAATGATTTTTATCATAAGCTTGCTTTTAGAGTTAGTCATATTTTCCTAACTATTGTTTTCTTTTACATAACTACAGCGAATAAAGCTCTATTCTCTATGTACATGACTGTCAATAAGTTGCTTATTTGATTTTATTTTTATTACTAATTATTATTTTAAAGAAATAAGTACCTATACATAAAACTTTTAGTAAAATTAATTTAACTGAATTATTATAAATCAAAGATTGATTAAAATTTTTACACGAAAATGGGGCATAGATTTTTTTAGAAATCATTGTCACAATTTTTTTAAAGCTAATATTGATTTCACAAATGGGCAAAAATAATTATAGAAAGGATAAAAATTATAGTAACTGATAGTATAATTGTTCATTCACCATTTTAGGATGGGCTTCGGCATCTCACCATGAAATGACAGCGAACCGCTCCCGTTAATTAATTCAATTAATTAATGCATAAAATAGATCAAAATTGGGATATTAAGTAATCCTAAACTATATTTTATCACATTGAAATTACAATATTGGTATATTATTAACCAGTTTCAGAAAACTCAGAGCTAGTTATTCATTTAAATCAAAAAATCTGATTTAAATAAAAAAAATCCGATTTAAATAAAAAAAATCCGATTTTTTTTATTTTTTTTAAAAAATCAGCAACCCTAGTAAATATGCGACTAAAAAGCTCAGCGTGGGCTATTAAATTTTTTCTTTCCGTCCATGATCGAAATGAAGGGAAGGAGTAAGATTTTTTAACGTTTTCAACGGTAGAAAAGGAAACATTTTCGAGTTTCAGTTGGGATATGTTTCGATACATAGGGTCCGAGCATTCGATTTTATACCCTAACTGAAATTTAACACTTTCTTCTTATAGACGACATAAAAAGTTAACCCATTACTTCCACTCTGATACTTTTTCTGACTGTATAATATTTCCGCAGAAGACCATCTTAAAAATAGCCTCTGGTTTTCATTTTTCTAAAGCTCAAGAAAACAATTTCTCTTTTGGGCGGAACACCAGTGTAGCGCGGCGCACCGGTTAGAATCACTGGCCTCGACGGATAAAAAAAAATCCCTGATACTTAGTAAAACTCTGCTGGAACTTTTTATTATTTTCAGCTGGTGTTATCAACCCTGTTACGTCACGTGACGTCAGTTTCTGGTTTCCGAATGGTTGCGTGCTGGATAAAAACTAAAACCAGTAGTAGTGAATTCGTTGAACCTTAGTTAATAAATTTAAATATTTAAAGAGAACCCCTGGAGCTATAGTAGTTCCTCAGCTATAATTATTTTGTAAACCTTTGTGTATTTCTTTTTTAAACGCTTGCCCCAAACTTGTCGGACTTTGATAAGTATTTTTTTCCTTACCTAGCAAGTGTCTTTTTAGTCTCCTCCAACCTTTTCAGTCGCCTTTGTTGATTTAGCCGTTTTGTGTGTTACATTTTTAACTCTTTCCTATTTATAGCCATCCAATCAGTTCTTATCCTAATAAAAAGGAGTATAGCACTGTCTCTTTCATTCAAATATCGCTCATTGCCTTAAAACCTAATCGGGCATTGACCTTCGCTGCTTACCTTTTTCAGTTTTCAAATCAGGTTTTTAAGTTCATAGAAAAAATTAGCAACGGTGATGAATGTTAATTTTAGAAAAGGGTATGTATGTGATACGGGCAGTATATTTACGACTATAAATCAGGGGGTTTTCAAACTAACATTGATTGCATTCTTCTTTTGTGTTCCTCATGATTTCTTAGTTTGGTTAGAGTCCCTTAACTTGTTTTTAATCTTATAACTACATTGATACTTTTGGTTGCAAGTCTTAGATAATGCATATTGCGTCATGTGTTTAGGTCACTGCACGATAAGTACGTTTCACTATGACAAAAATCTATGACATGTGAATTGGGTAGAATTTACCATGCCTCCTTCAAACTAAAACGGGTGTTGTGAGTTTCAAATATAAGATTAAAATTTCTTTACTCCTTTTCAACTTTAAAATTGGATAAATACTCATTTTGTTAGTCTTGCCCTCCCTTGTGCTAAGGTGTGCCGATTAAGTTGTCCTCCTTTTTTGTAGCCCACGCAATGGGGCCTTCCCTTTTTTAAGGGGAACATTTACTTCCCTGTTCAAGTCTGGCCCGCAGGTCACAGAAGACTACAATTTGAAATTTTGCTTTGAAACTATGTAGTCCCTTGTTTTGTTTTTTTAAATTAATTCAATTGTCTTTCTTAACAGAGAATATTATTATGACTTAGGTGGTTGTAACATCAACGAGGCAACACCATTGTAAAGCTATTCATTGGAGTTAGCTCGTTGTTTTTCTAGCGCCACAATTATATTATATATTTTTTGCATTGGATGTACTAATTAATATCCTCTAATATAGATACGATGATGGTATATTGTGATTTCCAAGGTCAAATACTTGGCAAATCCAGTTACCACTTGCCTTTTCTTTAGGATCATTCACACTGTTTCACTTTCACCTAAGTTATTCACTCCTGTGAATCGCTAGTTTGCATAGAAAGTGATGGAGTAAAGAGTGGAACGTTAAATTTTAAAGGCTCGTTTAGACTTATGGAGGAATCATCCAAACTGAAGTGTGTTTCACTCTTTCACTTTTCAGGAGTGAATCCCTCAGGATGAACAGTGGAAGTGAAACAGTGCGACTTGGAGAATCACTCTTGTGAATTGTAGTTTGCATAGAAGTGAAGGAGTAGAGAGTGAAATAAATGGCCGCGAGTCACTTTTCACTTTGTATGGTTCTTCCAAAATGAAGATCGAAAGTGAAAAGTCTGAATGAAAGCTCATTCACACTGTTTCACTTTCACCTGAGTTATTCACTGCTGTGAATCGCTAGTTTGCATAGAGAGTAAAGGAGTATAGAGTGAAACGCCAATTCACACTGTTTCACTTTCACTCCTAATGATTCACTCCTGTGAATTGCTAATTTGCATAGAGAGTAAGGTGCAGCGTAGACTTTTCCACTGGCTGTAATAAAACTTTACGTTGGCCCTAAAGGAGTATAGAGTGAAACACCAATTCACACTTTTCACTTTCAATTCACTGAATGATCCTTTTTAGAATAGCCCTTGCTCGAGTTTCACAACTCGATTCCTATTTCCCTGCAGAGCTTGCCTAATCCCAATCGATCGTAGAGAGAACTGGGGCGGCGGATTCAGAGAAAACACCGCTATCGCTCTGCTCTCATTGTGCGGTCCAGACGATCATAATGTATTATATCTGGGAGGATTGTTTATTTGTCGAGTAGTATTTGCCCTCAGTCAACATTTTGTCACGGTGACAGTTGACTCCTGACCTTTTCTCGAGATGTTTGGTATCTGTGCTTTCTTTCCCCGTGTCATGATGCTCTTGAGCTAATCCAAACAGCTCTGTTTATTTAGAACTTAAGGACCTTGATCTTTTGTTGTCTTTCATCTTTTCAGGTGAGCTTTAAATGTTTACTACATGTGTGTGTGTATTATAGCGATGGCAAGAAGAGGTTGTTGCATTATACGAGTTTTGGAATTTGAGGGTGATTCTTTGTTACTTTTTTTTCAAGAATGTGATGTGGTGTGAAGTTGATTTAACTAAGTGGGGTAGTTAGTGGTAGGCTACTAGATATATCTCAGTGTGTTTCGCGCAGTGGTAACGTTTATTTTATAGTTGTTTACTAATATAACTTTCTTTGTTGTGGGGAATTTGGATGCATAAAAAGGTGAATTCCTCATTTTTAAGAAAGAAACGTAAATGTGCCGTTTTTATTAAACGTTTATTTAAATTTTTTATTGAATATGTCAATCCTAATAAAAATAACTCTAAATATGGAATTTATGAATATTATATCAAATCATGAATAAAGTTTTGATTTTAAAGACCTGATACGTTTATAATAAAGGCTCCATTTTAAACTCATATACATATAATGGGAGGATTATGGTTAAATCGTATTTACGGTTTCGTATATCGTCGACATTTATCTTACTTCCTGTCACGCTATTACTTTTTACTACTTTTTTGTGCTGGAGTTTTTTGTTTGGTCCACTGTAACCATTTGACTTGTACGTTTAATTTCGCTGTTTACAGAATCCTTCATGTAATGAAGAGGGATGACGAACTTTCAACTGTCACAAAGTGGACCAATTCATTCGATTTTACTTTTCAATATCGAACGAATTTTTTCCGAAAATGATTTTTGTACGATCCGGGAATTAATAGTAAAACTCGCGTCTCGCTTTTACTTCAATTTTTATAGTTTTCATACATTCTTTGTTCAGATGACTCAAATCTTTGTTTCTGTAATGAAATTTTCAATATACCAAGACATAGTATGTCGAAACAAATACATATAAAAATAAAAATATGGTTTTCCCCCATCAATAAAGGATTCAAGAGCTAAAATCCACCTGAAATATCACTTAATATCGTCTAAAAACCATACTTAAAGGTATTCCACGATCTAAAAATCATGATATATGTACTTTATAAATTGCAGAGATTTTTTGCTAAATGACTTTTACATGAACATTTCTGCTTCTGCTACCTTTCCGAATGGTGTTGGACTCCATAATGAGAGGAGGTCCTCTGGATGAACTCCCCTTAAATTATAATTTTTATCGCGGACCACAATATTTCCACTCCATTCTCCTTTCCAATCATTTCCTATGATGGCAAGAATTTCATTGATGAGGAACTACGATTTAACAAAAAAAAATACTTTTCATTTATGGACACGAGTGTAAATAGCACAAACACAAGGTTCCCATGGGTCAGGGAATACCTGGAAAAGTCAGGAAATTTTGATTTCACCAAAAAAGTCAGGGAAAAATTGCTCAATTTCGCCCAAAACCTGGAAACTCATTATACGTGGAAAATTATCAATTTTTAATGCTAGTGTCTCAATTTTTGCTCTAAAAAGTAAAAAAGGTACTTTTCCATTATTCCGGCGCAAGCGATAATTCGCCAATAATGATGCAACGGCAACGGAAGTTGCTTCGTGAGATTTCTTCCGGCGGCGACTGTGAGCTGTCCCCAAAAAGTCTACCTGGCGCGATTTGCGCCGGTATAATGGAAAAGTACCGTAAAAATAGACTTTGTTTATTGAATATAGATCCAAAAAATGTCGTGAATTGCTAGTTTTTACCGTAAAATCTTTAAAATTGACCTGTAAAAGTCGGGGAATTTTATTTCTAAAATTGAGTGGGAACCTTGTAAACATTCGCATTATAAATCACCGTTCCATTCTCATTATTTACCCGTTAATTTCATCCTCCGAACATTTCGCTATCAGACGATAACAGATGCCTTTTCGAACGGAGGAGCGTTAAAAAACACTCCCCACAACCAACCAACACACATTCTGGCGCTGAGGTGGAAGTCCTCTATTTTGGTCTCGCCAGCCACCATTGATTCCGGCGGAGCGGAATTATTCATGAGACATTCGGCTGGAAAGTGCCGAGTCATGTGGATCGAGGCGCGCAAAACCAAGAACACGTATTCGGTGAATGGGAAAAGCGTCCGCAATCAATAGCGCACGGCTTTCATCATAACGGCCGGATTGAACGAACTTTGCCTAACACTAATTGATAGTTTGTATCGCAAAACTACACTCTTCTTTTTCTTCCATTCGGGATTATTGAAACTTCACACTTGTGTGTAACAGAAAAAATAATGAGATTCCATTCTATGTTTATGAGGAGGATTATTTCAAGGTCAAATAAAACACTAATTGATATTTTGTATCGCAAAACGAAAACTCTATTCTTCTTTTTCTTCCATTCGGGATAGGATAGAAACTTCAAACTTGTGTGTAACGGAAAAACCTAATCAGATTCCATTCTACTTTTAAGAGACAAATTATATTTCAAGGTCACTAATTGATATTTTGTATCGCAGAACACGAAAACTATTCTTCTTTTTCTTTCATTCGGGATTGAAACTTTTTAACTTAAGTGTAACGGGAAAAATACGAGTTCAACTCTTCGTTTAAGCGGAGGATTATTTTCAAGGTCACATTGTGTGTTAGTGATTTGTTTTTTTGCATATCGTATGCTAGATTCATTTTATATACAGCTATTGGTTGACTGAAAAATGTAAATGTCTTTGGCTATTGCGTTTGATACAACGTGTCAATGACCTCTTATGGTGTGACTTTAACGCTTGAAGATAGAGCAAGTTAATTATGTGGTGTAAAATAATTTTTAACCAACAGAACAACTGTTGACTCCGTTTGGTTAGAATGGCTGAGATACTTAAAAAAATTAACTCTAGTTTTTTATTTAGACGACTAAAGACTATTTTTCTTAAGAGAAAATATTCAGTGGTATACTATTTCTTTTGGTCCGACCGCTTATCCTTGCAGTGTGCGACCTTTTAAATATTTAATTTGTTAAGAAAACATTTTGAAATCAAATTGAATTTCTCCCAAAGTTAATTTTTGAATACTTTGTTGGCATGTTAATTAAGTTGTGAAATTTAATACCTATAAAATTGTAAAACCATCAAGTTAGAATATTATATTATTTATCAAATCTGATTAAATCTTAGCAAAAGAACAAGTTAGCCTTGGAAGTAATATATTTTAAAATATATCTATTATATATTACAATAAAGCTTAACTCTTATTTTTATTTATATAAAAAATATTTTTGAAGCAGAAATGAAATTATAATGTACACACATCCAAAAATTCTAGCTATACAAGCAAAAATGCTTGGGATAATTATGATTAAATTAAAAAGTGCTCTTCACTGTTAATCAGTTTTAGTTTTCACTTCTGAAACAGTTATTTTCTAGTTTATGCGAATATATCGGATATATATTAATAATATCTGATACTATTTATAGAAATACGTATCACGATATTTCCCGACCCAGCAGAGTATCCAAATACCGCTTGCTTACGCAAGCGGAGGTCGCTTCGTCTGTTGTGTGTCGCACGCTCTCTAAATAAAGTAAAGGGGTGTTTACTATCACCTCTTTGAGCTCGAAAAGAACTCCGGATTTTTGGCAAGTGCTCACGCGTGACCGCAAGTTCACTGGTGACGAAACCGCACGCATCGCCGCTCCCCAGATCGTGCATGTGCTTTTCCAAACTAATTATCTCACCACTCGCTTCACAAACTTTCGCTCTCTCAAATCCTGCCATAAAACGTCGAAGATTGAACGACGTGTGTGTTTTTCATTGGAAAGCAGGGCATTTTTAGGCATGCCTCCCTAACAATTAATAATCATCGTTCAAAATTATTTTCATTTTAGTGATTTAATTTTTTTTCCAGTCGAGTCATTCCATCTTCACTCCCTAGCATTTTTTGCTCTAGTTTTTAAAATAAAAAAATATACTGTAAATTGATTGAATCGATTGTTATGGCGTGTGTGTGCGCATCTTATAATGTTTTTTTTCTAGAAACTTTCCATCCAAATATATTATACTATTGTTTGTGTCAGTGTCATTCTTGACCGAATTTTCGTTTGTTTTCGATACTTAAAAATTATGCACGTGTTATGTTTGTATGTGGATTTCTAATTTAATTTTCACCAGCGTTCCAAAGATTTTTTTTACAAAATAGCAATTTTTACAACATCTTAAAAACCTTGACAAACACCTGGTGATTATAACTGATTATTTCTCCGGTCCCAAATAAAACACAATAACTAAAAGTAATAAACATATGTAACCTTCTGAGTTAAGTTCAAAGAACGCCCATTTCTTGTAACTAAGTAGGCGGGAACGGGATATCGTTTATATAACTGTGGGAAAAGACGTGGTTGATACAGATGCTCTTCATGCAATTGTACTTTTACCTTGGTACAAAAATAAATGCTATTAAACGCTATTTGATGATCAATACTAAAACGTCTTGCATATTTTTATTATATAACAAGGGAAATGTTGTATTCCTTAATTGTCTTTATATTTATTTTATTTTCATTCTAAAATCTTACTCTTCCTTCTTTTTTGCAGTGCTATCTCCTTGGAGGTCAAACCTGAAGAGTGAAAGGACGGAAGTTTAATCTGCTTGAAACCAGTTCCTGAGTAAATGTTTCAGAAAAGTCTCAAATTGTGAATCCTCTCGAACAAAACAAACCTCGCTTCAACCACTTCTATACATAAAATGAAAACGCTTCCCTCTTTTTTATTTTATACACTTTCTTAGCCAACGGATGTGATAAATGTCGTTTGGATTACTCCACTCAGATCTTGCATTTACGAAGAAAAAGATCCACCCCACTCGCCACCTCGTCTCCAATGGTGCACCCTCCTCACTGGACATGATGCAGGGACTGCTCAGGACATTCCTGTTGTACAGACCGAACTCGATTCCTCAGGAATGTCACATCTAAGCTCCGCTGACCCATGCAAAGGCGAGAAGACACAGAACTATGCCAGCAACCAACAGAACTACGCAGCAGCTGAGCAGTACAGATCGCAACAACAACAGCAACAACAACACCACGACGGCGGCAGCAGCAGATCTGGACAGCAGCTGACCAAAGAGCAAGTGGACGATCTCGCCCATCGTCGGGAGCTGGAGCAGCTCCACGCTCTGAGCAGTGGTGGGTCGAGGGACTACCCACCCCGGGAGCTGATGAACCCTGGCACGGCGGCCACCTCTCATCCAGCGAACCCAGCTCTATACCCGAGAGTAGCTGTCGCCCCCCAGCCCGGGCGGCCCTTCGAAGGTTTCGGACTCAACCCCCCGACTACAGGAGGTGGTGGTGGTGGTGGTCATCTGGCACCTTCCTCCTACAGACACTTGATCCCCCACAATCTGATCCCGGGTCAGTTCAGTGGGCTGGACGTGATGTGGCAGCAGAAGATGAACCCTAACCCATGGATTGTGGCCCATTATGAGGAGATGAGGATGGAGAGGGAGAGGACTATGGCCCATCACGAGAAAGAGCGCATGATGGCCGCTCATGAGAAGGAGCGCATGATGGTACATCAGAAGGAGCGCATGGCACATGAGAAGGAGACCTATATGGCGCAGGAGAGGGAACGCACAATTATCCAGGAACGAGAGAGGTGATTATCTTTTGCTTTCTTTCATTAGATTGGAATATCTTTGATATCAAAAGCATTTCCAAGCAGTGGCGTAGCCATGAATGAATTTCGGAATACACACTTTCATAGATATAAGGACTAAAAATACCCCATATAACCCTCCAAAAATGCTACTATCCACTTTCGAAATTTTTTTATGGCTACGCCAGGTCAAAGTGTGTTAACAGTGGCTTTCCAGAGTGCCACCCCCTTGGAGACCCAAAAAGGTTATCAAAATGAGTAAAAACCCATCATTTAATGGTCTAATTTCAAAATTTTTTCTGGGGGAAGACCCCAATACCCCCCATTAGTATCAAAATGGGGTATTCAGTGTTTAATTTTAGGAAATCCCCAAAATTTTGACATTTTGGGTCAAAAAGTAAAGGTAAAGTGTTGAAAGAAAAAGACTCTTTAACTCAAAACGTTTCTAAAAATGATTAAAAAACCCTACTTTTACGCGTCAAATTTCAATTTTTTTTCTGGGGGAGGACCCCCAATGGTACCACAAGGGGATCTTGTCTGGAAAAGTGCCCCCCCTTGGAGCCGTGCTGGATCCGCGCCTGGGCTCATCCAGGTTTTTCTGCCTGGGGCCTGTTTTTGATGTATAGTATTGTGAAAAGTATAAGTAAATGGAATTTTGAGAACATCCACAGTGTTCATGACTTAAAGAATGGAATAACTGGAAAACTCTATCCCAAAATGATAGAAACAATTTTCAAACCGCTTTTGATCTTCAGACTTTAGTGAAGTCGTCTGTTTTGGGGAATTGGAATTTTTGTGAAGGATTTTTGTTTTGTTATATCATAATTTTGTGAATGGTCCTTGAACGGACCCATTTTTCTTTCTAGTGAACCCCCTGGTTAACACCAATGAGGGTAATTTAATAGATTTAGGGTTTTTCTATTATTATTGTTGTTAATGTATCGAAATAAGATTATAAAAGTTTTAGACCAAATTATATCTCCTGTTTGTGATTCTTGCCAAACCAGATGAACGATTTTAAGAAATTTTAATCCTATCTAACAGTTAAGTACGTACTAATACTTTTAATGATCCGGAGGATTTTAATATAATTACTATATCATTAGTAATTTTGTCTTATAATGGAGCATGACAACAACAAAATAAGATCTGCTTCTTGTATTTGAGGAAAAAGGTTAAAAGGCCTTTTTCTGAAGTGTTTTCATCTGATTTTGTAAATGATACTGTGAAATCAACATGCTGTTTATGGAGCAGCTTTCTGTAATTTAAATCACGAGTGTTTTTAAAAGGATATACGAAAAAACCGTTCAATACTAAAACCGTTCAATAAAATATAAAAAAATTAATTACATGTGTAAAGCTATGAATTTTTTTGTTTTTTGAACGGTTTTTTCGCGTCACCTTTTAAAAAAACTAGCTTGTGGGAAGGAAGAAGTATTTCATGCAATGAATCTTTTCTCTCAATTATGTCTCTTTATTTAAACGGAAATAGGCTTTGGCTTTTTTTGTGTGTTATGAATGACCTTGTACTTCATTACTTCCTTGCACTTTAATGATGCATCTCCGACCCCCCCCCATTCATATTCGAAATATGCTTGTCTAGGTCCTTTCTATCCACCCTATAACCTTTAAAGAGAGTTCAGTAAAACACCCTGTAATATTAATCACTTAGTATTTATTAATTATCTTGTTTTACGTTCAAATTTTTTATTTGCATTTTTACGAAAATGGTCTAATTTATTTTAGGATTCTGAGGTTTTCTTTCGCATTTTGCGAGAAAAAAAGACGCTACCATAGAGGAATCCTTGCTAAAGTACATTTAAAACCTAAGAGTTATTCATTTTATGACATGGGTATTAAAGTACGTTGACCCCAAGTTTTGAGAAAACGCCCCACACTTTTAGTCCATGAGGGTAAATTTATTTACCCTTTCATTCATTATCTGCGTGGTTAATTTTTTTATTATTTTTAAATTTTATGTTTCAAGGGGATAAAGAGGAGATATATGATTTTATTACTAACAATGTTTTTAGTTTTTTGATATGATAAAATTCATACGATTTAAATGAATGAATCTATAATTGTAATCCTAATTATATTCTTTTTTAATTTTATTTCCTTATTGAAGTTATTGTGTTGAGATCACATCTTTAAAATACCCACCCAATTTTGTTGATAACAGAGTACCATTTTTTTAAAAGATACGTATTTTTATTTAAAAATTGCGTGGATTTGGAAAAACCTAAATTTTTATTAATTATCTTCTACTTGTTTTGCATTTTTGAAATGAATCATACGTTGATTTTAAAAAAATATTTTCAGAACTTAATTATTCTAAAAATGTTCTCTTTATTTCTCTGGAAAGATAATTTGTTGAAACTTGTGTTTTAATTAACAATCGCGTCAAAATAATCGAACAATCCTCTTAAATAATGAATGGATAATTTTAAGAGTGGTTTAAAATATCGTGTAGTCAGGCCCGTATTTAGGGTTTTTGCCGCCCTGTGCATATCGATTTATTGCCGCCCCCTTTTTCAATACCTGTTTGCCCCCCCTCCCATTTGACTCTCTTTTAACTCCCTTCGACTGTCACCATTTAACTCGCCTTTCTCAGAAATGCTGGAATTTTCCTGTTTTCCCTCTCATAAAGAATTCTTTTGGGGGTCTGGGGGTACCCTCCAGAAAATTTTTGAAAATATGCCCCTAGAAAACTGGGAATTTACTCATTTTTAGTCCTTCATGTGAAAACTGTGAGGTACATTTTTTTTTTCAAAACTGTCTAGTGTGTAGCATTTTGAATTGGTGTAATCTGCCGCCCCCCAAAATTTTGCCGCCCTGTGCTATAGCACATGTTGCACGTGCCTAAATACGGCCCTGCGTGTAGTTAATAATAAATTGTAAAGTTTAGTAGAAACGGAACTAAAAAATTAAGAAATACGAAGTTGTGTTTGATTTTAAACTAACAGGTGAGGACATAGCTTAGGTAAAAAAGATTTTCATTTACATTTTATATTAAACCAATAGTATTTTCATGGGTACCGTTAAACGGGGTGTATCGGAACTTGTTTTCAACCTAAAAATAAGTAATAAAAGGTAATTTGTTTCTTATTTTTTTATTTTATTACTTTATTTTTTTGGTGAAATTTTTTATTGGAATATTATGTCTTGTTATGTTCTTTCAATTTTGAGCAACAACAAAATGTTTACAAGAAATTTAATCCCTTTTATATAAATTTTAATAATCCGATTCACCCCGCACATAGAGGTGAATCTGAACACCACGTAAAATATTTATTATTCTGTTTCAGATTTTTAATAGGCATCCTTTTTTATGAAGGGCTAATACGAACTGGTAATGCATGCATTGCTCATGTTATGTCTTATTCTGCTACTCTGTCATCTTGGGGGAGCTGCAATTACCAAAACTAAGCAGCACCTTAAGTTTTCAAAAACAACGTTATTTTCATCAATTAACTTTAGAAATGCCTTATTATCACGATTTTTCATAAAAATAAAGAGATTAAAATTAAGTGAATGGTCAAAAAATACATATTTATATTTAAAAAATATAAATGTAACCATCTAACAGTTAGTTGCCAAGTCCTTGATCAAAGAAACGGGTTCAATGAACTTAAAACACCTTTGACTGATATTTAAAGTTGCTGTGTCAAGTTAAATACATTTAAGTATGCTTTTGCACCTTGTTTTACCATGCAATTTTATTACTCTTAATCAATGTGAAAAAAATTTAAATGAAATTCTAATGATTAATCTAAAATGTAATGGAATGAGTATCGAGTTATTTAACATTTTGCTGAAGAATTATTTTTATGTAAAAATCTCAAAATGAGCAAAAAAGGGTGGTAATTCCCAGGGTTGTTTAAAACATCCCTGTGTAAGACATTCAATTTTTATATCTTTCTTCTGTCAATCTCTTGCTGCATTTTTACACTGTTTGTTTAGTAGTTAAAAAAATAATTTATTGCTTTCTTTATTGAAATTATAATATTTGAATAGATTTAATTTTAAGATACTACTACTATTCACACTTAAAAATGACCCACTTTTTTCCACAAAACTTATTTTTTCTATCTATTTTATTTGAGAAAATGAACCTATTCCATAATGCTTATCGAATAGTGGAACTCTACTCTTTTACTTAATTATTTTAAAGTTATTAATCAAATAAAAAGTCTGTTTTAAAAATATTGATTTTTTAATCAAAGCTTAATGTTTTACTGCTTGCATGGATTTTTCTTTCCTTTCTTTTTAAACTGTCAAATGTTAATGGTCTCAAAGTTAACTATTTCTAAAACAAGTACTAATAATAAAAAGGCTATGAATAGAATAAATAATTATTACCTTAGCATCTGCTTTATAAATTTTTCTTAACATTATCTTTTTAGTACAAATTTTGTTCTTTCTGACTTAAAGAATTCAGTTTAACTTTATTGACTTCTGGTTTTCCTGATTATTTTTATTAACTTTAATCTTAATATTATGTAGGTGTATTTGAAAATATAAATGCATTAATAATAATAGTTATTGAACTTGAAAATTCATAAATGCTATTCCCGAAATGTAGTTATATTATAGACTTTTTACTTTTTGTTAACTTATTTCATTCCTGGTTCATAAGTACAAAAGATCGCGAATTCTACTAGAAAAACCTTATTATCTGAAAATCATTTAATTTTATATAATAGTGCCCTATTTAAAATGGAAAGACGGAAACATTCTACAGAATGTGTTATTTATGCTTATCACCATCTCATTTTTATACTTGACAAAAATATAATTGACTAATTTTTTAAATATTTTTGTTGGAAACCCAAAATTTCAAAATGTTGCTATAGATGGCAAGTATTTCAAATTTTACTTAGCAAAAAAGAGTGAATAGAAAACCTAATTACATGTTTTAGTTGGATTTGAATTTTGTTTTTCATTGGGGAGAGGGCACTGAATCTAAATAATGAACTTAGCAAGCAAAAAGAAAGTGCACCAACATTAGGAAAATGTTAAGTTTAACCTTCTCTTGCCAGAAATTTTATTAAAATTCGTTTTTTTTTGTGTTATTGTTCAACTACGCTTTCACGGCACAGGTTCCATTTGAAAATATGATAGTGATAATCGGAAGCATTGCCGATTCATGGGCATAACCGGGCTTACAAACCTGAATTTCTTGCAAATAATCCTCGAAGCTAATTTGAATTTGTGAATGGGCCGTTTTTATAAATTTGAACATTGTGAAGATGCTGTTTTTATGAATTTGAACTTTATGAAAAGGCCTTTTTTTAAGGAGAGGGAAATTTTGTGAAGACGGCAGCAACACGGACCCAATATTTGGCTGGATCAACCCTTGACTGAACTGAATATTTTCTGAAAAATCAAGTTTATATTAATATGAATGATCCAACCAAATGTCAAAATTTTTAATTTTGGTATATATTTTTTACTTTATCAGTACTCCCAAATATACATGGCTGTCATGAAACAACTTTTGCATATATTTTCTTCATAGTTCCTCTTTTAAATCTTCTTCATGGAGTTTTTGTTTTCGAAATCTTCATCTCATAAGAGGATTATTGTATTATTTTTCTGTTATTCATTTGATTTTTGATATTTCTATTACTACTTTGTATTATAATAATGCTACTTATAAAAGGAAACCTTCCTTTTCTGAACATTGTGATATTTCTTTCCAGAGATCATGAGAGGGCAGAACGTCAGAAGGATGACAGAGTAGAAAAAGAAAGACAACGAGAGTGGGAGCAAGAGCGGTTAGAACGTGAAGAAAGAGAAAGAGCTCAGAGGGACGCAGTTCAACAGCATTTTGAAGAATCTCTTCGTTTAGCACTGCAAAAGGTAGTCAGATGTCTTAATTAATGTTGTGTAATTTTTTATAAATTGTGTTTGAAGAGCAGAATTATACGGTGCGATTGGAATAATTCAAAATTAAAGGGTTCCCTGAAACCAGGGTTAAGGGCCGTATTCAGAAACTTTAACACGAGATGGAAACGAGATGAGAACGAGATGGAAACGATGAATTTGAAACGATATTTTCCCGAAACACTAACGGGAGTTTCCGATCCTTTCCCTCATTGGATAAAATCTCCTACGTCACCAAGCAGACCAAGACGAGATTTTTTTCAGCCAATCAGAGTCAGCTAAATTTCTCGCTTTTGAAGAGACGGGTGCTCTTGAACGACCATTTCCTATTTATCGTTACGTGAGATTTTACAACGTTTCCATCTCGTTCTCATCTCGTTTCCATCTCGCGTTAAAGTTTCTGAATACGGCCCTAAAGCTAGAAAGAGATTAAATTCTTTTAGCGAAAATAGATTTGATTGAGGATTGTTTTAGCAAAGTGCTAAAATTCTAGTCTACCCCTAAAAGTTAACTTAAAGTAAATTTTATAAATTTTTTAGTAGCTTGAGAAATCTTGAGTGGCGTTGCTATTAAAAACTTCCGTCGTCAGCCAATATTTATAGTCAAGGTCAAGCACAATAATTAACATGGATGTGAAAAAAAACCCACGATAATCGCCGATCCTGACATGGTTACCGTGTAAGCCGGAAAATTTCTTATTTAAAAGTGGGTGTGTTGGCTTTTATATGCGTATCTAAAGCGTTTGAAAATATTAGTGAAGGAAGTTTCGTGAAAGCCCTTCGCGATCATATTAAGAAACATATCGGCTACCAATATAATAAAGTACAAACAAATTTCGTTATTAGAAAAGTCAGTCTGAATCAATCAGAGTTCTCAAAAGTTCGTAGAAATCGTTATCAGTCATTGAGATATCAATCAGGATGCCGCTCGTCATCATCTTTTTCAGTGATTTCCTCACTTGAATATTTCCGTCTGCTAAGGTTTCATTCAGTTTATACGCGAGTTTTGGATCTTTGGTCAATTTTTCGAATAAAAAGCGTACACTCGGCTTATACGCGGTAATATACGGTACGTTGTTTTTACAGCAAAGCAATCGAAACAGAGGAAAAGCTGACTTTTTAAACGTCCCTATTTCCATCTTTCATCCAGGGGGTTCCAGTTTCAAGGTTCAGTGGCATCCTTGGATGGATAAAAGTTTTACCATTCCAATTATATCTTACACTCTTAATAAAAGAGAATCATAATTAAAATAAATAACTGTATAAGAAATGTTTGTTTTTGCCTAATTGAAAAAACAGAACTAGGCTGAATATTTCTATAAACAATAATTTTTACCGTAATATTGCAATATTTTTTGGGCAATGCTGAGATTGGGGGTGGACAAGGGATGACATCACATCCAAAATATGTGGAGTCCCCTAAAATACTTTGGTTGTCCTCCTAATATATTTGTTTCCAACTGCATTCACTGGTTTAAGCTGTGTTTAGTTCCACTAAAAGAAATTAAATAGCTTACTAAGGAGTTTTAAAAATTTGATCTCTTATATCCTAACCACATAATTTTGCAAACTACGAATTTTTACGCTCAATATATTTCACTCTTTCTAACTGTACATATATTTAATATAGAAATCTGTGGGCTGGAACCCTATAGCAAGTAATAAGAATTCTGGCAAAGGACAGGAAGGTGGCTTAGCTATGAATCTTCAATCTTCACCTGCTGTGCGAACCGCTGAAAGTGGTCAGGGACCGAGGGACCAGGAGAAAGAACGGTATGATATAAAATTTTTGAAAATCAAGACACTTTACTTAGTTCAGCAAAACAGAATTTCTTACTGTTGATAAAAATATGTGTTTGATTATCTTTTTTAAAAAACTAAATGAGAACAAACTCTTCTAAATTCTTTTCCTTAACTAAGTCTTTATATTTACAATTAGTTGTTAAAGTATTCTTGCTATTTGGAGAAGTAATTTTTTTTCAAGAGAGAAAACATCCTGATTTTATTTTTGTAGCTCACAGTATGTAGATAGCAATCATGCCCGCCGAGACCATGAAAGATGGATAGCCATGATGCAGCAACAGCAGAGAAATGAAGCATCTGGAAATGCTTCTCTTCAAAATTATTCAGCAGTTGAGGTAAAATATAGGTTTTAAAAGAGAGATAACTTTGAAATCTGTCTCTAAAACTAGCATTTTAAGCAGCTAATTAAGATTTAATTTGTTTCTCTAATAAAAATTTTTCTGATTTTTATGTAGCCCCGATCCATGCGAAATGTACCCAAGTCAGAAACATCTCAACTGGCAGGTCATGTTTCTTCCAAACCCAACCTTGCTCCTAGTCCTGTTAGTTCCTCTGCTTCTCAAATGAAAAATGAGACAAACTTTAGTCTATATGGTTACCAGCCATTTCAGCATACTTATATTACCCATGCTCAACTAAAAGCCCGTGAAGATACTAAAGTGCCTTGCAGGTTAATATTTCTTTGATGATGTTTTCTTGCAAACATTTATTACTATCTAACCTAGTGATGCACAACCTGCGGCCCGCAAACTAATTTGGATATTTCAGATAATCTTTTTACTTTCAATATTTTTACCAAGAAAAATGACGATTTATAGTGGAAAAAGTCCGAAAAATCGCGATTTCTGTCGTAAGTTTCGTTTTGCTCGTGGAGTGTTCCGTTTCTCCCGCGATCGATTTTTGCACGGCCGCGGGCGCCAAGTAGAAGTCGGCTTCTTCTTTCGTTGTTGGTGTGATGTGAGAAAAACAACTTTAAGAAAGTTTGAAGCCATGAAGTCCGGTGTTTAGGATCACGTTCCGCTGAAAAGTCGAAAAATAGCGATTTATCGCGAAAGTACCGTTTTTACGGCGTCAAGTTGAAGCTGGCTTCTTTTTACATTGTAATTGTAATGCAGAAAAAACTTAAGCGTGGTCAGAGGAACCTAAGAAGTCCAGTGATACCTCTGCCATAGCGTTTTTATCTATTTTAGTGAGTATTTTCAACTAATTTTTCTTAAGGATCTCCTTAATTTTTACAAAAAGGTCACTTTGAAGCAAGATTAGATAATAATGCAGTGTTTTTTAGTTCTTATTAGATTATAACCTATTACAGATATGATATCAAGGGGATAGCAGAAGGCTGGGGACCTGTCCTCCCAAAAAAAATCGGACTGTGTCCAAAACAAGTTAAAACTCCGTTTTTTAGGGTCAAATTTCCAAAATTTTCTGGGGTAGAAGTAGAACCCCCTGACCCCCCTTTACACTTGGAACTCTATAATTCAATATTTTTTTATAAACATTACATTAATCAAAATGCAAATCGTACTTTAAAATATGTGTCCAAAATTAGGGCTCATCAATGCCTTGTCTTTTAGAGTCAAATTTCCAAACATTTTCTGTGGAGGATCTCTAGACAACCGTAGTAGAATTTCTCACATCTTATATTAAGTTCCTTGATATGCAAATTCAACCTTAAATTTTATAAAGAAAAGCCACACCTGCCTATTGTAGTATTATTAGCTGTATTATTTTTACTGTTTCTCTGTTTGCGGCCTTCCATGTCTCTATCAACTATGTGAGTGACCCTCCTCTCAAAAAGGTTGTGCATCCCTAATCTAACCTATTCAGAATTAATAGATATTTTACATATTTATTGATGGTATTTTTTGTTTTGTAATTTTTGATTGAATTAAGTGTAATAAAAAGAAAACAAATTCTGGGGAAGGAGATCCTTCCTTCCCAAAAAAATAAATGTGTGATTGAATGATTCATCAATTGAGGATTAATATTATATTTAAAGAATTATAGTTTTATGAATTGTTTATGGTTGATAATTGTGGATTTTTGTTTAACTTAATTCTCCTTTGTCAACCCATTATTTTCTTACTTTTGTATCTGGCATCAACCCAGTACTTATTAATGTAATCAATAATACACTACTACTTTCACTACTGTATGAAAATTACTCTTTGGAAGAAGAAGGTTAAGCGGTTCGAAAGAGCAAGCAAATACCTCTAACAACTCTCAATCTACTGTATGAAGCTATGTGCTTCTAAGTAATAAATACTTTAATGCAGTAGATATTTACTTTTAAATTAAATTTAAAGAGTAAAAGAGGTTATTAAAAATTAAAAACAAAGTAATTAATAAATAATAGGTGCATACTGATTCCTCCTTTCCTTCACAGCACTCAGTCAGTAAGAATGTCTGGAAGTGGGCAGATGAAACCAAACATGCCGGTCAAAGTAGACAAAGACGGATTTCCAGAACGGCCCCTAACCCCTGGTTCAAGTCATTACAATAATCAAAGCTCTTCCAAGCAGCAGCAGCAGCACATGAAGGTGATGCATCCGGGTCAAGACCGGAGCGGGATCATGTACCAACCCCTCGTCGGCAGCGGCGGCGCTTTCAAGCCCTACGAGTATTCCAGCAACAGCAGCAGTCCCGCTCCTCCTGCCCACCAGAACACTTCCCCTGCAGCTTCCGGAAGGAACCTGGGAGGGGGAGCAGCTGCTCACTACCAGCAGCAACTCCAGGACCAGCCGCAGAACCTTGTCAAAAGCAACGGGAAGGGAAACCAAGAAAAGATGAATTCCAACTTCAAGTACAACTCTAGGGACCCAAAATTGGCAGTCAGTGCACCCAATACTCAACCTGCTCATTTTTCTCCCCCACACACTGCATCTAAAGGCACCCCTCCTGCTTCTAACACCACTTATTCGTACAGTCTTATCCAGCAAGGGTTGGTCCCCAACCCCATGTATATAGCTTCTACTCATACGGGGAGTGGGGCGAATGCAAGCACAACTCCAGTGTCGTTTGCTCACTCTCAGTCCTCCAAGCCGTCGAGTCCACCTCTTCAACAGCAGGGTTCGCAGATGAGTCCCAACTCCGGGATCACCAGCGGGTCTCCCGTTGGTCGCCCCAGCTCTGTTCCATTCACTCTTCCCCCCGGGCGAATAAGTCGTAGCTACTCACCCGTCGGAGCTCTCGGTTCTTACTCTGGAAACGCGACTTCTGGGAAACCCTTACCTCAAGATCTGCACGTCTCCAACCGGACGCACTTATCCGCTAGCCATAGATCTCCTTCCCCAGCTCATGCATATGGTGTACAGCCAAATCCTGGTGCCTCCAACTCTCCTCATCAGGCTTCACCTCGGTTAGCAACTTCAAACTCAGCTTCTGTGTTGCCAGTGGTTAACCCTACATCGCCGTTTCATACGAGTTCATTACCAGAAAATATGGAAACGTCTGGCATACCTTTAGTCAAGAGGAAGTTGTTGAACGATATAATGTCAAGGAAACGACCTAAGTCTGTAGAAGACGGCTTGCCTCCTCAACTTCAACCTCAAACTTCTGTTGATCCAGCTGATGGTCACATAGTCACACCACCTCAGCTGGTGTCTAACATTTCTATGCTGTCTGAAAATCAGATTCAGGATTCATTTGCGAATGAAACCAACCCTGCTTCGCCTGCTGTATCAACCCATTTGGCGTTTAAGCCAGAACCTGTGGCAACTCCTCCTTCGATGCCAGACCTTCTCAATACCTCATCTATGACTCATGTTGAGTTACCCTCTGACATGGATCATTCAGAATCTCAGAATTATTATACTGGTTTAAGTAAATTCAAACTTTCTAGTAAGAGTTCTGTACATTCGGCTTCCGCTGAAAATTCAATGGACTATTCATCCAACAGCCAAATTCAAAGTTTGCCTGAAAGAACAGTTACACCTGCTAATCCAGACCCTAATGAAGAACAGTTGAGTAACAGTAGTGTAAATATTCCAAATAGTGCTACTACTAGTTCCAGCAGTGGTCATCCAAAGTTAAAGAAAGCATGGCTTCAAAGACATTCGGAAAATGAAGACAAAAAGTGTCCACCTGATGAATCCAGCTTGGATAGTAATAAAGTTGAACCGTTAAGCCAAACCAAGGCAGAAAATCAGGTAACCCCTGCAGAAGTACCCAAGTCTGATCCATACGCTTTAGCTGAAAACTCTCCTGGTGATAGGTATCCCGAAGAAGTTAAGCAGGAAACCAATGATAGTGAATCCCCTGGTGAGCTCAAGTCTCAAGATGTGTTACCAGATTCATCTAGTTCTGAGTCTGATGAGGAAACTGTTGTCAAGAGTGAGAAAAGAAAGCACAAATCCAAAAGCAAGGGGAGTTCCAGCAAACGCTCAAAACTTGCCAACAGTTCGGATCTTCTGGAAGATTCTGTGTCATCTCCTAAAAAAGAAAAGGATGGTAAGAAGAAGTCCTCCGATAAGGATTCTCGAAAAGGGGGCCGTAAGAAAAAAGGGAGGAACATAGTTATAGAAGAAGCTTCAAAGAAGAAAGGAAGTAAGTGCATTGCAACCTTTTTTTCAAGGCTTTATGTTTAGATGTCAAATTCTAATTATATTTTTAAAACTGTTTTTGTTACACTTAGATGTTTCAAATAATTTGATTTTTCCCATTTAATTAAAACTAAATCATTTTGAATTGTTACGCTTTAATTGAAGTATCAAGTTAATATTATATATAACCTACAGCTCAAATACAAATAACAAGAATTATTTTAAGTGTATGGTATAAGCGAGTTTTTTGTAATGTGTTAAAAAATTTTAGTGTCAAAAACAGTTGGTGTAGTGAAGCCTCCTGAGAAACCATCCATTGCTCATTTGAAGAAAACAGGGGAGCCCTTTTTACAAGATGGGCCATGCTGTGATGTTGCCCCTAGACTTCCAAAATGTAGGGAATGCAGAATGACTCCCCATCAACGTAACAAGAAAATGCCCAACATCTTCTGTCGTTTTTATGCTTATCGAAAGTAAGTATTATCCATTTAGTTTCTTGGGAAACTTAATCATTGATATAAGTGCAATTTTAGGCTGTACATTAGTAATTATTCTACCTTTGATTAACTGACTATTTAGATTATCCAAACATCCATGAACACTGAATTGCATGACATTGGTTTCAATCAGCACCACAACTTAAACTAACTGTACAGTTAACTTTAAACTTAAAAATGCTAGTTTGAAATTAAAACATCAAAATATTTTACACTTTTTGAATTAGATTTCCAATGTCTAAATGTTGTTTTCCTTTCATTTTAATGGTAGTGTAATTAAAAAAAATTGTTTTGAGCGCTGTAAATATTTTTTGTGTACCAATCACTTGTGAGTCTCAAAAGTGATGATAACTCAACTGAAGGTTTACTCTGACTATAACTACCCGTTTCATTAGTGTAGCAAAAACCTTTGATTAAGTTTGTCTGACTGAACAGATGATTGCTGGCTAAGTTTTGTAGTAAATATTAAATAACATTCTACTTGCAGGTTAAGGTATGGTAAGAATGGCACTATTTTGAGTGCTGGATTTTCGGAACCCTCTGATGCATTGGAAGAAGACTTGAAGCTCTGGTTACCTCCAGTGAATTCCCCCTCCCTAAATATTGAAATGGAAGTCTCGAAATTTCTTCTAACCTACGTAGGGGATCAATTTTGTGGCTTGGTTGAAATGGAACGTGAAGCCCAAAAGTTGCACATGTCTGGAGGTATTATATATTTTCATTTTTTAAAAAGTGATTTTTTACACAGGAACAGTTAATTCATTACTTTCTTTACGAAGGGAAGAGAAGGAGTTGGTTTAATTTTGTTTTACGCTTCTAGATTCTACGGTTACATGGAAACGAGTGGTACAAGGAGTACGAGAAATGTGCGATGTCTGCGAAGCTACACTATTTAATATCCATTGGGTTTGCCACAAGTGTGGTTTTGTTGTTTGTATTGATTGCTACAAATCGAGAAAAAATGATGCAGCTAAAGGTATATTTTAGTCTTCTTAAGCATAAAATAAAACTGCTTTTTGAGTATGCTGTTTATACTCTTTTTACTATATTCCTTTTAGTTTTAAGTCTAAAATGCTCATTTATTCTCATTTAGATGAGTCTTCCTCTAAAGATCGTGATGATTATCAGTGGCTGTTGTGTACCAATCGGCAGCCGCATGAGCAAGAAAAACTCATGATGACTCAAATTATTGCTGGAACTGCTTTATGGGATGTAGGAACATCTCTTCATGATATAAGAAAGAAGTGGAATATTCCAACATATTGCATTTGCGGATCAACTGTGGATCAGGATACCAAAAGTACAACCAATGGTATCTGCAAGGTATTAACACATTTCAATCATTAAAAAGTTTAACTTCCTCGTCTTTTAGCCATGTACGTTTTCTATATTTTCCAAATTTTGTAAAACTAACTTAAAATAGTTTATGTGTGATAATTTTTCTGGGTAAAGTTAAGTTTTCTCACTCCTCAGACATTTCAATTCTCTAGATTTGTCTGGCTAACATTTCATGCAGTTTTTATGCACACTTCTTTTGTTCTTCAAAATAAAATTTATGTTTAACTTTCCTCTTCGTGTTTCTTATTTGTCATCAGTTCAATAAGTGCCAAATTATTGAAACCACTATGTCTTTTTCAGCTGATGAGTGCTGTCACCAAGTGCTTTTCTTTGGACAAAGGCAGCCGAGAAACGAACGGGTCCTCAGATGGTCAAAGGTTCAGTAAGAAATCCAACAAGAGTTCTGTAAATGGATTAGTTAAACAAGATGATGGCGTCGGTGGCTACAGTTCTGAAAGTGGAGGATCTCCTTTGAGTTGGTTAGCAGATGTTGCCCTCAACTCTTCAAGCAAAGCATCCGATGATCAAAGAGAAAAAGATGATGAAGAAAAGTCTTCAGAAGATCCAGAGAGCAATGCAGATGCGTCTGTTGATAGTGATGACGATAAGAATGAAAATTTTTCAACTTTGCGAGAACTTTTGATACGCCCTACTGGAAAAATGGGTGGTAAAAGTAGTGGTAGTGGAGCAAGCTCTCAAAAGACTCTAACTAGCACACTGGATGAGGTTATATCATGTGTTATAGAGCAGAAAGTTCGAAAACCGGACAAAAGCTTGAATGAAATGCAGTTGCTTCACTTTACTCGAAGATTTAAACCTCCTAAATCTGAGAGAGAGCTACCTCCTGTTAGGTTATGCATGCTTGCTGAAACCCAGCTGTTGTACCCAGAAGTTCCTCATCTTTGGTTGGGACATGGTAAAATTTTGCTGCTGAAGGATCCAAATCATTCTGGAAATTTGCAGATATTTCAAGATCAATGGAAAAGAGGACAGGTAAAAATTTGTGATAAATTTAGCTTCACTGAAACTAAAGTTCATAAAAAATTGACTATTTTTAGTGTTTTGATATTCATGTTTCTTTTTTATAGTCTATAAAAGTTAGCTTGTTTAGTGGTGTTTTGCTTTCTGTTAAAAAATTATAAGCTGATACAAGTAAAGAATATCAGTGCAATATAAACTACATATATCTTTATTCATAACTTAGTAAGCATAAAACATTCACATAGAATTCCACATTAAGTAATGGAAAGTGTTCATATATAGAATTTCTATACTTAGTTTTTAATTTATCTAAAGTTGATTTCTCATTATGCATTGCTCATTATCCATGCTTACCAAATTAACTCATTCTATTTATTTTTAGCCTGTAATTGTTGCGGATGTTGGGAAAAAACTGGATCCTTCTCTTTGGAATCCTGACAGTTTTATGAAACTGTGTGGCGATAGGAAAGCTGATTTTGTGAACTGTTTAGGAGGATCTGTAATGCAAAACCAACCTGTAAAGAAGTTTTGGGAAGGTTTTGATAATGTTAATAGTAAGTAAATTCTACTTGTCCTGTTCTTCCTAGATTATTTAAAAACATAATGGCATTCAATCAAATCCATGCAGTGAGTAAAATATTTGGTCTAAAAATTTCTCAATTCACATTTTCCTAAGAGGGACAAGGTACATTGAAAAATATTTATTTGTATTCCATGGTGTTGTAGTTAAATTTTTCTTTTGAATTAATTATAGAAAAAGATAAATTTCAAAAAGAAAAACATAAGAATTTAGCATTTTAATATTCATTGAAGACTGCTTTTCCCTCAGGGTTAAAAATAAAATATATTGAGATGAAAACGTTGAGTTTTTATTAAAAAGAAATAAGAGATGTGCTGGTTGACATCAAAACACATAAAATTGAAGTTTTGACCAATGCTTTACAAAAATCTAAATTATTCTGTACCTTGCATCCAATTTACATTTAAAAAAATCTTAATATTTTATGTTAACATTTTCAGAGAGGATGAAAAATGAGGATGACGAGTCTATGATTTTGAAACTCCTTGACTGGCCACCTGCTGATGAGTTTTCTGAGGTGTTGCCCTTGAGATATGATGATTTGATGAAAGTGCTGCCACTCCCTCAATACACTCACAGAGACGGAGTGCTCAACATGGCAAGTCATCTTCCAGACTGTTTTGTGCCACCTGATCTGGGACCCAGAATGTACAATGCTTATGGTTAGTAGCTTGTTTTTAATATTTTGACTTAACGCTAAATTTTACTGAAGTGTGATGTTAGTAGTTAAATTAAGTTTCTTTAAGTGTTTTACCCTCTTTTGCCCATGGTACCCAGCAAAAAAACCTGTCCGAAATTCCTTCAAAAAAGCATCAAAAGTGCAGTTTTCTCAAAGAAGTCTAGTTATTTTGTAGCAATAGGACTTCAGCATGTAAGTCTGCAGTTTTTTTACAGCAGTTTTGAATACATTCTAAAATCATTTCAGCGGTCTGATAAAAAACTGCAGATTTCATGAAGAAAACTCCAGACAAAATGTCCTAATTCCCTTCACTTTTTTGAAGTAATTTTGCTGAATTTTTTTTGCTGGGTAGCAAATATGCTACCATCAGTATAGCTTCAATTTTTAGCTGCTTTTAAGTTATTGAAATAATAATTGCACCTCTGTGTGCTTGAGTTTAAGTTCAGGCCCCAATTTCAAAAGGTTTTCAAAATTTTGAAATAAAAATTTTAAAAAATATTTTAATTGGCCCTAAACTAGATGAATAAGGCAAAAAAATAATTTTTAAAACTAAATAATAATAAAACTAGAGTATTACATTAGGAAAATGTAAATCCACTTTTTGGGATGTTATGAATATATTTGCTTTTAAATATCAATCACACTCTTTCTAGTTAAACTGATTTTTTTTTCAAAACTCTATTTATGTAGGTATGAGTCCTTCCTTTGGAAAGGGTTCAACTAATTTACATTTGGATGTCAGTGATGCTGTCAATATATTGGCATATGTTGCATTTCCAAGTGGAGGAAAAGAAGAAGTGACTGCAGGTTAGTATTAGCATTTTTTATTTGGATTTTAATTTATTCTAATTTTGAGCTATGGTTGGAATTTACTTTCCTTATTATCAAAACAGAATTGAATTTCCCTTTTTAACAAGTGCTTTAATAAGTTTTTTTTAAAATTAAAACTGTTACAGTTTTGAAGTTTTTATGGTGGGTATTTCTCTAACAGTTTTCTTTTGTGAGTGTATCAAGATGTTACTTGATCCTTCGTTTTTGTAATTTACTTCTTCCTCTCTTCGTTCACTTTCTTTACTTTTACCTTCTTTTTGTATTTACCACCATAAAGACAATGGTGTCAAAATTTTAGAGAGGGTATGGAATTAATTGAACCATGTTCTGTGGTGAAAAAAAAGGAAAATTTCTGACTTATTAGAGGAATTTATCTCCAACCCCCCTGTGTAAAGTTAATATTCATTTAATTTGATATAAAGTTCAATTTAACATGTTCCTTCTTGTTTAGAAGTCATGAAGGCCCTTGATGAAACAGGCTGTGATCCCTTGATGAAAAAGCGAGTCAGGGAAAAGGGATGCAAACCTGGTGCTATTTGGCATGTGTATAGTGCCAGAGATGCTGACAAAATAAGAGATTTCCTCAACAAGGTAATTTATATGTGTAGTCCTCATCAACTAACTTGTTATTTTTTCACTATACAGTCAGTATTGTTTTATAAAACAACTTTATTAATGCTTTAGGTATCGGAAGAGCAAGGAATTAAATTGAACCCACATCATGATCCCATTCACAACCATGAATGGTATTTGGATGAAAAGTTGAGGAGCAGGTTGAACAGAGAATATTTTGTGGAGCCATATACCATTGTTCAGTGCAGTGGAGATGCTATTTTTATACCTGCTGGATCTCCTCATCAGGTAACTTTTCATATGTATACCTATGATCTAATACTAAAGCAAATTTCAACTGTTACTCTTCAAGTGCTATATTTCTTTTAATTCATAAGTCATTCTTAATAAGTAAACTAGATAGAAAAAGAAAGTTATAATTTAAAGCAAACCCCCCTTTTTGGTTATTTCTTAGCGCTACCTCCTCTCATACATATTTTAATCTATTTGTTAACTTATAACCAAATCTTTTATAGCAAAAAAAGTTACTTTTCATTTGATTTTAGAATTTCTACTTTAATATTTTAATTAAATGAAAAAAGTTAGGTTATAAAATAATGGGAATAGCCGGGAAAAAAACTGAAAACTTTGGGGGAAAAACTTTTTTCCCCCAAAGAAGTTTATTTCTTTCTGAGAAAATTTAAAATTTCAGTTAAAAATACTGAATTCAGACTTTTATCACTAATTGATGTAACTACAAATATTTTGGATGATCTTTTATGATTTAGTTTTTAAAAATGAAGTTTAATCGGTACTTACGTATTACCGCAACCAGGTCGGCTCCAACTTGGCGAAATTTGGCCAACTTGGCGCCTTGGCGCGTTTTTGGCGCCAAGTTTTTTTCTGTCGCCAAGAGCGAAACGCGCCAAATTTAAAGCTGCGGAAAGTTAAAAACGTAGACAAAACTAATTAAAACTTAAATAGGGAAGAAATTAAGGTTGTTATAACATAATTTCAAAGTATTATTTACTCAATTGACCGAATTCTACGACTAATTCCAAGCAGCACAAATTTTTAAGATTCGTCGAATTTTAGTCATATAGGGCGAAATTTTGTTTACTTCTAGTTGCAGTTACGTAAACTTTACATATTTGGTATGAGCTATGCTACTAGGTAATACTATAATAAAAGGATATCCAAAATACACTACCGGCATCTTATAGGTTATGAGATAAATTAAGCAATGATACAATTGTATAAAACAGGATAATTTTACAGCACAATATAAATTAAAATGTATTTACCCTTTAAAATATCCTTGTACCTTTACGAACAATTCGCTTACGCCACGCAAACATTACGATACCGACGATACCAAACATGAACGTTATTACATTAATTCACTTCATTTTAAACACTTCATTGTTTTGAATTACCAGACTATATAACGCATGTTAAGTACATTATAAAATAAAATAAATTACTATCCTCATAAAACACTCTTAAAAACGTCAGAACGTTTAAAGCACTCTTCAACGTTACATTTCCAAAAGATTTGCTTTCCAAAATAAAGTTTCATTTCATGAGAATTTTTACAAGTACGTTCGTTTGGTATAATCCCATATCCCTGAAAAAAATGAACTGCATCTTTATCAGTAGCAGGCAGATCCCAAATACCCATGACTTTCAATCTAATCAGTAAGCATAATATTTTCTTTACGAAGAGCCACGTGTAACACGTAGGGTTGCCGTTACTTGGAGCGCCAAATTTGGCGATTTATGCGAATTTTGGCCACGTCGGGTTGCCGTAAGTAAAGTCGCCAAATTTGGCGATTTATGCGAATTTTGGCCTGGTTGCGTTAATACGTGAGTACCGTTTAATCTTCTAAGCAATGTTAATTTGTTTTTGAATTTATTGCCAGGTAATGAATATATTTAGTTGTGTGAAAATATCTGAAGACTTTGTGTCCCCTGAAAGTGTTGGCCATAGTTTCTTTCTTACTCAAGAAATCAGAAATTTATCTGATAATGTGACAAATGCTGAAGATAGGTTGCAAGTAAGTTTCAGTTTTTTAAATTTTAAGTGTCCATTTTATGCTTATAATGCAATGTTTGTATATAATTAATGTATCAATGTATTAATTTTCAATGATGTTAATTTTTATCTTTCAGATTAAAAATGTAATATATCACTCAGTGAAGAATGCTTTAGCTCTTCTGCAGTCTCATGATCCAAAAGAGTCTAAGACATGAACAAAAGTAGAAAACAGGAAGAAAGTTTGAGAAATAGAAGGTGGGGGAAAACTTAACTTGCCACAAAAGTGAAGTTTGATAAAATATCTCTAACAAGCTTTTCTGAAAAGCACATAGTTCCTTTCTATCAGCTTTACTTGAGGAGCTTCTCTTTCTTTGGACACTGTTTTTCTTGACTAAAGGATTATCAGTTTGCTATACTTGAATGGCTAACCCTATTTGTTCTCGTGAGCCAAATTGAAACTCATTTGCTAGTTTTGCTACTCTTATAAGGAAATTATACTATCGATTAAAGCTTTAACATTCCTATTTTTATAGTCTTATGGAAAGTTACTGGCTTGGTTGATTTGTGCTTACTTTTAGATTGCTTTGTTGTTGAGCCTATTGTTGGAAAATAAATTTTTGGAAATGTAAATAAGAGGATGGAAGCATCTTTCATACTCATTGCCTTTCTAAAAAACAAATTTTGTACTAAACTAAACCTAAAAAGCTTGGATATGTATGAACTATGTCATATCTGTTTTGGTCTTATATTTATCGTTTTGTACAAAAGTAAGTTTGAAATAACTTAAAGGATTTGTGAAGATTTATTAGATGACTCTAAAAATATCATTTGTTAATCACTCTAATATTGCTGGATTGTGATTAGAATAGATAGGGCTAGTTGTGTGTGTGATCAAAGGTGCTTGTTTAAGAATTTAGAATGTTGTAGTACCTGTTAATTTATAGCTATTTTGTGATTTACTGTAACAAATGATAAATTCTATATGGGGCCATGAATTTTTACTATTATAAATCTTCCCTTTGGATAGTGTTCTGTTTGTGCAATTATGAAATCTTGAGGCTCTAACCTGATGAATATTTGTTGGTGTTTTTAGCAATGTGAATTGCTATTATATAGATTCCAGTTAAAGGTTTGGTTTCTTTTTCAAATGTTTTTTCTGTGTTTGGAATATCATTGGCATCATTTAAGTTCATTATGTACATATCTATAGCAATATTTTTATATTGAAAAAGTTTCTGTACAAATAATGTGTATGTCCACAATTGTTTCAATTTTTCTTCATTAGAGTTGCTAATTCATATAAAAGTGCCGAAGTTGATGAATTGAAGCAAAGACTTTTTTTATTTCATAAACATTTTGTTACTAAATATTTATATGGTACTTCTTTTTCTGTTTCATGAAGTTAACTCAAAAGCTGTTTATACATTTGTATATTATGCATATACCACACAACCTATTTAATTTATTTCCAATCCAATGTTTAAATTGTAAACCAGTATGTTGTACATTTGAATAAATTTGTATTTTTTAAATACACTCATCAGTTCTATGATAATTGTCTCTAAGTTAAAGGAATAGTTTTGATAGAAGGCCTGGAAAATGGAAATTTCGTCCTTCAGCATCTTGAAGAATATTGGATATTTTCATGCAACTTTTTTATAATCTTGTAATGAAGTTAGTGCACACTTATCTAATGTTTAATATTTTAACTAGAAACATAAATTGTGTCCAAGTCCCTGTTGGCTCAATTAGCAGTGACTACTTCACTGACAACAGAACATCAAGTGATCAGATCAGAATGATAATTATAGGTTCTATTTCAACTCACCCAAAATTCACCCTTTTGCTCAAGAATTAAACTAGTTCTTCAGTAACATTCTTTAAAATCAAAGAAACAAATCAAAATAGTCTGTCCCTTTATAGCTCAGTTGGTAGAGTCATGCTTTGTGACAGTAGCTGGAAGAGTCTCAGGTTCTATACCAGCCTTGGTGAGTTTCAATTTTGATAAGAAAAAAAGTTTAAATTATTTCTAAATAAAAAGAAGCTACTTTTTCTTAACCACAAATAAATTGAGTGTGTTTGTGCCCTGATGACTCTTAATTTACTATAGAGCTTACTTGGTGAAATAAATTGTAAGTTTTTTCTGAGTATCCTATTCTAGAAGGAACATGCCTTTGCAGTGCTTTTTAAAAATGGTCTAGTATCAACTTCAAATTAATTAGAGAACCTGACCGGCTGCAGGAACCGATGGCTTGGCGTGCTTGCGCACGTACCATCATCCATCACTAAGGCCCTCAGATCGAACCTCCCTAGGTTCGAGTCTGAGCTTTTCGTTTTATTCATTAAGATTTAATGTGGAAGAAGCTTATATATAGTGGCTCCATCTGTAGGACCCAATCTGAAATTATATTTTTAAAAATAGTATAGTATCAACTTCAAATTAATTATAAAACCTGGCCGGTTGCAGGAACCGATGGCTTGGTGTGCTTGCGCACGTACCATCATCCATCACAAAGGCCCTCAGATCGAACCTCTCTAGGTTCGAGTCTGAGCCTATCCCCGGGTATAGCACTCGGACATAAATGCAGTTGGGCATTTATAAATTTGTTCCTGCTTACCCAAAGTAGGGGTCTTAACGTTTTCTTTTTCGAACGTTAACTGTAACCGTAACAGTAAAATTCTTTGAAATAATAACTATTTTTCCAAGATTTTAATGAAAAATTACTATTTTTTAAGTCAATTCTGTAGAATTCAAGGCCAATACTTTTGACCTTCAACGGAAACTTTAAGAATCTAAGAGAGTGGATAAAGACTGTTAACGGTTCTCCCTTCCACAAACCCCAACCTCCGCCCTGCGCGTCGCTTTTACTTCAGGAATTTGTCTTAATTTTTTGAGTGGTGGCTGAAAAGCACTAGTGCCGTTAGAAGAATTGGAAGTTTCCTACGCTTAAAACCTTTTCCTTAATTTTTAGAGTGGTGAATAAGTTTTGCTTTTATAAATTAAAGCACTCATTTAAATTGATTCTGTTCAAATTAGAATAAAGACAATCGATACTAGATTACTTGACACCCCAAATGTCGTTAGATAAGGGAAGGATGCTAGACTTGTAGCCTTTTTCTATTACTTCAGTGGTCACTGTAAAAATATCGAACCAAATCTACAAGCATCTTTTGTCAGTTACATTATTAACTAAGCAAAACAGCTGGTTTCAGATCAGTTGACACTATCCAGAAACTGTTGTGGGCTCAAGTTCAGACTTGCGTATGCGCCAAGTTTTTAGCGTTAAAGATGACTAATATGGTAACCCTAACTCATGTTAAATGAATTAGTTGGCTTCTAAATGTGCCTCTAAACAGCCAAATTTCGCCAAGCATACGCAACTCTGAACTTGCGCCCTGTTGTGAGGGGGAAGATGCTTATCTTCCACACTTATACCTAATTTAAACAAATTAGAGAGCTGAAAATCAAATAACAAACCAATTTCACTCGCATATAGTTGACTCTCCAAATGCCGTTAGATGAGAGGGAACTTGTAGCCTTTTTCCTAGTACTTCAGCGGGCTCTATAAAAAGCTGCAAAAAACGTCTAACAACAATCTACTAATCTAAACTTTTATGTTAACTTTTGTAACCAAGTCTCTATCCCTTCTGTCTTCAACGTAAACTTATTATTTATGAATAAGAGAATCTCTTAGGAGACCGGGAACTGACCGGAGTGTTACTATATTAAAATGTTTTTAGTCAGAGATGTCACGGGTTGAAGGAAAGAATTTCCATAAGATGTCTCACACTATTGGCAAAAAAGAGCAAGAGTAATCTCTGCTCTGACTCGCCAATTAAGTAGCTAGAAAGCGTGGCATCTTATTAAAGCTCCTTCCATCAACCCATGATGTCACAACTGACAAGAAAAGTCATAGAATAGTATTTAATGGACATGGACACATACGCTACACGTACAATAAACATACCTTTAAACAGACGCCATAACTATGTAATCACTATAAAAAGCTTCAAAAGGCATCTAAATCTTGTGTATTTATGTCTCTTATCAGTTATAGGGTGAGGGGGTAAATAATAAGTAATAAACTACTCATAGCATTTGGATTTGCCCACTTTAAATATCCTTTTGAGGGCTTCTTCTCGATCAATTCTTTAAAATAAGGCATGTTTCCAAACAGCTTTTTCTTAACAATATGGTGAAAGTACTTTCAGATCACAGAAATAGATAGTTTTGAAATTAATTTGATTTTAGGGAAAACACTGCGATATACCCATCAGTAAATGAAGGAAGTTGGCCAATAACAAGAACCCCGTTTTCTCAGAGAGTGAACACGTCACCAGTTTTAATATTGGGAAAAGTTTTTAAGTTAATTTGGTTTATACATCGCTGTAATAAACAAAATAATCATCAGAATATTGAAATTATTTGATTTAAACATCATTGCAAAACCCAAACATATTTTATTAACTTTTACAAAATACTAAATCTGGTGAGACCACTTTTAGTATATATTTTTCCATACAAAGTTTTCGTACTATTTCACTATTTTTAAACATTTGAATAATTGATTAAATTAAAACAAGAAAAGACATAAACAGCATAGTTAAAAGTCAGAAAAATATGACGGCAAGATGTCAATTCTTGACAGGTAATTTTTTTAATCATGCATCTGGGTTTAAATTTAGAAAAAAAAACGGTTACAAGTTACAATTCAAAAATAATATTTGAATAAACGATTGTTCGCGTGTATGTATGTCTTTCTGAAACTGCTAAATCTTACTGCTAACTCCCCCCCCCAGAACAATTAAATTCCTTTTTCGATGTTATACAGTCAACTGTTCTGTACGTTTCAGATCAGTTGACAAACCAGAAACGTTTATCTTCAATTGTTTTCCTTAATTTTTTGAGTGGCGAATAAGAATTACTGGAAAATTAATATAAGTTAATTCTTTACGAATAAGAATAAAGACATCAATCAAATAACAGAATTTATCAAATAACAGAACAGAAATAATGATTACCAGATAGTATGTCCCTAAGCAAAAGACTTTACCATCAGGAAACCTAAATTTCTGTTGCTGTTTTCATAGATGCCCAACTAAAATATAGAGAACATCACATGTAAGTACTACTTCATAAAAAACATAACTCACCAGTAAATTTAAAATTACGAAATATTATGTATGAAAACGAAGGTATGACTGTGAAATGAAGGCTTCAGTTAAAGAGGAAGTTGTGAGTCCTTAAAATGACTGACAGCT
Source organism: Tetragnatha versicolor (assembly GCA_024610705.1). Lineage (NCBI taxonomy): Eukaryota > Metazoa > Arthropoda > Arachnida > Araneae > Tetragnathidae > Tetragnatha > Tetragnatha versicolor. The sequence continues at coordinate 8,236,892 of JANDEH010000010.1, forward strand.
TCAAAACTATAAGTCATGTTTTGGTAGAATAAAAATTTCCATTTCTTTTATTATTTCAAAGAAAAAATTAATACCTCTACTTTTACACGCAAAAATAATAAAACAAATAATCACTTAACGAGAGGGGGGATTAGAGGAGATAGATCCCCTCGAAAGTAAGAAAGTTCGATTCGTTGACTTATAGAAAAGGACTAAATTTACCTCTTATCCCCCAAAATTCTTGTATCCCCTTGAAATTTTTTTGGCTATGCCACTGCATTTAACATTCGAATTCTTTAGAAGTCAGTAACCTTTTTTCATATGGGAAACCTAAGGGACTTAACACAACTAAAATCAACTTACAAAGTAAGGGGGGAAAAAGAAAATTTCAGAAAAAATGTTAAGTACTGCATCCATGTACCACTGCATCCATGCATAAAGAAAATGTATAGAAAAATTAATACACATAACCAAAATATCAGCACAAAATTGCTACTTAAATGCACAACTAGATAAATGTCAAATTAATATTCAAGCTAGTTTTTACCTCCTAAAAACGCTCCATAGAGTGCGAAAATAAGAAAGCTTTATTTTTATGACTTAGGTAAAAAGGTAAATGACTACTATTAGTATTAGATCACGAAAAAGAAAAAAATACTTGTTTTCGCGCTATGAGGAGCATTTAAAGCTAATTTTACATTTTAATATTTAAAAAAAGTAATCTACCTATTAATTTTTTTACAAAGTGTACTCAAAATGTGTGCATCGCTCCACCACATACGAGCCAACAGAATCCCAATTTCAGGTTTTAAATGTTGGATTTCTGGCCAAATTTTCTTTTGCTGCCGCATAGCGCCCAAAGTTTTGAAAAAAGTTATTTTTAAATAAATAAAAAAATAATTATCAAAATTTGCTTTGAGGAATTTCTATCAAATAGCTTCAATAAAACGATAAAAATGTTCGGTTCTTTACGACAATTGAATAAATTATTTCAGAAACCTGTTAAACATCACTTTTTCAGTTTTGAGAAAAACTTAATAGAAACTCACTACTATTTTATGTGAAGGTGCAGTAATTTTGCTCGGTACTTACGTATTATATTGTCGACCATTCAGAGGCGGTTTAATTCAGCGGCATATCAATAGAAAAGTCAATGGGTTTTGATGACGTTTTTGAATAAGCGGTACGGTCGACGGCATAATACGTAAGACCTTTTGGCTCTTAAAGTAGATCTTATTCGGATATTTTATGGAATAAATATTTTTAATAAAACAATTTATTCTTTGTGAAAAAAATATTGAAATGTTTGGCATTTGACAATAAACAGAGCGTTCAAGACTATCGCGCTAGCTACCCCTTTCCTTCAGGTTAGAATGGTTCAGAAAGTTTATAAAGAAACACTTGAAACTATTATCAACTTAATATTTTACTTTACTCACCGTAACTTAAATTACAACCAGAATTTAATATAAAATTTCAATAGAACTTCTTTAAATTTTCAATATACATTTAAGTGGTAAGGGGTCATCCATAAATTACGTGAGGTGTTTTTTCCAAAATCTGGACCCCCCCTCCCCCCTTGGTGAGATTTTTCTTGACCCCCCCCTCCCCCCCACGTGAGATTTACCTACAACTTTTAAAAATTATTTTCTAAAAATTATTTGCATTTTGTGCTTCATAGTACCTAATTAAGTTATAATTAAGTTAAAAAAAGTTGACGTGAGATTTTGATCGACCCCCCCTCCCCCCTTGGTGAGATTTTTCCAAACCCCTCCCCCCCCTTTTTGACCTCACGTAATTTATGGATGACCCCTAAGCAAAAATGTTTCTTAAAACCCACCGCTTTATAATTAATGAAGTAATTACAAATTTAATCCTCAAACTTGATAAATAAGATGAAAACAATACTATATTGAACTAAATAAAGAAAAATAGGTATACAGAAGAATAAATTTTCAGGGATAAAATGCTACACTGCTAGTTTTCTGATCACCCCGTAATTTCGTTGAAAGGGGGTATTAAGAAAAGGGGTACTTTTAAGAATGATCCACAACCCTTAATTGAAGTACAAAAAGTGAAAGTATTAACCTCTAAAAATAAGTTCACTAAAAATTCCAAAAGAATTTAATAGCAAAAACAAGATAAATTGAAATAGTTGAAAAGGCCTGACTTCTAACGTTTACGATTTTGCTGGCTGCATCAACTTCATACAGACATATTTCACTGAAATAATTATTCTAAAAAGATAAAATTTTTATGGGATATAAAGTATGTCTTAAAGATATTGTGTGATTTTTTCAGATTTTTAGACCCCACACAATGCCGCCAATATAAAGTTTCTTATTACCGCATTCTCCCGTAACCAATAAAATTATAATATTATAAAGTTCTTATTTTACTGATTTTTATAAATGATTTCAACTCAAGACTCAAAAATGGAGGTCAGCCAATTAAAAATATTATTATAGAAATCTTAGAAGTCAATTCAGATAGCGTTTAGATGTAACTTTGTGATGGATAGTAAAACGATTTTCCTTAAAAAGCCTACAAAATTAGTTCAATATCAATCAGTGCATATAAATTTAATCCTTTTAATGAAGGGATTCATAGATCCAAAATCTCAATCACATGAATGTATTAGATTTCCTCGGCCTGAAGCATGGAAATTTTGAATATATTACTATCAAAACAACCTGAAACAAATGGTTTTTAGAGCCAAACCTCTAAGAATGAGTACTGTTTGTATGTCAAGCGATGTCGCTTGACTCGTTCTGCCCCTAAAGCTAAAATTTAACATCTTAAAAAAATAACTTCAAAATCTCGTTATTTTTATTATTTCAACACTAAAATGTGCATGTGCGCTATCCTTATATAGAATAGAATCCCAAGAGACAAATAACTAATTTTTGAAAAAGTGGCATTTAACATGTTTCTGAAATAAGTAATTAAATTTCTTTTGCAAATTAAATGTTTAAAAAATTTCAACGTGATACAACTTTTTTCTGCTTTGCTCCGCATTCCAATATAAACTTAAAGTCGTGTTTATTTAACATTTTGGGGCGCAAAAATTTTTTTTGAACGAGGTTTAATATTTTATACGTTTTATTGGAGAGATTTAGTTTATAATCCACACTTTCGAGATGAAAGTATCTTTAGGTTTTATTGCAGCTCTTTGATCGAAATTCTGCACCAGCGCAAGCAAGCCAAAAATTTATTACAAACATTCATTAAACTTTTAATATTTCAAAAAAAATAATATTAAAATGTTAATTTTCCAAACTTATGGCGCAATGCGGCTGCAGAAGGAACTGTAGTAACGAACTGGAAATTTTCACGTTTTATTGAAGCGTCATTTGGATTTATAATATAAAAACCTTCCTCCTCATAAAAACGGGAAAAAGGTTTTTGTGACGAAGCTTTACTTTGCCACTTCCAAAAACTAAAGACAGATGGCTGCACTATACAATCAACTCAAATTGGGCCTCCGTAATAAAAGACTGTCAGTAGGTAATACTTTATCTGGTCTTGTAAGATACGCATTTAAATGATAACTAACTTTCCATCCTATTACTTATCATTGGGAAGATTCTTGTTTTGTTTGTTTCCAGATTTAAAGTGTGCAAAACTAAATACTATTTAGAGAAAAGGAAAATTTCTGTGTTTGTTACGGATCATCTGTGGTTCAAGTTCAGTTGCCATAGAAACCGATTGTAAACACAAGCACACTTTTCTTTAGGAGTGGATGTTTTTTTCCCAGTGAAATTGCGTTCAGCTATAAATCTTTAGTCTGTGTTCTTTCTGCGTATGTATAAAACCTTTTTCCCCTATTAGTTATTGAGTAAAAGATTATATTAAAAAACGAAAGTAATCCATTTTAAAGAAGGATTTTAGATAACACGAAATGAATTTTTATATAAATGGGGTATTCTCAGTTTGTTTAAATTACATATTATCTATTTATTTTTCATACATTATTTTAAAAGTAACCGTTTATATACTCTTCATTATCTAAATGTTTTCATTTTGTATTTTAAAAAAACTTAATCATAAGGTTTTTATTTTAATTACAAATCAAATATAAAATTATTTTGTTACATCACAAAATTAATTTTTGAAAACTCTTGCATATAATTCTTTCTAATACAGGGTGTTTCAAAAAACCTGTAACGATAGGCTATTTCCTAAAATATTTCCCCTAGACCCATACTTCCAATGGAAGATTTTCTTCAAATGAGGTGCAGAATTATATGACACCAGTTTCAACTCCATGGGGGGTCTATTTTAGAAGATGCAGAAAATAAATTTTTATACGCCCCCGTAGATTGAAACCCCCAATGAGAAAAATTTTCTCCATTCATTTTTTAATCAGATACAAAAAATTTCATCTCGATATCTTCAAAATTCACCAAGATATTAAAAGCTAAAATTCGTGACTTACACCACTTTATCATACCTATGAGTGACATACTTTTACTGCAAAATAGGGGCCATCCACAAACTACAGTTGAACATTTTAGAAATCAAACTACCGTGAAACTTTGATTTTTTGAGGTGACAAGGACCAGCTCTCATTTTGCGTTCAGATTTGTGACTTCATTGGTTTGAAAGTAACCCTCCTACCAATCAATACTTATACCTAAGTCAATACTTATTTATAAATTACCTTGAGTTATCGAAAAGATTATAAAAAATATTTCTTGGAACCCCGAAATCAGGTACTCCTTCATACCTATTAGCTACGTAAAAATTAATCGTAGCACGAGTGTGTGACTCCCAGAAACACTTGATACTCAGGAATCAATACCTATAAATTCCGATTTAACCAAACCACACTACTTTATTGTTTAATAGAATGATGCGTTTTCTAACTTGTGGACGGTCCCTTAAAAATATAAACCCGCATATCTCAATGAATTTTGAAGATATCGAGACAGAATTTTTTCTACCTTATTGAGAAGTGAATGGAGAAAATTTTTTCTACTGGAAGTTTCAGTCTACAGGGGCCGTATAAAAAGTTATTTTCTGCATCTTCTAAAATAGACCCCCCATGGAGTTGAAACTGGTCTCATATAATTCTTCACCTCATTTGAAGAAAATTCGCCATTGGAAGTATTGGTCTAGGGGAAATATTTTAGGAAATAGCCTATCGTTACAGGTTTTTTGAAACACCCTGTATAATTCGCCCAAGAAATAAATTTGGATCAGCATTAAAATTTTCCTATTTTTTTCCAAGCAGAGTTTTAAAATTTCATAGTAATTTACAATAGCTTGAAAAGATATATTTTTAAGAAAAGAAATAACTGAGACTTTTGGTGTTTTATATTTTACTTCAAAAAGTGATATTTTCCCAGAGGCATGATGAATTTGTATCTTTTATTTAGTGATGCACAATTAGTTAGATCTACTGAAGTATCTAAAAATTCCTAAATAATAACAAACACATATTTCTTTTAATGTAAAACCTTAAAATTATCAATTATATTAAGTTACACCCAAGTAATACCTAATCCTTTTGATTAATTTTATTTTGTGAAAGAAGACACATTCTCTATTTAAGTGTCACTTCTTTTCAGAAAAAAACCTATAATAAAATATTTTTAATGAAATTATAAATTTTGAACAAGTTATAGTTAATAATAGATAATGTTGATTAATAACAGTAAGCTTTCAATTTTTCAAAAAAAATTAAAATTAGGTTCAGTAAAGTGTTAAGAAAATTGTATCTTCAGCTAGAGGTAAAAACACTGTAAACTATTAATGAAACACAAACTGTGTACATTTTAAAAATTAATATCGCATCTGTGATCCAATTACACATGCACAGATTAAAAATTTTTTAATTGCAAGTTAGTTATACTTTATTGAACATCTTTTAAAGCAAAAACCTTGTCTATTTGACATACTTAAAGTATGTCGTACTCTATTTGACACACCTTTTAAGTCCTAGCTGCCTAAATTTTCCATAGAATTTAATAATAATCTCAGGCAGAATAGAACTAAAAGGGTTAAACACACAAGTCCCTCCCCCAAATAATATTAATAATGTTCTTCCAAGTAGTCTTATTTCACATGATTAGGGAAGTTTTTTCTTTGTGGTATTTTGTTGGTAAATATGTGTCAAGCTTTTAAAACAGTCACATAAAACCAACAGAAAAATATTTAGGACTTCTAAATGTAATTTTTATGAAATTTAAATGAAGCAATTAAATCTTTGATTATCCTTATAATTACAAACATTTTAAAGTGAAGAAAACAATTATCTTGTCCCCTGTTATTCATATTTAAGTAATATTTACTTGCAGTTATATTCATTCATGATTACTGTCCATATCCAGACAGTTTATACATTAAGTACAATTCGAACAATTTTCTCCAAAATTAAATGTTATACATAATATTCAAATTCAAATGTATATCTGTTATGGGCAAAGTGATTAATTGGGCATTAATTATAATGCCCTATGCGGAGGTGGGCAAAGTGATAAATTTCATTGAATTTATCACTGCCCTCCTCCACTTCGAGCATTATTAATAATGCCCAATTTATTACATTCATTGCCCCTAACATATCTACTGTTCTTACGTATGAGAACCAGTGTATTTTACTCTACTTATTAAACTAATAGCCTTGTTTCGATACTTTTCCTTATAGAATCTGCAATGTCTGATAAAAATGACTACATCAAGGAAATATTACCTTCCACTGGCCTTCTTTTTCAACAAGAATTTCATTCTTTTGTTTTAAGCAAACCCAAGCTTATTCCCTTAAAATCAGTGACTCTTCAAAAGTTGGAGAATATGCAACAAGAAGCGGAGAAGAAAGCTAAAGAACAACTATCTAATACTCCAGAATCAGGGACAAATCAAATGTAATTTAGTGGGCCTTACAATTAAATTCTGGTTAATAAAATAAAATACATGCTTTGCTAATTTATCTAAAACCATAAACAATGTGAACCCTTCTTTTGACATTTCCAAATTTTACATAGAGGGGATGGTTGTGACTGTCCCACACTGTTTTCAGTTTAACTTTTTGTATTAAGGCAATATTAAACATGTAGTAGGCAACCTTACAATCAGAGATCTCAGTTTAGCTAAATTACTTCTTAAAAAGTCAACGATTTGAGAAAAGAAAACTTGTTTCACCCATAAAAAGTAAAATTTTCAAGTTTGGTTTCTGTTATAGATTAAAAAATACAGATTCTGTTTTACAGTGAATTTTATATCTTAAATTGAATTGTTTCAGCTAAAATAGTATGTCCAGACTATGAAGCTGGGGGTAAACTGAACATAGTAATCAGACATTTTTCAGTAAATGATTAAGTATTTTACCTTGGATCTAATGAAAATATAGTACCTTGGACTGGTCCAAGATATACTTAAGTACCTTGAGTTTCTAAAAAAATCACTATGCTAACTTTTATTACACTTAGTATTTGTATTTAAAAGGGGCGTAGGAGTTAGTTTCATGACTAAAACTAATTTTAAGTGAAATCTATAATTTTGTGATAAAAACAGTGCATTCACACGTTTATGCTGAAAAATGTTCCAACTAAATCTATAGGCTTATACAATACATCTGAGTGGTTTAATGAGCAATTGTTTCATGAGTTTTACACAAACACTTCATTAAGTTTAGAGGTGCAATTTAAATGTTCCAGCAATACTCTACTCACGGATGACCATGAAACCAATATCTGTGAAAAAAAATACATTTTCCTAAAGAAAATAACACTGGAAATATTTCATCCCCACACTTACTAAAAAAATAGCACCTCCTTTTCAAGAAAGGTGTTTTCTAACAATAGTTTTATGAATAATGTTTAAAAACAAGCAATTAAATATGACAAGACTGAATCAGTTCAGAGAGCATTACAATCAGCCTTCACACAAATAAATATCATCAGGGAAGTTTCTTAAAAGGGTTATATCCATTAAATAAGAAATAAGCCAAGATTGTTTGACATAGGTCCAAGGTCCCTTGAAACTACCAGTGGTGTATTTTAAATTTAAGTGCCAATTTTATTAAGTGTCAATTAAAAAGTTTAAAAAAATATTTTATGCACAACAAAAAAGTTTGAGTTAAAATTCTTTCCATCAGTTTATTTTCAATAAATAAAAAATTACAGGGTAAAAAATAAAAATAGATCTGAGGTATATACACAACCTTCCCTTACTTTTATCTCTTGAATGCATTTTTTTTTGTTTACTCTTAAAAAGTGAATCTTATGTTCAAAATTTTATTTTGTATACATAATCTTTTATCAGTGATCCAGACATAATATATTAGTTTTATAAGAAATCAAAATAAATGCTATCAAATTCACTTAGATTACTATATGATTAAAAATTTAGTGATATCATGAATGGCTATTTTAATGAGAACTTCTCTGATATGGTGACATAAAAAAATCTTATAAAAGAAGCAATGTGAGAAAATTTTCTTGAAACGTGTGGGGTACAATCATAAAAAGTTTGGGATTTAAAAGAAAACAGATTGCAAAGAAAATAATAACATAAAATTAAGAAGAGGACATTTCCCTAATAATTTTCTCATGAATAATAAAGAAAGATATTTCACATTTGTTGATCTTCAGTGTAAAAAGTTCTATGAAAATTGGCTAGTGGGAACAAGCACTTGAAAGTGTTCCCTGGAAAAAGAAACATATTATAGCTTACCATTTTGGGGATAACATGCAATTTATTGAGGAAAAAATATTCACAAAAAATAAAAAGGGAAAAAAATTAAAATTTTGCTTGCTTTTTACAATAAATTAAAAAAAATTCCCATTTCCTTTGAGACTTAATACAATGAACTAATCTTAAATTCAAGATACAATTTTTAGTTTTTTCACAAGTCAATTTTTTATATACTGTCGTGCTTTTATATATTGTCAAGGTTTTAGCTTATTTTTAAAACCTTGTCCGAATTTTTTGCGGTGGGAGGTATGAGGAAAAAATCTGAAAATTCTCATAAAAATCGGAAAATCCGACAAAAATCGGAAGAATCTCAAGCCTGAGAAAGGTATTTTGGTTCTATTGTTCTATCTGAAGATGACTATCCTGCACCAATTACACTGTGGCTATTTTGCGAGTCAAGATATTGACTGAATTAACTTTAAGGATTCTGAGACTCAAGCTCATATAAGATCTAAAATATGATTATTAGCCACTATCCCACCCACGAGGGGCAATCCAGAAGTAAAAATCTGCTGTAAGAGAAGATTGAGCAAGCACACCTCACTTGTTTCCAAAAATTCTCATTCAAAGCTGGTACACACTCTCAAAATCACGCATTAAATATTAGTGTAATAATATGATCACTAATTACAAGAAAAATTTTACTGAAGGCTTTTTCAGACGTTTTTCTCATGTGTATTGAGTGTCACCATAAAAAAATCAGGGGTTCTCACACTTTTGAACATCGCGACCCACTTTTTGCATACAAAATCTACCACGACCCACTTCATATTCAGTAAATTTTCCCGTGCCCCCCTCGTGGGGGTGGGTTTTGGTCAGAAACTTATTTTGTAGGCTTCCGCACAGTCGTTCTGAAAAATCTTGACTGGAGAAACTCGATCCCCCGCACGCGTTCCCCTCGCAATACAAAAAAGGGGGTTGAGAGCAGTGGTTAAATTAACTTTTTTGGAAAAAAGGAAGATTTTTTAAAATCTGAGAGTATCAAATTGTTTAATTGTGAGAACAGCAATGATCTCCTAAATAAATAAAGGAGGGACTGGGGTTTCCCCCAGAGATATTTTTAAAATTTGCCTCTTAAAAACAGGGTTTTAACTCTTTTTTATTAATTCGGGATAAATTGTAGTCACAAAATCATTTCCGAAGAAAATTCTAAAAATCGTCCCTACAGTGGCGAGCCCACATTTAACAATACTGATTTAAAAAAATATTATTTGAATAAATGATCAATTTTACATTATCAGCACAATAAAGTGACACATCTATTTTACTTTAATTGTCCTTTGTGTTTGACACCAAAGATGGTAGTATTTCTCTTTTTATTCATTTCATACATATGTAAAAATTTGATAAATTTCGAAAGTTAACAACACATTTTTTAAAATTCTAGTCAGACAAATTCAAAATCGTGTCGCAACCCACCAAAAACTGACTCGCGACCCACAGTTTGAGAACCTCTGCCATAAATAGAACTCTTTTATAAGTGCTATGTCTCTGCACCCCTTTAAATTTTTATTAGAGTAAATTTATATATAATTATATGTGCTATATTTTAACTATTATGGATCTTATGCTACAATTTTTGAAACTGAGAATAATTTTTTATGATGCTGTCGATTTAAAAAGTTTTTTTAAATTTTTTACATTTAAGTGGTTAGAATTTTTGCTGGTTACTTCTGGACACTTTAATGGAACTTTTCCAGATGCCATACACAGAAGTAAATTTTAACCCATATACACTTCAAGTTAGTTAAATGCTATTTAATTTGTCTGTATGCGTAACACATAATTTCCTTCAAAACTAAAATGCACATGAAAAAAATCCTGGGGCAATGGGAAAAATAACTTTTATTAATTAAGCATAAAAAGTTACACTGAAATAATTTTTTGTTCTTAGGGCCAGAAAAAAGTTCAATTGTGCTGACTAGTTTTAGATTATGAAAACTTTCAATCACATTTTTAAAACTCTTTGACAAGACATAGAATGTTCTTTCCCCTATTTTAAGTTGCAGGAAATTATTTATTTATATTTTTGCTTATTTTTGAAATTGTTCAATTAATTTTGGCACCAGTATGATTAATGTCATTGAACTCATAACATTGTCTGCTTCACTTCAGGCAATATACTACCTCCCAGAGCAATACCCAGGTATAATTAACAATGCTAATTATATCACTTTTTATCTATTTAAATAATATTTAAAAGTCAATCAAATTTTTAAAAGGTTTTAAATACATATACATATAATACTTACAGTTCTGCTGGGGAATTTTTCACAACTCAAAGAATTATAACACTTTAAAACAAGCGGAACATTTGGTAGCACAAGTTCTTGTGAATTATGTTACATCATAAAAACCCAAGATACTTTTTCCTTTGAGTTGCATCATAAGGGGTTATTTCCAGCTGTAAAGAAATAAAGATATCCAATAACAAAAGTTTAAATAGAATGGAAATTATAACATTCTCTAGTTAAATTAAAGGGCAAACAAAAAAATCTTTTATTTTTTGCAGTTTGAATTTTAGGTAAACCTACAAAAATAACTTCATCACAGTTTCACAAGAGGTTGAAATTGAATTTCAGTAGCTCTTTTTAGGAATATGAAATTAAATATTTAAAATTATTTATAAATTAAATTATAGTACTAAATAGTAGAAAACTGGGTAACTAGTGTTTTCTTTAAAATTAAACTTATGCAGTAGTAATTAATGTATTTAAAAAATCTTACACTATTTACTTAACAACTTAAAATATTTACGATAAAATAAAAAAGCAGTTAGATTAGCAAAAAAATAAGTAATCGCTTACTTTTTTCTTTAAGACTTGGGTCTTTCCTCTTGCGATGCTCCTTCTTTCACTCTAATAAACATACTCAAATTAATCTGAATTCAAGTAAACAAAGAAAAATCAAAACCTCTTATCAGAAACATCTACAAGGCGCCAATGAGAATATCCTTTCACCAAACACAAGCATGGATTCTGGATTCGTGTCCCCAGCTAACAGTTTTCTTTCAATGCATGCGGAGCATCAAATGTTTTCTTTTTCTTACTATCAAACCAAAATGCTTTCCGGGGGAGATGTTTACTTGTAAAAATTGACCTTCAAAACGAAACTTGAAAGCGGTTGTTTTTAAAGGGATATGGGCAAATTTTGATAATATTATGCAGCGTTTAAAATAATGGAGTGTTGATCATATTAAACAATATATTTTACATTAAATTAAATAGGAATGATTGGGACTAGTTTATTTTGATAACAATAACCGTGATCACATTAATTAAAAAAAGAAAAATAATTGAATCCGAGGCTTTTAAGGATGGATTTGGCAACATTCAAGAATTATAAATTATGAACAATTTGAAACATGGTTGATTTTAAGTCTTCATTTAGTTGTGATGTCCCCGATTTCAGTTGTAATCCATCTTTTGGGGATCCAGTGAAATGGTCGACATGCTCTCCCTATGCTAAACTCAAACATTTTTTATGAAAATAGAACACAAGAAGATTAAAAGTAATGAATGTTTAGTTTTTTTAAATGATACGCAAGGTGTTATTTTAAGATTTTGATTGAATCTTAAAATTAAAAAAAAATATTCTCTAAAACCAGTGCGGCCCAACTTTTAGGTACCAAACTTTATTATAGGGGGATGAAAGACAGTAAAAAGAGAAAATTGCATTTTACTGTTTTAACCCTCTGTCGGTCGCTACTGTACTTTTTCGCATACCTCATACATTTTCGTTCGCCTTTCCGTTACTCTGGGGGGTAGAAGTCTGAAATTCCTGGTAGTCTCTTATCTTTACAGGATGTATGGCGACAACCAATTCATTAAATTTGCGCGCTTTGTTTAGTTTGGTTTTCACCATAATTTCACTATTTGACACATTGCGCCCGATCGTTTTTAACTTCTTAAAGGTACATAATATTATTTTTTGTAATCCCTGATGCTTATTTACTTATTTTATAACTGCTTACATATGAATATTAAATTTTCCTTAATATGAATGTAATTTTTCTAATTATTTTTGGTTTATTGCAGTTGAACATACACCTACATAGTAAAAGATAATAATGTGCAATATGAAAATCTACTGCTACTACCTGTAGGTTCCCAGTTTATAGCTAAAAATTATATATTTTGGAGTTATTTTACAATAGCTAAAGGGACTGCCAGCAGTCAATATGCCTAGGCTAGGACCTGCAATTATTACCTGTGATATTTGTTATTGTGAATGGTTATTATCTGGTCATGAGTTCAAAACAATAATTTAGAATTAATATCCCTCAGGTTTTACATCATTAAGTATATATTTTGACTAAGATATTGAATTACTGATTCTGCTGATGTAACTTTAATTTTATGCTATTTTTAATTTTCTTTCTTAATTATCAAAACAAATATCAGATTTTTTATGTCTGAGTAATTCTATGAATATATATTGTTACTAAGACTCTATCATTGAAATTAAAAGGGAGAAAATTGCAATTTTTTCAATTGTGTGTTTTGGCACATTGCGACCGAACATGTCAGTTTCGTATTGCGACCGACTGAGGGTTAATGCAGGTTAGTAAAAAGTTTGTCATTCATAAATGGAAGATTATTTTTTGTTTTAGTAAATTGAAAATTTGCCATAAAAAGGAAATAAGATCTAGTCAAGAGAAAACCTGGAACAGCTTTAGAAAGAGTCCTCCAGCTGCCATGTTTAACCACAGCTCAAATGATGACTAAAAACCATAAGATCAAAATATTATTATTAGATCTTAAAACAATAAAAGTTAGTAGATTATAATTAGAAATGTAACAGATATCTATTATAATCTACTAACTATTATATCTCTATGCTGACAGCATTTTAACATGGAGCTGTGGTTACACATGGTGACATGGTGACTGGAGGATTCTTTCTAAAGGTGCTTGGAGAACCTTTCTTAAAAAGTAGACAATTCTCAGGTTTTTGAAAATGAATGAGCAAGAAGAGATTGAGTTTTTAGATGTTTTGTAAATAGAAAAATAATCAATTTTAAAAATGAAATAATTATGAAGAGGTTATACATAAGACTAATAAAATCTTTATTTTGATCAACAACACAAAGCTGACAAAGGAAAAGTGGTCAAAAAATACATTTGTAAAATTTACACTATTGCAAAGATAAGTATTGGAAAGGATGCTTACGCAAGTTAAAATGCATAATTTAACGTGAGACATTATATTTATTAGTGCTTGTTTTCCGTTTTTAAATTTATTCTCGTGTGTATTTATTCAAAAGTTTTGTCTTTGCAAACACTTCGCGAGTAAAAATAAAAGTTTGTTTTGAATTTAGACACGAAAATCAAACTCGTGCAGGGTTCTGTTGATTCATCCTGCTTGTCTTGTGCCATTTTCAAAAGAACACAGATTCATCTACAGCAGTCGGAGCTAATCTGGAGAGTAAAAGAGCGCTCCGACCATGGTTTCCTGAAACTCCCATTTTCAAAAAGGCAACCTTTCTCATCTTTTCTTTATAAAAAAATTAAAAAATAATGATGCTGAAATTTAAATCTTCGTTTTTGTAAAAGTTATATAATTTTATTATTTTCAAAATTTTTTTTCATGACTTTTAAACCGGGTGTTCCCTTGGTGTGTTACATGCTGAGAGTCGTTCAGATATGATATTTGCAGTGCAGACATAAAAAACAAATGGTAAAAGGAAATAATCTATAAATATATGTGTAATTTGGTGGGGCAAAGAGGGTGGTTTATTTATAAAAATATTTAATTTATTTTAAAACATGAGTTTTTAAAGCAATATATTTCAGAAAAGGTATTCTATTAATGTTGTCGGATGAATATGGCTGAAATTGGTTTTTATTTTCTAATTTAGAATTAGAATACTTTCCTTTTGTTAAGTGTGTTTCTCACCTCCTGATCAAATGGAAACTTGATAAAAGAGAAAATATATGTAGGGAGAGGGGGAGGCACATTCGCATAAAAAGTACATTTTTGACTAATTCTTCATATATTTAAAAGATATTGTAACAAAAACTGATTTATTCATAAATTTACAGCATTCCTAAAATTTTAGTACCCTTTTCAGATGTATTTATATCAAAAATTTCCCCCTTGAATCATGTTCTAAAAATTGATAGAAATGGCCAGGTAGACAGGACGGACAGGACTTGTAGATGAGGAAAAGAGAACGAGGAAAATAATGGAGGAGGTAAGATATATAAATGGGGGAGAAAGAAGTGAGAGAGATAATGTGTGAAAGAAAGGAGAAAGAAAAAGAAATATGGAAGGAGATAAGGATGAGATACAGGTTATGAGTAATATTAAATATAAATAAAAAGAGAACTCTACGAAAAAAATGAGGAGGTAAGAGAGAAATTTTGAAGAAGTGTAAAGAAAGAGGGAATGAAAGAAAAAGAGGAACAGAAACCAAAAATGAGAGAAGGAGAGGAGAGGAATGACAAAGGTAAAGTAAGAGATAGGGTCTCTTCGGGTAAGTGTGTCACTGGGGTAAGTGGGTCACCTCCTCAAACTTAAATATGTACAAGAAATTTCACACTTACTCGCATTTATTATGTTACAGTTTGTTACACTGGGGTGGGTTTTGCATAGATTTGATTTTTGTTTCATTTCTTTTAAAGATTATAGAACTAATTTAAAATAGATTCCCAGAATGGATTTATTGAAGAGTTTAAGATGCATCAAAGAAGTATTTACAGCTAAGTTTTCATAACATTTTGATATTTATTGAACTGTTGTGCAGAGTTTAATATATGCTGCACATTGAATTTTTAAAAAATTTTTAATTTAGAAGTGTTTAACAGGGGGTCCCACTTACCCCGTCATTTTATACTCTTAAAACGACAGTCTCAAAAATGATTAAAAACTACTCAAATCTGAGTATATCACGCACTCAAACAGGCTCCGATCCAAATTTACTCATATTTGAATACATGCATGTACTCATTTTTGAAAATGTGCAGATACTCAAAAATAAAACATCATAGGTTGGGTTGCCCAGTGAATGAACACTAGGGTGTCTAAAAAAAAACCTTTTTTCAAAAAACCCCGCTCCCCAGGGATTTTCCCATTCCTTTTGGTCCCAAAAGATAGTGTGTAAAGTTTCAGCCCCCTAAGTTAACTCTAGGGTTTGCCTGTAGAGCCCCAAAGTTTGAAAAAAGTGGAAAAAATGACCAATTTTCAGAATTTTTCAAAATTATATTTTAAGATTGATACTGCGATAAAACTGGTTCAAATGTGTCATTTAGAACTTATTTAGATGGAATATATTTATTTACGTGTATTAACTGCACCCTATAGCCCCTATAATTTAAGATTAAAACGTACTACTTAGGGACATGTACTCGCCAAAGCTTATAATGCACTACTGGTGGACGAAATGAATTAAATTGGAATTTCTTCGAAGGAACTCCCTCAAATGATGCCATTTGGTGCTAAATTGATATTATAAATTATAAAAACCATTGAAATAACAATAATGAGGTCTTCCACTGAGCTTTTAATGTAAAAAGTGATTTTCTTCAAAATTTCTCTTTTCCAGCTGATCAAACTCAAAATTTATAATCAAAAAGATGGTTGTTGTACTTTTTTAGATACCAAACATTGAAAACTTTATAGGGGTTTCATTTTTAATTAGTAGAATTAAATTTTAAACCGCACAGATCAGAAATGACATTGATATTTCCTATACCAGACATTAAAATCGATTTTCTTTTTCTAAGTTTAGAAAATTACTTCCTTTTAAAGTATTAGGGGACAATTTTAATTAAAAACTTCTTTCTTTAACATTTAAACCAAGATCCACAAGCATTTAACTATTTTCCTAACTTAAAATAGAAAATCAATTTTCACATCTGGAATAGGAAATACCCATGTCATTTCTGATCTGTGCGGTTTAAAATTTAATTCTACTTATTAAAAATGGAACCCCTATAAATTTTTTAATGTTTGGTATGTAAAAAAGTACAACAACCATCTTTTTGATTATAAATTTTGGGTTTGATCAGCTGAAAAAGAGAAATTTTGAAGAAAATCACTTTTTACATTAAAAGCTCAGTGGAAGACCTCATTATTGTTATTTCAATGGTTTTTATAATTTATAATATCAATTTAGCACCAAATGGCATCATTTGAGGGAGTTCCTTCGAAGAAATTCAAATTTAATTCATTTCGTTCACCGGTAGTGCATTATAAGTTTTGGCGAGTGCAACGTCCCTAAGTAGTACGTTTTAATCTTAAATTATAGGGGCTATAGGGTGCAGTTAATACACATAAATAAATATACTCCATCTAAATAAGTCCTAAATGACACATTTGAACCAGTTTTATCGCAGTATCAATCTTAAAATATAATTTTTAAAAATTCTGAAAATTGGTCATTTTTTTCACTTTTTTCAAACTTTGGGGCTCTACAGGCAAACCCTAGAGTTAACTTAGGGGGCTGAAACTTTACACACTATCTTTTGGGACCAAAAGGAATGGGAAAAGCCCTGGGGAGCGAGGTTTTTCGAAAAAAAGTTTTTTTTGAGACACCCTAATGAACACTCCCAGTAAATGAACAGTCGACCACATAAACTCAAATAATAAACAACCTAATTGTTTTGGAGACTCCCAATAAAATTCCGTAGTTGCAGGAAGACCTCATGAATGTGGAACAATCGTTTATTCAAGAAAAATATATGCATTGTAGCTGTGAAAATTTTTTCAATTTGAACCCAGCTACGAGTGAACAAAAAAGAGACCTGAAGGCAGGGGCGGATTTCCATATGTGCCGCCTATAGGCTGAAACAAAATTTGCCGCCTATATGCTATATATATCTTACAAAACTAAACAGGGGCGACATTTCAGTTTTTGGTTGGGGGGCAAAGATTTTTAAGTGGGTTTGGTACACGCCGCTTGACTTTTGGTTTCTTATTTTTTTGGGGGGATGGCAAGGGTGGATCCAGGATTGGTTTTTTGGAGCTATGAATTTTCATAATTCAATTTAATCTTCTTGATGATCTTAATAAGAAAAAGACTACTAAAAGGGGCGTCTGGGGGGTCCTCCCCAGAAAATTTTTGGAAATTTATGCAAAAAACCCCCACTTTTTCAACTCGTTTTGGAACGCCTCATCCGAATTTCAAATATAGATTTTATAGTAGAATTTTTGCGTTTTGACGAACTTAATATAAAATAAAGTTGTAATAGTATAGTTAAAGGTACCAAGGGGGTCTGGGAGTCCTTTGTGACCCTTACAGTTCCTTGAAAACCACAGAACTTTCTGGGGGAAAAATTAAAAAAACGTCAAACGGGGGCCGGAGGTCCTCCCCCAGAAAATGATTTTGGAAATTCCCCCCAAAGTTTTGTTTATCTACTTTCAAACTCTATGGAGAGAGCACCAAAAGGGAAAAGTTTCTTGCAGGCGGCATAATTTTCAAGGGAAAACACTGCGTAACAGATATCAAAATTTGAGAGGGGGGTTTGGGGGTTCTCCCCCAGAATTTTTTTTGAAAATTGCCCCTTAAAGTAGTGTTTTAGCTCATTTTGAGACCCTTTGGGTAACAGAGAACAGTTTCTTGTAAACCTCAGTTGAATTGGTTTTCTGAAAGGACGTTCTCCGTCTTTCCAGAGCTTATTTTTTAGTGTTTCCTTTCTCTTCTCCTTTTTTATTCAGAAAAAATTCTGCTGTAAAAAATTTGCCGCCGTAGGCTATAGCCTAGCTAGCCTATTTAGAAATCCGCTACTGCCTGAAGGTTAAGAATTGACATCGTACAATCATATTTTTCCGAGTTTTTATTGTGCTGATTATGCATTTTTTTGTTTTACTCAATTATTCAGACGTTTCTCTTTGCTAAATAGTAATATAGAATGCTACAGTGTGGAAAATGGGGGAGATAATGGGGTGTTCACTTACTGGAAGTGTGATCTGAGATTTCTCAGTGAAACATCTCCTTCAAAATGAACACAGAAAGCACAAGTCTTAATGAGCCTCCACTTACAGTTTCTTCACAGTTTGCCCCGAATTCCAGTCCACATAGTCTGCAGTTGTCAAGTAATCTGATGTTTTAATTTCAATGTATAATTTAAAACTTAAATAGTTTACTGGTTATTAAAATAATTAAAAGTTTTCAAGGGTGTCATAATTTATGATAAGTTCATTAAAATCGAAATTCTACCTAAAAAATGTATACCCAAATTTGCGTTTACATGTTTGAAACCTTGTTCTAAGGGTTAAATTTCCAAAAACATTTTCTACGGATGGAAAGCCAGCCCCCCTTTAGTATTTAAACCTTTATCATTCACACTTTTTTATAATAAGTTCATTAAAATCAAAATTCTACCAAAAAATGTTAATCCAAATTTGGGTTTACGTGTAATATAAAACAGTTTAAAACCCTGTTATTAGGGTCAAATTTCCACAAATTTTCTGGGGGAGTACCCCCAGGCCCCCCTTTGAAACCTGAACCTTTATTACTAAAAACCTTTCTTATATGAATTTTTCTTGGATGCAAATTCTCCAAGTTTTGAAAAACTACATTATATTATTAAACCTATTAATATGGATGAAAGAGACCTCATTGTTTCTACACTACCGACAAAACCTTTTCATTAAAGGTCAAAAGCCCCTGGAAAAACAATACTGGGGCCCTCTCTCACGGGGCTTTAAAATTGTTCTCCATAAACTTAAAAAAAGTCGACCCTGCTTGCCCCCCCCCAAGTGGAACCCTGGCTACGCCCATGGTACGCCACTGGATAAGGGGGTGTTCACTTACTAGAACAGGGGTTTCCAACGGGCGGCCCGCCGGGTCATTTTGTGCGGCCCGCGAAGCTCTCTGAAAACTCTCCAAAAAGTAGCCTCAAAACACTTTTTAGCACACTAAAATTCAAAAATTTGTCGGGGGAGAACCCCCGACCCCCCCATATACCTCTTAGATCATGGACTAGCTTCTATCGTTTTCTTTGGTGCAAGAATTAAAAGTTTGAAGTTTCGAGAGGTTGTTTGTAAAACCTGAAATTCCCCTTGAGCTTAGCAAGGGGGTATGAAGGCTTTTATAACCTTTATCATGAGGAGGGACAAAATGGAGCATCAAAAAATTAGGCAAAACAATCATCTAAAGAAAATTTAAAAACATTTTCTTTAGGAAGACCTTTTCATTTAAGTAATATTCAGAATATTAGATATATTCAGTATTCCAACGAGTTGTATAAGAGTAAAAAAATTCATATATCCTCTGGAATTTTGGAAAATACAGTAGTGCATACATTCAAAATATGTAAACAACCTTCGTCCCTCTTTTGCTGGAAAAGTTTCATATTGAAGACTCTCACCCCCAAAAAATTATCATCGTTAAAAAGGAGCCAGATTACTTTGCGGCCCACCACTTGACTTGTGATTTCGATTGCGGCCCGCGAGTACTTAGAAGTTGGAAACCCCTGTACTAGAAGTTTAAACAGAGATTTCCCAGTAAATGAACGGGTGTTCATTCACTGGGAAAAAGCATACCTCGTAAAACCTCATGATGATAGTTTTATTTGTTTCATAATGTAAGTTTTAAGTAAGTAATTAAGTTTGATTCAAGTTTTATTTGATTCATAATGATTTGATCTAAACTAGGTTTAAAGCCCGAGGCTTTAAATTGTGTCCTTCCAATGAATGAACGGGGTGTGTTGATCTAAAAGTCTATGTTAATACATGGTGTTTCGAAAGTTTGATTCACAGCTTTAGTTTTAAACAACAACGCCTCGTAGAATAAGGGGAATAAAGTTTTTCTATAGTTCCATGAGGAATATGAGAACCATGAGGAATATATTGAGAAGGCTTACAGTGCTCTTAGTGGTCAAATTAATAATTTAATAAAAAAAATTAAAGAAGATAGTACAAAAAAGTCGTTTTGAAAAAATGTTTGCTGAAATTAGTCACCAGTTTTAATTTTTTTGAAAAGTTTTTAAGTTATGTTTGGTTTACCCAACCATGTAATAACCAAATTAAGTTATAAACTTTCTAAAAATACTTAAACTGGTGAGTATATTCAGTGTTCATTCACTGGGAGAACGGTGTTCATATTTAGGACACACTTTGTTCATTTACTGGGTATATCGCACTTTTTGCACTAAGATCAGGATTCCTTCAAAACTATTAATTTCTGAGATCTGGAAACACTTAGATCATATTGCTGAGAAAAAGGTTGTTTGAAAACATACCTTATTTTTAAAATTGACCGAGAAAAAAAGCCCTGAAATTTTTTTTAAAGTTGTAAAATCGCAAATCCAAATGCTAAGTGTTCATTCACTGGGCGGTTGACCATACTTATTTTTTTAATTCGTCCATGACATTCTTAAAAAGAGGGTGGAATGTGTTACTATTAGGATGACCATATAACCACGTTACTTTGACGTGGGAAGTAGACCAATTAGTTAAGTGCGACGTTACACTGTTGTGTTTCACGTCATCACCACATCAACTTAACGTAGCTTACAATACATTGCACATATTTCACTTTTAAGATATAAACTAAAAATAAGCGTAATTTGAGTGGTGACTATAAAATTGTTTGAAACTGAGTGTGTCTGGTTAGGGTGTCCCTTATGGGTCAATCCATATCAAGTGATCCAGAAAAAACAGAAATGATCGCTCGACCATTTTAGAATCAAATTATTTTTTGAGGGTTGATTCTTATATCATTGGAGAGTCCAAAAACACTATCTTTAATTTTTTATCTTTATTTGAATTTTTATGGAAGCCATCGAAAATGCTGATTTTTGCGTTTGTAAGGTTGTTTCTATTAACTTTCGTTACTCCTGACTGGTTTAACTTATTCATGCAACAAAATCCATTGTACTCAGAAAGATACATCCTTCAAAATTTATGGTACAGTTGCTTGGAGAATCGTGTCCCAAATATACAAAAACAGCCCAAAAGTAGAACTTTAAAAATGATGATTGTTCACTTTTTGAGGGCGTAGTGCGTAGTATTCCCAAAAGATCTATATTTTCCCAATGTTTTTGTGGAAAATTTGTAGTCTACTTACTGTACTATATTCTGAAAAAATGCAACTCTGGTATTTTGTTCTTTTTTGTAGTTATAGGCCTCCAAAGTTGGAAAATTTCAGAAAAATCCAAACTTTGACCCTCTATATCTTTGTTGGAACAAAGTTTAAAAATCTGAAATTTTTACAGGTAAAGCCTCACTAAGGTATCATCCAACTGTAAAAATTTCATATTTGGTATTTGCTTTCAAATGGAGATATGAACCTTCAAAATATGATTTCAAAAAAATCCTTACTTACCTTCTTACTTAATGTCTCTGGTGTAAAAAAGTTTAAATTTTTGAAAATTTCACAGGTTACGCCTCACTTAGGTTTTATCCTCCTGTAAAAATTTCATCTTTGGTATTTACTTCTATGTCAAGTTATAGGACCATAAAAACGTTATGTTTGAAGAACATTAAACTGAAAAATGAGGGTATTGTTACATTAATGGATTTTATCAAGTTCCCAACTAAGCGTTTTTACGGTCCTGTAACTTGACTTAGAAGTAAATACCAAAAATGAAATTTTTACAGGAGGATAATACGTAAGTGAGGCGTAACCTGTGAAATTTTCAAACTTTTAAATTTAGTTCCACCCGAGATATAGGGAGTCAAAGTAAGGATTTTTCTTAAATCATCAGATTTTGAAGGTTCATAACTCCACATGAAATAAAATAGCAAAAGTGAAATTTTTACAGTTGGATGATACCCTATTGAGGCTTTACTTGTAAAAATTTCAGATTTTTAAACTTTGTTCCAAAAGAGATATGGAGTGTCAAAGTTTTGATTTTTCTGAAATTTTCCCAATTTGGAGGCCTATAACTACAAAAAAAGAACAAAATACCAGAGTTGAATTTTTTCCGAATATAGTCCAGTAAGTAGGCTTCACATTGTTGACAAAAAACATTGGGAAAATATAGATCTTTTGGGAATACTACGCCTTCGAAAAGTGAAAAATCATCATTTTTAAAGTTCTACTTTTGGGCTGTTTTTCTATATTTGGGACACGATTCTCCAAACAATAGACAATATGCATTATTTTCAAATTCATTTTAAAAAGAAAGAGCATAAAAATTACGTTGAAAATTGCTAATTAAACTGCAATTCGATCAATTAATTCGATTTAAAACGCATTTAAAGTTGCTCTGACGTCACTATCAACAAAAAACTTCAGTACTTGACGATTCCAACTTATGACATCATACTTCAGTTGTTCAAATTACGCGCAAAAGGCATCCATTGAAAGGCAATGGGGTTTGCATTTATGTTGGGGTTTTTTGGTAGCCTGTAGTTTCTTATTTCGGCAGCTATGGACGGTCCTAAACAAGTAAAAAAGTACTATAAAGGATGTTTAGTACCTATGTGCAAAAATACAAGTGTTAGAACGCCGGATGAATTGTTTTTCTCGGTACCAAAAAATGAAAGAATTCGTCATAAATAGTGTAACTTTATGCTTAGAGACACAAAGAAACAAACAAAAACGTGATGCCAGCTGCATAAATGTAATAATGCATAGCAAAAGAAAACTAGAATTTTTTTTATACTAATACATTTCCATTGCTATGTATGGAATGTTTGATTATCATCAGTTTAAATTAATAAACGAAAGAATATAATGAAGTCAAATAAATTATTTACTGTTGCAACAGTTCAAAATTTCAAAGATTTTTTGGTTTTTAAATGTTTTTTTACATTTTTATTTTACTAGTGATTTTTTTAATACTTTATACTGACTATAATTAAACTTAATATTGTGAGAAAAAACCTACATGACATTCATTATTTATTTACAAAATTTTTAAAGTTAGTTCTAATGCTAAGAAACTGAATGAAAATACAAGAAATCTGCACCAAAAGGAACAAAATTTTAATTCTAAAAAAACATTTTTGAGCTTAAAGAACAGTGTTATCCAGTCTTAAAGAGATGCATAACGGGAGAGGTCAAAAAAGTTAAGTTTTTATGCTCCATGTGCTCAAAACAGTATTGCCTGAAACAAATCTACTGAAGTATGACGTCACACAAGGTTACGCCCCGTTTTGAGTCAGGTGACTAGGGCTTTTTTCAAACACTTTTTGCTCTTAAATTAAAACTTTGTGATTTTTAAAGTTGATTTTCGGGTTTTTCATGATCGAATTAGTAAATTGGGTAAGTTTTAGGATGTTTCGTGACATGTGCATATTGTCTATTGTACCGTAAATTTTAAAGGATGTATCTTTCTGAGTACAATGGCTTTTGTTGCATGAATTTAAGTTAAACCTGTCAGGAGTAACAAAAGTTAACAGAAATCCTTACAAACGCAAAAATCAGCATTTTTTGATGGCTGCCATAAAAATCAAATAAAGATAAAAAATTAAAGATAGTGTTTTTGGCCTCTCCAATGATATAAGAATCAACCCTCAAAAAATTATTTGATTCTAAAATGGTCGAGCTACCACCTCTGGATCACTTGATATGGATTGACCCTTATATGACACAGAAAATTTCGAAAACGGTTACCCTCTACTTTTTCAATAAATATCTTGACCAATTTATATATAAAATTTTATCCTTCTACGATGATATTAACCTATGCAAAATCTTAATTAAAGATGGCCAATGTGTCACTTTTTGTCTCTTTAACGACAGAATTTTTTTCTCTTTTCGAAATTGAAAAGAGATACCCTCTACTTTTTTTATAAATGCCTTGACCTATTCAGATATAAAATTTCATCCCTCTAGGACAGGGGTTCTCAAACTTTTTATGTCGCGGAGCCCTTTTCAAGAGACAAATTCTTCGCGGAGCCCTTTTCCGAAATAAATTTTTCAAGGTATAAAAGCAAATTACATAAAACCCATTGCTTCTAGAAATAAAAGCATAATAGAAATTAATTTCGGGAGGGGTCCAAAATTATATCTCAGTCCCTCCCATGCATATTTAACAGTTTAATGTAGCTTTTAAAAACATTTTTAGGTATAATTTGCATCTAAGATAATTTATTTGTAAGAAAAATTGTGACAAATTAAGATACAAGTAAAATAGAAGGGTCTGGGGTTCCTTCCTCCCCAGAAGATATTTTGAAATGTGATACTTAAAAACAGTTTTTTAACTCGTTTTAGGTATATCATTGTCCAAATTTTGGACATTCATTTTTAGGTAGGATTTCAATTTTAACGAACTTACTATAAAAATTGACAATAATAAAGTTTCAAGTACAATAGGGGGTTTTGGGGGTCCTCCCCCAAAAGAATTTCGGAAATTTGACCCTAAATAACATGGTTTTAACTTGTTTTGTTATACGTAGTCCGGTTTTCCGGGGGAGAGGCTGGGCCCCCTCGGCCCTTTAATATACACCCCGGGATATATGGAATATTTTGTTTACCAATTATATTTTATCATTGGATACAATGTAAATCTTTATTTTATATTTCTGAATAATATAGGTATCACTTTTTAATCATTATGCCGGAGATGCATGGACATAGGATTCCATACAGAAATCTATACATCTGTAAATTTTGTTTTCCTAGAAGTTACTTCTTTTGAAATCGAGATCTGTTTTGGGGGGCTGATAGACCATACGTCAGGGGTACTTATCGAAATTTATTTACACATGGGCCCAAAATCATTCCTTATCCCATCCCATGCCATAGGATCAATGTTATCTTCTCTTTTTATACATTTTTTGGCAGAATTTGCATCTTAAAGAATTTAATATAAGAAACGTTTTGTGTAATTAAATTCCAAATGCTATAAAGGGAGGGGGTTGGAAATTTGACTATACTATAAACAGGTTTTCCCTTGGTTTTGGTACATCTACTCCGAATTTCGGACATACATTTTTAAGTAGGATTATGATTTTGCTGAACTTTATAAAAAAGGTGCTGAGTAATCAATTTGAGAGATGGGGGAATGGGGTTCCTTGGTGTGCTACTATTCGGAGCGGCCGTTTCAGCGGCAGAAATAAAATGAAAGTAAATAGAACTCTCATAATTCTTCTAAAAATTAGTAGAAGAAAAATTTGGTGCCGAAACAGGCCGGCGCCCAAACGGCCAGCGCCAAACCGTCCCATCCTGGGGGTTCCTCCCCCAGAAAAGTTTTGGAAATTTGACCCTAAAAACAGGGTTTTAACTTGTTTTGGTAAACCAAAAAAGACCTGAAAAAGGCAAAAACCAGCAGACCTTACCAACACCTTACAGAAAGTTATTTATATAACATTTCAGAGAAAAGCAAATTATAATTTATCAAAAAACGTATTTATTTCAAATTTCTTCGCGGAGCCCCTGGAAATGCTTGGCGGAGCCCTAAGGGCTCCGCGGAGCACAGTTTGAGAACCTCTGCTCTAGGATAATAATAACCCGTGCCGAGTCTCAATTGAAGATGGTCAAACAAGCTAAGTTACCGCCCGGCACTCACCCGCTAAAACTCACCACGTTTTTTCTTTTTTCCTACTTTTTTCAGACTTTTTTTATATTTTATTATAAGTTTGGCCATAGAAATGTAACATTAATCGGTCTAAAATGTCGGTTACAACTTTTAAAAGAAGTTAGCAAAGGGTCATTCCATGTGAAATCAACCAAAAAATGGCAAAATTCAACCTGACCCCCTCGGATTTTAATGAAACTTTCAGGGATTGTTTTCTTCTATAATGCAAACGGAAAAATGACCTTGATTAATCATTTTCTCTGTAATTTTTTATAAATTTTTTTTGAAATTTTGAAAAAAAATTTGTGTTTCTTTTAACTTAAAATAACTCCCGTTCTATTAAGCTCACAAAAATCTATAGCCCCTTGTTTTGAAGAAGACTTTATGAGGTTTAATTTTCTGTAAATTTTTTTCATATTGAATAAAAAAATTTTTCAAAAAAAATTATTTTTGAAAAACTGAAAAAAAGATGTTGGTATCCTTCAAATTTTTTGAAAAAAAAATACATGTTTTTGACAATAATATAAGACAATATTCTGAAATTTTCAGAGTGGGACCGCCACGGAATCAGGAGTTATATAGCAAAAAGAGTTTTTTTAATCACTTTTACTCACCACTTTTTAAGTTTAAGTGGTCAAATACTGGGTTCTGCGCCATGTTTGGTCACTCTAACCTCCGAAATAGTACTTCAAAACAACTCTTTTTGTGATAACTCCTGATCCCGTGGCGGTCCCACTCTGTATATTTCAGATATCATAATTTATAACGTTGCTAAATATATGTATAATTTTCAAAGAAATTAAAGGATACCAACATTGTTTTTTAAAAGCTTTTTATTTAAAAAATCATGAAAGTAAATTTTTTTCATGGACATTGTCAAACTTTATATCAAATTAAAGCTTGCAAAATTATCTTTAAAACGAGGGCTGATAGATGTTTCTCGGACAAGTATAACTGGAGTTATAATACATTAAAGTGCGAAAAATTGCATTTTCTTCCTTTTTTCAAAAATTTTTAACAAAAAAATATTGATAAAGTTAAATAATAAAAACATTTTCTCATTTATATCATAGAAGGGAACAATTCCTGAAAGTTTCGTTAAAATCTGAGAGGGTCAGGTTGAGTTCCGTGTTGATTTCACATGGATGACCCCAAAGTGAAGGTAAACCAATTTACTAAGTTGGAGATTCTAGTCTCCAGATTACTGGATCTAAGTTACCAAGTAATCGACAAATTTTTTGCAGTGCTGTTTTTTAACATTCGTGAAGTTAAACTTTAGTGGTTGACGATAATTCAGACCGAATAATATTACATTTCAATGGCTAAAATATAAATATATATAAAAAGCCTGCAAAAAGTGGGAAGAAAGAAAAAAAGTGGTGAGGTAATTTAGCTTGTTTGACCATCTTCAATTGAGATTCGGTACGGATTAATATTATCGTAGAGGGATGAAATTAGACCTGAATAGGTCAAGACATTTATAAAAAAGTAGAGGGTATCTCTTTTCAATTTCGTAAAGAGAAAAAATTTTGTCGTAAAAGAGACAAAAAGAGACACATTGACCATCTTTAATAAAGATTTTTCACAGGTTAATATCATCGTAGAAGAATAAAATTTTATATCTGAATAGGTCAAGGCTTTTATAAAAAAGTAGAGGGTAACCGTTTTCAAATTCGCAAGAAAATTTTTCATATAACGGACACCCTAATGCCTGGTGTTTCAAAATTGAAAGCATTGAGTGGTCATATTTGAGACAAAAGTTTCATACCAAAATGAGAACATAGATTTACTCAAATTTGAAACTGTCATTTCTCTCAGTGTAGCCTATTGGGGTTAGTGGGACCCCTCTTTATGGAGTGAGATCCCTTATTCTGATGGTTCTAGCGGGAGGATTAAGTGGTTCTAGAGGGTCCCAAATGATAGAGGAACTATTACTGAAGACATGGGTGGATTTATCCCTTTCAATATGGCAAAAAAATCAGTTTAGAGCGCCTTATTACCGGGAACAGTTATTTCTCCTCCAAGTGATTATTACGATGAAATAACTTTTTTGTATTAAAGTCTGAAGGTCCAAGAGACGCATAAACGATCCCATAACGACGCATCAACAAAAACAACGATATTATAAGCTTTATTGATGGGACAGCATATGTCCCGCCGTAAACCTAGAGCACCTGCATACCGGGACAAGGTATGTCCCGGCCGTAATCCTGGAGTCAATACTGCTGGGACAGCCTTTGTCCCGCTGCCGCTTTTTGTTGATTGCAAACTCACACCTATCACTAGACCACCAATAGTCGTTGGATCCGTAATTTGAAGAAAATAAGGTGCAAAAATGCAAGAGCTAAGCGTTCGAATCGAATGAATAAACTGCCGAAAGTTCCATTTAAACTTTATAGTGGTGACTGTAGTTTTCCAACAGAAATGAATAATTTCACATGAGAGTCAACAATCGAACAATATTGGCGATTTTCCCGCTTGTTTAATCATTTGGGGAACTGAGATTAGATAATCATGGGATCACACAAGAATCATGATGCGTTTTTCAGCGCAACTTGGAGTTATTTTCTGTTCCTAGATGTTTTTCAGCGCAACTTGGAGTTATTTTCTGTTCCTAGATGTTTTTCAGTAACTGGGACATATGTTGTCCCAGCCGTAATTTCAAAAATTTTCGTGCCTGGGACAGCATATAACCCGTCCGGTGCGAAAGGGTTAAGGGGGGCTATAGGGGCAATAACCCCCAACATTTTCAAAAAATTTCGATTTATCAAATCAAGTTCAAATACTTCACATTAAGCCGATTTGACTGTATTTAAAAGATATTGAAACAAAAACTGATTTATTCATAAGTTTATAGCATTCCTAAAATTTTAGTACCCTTTTTAGATGTATTTATCAAAAAATATGGAGAGTAAAGTAAAATATTTTATCAAATATTATCAGGAGATAATGAGGAAGTTTGAGGGAAGAGAAAGAGAGAGAGATGAGGGAGGGGGAACGAGAAGGGATGGAATCCTGATAAGAGATTGTTTAATGAGGGAGGTGTGGAAGAGAGAAAGACAATACGTAAAACAGAGAAAGAAAGGAAGTCATTGCTTTCTGGCCCATCTGTACCCCACAAAGGCATCCAATATATATTATCAACAGCTCAAATTTGAAACACAAAGCTACAATATTAAATTTACCGATTAGCTTTCGTCTCTCCAAAGAAAGCTCCCCGAGCGGTGACAGCTCCCACGGCTCACACTCCATTAATTTAGTAACGCGACTCTTTTTGCAGCGAGCGAATGAAATCAAACGGTAGAGAGCGAGCCATTGAGCGCGCGCTAAATGGGAAGCATGATAATCGGGAATCTCACGCTTCGCGGCCCCAATAAGGAGGTCCGCGCTGCTTGGCTTGCCAAGCGCTCAAGCCATTCACGACCCGCTGCGGGTAATGAGTTTCAATGACACAGATGACGGGAAACTTGGCGTAGGGCGCCAGCTTGTAGTAAACGCCGCTGTTTGTGCTGGAGAAGGCGTCGACGCCTAGCCACCGATGAATGGGCTGTCTCGAACTCCCGAATCGAGAGGCAGGGCATCTGCCGAGGTCAGGAGGATCGGCACAGGAATCTTAAAGATCATTTAGGCTGCTTCACTTTTTCTGCTCATTTTGGTGGAATCATCCTAAGTGTAAAGAGTGAATTCGCGTTTCACTCCTTCATTTTTCCATGCGAACTAGCGATTCACAGGTGTGAAACATTCAGGATGAATGGAAGTGAAGCAGTGTGAATAAGCCTTTCTTTAGAAGAATAAGTGTACATTCTCATCAGGGCCGTATCTAAGGAGGGTTTAGGGGTTCAACCCCCGCCGCATAAATTTTGGTATCAATTTTTATTCTTATTTTTCCCTTCAAAATTCTGAAATTTACAAGAAGCTTTTGGAATTGGCTCATTATAGGAATTTACATCCATGTCATTTTTATTGTTTATATTTCCACACCTATCGATTTATAGAAAGTTGGAGGAAGTAGTTAAATCGAATGAAAAAAAAACAACTCTTCCACAAACTGTAAGTCACAACGCCGATGTTGGTTTCACTTTTCCTTCATAAGGATCAGCTCAGCTCTGCTTTTATTTAATAATTCGAGTATTCTCTTCCTTTTGTAATCCAATATTATGTACGAGCATAAAAAATATTAAAACTATTTTAGAAGACTTGATTTTCCAAAGTTTTCAAGGTTAAATTCTAGATTTTCTTTAGACAGATGTATTCCATTAAAAATTTATGTTTAACAATTCTTTCCCATTATATTAAAAAAGCTATAATTTTTTTAAAAATTAAATAAAGGACTCATAAATCTTCGATTAACTGCGTCACAACACAAGCAAACACACCGATTAAGCAGCAGTTTTATTAAACACAAATTCTGATTCTGGTCTAGACAAGGAGAGATTATTCAAAGTGTCCAGAAATGTGTTTAAAGGTGCAAAATGCATTCATCAAGAACCGCCGTCAGTGCCTTATGATTTGTATTGTTTGTTTCCAGTCAAGCATTTCATTACTGTAAAACGAGTTTTTCCTTCATAGAAGACAGTATGCAGTAAAACTCACACTAAAAGCCGGCCGGCATAAGCAAGTTGGTCCAGTCTTGCGCTGTAAGACTTCATTGCGATCTTTTCAAACAAAAAGCTATTGAATCAAAACTTTGACTATACGACGTTCAATTAACCGACTGATCGGATTACCCGACCATCCCTGGGCGCTCCGTGCCGTACTCCGTGCTTATGTTCTGTTCATGAAGAGATTTTACAAAACAGGTTTGATTAAGAACTAATGCAACCAAAAACATATTATCTTTTTAAATAACTATTGTCTAAAATTTTATTTTTCGATCCTTTTATTAGAAATGTATTTTTTGAATTAATTTCGTAATTTTACGTTAGTTCTAAGCAATATAAATTACTTGTTCCATTCTTCTGTGACAGCCAGACTTTTTTTTGTCGTTTTTACCACCCCCTGGTCCCAAAAGTGTTACTTAATCAAAGTTTATTATATTTCAATTCAGTTTTATAATTTTTGACCACGCATATTCACTTTTAAATATATGGAATTGTCGGAAAACATTAATTAATCGATATCGTAAGTATAATAATTTTCTCAACGATTTTCTAACGTTAATGGTTTTTTGCTTGATTTTACAAAACATTCTTTTTCCATAAACAAAACGCACCCTTTTTCAAAATTGAAATCAAAGTTTCCCCCAATATTAGTATACTCCATATTTCCTTAAATAAAAAAAATATTTTTAAATTTTAACGACTCCAATTTTTCAGGGTTAGTTAAAACGGTTACCCCTTTCTCAGCCCAAATAGTTTTATAGGATTGATGAAAATTTTTAAAGGCTAGGTTTGAAAGGGTTAGAATTATTCTAGATATTACATGTAAATCCCCATGAAAAACTTCAAAACCAAAAGTTGAAACAAGCGTCAAACGAGTAGCGTATAGTTCTTTGAAACTATTCCTACACTAGCGGAAATAAAAATCCCAACACCAAGAAGGAAAGGAGATATCAAAGTCAAATTTTTTTCTATGATTGCACATAGTATTAATGTGAATTGATTAAAAAATCAGCCTTCCCGGATGTTAGGGGGCCGAGAAAATTGGCGAGGACTGTTGTCTCCATAGGTGTCCATTACCGCCGTCACACGTCCTGGTATTGAGTGACAGGGGCTCTAAATGACTTTTGAGGGATTGGAGAACCATGTTGCCTCTTTAGGTAGTCTAAATTCATATGGTGCACCAGCGGACGTTGCATACCGGGCTAGGTGATTTCTCCCTATTGACCGGACTTGTTTTGTGGGCGTTGGTTCTAGAGAACGGGAAAGACGGGGTAAAAATGCAACCTAGGGGGTTAAGAAGAAAGCTTGGACATTGCATACAACATGTGGTTGTGCATGTTTCTCTTGAAATTTGTCCCCAGGACAGGTCTGAAGGTAAGGACGGTCTACCGGCTGCAAAATCTGAATGACGCAGCTCTGGTTGGAAAAAGTACTGGTGAATCATTCTCAGGAGTTGCAGAAATGGAATCCAATGCATCCCCACTCCGTTACCCTGCATCACCACTCCGTGGAACGATTAGAAAATCATCAGCTGAGTGCGCTCTCTCCATTGTGTCTTCAAACTCATACCCAAAGGTGGTGGTGCTCCAAACCGAATCAGGATTCTCTCATAAACACAACGTCATGAAATTGGGATTTTCATTTCCTTATTTCGTGCACTATTGGAAACAGAAAGGCCCATTTTCAGCCCATTGTTTATAGCCAAAGCTGTAAGAAGCCATGCGGACCGAACGGACAATCCGCAGTACTGCAAACGACATCCATCGCACTACCGCTTGTCCTCAGTATGATCTACCGGTACTTGGGCCAACCAGAGCTGCTTCATTAAGGTTTTTTAGCCGGTTGTCCGTCCTTACCTTCAGACCTGTCCTGGGGACAAATTTCAAGAGAAAAATGCACAAACACATGTTTTGTGCAATGTCCAAGCTTTCTTCTTAACCCCCTATGTTGCATTTTTACCCTGGCCTATCCGTTCGTAAAAACTAACGCTCACAAAACATGTCCGAAGAAAGAGGAGAAATCACCTAGCCCGGTATGCAACGTCCGCTGGTGCACCATATGAATTTGGACTACCTGAGGAGGCAACATGGTCCTCCAATCCCTCAAAAGTCATTTAGAGCCCCTGTCACTCAATATCATGACGTGTGACGTAGGTAATGGACACCTATGGAGACAACACTCCTCCCTGTTTTTCTCGGCCCCCTAATATCCAGGAAGGCTGATTTTTTAAGCAATTCACATTGATACTATGTGCAATCATAGAAATAAATTTGACTTTGATATCTCCTTTCCTTCTTGGTGTTGGGATTTTTATTTCCGCTAGTGTATTTAAAAAAACCGTAAAAATAGCCAATCTTAACGTTGTAGGAGCAAGTGGTCGGTGAGCTACAGATACGACACTCCTGAAGTAACTCCCCAGTAGAGTCCCCACTTCCAATACTACAGCACGGAGGCAGAGTGGCGATACTCAATTCCGACAAAAGGTGTCAATTCTACGCCAATATACATCTTTCACACCTCTTAATATCACCTTTAAAAGAGCGTTTCACGCTCCCATTGACTCCCATGATATTGAGCATAACACCATGTCTCTCCATTAAGGCAAGAGCCCAGCAGGGAGTTGAAACGGTGGCGACAAAGCATTGTTGCTCCAAGAAAACTCTCCGCTCAGACCACAATGTGTGCGGGCAAGCGAGTTGTAAAGAACTTCCTGTAGCAGGACTAGCACCGAGCGTTTCAGCTGCGATATTCTGACACTTTTAATCGGAGGGTTAACAAGGCTATTTACCCCCGCAAGTGGGATTTGAGAAATGATTCCATTTTTTTGTCGCTTGTTCAGTTTCCGAGCCCGGTTCTGGGGTGTTTATTCGACAGATTGAAAAATGATTTTGTATTTTTTGTTTAAGTGCGAATTTTCGACATAAAATTGTTATTTTTTATAATTAGTTCAAATATTTTTACTTCCTTTCAACGGGGAATGATTGTAAAGTTTATAACGAAAAAATATTTTATCTTGCAATAAAGAACACACACTTAAAATTTTTGAGGGATAGTGATATCATGTAGGGTTACTTGGGGTAAGTGGGTCACCCCCTTAAAACTGTAATATGTACAGGAAATTTCACACTTACTCGCATTGATTATGTTACACACCGATGAGTCTTGTCACACCTATGAGTTTTGCATATATTTGAGATTTGTTTAATTTATTTTTAAGATTATAGATCTAATTTAAAATAGATTCCCAGAATGGATTTTTTGGAGAGTTCAAGGCGTATTTTTAAAAGAAGTATTTCCAGGTAAGTTTTCATTACAATTTAATGTTTATTGAACTGTTTTGCAGAGTTTGACCTAAAATACATACGACAATTTGAAATTTTTCAAAATTTTTAATTTTGAAGTGTTTAACAGGGGGTTCCACTTACCTCATAGTTTTAGTATGGTTGGGGTAAGTGGGACCCCTCTTTATATAGTAAGTGAGACTCCTTATTCTGATATGAGTGGTTCTAGAGGGTCCCTTATGATATAGGAACCATTACTGAAGACATAGGCGGATTTCAGGGGGTTATAGGGACAATTTCCCCCAATAATTTCAGAAAATTTCGATTTATAGTAGCAAGACCTTTTACTCACCACTTCAAAATTTATTAAAATTTATAAATAGCTAGATCGACATTTTATACCAAATTTGCGTTTTAATTTAAGTTATGGTGAGTAAAGTGAAATATCTCATCAATAGTGTTCATTCTCATTTAGCGTGTCCGATTTCTTTTTCATCTTACAATGTGTATTAATGTGCCAAAATAAATCTTAATCAACTTTATTATGTTTTTTCAACACTATTTTATATGCTAAAGTAAAACTTATCCCTTTGGCCTTTCAAAACATTCTTTAAAATACTTATTTTGCTTTTCATTCTATTCTTACCTTGTCATATTGATTTTGATGTGAGTATATTACTCACTCATGGATACAGTTACAAAAATATTTTATATTGAAATTTACTGTACTTTATCAAGTAGCACCCACTTAGTTCCTTTTAAGTTTTGCTTGCTTTAAATATAAATAAAGAGGGGGTGACCCACTTACCCCATCTCTTGGGGTAAGTGGGTCACCAATCTCATTTTTGATAAAAAGACCAGTTAAGAAAAATGTAAAGCTTTATTTTAGAAACTACTGATAAATTTTTGTTTATCGATAGACTCTTTAACGAAATTAGTCAACAAGTACAAAATAAACACTTTCAAATTTTTTCTATAAAGCACCAAAAATGTACTAGGCCAAAAAGGGGTCCCAATTACCCCAAATGACCCTATTGTAAACATGGAAGTAAAAGTTAAGTTTGTTGAAATTCTCATAATTGTATCGTGCGGTATTCCTGTGTGATTGTTTTATTTAATTTTTAAAATATATTAAAAATAAATAACATAAATAGTAGAACGAATGGAAAATGCTGCCTCTGGATAATCGAGGAAGTGCGGGACACCGATGGTTATAAAAGCTGTTCAATTTTATGCAAAACAAAAAGAAATAATATAAACTTTTATTTTAACTAATATTTTAATAACCCATAGATTTTATAGTAAACCTTTTAAGATTAGACTTGTATAAATTAATATTAGTTGGAATAAAGAAAATGGATTTATTTAAAAACTTTTAATTTATGCCTAAAAAGAACAAAAATTCTGTAAAAAGTGTTTAATATTTAAGTATATATATATACACTTGTTCTAAAATATTTTAGATAATTCTATCCTCAAAATCTAGAGATTTCAATCAAGTTGGACTTAACTCCAATTACCTTTTCTAAAACAACTGGTGCAGTAATTTATAAAAATAACTACTAGTGCCGATCAGTTTGATATTTTATTTTTCAGAATACAGAAATACCTGAAACACCTAAAGCTATAAATTGAAACTCTTGAAATTAAAAAAAAATACTTTAAACTCCCCACGACTTATTTTACATGTTCTTGGAAAGAGAAAAAAACAACTCCCATGTTGCAAAAATAAGAAAATTAATAGTTTTAAAGTTGATTATGAATTGGAAAAATATACTTTTAAAATACTCTCTCACACAGCTTTTCTAATACTTTTTAAACCCAATAAGATCACAACTGTGGATGAAAGGGCACACCAGCGTAGCCAGAGGGGAAATCCCCCCTCGTGAAAGTCAGAAATTTACCTTTTTGGACCACAGAAAAGGAAAAAATTAATCCCATATGATATGGGAGGGGATATAATTATTAAGGGGGATAATTTTGGGAGATTATGATACCCTCCCGAAATTCCAATAACCCACTCGAAATTTTTTTCTGGGTACGCCATCTGAGAGGGCGATTATATTCCTATTATCATCTCATTTAACCCCTCAAAAAGTGAGGGCCTACTTCTTTCACACTTCCTTTTCAGTTACGAATTGTTAAACTTTTCGAATAGAGGTTCCAACCACCCATTAATAGGGGGTTGTCCATCGAAAACCTTCGGGAAACTTAAAATAAAAAGCAATTAAAAAATATTATACTGATGACTTTTAAGAACTGGATTTGCTGAAGGTGGGGAACTGTAATATCACTCTTCCTTTATTCATCTTTCTAAACGGGAAATCACGTCTAAAGAAGATCACCTCTCCAACCGTTAAATCTTTCTAAACGGGAGATCACGTCTAAAGAAGATCACCTCTCCCCAACCTTTAAATCTTTCTAAACGGGAGATCACGTCTAAAGAAGATCACCTCTCCAACCGTTAAATCTTTCTAAACGGGAGATCACGTCTAAAGAAGATCACCTCTCCAACCGTTAAATCTTTCTAAACGGGAGATCACGTCTAAAGAAGATCACCTCTCCAACCGTTAAATCTTTCTAAACGGGAGATCACATCTAAAGAAGATCACCTCTCCAACCTTTAAATCTTTCTAAACGGGAGATCACGTCTAAAGAAGATCACCTCTCCAACCGTTAAATCTTTCTAAACGGGAAATCACGTCTAAAGAAGATCACCTCTCCAACCGTTAAATCTTTCTAAACGGGAGATCACGTCTAAAGAAGATCACCTCTCCAACCGTTAAATCTTTCTAAACGGGAGATCACGTCTAAAGAAGATCACCTCTCCAACCGTCAAATCTTTCTAAACGGGAGATCACGTCTAAAGAAGATCACCTCTCCAACCTTTAAATCTTTCTAAACGGGAGATCACGTCTAAAGAAGATCACCTCTCCAACCGTCAAATCTTTCTAAACGGGAGATCACGTCTAAAGAAGATCACCTATCCAACCTTTAAATCTTTCTAAACGGGAGATCACGTCTAAAGAAGATCACCTCTCCAACCGTTAAATCTTTCTAAACGGGAGATCACGTCTAAAGAAGATCACCTCTCCAACCTTTAAATCTTTCTAAACGGGAGATCACGTCTAAAGAAGATCACCTCTCCAACCGTTAAATCTTTCTAAACGGGAGATCACGTCTAAAGAAGATCACCTCTCCAACCGTTAAATCTTTCTAAACGGGAGATCACGTCTAAAGAAGATCACCCCTCCAACCGTTAAATCTTTCTAAACGGGAGATCACGTCTAAAGAAGATCACCTCTCCAACCGTTAAATCTGTCTAAACGGGAGATCACGTCTAAAGAAGATCACCTCTCCAACCTTTAAATCTTTCTAAACGGGAGATCACGTCTAAAGAAGATCACCTCTCCAACCGTTAAATCTGTCTAAACGGGAGATCACGTCTAAAGAAGATCACCTCTCCAACCGTTAAATCTGTCTAAACGGGAGATCACGTCTAAAGAAGATCACCTCTCCAACCGTTAAATCTGTCTAAACGGGAGATCACGTCTAAAGAAGATCACCTCTCCAACCGTTAAATCTGTCTAAACGGGAGATCACGTCTAAAGAAGATCACCTCTCCAACCGTTAAATCTGGGAAAACTCAAAATTATTCTTTCTCGGCTGATTTAAATGTAAAAAAGAACAGCAAAAAGGCAATAAGGGAAGTTAAGTTATTTTTAAAACATATTTCTAGCAAAGAACGGTTTTTGCACGGTTTTATTTGTTACCTGATAACAGAAACCTTCTACTATATCTAAACCAAAAGAAAAATAGAGGGGCTAAATTAAATGTTCTCCTAAAAAACTGAAGGGACAAGAAACTAGGACGAACCTAATACAAGACAAATTAAGGTATACTACGAGCAATTAACTCCTCAAAAGATTCTCCCAAGCATTAGATCCTAGCATTATTTTTTCTCGGAGATCAATTCCTCGGCGGCGCAATGCTTTTTAAACAGCCTCTTTATGGTTAAGTTTCGATAAGCGGCGTTAGTGGCACAATAGCCGGCGAGTAATGGTCAATCACGGCCCACAATCCCGAGGTTATAAAAGCGGGCAGAGCAGCAGATAAATGAATTCTGCCCAATTAAGCAATCTGGCGGAATTAAAGGCGCGCCGGCCGGAAACTGCCGGCCACGATAAAAGTGCGCCGACAAATGGTCAGCCCGGGGGTGGCATTATCGAAGGCAGGAAGCGATTCCGGGCGCTCCGCCCGTCATTAAGTGGCCAGTATCGGGGCGGCCGCTGTCCGCCGCGGGTCAAGAGTGTCGTTGGCCCTCCTCCAAGAGGTCGTAGTCCAGCAGTTTGCTGACGCCCGGGGCCACTGAGGCCCTAATCTGCCAGGAAGCAGGGCTTATCCGCCGCCGCGACGAATGGGAGACCATGAACATTGATTTTTACGGCGCTCAGCCTTTTTTTGGGCGCTAACTATCTCCAGAAAAGTTTGGATGGCCCAGAGCGAGGCTTTTAAAATTGCAGAAAAAGCCGCCTGGCTTCTAATCAATAGGATATGACCACAGCCGCCGCGGGATTAAATTGCCCTTGTCCACTTCGGCTTTCACGCCTTCCGATGGAATATTCAGGGCGGTGGAAAAAGTTTCATTCGGATTTGAGCAGAATCTAACACAGAGTTGATGGCTTTAGGAAAAACGTATTTTTATGTATCGGAAACTTAGGGTTCCGAGTTTTTAAAGTGCTGAATAGAATGGTATGATAAAATGTTAGAAGAGTACGTTGAAGTACGTATGAAATATATCTTATAGTGTTTGAAGAAGCATATGTACTGTATATCTTATTAATACATAAATGCTCTACAATACATGTTCAATATAAATTATTATAGAACCTCGATTATCTGATACTTTTAATTGGAACATCATTAACCGACACAATTTTCTTAAAGATTTGAAAAATAAAACAATATATGTATCATTATATTATTCTGTTAAAACTATTATAAAACTTTTACATTTTAATTTCTGCCTTTGTTTTACTATCCCTTAAAAGATTTAGTCATATATTTAAATAAAATTAAAATCATCATAAATAATAGTATTTGTGTCATACACAATAAAATATTGTCCATCCTTGTTTTTGATTTTTTCGATTATATAGACTAAAATTATACCCTATACCAGTCATAGGCGTAGCCAAGGGGGGGCAGGGAGGGGCAGCTGTCCCCCCTAAGTCCCGAGTAATTAACTGTTACTTTACTGTTAGTGATGTTAAAACCAAGTATTTTAAGATCAAATTTTCTAAATTTTTCTGGGGGAGGGACCCCAGGCCTCCCTTTAGTATTTAAACCTTTATTATTTGAACTTTTTTGTAATAAGTTCATTAAAATCAAAATTCTACCTAAAAATGTGTCCAAATTTCGGTTTACGTGTACCAAAAAACAATTTAAAACCATGTTCTTTGGGGCATATTTCCAAAAATTTCTGGGGAGGACCCCCAGACCCCCTGTTGAAACTTGACGGGTCTCTCTCACGGGGCTTTAAAATTGATCTCTACAAACATAAAAAAGTCTACCCTTCTTGCCCCCCCCTAAGTTGAACCCTGGCTACGCCCATGATACCAGTGGTCCCCAACCTTTTTATATACCACCACGGACCGGTCAACGTTTGATAATTTTACCACGGCCCGCTGGGGGGCAGTGATTGTTTACATTCTAGATTATTTTGATTAATAATTTTAACTTTTTGTACTTAAACATGCTTTCAAAATCAAATACAGTTACTCCAAAAAATTAATATAAAGCGATTTATAATTCATTTCATTCATTAATTTGGAGTCATTATAATTCATTTATATTAATTTTCAATGAAATGGTCGGCCCGCGGACCGGTACCATTTGATCCACGGACCGGCACCGGTACGCGGACCGGGGGTTGGAGACCACTGCCCTACACCCCTTCCAAAATACAACTATCCTCTCCCGAAATTTTTTTCTGGCTACGCCACTGTTAGAGTTACTCCTGTAATTGAAGTACCAAATATCCTGTCTTACGTATTTGTTTAAAATTAGAATATCTTATCCTTAAAATAGTTATGTTTTAGGGCCTTCATATCGAATAAACATTTCATAAAATTATTTTGTAAAGAAAGTTATCCAATATATATGTTACGGGCAAAGTGATTAATTGGGCATTATTAATAATGCCCGGGAAATGTGATAAACTCAACGAAATTTATGAATGAAATTTATCACTTTGCCCACTTCCACTCTGGGCATTATTAATAATGCCCATTTGCCCAATTAATCACTTTGCCCGTAACATATATAAGTTAGGATAATTACCCTAAACGTACTGCTTTCACCCCATTTAATTGCATAACTCAATAGTTTTAATAAAGTGGTTTATATTAAAGGTTGTTTAACTCGATAACTTCAGTCATTCAATAAAGTTATGCGTATTTCATGGGTATCATGACGTTACCCCTCTCTTAATTGCATTTCTCAATATCGTTATTCAACCATCCGTTTAAACGCCATAAAGTCAATTGCTAAAAGGAGTGAAAACGAGAATTAATTAGAGCATTTTGCTTATCTAAAATTTTACCCAACAACATCCAATACAGCCTTCATTGGGTGGGTAGATCATGCTTAAAAACTTGATCAGGTTCGAGTTTTTTCTCCTAGCCCAACAGGGTTAGATCCTCCAACAAAAAGTTTGTGGATCCCACCGCGATAGCCTCCGAAAAGCAATCAATTAATTCCCATTGTTTTTGCTTCATAAAGGGCCCGTTGTTTGGGAAGCAAAGGGCCTGTGAAACAATGGGAAGCAAACCGAGTTCCTCCGGAAAGGGGAGGAAAAAGGGGAAGCTGCAGATGCTGCTCAAAAACGTCTCCGAAAGGTTGACGAACAAATGGGAAGTCTATTCAGCAAGGTTAGAAAATGGGGAGCTTCTTGGGACATGGAGAGCTTTTTTTGTTTTGTTCGGCTATCCGGAATGCCGAAAAAAGCCTGCCAAAAAAGTGTGGGGTACGGAAAAAATATTGATTAGCGACAGTTTTTTTGGGGGGGAATATCTATTTTTTAGCGTAACCCTCGAACACTATTAGTTCATAAAGATGATAGATTGTGTCAATCCAAGTTTTAATTCGTGCAAAATTGCTTTAAATAGAAGAGTGACTAAATCTTGAGAAATACGCTACAAATATAAAGAGGGGCGTTTTGAAAGACACCTATAAATCTTATGGAATTTCTATATTTTTTAAAATTGAAATGGTATTTCATTATATCAAAAATATAGAACTTAATATTAGTACAGTGACGAAGCGTTCCTGGAAGAACTGCTTTCTCACTATTATACGTGATCTAGACAGACCGGACATTAGGTTGACAGATATATTTTTGAAAACTTTATGTTTGATAATTTTACATGATCCTTAACGTTTATAGTCCGTGTAAATAAAATTGGAGGATCATCACCTTGGCAACGCAATAGAAATGCAATGGGTAATTACTAGTAGTGAGCCACCAATTTTATTTACATAGACCAGTGGTGCCCAAACTTTTTTTTCACGAGGGCCAATTTGCTGATGAAAATTTATCTCGCGGGCCACATAAAAAACACTTTAAGGATATTTCTAAACATAAAGAAAAGTTACCCGTTTTCAATGAGAAGTTTGCATCTGTTTGGAGGATACTAGTTCTTGTAAATTCGGCTCCAAATTTGTAACGCATCCTTAAAACTGAATTAAGAGGATTATCTGTAAGTCGAGATCGAACACTAGTTTTTGTTCTTTTCATAACAGATAATGTGTGTTCTCAAACACACAGTTTGTTCAGTCTCCTTACATACATACGGTTTATTTTCACGCTTAATGAAGAAATATGAATTTATCCACTTTTCTTGAAAGTTTCGGCATTCCGAGTGAATCTTCAACTTTTTACGATCGGACATCTTTTCGAAGTTTGATTCTAAAACGATCCTTATAAACTGAATTCAAATGGCTAACTGATACTGAAAAATATTTTCCAATGGCCCCCCCCAATGCCAAATTCCCCGTATCTACAAAAACCAAAACAGAGAAGTAAAGAAAAAAATTTTTACTGGATGTTGAAGAATTCCTTTTTTATATAATCTTTTTTTAGATTGAAGTGCCATAATGTCTCGTACGATTTCGTGGTTTTCTTGGAAGATTTCTGAAAGTGGTTTTTGTTTTTTAAGATTTATAACGAGTCCGCGGGCCACATGAATCAGCCTCGCGGGCCACATTTGGCCCGCGGGCCGTAAGTTGGGCAACACTGACATAGACTATAAAGTGATATTATTTGGGTCCCGATATTTCAAAACTTTTCACTTTTTCGGTAATAATCCACCGTATTTGAGGCGCTTGCTATCAAAAGCAGCTCATTCCATATTTTTCTGAAATCCACTTTTTTTTTGCATATTTTGAAAGTTTAGAGGGTCTTTCATAACCTGACGAAGGGATATAGCTCAAATCCAGCTCATTCCAACCCAAAATTAGATGAAAAGGTGAACACTAGAACACTGTGATCTCAACTGTGAAATTTCGGATCATTTGAAAAAGTTAAGTGGGTGTCATTTATTTAACACTCGTAAAGATACAAATATTAACTGGTAAACTGGAAAAAACCAATTTCACACAACTTAATTGAACAAAAAAAACTGA
Organism: Tetragnatha versicolor; assembly: GCA_024610705.1. Taxonomy (NCBI): domain Eukaryota; kingdom Metazoa; phylum Arthropoda; class Arachnida; order Araneae; family Tetragnathidae; genus Tetragnatha; species Tetragnatha versicolor. The sequence continues at coordinate 8,279,555 of JANDEH010000010.1, forward strand.
AAAAAGCATGAAAAATCGTGTTTTTGCATCAAAATCAGCTCATTCCAACCTAATTAGTGTAATTACGCCCAAGGTAATGCACCTGGAATGAAAATGAAAAACAAATCAAATTCTAGGCGGTTATACCTACAATTAAAAATAAAAAAAAATTAACTTTAGAACTGTGGACGTGAGAAGTTTTTTGTCTCTCCTGTAAAATTTCCAAAAATGGAATGAGCTGGTTTTGATAGCAAACGCCTCATTTCTCTAATGCGCGCCTTACCATGTGTTCAATTTACGCGTTACGTACAATCATTACGACACAATGGGTCAATTGGTCAACAAAAAGGGTTACGACAAAGGTTTGGCATAGTATATCACTAGTATATAGTTCAAAAGCCTTATTAAGCATTTTTTAAAACATTACTTAAAAGAGCAATCTAATGTTTTAAAAGATAAATTTGTTAAGAGAGGTATAGAAACATTGTTCCATTGATGTTACGTATTTGAAATTTCAATAGTTTAATCATTAGTTTAATGCAGAGCGATTGAAAGCATTAAATTGAAAAACTGTTCACTTCATTAAAATCCGTGATTAGTCACGAATTCTTCTAACTCATCTAAAAGAAAGTTCGGATAACTTTTCGGAAGTTTCCACTCTAAATTTAATAAAAAAGCTAACACATCTGATGTTTGGTTCAGATAAGTTTCAAACCAAGCGATCAAAACTTCACCCCTTTATTTTCTTCGCTCCGTATTATGAACAGACCTTCGCGTTCGGTAGACATGCTACAGGTGTGTTGTAAAGTAATCCAATAATATTTCTACTTGCCGATGTCATTATTATTGATCACTCGAATAGTTCTTTGAATAGATATACTACACGAGACTTTTCATTATTTTATTCTCAAAGCCGCCTACACCCGAATCCCCTGTATACTGTCCCATTTACACGTATAAGAAGAGTGATCGGGACATGATCCCTCAAACCGCGCGCGCGCTATGACAAGAGCAGTAGGGGGTTTATTTGTGAGTGGGTATATGAATACTGACTTAGCCTTAGAAGTGCGCGTATGAGAGGATAGCTCGTGTGAGGTCTTTGTTTCCTCTTTGCCGTCAAACAAATTTGTTGCTTTCAATATATCCTTTGATCCTTCTCAAAGCGAACAACTGTAGTGATATGCGATACACAAATATCGAACCTTATAATAGGAGGAATTTCGGTCTGTGGTAGGACCTCTGTAATCTTTATTTACCGCCACCACGTATAACCACTCCGCATATGGGCATCGGGTTTATTATGTGGAACTAAGAGAAATAGATCAAGGGAAAGCCGAAGTTTTGACAGTAGTACCTTTATGATTTATGCTTTAAAAATCAGCTCTTTTAAAGATTTATGATACTATTATTACCTGTTGTGTTCCTGTCTCATCTAGAGGAAAAGGTGCGAATACGGGCACTCCTCTCCAACTGGCTGTATTGGTGGTGCTGAAGACTGGGGCAATGGGTTCTAGATCTATACATTCTGTTGACATAAAATATAGCAGAGAACAGTTGTGATCATTATTTTGAACTGTGTGAATGCAGAGGAGGGTTTGCGCAAGTTTATGCTAGTGGACTATGGACATCTGCCTGTCCTTCGAGTATTCTGATCACATCACACTTTACTATGCGAATTGATGAGGCTGCTGTAACATTGCTATGCTCCCCAGGAACTTAAAATGTAGTTTCCCTATTCAGCACATCTCCTGTCCCCAACATTAAGAAAAGAACTTTCACTCGTGGACTCAAAAACACAAGGTCCAGCCTCATCCTTGACCACCATTAAGTTCTCTTAAGAAGGCTTTAAAAGAGGAGATGGTTAAGTTAAATGTCTTATAATTAAAATGTGCGAACAGTTAGATTGTCCGATGACTGAAATATCCAGTTATGACTGTGATTATTGCAAATTTTGTATTGTTTTATCCAATTTTTAAACATTTTGAACTCTTTTTGTAGTAATATGATCCAGTATCTGCATCTCATTTTTTCAAGATCCTCTTTAGAAGTTTTTTTATAAATCGTCCTTTTCAATCCAAAATGCCTGATATTAATCATTGCTTTGCCTCTTATCATCAGTAAACTTTTCATAGTTAATAAAAAAAAGTCGAAAATCCAAAGACGAAAAACAAAAATACAGTCAACTCACCAAATAGCCAAGTCAAAGAACAAATGTAATCCCTTCTTTGACTTGGCTATTTGGTGAGTTGACTGTATTTTTGTGGTGGTCTTATTAGTTTCTAGTTCCTTTTGTTGTAGTTTCGTTTCTTTGGGGTCTTCGGGTCACTGCAGTTTTGAACTTCGGTTTATCTGCAACACAAAAGGCCTCGGTCAGCTCGGCTGGGGGTGTTGACCCCTGAAGAAGTCCTCAGTCGGGTTGACCATCAAAAATTTAAAAATCTAAATTCTGAAATTTTAATTGAATCTAATTTTTAATTTTTGTTTATATCTTTGTACTTTTCTCACTTATTTGGAAGTTGCTGCTTTGCACACATCCTGCTTGAAGATATTTATTTCATATTTATTTCTTATTTACTTCTATAATTTTGGATTTTAGGTGCTCTTTGTTTGTGCAAATAAGTTTGATTGATTTTAATGGATTGATAATGATTAATAAATTATAATATTTCTTCACAAAATCAAAAAGAGTTAAAGAAAGAAGAATCATTGCTCATTAGTAGTATAATTATTATGAATAATAATGAGCATTATAAAATGCTTTGATCGTATTGCACATAAAATTAAAAACTTAGAAGTTATATTTTATTTGATAATTGCTTTTTAGTAAAAATACTTTGCTTACTAACTAAAACGGTTTAAAATATACTGACCAAAATTATATAACAGTTAATAGACATTTAACATAAAACCTTTGTCAAACACCTGTCTCGCAGGGGCGAGAACAGCTTTCTAATTTCTCCCTCAAAATCCCCTCCTCCCCACTTCCCATTAAAAAAATTACGACCCAAGACATTAATTGAAATTTCTTTCAAACAGATCGTTTTTAAAAGCCTTGTTATCAAAAAACGTGAAGGAAAAAGTGCAATTAAGGGGCCTTCTGTAACAGCGTCTTAACGACCGCCTCCTCCTTAATTTGACTTTTCTGGCGGGAAGTTTGTTCTGATGAATTTCGGCTCTTTAGATGCTAAAGAACAATTTAAAATATCTTGAACATTAATTAGCAGGTGATTAAGAGTTCATTCTATCTGTTCGGTTTTTATCAGCATTGTGTTGTAATTACCTTAATAGGCAAACGGTAAGGATATAAAATTTTATTTTAACTTGTTTTTACCTTTTTTGTCAATCTATTTTAGTATTTATTGAAGAAATGTAAAACTCAGTAATTATATGTTATTCTTTAACATGAGATAATTAAAAAGATACTTATAAGACCTTTTTGGAAGGGAATAAATTTCCCTTCCAAATAAATTTAATTCTAATGGAATTTACCACAAACTTTTAGAACACTGCTACCTTTTAACACACGACTGTCTTCCAACCCTAGCTAAATTTTTTTCTTGACGAATAATTTGATGATTATGGTAATTCGTACACTGTAAAATTTGCACAAAAAAACCTGTCAGCCAGGACGCTCAGTCTATTTCCATTTATTTCACAGGGATCTTCGGCGATTTTGTTTCCAGATTTTCCATTTTTAATAGTGTATATCTGTCAATATCACTTTTTCTTTTCAGAATTTTAACCGTTTTTAACAGTCTAATTTTAGGAATAACAGATAAAAGAATTTCCTTGCCTCTTTAAATAACTAAGTACTCGTACATTTACATTGGACGGTTATTATTATCGGATTATGCTTATCGGTCTATTTAGGAAAAACCTATAGAGCAGTATATCAGTTTTCGTAGCCAGACTTGGTTAATTATTTTACTGGTGAGTTTGAGCATTAAAATCAACTGTTTGGGAAATACCCCAACTACATTTTAAATAAAATAAAACAGAAAAAACCCAGTTTTTTTCTTAGAAACGGGTGTTTTTCTGTAAAAAATGGGTAATTTCTGGAAGATTTACAGGTATTTTGCAGTGCAATAATCAATTGGGTTTAATTTTTTCCAATTATACAGTTCATAGATTTTTGTTACAACGTATTCCCAATTTATCTACTCTATGTTAGTACTTACTTATAAAGTAAGTAACATTTTGTAATATTCAAATGAAGACAGTATAACAAAACTAAATTTTATAACGCAGGTTCTTAAAATTATATTTCGCCATGCAACATAATTAAGGAAAAAAACTTACAAGAACTAATCGCCGAAACGTCGAGCGAGATTTGAATCCTGAAAGGACCCTGAATGCACACCTTTTATAATGATGCTTTATTAATTTAATCGTTTTTAAATTTTGAAATAGGAACCAACAAAAAATAATAATTGAACCCACCAGTTAAGAAGTTTTGAAAGATTACTCCCCAAAATTAAAAAATCTAGGCATTTCTTTACATTTTTCTCGTTTGATGTAATTTAGCCAAAAAAGCGGGACTTAATGAAAAAGCAGGACGTTGAGGCCAAAAGCAGAACGTCTGGTCACCCTTTCATAATTTGAAAAAAGTATATTTGAACAAAAAACATTTACACCAAAACAGTAAAAAAACAAATAAAGCGCAAAAATTTTATTTGAAAAAAAATAGATAATGTACAAAACAAAAGTAGCATGAGAAGAAATAAAAAAAGAAAATTTTCGTTGTCTTTTCTGTCAGGGGGTGTAAGTGCACCCCTTTGCACCCTGCTGCCGCGCTCCTTGCCCATCTTCTTTTAGCTTACGTGTGTAATGGTTGCCAGTGACGTCACAATGTCATTTGGGATCGTGAAGTTTGTTATAATTATATTGGTTGTTATAAAGGTCGCCTCGTGTAACAAATCTGAAAGAACTCTCAAGCTCCTTCAAGCATCTCAAAGTTTCTCTAAATTGACAGAAAAGAAAAACATATTTTCACAAGTACAGAAATTAACCGGTGGCTACAGTGCTACCAGTTAATTTCCGTTACTTGAAGAAAGAATTTTTTACATATTCAAAGGGTTATTACCATTTCATACTAACTCACGCGTGTTTTGAACTGAATTTGAGCTACACTTTTTCCCTTATAAGGAACTAAAGCAAAGGGGTAAGTAAGTTAAAATATGAAGTGCCGGGCAACACAGGATGTTTACTTTCTACCAAGGCGCCTCTTTTCAAAAGGTCCGGTCACAGGGTGCACCAACAGGGAGTACAATAAAAACCGATTCCTTTTCAATGGAAAGTCAGCAGCTCCCTTCCCGTGATTCGAAGTCGCGTGGACGAATTGATGATCTGCAGGTCAGAGTGGACAATCACAATAGCCGCTACTCAACAAAGAAGTCGACTCCTTGCGGCGCCAAGCTCTATTAGAGATCACTTGAAGCGTGTGTAAGTCCACTGTGGCGAGTCATATGAGGGGGTATTAATGACAGGTGGCAAGTGGTTATAGAGACAGTTTTATTTTTACCTTTTTTGCTAACCTTTTCATTCAAAGAAAATATTTAAAAAGACAAACTGTTAGTCAATTAATAAAAATAATTAATAATCTACCAGAACACAGCGACATCTTTGACAATTAAAAACAATTAAAGTATGATTTTATAAATAATTTACAGATTTGTACTTTGGTATTTGTGTGTTTTTTCCTTCCATGTGAATGGACTTAGATGTGTATGGTGGAAATAAATTCATTTATTTATTCAAGAGAGTTCAAGAATTTTACCATTTAAATTCTGATATAAAACTCTGAATTGTATTGATTGGAGAGGTTGAGATCGTTAAAGAATAAATAGTTGAATCTTTTGGTAAGAAAAATTCCTTTTCTTATGCTCATACTATGAGTTGGGAACATTTCGTAATTTAGAAGGGCTTAAGTAATAATATCCTTTAAAAACCTGTGATATCTGCTTCGCAAGCGTTAGTTCCTCGGATCGAATCCCGGTAGCGAGTATTTTATTTAATGCGGAATTTTATTTTCTCCGGAACTTTCCAGTATTTTAACAGTAAAGTTCCTGGTATTTCACAGATAGCTTACTGGTATTTCTGCGAAAGGTTTCAGTATTTTACAGAAACATTCCTGGTATTTTCCATGAATATAACTTTTAAAAAAATGGGCAACTCAGTTGCCCAGTTTTTTTTAGGAACGTTTCAGAATTTTTTACAGTGTACAATGTTCACAGAAATCTGAATTTTGTTAAAATAAAGTTTAAAAAACACAAATGCACTCACTCTATCAAGTCTCTGAAGCCAAAAACTAGAAAAATATGCATTAATAAAGAAGCCTTAAAAGTAGGATGAAAAATGAAAAAAAAATCCAATAGAAACTCATAATAGATGCTTTTATCCTCTAGAAACAAAAACGTTGCTTGTGGAATTCATTTTTTTATTATTCTAGTTTCACCTAGGAATAAGGGTTAATGTGTGTTTTCATTTCGAACTGACAAAAAAATCAATCAACATGTTAATTACAGTACCCGCCAAAACACAAGAAGAGTTTATGCCTCTAATTCCTTCTTTCGTAAACTGTTTCGAAACAAAACGACAAAAAGAGCCGTAATTATACCCTCATTAAAAGCCGACAGCAAAAAAGGTATTCCGTAATTGGTTTCTCTTCCAATTCAATTGTAAAAAGCCCTGCAGCGGCACAGAAAAATGGCCTGTCATGCCTCTGAAGGGGATCTTTAGCGCTCTTCACAGCGAGATGTGTTAATTAAGAGCACTTAGCGAAAAACCCGACTGATGGTACCGCCCACCGTTCCGCCTCTCGTCATCTATTTGTCGCGGATCCAGCCAATGAGAGGGCCGCGCACGCCCCGTTCGGCTTTCGGCCGCATGCCGGACTCAGTTTCGGTTCTGTCGGTATGAAACGATGCAGCTGAGTTCGGTGGTGATGCAGGATGGGAAGTGTGAAGACATACGGGCCGGGGGACCAGCGAAGTTCTCGGTGGAGTACCTCCTGGGGGACCGAGTGCCCCCGAGGGACCGTTTCTCGGTCGATGGACTTTTGGAGGAGCCCCGACCGGCCCCTTGTTGGCCTCTAGCCTTGCCCTGGCTGCACGCATCGAGAACACTATCGCCCGATAACAGTGAGTAAATGGGTTTAAAAAAGTTTTATTTTTCCTAAAAATCAAGTTTTTTAAAAATTGGATAAATAAGTCAGAGTGCATTTTTAAAACGGAAAAAAGAGGGCAAAATGTTTATGACAGCTTTTGGGGGGCTTGTTTATTTAATCAGAATGTTCTTTTCTAACATTTTCAAAAAAAATAATAAAAAATACATTGATAAAAAGTTTTCCTAGCTGATGCAACTAGAGAAAATAAATCACTCAGTTTTCACAAAGCTTTTTCTACTGATCATATGCACTAAATTTAACGGTCTAATATCAATTCAATTTAAAGGAACATTGATCTACACTACATGCAAAAAAATAAATTTCATTATTGTTATTGATCCAAACAAGTTAAAGTAAATAATGTATAACCCTGATAACATAATATCCTCAGTTCATACTTTTGTGATCCAACAAATTATCTCATAAAAATGTGAAACTACTATTTATTAATTGTTATCTCTTTTGAAAGGCTAGAAGTGAACTTATTTGAAAAAATTACTAGTTGGTTGAAAGTTGAAAGGGACTATTTCAATTTACGCTTCACTAATCAAACTAGCTATAGGATGCTATGATCCGATTGTGTCTTTATTAAGGCTTAATCCATGCATAAACATTACTGATTCACGCTTCAAAGAAAACAATAATTTTAGCACATTAAATAAACACATCTCTACATTGAGATGAATCGACCCCTTTTTAATTTTTCCACTTTTTGAACAATTAGTAAAAACAAGGAAATTTCTGGTTGGATTCTTCACTGTAAAAAAAATTTCGGAACGTTACTTAAAAAACTGGGCAGCTGAGTTGCCTATTTTTTTAAGTAGTAATGTTCCTGGAAAATACCAGTAACGTTTCTGTAAAATACTGAAACGCTTCGCAGAAATACCAGTAACCTATCTGTGAAATATCAGGAAAGTTACTGTAAAATACTGAAATATTTCGCATAAAAACCAGAAAGCCATGTATATCTCAGTTATGTCTTGTTCTTTCATGTTTCTACAAGTATTCAAAATATGGCATATCATGAACCACGGAAGGCACCGATCAACGAAGGTTATACTTAATAATTTTAGAATCATTCTGTTGTTACACCTCATTTAAATAATTTGACTCTTTTAGTGGTGAGCTTGAAAACAAAAACAAACAATGGTTGCCTGTCCGCAAGGGCTCAGAAACGTTTAAGAAATGAAAACCAGAATTTTCCAGGAAAGTGTTAAACTGCTGTAAAAACTCATAAAAAGCAGGAACGTTACTGGAATTTATGCGGAACGTCTAATATTTTTTACAGTGTTATTTTTTAAGTAATTTACTTTGAGGTTTTAGAAATTCGGTCACTTGCCATTCACTTAAACGACTCTGGCCCAACAAACACATCTGTTCAAAAGATACAATCTGGTATTCTTTGTTGAAATCAAAATTTTGACCCAAATCCAACCCAGCCCTAAAAAATTAGTACATACACCAAATTGAAGAAGTGTAAAATTTTGTAAATCGAAGAACCAAAGAATAAATTTTAATATTGCAATGCCTACGATTTTGGATACAAAAATTGTTCATTCATAGATTACCCAATAGACATTTTCTTTTGTTATCTAATTTTCAATTTTAGGTACGGCGATAAGTTAAAAAACATGTCATAAGTATTTTAAACATTGATATTTTAGCCTAGTATTTTTTAAAGATAGAGAAAACAAAAAGTAAACCTTAAAAATGGTGTAAAAATATATACTATTTGAAGTTTAAACTGTACTGAGATGATGCTTTATAAGCTAATACATACGTATTACGTATAATAGTATAATCTTAGTCAATCTTAGCCCATTCGTACCAAAAAGATAAGGCTTTATTATGTGGAAGCCAAAATTGTTTATTAATAATCAGCTTTCCCATTTTGACTGTTAGACCTTGAAAGCAACTTGCTCAAACCATTAATTTGCATCAAGCCAGACATTTTCAAGCCAGAAATTTGTTTTTACTTTTGAGTAGGGATCCATACGGGAAAATGAGGTTGTTTTGTTTTCAGTTAGGTAAACTGAAAAAGTTGCTATTTTTTGCAATAATTTAAAATTTAAAGGAAAGCTGTTGAGATTTACTTTAATGTGAATTAATGTGAACATTAATGTTTAACATTAATGTGAAAAAATGTAATAAACGATTTTGAGTTTTTATACTTAATATAGATGTAAAATACAAGTATTCTCAATTCAATTATCGTCAAATATTTTTGAAGAAAGATAATTTACACCAACAAAACTACTTGTAATCTGTGGTATTTTGTAGTGCTTTACGATGATTGGTTGCATTTTTTACGCCAAATTTTCCGTTTCAATTGCCCTGCAGAATATGTCACGCTGTTTGCGGTTCTTTCTTTGATACATCGAACATTTTGCATTTAATTATAATTGAATCGTCAGTTTGAAGAATTGAATAAGTCCTAAAAATGACAAATTGACTTTTTGTGCTCAAAACAATCTCCAATCTTTGCTCTACACATGGGTGAAAAGAGGGGGAAAATAACTAACCCCTATAGGGAGATATCGTCCCTTGAAGTTGTGAAATCGATGTCCATTCATTGTATTTTTCAAGTTAATTTGGAGTTAAAGTTAATTTGTCTTTCTTTTCCTATTCTTTGAGCTGTAAACTAAGTCAAAATGAAATTTTCTTTTAATTTCAAATTTTTTCAAACTTTTTTTATGCAGGGAATGTTTAACTCCATTCATATTCACTCACTCCATTGATACTGCTCTAAAGACTCAGTTTCACTATAATTTTGAATTTTATTTGTCTTATTCCTTTTATTTCACCCTTTTATGGTGTAAACTAAGGATAAATATAATTTAAATGTGAATTTAAGGTTTTTTTAAAGATTTTTTCATCAGAAAAATTTCATAAGGTTGAAGAAGGGAATAAGTCCATCAACTTATTTTGACTGTAAAATATTTTTGAATATACTTATATTTGTTTCGATGGTTGCTCAGTTTTTTAAATAGAGTTGTGAACTTCCAGTAAAAATTTGGTGATTATACAATGAAAATTCTATTACTTATACAGTTTTTTTCGATTTTCTCAAAACTTGGTTTTTGGACTTATTCCCTTCTTCAAACTGACGATTCAATTGAAATTAAGCCATCTATCTAAAGAATCAGATCCATTCATTGACAAAGGAAGAGCATCAATTCAAAGAATCATATCCCTTTGTTTTGAGCTTAATATAGAGGTAATTTTTATTTCACGATGCTCCAGGCCAAAAGCGTTATACACTGTAAAAAAAAACTGTAGAAAAACAGAAATTTCAATAACAGTGACTTTATGTTTACAGAGATATTCTGTCATGTAACATTCCCACCGCACTTCTATTTATTTTATGTAAAATAACAGCTTTTACCTAGTTTTTTAGCTTATCTGTACTTAAACAGAAACTTACTGCATTGAAAACCAATACAGCTATTGGCAACGTTATACTGAGATTTCTTTGGTTCAGTGGATAGCGTGCGTGCTTAGCATGCGGTAGGTCGCGGGTTCTATTCCCGGATATCAATTAATTAAAATTAAAAAAAACTCTACTAAAATAAGTGCATGCGCACAAGCAGAAAATTACTGAGAGGCAACAGAAAATCTGAAACAGAAATGACAGAAAGTTCCTTTTTACAGCATTTACCTGTAGGTTACAGCTTTTTTCTGTTTACAGTATTTTTCAACCTACAGATTTTTTCTGGCAACTTTTGCTGCCAGAAATTTTCTGTTTTTTTGCAGGATTATTTTTTACAGTGTAGCCTCCAATTTCTTACTGTACTTTAATTTTTTATTGCGACGCCATTAACAGATTGTTATATTTTTAGTTCAAGTCCGTTAAATTCTTTTTTCATCACATTGATGCCAGAGCTGTTTTAATAGTACAATGCGGCTTATAGTGAAGTAGCCATTTTGATCCCCAATAAGCGGAAAGTTGGTTTGCGGAAAGCTTTAAAGTGGGCTAGTAAATCTTCAACAATATTATTTATTCAATGCCTTCCTTTTTTAGGATTTTAAATTCTACCTAATTCATGGATTTTAACAGATACCTTATAAAAGCTAAAATTATTGTTTGTGTATTAATTTTAAATTTCGACTTTATGTAAAGATTGGGAGAAAATACCCCACACAAATTAGTAAACAAGTTTCAATTAATTAATTCAATTAATTCAAGTCTTAATACTCTTATGTCAATTTTGAATTTGTTTTCAATATACCAATTAAAGTCTCTTTTATTAAAGGGTCGTTGGTTTGGTCCATTAACGGAATATTTGTACGGGCATTTTAGTAAAGCTTTAGAATTAGGAATGTTAGAAACAGCATGAAGAATAAAAAGCAAAGTAATAGAATCCACCCCTTCTGACTCCCCTTTATCAATTTAGTTAGCTAAGAAACTACTTGTCATAAATTTAAAAATCCACAGTTAATGAATAAAAACATAACAAACAGTAACAAACATTATTGATAATTTCTTCGCCAAACTCGTTTGACTTTGAAATAAAACAACCTAAACGATGCTGTTATGCATTATTTATTTGATTTATTCATTTAAAATTTTAAATATAATTTTGTGATGGAAAAATACGTCACTAATAATTGCTCATAAAATGTCATATTTTTAACAAAAAGATCCAGTGGCTTCCCATTTTTTCATCCCAGCTTTTATGAAAACAAACTTTGAAAACATGTTTTTAATAATCGATTTTGGTTGTTTATCTTTTTTAAAGACTTAACGATTACTTAATTAATTTATTAAGTAGTATTAATTTAATGTTTAATAAGTATGCAATAAGTTTTAAATTAAAATTTTCATTAATCTTAATTATTAATTCATCTTCAATTACTCTTAATTAATTTTTATTCGATTGAAAACGCAAAATAATCTTTATTTCCTGATTACCTAATTAAAGGTTATTGAATTTTTTTCTTCTACTTCCTTCCTTTTTGTTTTAAACATTGGGTTTTAGGACTTAAATCATGCATACATCAGTCAATCGTCTCAATCTGTTATTAAATATTTGACAACTAGAGGAGAAAAATCCTTAAGCAATACCTGCTCCTTCTGGGATTAGATGGCAGACAGTTTTTCTGTATGAGGCAAAGAATTCAAACTTTTAGACCCATTACCCAGTTAAAGGCTTAGCTACGTTTAGTTATTCAATTTTCAGTTTTTATTCGGTGATTGTGTCCCATCTTAAAATTTATAATTAAAATAAGTATCTACAGTGCGAAAAATGTTCAGTTCAATGGGAAGATTTTTTTAATGATTTAAAAGTATCGTTCAACGATGATTTTCTACAGTGCTAGTCAGAAGTTTGTGCACAACGCAAACAAGATTAAAAATCGTAAGACTATTTTCGATACAGTTTAGATATTTTTATTGCTTTAAATTAAAAAATTTAAAATGTTCCAAACAACATTTGTCTAAAGTTTAAGAACAAAAGTATTTTTCAACGAATTTATAAAACAACAGTTCCTCATAAAACTGTTGTTTGAGTAAATAAGAAGCAGATTTAACATTTTGGCTTGAATACAGAAAATGCTGTCACAGAATTCTCACAGGAAAAGGCGGAACTCCAATCTAAAGCCAATGTCCAAATCACGCTAACTTCTAAAATTGAAATTGCATTTGAAAAGATCAAACCAGCCATATATATGTTTTTTTGTCTCGTGGAGAAGGATATTTATAAAAAAACTTATTCAAAAAATTATCTAATAGACATGCATTAAGAAAGTGGGCTTCGGCACGAAATTGCTTTTAATTTTTAATTAAAAATGGATTTAGGGATAAATGTTACGAAAAACTACTCATTGAAGAGTCGTAGAACACGAATACACTGATTTATTGACATTAATAATATGAGGTGATCGATCACCAAGCTTGAAACCTCTCCGCAAAAACTTTCCAAACAACTCTTGTGAAATGGGTCAAACAACGCTTGTCATTCCGTGACAAATGTCTGAATAATTACATCTGAGTGAATTAAGATTACTCTTATTAATTTAATCACATTTATCATGAACTCCGGGTTGAATCTAGATGTTTTAATGTAGGTAACTTAGGGGTGTGATTTTTGATGGTTTTGGGCGATGTCCATCAATGGGTAGACTAGACATTCTTGACATTTATTGATGGTTATCAATACTCAGAGCAACTCTGAACAAACCTTGACAGTAATTTACTTCTATTTAGAAAACTTTTTTGAGCAAAATGTTTGAAACTTACACAGGACATTGCTTTTATCCATACTTTTAAGGCAACTTTTTAGTGCCCAAGTCAAATAAATTACCTGAATTTGAGTATAATTTAATGAGTATAATTTAAAGGAAATCTTTCCCGCAGATTTTATTGAAATGGTAAGCCGTACTCTTCAATTAGGACTTAAAATCAGACTTTGATGATGATTGGTACCATATAACATTTATAATCTAAATTTGTCAACAGAAAAATATGTTCAACGACTTATTCTTCAAAATGTATCAAAAATTAAGCATGAATGCATTTATCTAAATGGGTAAAAAACCTGCTGCGTTAAAACATATGACATGTATTTTGAAAGCATTTTAAATTTTTATAATTTAAAGCAATAAAAATTACTAAACTGTACAGAAATGGTCTTGGGATCCAAACTGTTCTCAAAAACACACTAGAAAAATAACATAATTAATATTTAACATTTATTTAAAAATTTGTGTAGTGCAAATGTTTCCGACACGCACTGTAGGTACTACCCGTGTTCTAAGCAAAACTGAAAAAAAATTGAGAACGAATAATATAAAAAATAATGAATTTTGTGTTCCAAAAACTTATTGAGCTCTTAATTTCACTATTTTATAAAATAATATTTTAACATTGAAATGTTAACACCAATAAACTTTACAATTAGTTCAATGAGTTTAGTATGAATTTCAAATTTATTCATTTTATTGTTCCCTATGCTTCTTGCATACAAACCACAATCATGAAATTCCGAGACTTAAATTTTTTCTTACTTTTTTGTTTCGTAAATCCAAAAATTTACCAGTCTCTTATTGTATTTGTTTACTTTGGATGTGAATCGCATAAGTGATTCGTGATTAAAAATTCTTATTTATGCATATGTGACCGATATAAGTTTTAACTTTTGTTGCGAGAACCACTAAATTCCTTTAAAGTATATCCAGACAAACTATTATGGGGGACGAAGCTGATTATATTTATTAAGTTTTTTAACAAGATTATTATTAATTTTTAAATAAAAATAAATAAAAAGTATTTCCACTTAAAGGATTTTAATGTTGATATGGATTTTTATAAAGACGAAAAATTTGATTAAGATTTCCCATTCACTTTTAAAGGTAAGATATGAAATTTATGAACACCAAAGATTAAAATTAGCTGTTTCTAAATATGATTTTTCTATAAAACTTGTACAATAAAACATTTTCTTTTCATTTTTAATTTTTTTAATTCACACTCCTCATGCTCCACATATTTGTGCTAGTTTTTTGTGCTATGTTTGTTTTATTTATTACAACATAGTCATATAGTATTGATTTTTGCTATGTTTTTTATACATAGTCCATTTTAATTTGTATAACGGATAATTTCTAAGCTTGAATGAGCTGTTAACATAAGAAAATGCTAATTTTACCCTACTAAATGAAAATTTTAAAGCATCCTTTATGATGAAAAAAAAACCCCGATCAAATCCTGTTATTTATCTCTGAATTTAGGCTATATAAGGTTGAAGTAAAATGATCGTAGGTGAGGGAAACATTTGGGATACTATATCTAAGAAGTTACTGGATGACTCCCGACTTGAAATATCACACACATACATCTCTAAATCCTATCATATATCTACACTCTCCGGAATCTAACAGTTCTTATGGCATTATTCACATCCACTTAACCAGTGGTTAACGAGCAGCTAAAGAGAGAAAATGTGCTTTTTGCTGACTCCTGATTGGTGGAATTCTTCTTTTAACCGATGGTTAACATCTGGTTAAGTGGCTGTAAATAGTGCCATTACGGCCTTATTTATCACTAACCTAACCTGGAATCAAAACTTCTTATTAATAATTAAAAAGGAAAACAAGTTTTAAGCCAATCAAAGTTGTCGAATAAGCTTGATTCCAGGTTCACCTTAGGTCATGTTATTGGTAAATACAGCCGTTAGAATAATATCATACCAAATCGAAATCATTTAAATTTTATCAACTCTCCGAGTTCATCCGGTTTTTAAAATCCAAAGAATCCGGGCCTGGGCAACATTTCTGGCGAAATTTGGTGTTGCCGATGCCTTTTATTGGCGATAAGCAATTCAACTTCTATAGAACTGGGTTGCCAGAATCTTTTATTTTATCGCCATTCTTGTTTCAGGCCCGGATTTTTTGGATGAACAATCATGGTAATGGAAAATGTATACATTACCTACCTCCGCACTTGTTCGCGTCGATTGAATCCTCTGTAATCACGCAATCAAAAGATGATCCAGGCTCTTAAACAACCCAGGATCACGATCCAAAACCATAACAACAACACCCCACTGAACCTACTAACAAACACAACACATGTTAGAGAAAAAACAACTACTACTTCTACTCCACAAACTGTTGCAAACCTAGCAATAAAGACACTTAAGCAAACCCGCGTCAATAAATAATTAAGACCAAAACTGTTAAACCAATTAGCGTTAATTGGAAACGTCAGGAAATCCCAACCCTCTTTCATCACCCGAGGGGAGAAAATAAAAGTGAATTACACGAACCCAATGAATGCTCCGCGGGGGGGTTTCTCCATCCCGACTGCTCTGCGAATTAATAAAAGCAATGAAAAGGGCCTAATCAATGGAAGGTATCAACAGGGTAAAGAGCAGTTAGCTTTTCATCCCTCCCCATTCCCCACCCTCAAAGAATCATTTACACGGCTCGAACGTTTTCCCATTTTTCGAACCTCCCCCACACTTCATCCGTTACAGCCCTTTAATCGCGCCATCATCTCCCTCCCCCTCTGTGACTAAGCCCCCCCTAGACGGTCCCCTCGCACTTATCGAACTTCACTTCCGATTTCGGGATCTCGCACCGCTCTCTTTCTTTTAGCGCAGAATCGTTTGAAAAACTCAGGGTTATAGCGCGGACGGGTTTGGGATTCGGAAGAAGTGGGTTAAAAGGGGTGGAATTCGCCGAATTTGGACCCTATGGAGGTTTTATGTCAATTAACATCCAAAATAATCCATTTATAATACTTAAGCCTTAATAATGAATCAAAATAAGAGTATTTAACCTACTAGAAGAGCTTATTCCAAAATGTCAAATTTATATGACTGATACTAGAAATAAACGAAATTTGGTCATATCTGACATAATTTGGACGAATATTTGGACGGCCACGAGAAAACTTTGATAGAAGAACAAAACTTTGAAAATAAGTTAAAATCTAAATGGTAGTGACAAAAATTTGGCACAAAACGTTTTTCCAGCATTTATGAATTACCATCACCCCAAAATTGAGGGGTTTTCTCACACTATAATATAATAGTACTGCGTTTAACCCTTGCTTTTATGCGATTCATTTTGATTTTAGTCCGTTTTTTCAGAGTGGGATCTTTTATTGCGAGATTTATCAAAAATGCCCTTGTGTGAAAAAAAAACCCCTACATAAACATGGCGGTTAAAATAACATTCTAAGAGCGCAAAATGACACGTTCCACACCCTACTGCAGTCCAACCCCATAGCAGATTTGAGGAGGAATGACAGTTAACTCACTATGGAGAAGTTCAACACAAGCTGTGTATAGATGATGATGATGTTTTTTACATGATTAAGTTAATAAATTTTCCATTAAACTGTGTCAATTCCTTCAGTCAGTTTATTAATCTAAATAAATTTTAGGAATTTAATTCCAAACTTGCAGACTAAAACACCTTATTAATATTACAAGTTTTAAAAATTTCCTTATAATTTTCAAAAGTAAAAATTCAAAATTTAAAATTATTTAATCTTCTATCAGTTTAAGTCAAAAAGTTTATCTAAATGTTAGGAATATAGGAATTAAATCTCAACTTGAATAATTACAGGTATATCTTGTAACCTTGTAAGCTTAAGGATGAAGAATTATTAATTTTGGTAATTAAAATGTGAAATTGTGGAGAAATTAGTGCACCTGTTGTGAAAGTATAAGAATTGGGTTTCCATTTTTCCCATGTTCACACGTGTATCGAATGGGAGTCGAGACATTTGACTTACTGAGAATATAAGACAGTGAATTTAACAGAAACGAATTATACTTCCTCAAAATTTTTTTATGTTTACATAATTGTTTTTGTTCTTCTGATTTTGTTTTTCATTCATTCCATGTTTTAGTCTCATACTAGTTTCGTATGGTATGGGAAAGGGAAGCCACCACCAAACCTGTCCTCATCGGTATAAAATTTTAATACCATACACATTTTAACTTCTTGCTATCATTTTTATACTCTCGCCTTTTAAAATCATCTCTTCTCGATCATGCTTGATTCTAGATAAACGTATCACACTGTTCTATTCGTGCTTTCCTTTTTTTTTAATTTTTAAAAATCATGCGCTCTTGGAACATTTTGTCCGTCTTTGGACGTTGCAAATTTAAACTCTTAACTAAAAAAACTAGCCAGATGAATGAAAAAGCTTCGGGAAAAATACAATTGTAAATAATAAGATTGATATCTGTTATAAATACAAATGTCATGAAGAAAAACAAAAACACCATTGACTCTTTAATATGCACTCCCAAAGACATATTAAATCATGATTGATTTTTAAAAAGAGAAATAAGGCTGATTTACTAAAACTAAAGGATAAGGTTGAATAATATAGGTTTAAATACATTTCTCATGACGTTATATGGAAAAAAGCAAAAGAAATATTTTAAAATGTTTTGTGGCTTTTTATGTATCTATTACAGTTATTAATAAAAGTTGATTATTGTAAATATTGACGACTTAAGGAATAAAATTTACATAATAAAACATTTCTATCTGAGCTATTTTAATGTCTTTCATAAGAGATGGTTAAGAACTCGTATTACTATAAATTGTGACAAGTTATAATCAAATATTCACATTTCAAAACAGTTCCTCAAAAATGTTTCTTAATTACATAAAACTAAAATAGTATTAGATATAGTTTTTAAGATATAAACCCTGAAATCAGTTTTTTATTTGAAATTATAGATGATCATAAAAGAATGCAAAGCCATAGTGTGTTTATTTATAAAAGGTATCCATTCAAAATACCAAATTAAGTTGTAATGTGTTTTAAATTTTTGATTAAGAAAGTAAATTATTGGCTGGTGGGTTTTTTTCTTGGTATTTTTTTCATAAAACACATTTGTAATTGTCTCAAAATGAAGTAGGTACTTTGTAATATGGACGTAGTGAAGATAGGGATATTTCAAGATGCATAAGCCCTTTCAAAACGCCTGAATTTTCCGTTGTTAATTAGGGAAACTACTAAAGGTTCCCTATAACCTCCACCAAATATCCCTCCAAAATATTTTTCTAGGTATGTAACTGTTTGAGGAATATCCTCAAGGAGAATGAGTTTTTGAGAGTAAGAAAGAGAGGACAGAGGAGTATCTATCTTATAAGAGTTTATGTAGAATTTACGACTAGTCTTGTGCGAAACCATTTTCTCCATACATTGTTGCAATGTCGTTAAATTTAGGTTCGCTTGTTTTAGGTAATGATAAACAATATAAAAACGTCCGATTTGCACTAAAATATTTAAAAAATAAAAATCAAATCCTTTAATTTAACTACCACACTTGTCTCTTTTTCTCTACCGTAAATTATTATTCTTAACACTTAACTATAGTCTCGCCAACATTTATAACAAAATCGTTCAAGTCAAACCATCACCATTTTAAGCACAAGCGAGTTCGTAGTTTGCTAATTACATTGAGTTCCAGCACATAATATTTTATTTATTGTGTGTGTTTACTTAATTTCTCGGCACCACACACACACTATGTGAATATAAAAACCAAACTTGATATAGAAAGTATTCTTTGCTCACCATAACTAAATTACGCAAAATTGATACAAAATGTTAATGGAATTATAAGATTTTCAAAAAAATTAAAGTGGCGAATAAAAGTGTTTTTTTTTAATTCCCCACCGTTTTCAGGAAAATGAAGTAACAGGAAACTTTTTAATTAAATAAATAATTTGAACCTTTTAATAAATAAAGTAAAAACATTAAAGTATTGAAATTATAAAGAGAGAAAATAGGATCAATATAAAGTTTCAGGGATAAAATGCTAGAGTATTTCTTATCACCCCATAGTTTTTTTTAAATGGGGTGAAGAGAAATAGAAATTTTTATGATCCACAACCCCTAAAACCCCTAAAGAACCTATTACCCCTAAAGAACAAAAAGTGAACTATAAAAGCCCTTTAAACATCTAAAAAAGTTCTCCAAAAACTCCAAAAGAATATAAATGCAAAAACAAGATAAATTGAATAGTTAAAAAAGCAGGACTTTAGGGAGAGGATTTTGTTCTCAGCATCAACTTCAAACGAGAATTTTTCACTAAAATAATTATTCTAAAACTGTAAAATAATTACTCTAAAACTGTAAAATAATTATTCTAAAACTGTAAATTTTTACGGGACATAAAGTATGTCTAAAAAATATTATGTGATTTTTTTTCAGATTTTTAGGCCCACACGCAAGCAATAAATAAAAAAGGTATCTTACTACCTCATTCTCCCCTACTCTTCTAAAGTTGGTTTAACCTTCCCTTCGATTTAAATCTCCTTTTTGTCCTTCCTATTTTCCCAACGAATAAATAACCTGTTTGACATTATAATTCGTAGATCTCCAGATTTCTGTAAGATATGGAAATCTGAATCAAAAGTTATAAACCGTGTAACCCTTATAAAATTGGTTATTTATTTCTTCTATTTAAGCTTAACACTATGTATCTTCCATGTTTGTGGACAGGCAAAATAAAAACATTGTAATAGTATTAATTTTGATCCTTCAACTCTTTGTATTTTATGTGCAGCATTCCTTGTTTCTCAGTAAAGTTAATATTCTTTTTTGTACGTCTTAAACTCTAGAATTTATGTGCATTCCTTTTAATAGAAGAAAACTTGGAAAGGAATGGAAAAAATGGGATACTAAGAAAATGCTGCCTTTTCTTGACTTTGGCATTCTGTTATTAACAGCACTCCCTCGTCTTTAAACCGACAGTCTTTATGTATCTAATTCTGTATTCTATCTCTATATTTGTCTCAATCTATAATGTATGTGTGGAATCCCTTTTCTTGAAGGAAACTTTAAAGAGGGATATCTAAGAAAATATTGGTTCTGCCTCTTTTTTCTTGAATCTAGAATTCTTTTACTGACACTCACTAGTCAGTCAAGGGACTAACAGCCTTTGAGTTCCTAATTCTGTACAAGTATCTGTATTTGTCTCACTCTATAATGTAATATGGAATCCCTCTTTGAAAAAACTATGAAAAGTTATTCTAAGAGAACGTCAACTTTACACTTTTTTCTTGAGTCTAGCATTCTGTCACCCACACTTCCTAGTTTGTAAACAGAAAAACAATATAATTATGTGTAAATCTATAATATATCACTCTCCAATGTATGTGTAATCCGTCTTCTAGAAGAAAACCAAGAAAAGCGATGCTAAGCGAATGTCGGCTCTACCTTTTTCTTAAGTCCAGCATTCAGTTACTCCCCATAGTTTGTCAGCGGACAAATAACCTCGCGACATTAATTCGGCATGTCCGCCGCTGTCCGGTCTCCCTTAGCTACGCAAACCGTGGGATTTGTTTCTCATAATTGTCTTCCCCACTGTCGCGTGATCGGACTCGGACTAATGACCCGTCCCACCGTCCACTTTTCAAATTGGCCATTAAAAGAATTGCGGTGCGTGTTTTGGCCAACGAGTTGACATTCGAACCGCCGCAAAAGCCGCCTGTTGAGCAAACACGTTTCTCGTATTGGCATAAACGCTCGCGTAATTGCGATTGATCGTTTCGCGTGGTTCGGCCGACGTGCGAACTGCGTTCTCGGCTGGGGCTAACTGATTAGCCGCGGAAGGGTCAATCAATCGGGGGAGACCCACTTTCGGAGGAGTGGAAAAAAGTTTTGCACCCTTTTTGATCGACCGCGCGTGCTGTTGTCTCTGCTGAAAAGTTAATTGCTTTGAAAACGCGGTGAAATATGTGTTTGTTTTGTAAATGGTGGGTATTGAATGGGGATATAGCTTCGACCGCAGCCAGAAGTATCATAGGGTTTTAATCAACTTTATTGCACAATATAAGTGAGGGAATGGTTCTCTAGATCCCCAACCCCTAGTGGAATTGAGGTGGTGGCTGCAGCCACGAACAAACTCCAAGAGGTAACATTGGAGGTAACTCGTAGTTGCTGTAAGTTTCTAAATTCTCGTTGATACTCTTTTCAAAAATAACTTCCCGATTTCTTATGCAGCCAACATTCTGGTTTAAAGTTATATTAAATCATAGTGCAAGAAGAATATTGACATATATCAATAATCTGGTCGCGGATTTAAAGAAATAATTCTTGGAGGCAAAATTGAGTAATCTATTGCTGTTAAAACATATGTCGGTCTTTTCTCACGAAACTAAATTACCAAAATACAATAATCACAAGAATAAGTGTGTCAAATTTTGGAAGTTAGTTGAAACAATTTTTTGACGAACCAATTGGTATCTGCCCTGACATTTCCCTTTCGTCCGTCAAATAGCTCCTTGTATCACAAAATCTGGACGCTACCAGCATTTGTTAAAAAATAACTGTTGCGTTATTCATTAATAAACTTAACTATACATAGACAAAGGTAAAAACATGCTAAATCACTAATTTGAGGGGAAACTTTTCCAAACTTTTTCTGGGGGAGGATCCCTAGACCCCCTAATTTTACTATACTCGACAGCAACGTTTCTTGAACCCAGTACGTCAGTACACGGAAGGAGAAAGTGGGAAACACAAAGCCTGTTGGGTTGCTAGGAGGAGTTTCGGTACGCAAATCGTGATAAAAAGACACTATATATACATGGGTTTAACGAAATAATGGTACTTTAAAATTGACGTTCTTCGCTTCACTTAAAATTCAGACACCGCGATGGGAACTACATTGTTTGTTAGTGACGTAGTGTAGGGTCAGCTAACGTTGCAGTCAAGTATAGGGATCAATCAACACAATTTGATATTTAGAGCACTCAAATTAAAAATAATTGTGTAAATCATTCAAAACTTAACTAATAAAAGTACTCTTAAGGAGGTATCTCAGGAGAGTAATGTTAAAGTCAAAACCTCTCACGAAACAAAAGTCTAGTTACGGCCCTTCCTTGGATCAAATTAGTGGCGAATACAGCCGTAAATCCCATTCTGTTCCAGAACTGACCGTTCCGTTCTTTTTCAGAATGCGGCGAAGGGCCCAAACTGGCCATGAAATGCCAGCTCCGCAAGCACAAGAGCAACCGCAAGCCTCGCACCCCCTTCACGACGCAGCAACTGCTGGCCCTGGAGCGCAAGTTCCGCGCCAAGCAGTACCTGTCCATCGCCGAGCGGGCCGAGTTCTCCTCCTCGCTCAGCCTCACAGAGACACAGGTCAAGATCTGGTTCCAGAACCGGAGGGCCAAAGAGAAGCGGCTCAAGGAGGCCGAGATGGAGAAGCTGAGGCTAGCCGCCAGGCCCCTGCTGCCCTTCGGCTTCGGACATCACTTCCTGCCCTTCGGCCCTCCGCCCCGGCCCTTGCTGACCCCTCTCGTCGCCCCTTACCCCGTCTACTCCACCGCGCCGCCCTCCGCGGCCCCGCAGTGACTGACTGTACTGACTTGCAGTGACTGTACTGACTGACTATGTACTGAGTGCCCCGTTCGTGTCGAGTTCCTGAGCAATTTGTTGTTGGATGGGGCCGTGAAGGACTCGGTTGTCGTCGAGGAGGACCTTGGATCACTCTCTGAGCTGAGCATTGAGCGGATCTGGTGGTTTGTTGTCTTGAGGGACTGGGTGAAAGAGTTATTATCATATTATTATAACACTTATCGACCGAGATAAAATAAAACTATGTTTGCAATAAAGCAATGTTTCTTGGCCCTAGGACGTTACTACGCGGAAGGAAAAATTGAGGTAACAGAAAGACTGTAGGGTTGTTTAGAGAAGTTTCAGTACGCTAATCGTGATAAAAAGACGCTATGAAACATGTGGGTTTAAGAAACTAATCATATTTTAAAATTTGAGTTCTTAATTTCACTCAAAATGCAGACACTGCGCTGGAATTACTTTCTTTGATTGCTCTTAGTCAAGTAACGTTGGTATAAGTTCAAAGGTATTCTAAAGTTATCAGTCGAGATTCTCTACCAATAATGTACCACAACCTTCGTGCACCTTACTTATCGAATTAGAAAGGAAAAAGAGTTAGGGAGAATTATACGAAGAGGAGAAACTCAACTAAATCATAGCCTTATAAATGTAGAATTTCATTCCATTTTCTTTCTAAGAAGTTATTAGTATACGGTAATAAGGAATAACCTGAAAAATTTGTGTTTTACTCAAGATGTAATCTCATAGGTGTTCACAAAACCTTCTAATCAAAATAAAGTAATCCTACGTAAATATTAAAGTAATATCTATTTACATTTGGTTCCCTTAATGAATACTTGGACCACGATAAGATACTATTTAACTACACCATAACCATATCAGGTTACTTAAAGTATGCTTTGAATGTCAAATTATTTTATATTAAAAGGTTTCTATCAAAGATTCAACCGATTTTTCACGAACTATCAAGATTCTTTTCAGCCCAATGCTCTGCTCAGATGAAATTACTCCTAAACACGATGAATTTTAAGGACCTATATCGCTAAGGATTGTTTTCCTTGAACGATGAAGAATGACGACCCTATGAAGCTCGTCGAGGAGATACTCAAATGGACATTATTATCACAATTCAAGTTCTTTTCTCCACACAATTGTTTATTGTCATTTTGATTAGGTAATTTTATTAATCACGTGCAGTTTGCTTCATAGGGTAATCACACGATCAGTTAAGAAGATCAAAACGTATCAAGTTGAAATAACTTCATGCGTAAAACATGACATACAACTTGTCCAAAAATATCAATATGATTGCTACATTAATCGAGCAGTTGTATAATTGATCGTGCATTGCTCTTTGAGCCAAATAGCATTGTTATTTTGGTAGACAGTGATTCGTCATCAAGAAAAGAGAGATCCCACGCTTGTAAAGACACTAGTGCTTTTTTACATTAGAAAGTCTGAATTAGAATTTCCCTTTAGTGATAGTTTAAACGTAGTTTGAGGGTTTGTCATTTCACCTCTACTTTTGATGCTTTTTCACACATAAGTCTACCATCATAACCTTCAGCTAATTTAAATTTGAGAAATAAAACACCGAAAGGCTTTGTAAGTAACTTACGATTCCAGTGGAAAGGCCACAAGAACGTTTCCATGTTTCCTTGCAATAGCCAGGTACTTTGCAACCATAAGAGGTTAAAATATTGCAGAAATAATTATTGCTACATAGCGATAATGTTAGTGGGATAGCTGGTACTTAAGAAATTTAATTTGATAATAATGCCGGGAATAGCAGTTTTTAAAAGTTCCGATGATTTTTTTTCACTGCAATAAACAAACATAAGCATTAACAAACGTTGTTTACATTAACTCTTCTTATTCATTGAATGTAAGGAGCAGTGTCCTTCCGCTTTTCATCCGTATCACCGTATCCTGGCTGTTGCAATGGAATGCAATATAAAAAAACTCTTTTGAGCATGGATTAATTTCCCGGTGAAGCCTCTTCGCAACAAACGTTTTTAAATCATTTTGTGAACTAAAAAGAGCCACTTAATGCAGAGTGACGGATATATTTTGAATAAATCTGCTGCATCATGATTCCTAATGAAAACTAGATTGGCATGGATGTGTTCTCTTAATAATGATAT
This sequence comes from Tetragnatha versicolor, assembly GCA_024610705.1. Lineage (NCBI taxonomy): Eukaryota > Metazoa > Arthropoda > Arachnida > Araneae > Tetragnathidae > Tetragnatha > Tetragnatha versicolor. The sequence continues at coordinate 8,304,684 of JANDEH010000010.1, forward strand.
ATTGTTTTTAGCGTTGAAAAAAAAAGACTGTAGGGAAATGTCAAAAAGATCCTAGAACAGTGTTTTCCAACCCTTTTTGTCTTTGGTACTAATAATTATTTTAAGATGGCTCTGTATTAATATGTATGACTATTACCTAATTAATGAATTCCTATTTTCAAAAGGTTGTTACCAAAAACACTATAAAAATTTAATAAATTTTAAAAGTATTTGCTTTACCTCGTTACCTTGAAAGTTTCCTTTCAAGTTCATCTCTCCTGATGAGGCATTGGCTTTATATTTGGGAAACGCTAACCTAGCTCATAAAATAGAACTTCAGTTTATCCCCTTACTAAAAATGAGTTTTAACACCCAATTAAGATTTTTCCTAACGCCTATTACGAACAACGTGTGCGTTGCACGTAGTTTACATAAACTAAGTGCACAAATGAGCATAGAAGCGTTTGAGTACATTTTTATGCAATCGACATTTTTTATTTAATTGAAAAACTATCAGCTTATATTCATTCTCATGTGTTCCAATTTGTGATTTATTATATGTTATTGATCTTTAATTTTTTGTTTGAAAATGTATTTTATCGTTTTAATAGTAAATTCATTCCAATAAATATGATTCATTACGAGCTGTGTATATTGTGGTTAAACATATACGTGATGAATTCAGTTTAAAATAAGAAGTCAAAACACATTGGAAACTCTGGGGTACATAAAGTAAATATTGTTCCTATACTACTCCTACTATGTGGTAGTAATGCGACTACATTTTGCTGCACTTTTACTTCCAAATGTATTCGTATTGTATATTGAAAAAATAAAAAAACTATTGTTGTAGGCATATGTGTCTGTGCATTTTTACACTACCAAACTCAAGGTGGAAACAATCCTATAAAACCTATAATCTTCCACACAATTCAGCCAAAAAGAATTTTTAAAGTAAGTTTTAAATTATTTATTGAGGCTCTTGTTAGCGAGATTTAATATCAATTAAAATACGAGAATAATATTTAATTGAAAAATGGGATGATGAACTTAAAAAACAGTTAGAAATATTTATAAATTAAACATTTTGATTAGCAAAAAATATGATTAAAATCTTGATTAAGCAAAATAAGTTTATAAAGAGGGGGTACTTTTATATATTCCTAAAGATATTCAGAATAACGTATAATCTAATTTTCAATATTTTCGAAATTTTTGTTGTGTTTGGCATTAAATTCTTAATCCTCAATTAATACGAATGTGAAATTTTGTTCCTGTTTTGCTATCAAATTTTTAATTTGGAAAAATTTTACCCCCAATTTTTGAAGAAAATTAAAATCTTATTAGCTCAAACACTTTGATATTTGTCAGGTTTAGGAATGAATAAATGAGAATAATTAGTTTATTTTCAGATAATATTGAAGAAACTTTATCCTATCTTTTACCCTTATTCCTTTTTTAATTTTTCCAAACTTCCCAACTCAACTTTTTTTGTTAAATTTGAGACTGTTTTCCCCACAGGAAAAAACAAGATAAATCGATAAAATGTTGAAATTTAGAAGATTTAAATTACATTTAGTCTAACAATCAAAATGTAGGCAAAATTTTCTAGATTAAAGTAGGGTTGGTTGGGGGTAAGGGGGACCCCTTTTTGAACCAGTGCATTTTTGGAGCTCAATAGAAAATTTTTCAAAGAATTAAATTTGAACTAATTGACTTATTTGATTTAAGACTATATAAAAAACAAAAAAATTATTAGTAGTTTCTAAAATGATGCTTAACTAGTCTTTTTTTAAAAATGAGATGGAGGACCCACTTACCCCAAAAGAAGAGATAAGTGAGTCACCCATTCTTTATTTATATTTAAAGCAAGCAACAATTAAAATGAAGTGGGTCTTACTTGATAAAGTACAGAAGTTTCAATATAAAATATTTTATTGTAACTGTATCCATGTTTGAGAAATCTACTCACTTTAGTATCACAATCAGTATGACAGGTAACAATAGAATGAAAAACAAAAAAAGTGTTTTATTAGTATGTTTCGAAAGACAAAAGGGATATGTTTTAATTTAACAAATAAAATAGTGTTGAAAAAAACATAATAGTGTTGATTAAGATTTATTTTGGAACATTAGTAAACATTGTAAGATAAAAAAGAAATTGGAAACACTAAATGAGAGCGTTTATTTAAAATTGGCAGATGAAGAACCATAAAAAAGCATGTACATGTACTCAGTAATAGGTCCTATATCACCTGGGACCCCCTAGACCCACTTACACCAGAATGAGGGGTCCCACTTACCCCTGTTAGGCTAAAATTTCGGGGTAAGTGGGACCCCTCCTGTGAAACACTTCTAAATTAAAATTGCAGATTTCAAATTGCAGTATTTTAAGTTCAACTTCGTATAATAGCTCAATAGGTATCAAAATATAAGGAACACTTAGCTAGGATTACTTCTTTGAAAAAGGTAGGGTTACTTGGGGGGTAAGTGGGACCCCTTTTTGGCCTAGTACATTTTTGGAGCTTTATAGAAAAAATGTGAAGGGGTTTATTTTGTACTTGTTGACTAATTTCGTTAAAGAGTCTATCGATAAACAAAAATTTATCAGTAGTTTCTAAAATAAAGCTTTATATTTTTCTTAACTGGTCTTTTTATCAAAAATGATATAGGTGACCCACTTACCCCAAGAGATGGGGTAAGTGGGTCACCCCCTCTTTATTTATATTTAAAGCAAGCAAAACTTAAAAGGAAGTGAGTGGGTTTTACTTGATAAAGTACAGTAAATTTCAATATAAAATATTTTATTGTAACTGTGTCCATGAGTGAGAAATATACTCACATCAAAATCAATATGACAAGGTAAGAATAGAATGAAAAGCAAAATAAGTATTTTAAAGAATATTTTGAAAGGCCAAAGGGATATGTTTTACTTTTAGCTAAAATAGTGTTTAAAAAGCATAATAAGGTTGATTAAGATTTATTTTGGCACTTTAATACACATTGTAAGATAAAAAATCACACACACTAAATGAGAATGAACACTATTGATGAGATATTTCACTTTACTCACCATAACTTAAATTAAAACGCAATTTAGATATAAAATGTCGATCAAACTATTTATAAATTTTAATGAATTTTGAAGTGGTGAGTAAAAGGTCTTGCTACTTGCTACTATAAATCGAAATGTTCTGAAAATATTGGGGGGAAATTGTCCCTATAACCCCCTTAAAATCCGCTCATGTCTTCAGTAGTAGTTCCTATATCATATGGAACCCTCTAGAACCACTTATATCATAATAAAGGGTCCCACTTACCCCACACTGTGGGGTCCCACTTACCCCAACCATGCTAAAACTATGGGGTAAGTGGGACCCCCCTGTTAAACACTTCAAAATTAAAAATTTTGAAAAAATTCAAATTGCCGTATGTAATTTAGGTCAAACTCTGCAAAACAGTTCAAATAAACATTAAAATGTAATGAAAACTTACCTGGAAATACTTCTTTGAAAAATACGTCTTGAACTCTCCAAAAAATCCATTCTAGGAATCTATTTGAAATTAGTTCTATAATCTTAAAAATAAATTAAACAAATCTCAAATATATGCAAAACTCATCGGTGTGACAAGCTGTAACATAATCAATGTGAGTAAGTGTGAAATTTCCTGTACATATTATAGTTTTAGAGGGGTGACCCACTTACCCCAGTGACCCACTTACCCCAAGTAACCCTATCTTGAACTCTCCAAAAAATCCATTTTTGGAATCTATTTTATATTAGTTCTATAATCTTAAAAAGAAATTAAGCAAAAATCAAATGTATGCAGAACCCATCAGCGTAACAAACTGTAACATAATAATCAATGCGAGTAAGTGTGAAATTTCCTGTACATATTTTAGTTTGAGGGGGTGACCCACTTACCCCAACTAACCCTATAGCATAATCATCCAAAAGAAATACTACTATTATATTTTTAAAAAATTATCGAAGTCTTTAAAATTATGATTTTGCATATTTACACATCTAGGTTTTATTTATGTAAGATAAGGTAAGATAAGGTCTTTTACTGTAAAATTTAAATATCTTTAGAATCTGTAGATCTTAAAAAAGCTTTTCGTTTTTGGTTTTGATTAATACTATTAGGCTTCAAAACTTTTAATAACTAATAACAACTTATGGAACTAAGCTACAGATATATGCAGAAATTGTAAAAAATAAACATTCATGTCATAAGGGTTATAAAACACTTACAATAGTAAATATACGTGTTTGAGAATAGTATAAAATAATCACTTTTCGGTAAATAACTTCCAAAATTAATGTTCAAAATAAATAAATGTGTTTAAATATCTTATAATTATGTTCTTAATGTATTCTTTAAGAATTAAATGCATATTGTTGAAAGGATTACAGTATTAAAGTATTAAAGAATGGAAAACAGTATTGGAAAGAATATTTTATAAACTTTTGGTGAATTATTTTAATGAAAAAATACAGGAGATTAGTTAATTTTACTTATTTTCACTTCATTCAATTAAGATTATCTTTTTCAAATATGTAACGCAACGTTCTTTCTAGAAATCATAATATAAGCTTGAATTTAATAAAGGATGGTTTTTAAGGTTTTAATTGAACATAAAAAAAATAAGCAAAAGTTTAAATTCAATGTCAAATAGTTTTTGCATAAAATATTACTTTGGAAAATAATATAGATCTTATTATAATAAATTGTAGTAACAGTTCTTGTTTTAAATATGTTAGAGAAAAATTACTTTTTTCAAACTAAATATAGTTAGTTAAAAATATTTACGAACGTTCCTTCCCCTAAAAAAGTTAATCTTCTGAACTTAATTACTTAAACTTAAATTTTTTCAATCGACAATTCCAAACCCACTTTTTAAATTGACTTAACAAACCATTTAGGAATGCTATATACATACATTACATAATACAGAGTTTTTTTTCCCACCCAGCGCTTTTTAAACAGTCCGTCATAAGCGAAACGCCCGTTTTCTCCCAGCGGCATTTTCTGAATTTGACGTATTTCACTTTCCGCTGCCAGTCAACTTCTCCCCTTTGATCCCCTTTTGACTTTCAAATAGCCGAATCGGGATCAAGGGGAAGGGGTGTTTCCTCTGTGAGCCCCTGTGCTCCGGGGGCATTTGCAGAGCTTGTTGAACATGGCGAGGAGGTGGCTTACTTGCCTATGCAAAAGAGCCCGGCTTTTTAGGAAGCGGAGAAAGTCTATGAAACTTGGAATCGAAATATATGAAGCTAGTTCTGAATTAACGGTCATCGATCAGGGGATGGGAGACGCGATTTTTGTCAGAAGAGATGCTGTCAAACATCACTCATCTATGCGTTTATGTGGTAGTACCTCTTTCTTTTTTTTGCATTTATTACATTGATGTTCCTTTAATGAAGTTAGTTTACAAGATTTTTCAAAGAAGTTTTACGCTTTTTTCAGTTTTGGTATCCTTTTAAGGGTAGGAAGTAAATATACCACTGAATTCTTAATTAAGGTTGAATTATCTCTTTGTTTGAATCAAAATGTATTGATTCTGAACATTTATTTAGGATTATTAGGGGTATTTTCATTAATTGTTTCAGAATACTTCATTTTCCCTGAAGTTAAGATTATTTAAGCTAGCACAAAGATAGCATCCCAGTGCCCACTAAACCAAGGTTTAATTTCGCATATTAATGGAGAGTTATAAAAAACATTATCCTGTAACTAAACAACTAAGTGGCGCTAAGAAGCGTAACGCTACTTAATCTGATTTTTTAATTCTATTAAGATCTATTAACATTTTTCATCAATTTTAATTAGTTCATGACAGAATTTAATTAGGTTTGAGGAGTACTGTGTTAAAAATACTCTCCCTACATCACTTTTAATTGGTGATATGTATTTTCTTCGGGAACCTAAACTGAATTTTCCACCCATAAAAGAAATATGTAAAAAGGAATGAAAATTTCAAATAGCTGGTTTCATTAAAAACAACTAACGTTAAATGCATACTAATAAATTATAAGTTACTTTAATTTCCTTCAAAACTATTATTACCTCACGAGTGACAATAGGTTTGAGAGTACTTAAATAGTTATTCAACCATCAGGAAAAAGGCTGTATAGGGTTTTATTCATTAAGGAATGGGTAGTTAAAATGTTCATTAATGAATAAATTCAATGCAACATTTTACTTTAATTATGTTTATTTCTCTATTAAATATCTTAGGTTTTCGTCCAAATCAAAACTAGAGGGAAGTTCTGCATGGTTCTGCATTTTACGTACGTGAAGGGAGGACTTATAATCACCAAAACAAGGATACGCATTTAAACTGAGTAAGCTATTGTTGTTCCCTGTTTAGTTAATTTTTCGCTAGCAATCATATGTTGATCTCAACAGTCCTGTTTTACTAACGTGTTACTGTTCTGAAAATTAACCCTTAAACTTTTAATCTTACACGGTGCAACTCTTATGATTTGAAGCTGAAGGGACTGCAAGAGAAGTTCAAACTATCTAAAGCTTCGAATTGAAAAGTAGGTAAATTGATTACACGGGAAGTTCAAGGGACCCAGAATCAGAGACGTTGGCCCAAATTGCGCCGTATTTGGCAAACAACAACTCCTAACGATAGTTATCAGCGATGAAATTCGAATCACGGAGCTAAGCCCGCAAGTGAGTGGTCACTCAGGAGGTCGATAAGAAAGGGATCGGCGGAAACTCGACAATGATCGGGGAGTGCGGGCGGCCGATGTTTTCTTTTCCGCTTAAGCGCTCGTTTATTCGGTCAAATAAAAGGCCGGGAGCGAGCGCTGTTGCTTCATTTCCGCAGCCAGTCCGATTAGCGGCGCCATAACGGGCTAATTGGCGACGGGGAATGGCCCGTTGGCGGGCGCGCACAAACAATGTTCGCCTAATAAATTCCGTCCAATTGCCGCGCGGGACGGTAGGCGCGCCGCGGAAAAATGGAAAGCGGAAACGGCAGAGCGGCAATTGACCGCCGCGCTCGCTGCGATTGACTCTGGAGGGACGAAAGTTTGCCCGATTTGATGGATGCTTGCGGTGGATCCGTTCAATGCCCGGCAGGGTATCTGCCAAAATGAAACTGTTCAAATCCATGACTTCCCTGACTACGGCAATTAGTTTTCTAAGACTTATAAACACTTATATTAAGCAATTTTTCCGAGTATGCTCGTATTACGTGCTCGTTAAATCTGTGGGTCCGAAAGTCCTGTGGTCGGTCATGGCGCAGTTACCGTGGGTCCAGGTCTCTGGAGACAATTTCCCTCCCCTTCAGAGACATGTCAAAATTGTGGAGGGGGCGATAGATGGTGGCAGCATCTATCATCCGAGGCTTAAGTCGTACTCCTGCCTCACTTTCTCAGGAGTCGCACCCCCTTTGCCTTAAATCCTGTACGCTCTGCGGATGGAGCTTGGATATTCCAAGTGGCATAAGAAACAACAACAACAAGCAATTTTTGACATGAACAATACTTCCCAATGCATGTTTTCAATAAAGTAAGAAAATTTGGGATACAGTTTGGAATTTAAAATTCATGACTTTTCTTCACTTTTCCCGAAATCCAAAATCACAAAAATCACTCCAATTCATGACCTTCTCTGACTTTTCATTACTTTTCAGGCCCGTGGAAACCCTGCTAGGGGATCCCGATGATAGTGTTGAGAATTGAATCGCTTAATTCAAGAAACGTGTCAAACGCCACTTTTTTCAAAAAGTGTCATGGGATTCTGTAGGGGTAAACGCACGTTTTAAAGCAAGAATTATAAAAATAACGTGATTTTAAAATTGTTTTCCAGCATGTTAAATTTAAGCTTTAATGCAGAAACATGCCAAACGACGTCGCTTGACTGGTTTCTGCACATAAACTGCGGGGAATTTTATATTCATGCTTTATTTATTATTCATTTTATTCATGCAGTTTAGAGCTAATATAAAGGAATAAAAGTCTACTTTTAAAAAAAGAAAATTTCCAAAAACTTGATTTTGAGAAATTAAAAAGTAGATAAATTGCTGATGTTTTATTCCATAATAGGACATTCAAAACCCCTTTCCCTATATAATAAGTGTTTACAGTCGAATGGCAATCTCTTCTATAACGCGTTTTTAACACAGGTTCTTCGTCGACTCACCACCTCATATTTAAAGCTTTAATTGCATGACAAAATGCCACGCAAAACTTCCCGACCAAGAAAATTGCATTAACATAATCGATATATATTATTTTAACACTTAAATTAATGTCTTTAGATTTTTTTATTGGTGACTTTTATTTCTATCCTTTTCTAAAAATTAACCCTACAATGCATGATTTTTTAAATTCACTTGAAAATCATTTATGTGACTTCTATTATGGTGTAAATTAGTAAAAAAATTCTAAAAAAATTATTTTTTTTCTACTTTTTATTGGCAAAAAACTTAGTCCTTGTGAAATTAATTTGTGTCTCTTGTGAAATTAATTGTGAAGTGAAATAAAACCAAATGCTCTAAAAATATAAAAAAACAACTTATCTTTTCAAAACATTTTTTTTCAAGCTGAAATTTTTTTTATTTTAATTTATATGGTCCTTTTATTTTGGCGTTTTCTGTGTCTTGACTTTCGTCTCACTAGCTACTAACAAATGTCTCAAAATAGTACCCCTGCTGTGATCTACTGGCAGTCTAAAGTGCTAATACCATGAAATGTTATATCTATTGTACTTATTTATTTATTTATTTAACTGTCAAACAGAAAATATCCAATTAAATGACAGTATAAAGGACAATATATACAATACCTACAACAATACATACAACATAAAAAGACAAACATTTAAATAGAACTAAGGATATTTAGAAATAATAATGGATTTAAAAAAAGAGAAATTATGAAAAAATAAATCACATTCTGGTAAAGTATTTAAAAAATTTATGAATTCTACCATGGGTTGATATTTTAAGTAATTTTTCGTAAATAGAGGAACTTTAAATACAAATTTAGTACGTGAGTTGTATATGGGGACATGAAAATTAAATTCCTGAAGTAAAATAGGACAATCAATTTTGTTATTAAATAGGTTATAAAAAAATTTAAATATGGATATTGTTCTATTGCATTCTAAAGAGCACAAATTAAAATTCAGCCTGGCCAAAGCGTTAGATGGATATTCAATATTATTAGATTTGTAATGAATATAGCGTAGAAATTTGTTTTGAATTTTTTCAATAGCATACTTGAGATTATTCGTAGAAGGACTCCAAATGACACAGTTGTATTCAAGCATAGAACGAATTAAAGTATTAAATAGACAAATAAGTACAGACACATTACAAAATTGCATAGTAGTTCTTTTGAGCAAACCTAATTTTTTGTGAGCGTTTTTGGATATTTGAAGGATATGTGAATTAAAACTGAAATCACAATCATAAATAATACCCAGATCTTTGATGCTATTTTTCCGAATGAGAGGCTTATTATCAATACTATAATTTCTAATGAGAGGATTTGGTTTTCTAGTGAAGGAAACAATAAAGCACTTGTCAATATTTAGATAAAGCCTATTTTTGGTACACCATTCATACAAATTTTCAAGTTCAATCTGTAAAATTTCACAATCTTGTTCATTAGAAATACAACGGTAAATTTTTAGATCATCAGCAAATAATAAACAAGACCCAAAAATATCAGAAAGATCATTTACAAATAAAATAAAAAGAAGGGGCCCTAGAACAGATCCCTGAGGTACCCCTAAAGTACCAAAAAAGCAATCAGAAAAAGCGTAATTATATTTAACACAAAGAGACCTCTGAGTGATATATGTACGCAAAAAATTTATTAAACTTTTACTAAAACCAATTTTAAATAACTTAAATAATAAAATCTCAAAATTAATAGAATCAAAAGCCTTTGCGAAATCAGTATAAATGACATCCAATTGTTTATTTAATTTTAAGGCATTTGAAATATCAATATTTAAACACATTAGGTTACTAGCGGTTGATCTTTTTTTGATGAAACCATGCTGGGCAGCTGATATAATTTGAGAAGTCTGAACAGTAATTTTATGACAAATTATGGATTCAAAAATTTTAGCAAAACCAGATATAATTGCAATAGGTCTATAATTTTTTATATCAGACCTATCTCCTTTTTTGTATACAAGTATAATTTTTGAAGTTTTCCACATATCAGGAAATATCATAGATTTTAAAGATAGATTGAATAAAATAAGCAGTGGGTAAATAAAACTATTTATATTTGCCTTAATAATAAAAGAAGGAATACAATCCAGACCCACAGAACACGAACCCCTCAAACCATTTATAGCATTTTCAACTTCAACATGTGAAATAGATTTGATGTTAACTAAATCAATTGAGTCAGCACAAAGATCTGAATGATCATATTGTTCTTGGTTATAATAGCTTGTTGAGTAAACACTAGAAAAATAGGTTTTAAAAGCTTGAGCAACTTCAGTATCACTGGTTAATTCAATACCCCCACTATACATTATATTATTTTCTTTGGGACGATTAATGTTTCTATAATAGGACCAAAAGGAAGCAGGTTGTGACTTCAAAGAATCTTCAACGGAATCAATATAAGATTTACGAGCGTTTCGAATTTCAATTTTAATCTTTTTACGTACAGATTTATAAAGTTCCAGGTCAGTCTGATTACCAGAATTTTTCAGTTTTTTTAGGAGAATATTTTTCAGTTTAATATTGTCAATAATATTCTTTGTAAACCATGAAGGGTATTTCTTTTTAACAAAACTAGTTTTAGGTATACATTGATCCATAATAGAATAGATAACATTATAAAACATTTGCACAGCAGAATTTATACAGGTAATATACATTCAAGAAATTCCAATCGACCAGCATAAAAAGATGATAAAGCAAGTTAAAGTTTGCTTTTTTATAATTATAGGCCCTATGAGTAATATTGGTGGGAATATTATTATGCTCAGACTTAGGTTTTGTTTTGCTCTTGTAACAAGTATTTTTATTTATATTTATCTGTAAAGCAGGATGATAATTATCTTCAGGAATCAAAGATTGCACAGGGTGAGTGATAGCTACACCAAGGTTTTGAAATTTAATTAAAGCCAAATCAAGAATTCTACCCATGTGGTTTTCAATGCTATTGTACTGTTTAAGCTTATGCAGGTGGAGAAAACAAAGAAAATCATGCACCAAACTTGAGTTACCAATTCTGTCCATGTCCTTCCAATTAATAGAAGGGAGATTAAAATCACCAACAACAATCAAATTTTGAACACTTGAAAAATGTTTGTCAATAAGATCATAAAACTTGTTAAAATGTGTATAGTTATCATTGGGACAAAAATATACACAACAAATATAAGTACAAATAAAACCATTTAAAAGAAATTTGACCCATACTGATTCACCTGTATTAGGTATTAAAACATTTCTTGCATTCAACGAACATTTCACAGCAATCAAAACTCCACCCTCACGGCTAACACCAGATTCATCATATTCACGGTCCTTTCTAAAAACATCATATCTTTCATCGAAAATCTCACTATTTAAAATCTCACTATTTAACCATGTCTCAGTAAAACAAACAATATCGTAATCTTCAGTAAGAATAGAAATAAACAAATCCTCAGTTTTTGTTCGTAGACCTCGAACATTTTGGTAATATATAGTTAAAGCAGTAGTATTGGTATGATCGATTACACTCTCAATAGAAGAACACTGTTTAACAGAGTCGGAAATCTCAGTACACTGGGAATCAGGGAATAGTCAGGCACCTTCAGAACCATCGGGAGGAAATTCGAGAGGAAGAGATGTATTCGAAGCGGTGTTATTTTCAACCAGGATTTGATCAGGCTTTAAATGATCAGGCTTTATTGCTTGGTGTTGCCGTTTGGAAATGAAAGTTCGAGTTGGAAATGGGGAAAATGTCGTATTGCCAAATGGCAACAGTATGCACTGTAGGGTTAAGTTAATTTATGCGCTGATGAACACTCTTAAAACGACAGTCTCAAAACTGAGTAAAAAGTACTCAAACTTGCTCCGATCCAAATGTACCCAAATTTAAAAACATGAATATACTCATTTCATTTCTGAAAATGTGCATACTCAAAAATCTCATCATGATCTCATTTTTGAGTTCAAGCTCCAAGATGTTTCATTTTTGAGTACGCACATTTTCAGAAATGAGTATATATAATCATGTTTTCAAATTTGAGTACATTTGAATCGCTTAATTCTAAAACGTGTCAAACGCCACTTTTTTCAAAAATGAGTTATTAGAATCATGGGATTCTGTAGGGGTAAACGCACATTTTAGTGTAAGAAGTATAAAAATAACGTGATTTTATAATAGTTTTCCAGCATGTTAAATTTCAGCTTTAGTGCAAAAACATGCCAAACGACGTCGCTTGACTGGTTTCTGCACTTAAACTGAGGGGAATTTTATTCATGCCGTCTCATCTTCAGCTTGTATAGGACTACTGTTTTTTATTTAATCACATACAAACACTATATAATATGCTATTGGAAAAGTCATTCTTTAGAGGTTAGGTCCATCACGCCTAGTAAAAACCATATTTTTAAAGTTTTTGTACGAATCTCAAGACTAAGGACGTTTTGGTAGATGAATATAAAATTTCCATGATTGTGGCCCTTTATTACATTCATGTGATAGAGATTTGGGATCTATGAATCACTTTATTAAAAAGGGACATCAAATCTATACCCCAGATCATAATATTGAACTAATTAGTAACTGATTTTGTAGGCTTTTAAAGCAAAATCGTTTTACTGCGTTCACAAAGTTACTTCTACACAACTATCTAATTGACTTCGAAGATATCTATATTAACATTTTGAATTGGCTGACCACTATTTTTGAGTTCAGAGTTGAAATCATTTATAAAAAAAGGTATATATTCATCTACTAACCAAAAGAGAAACAAAATAAGAATTCTATAATAATTTTATGTGGGTTGGTATTTAATAAGAAAATGTTATTTTCAACTAATACTCCTTTTTTATTCACAAATCCTTAAATAAATTAGAGTTAAGCTCTGAAAATAGGCTTGAACACTCTTGAAACCTGTCAAATGCGAATATTTCAATAATTTTTTGTGAAAAGAATAAAACATTAAAAAAATTTTTTTTGCCTGTAAAATATCCAAATAAGGTCTACTTTAAGAAAAAAAATTACTAAACATCTTCATAAAAATGTAGTGAGCTTCTAAACAGTTTTTCTCGATGATCTCAAAACAAGAAAAGTGGCGTTTGATATATTTCAGAGATAAGCGATTCAATTAAGAATCGCTCAGCAAGTGCGATGGTATGGTATGGTGAGATGGTATTTTAAACGCGTCTTTATACACGTTTTGACACCTCTTTACCAAAATCCTTCTCCTCTTTACCTCCTTATCTTTTTATATGGAAAAATATATTTAGAGCATTTATCGTACCATTGTTTGGCCACCTTATCATTTTTAAATAAAAATATATTTAATATTATTTTTTAATTTTTTTAAAAGATAATTTTTTTCTAGTCTGTCAACTAAAATTTTGCATTGAGGGTTAAAAATGTTTCTTCGGACATCTAATCTGTGCTAAAACAATAATCGAATACATTTTTAAAACATAATATCTCTCTTAAACTCATAACAAGTAAATGAACATAAATAACATTCAAATAAAAAAAGCACACAGTTTGGAACCCAAGTCGTTCCGATTAGCATTTGGTCCTGTAAAACCAGTTTTTCCTTTAATAGCATTTGTATGCAGGAAAGCAAATTTTCAAACTGGTTTCTCCTCAAAACTGGAAGGTATTTATTTCATTTAAGAAAGTTGAGCGCATTTGACTTCGGGACTCCACTCAACATCCCGCATCAGAATCTGTAGAAAAATAACAGAAAGGGTTCTGATTAAGGTTTTAGTTAGGAAATGGTTCAAATGAACGGTAAGGAAAGGAATTAGAGCCGGTTCTGTAAAACCAGTTTTTCCTTGAATAGCGTTTGTATGCAGAAAAGCAAATTTACAAACTTCGGAGATTTCATTAAATAACCCGCATCACAAAATCCGTAAAAATCAGAATGGAGACTGTTCTAATTTGATACGGATCTGTAAAACTCGTTTTTCAGTCAAGAGAGTTTTTGTGTTGTGCAGTTAAGTATTAAACTTGTTTTCTCCGCACAACTAGAGAAGTTCTTTATTTTAATCTAATTTAATTTTTGAAAGTAAATACATCCACAATTCCGATTTCAAAGTTCCATCTTAATTTTACGCATAGTCATCCGTGAAAACAGAACAAAGCCGTTCCTGTAAAACCCTTTTTTCCTTCAAAAACGTTTGTATGTAGGAAAGCAAATTTCAAACTTCTTTTCCCTTCTCAAACGAAGGGAAAGCAAACGGCTATCCTAAGCCTCATTCAGATTTATCGTTTTTTGTGTCCATTTTAGAGGAAAAGCATAAGTGAAAAGTGTGAACTGGGGTTTCACTCTTTACTCCTTCACTTTCCTATGCAAACTAGAGATTCACAGGAGTGAATAACTCAGGATTGACAGTGAAAGGGAAACAGAGTGAATGAACCCCTAATTAATTTAGAAGGGTTGCGAGCATCTAATCTAGTAAATTTTGATACTCCCACCTAAAATTTTATGAAAACATCCGTATAATCAGATGTGAAGTTAGCTGCAAAGATCTTTCTTCTTTGAAGATATTATTTTATTTTTATAAGCACTAAAATTTAATTTATAATTTAAATTTAATGGGAATTATTAAAATTTCATTTGAATATACGAAATTTTTGATAAAAAATAATTATGAATTATCACAGAACAAATACCAATGTTGACTTAGAAAAGGTTTTTCAGAAAATCAAAATAACACATTTTCGCATCTGTTTAGACACAATAAAACTATCACCTCCTCTAACACAGTCTAATTCGTATACCAACTTTCTCGATAGAATTCATAGTACCCCCACCTTTTAAAAGCTGCGTCTCCTGCGAGGCCTCCCCCAGGGTCGAATTAACCCTCTGAAGATAAAGTGCGCCTCTTTCGCCTTAAATAAATGAGGCTTGAATTTTTCAACACTTATTTACTCCCTCTTTATGGAAATAAAATTATCGCTCAAAAATGAGCCTTAAAGGCTCGCTCTTATCCCTCGTTTATTTTACATAGCGGGTGGATTGATTGGAAATCCAGGGTAAAGGGAATTTGCGACTCGCTCCTTTTTCTCAGTAGTTTAAGATCATGAATATGGTACTACTTTACTAGCCCGTCATAGCTTTGTTAGATATTTAGAATGATTTTAGTTGGCTTACACTATATTAGGTATTCCCCTTTGTTGCTCTTATATCACTAATTTAAAACATGTATGGTTTTGTATATTGCTTTCTTCCACTTCATTACGAGGTTGTGTTTTGATATCAATTGTAAAGTTTTGGAAGCTATTTTTTAAAATTTATATTTAAATTGACTATTAATTTAATGTTAAAACTCAAGAAAAGCAATATATTTTCTGTTTGTAAAGCATTTTTTATCTATACGATTACTGAAATTTAAGAGATCAAGCTTGCCTGGTGATAATTGTCATTATCATGTAATATTTTAGTACTTTTTAAAATTTCTCTCAACTTTACACTAATCGAAAAAAGCAAGATTATACCTGTGTGCTCATATATTATACCTTATGCCGTCGTATTTGTATTCGAGGAATAGATCGAGGAAAGAGACTTTAAATTAACATGAACTAGTTAAAAATGTTTTCCTTGTAGAAACTAATACTCAAATTTAGATTTATTAATATAATTTTAGGAAGAAAATATCCACACAGGAATTTTTAAGAACTAAATTTGTTGCTAAAGAATATATTTAACAGATGCATTGATAAAGTTCTTTTACAATAAGAATTGTTCAGCCATAAATTATACTTAGATTTCATCCAAACGTTTTTTACAGTGTAGACGTCAGTAAATTTAGTTATCTTTAATTGAAAGCGACTTTTTGTATATGATGTTTTATAGAATAAATGTTTCCACTCAGTTAAATGTAAAATAGCTTCTAACTAAAAAAATTTTCAAATTAGAAAGCAAAGGGGACCTGAAATTTATCCTAGCAAGAGAAGCAAGAATTTACAAAGTTTAAGAGCCACGATTACTAAACTTTTCCCAAAATGCCATACTATCAAGCCCAGTTATTTTCTCTTTCGGGTTCTCTGATTCACACATGTTACTATTTCTAGACCATTCTATACCCCTAAAGAAGCAGTAATGTTTTTATCCATCCCCTCCATGTCTTATCCATATTTCCTTCCTGCCGGAACCTCCTCTATCAAGGGATGAGAAATAAAAGTGTCTCTTCGAGTTATCAACCCTCATCTGGGGCTCTGCGGACCTTCCGTTACGCCCCCCAGAAACAATCCCGAACCCACTCCCTGGGATGTAGCAGCCCCATTCTATTGTCATCTCTCACTTCTGGCCTCCCCTCCTGGCATTAGTGGAGTAGATAGGATTCAATTATGAGATCAAGTGGAATTGAATGCTTAATGTTTTTGTTTCGCCATCATACAGTGGCGTATATAGATAGATGCTAACGGGCAATGGGATAAATCCGGGAATTATTAATAGGCGAATAATATGGCTGATAAATACCATCGAATTTATCACATTACCCGCCTCACTTCGGGCATTATTGATAATGCCCTGTTTATCACTCTGCCCGTAACAGAGACATTTTTTCGGGGAAAACTCGAATATCCATCTGAATTTTTGCTCCTGGGGAGATGATCCCAGGACTACCCAAAACAAAAGTCCTCTCTCAAATCCCTCTATGCATTCATATTAGGAAGAAATGTTTTTAAGAAATTTTTTTAGCTTAATTTGGTTTTTAATTAGCTTAATGTAAAATATTTGTGGGTAATACAGAATTCCAAGTACAAAAAGGTTTCACCTCATCAGGTAAAGAAGGCGTGCCAATACAAAAGGAAATCTAGGGGTCCTCCTCGGAAAAAATTCTGGAAATTCGACTATTAAAAGCAGTGTTTTTACTCGTTCTTATCCACCTAATCCGGAATTTTTGAGGGGGCCTTCACTCCCCCTTTTATACGCCCCTGCCGTCATAAAACTTACTGAACTCGCTGCTCGACAAAAAAATAGGGTCAAAATGCTTCTGACACAAATCAAGCAGATTCTTATTAAAATGACCCCCTGAATACAAATCCGACCCCCGTTTTTCTCCATCAGGCTCAGATTTTCGGGGAACAGTCCCTCCCCCTTTTTGCGGTTTTCAATGACTTAATGACTTTGAATTCAATTTTCAGGGGCAAAAACTATTACTTTAGCCTTTAAATTACACCCGAGGGAACAAGAAAGGTTAAAGCGTCTAAAATATACAAATTTGTAGCAAATGGATAAGTTTAAGGGGTTATTACCCCCCTAAAAATGCAAAAAAATCGTTAAAAATTATAGAGATTGTCTTTGGCTACTTTTTCCTCTAATTTTTTTCGCAATTCATCATTAAAGGGTCCTAACCCTTCCCCAAGGACCCGAATTTAATGAATATATGCAGCAGGGATTTTTTCTAAAAGCGGTTGAGGCGTTAGCGCCCCCGAAGCACTCGCGGAAGAGACTCTCTGAATCGCGCCGCCTCTCGTGAACTCAGGAATTCATATTCATATTTTGAAAAGCTCAAAAATGACATTGTTCTTATATTTCAGGTCTTTCCTGAGGGAAATTGTTCAGTTCGTAAAAAACTGGGCCATTTTTTGGGGATGGGGGTTCCATTTTTCAAGCTGTTAATAGATGCGTGGGCTGTGGATAACAATTGGGGGGTGTCCCATTAAAAATTGAGGGTGATGGGGGAAAACGGGTGTCATATTTGTGTTCAGGAGGTCATTTTACACAAGAATCGACTGAAATTCAGTCAGTAACAGTTGGAATTTTTTTTGTATAGCAGTTTAACCCTTAAGTATGGCATCGAACCCTTCCGTGGGTGCTTTGGGGGCGCTAACCCCTCAACCGCTTTTTGTAAAAATCATTGCTGCTGCATATATTCATTAAATTTGGGTCCTTGGGGAAGGGTTAGGACCCTTTAATGATGAATTACGTAAAAAATAAGAGGAAAAAATAGCCAAAAATAATCTCTGTAATTTTTAACGACTTTTTTGCATTTTTAGGGGGGTAATAACCCCTTAAACTTATCTATTTGCTACAAATTTGTATATTTTAGAAGTTTTAACCTTTCTTGTTTCCTCAGGTGTAACTTAAAGGCTAAAGTAATAGTTTTTGCCCCGGAAAATCGAATTCAAAGTCATTAAGTCATCGAAAAACACAAAAAGGGGGAGGGGCTGTTCCCCGAAAATCTGAACGTGATGGAGAAAAACGGGGGTCGAATTCGGATTCAGGGGGCATTTTACATAAGTAATAGTAAAATGAAGTTGTGAATGAGTAGTGAATTTGGACTTACGGTTTTATTGTTCCCCATTTTCAGTTATTTGGGCCTCTCATTTATAACTGTTTCGTATCCGGTAATCCACTATCCCGTATTCGGATCTTTTGTTTTAGATCAGAATTTTTTTTACTTCTTTCATAACAATATAAAACAGTCGAAAAAACAAAGAATGCAGAGACGTTTTCCTAACAACCCGAAGTTATTTCAATAATCTTTACCCAACTATATATCATTAAAAAATTATTTTATAAACAATGGCATCCTCATGTTCTTGTGGTCAGTCCAACAAACTAGGCAGCCAATAGACATTAACGTATCCAGAAGAAAAGGAGGTATATTCTTTGGGGATTCAGGATAAATTTTAGTCCTTTTTTTCCTATGGTCAGAAAAAAGCACTGCTTCAGGGGGTACATCATCCCCAATGCCTCCTTGGCTAAGCCCTTGTCGGCACGTATACTTTCACACTTGTTTCGTTCACTATGAACGTTATACAGGGTGATTCAGAAATAATCATCAATAATTGGAGGGGAGGTAGAGGGGCCCTAGACAAGCATATTTCGAATAGGGATGGTGGGGCGCAGCCTTACCGTTGAAGAGCTAGGAGCTAATGTAGTGCGAGCGCGTTTCAAAAGGCCGTTTTTAGAAGGCCCGTGTGACGAAACAAAACATAATAAAATGAAAAAATCTATTGCATGAGGTAAGGAAGTATCCCTACTACTTACACCATGAATTCGATAGAATTTGAACCACTTTCTAAACCGTGGAGTGAGTATCAAAAGTATAATATTAATCTTTAAGTCAAAGAATGGAGTTCCCTTAATGTTCTTTAGAAAAATGATGATCGGGTAAGGAATTTTCAATTATCGTAACATGGAACATTGAAACTGTTTGATCATTGAAAATTTCTTCCCCGATCCTCATTTTTCTAAATACCATTAAGGGAACTCCATTGATTGACTAAGAGATTAATTTTGCACGTTTTAAAACTCACCCCACGGTTTAGCAATAAGGGGTCCGATTTCTATCACATTGAGGATTTAAGTAGTACGGATACCCCTGTACCTCATGCAATAATTTTTTTCATTTTTTATGTTTTGTTTCGTCACACGGGCCTTCTAAAAACGGCCTTTTGAAACGCTCTCGCACTACATTAGGTCCTAGCTCTTTAACGGCAAGGCTGCGCCCCACCATCCCTATTCGAAATATGCTTGTCTAGGGCCCCTCTACCTCCCCCCCAATTTTTGATGATTATTTCTGAATCACCCTGTACATCAAAAAAAATTTATTACACATAGAAACATAAGAAAGACAATGAAACACTTATAGTCACCAGGGATCACTTGATCCATACTGGTGACCTTTGAAAAAGAGAAACTACATTATCGATAGAGATACAACAAATTTCCATATACTTATAAGCAATTTGTTTTATTAGTGGTGATGAACTCTTTCCGAACCATTTCCGAATCTCTAAGGGATCTCCAGTTGCGATCCACTGTCCTACGGTGATCAAGAAAATCACTAAAAACCCACGAATTCAAATCAAAAAGGAGATCCATGCACGAAAGAATGGCATGCCGTAGGTAGGGGTAGATAAGTCGCATTTTAGCCACAAAAAGGCGCACTAATGTGAGCATCGATCAGTTTGAAGTTGAACAAATTGAGTGCTTCCCAGCTCTATCCGGAGCAGCATTATGAGCAGTCTCTAATTAACGAAGTAATTAATTTCCCGAGAGATAATCAATCACAACCTTTACGGAAATTAATTACTCGGCTAAAAAAGGCGCGTATCTGGGCTGGCATCGCCTTAATGGCCGGAAGTGACGTCACACGGGACCCTTCTTTCCGTAATGACACTTCTTTGGGAGGTCGTTTAAGAGGATCGGATTCGAATTAGCACTTTGGCGTCGCCACCAAACAATGCCCGCTTGTTGGGATAGTTAAAATTGCGAAGGTGACTTTAGGTGCTCTCGTGCATTATAGTGAAGATTAAGTAACTTAATCTAACGTGTTAACCAAAGAAAGTAGATTGTGGGAAAACTATTAATAACAATAACCCTTCTCTTGACTGGCACTTACAAAGCCCGATTTTTACTAACTGAAGTCGTCAAATCAAAGTAAAAGATATTCACAGAAAATTTCAGGAAAAATGTATTAAATATTGCCAGTTGAAACCGCATGTTTTGCGTGACTATCTAATTTTTCTTAATTAAGTTTATAATTATTGACGAATTGACTAATGACTACCCCAGAATTAAATTTATCCCTTTGCAGTAATATAGTTAGAATATTGAATGCGTTAAAAATGACATTCCAAAAACTAATTTGGGTCTCTCTCTGTCATTCTCTTCTCTCTTTTACATTCTCCCTTTCATTTACTCTTTCTTCCTGTCTACCTCGTTTAAAGTGGTTTGAGGTTTTTTTAGACGAATCATACAACAGATGAAGTAATTTGACGTTATTGATCATTATAATTATAGCTCTTGGTTTCTTTATTTCAGACCTTTGGCCCACCGGCCTTCGTTTTGCGGCCCTAAAAGTATTAAATGATTCTTGAATTTTAAAAGAATGAGGAACAATTGAAACCTTTCATTTTTCTAAGGTTTTTAAAAGATTACCCCAAGTAAAAATACTAAACTGCTTGTTCCTTACTTAAAAATATAGAGAGACAGCTTTCAAAAGTTCAATAAAAATTTGTATAGTCATCCTAAACTTCACTAAAATTGCAGTGTAACAATTTGAAGTATGTTTTGAACACACTAAAGTAGAAATACTCATTTTCTCTCATTCACTTATTATTAGTTATTTATCTTAATGCTATGGATAATCAATAGTAAATTCGGATAGATATATAGAGGCCCTTGAAAATAGGACCAAACCAAAAAAATGTGGGCAAAATTTGGACCACATCGTTTTTGAAGTTGTGGAAGACATCAGTGTCACTTTTTAAATGAGAATGAACCTTAAGAGAAAAATCAAGGAAGTTTACACTCTATGATGTGGGCTGTGAATTCGGAAGAGTATACCTCAAAACTGCATAGGTCCGTTTAGAAAAAAAATTACCCACCCAGAATTTAGCCCCAATCTAAGATCACCATTCAATTAATAAATAATTTATTAGGAAAAAGAAATTAGCTCGACTTTGTATTGTAAATTATCCATTAATACGTTTAGCAAGTACAATCTCTACAGGGGTTGAACAGGTTTTTAGAGAAAATTTTTAGATGAGGTATATGCTTGATTTAATACTTTTTTGATACATTATGGTTAAAAACTCCCAAATTTCTGATTTTTAAGTTCAAAAATGTGTTTTAAATCCTTTAAAATTCAATTTTATTTCCGCCAAAACGCCAGAAAAGTCACGTTATCAGAAAACAGGCTTCTATTGGATGTGACATCACAGCGCATGAAAACCATTGTGTTTACTGTTGTTTTCACGTGATCCGAAAACGGGCTTCTATTGGATGTGACCTCACAGCGCATGATTTGTGATTCGAAAGTGTTTTCGCGCCCCCCAAAAAAAATGAAATTTCAAAAATTTATATCTCAGAAACTAGGCTACGAAAATACTTGATGTAAATGTCATTCTTCATGGTTTTTATCTACTAGTTTAATAAAATTGAATCTCAAAACGTGAGAATACCTCATTGTCACTTTCACTAAACTAACTAAAGGTTATTGTTTATTCGCGGGGGAAATCGCCATCCATTTGCTTTTTCTCACTGTGAACCCACTCTGTTTTAAAAATCTTCTATATTTGCTGGATTTTAACTCATAAAACCAGATAAATCCTATGCTCGGTTTATTTAGAACAGGCACCTGAGACGTAATGTATTAGAAGCAGTTATCATCGAAAACATTTTCTTGTGTAATAACAAAGCAGCCTAAACAGAAGTAGTTAAAATACTGTAAAAGAATCAGTCACTGAAGTTGTGTGATGAGCGTTATTAGGCGTTATTAAGCCCTTTTGATCCTGTTTCAGGCGCCTATTCTAAATGAACAGACTAAAATTAAACTGCAATTTTAATTTTGATCTAGCAACTCAAAAAATTTAGGGCTGGAATTTCCATGCAATTATAAATATTTTATTGGAAATCTGATATCGAAGAGTTCTCTCAAATACTACATGTTTCAAGGGATTTTGAAATCATTTAAACTATTT
This sequence comes from Tetragnatha versicolor, assembly GCA_024610705.1. Classification (NCBI taxonomy): domain Eukaryota; kingdom Metazoa; phylum Arthropoda; class Arachnida; order Araneae; family Tetragnathidae; genus Tetragnatha; species Tetragnatha versicolor. The sequence continues at coordinate 8,327,288 of JANDEH010000010.1, forward strand.
TTATTTCACATACATTCCGGTTTATTTACTTGTTTTACATATTTAATCTATAGACACATACTTGCGTCATATTCATCGATTTAAAATTAATATTACATTTTACTCAGTTTTTAAACAAAAGTAAATCGTATATTAGGAAGTTATACATCTAAAATTGTAATTGAAATCAAATGAACTTAGGGGAGAATGAGGAAGAAAAATGCAAAATTCCACAGGATTTTACCTCAGGTTTATAAAGCTAATTTTTTTACAAAATGTTTATCATTATCAACTTTCTTTGAAAAAATAATGCACTTGCTAAGTAAAAGGGAGTTTTTACTTTTATCTTATGACCCCAAGCAACTGCATCTTGTAACCCAAAGAGGGGTCATAAGAAACAAGCCAGCTATTTTACTAATTAAAACAAATAAAAATCAATTGAAAGTATAAATATAATATCTAAAGTTCATTTTTTCATTATTATTTTTCTCTCATTCACTTATTATTAGTTATTTATCTTAATGCTATGGATAATCAATAGTAAATTCAGATATATTTTTCGGCCCTTGAAAATAGGACCGAACCAAAAAAAATGTGGGCAAAATTTGGACTACAACGCATTTGAAGTTGTGGAGGACATTTGATTCGTGACAAAGTCAGTGTCGCGTTTTAAATGAGAATGAACCTTAAGAGAAAAATCAAGGAAGTTTACACTCTATGATGTGGGCTGTGAATTCGGGAGAGTACCCCACAACTGCATAGGTCCGTTTCGAAAAAAAATTACCCACCCAGATCACAACCCTCACGAAATAAAGAGTAAATGAACACACTTAAACCCTCACCCCCTCATAGGAATAGAACACCATTCTTTCAACGAGAGTCCGCACATGACGTAAATTCAATAAAAAACTATTCAAAATAGACTTCTCCCAAAACGGAGTGCGGCAATTGAAGCCACGCAGAAAAGAACCGCCCGGGCCGATTTCCATATTCTCCCAGCCGCAAAGGGTTCTGATGTGTCCGCCCGGGATTTGGGAGACATTATAAATGGTTATGTGATGATCGAGCAGTGGCGAGCAGGGCTTAGCCTGCTTTGCATAGGGGAGCCCCGACAAGTAATCACGAACGCTTTTAGAACTTCTTCGGAATCGTTTTGAGCATGCCCCGCGAGGCGTCCTTCGTTTCTTAGGGAAATATTCTGGGGGTGAAGTAAGATTTGTTGGTTCGTTGAGGGGGTAGCGAGATTCGAAATTGAAGAAACTGGGGAAAGAACGCTGGAAGAATGGCTCGGGGTCCTTATTGCCTTTTTTATCACCGTGAGGGGACTTTTTTCGGATGATTATGTATTTATACAATTTAAAGTGGGAATTATTTTGGAGGGGTGATTTAGAAAGAGAGGGGGAATTATCTTTATTAACACGAGATGGGAGTTTTGTTTTTAGGTATTCACTTAGAATGATTAATGTTTTAAGTTGCTTAATCAGCTTAATCGCCCCTTTTTTCGGGCTTAACTCCCTTTTATTTGTTGCGTTATTAGTTCCTATTAAAAGAGTATTTTTTATACCTTTATTATTTTGATGGGTAAATAAACTTATTAATACACATTGGAACTAATATCAGTAGAGTGTTTTAGGTTTCCCTAAATATTATTTACAATTTCAATATGTGTCATAAAAACTATTTCGTCGACTTTTTCATCTTTTAAAAAGTATGTGATTGAGTACCCCGAGAATACTTAAAGGTATTTAATATTCATGAATAATTTTTATCAAATATTTAGTTTCCAAATACTTTTAAAACACATAAAATTATAAGGTCTCTAAATACTTTTAAGTATTAAATATGTAACGTTTTAGATTTTTTTAGGAATGAAATATTTAAATTTCGAATGTTTTTAAGAGTCAAATATTGTTTCAAGTTCCCAGTCGTACTTCAAAATGTGGAAGAACGAATCCGGATATTGAATGATTAAAATGAAGATTCATTTGACGAAGGATCCACATCCCGTGGTTTGAGTTAAAAACAAACTTACATATGGAACTGGAAGGGAATTTAAACTGAGTCCAATTGTTTTCATCCTTTCAAATTGTCTTCGGAGATTCTGATGTTTTATGGTGTTTTCAAGTCAATCTGTATCGTTTTTCTAACGGTCGGCCTACTCTGCAATTTTCAGTGGATCGATCTGTAACAAATATTAGTTTTAGAACAACTAAAACGTTGCATATAACATTTGTATTATAAGGGTCGAGTCGTCAAGTTCATTTCCTACCATGTGTGTTTGATATGGAAAATTCCACAATTAAAATTATGTAATAAATACAAATATAATTAATATACTACACACTACAATACTAATTATAATTAATTATTTGATTAAATCAATAATTAATGATTAATTTATAATCATAAATAATTAATGATTTTTTTTAGTCTAGCCGACTATATAACGGACTAATCAATGGTCACCACTTTTTCCGTTATAGTCACTAGATTAAAAGCTCTCCCTCCGCTCTCTTGCGTTGCCTTCCTATGCCGTGCTGAAGATTCCTAACAAGGATGAAACTGGTCCATGGCTGGAGGCGACGCTTGAGAGCTGGAGTTCTCATATAGTATATGGACTTCCAATAGCTGCTTACTATACAGTCGGACGTCTTCGAAGTCTTAGTGGCGTCGCAATGTAATTCATCTATACTCTCATATAATCAGGTTTCTTTTCTGCGCTTTTAGGAGTTTTGTGAGTTACTACTATGTTTCACTGATGTAACTGGAATATTTCCTGTATGACACTATACTATACTAGACTGCAACGTTACTTGACCCTGGAGAAACAAGTTTAGAGCAAACAATGAAAGTAGTTCCCAGCTGTCTGAATTTTCAGTGAAATAAAGAACTGCAATTTAGATATGTGATTAGTTTGTGTAGTTTTTGTGTATAGTTTGCTTTTTTTTATCAAGATTTGTGTACCGAAACTCCTCCTAGCAACCCAACAGGCTTTCTGTTTACTCAGTTTCTCCTTCCGCGTACTTACGTCATAGGGTCAAGAAACATTGCAAACAAGTAATAAATATAAATAAACACGAACTTAAAATACATAACATATAAAATATATAAAAAATAAACACGAGCAAAAAAACACTTTTAAAGGCAAATTTTATGAAACAGCAAAAAAAACAGTGTCCCAATCAGCCATTGGCACTCGGTAATGGGCCATTGCGGAACTGGATCGGGCATCGAACCCGGGTGCCATCGATCACGGGTTCGGCCCGGAAAGGCAGGTAGGCTCGTTTATTGCCATTTCCATGGGCGATCGCAATCAGTGCCCCTCTCTCTTTCCGGAAACGGGCCGCACACGTCAGCGATCAATAATGCGCAAAAACACTAACTTTCAGACCAAGAATTGGTCGGAAACCGACTTGGCTTCATTCACCGAAATCCACTCAGGCCGACATCGCTTTCCAACTTTTATTTCCTGTAGAAAGAAGGGTTTTAGGGGGTTTACACCTATAGACAAGAAAGTTGGGATTGTTGGAGGAGCTCAAGAGAGTTTTTTTTATCAGTTCAGCGTTTAGTTATTGTTTTTAGTAGGTACTCATAAAGTCTTTATGCAAGTAGTTGTAAAATTTTATGGTAATTTTTGAGGGAGAGTCTATCTTTATAAAGGAAATTGTATTGTAAACTTTAAAATGATGAAAGGTGGTAGAAAACAGAGGGATTATATTTTTGCTAAGTTAAAAACAAAATTAAAAAGGGTGTAAAAGGCAATACACAGTAAATGGTGGGAAGCTTTGAAGTATTTAATAAGGTATAGTTTGTGTGAATATAGCTATCACTTTAACTTAAACATAGTTGAACCATGAAGAATTCAAGTAACACCCACCAAAATCTACTTTAACTTGTATGAAAACAACTGCGACGAAATGGATGTTTATCTTTGAAAAATATTAAAAAAACATTTTACTACAATTAAGAATTCAATTAGTCAGTTTTATTCGAAAATAAATTATTTTTAGTTTAAAATTTATAAATTATTATTATTGATAATTATCAGTATAAGTCTACTGCACTGCATTGCACTGTTGCCTAAACGGAGATCTGTAAAACCGTTTCACTGCAATAACTCCCTTGTTGCTAGAAAACTAACACTTTCGTTTAGTAAGGTTGGTTTCGTTTATTGTTAGGCTTTGCTTGGTGCGCATCGAATATAGGGAAAGTCTAAAAAGTGTATTTCAAATCCATCTTAATAACTAAGTAATTGTATCATTGCTTTAGATAGCTCACAACAAAAAAAAAGATTCGAAAATATGTCAGCAAAAATTAATAATCAAATTAAAAATTCCATTAAAAACATCTCAAACCATAGTAACAGGTCAAACTAGTCAATAGTTAGAGAATATGGCAAGACAACTCTTACATCACTTTTGAAGACTTTCCTCCCCATTCATCATTTTAACATAATGGATTTTAAATAGTACTATCTTCTGTACAGCACTTATATCCTTTTCAAGACCATAGTCACAACCTTCCAAATAAACGCCAAAAACCAATAATTATCCACCTTAACCCAGAAATCAGCCCAGCATTCTCAAAAGCACACCTGAAACGGCAGATAAATTACCTTGTATCTCTCTTATCAAACAATTCTCACACCCCTAAAAATTTAGCATCCGAGACAGTGCCTCGCCAAACTCATCCCCCCACGCTAATACATGTCCCTAATATACACGTCCCCATTTGGTCCCTTCCAAAAGCTCGCGCCTATTAAGCTGAGTCGTTTTAAATGGGCTTCTCCCGATTCGAGATTCTTAATTTGTATCACTGGAGGCGCCGTTGACTAATGGCGTCGCTCTCGGCGTTTGTTATCTCAGTGTGAGGGAGGGAGACATAAATAACCGCCCCTGCTTCAATTTCTTTCGCTCAATTGATGCCCCACCGTTTAATATGAGCGGTTGGGTTTTCCATGACAACCGGCATTGCGACGGTTGTATATAGACGAAATAATACCAGTTGGTAGTTGAGCAATATGGTTTATATATCGGGAGGATGGGGAAGTGAACCATTCTGAAATGTAACTGCTGTTTTCGGTTGTAAGATTGAAACAGTGTTTTTTTGATGGAAGTATTTGGTTTTTATGTTGGAAATGTGAAGATAATTTAGTTGGGGTTGAGAAAGTTGGGTAAGACTTGTGGGAGAATATGTGGTTCTGTCATGTAAGAGTGGAGATTTGTCAAACTTTTTCTGTTATTAAAACATTAAATCAAGAACAATGGGATTTATAGCTGATGATTAAAATAACCCCAAAAGTATGTCATTCCTCAGCATTTGTTAGTATTTTCTTTAGTAGCTCTTTAGTATTTTCTTCATAAGTTTTCATAGAACTTTCTTCAAAAGTTTCTTCGATATTTTGTACTTAAAAAATATTACACGGTAGAAAAAGACTGATAGATCTATCCACATCAGTAGAAAACACAAGATATAAGAGATATCGTATTTTCTACTATACTTCAAACAAAAAGTTAACAATTTACACAAGTTAGGATTATCAAACTTACTTGATTTTCTGCCATAGGTATACTTTTAGGAAATTTTTACTCATACTTCTTTAGTAAAACCTCAAGTACTTAACGCACTTTTTTGTATTGAAACAAGCAAGGGAAAGGTTTCAAATCGGTTGCGCAAATATTTCTATAGTTAATTATAAAAAGGGCAAAAATAGAACTAAATATGTGATGCCATATTTTATTTGCATAACATTACAAAAAAACACTAGTTATCTGCAAAATTTTCGAAGATTTCCCCTTTTTTAGGTAAATTGGCTTTTTGTGCTTAAATGAATCAATAAGCTTCGCTCTACACAAGAGTGTGGAAAGAGGAGAAAAATAAGACCACCCCCTATAAACAAATGAATTCGTCCAAATCGATATCAATTCATTTTATTTTTTATTAACCTCATTTATTTAATTTAATTAGTCTTTCTTTTCTTATTCTTAGCTATAAATTAAGCCGAAAATTTTTTTATTAATTTAAATGAACTTTTACCTTTTTTGAATCAGTTAATGTTTGACTAATTCATCTATTTCATGGATACGGCCTTAATGATTCAGTTTCAAAATAATCTTAAATTTCTATTGTTTTAGTCATTCTATTTCTCCCTTTGGTGTTATGAAATGACCAGAAATATAATTTAAATGTCAAATTAAGTGATTTTAAAAATTTTCTTAAACCAAAATTTCAAAGATTGAAAAGGGAGTAATTCCATCAATTTTTTTAAGTGTACAATATTTTAGCGTGAATGCACTTATATTTTTTCGATAATTGAATCGCTCATTTCTGAACACACCTGCCATTTGCTAAAACAGAGTTTCTCAAACTGTGGGTCGCCAGTCAGTTTTTTGTGGGTCGCGAGAGGATTTTTAATTTTTCTGAATATGAAGTATCTTTTTATAATTTTTACAAACGTAGTTATTGACTTTTGAACTATCAAACTATTATTTGACTTTTAAAATTTATCAAATTACCATATAGTAAAAAGAATAAAAGTTTGAGGAAAAACTATTGTATTTATACTACTTGGTGTCGAACGGAAAATGCAATTATGTAAATACGTAGTATGTGTCACTTTAATTTAATGTGCCGATAATGCAAATCTAGTCGGTTATTCAAATAAGATTTGAAAAAAAATATTCAGTGTTTCTCCCCATCCACACCGGGGAGGAGCAATGCAAATTTTAAGAATTTTCTTAGGAAATGATGCAATTGCAATTTATCCCATATTGCTAAAAAAAAAACAAGTTAAAACCCTGTTTTTTATGGGTCAAATTTTAAAATTTCCCCCCTTTTTATTGTAGGGACCATTGTTAGCACACAATTAAACTATTTTATACGCTCGAATTCAAATATTTACTTTTAATTTTCTAAAAAGTTAATTTCTTTTCTAATACATGCATGTAATAATTTATTGTTGTAACTAAATAGTTGGTGAACACCCCCCAGTCAGAGAAGTCAAAATTCTGTGGGGAGCATGAGATAATTATCTCAGTTCAGTTAATTATAACTAACTGAAGTCGGTGGGTCGCGTTAGATTTTGTTTCTCAAAAGTGGGTCGCGATGTTAAAAAGTTTGAGAACCCCTGTGCTAAAAGCTTGGACAGGAAGAAAGTTATATGGGAGGAACTGAATATAGAATGGCCCCACCATCACTTGGGCTGTCATCACACACCCCATAATAGCAAGATTTGGAGGTCACTCGGTGGGTTGCCTCCTCTACCCTTGAAATTTCACTACACCATAAAAGAATTGTTCCATCTTTCTTAATCCTTGTAGGATTTTCTTTCCTTTATTGTCTTTGTCTCTCTTTTATTCCCTCTCCAGTTTTCTGTTTATTCATCATTGCTCTCTTTCTTATCTGACCATCTTTCTCCTTTTATTTCTGCTCATTATATTCATTGCCTTCTTACTTCGTCTCTATCTCTTTCACTCCCATTTCACCTTTTTTTCGGTTCTGGATGTAATGCAATGTACTGGATGCAATGTAACTGGAAAGTTACATTGCATTACTTCAAGTAGTCCAGCACTGGTTGCTCGACCATTTTTAAAAAATCTGAAGTTTTTGTACATGAACCATGACGAGAGAGAGAGAGAGAGAGAGAGAGAGAGAGAGAGAGAGAGAGAGAGAGAGAGAGAGAGAGAGAGAGAGAGAGAGAGAGAGATAGAGAGAGAGAGAGAGAGAGAGGGAGAGAGAGAGAGTCCATTGGTGACGCGAATATTGTTGTGATGATCAATATACTGGTAAACGCTGCCTCAATATAACATTACACTTTTACAATTATTTAGTGACTTGTTCATTAACAGCGCAAAGTACTAGCGTTATTTCTTAGCAGTTTCAATTACAGAATGCTTTACTACAAAGTGGGGAGAGACAACTCATTTAGAAATTTTATATGTAATCGTGATTTCCTCGACACCGACAAAAAAACAACAGAGTTCTGTGAAGTAGTTAAAAAAATTTAATTTACCCATGAAATAACAGGTAAACATCGATATCTTGAGTTCAATAATCCACTTTTAGACCAATTTCACCCCAATCTAAGATCACCAGTCAATTAATAAATAATTTATTACAAAAGAAAGAATTTCGCTTTATCTAGTGGCTAAAGCTGCTGTTATAGCGCATTTAGCAAGTACAATCTCTACAGGGGTTGTGCAGGTTTTTAGAGAAAATTGTTCACTTAACTAACTAAAGGTTAAGGTAAATGTGGGTATAGTGGACACTGTACCAATAGTGGCCACCTAGCTGATTAATTTTGAACAGAACGAGTTAGAGGCATCAAACAGCGTCAAAATTCATAGGCATAGTAGATTGTGCAATCAGGTAAGCTGGTAAATTACCACCGATATCACAGATCAGCATGGGAAGGATATTTAAATATTTGAAAATAACAACATCGGCCAAGTGACTGAAATTTGATTTTGCTTATTGAATCGGGTAAGGAAACGAGTATTTCGGAACTGATTTTTTTGTATTTATTACCGTTTGATTGGCTTTTAAATTTATATTTAGATAAAGAATAGTGTATAAAATGATACTGAATAAAATTTATTTGAAAATTTTGACTTTACGAGGATTTATGGGGGAGGCCACTTTACCAACACATAATCTTAGATTTTCCAATTGTGGCCACTGCAATGGCTTCTAATAGAAACATAAATAATATTTAATTTGAATCAGTTTTTCTTCATAAACGGTTGAAAGTGTTGTACAGTGGAGGATTTCCAAATGTTCAGCCTATAGGCTGAACCAAAATTTGCCGCCTATATGCTATACATCTTACAAAACTAAATTGGGGTGTCAAAAAGTTTTTGGTTGGGGGTCATAAATTTTAAGTGCGTTTGGTACACGCCGTGACTTGACTTTTGGTTTCTTATTTTTTTTGGGGGGGTGCGGTCTAACTGAACGTCTGAACGTGTTCTTAAGGTCCCGAGTGTATTTATACCTGAAGTGTTAGATCACTTAAAGTAATGTTTTACACGATATATTACAATTTTACAATGTAAGCTTGAAGTAAAAATGGGGGGTCTGGGGTTACCCCCAGAACATTTTAGAAAACTTGCTTCTTAAAGAAGTGTTTCAGCTCATTTTGAGACCCTTACACAGGGCCGTAACTAGACTCCTTTTTTCAGGGGGGGGGGTTGGCAAAAAAATTTTCTTACTTTACTTCGATTTTGTTGTTGGTGACCTAGGTAAGAAGACAGCGGCGGATCTAGGATTTGTTGGTATTGAGGGGGGCTGAAAATTTTCAATATCAAATTAGACTTCTAATACCATAGAAAGGGGTCTGGGGATCCACCCCCAGAAAATTTTAGGAAATTTAAGTATAAAAAGCAGATTTTCAACACGTTTTGATACACCTAATCCGGATTTCGGACATACATTTTTAAGAATTTAATTTACATTTCGGTAGGATTTTTGCATTTCGACGAACTTTATACAGAAAAGTTGTAAATAATAGGGTTCGAAATTCTAAAGGGGGGTCTGGGGATCCTCCCCTAGAAAATTTCTGGAAATTTGACCCTAAAAACAGGATTTTAACTCGTTTTAGAGTCGCTTTTCCCCTTATTACACGGCTGAGTTCCCCTTCCCCTCCTTCTCTTTGTTAGTTCTTATTCCTTTTGGGGAGGGGGGCTAAAAAAATCCCCTAGCCCCCCTGGATCCGCTAGTTTGATGAGTAGAGGTCCTAACTCACGGCCCCTTTATGGTTTCACTCATTTTTAGACTAACCCGAAGAGGACCACTCCTTGTAAGTCCCATATTTTCAAGGAAGGACTGTTATAATAGATTTCAAAATTTCAAGGAGGGTTGGGGGTTCTTACCAAGAAAATTTTGAATTTTTTAACCTTAAAAGTAGGGGGTTTTATGCATTTTAAGGTAATTTTTAAGGAAAAACAGTAAGTAAAAATTGGTGTCAAAATTTCGGAAGGAGGGTTTGAACCCCCAACCCCCCCCCTTGGATACGGCCCTGCCCTTACAGTTCCTTGAAAACCACAGAATATTCTGGGGGGAAAAGTTTTAAAAAACGTCAAAGGGGGGCCAGAGGTCCTCCCCAGCAAATATTTTTGGAAATTTCCCCCAAACTTGTGTTTATCTACTTTTAAACTCTATGGAGAGGGGAGAGCACCAAAAGGGAAAATCTTCTTGTAGGCAGCATAATTTTCAAGGGGAAAACACTGTATAACAGATATCAAAATTTGAAAGGGGAGTGTAGGGGTTCTCCCCCAGATATTTTTTAAAAATTGCCCATTAAAGTAGTGTTTTAGCTCATTTTGAGACCCTTTGGGTAACAAAGAGAACACAGTTCCTTGTAAACCACAGAATTGCTTTTTTGAAAGGACGTTCTCATCTGAGCTTATGTTTAGTGTTTCATTTCTCCTCTGCTTTTTTTTATTCCGAAAAAAATTCTACCGTCAAAAATTTGCCGCCTATTAAAATTTGCCGCCGTAGGCTATAGCCTAGCTAGCCTATTTAGAAATCCACTACTGGTGTTGTATGAATTTGATTTCATTCTGACTTCGGGAACCAAGGTTTCAAAAACATTGAATTACATGCTAAATTTCTCTCAAATCAGCTAAAGCGTAGGCTTTGGGGCCGGAAACTATCAAGTCTGTTATTCAAAATTAAATAAAGCTAATTTGATTTGATCTAAAATATATTTCGTTGGGAAGGAAGATTTAATTAGAACTAAACGACTGCACCTACTCAATTTCATGCATAAACCCCTCATATAGGCAGAAAAAGAGAGGTGTCCACTTTAGATACAAGGTGTCCACAATAGAAACAACAGCTACATCTATGTGGCCACAATAGATGCAATTTGGAGTACTTTTTAAAAATTAATTTAAAATACTTCACCCAATCTAATTAAAATTTTTACTGGTAAAATCGAAAGAAGAAGATCCAATTAACCTAAAAATAGGACGATAACCGTTTCGAAGCAAATAAGTTGGTGTTTATCGAGAATTTAAGCAAAAATTTTAATTAAAGTGTCCACTATACCCACATTTACCAATGTTTATTTGCGGGGGAAATCGCCATCCATTTGCTTCTTCTCACTACGAACCCACTCTGTTTTAAAAATCTTCTATATTTGCTGGATTTTAAATCATAAAACCAGATAAATCCTATACTCTGTTTGTTTTGAACAGGCACCTGAGACGTAATGTATTAGAAGCAGTTATCATCGAAAAATTTTTCTTGTGCAATAACAAAGCAGCCTAAACAGAAGTAGTTAAAATACTGTAAAAGAATCAGCCACTGACGTTGTGTGATGAGCGTTATTAGGCGTTATTAAGCGTTTTTGATCCTGTTTCAGGCGCCTATTCTAAATGAACAGACTCTAATTTAACTGCAATTTTAATTTTGATCTCGCAACTCAAAAAATTTGTTGCGACTAGGGCTGAAATTTCCATGCAATTATAAATCTTTTATTGGAAATCTGATATCGAAGAGTTCTCTCAAATACTACATGTTTCAAGGGATTTTGAAATCATTTAAACTATTTTTATTTCACATACATTCCGGTTTATTTACTTGTTTTTACATATTTAATCTATAGACACATACTTGCGTCATATTTATCCATTTTTAGGTTTTTAAAATTAATATTAAATTTTACTCAGTTTTTAAACAAAAGCAAATAGTATATTAGGGAGTTATACATCTAAAATTGTAATTAAAATCAAATGAACTAAGGGGAGAAAGGGGTAGAAAAATGCAAAATTCCACAGGATTTTATAAAGCTAATTTTTTTATAAAGTGTTTATCATTATCAACTTTATAAAAGAAGAAAGGCTTTCATGGCCGGATCTATGTAGATAAAATGAAGGTTCCGGGTTATTATGCCGTGGTCTAATATTATTAAAACTGACTCCCAACGTTTCGCCGGCATCTTCGGCTGGCATTTTCAAGGGCAATAATGATTATTGCCCTTGAAAATGCCAGTTTCTCAAAACTTGGTTTTTGGACTTAGATTCCCTTTTTCAAACCTAACGATTCAATCGACAACTAATTCTTTCGATTCGATGACAGTCAAAAGTAGGGGAGTACCCACCTACATACTAACACGGCAATGGACTCGGATCTCTTTGTAGCCTGCAAGAGTCAAGTCCAGTCAACAAGGGTCCCGATCACAAGTTGGTGGTGCCGTTTTCAGAAGGGCACAATGAGGGGGAGACAGCACAAAGCGGGGTGCCACAAAAGCGGATGAAATATGCGGCTGGCCGCAAAAAAGCAGTCAGTGTGTCGGACACGAACCGATGAACTCGTGTGAAATCGCTTGAAAAGCCGGCGGGGATGGGATTAATACGTTTGACTCCACTGCTGAAAAGGGTGCTAAAGAGGGGTATATTGGGTATGAGTAGGGGGGAAGGATATTGAATGGGTGTCATTTAGCGGCTAATCTGAGGGCCATTTGGGATGGTCAATCTTGTGAAAGTGTCTAAAGTCGGGCCACCCGAGGAGTGTCGATACTAATGAAATAACAAAAAATAAACGGATTAAACGTTAAAAAATATTTTTTCCCTCTTCCTTGTAGAACGAAAAACGCAGGGTGAATGCAATAAATAATTTATCAACTTTCTCTGCGCTCTTTATTTTCCATTACCTATCTATTGAATTGCTCATAACTATAGTCTGTTCATTTTGAACTGGCGCTTGAAAATATTTCCTTCCCAACTATCTTCGTCAAAGTGACGAAGAAGGCTTACTATTGGCTGCTCGAAGATAGTAACTATGGTTACGCTTCTAGCGTGGGGGAAAGCACTATTTCTCAAGCGCCAATTCTAAATGAATAGCAATAGAGTTAACAAATGAATATTTATTTAGATATTTTTCGGCGTATGTTAAAAACTACATTTCTGACATTACTATTTTTTATTTCCTTTTCCCTTTTAACTGTCTGTGGGTGTCTACGATTTTTCGAAAGTTGTTACATTCTTTAGGGTTATATTAAGTCTGTAACTACTACTTGGTTTCATATAAATCCATGAAGTATATTACAGTTTTGAATATTCAAGAGATGAAAGCTTAAGTGCCAAATATTCTGTTGCTGGTGAAACATACTCTAGATTCATCACTGCATCATCCTAATGAAAATAATTGACATTCACTATTTCACAAATGATTTGAAGTGAAGTGGGGAAGATTTTGTATAAATACACCCAAAAGATGGCTTATTCAAGTAGACTTATGAAGCCAAGAGGACATTCGGAAGCAGTTGGAAAGCCGAAACAGTGTGATATAGGGAATGAATCGAACAAGTACTCATGTTAAGACATAATCCGTGCAGAATGCAACCCATTAGTTCTTTACTCGAGATTTCCTCACTCTATAAAGAGAAGTTGATTAGTAGTTTTAGAGCCTCTTTACCGGCGATGGAAGGTCCATTTTACGACCGGTTCCAACAGTTCTCGTAAAACTGCCTTCCGAACTTGCACTCGTAAATTGAAAGGTTCGTATTATAGGTTAAGTGCCGTGAAGGAATTCCACAATGAGTCGTCACTTTAAAAGTGTGTTAAACTTCAATTCTTTGATATACTCCGTTAATTTGAGTGAAGTAGATAATAAGGAGTTCAAGCCTATGGAGAACGGTATTGTGAAGTTCGCTGTTAGAATGATATAAATGTCAAGAATGAGTAACTTTTAAAAAAGGCGAAGAAGTATCAGTTGTGAAAATACACATTAGAGTATACTTTAAAAAACATTGGTCAAGACATCAAGCTCATGATACGAACATTATAAATAAAATTAGGGCAAATTTTTTGTTTGAAATTGTGTGTTGTCCTATGCTTTATTTTTTAATAATTTTAATTAAAAGTCTAAATTTAGAAAACATTTAGAATGTATTATAATAACGTAAAATGGGGTAACTTTGGCCCAAGTATCGAAAAGTGTTTCTAAGTTTTATATCTGTATGAAAAAATTAAATGCCAAGTAATTAATGCTCGACCCGACCGACAGGTTTATTTGTTGTCATGATATCCTCAAAGCGGCGTCTTGATATTACAAAAATACGATCACTAGGAATGTTTCAACTAGAGTACTAGTTATAGTTTCAGCTAGAGTAGTCAAAATGTCGATTGTCGTTCACCTTACAACTTTTCTTTGGAAAGGCAATAAAGAACATGGTTCAAAACACAGCTAGGTCATATTTTTCTGTCAGTTATGAAGTCCTCTAACAGTTTTTAATGCCATTATTTTGTTTCACTGCGTTGCTTCGCAATTATTAAAGTTCTATTACGTTGGGGTAACTTTGACCCACGATTTGGGGTTACTTTGGCTCAATGGTATCTGCTGAAATAAGTAAAATACTCATTGAGTTCAAAGAAGCAGTGGTTTTGTATGGTTGAGAAATTAATTATAAACACGAAATACATTCAAATTATAAGATAGAAAGCCTTAAATATTGTATGGTGAAGATATGACATCATTATTGTGAAATCGTCATATTCGAAGAAATATTCGTTTTTAGTTTCAAAAATGGATTTTTCTCCACAATTTAAACAACCAATTTATAAAAATATGTGCCTAGGATGTTAAATACTGTTAACTGTTTATCTATGTCTTTACTTTAAAAATTTATTATGGTAACTCTAAAATGAAATAAGTTTTGTTTAAGAAAACATGTTTTATTGCTTATTTTCTTATAAATTAAACTTGAAATGAACTTGGAATAGAGTGTGTTATCATTGATAGGTAACTTAGCAACACATCGAAATAGTTTAGCACTGGCTAAAAGTAACTCAACGTCTCTTACCTTTGGGGTTTTTAAGGTCTGGGCCAAAAGTACCCCAATCCTGGGTAACTTTAGCCCAAAATTTTAAAAATTCATTAAAGATATTTAAAACTTAAAATCACAAGCTGTTTACATTGAAATTGAACATGTTGAAAATTTTACAAGCCGCTTACTTTGTCAAATTTGTTTAGATTAACTACTTTTTTTATTTGCTTTTAAGACGAAAAAAACATACCATTTGGCCCAAAGTAACCCCTGCGATAATTTAAATTTTACTTTGCTCAACTTCTAACATCCATTCGTTGAAAGCTAATTGTAAATGCAAGTAATAAAAGCACATGACGTTCTATACACGTAAGAAAATTCCTGGAGATTCCTAATTCTTTCACCTCACATCATCCTCAGTGATTTGTTATCTCTGAGGTTTATTATACAATATAAATTTGAAACAAATGGCAATGCCGTACAATATCCGACAACCTTTCTCAAAATACTTTTAATTTATTTACTACTGAGTGTAGTTTTATAGACTTTCGGGGAAAACTGCAGCAAAATATTCAAAACTACAAATGTTTATATTTAGCCTAGTCTAGCTCACATATTAATTTTTATAAAGGTAGCTTTTGAATTTACTTTTTACACCAAAATCCAAACACAGTTAATTACACCGGCACACAAAAAAAAAGTGGAATGAACTTGGGACCAGACCTACCTACCCACATGGAAATCGACCCGCTGAATCTGAATTTCAAGTCCGTTTGGCCCGGTCACCCTCCAGTTTTGAGAAAAATGCAAAAAACCTCAAAAAAAGGCCAAAAATTGCAAAAAACTGCAGTCACAGCAATAGAAAAATTTTTGTGGACCCGGATCACGTATGATTTTTGTGTATTCCGAATAACTGAATATAAATCTAAAAGTTAATTAGCCCGGTGAACCGTCCAAATTTGAAAAAAAAAACGAAATGAACCATGAAAAAATGAAAATGAACCATGAAGTTAGTCATCAGTTGAAGATTATGAGAAAAGTTTGTAAGTATGCCAATTAACCATACTTACAAACTTTTTTCAAAATCTTCAACTGGTGACTAACTTCAACATGGTTCATTTTCATTTTTTCATGGTTCATTTCGTTTTTTTTTCAAATTTGGACGGTTCACCGGGCTAATTAACTTTTAGATTTAGATTCAGTTATTCGGAATACACAAAAATCATACGTGATCCGGGTCCACAAAAATTTTTCTATTGCTGTGACTGCAGTTTTTTGCAATTTTTGGCCTTTTTTTGAGGTTTTTTGCATTTTTCTCAAAACTGGAGGGTGACCGGGCCAAACGGACTTGAAATTCAGATTCAGCGGGTCGATTTCCATGTGGGTAGGTAGGTCTGGTCCCAAGTTCATTCCACTTTTTTTTGTGTGCCAGTGTTATTTTTAGAATACACCTATTTTATTTTCTCACAAATGGAACATTTCAGGGTTTCAAAATAGAGAATGAGGTTATAACACTCTTCAAAATTTTCTGTTCTTAAATAGTTGCAAGTATTTAATCAACTATCATTTTAAACAAATCCAGAGAGATGACAGGGCAAAAAGGTTAAAATCACTGCCCATAATTAAGCCTCTCTTCCTTAGGCGCAGATTCTTAATGGCTGAAGATCCTATTGGGAGTAATCAGTCCAATGGGCTTAAGGCAGTACCGGTTTTATTGCATTAGCTCCTATCAAAAGTATTAGGATTTCCCTGTGTAAGATATAAACGCGCAATTATCGAAATCGTTCCCAGAGATTACTTCAGGCAGACAATGGATGAGCTCTGATCAGTGAGGTTTCGCTCAGGTGATAAAAGTGCTCCTGACTTCCGTTGCAGAGGAAATCCCAGATTCGGTGTCCTCCGATCAGGCAATAACAGCCCACCCCTTGTAGGGCACCCCCGCGGATAAGGGGTCCTCGTCACTCCCCCAACAATAGTGTCCGCAATGGGGGAATTATTTTCCCAGCTTCGATTTTTTATGTTTGGGGGATTGTGTTACGGGGACTCTGAAAGTAAACTTGATAAATGCTTAAAATATTACTGGATAATCCTGCGCAAGTGAAATTATACTTTGGAAGGATAAAAATACTCTTCGCAAACGCGTTTTGAATGTTTTTAAGTGATCTCGTAATTCATTAAATTGTGTGTGTTAATTAAGGATTCTAATGTAAGATTTTTCAAATTGTGGGTTGCAACTAGGGCAATGATTTCCATGTAATTAAGCACTCAAAATATGTACTAATAATTATTTGTATTTATTTTAGGTAAATATGAGATAAAAGTGCACAAAAAAGGCACTAAAATAGGGAAATATTGTTATTGAATTATGAATTTTTTTAAGGAATTCTGAAAAGAAACCTATTAAAAACTCAGAAGTTTTAAGTCGTTATTGGAAGTTATTTGAATGTTATTTGAGAATTTAACTTTTTCCTACCTTTTCCTTCTTTTTGGGTAAAAGTACCGCTAAAAAAACAGTAAAAGTTGAAGAAACTCGAAATGGACTTACGATCGCTAAATTTAGGATTAAGGGAGAATGGGGTAATGAGAAATATTTTTTTAATTTCTGCTTTTTATGTAGGCCTAAAAATCTTTTTAAAAAATCACATAATATGAGTATTTTGAACAAACTTAATATCCCATAAAAATTTTATTCCTTTAGAATAATTATTTCAGTTAAAAATTCCAGTATGAAGTTGATGCTGCCAGTAAAGTCATTCATCGAAAGCAGGAGTGACCAACCCGCGCCCCGTTTGAAATAACTTTGAAGCCCGCGAGATTAAAGTCAAAAGTTAAAGTTTTAAGTTAAGTTAAGGACCTCCAAAATCAGGACTAAGTGTACCAAAACGACTTAAAAACCTACTAATTAGAGTCGAATTTCCAAAAAAATATATTCTGGGGGAGGACCCCCACACCCCCTTTAGTGTACTTGGGGATCTATTATTCACAACTTTTTAAGAATATTAAGTTCATCCTTACCTAATTTTTCTTTTGAAAGATATATTGAAACCTATTGAATATGCATGGGGGCTGGGGCTGATGATGACTTTAAAGTTTTCTTTCCCGGTGCAACAATCTAGCATGAATTTTTAGGAAAATTTGGGCCCCTCCAGAAATAAATTTCTTTATGCGCCAGAGGCGGTGACCTAACTTAGTTTCGAGTAATTCATAGTGTTTTTAACGGCACCTGTTTAGTTCCTACAGAGACTGTGTTGCTCCTAAAGGTCAATTTAAATGAATATTTTATTTAGGAAATTGTTAAACTAAGCAAAGGATCTAAAAAACTCCTTAATCTACCTAGTTTATTCAACTTACTTCACTGTCATTCTAAGCTGCTAATACTTATTCTAAATTTTAATATGTGAAGCTCGCGGGAGTATTGTGGTTTTACAAAGTGGCCCTCAAGATCATTTGGGTTGGAAAGGCCAACTCTGATCTAAATTCATGCTTTTTCAGCTACCTCAATTTATCTTGTTTTTGCAGTTAAATTATCTTGGAATTTTATAAGTGCCCTTTTTTGGAGGTTAAAATGGCTTTATAATTTATTCCTTGTTCTTTAATTTAGGGTTGTGGATCATTCTTTAAAAAATTCCCTATTTCTTACTACCCTATTTAAACAAAACTTAGGGGTAATTAGAAACATTGGTATTTTATCCCTGAAAGTTTATTTATTCCATTTTTCTTTTTATTTGTTCAATATTTTGTTGTTTTATTTATTTTAATTTAATTTATAATAATAACTTATTAGCAATAAATAATAATATACAAACACACAAAAGAAAAGAAAAGAAAAAGAAATAATACATATTGTTCACTAAGGGGCCAAGGGCCCTTCCAAGTGAAAAATTTTGTTTGTTCAATACATGTATGCTAAAAGAGAAAAAAGAGATTTATACACCAAATAAGAAACCAAACCACAAATAAACACACATAAATATACATTTTCAAGATAATTAATAAAATTAAATGGCAAAAGACTGAGTACAAATATAAATTAATCCCTTTTTTGGCTCTGTATAACATAACATAACAGACCAATCTCTCCCTTTTTTTCATTACACAAAAAAAATTAACTAGGTGGAAAATCAGGACTATACAATATAAATAAAAACAAATTTTTCTTTAAAAGGTTTTAGTTTGTATTTGAGGTTAACTAATATGGGAGTTGATTATAAAGAAGTGGACCTTGATACAAAAAAACTCTTGTGCATTATTTCCTAATGTGGTTTAAGAATTTTTAATGAAGGCGTTTTTCTCAAATTATAATGGGTAATATTACTTTCATATGAATTTATATTGTCATGAATAAAAATTAATAATCTAAAGCAATGCAGTTTTTTTAAAGATAGGAAATTATTTTGCTGATTATCATCAATATATTTGAATATTCGTTTTTGTGAATATATTAGTGGAACTAAATTTGTAATATAATCATCAGCCCAAAAAATAATTCCATATTGTAACTTTTATTGAGTCCATGAGCTGTATAAAATATTTAAAAAAGATCTGTCTACGTAATTTTTTAGATGATAAAATAAATATAAGTTATATCGAAGTTTATTCCTTAAATACTGGATATGTGTGTTAAATTTCAAATTTTGATCAATATTTAATCCTAGGTATTTAAAACTTTATACTCTTTCAAGATTTAGACAATTACAATTCAAAGTATTTAAACAGTCATGAAATTAAATATTCAGGTCTTGGCTATTCCTATGGATTAAACTAAAATTTATATATTTTGTTTTATTACTATTTATTGAAATATCATTACTTTGAAACCAATCATTTAGTTTTATTAAATCCGAGTTTATATTTCTTTCTAATGTAATATAATTTTGAGCTGAGTAAACCAAAACAGTATCATCTGCGTATGATATAATTTTTCCGAAAAGTCTTAACTCACATAAATCATTTATAAAAATTAAAAATAGCAAAGGGCCTAAAATGGACCCTTGTGGCACTCCCTTTTTTATAAATTTAAAATCACTTAATCTGTCAAACAGTTTTACGTATTGTTTTTTATTATATAGGTACGATTTAAACCAATCAAGTTGAATTCCTCTAATACCTGCTCTTGACAATTTATAAAGTAATATATTATTATTTATTGAATCAAATGCTTTAGATACGTCAATAAAAATTGCAACACTTTTTTGGTTTTCATTTATACTACTATATATCAAAGCAAAAAATTCATTCAGAGCGTGTTCAGTACTATACCTCTTTTTAAAACCATATTGATTTCCTGCAATAAATTCAGAAGAATTTAAAAAGTTAGTAAGTCTATCCCTCATAATTTTCTCAAAAATTTTTGAGAAGATTGGTAATACCGAAATTGGTCTATAGTTAGTTAAATTTTCTCTATTACCGGATTTATAAATGGGAGTTACAACTGCTACTTTCAAGCTATCTGGAAAATCACCGGCCTTTAGCAAGTTATTTATAATGGTTGTAAATTTGGTGGGATTGTGCTTAAAAATTATTTTGTATACATTTATCGGAATTTTATCATGACCAACAGCTTTATTTTCCCTGATTGAACTCAATACATTATTTACTTCTTGATTATTTGAATCATAGAGATAAAAAGAGTTAATACTTGAATGAGTTACAGTTCTTGTTAAAGCCCGATTATCATTTTTTGAGTTTGCAACATTTACAAAAAAATTTTTATTTATCAAGTTAAAAGTTAAATTCAGCTATATGTTTGTTACCCAATTTTATCCTGAAAACTGTGAGGTAAAAAATACTTTTACTCACCACTTTAATGTTTATTAAAAAGTTTTTAAGTAATTCTATTAACTTTGATGTCAATATAGGTTCTTAATTTAAGTTATGGTGCTATGTTTACTAATGAGTTGGGTTTTTGCATTCCCGTTCCCAAGTTAAGTAAACACAACGGATGAAGTTTTAACCTTCCAGCAGGCGCACTTTTTATAGAGAAATAAAAGAACTCTTCTATCTCCTATATGCACAATCGGAAATGTGTACTTTCAACCACAACAAGTTTTGGCACTGCTGTGAATCCGTTTATGATTAAAATGAACACGTTTCCTTTAAATCTATTTGAAATATTAGATGATCAAATCCAACCTAAGTATCTGTCACATACGCGCGCCCGCTGGAAGGTTAAAAAGAGTTGCATGAAACTAACTTAATATTGCAGACTGAAATTCAATGCTATTATTAAATACTAATTGCGTCGCTTATGCAGAGTTTTTAAAGATGAATAAAAGTACTGACCTTAAAAAACTTTTAGCAGGAAAAAAATGGAGGATTTTTGGGGGTAAAAACTTTTTATTCCACATGATAAATAAGAGTATAATAAAAATAGCTTAATAAACCTGAGGTAAAATAATGTTGAATTTCGCATGTTTCTTATTACCCCACTCTCCCCTAATTTCATTTGATTTTAATTACAATTTTAGATGTATAACTTCCTAATATATGATTTAATTTAGTTTTAAGTAGTTTAAGTAACTGAGCAAAACTTATTTTTAATTTTGAAAAACCTAAAAATCGATGAAAATGACGCAAAATATGTATTTAAAGATTAAATATGTAAAAACAAGTGAGAGACATCTGCGATATCAGATTTCCAAAAAAATATTTGTAATCACATGGAAATTCCAGCCCCAGTCGCAAGAATTTTTTTAGAGTTGAGAGATCAAAATTAAAATTGTAGTTAAATTAGGATTCATCTGGTTTTATGAGCTAAAATCCAACAAATATAGAAGAATTTTAAAACAGAGTGGGTTCATAGTGAGACGAAGCAAATGGATGGCGATTTCCCTCACGAATAAACAATAACCTTTAGTTTAGTGACATTTGAAAATTCTTCTCTGAAAACCTGCACAACCCCCTTGGAGGTTGTACTTGTTAAACCAAACTTGTAAATTTCACAAAAAACATCGAAGCGAACTTCCTTATTGTAATAAATTATTTATTATTTGACTGGTGATTTTAGATTGTGGTGAAATTTGTCTAAAAGTGGATTATTGGACTCAAACTATCGATGTTTACCTGTTATTTCATAACTAAATTACATTTTCCTGAACCACTTCACAACTCTGTTATTTTTTTTCAGTGTCGAGGAAATCACGATTACATATAAAATTTCTAAAATAGTTGTATCTCCCCACTTTGTAGTAAAGCATTCTGTAATTGAAAATGCTAAGAAATAACGCTAGTACTTTGCGCTGTTAATGAACAAGTCACTAAATAATTGTAAATAGTGTAATGTTATATTGAGGCAGCGTTTACCAGTATATTGATCACAACACGAGCTTAAAAGTGTTTTACGCACTATTATTTAATTAATTAATCCAGGGCTTATTATGCTTGTCTGTACTTTAAGCTTTTTAAATAATAATAACCTTCGTATTTTAGGTTAAGTATAGTACAGAAAATGTCTATAGACTTAATGAATATAAAAAGAATATTCGTCACCAATGGAAACTCTCTGTTATATAGATTCCAATCTTTGTGGAAACCAAACTTTTGGTAATGGTTAGACATACAGAGAATATAACGAACAGAAAACAAGGTGAAATGGGAGTGAAAGAGATAGATAGGAAGTAAGAGGGCAAAGAATATAATGAGCAGAAATAAAAGGAGAAAGATGGTCAGATAAGAAAGAGAGCAATGATGAATAAACAGAAAACTGGAGAGGGAATAAAAGAGAGACAAAGACAATAAAGGACAGAAAATCCTACAAGGATTAAGAAAGATGGAACAATTCTTTGATAGTGTAGAGAAATTTCAAGGGTAGAGGAGGCAACCCGCTGAGTGACCTCCAAATCGCGCTGTTATGGGGTGTATGACAGCCCAAGTGGAGGGACCATTCAATTCCCAGTTCCTCCCATATAACTTTCTTCCTATCGTTCTGCAATTAGCGAATGGCAGGTGTGTCTTAACGCTTAACAGTAAAATTACTTCGTTATTAGTGTTTATCTGTCCATCACGCGGATCCGGGTAATTGACAGCCAACCTATTAAGTCATCTCTTTGACACCCGCTTTTTGGAGCGCTCGGGAAATGATGATACGCTATGCACATCATTCTTTAGCATGATATGCGGGAATTAGGCGGGCCTGATCGCTGCCACCGAGAGTGTTATTTGTGGGCTAACAAATCAAAGCTGTGTTGGAAAATGATTTCGGGATCGAAATCATTACGCCGCTGTTGGATGGAAGATAGTAGTTTTGTTCCTAACAGATTATAAAGAAAAAGGAGAGCGGTGTGTGTTAGGGTGTGCTAACAATCCGAATCTGATAATGAAAGCTACCGGTGTTGTTAGATTGGTTTTTCGAGCGGTATTGTGAAAGGAAAGAATGTTTTGATGGTAGTAATCAAGCTGGATGCAATGATAGCTGCACAAAAGATAGGTTGTTTTGAGGTTCTTGTACGTGTCAAAGAGCATTTAAGACTGCACAAAAATGTGAATAAAAAATATAAAGGTTTCCTTTTAAGAGCTATTATTAAAAATAAGCAGAATGTTGCCAAAGGGTGACAGGGCAGTCTTGGTATGAGACGCGTTATTGAAGAAATAATTTGACTGCACTCGATTTAATAAGTAAACTAAAATAATTTAGTCGAATAATATTATGTTCAACTAAATTATTTATAATCCTTTAAGTAACTGTATTCAACACATTATGGGAAACTTTCAAACCTCAATTATAAATTTGTTTTGATGCAAAGACTTATAAGGATTAATAATAAATAAATGAATGATAACAATCATAAAATGTAAATAAAGAACAAGTAATATTAATGAATAATAACGAATGATATTATACAAAAAATAATGATAAGAAGAAGGAATAGTAAGGGTAATAATCATAAACTAAATTTTTAGTGTGTTTAGATAGTGTTGTTTCATATCTAGCACTCAGTCTGTCAAGTCTGAATAAAAATATCGGGAAAGAAAATAATTTCATTTGCCAAAAAGAAAAAGAGGAAATATATTCCTTTATCCTCTCTTGATTTTAAAATCTAGCCAACGGCACCATTTGAAGTATTTAACTCTTAACAAATCCAGTGCGTAGTCAGTATAAAATGTTTACGAGGGATAAGTAAATAAAATTAAAGAAATTTGAGAGGTAAGGGATAAAATTATGAACTAAAAGGTTATTATAGTTATTTCTTTATTATCATTTTTATTTTAAGGGGTATATCGTTATATTAACCCTAGCTCTTACGCTTTCTTCTATCAACATTTTAAAATATGTAACCTAACTAATTGTTTTTATTTATTTATATTTATTTTATTTTATTTTTATTTACACACACAACAGATAAATCCATTTACAGTGGTGAAAGGGGGAAAAACAAGAAATATTAATTGCATAAAACACTTTCACATAACCTTTTAAAAGCACTAAAAGACACCGAAAAAATATCAATTTCATTACATTGCATGTTAAAAATCATGTAATCATTTAAAATTTTTCTAAGTATAAAATAGGTATGTTCTACTTGTTCTCTATAAATCAAGATTATATTTATGTACCTACCTTATTTCTTTTTCAGAAAACAAAGCTGTAGAATTCTTTTTAAAGGAGTGTCGAAATTTTTGGAGAAGTTATCTAAAACTATTCCGATTTAAAAATTTAATCTCTTTACTTTTTTAAACTAATATTTTTTTCACAGACCCCATTAACAATTTCAGCAGAGACTCTCAATTAGAATCCGAGAACAGGGGTTCCTAAACTTTTTACTATGTGGCCTTTACAAACATAATTTAAGTCGAGCCCCCTTATCTTCAGTTAAGGTATATTTTTTTCAGAAAGTAACTTAACTATGAAGTTTTAAATCAGTGTTTTTCAATCTTTTTTTTCCATGCCAAAAGGCTTTTTTTCACAAGGCACAACAAGTTCGTCAAAGCTATAGATATGCAACTTGTTGATTTAAAATAGCAGAAAGAAGTTGAGATCGTTCTTTAAAAAGTACTGTGGACGCAACGGGAGTTTTTGTACAAATTTATGTTAGTTCTGGTCTTACACAATTCTGGTGCCTGAAAAATTTAGTATTTTTTTCAAAGAAATACGGTTTAAATAGAAAACAAAGATGGTTAGTATGGGCAATACCAGATTTTTTTGAAAACAGACAAAAAATGCATTTTTCATTAAAAGAAATGGTTTTAAATTCAAAAATCAACAGAAGAGTTTCAAAAAAATTAGTTTATTCAATATTTTAAAATAAAAATCGAGAATCTCTTTGCACCTACTTGTTTTGGATTAAATGACGTCAGATCTGTTTAAATAGTATATGTTAAAAAAAGAAAATAGATGGGGAAAGAGGGTAAGAGTGTCCAGTCGGGCAAAAGTACGCAGCAATTTTTCCCCAGAGCACGCGAGTGTGATCACATGAACATTGAACACTTGTATCATATACCATCTTAAAAGACTGTCTATTATTTTCATGCATTCTGTATTTTATTTGTCAAGTGAAATATGGTTTCTTTCAATTGGCATCTAAGTTTTCTAATAAAGAATCTTATTTTACTTGTGTTGTATCTTATTTAAAGTACTTGTGAATATTTTCTAAGAATATATTGTAATACATATGGTTCAATCTGAACGACTTGGCAACGTTAGAATTTAACTGCAGTGAATTTTATGGTTAATTCAAGGACGCTTTAAAGTAATGCATCGACGGAGAAGAGTATGCATAAAAAAGATGATTAATAATTTTGTGGAGAGAGTTATAAAACTAATCTTATTCTTCTTCACTTGAAATTTATGTACGCTACAGCTGTAAAAAAATACTTATTTTCCCTTTGAAAGTTTATAATCCATCTAAAGCTAAAAATTAGCTCATATTAACATCCAGTAAAGTAACACTCCACAATTTTTCATGGATTTTCAAGAAGATTGAACCCAATGCAAATTATCTTAAACGATTGCTGAGATGAAGGAGCAATATTCTGATTACAAAATGGTAGTGGGTTATTTTTTCAATTCTACCAGGCTTTTAGGGTGCGTGCTCACGTCTGCGCATTCAATTTTTATTTTCTTTGTGATCCCTAATAACACAAAAGTCACAGTGACGTTACTATAACGTCACTGAGGGTCACACAAGTCACAGGTCACAGAGTGACTGAAATGCGTCTACACAAAGAGGTCACATTGTGACCGCCATCTAATAGAACTTGTGTGAACACTCTGCAACGTCGTTGTGACTCCTCGAGGTGACCGTCAGCCCTAAGTCACCTCGTGACGTCTCTGTGATTTCACCGTGTGACCGATTAGTGACGACATGTTTTAGAAGGATTATATTGAGGTATTTCTGATTTCAAGTAAAAAATGCACTTTAAATAGCCTGAAAATACTTAGCAATTTCAAACTTGAAGCAATTGTTAATTTTATTTTATTTTTTCTAATTTTAGAAAAAAAAATACTTGTTACCAGTATTAAAATCTCTGTCTAAAATATATAAATATCTGTAATAAGAAATATTCAAAGGGGACTTTACGCAAGACTTGAAAGCAAACCCTTTCTAGTAGCTCAAGCTATATTATGAATGCTAGAATATCGAGGTTTTTCTAAAAAGGTTAAAATTCAAGTCATTAGGTGACCAGTTAGCACGGAAACATGTCGAATACCAGTCACTGCGACGTCGCAGCCAAGTCATCAAGTGACTGCGACGTCACAATCAGGACATCAAGTGACGTACACATCGTGACTACTCTTAGACGTCACATTCGCGTCACGTAGTCACAATCTGGTTGTACTGTGACTTCACATGGATGTCACGAGTGGTCACAGATTTTGGTCACAAATTGCGGACATTAAGCTGTCACTGTGACGTTCTGGTGACTTCACGGTCATGCCCGTGACCCCAAAGTGAAAGTCACAAACGAGTCACATATTAGCCAGGTGACCACCTGGCTATTAGGGATTTTTAACATACTTTTTAAAGCTAAGATTTTAACATTTTCTAGCTTGATTTGTGAGTCAACTTACATTCAGCTCTGGTTTCTAAATTTCGATTTGTATAGCACAAAATCATTTTTATTTGTAGTACTACTTCTACCCTCCATTCCCCTATGATGACATTTTTATACATTTTATGATTTGTAAAGGCAAATTATTGAAATGTAAAAATCTTTATACCATACCACTTGTTCGTATAAATAACGAGTAGGTAGTTTAAACGGTATTTCAAAGGGTTAACCGTTTCTAGTAGGTATTTTAAAACGTTTCCAATAATCATGCATGGAAAACACATTAAAGAATCTGTTTATAA
This sequence comes from Tetragnatha versicolor, assembly GCA_024610705.1. Lineage (NCBI taxonomy): Eukaryota > Metazoa > Arthropoda > Arachnida > Araneae > Tetragnathidae > Tetragnatha > Tetragnatha versicolor. Next base: position 8,354,324 of record JANDEH010000010.1, read on the forward strand.
GGAAGTGGTATAGGAAAGACATTTAAATATTTTGTTTAAGAGGGGCATTAATGTCACTTAATATTTTTAAGATTCTGTTCTGATAGCTGTAGATTATTTATCAGTTAAAAAAGTCTATAAAATGGGGAGAAATTTTTTTTCCTTAATTTCGAAATTTAGGGAAATTGAAAGCAGGCTTAAAAATTATTTTGTAATCTTTAATAGTCAATTGCCATTTTTGGTTTTATTCCTTTATTTTCCCAATTTTGATAATTTATTTTTATTATTTTATTAATTATGTTTATGTTTATCGATTTCATCTCTAAATTTATATTTTAATCTTTAATTTATTACCTTAAGTTGGGTAATTTTACCCTATTTTATTACTTTTATTTTAATTATATGTGAGGTTCCTTTCTCTAAAGAATATAAATTAAAAAAGGTAAGTAAGGCAAGTAAGGTTTTTTAATGCACCGGATTCAGTTTTAAAATATTTCAAAATGAGAAGTAGGCTAATTTTTTATGAGTTAGATCTTCACATCCAGAAAACCATTGCAAAGACACGGACTTCCTATAGATAATTCTAATCTCGTTTACGTGAAATAAAATACTAAATAATAGTTTACATGAATTTACATGAATGATAATATAAATACATTTTCGAAAAGTTTTTCTGGTGGTTTTAATGATGAAGAATTTGAGGAAAAAATCCGTGTATTGAATTATCCTTTGCAACCATTTTTTTGGAAATTGATTCCATTTGATTTGTTATTACATGTGTTGATTAATTGACATCCTCCTACAAATTCCCGACGCACTTAACATAAAAACCAAAAAAACACACTTCTCAAATAATACAGCAAACAAAGAAAACGGCATTCCATTCACTGCATGAAATCTCTTTATTATTCCCTTGACAATAAACTAATAAAATAAATATCTCCCAAGCAAATCAAACTTAAGCAAACAAGTGGCCCATTTTGAATAGTTTCTTAAAACAGATGCAAAAATTTGCCAGGAAAGAATGACAGCTCCTCTAATTTGAGCCGAAACCCCTGCTGCGCGAGTGAAGGAAGTGCCTTCAGCGTTGGTCAACCCTCCCCCTGCCTGTTACCTGTCACAGGTAATAATAGCTCTCTCAAAGTTGAAGGGTTCATTTGAAGCCGCTTTATTCCTTACGGCTATATTGCTACCACCGCCGGAACAGGAGGGCAGTAAAGAACGTTAATTTGCGACGGTCAGCGGAAATTAGATGACAGTTCAACTGAATTGGTTGGAGTTAGGAGATTTAAATGCCATTCATAGAATAAGTTATACCTTACACGTTTTACGGTGAAAAAAAAGAATAATTTAGAGAGAAAATGGTGTAAATGGGCAATTTTTTCAAATATTTTTATTTTATTTTTTAAATCAAGTAATCAAATTAGTTTAAAAACTAGGTAAAAGTTACGATGCGACGCATATTTATTTTTTTATTTGAATTCAAAGTTTGACTTTAAAATAGGGTGCGAAAACAGCATTTGACGTCATTCAATCCGAAACACTTGTTATAAAAATTATAGGATTCAAAACGATCGTTGATTTTCACTTTGAAGTAGGGCTTAAAACAAGAAATTAAGGGAACCAAGACGTCGAAAACCTTCAAAAAAATCGATTTTTCAATTTTTATCGTAAAAAATAGTACGTTTCATGCTGATTCCAAAAATGTATGACATGTATAGATCCAAAGCTAAATAATCCATTAAAATCCACCTTTTTTATGTAAACATGAACCTCTCCGCCCTCTTGTCTGTTTAGTTTTTTGCATTTTTCTCAGACTGTGTTTTTTTAAGTTTTTGGGTACATCCCTAGAAAAATCTATCCATTATATTTTAATGAAATTTGGCATGAACTTTCGTAATATAATTTTGTATTAAGTGCATCCATTTAAATTCCAAAAATATTTTTTATTTTTCTTAAAAATGCTAATTTTTGAAGAAAAAAAACAGTCTCATTTTCTCTAAGTTCAAAAAATCAAAGTTAACAATTTTTTAATAAATAAAATAACCAATTAAATTCTTAAAAGTTGAATGCATTGCAATAAATATACTTTTCTGCACATAAATTTTTATTTTATAAGGTGTTATAAGCTGTTGGAAAAAAAATGAGGTACCTAATCAGAACCATACTTACGAAAGCTCTTGAAAAAGTGTACTTTTCGAAAATTAATATTTCAAAAACTAATGAATATATTTTAAAATTTTTCGTTCCATTTGACTAAGAAAGGTTTATAGGCTATATGTTTCATTTTTTTTGTTTGTGGGAGCTTTTAATGTTAACTAAAGAGGTACTTTTAAAAACCGTAATTTTGCTTGTTTTGCGTTGTCGAGAACGTCTTGGTTCGCTTAAACTACAATCTGGAAAAAAATATTTCCTTCCAAAGTTATAAAGAATATATAACATTAATCCTTTTAAAATTTGTTCGGATGTTAATAACATCCGAATCACCAAAAATCACCAAAAAGGACACCAATAAAATAAGTAAAAAAAAGATTTTTTTAAAAAACGCTTTTATTGAAGTGTTCTGAAAGGTCAAAAATAATTTTTTCGGTTTGAAAAATAATTTATTGGGAAGTAGAAAATAACTTTTTGGTAAGTAAAAAAAACTGATTTTCTAATCACTAAAAATAAAAGCGTGGGTGCTAGTAATTTTTTATATTTAATTTTTTTTACAGGACAGTAACACTAATATCCCTGCCAAAGGGGTATTCGAACCCCAGACGTATGGCTTTGCAGTCAGATGCTCTAACCACTAGGATATTACATCGGCGATTATGTATAATTTTACATAAATAAAAATACCCAATAGAGAATTTAAAGTGAATCCATCCCACCCAAACCTCATGAATGAGAAATTTGTAAATTTAACCTCATAGAACATGGAATAAAGAAGTTAGAATAAATAGTGAATTAAGAATCACTAGCGCCCACGCTTTTATTTTTAGTGATTAGAAAATCAGTTTTTTTTACTTACCAAAAAGTTATTTTCTACTTCCCAATAAATTATTTTTCAAACTGAAAAAATTATTTTTGACCTTTTAGAACACTTCAATAAAAGCGTTTTTTAAAAAAATCTTTTTTTTACTTATTTTATTTTCTACTTTTTAGTCATGGTATTTTTTAACAAAAACTCACAAGAAAAAATGTATTTATTTCAACCATATTTAATGTTATGTTAGGATGGAATTTTAGTTTCATGTATAACGAAAATTTTTTACATATCTGACAAAGTAGAACAATCCTCTGACGACTCAGCAGGACAATCAACTCCAAAGTTAATTTAAATCTATTTAATTTTGCTGGGTACGTTATAATAACAGAGCTGAGCGGGAAAAATACCTCGCACACAAAGAATATTCCTCGCATCCGCTCAGTCACCGATGAAATCCACCGATATCAAAAAGATTCACAAGAAAAAGAAAAGCATTCAAAAAAATAAAATAATGACCAATCGTTAAAGTTCAGAAATAGTGTGTGTGTGTGTGTGTGTGTGTGTGTGTGTGTGTGTGTGTGTGTGTGTGTGTGTGTGTGTGTGTGTGTGTGTGTGTGTGTGTGTGTGTGTGTGTGTGTGTGTGTGTGTGTGTGTGTGTGTGTGTGTGTGTGTGTGTGTGTGTGTGTGTGTGTGTGTGTGTGTGTGTGTGTGTGTGTGTGTGTGTGTGTGTGTGTGTGTGTGTGTGTGTGTGTGTGTGTGTGTGTGTGTGTGTGTGTGTGTGTGTGTGTGTGTGTGTGTGTGTGTGTGTGTGTGTGTGTGTGTGTGTGTGTGTGTGTGTGTGTGTGTGTGTGTGTGTGTGTGTGTGTGTGTGTGTGTGTGTGTGTGTGTGTGTGTGTGTGTGTGTGTGTGTGTGTGTGACTAGTTGATGATTGAATATTGCATTGTCATCGAGTTTCCACCACGGTGCAAAGTTTCAGAACTTTATATCGTTTGGAAGTGCCTGAAATATTATGTATAAGAATCCAGAAAGAAAAAAAGGGATTAATCGTCTATAATTATCGTAATTACTGGACAATTCTCGTTTTGACTTTTGAATATGATGAAGTTATGCCTTATAAACAATTGTGCACGGTTTAGGGAGAATAGCCCCTTGGGAAAGGTCTCAAATTCTGGTTTTTCTGTTAATTAAAAATACTCGTTAATTACTTAATCCTTTGGTTGTTTGACTAGATAATGGTTGGATATTGGAGTGTCATGAGGGTTCCACCGATGTGTAAAGTTTCGGGGCCCTGACATATCGGGAAGTGCCCGAAAATCGAGTTTTAAAATTCCACGCGTAAAACGCCGCCAAAAGCAAGTAGAATAAAAGCGTTTAAAAATGATCAGTTCTGTGAAATAGTTCAAGAAAAATTTTATTAAGAAATGAAATAGCAGGTAACATGGACAGCTTTAGTTTAATTGAATCGTCAGTTTGAAGAAGGGAATTAGTCCAAAAATCAAGTTTTGAGAAAATCGAAAAAAACTGTATAAGTAATGGAATTTTCATTGTATAACCGCCAAATTTTTACTGGAAGTTCAGAACCCTATTTAGAAAACAGAGCAATCATCAAAACAAATATAACTGTATTCAAAAATATTTTACAGCCAAAATAAGTTGATGGACTCATTCCCTTCTTACACCTTATGAAATTTTTCTGATGAAAAAATCTTTAAAAACCCTTAAAATCACATTTAAATTATATTTCTCTTTAGTTTACACCACAAAAGGGTGAAATAAAAAGAATAAGACAAATGAAATTCAAAATTATAGTGAAACTGGGTTAATAAAGCAGTATCAATGGAGTGAGTGAATATGAATGGAGTCAAACATTCCCTACATAAAATAAGTTTGAAAAACATTGAAATTAAGAGAAAATTTTATTTTAACTTAGTTTACAGCACAAAGAATATGAGGAGAAAGAAAAATCAACTTTAAATCCAAATTAGCTTAAAAAATACAATGAATGGACATCGATTTCACAACTTCAAGGGATGATATCTCCCTATAGGGGTTAGTTATTGTTCCCCTCTTTTCACACATGTGTAGAGCAAAGCTTAGAGATTGTTTTGAGCACAAAAAGTCAATTTTTCATTTTTTGGACTTATTCCCTTCTTCAAACTGACGATTCAATTGTTCCCTTTTAGACAAATTTCGTACCAATGTAAGATCACCAGTAAAATAATAAATAATTTATTATTGTAAAGAATTTCGCCTACAACAGTATCGAAATCATACCTTCAAATTCGCAAATTTCGTGTTCGAGTTGGAAGTCTTCTTTCAGACTATTTCATTGTCAACGCTGGCACTCCCCAGGTGTGTTTCTAAATGTTTCACAAATGTCAGTCAGTTACCATGTCGTTTAAAATTTTTTAAAAATCAATAAAAACATATTTTGAAAATTTAATTGTGCCATTAGATTAAGCTAACAAGAAAGCAATAAACTGGGTGGAAAGTATTTTTTTATCATTTATTTTTGGGAAGAAAATAACAAAATACTAAGCGTTTTTCTTAAAAAATGTCAGTCAGTTACCCGTGGAATTGCCCAGCTAGACTCCAAAAAGCCCTCAAAATTATCGAAAAATACTGTAGAACTTGGAAAATTGCAGTCAATACCAATAAAACTCAAGCTATCATATTCAAGAAAAAATTCTACAAAAAAGTTCCCGAAAAGCAACTTAAATTCTTTAATGACTCCCTCCCCTGGGCCAAAGAGGCCAAATACTTAGGTATTACCCTTGATATAAATTTAACCTTCAAAAAACATATAGAAAAGCTTATAAAAAGAAATAACTCTAGAATCCACTTAACATACCCCCTGATAAATAGAAAATGTGATCTCTCCCTTAAAAATAAGCTTTTAATTTACAAATCTATAATCCGACCCATTCTCACCTACGCCTGCCCTGTCTGGACTAACACTGCTAAACACAGGTTGTTCAGACTGGAAGCAGCGAAAAGCAAAACCCTCCGTATGTTAACTAATGCCCCCCGATATATGAGAAATCAATATATGAGACAGGACCTCAAAATGCCCTCCTTACTTGCCTTCATTGAAAAAACCTCCATCAAATTCTTCAACAGTCTCTCCTCTCACTTCAACCCCCTTATTAGCGTTCAAGATATACAGGGTGTCCCATAAATAGTGGGCCACACTTCTAGAGGGGATAGTAGACACCTAGACGAGTCAGAATCACATAGGAATCGGGGGTCCCAGACCAAATCCCAGGGAGTTAAAAATGGAGCGACACCACAAATCAATTATTGAAAAATTCAATCTGTAGAAGAACTACTATTGGTAAAAACTTAATCATGGTCTCAAATTTTGTGGTTTAACATGATCTTTAAAATCATTGTAAAAGTTTTCATTTTAAAATTTTTTTACTACGAAATAAAGTCAAAAACCACAAAAATATGTGAAAAATCTGCCAAAACTTTATTTTGTATTTAGAAATCCTTTCCTTTGATTTGATAATCTGAAAGATCATAGTAGAAAACCCTTAAGTCCAAAGTTTCACGTAAATACCATCAATATTAAACGCTTGAGATCTAATTAAAGTTTGATTTTTGCTTGCGAAAACAGATCCAGAAAAGAAACGTTGAGGGAAAATCTACGAATTACGGATTGATGCTCGCTAAATTTCTCGCCATTATTTGCGATACGAGATTCCTCGCCAACTTTCGCCAACAACAAATCGCCCAAGCTGTCTTGGCGATCTGTAGGAGCTTGGTATGTTTCGCCAAACTGGGAGAGAAAAGAAAGTTAGCGATTATCAATCCGTAACTCGTAGATTCTCCCTGAACGTTCGTTTTCTGGAGCTGTTTTCGCACTCAAAAAACAAACTTTAACAGGATCTCAAGCGTTTAATATTGATCGTATTTACGTGAAACTTTGGACTTAAGGGTTTTAAAACATGATCTTTCAGATAATCAAATCAAAAGAAAGGATTTCCAAATACAAAATAAAATTTTGGCATATTTTTCACATTTTTTGTGGTTTTTTGACTTTTTTTCGTAGAAAAAAATTTTAAAGTGAAAACTTTCAGCATAATTTTAAAAATCATATTAAACCACAAAATTTGAGACCATGATTAAATATTTACCAATAGTAGTTCTTCTACAAATTGAATTTTTCAATAATTGTTTTAGGGTGTCGCTCCATTTTTAACTCCTTGGGATTTGGTCAGGGACCCCCGATTCCTATGTGATTCTGACTCGTCAAATTTGTCGGATTTGGCACATAGCACAATCCTACAGCAAAATCCTACATTAACTGAAATTTTAATTTTAATCTGTCACAACTATGTAAATTTATTGCAACTAAGGTTGGAATTTTCATGCATTTACAAATTTTTTTTAGAAATCTGATACTGTAGAGATCTATCAAACACTAGATGTTTCAAGGGATTTTGAATCAATTGAAACTATTTTTTTTACATATTATGGTTTATTTACAAGTTTTTACATATTTAAGCTATAGGTTCATATTTTGCTTCATATTCATTGATTTTTAAGTTTTTCAAAATTAATCATAACTTTAACCTAGTTTTTAAACTAATGTATATTATATTAGTTTCTAATATTATATTAATTATTAGTTTCTTTTTATATTTAGCAAGTGCATTTTTAACAAAATTTTCAAAGAAAGCTGATAATGATACAAACATTCTGTAAAAAAATCAGCTTCCTAAACTTAAAGGAAAATCCTATGGAATTTTGCATGTTTCTTATTACCCCATTTGAATCTTACTACCCCACTCTCCCCTAAGGGTTTATTTCTTAAACTGCTCCCGTATAATTGAAATATTAACTTTTAATACATTACTTCATTGGACAGTGGCTGGGAAAAAAACATTACGCGCTTTTCAAATTGAATTTTAATTAAACGAATTTATTTAATTCGTTTTAATCAAATTTGGCAAATTCTTCTGCAGCACTCGAAAGGCGCCAGTTGGCGATCGCCAAGTTTGATTGCGAATTAAAAGGATGATTAGCATATTCGGGTCAAGATGGCAGGCGGCCGCAGATAGCGGTCTAAGGAATCGGAAGAGCCGCCATTCTGTGGCGCAAATTTCGGCAGGAGCCGCTTTAATTGGATCGTTAAGGGTATCTGGGCGGTTTAATTATGGGCGAAGACATTTGAAGGAGGGGAGAAACCTTTTCCTGGCCATTGAAGCCTATTCCGAGTGTTTAGCCCTCTCCTTTGTAGATCGAAGAGCCGTACAATTATTTTTTACTGTCCAACTAACTTTTTGCGAAAGTTTTTATCTTGTTCGCAAAGTGCCCGGTGACGTCACCGCCTGACGAGCGGAATAATAATTATCGCCTCCCATTTGGGCTGATGGGGGTGCCATAAAACTGTAGAAAAAGCCTTATCGCGGCGCACTTATCGTTCCGCGCCATTAATGGCTTATTTTCGAATGCTTCATCTCCCATTTCCACTTAATTACTGCAGACAAATGGTTTCTAAAGTCCTTAATGACTTATTTAACTAAGTATTTAAGTCGATAATTTGCCGCTGTTTTTGCGGCCGCGAACAAAAAGATCCCCGCCGCCGCCCAATGAAAGGGAGCCAGCGATTCTGAATAATAATTATTCGAGCCGATTACTGGACGCGAGCGCCGTAATTTATTGCGCTTCATTAGCGACTCTATCTGCTAATGATTGGCGCAAAAACCCTTTGTCTGCGCGCAGCAAATTGAATGTGGGCAAAAACGCTGCTTTAAGCGCTTTTTTCCCCTGCAACTCAATAAATTGGCCTTATTAGATGCGGCATCTTTACGCCCATTTTCCTAATATTTAAATAAATAAGCACGATTTTCTACATCGGTACTAGGGTACCACCAGCTCAATCTTTTTAACAATTTTCTTCAATAAACTAAATATTCATGAAGACCCTCGGAAAACGCATTTATACCCCATTAAAAAATGGGATAACTTGAAAAATTGGGGCATTACCAACGTGCTCCTCTTAGTAGTCTATAACATCTAAATAATTTCTTCATGAAATTAAACACGTATATAAAGGTTTACTTCAACAGTATCCATGGGGGTAGGAAATAACAATTATAAAAAAAGAGTCATAGCATAACCTTTTAACCTTAAAATCATTTCCCCTACGATACGATAGTCCATCACAGAAGTTCTTAATTACCGGTACACAAGTAGCACCTTTAGTGAAACACTTTTGGAGTTTTATATGAAGAACTAATTAAAAAGAATAGATGCCCTTAAATAATATGCATACATACATATGTCATACATGTACAGTCGTAGAAAAAAAAAGTGAGACAGTTCGCTTTGTGAGCGAACTACTGGGGGTAGGATGATAATTTTTGTGTCATTTTTCATGATTTAACTTCTTCTGGAAAATAATATATAGTTTATATCCTTAGGGGGCCGTCTACATATTAAACGAAGCACCAACTTTTGTTTTTCCTATGGGCGACATCAAAGATTATTCCAGATTCTGAAAGAGCACCCTCTAAAACCCCCAAAAACCAAATTTTGTGTCGATTGGCCCACAAACAAAGCCAGGAAGGGGGTTTGAAAATTTTGGGAAGTTTACTTCTAATAGGAAAGATTGGCAACAATTTTGCTTAATTCTTACGAAAGTTAAAGCAGATTTGGCTACTTATCTGTGTTTTGGCACAATTCATACAAAAGTTAAAGCAGATTCGGCTATTTATCTATATTTTGGCGCGATTTCGTCTTTCAATTAGAATACCCTATAGTGGTAGCCTACTTGGTGGAGTAAGAAGCTCGTGATCAATAGGTTGCAGGTTCTGCCCGCAATTCCGCATGCCTCATTGTTCAAGGTTAACCTATATAGGGATACAGGCAAACACAAAGATGAATAGATGTTGAATATTTTTTTCAAATCTAAAGTTTTTAAAACAAATTTATAAAATTTTTATTGCCGTTTGTTTACAAATAATAATAATTTATTGATAGTTATTATTTAAAAATAACGTTTTTATAATTCCGGAAAAAAGGGAATAAAAATCTTAATAAAGGTAATAAATAATCACCCTAAATTATGAAAGTGGTTTCGTTGATAAGAGCTAGAAATTTAACTAATTAATGAAACAATAAATCATATTTTTGCGGATCAAAAATTCCTATAAAAATACTTTAATACAGATAGTTTGATTGATTTTTTGAGGTATTTTTAGCATATATTTAATTGATGTTTCTAATAATTTTCAATTTCCACCTACGACAACTAACTTATCTTGAAAAATTAAAGCAATTACAAAGTTTAAAATTTGCAAAATTTGCAATTTAAATAGGAATAGAAAAATTTTCAAATACTGATTTTAATGATTCTGCAGTCGTGTTTTTAATAATTAATTACGAGTTATGTTTCATTTGGTTGGATACAGAGTTTATTATTAATTTTTAAGGATAAACATTGAAGTTTCTGAACCTATGTGCTTGATGAATAAGATACCAAAATATCAATATGAAACATGTTGACTAGTCAATCATTAAATTTCAAAGTTAATAAACTTGATTAACTTTAATCATATAGACGATTTGAAGCTTCTTGACATTTTAAACAATTGGGGGTTTAAGGAAAAAATGAAAAATGCATCATCGTGTGGCCATTGATAAATTTTCAATAAATTACCTTCGAATAATTTCGATTAATTTCATTGATAATTTTCTTGAGCCTCAATAAAGATCAGCATATTAATTACTGGTAAATTTTACAAACTCAACCTGTTTAAGTCCCTATTTCTATTTAACCTCATCTATCCCACTTAAACTAGTTTAAAATTGTCAAAATTAGTTTCTAAATCCAGTACCGGTGAGAACCAACTATATCATCCATATGTTTGGTGACAATAGCGGCTGGATCTGCTGTGCTCTCAATTCCAGGTTGAATCCAATAAATGATTGACTATACGTATAAGGAATAACATTAAATTAAAAAGTGGTAGCTAAATTGTTATTATAGTGTTAATCTTTTATTTTATAGTCACCACTATTTTATTTATTATTAGTTAATTATGTAAGTCAACTTTTATTCCCAGCATTGAGCCCTCTGGCTGCGTAAGGTAGTTTTAATACGCATACGCTGTTTGCCTTACCCCTGAAAACTACTGTAGGGGTAGGCGGCTGGTGCAACCCTCGGATGAGCCGGGTATAGGCGAAGAGATGGTGTAAACCCTGGGGTGCATCATGTGGGAAAGATGTGTGATCCAAAATTCAGCCACTCGATAATATTTCTGTCATGGGTAATTCATGTCTTGCTAACATGAAATATCAAAGATAAAACGTTGAATTCCTTTTAATAAACAATGCATGCAAGATGAGACCGTTCTTATTAAGTGACGACTTTTCTTGATCTTAGAGATTTATATTTAAAACCACAAATATCTTTATGAAATCTGTAATTAATTCGAATCTTTATACCGAACACTCTTTTTTCAAACTGTATTCATGTAATTCAAAAAACATTTCAAATTTAATGCAGGCAAAATTTTTAGTCGAATAATGTAAAGTATTGTTTCGAAATTTTTTCATCTGAAAAAATTGTAATTTGAAATATTTTTAATTTGTAAACTTTTATTTAAAAATATCATCAAAATTTAAAAACAAATAAAAAATATTGCATGCACAAAAAAGTAGGTTAATTTTCCCTTTTACTGAAATTAATAGTGTAAAAAATAAGAACTTATTAATTCTAACTCTATCGGTAGTTTAAGTTCGACGCATCCACAAACTTCCAAAAGCAAAACAAGAACACGGAAGCTTTGGGGTTCGAACTTGGCTCTAGAGATTTGCGACCAGGCATACTAACCGTTAGACCACACGTCTACGTTCAACATCAAGGTTTAAACAATAAATATGTGTTGATTTCAGTTAGTAGATTATGGTTACCGTAAGGTTACTGTAATTTTCCTAGGTTGTGTGTCTTTGGCGATAGGAGATTGGCGCAAATTTTTCTAATTGAAATTTCCTACAGTGTGCGCGGGGTTAATGGTTGAAAGGATCAAAATCTATGAAAAACGAGATTTCAACGTAATTTCAACGAACTTCAACCCCCACTCCTGGCTTTGTTTGTAGGCCAATCGACACGAAACTTGGTTTGTGGGGGTTTTAGAGGGTGCTCTTTCAGAATCTGGAATAATCTTTGATGTCGCCCATAGGAAAAACAAAAGTTGGTGCTTCGTTTAATATGTAGACGGCCCCCTAAGGACATAAACTATATTTTATTTTTAAGGAGAAGTTAAATCATGAAAAATGACACAAAAAGTATCATCCTAACCCTAGTAGTTCGCTCACAATGTGAACTGTCTCACTTTTTTTTTCTACGACTGTACCCTGAAGACAACACCCATATGTAGTCAATGAAAAGATAGTGTGGCACCTTTTTCAATGTATCATGACAAATTCCGGGAAAAAGTTTAATAGCTATACTTTTATACTTATACGTCAAAATAAGATTCCTATGGGTTCGATTTCTGACCACATACCGGAACATTCTAGTTCAACCAATTTCATGACGTTTAAAAAAGGCCGTTGTCTTTTTGATGACAAATGATGATAAGTTGTTTACCCTGTAGTTACGATAAGTTTAGATAAGTTAGTAAACTTTCCTGAAATCACAAAATAAAACCTTATTTTTATTTGCTTTTATGTTACGCATCGTAAACATGCATTGCAATTGTATTTTCAGTTATTTTTAGAGTTGATTACACTAGTGTATTTAAAAGCCCAAACATTAAAAAGTATTTTAGGCGTATTTTTGAGCGAATCGTATCTGAATCTGAAACATCTTGATAAATGAACGAACAAAAAAAACGGATATCCCACTTAAACTCATCCTAATGCTAGATTCCTTCAAGAGTAATTCATATGCCACTTTGTGGCTGGCCTACCGACACAGGCTGTCAGCTAAAAGTTTTCGACCACCGCTCTCCACCACTTGAACAGGGCGTTTTTCGCAACTTTCGCTCCAATCGATTGCGCTGACACAATCTCAAATGAGCTTTCCGCACCAGAAAAAACGAGGTGAAATGCTTCCGAAATTGTTTCGATCATTTCATTCGATAAGGCTTGCTAGATCCCCAGAGAAGGTTTCTGGGACAATTTCCCACTCCTAATGGTGTTTTATGGCTACCCTTCTATAGATAAATTGGAGATCAGGAAGGATCAGTCATTCCCCTTACTAAGAGCTTTGAAAGAATGTCCTTTTGTCTGCCGATGTGGAATTAATTATGTTTCCTAAATCGGTAACATCGTGTTTTTTCTTTTTGAAAAAACGTTTGGTACACAACCTTATAACATATTTTTCGAGAAAAAGAACTAGATATTTCTGCAGCAAATTGGAAATATTGCATTTAAAAAGAATGCCATGGATGTATTATTACTCTATACAGTGTTTCCATACATCAGCAAATATTCCCTAATGACAAATTATTCGAGGAACTTATTTTCCTTGTTGTATTAAAATTATGCATCCTTTTTTTTTAAATTTCGTACTACTACAGATAAAAGCAGTATACACAATGAAAATTTCTAACTTCATTCATTTTACTGTTTCTAGTTTTCTTGTAACACTATTTTGTAAAACCATCAGTCTAGTCTCTTTAATTCTTTAAAAAAAATTTTGTTCTAAAAAGGTAAAATTAAACTATTTTTTTAAAGGATTAAAGATGTATACTATAGAGATATTCGGCTTAAAGTCTGAACTAAATGTTGAAAATAACTAATTAAACTTTTGAGCATATGTCCTCGTTAATTTTTGGGATTAAAAACAGGATGCTTTATTTTCCAAGATAAGGTAATAAAAACCTAAAAACTGCAGTAAAACTTATTTATCTAAGGTTATGGCAATAAACGTGAATGGCAAAAGGGATTAGTTAAACGGTAGTTCGAGATGAACATTACTCTGTAAGCTTTGATGAATGTTGATGATTACCTTAAGAACCAAACAAAAAGTGTTTTTCTATTCGATAATCACACAACACTTCATGAAATCCCCGGCTAATTATCTTACAATGAAGTATTTTAACGAATTGAAAATGGATTTCGATTTCCCATACAATTAGAAAATAACATTTTAAGAAATCAAATGAGAAATCAATCCCATTCTCATTTTGCTGGGGCAAATAGTTTTTAAATCGTAGCATTTTATACCGTTAACGCTTTTAGATTAGCTGGAGGTTCCATTTTTGTTTATATGCTATTTCTGAGAATGCCTAAGTAGCTTAAATTTCTGTAAGTAGAGCTATTATTATACCATATGAGGGCTAAAGAGTTAACTTTTAAAAGCATATTTTGTTCTTCTATTTATTGTACTCTTACAATTTTTTAAATTATTCTATGAGTTGATAATATCTCTGTATGTATGAGTGAAGTAGATGACGTTTAACACACTTCTACATCTTGCTTGTTGTCTTTTTTTTATTGTGTTTTATTTTATTTTTGCCCATATTTACAGCTTCTAATTTGTTACACTTTAAACAAAAACGGAAAAAATTTATATGAAATTTATTATAACTATTCTGAATCATAGAAAATACATATCAAGCAATTAAAAGTTGACTTTTAACTTAAAGCAACATGAAAAAAGTTGCTAAAAATGTTCATTTTCGAAAAAGAAATCCCTATTATTACATAAAGCAACTTTTGCATTGAGTTTCTTCTTGAAATTAATTTTTCGCGACACCATGCATTATTATACTCTACAGACCTGCTTTTAGAGAACACTCCACAGCACTAACTGACCCTTGCTAATTAAAAGAACGATCCAAGAATTAATTTACCGCCAATGATTGACCTCTCCAAAAAGTACCGACATCAACTTCAAGCTTAAAAAAAGTCCCCATAACACTCAGCGTTATCTTAAACCGTTTCTTGTTTCAGTCCTTAAAAATGCGCTCGTTTTCCCCGCCGTGCAAGAAGGCCTCGAAAATCGAAATTGGAAAAGGGGCTTGAGAGCAGGGACTTCCGACCGATCGGAAGGAGGCCATTTATTTATTTTGAGGCAGGCGCTGAAAATGAGTCGGGCCGGCTTATTGCCCCAAAAAGGATTCTTCTTCACTTAGGGCGGAATCCCGGGGGAGCGCCTCCCCCAACTTTATCTCCCCCTCCTCCGAAAGCCCCATTAAAAGTCGTAATCGAATTGGGAAGGCTGCGACCGCTTAAACGACCCGAATTAGGCAGGGCAATAGAGAAGGTGCCGGCCGAGCGGACTCGATGGAGGTTTTAGCAGCTTTCTGCTGTGATTATTGTTGGGATAGAACGCATCACCGGAACACCGTTCCGGGATATTTTTGTGTTTCCTTAAATCTCGTTTTTATTCTCCTTCTCATGCTTTCCACTTGTATTTTCCCATTTTTAAAAAAAATTTATGATATAAACACCTCTTCAAATTCTATACAATCAACATCAATCCTTTTAATTTTAGAATACTTGGGTTGTTTTCTATAAATCCTTTAAACGCAATAAATTAAATTTATATCTCTAACATTATAATGATATACGACGGCATTCATATCAGCATATAAAATAAGAGTGTTTCGACTTTAAAATTGTCTAAAAGAGTAATAATCCTGTTTTTTTTAAATATTACTTTTAAGGTCATTTAAAAACAGCACTGAGCTGTGATTAATGTTGGGATAGTACTCACCGGATAATTGTTTTGTGTCTTTCCCATACTATTCTCTTTTCTATATTTCTCATCCTCTTTCCAATTCTTTCCTTTCCATTCGGTCTCTTATTATTCTCCTTTTTAATAATTTTGATGATCCTGTATTAAAAATTAATCCTTTCAACATTAGATCATACTTAAATTATTACTTATTGTTTCAATCAGAATAAATTAGCATTCCATACAGGAATTAAATTTGTATACGACGACTTACATATCATAAATGGTTAAAAATAACATAAAATAGTATAATAGGTAATTGTGTTACTGTTTTTAATATTGCTTATAAATTCATTTTAAAATAACTGAATCCTCTTTCTTGAAGTTGTTTTTATTTTTAAACATGTCTTATACATACATAACTTCCTAAATTAAACAATCGTTGCCTTTTTTATAGTATTACTCGTAATAACTTCAATAAACAGGTACTTATTTATGTATAATACTGTAACAATACTACCAGTGACATAATTTTAACTATTTAACGTTCAATTTAATACACAGAGAGAAATGACAGTTTCAAATTTGAGTAAGTCGATGTTTTCATCTTTGAATAAAACTTTTTGTTTCAAATATGACGACCCAATGCTTTAAATTTTAAATCATCTAAAGAACCCAATTCAAACAATATTCAATAATCCCCACTCAAGTTATTGTTATTATTAATTTATGTTTGAAAATCAGAAATTATGTCAACGGTTTTCACTTGGGAATGATCTCAATAATAACATACTATAAATCGGACAAAATCGGTCCGCTGGACGTTTAATTTTTTTTAATTTTTACAAAATAGCCGATAAAAAATTAAAAAAATAAGATTATAGTAATCGAGTCTTGTGATACAGGTTTATTGGCTATTTTTCAGTGATGAATACGAATATATAACATTTAAATTCTAAAAAATTTAAAAATATCAATTTTTAAAATTTAATTCAAAATTTGGATAGTCGACAAAATTAAAACATAGCTGAAAACCACAAAATAATTGAAAAAGGAGTAATTTAAACGGTTTTCAATTAGAAATTACTTAAATAATGACATACTTAAATCGGAAGAAAATCATACAATAAAATTTTTTGGTCTCAAAAATCGACCTTTACCCTTATCACATGCATACTACAAAATTTAAAATTTTAAAATTTGATTAAGATTTAAATTTTTTGAAAGATATTTTGTCTTTTTTCAATTTAATTATTTTTCAAATGATTTATTACGTAATGTTGTCAAAATATTTTCTGTGTTACTCTTTTGAAAGATTTTACATGAATATTTTCAAAGTTAATTTTAATAAATTAATTAATTTACTAATGATTTAATAATCAATCGTGGATTTTTCATGTTATGTAGGTATATAACTATAACATCCATGCAAATGGCACAACTGTTTACAAGAATGTAAAAAAGGTTGATTTTTGAGCCCCAAAAAAATTTTAATTTTGAACTTTTTACTGTCTGATTTTGTTCCAATTTAAGTATATCATTATTTAAGTCATTTCTAATTTAAAACCATTTAAGTTACTTATTTTGCAGTTATTTTGTGGTTTTCAGCTATGTTTTAATTTTTTCGACTCTCCAAATTTTGAATTAATTTTTAAAGATAGATATTTTAAATTTTTAAAATTTAAACGGTAGGGGAGAGTGCTGTACCTAAGGACGGCTGTACCTTCAGCCACCGCATTTTAAAATTCGGGAAAAAATGGAAATTTGAATTTGTGGTTGAATTTCAATGTAAACAGATGCTATCTAGTTGCTAACGTGAAATCAGCTCTTTAAAATAATATTTATATTTAATATAATAAGTTTGCTGTTTTTAGGTGCTCAAAGTTGTTTTTAGTGCATCACTACATTAATATTTTTCTTCCCCTTAAATTATAATACGATAAAATGAGATATAAGGGGCGAATCCCCAAGATTTTGACTTTTTATTTTTGATATTAGAAATTGCCAGACCTCAATTCTTTTATTTTTTATAGAACTTTAAATGAAGAAACACCTGGTGTTGTACCTTTGGACACCATACGTGTTGTACCTACGGACACGTTCTAGTGGGTGTCTGTAGCTAATCGGCGTTTTTGAATCAGGTTTCATTAAAGTGAATGCATTTTAATGCATATTAAATTAATTCTAAATCGTTATCTATTTGTCGGTGATTATTTTCAAGAGATTTTTAGATGAAAAATCAAATATTTTGTGATCTAAACTACCTTTTAAAATTTTTGATTTTATTTTGCATTTAATGTAAAATATGGTATAAAATCTTAAGCACCCTATCGCATTTAAGTATGATGATTACAAAAAACTTAAAATTCCACAGAAGAAGATTTGCGAAAGTTATTACGACCAAATGCTTGCACAACTAAGTGTCGATCGAATTGTTTTTATGGATCAGTGAAGTGATCAGATCTATCAGCTATCAGCATGATTGATACAACTATTACCTCAAACTTCGATCTGAAAATCCTATGTGATTTATGTATTTTTAGTAAAAGATCAAGACTTTTATCAATCATCTTCGTTTTAATGATATCATTTACGATCTAAAACTACATTACTTTAAAAAATCTATTCCCAATTTTAAAAATGCTTGAAATAGTTTATTAAAAGGTAATACACCAGTAAAAATGTTCATTTTCAGCTTTTTTCAACTAAACATTTCTTTTTTAAGAGTGTCCACAGGTAAAACTGGGTCTGTCCATAGGGAGAGCACGTTGTTGTACCTATGGACACAAATTTAGTCAAGTTATTAAAATGAATTAAAAATCCAATTTTAAAGATTTTAGCTAATAAAAAATATCCTCTCCTACTCACAAAGGTTAGGACTATAGGTTGGACACTTTAAATGTTAAAAATATGATTTTACCTGTCTTAGAAAAATCCAAACGTGATTTTTGTCCATAGGTACAACACTCTCCCCTACATTCATACTCAGCACTGAAAAATAGCCTATAAACATGCATCATAAGTATCAATTACTGTTATTTGATTTTTTATTTTTTTCGACCATTTTTTTAAATAAAAAAAATTAAACTTCATGAGAACCGATTTTGTCCGATTTTTAGTATGTTATTATTGAGGTCATTCCCAAGTGAAAACCGTTGAAAAAACAACTTTTGCAATTTTTTACCGGTTTGACCCTTTTTCAGCAGATTTACTGGACAATAGGTGTTTTAAGCATTTTATTCAATATATAGAATGAGCTACAGATACAATAAATGTCTTATGACTTGCAACCGACTGAAAAACAACATTTTGTGGAAGATAAGAGAATCCGCTTTTATTGAAGGACCTCCAGTAATTTCACATCAAAAAGAAAAAAATCATAAGAATTTCTGATATTAAATATTGTTTGAGGTTTAGAGCTTATGTCTTATTTTTGTCAATGATTAAATTAAATAATTAAATTAATTAAATTAAATTAAATAATTAAATTAATAATAAATAATTAAATTAATTTTTAAATTGATATTTTAATTTTATTTCTAATTAAATGGGATGTTTGTAAAAATTGTTTGCCCATCTTTTATAAATTTATGGAAATAAAATTTGCCAAGGGCTGATTTTTTCCGAATTTTAGTATGTTATTATTGAGACTATTTCTAAGCAAAAACCTTTTAAAAAGCTTGTATTGCAATTTTCCAAGGTTCAATGTTATTTTCCTCAACCTGTAATCCGCGGACCACATGTGATTCGTTGGATGGTTTCAGGTGGTCCGCGATATATTGCAGTACAATAATCGAATTTCGAAATAGATTATTCGATAGCTTGCCTAATCATATCAAACCAGAAAAATCTTCATTAAAATTTAAAAAAAACTTTTAAAATTATTTATATACTCAATAGTTTAGAGACATTAAACAATATTTTTAAACAAATGCTCACAAAAATATTAATATAATCTGAAGCTGCTTATACGGCACCTCCCCATCATTTATAACCACTACTTGATTTATTTTTTGGGATTACCCTTATTTATATGTATTTTATTAATTTAATTATCATAATTATTTTCTTTCTTTTTCTTGAAAACTCATATAATGTTTAATATCCGGCTATCTGTACTAGTCAATTTGACTCCTTGATGGCCTTGATTTCAAGGTTTAAAATTTCTCCCCGAAAAGTGAAAATTTTCTAATTGCAATTGCGAATATATTCTAAACCAGGCCTGCACATTGCACAACGTTCAGCCTCCAGGCCAGATAAGTCATGAATGATTTTAAAATTTAAAGTGATTGATTAAGTTTATTTTAAAATATGCATTTTATTTGTATTAATGGATTCCCACTCTCTTAAAAAATGTGGCGCTACGTAGTTAACCGATTAAAAAATGCATATAGATTTTTAAAAAATTTGGGAAGTATGTGTAAATTTTATTGAAGTTATAAAAAAGATATTTGCACTACCTTTAGAACACAGAAACTTTGTGATTATTTTTTCATTACTCTATCATTTATTTATATAATTAGTCTCAAAGTCATGAACAAACAATGGTAGATTTTTATCGATATTATGGCCGGCCAGATCAGATCTATACTTTTTGACCCGTGGCGTTGCCATAATTTGAATCGCCAGTTTGAAAAAGGGAAAAAGTCCAAAGAATGGCAGATAGACTTTTTTGTGCGCAAAAATATTACCAAGCTTCGCTCTACACATGAGTATAAAAAGGGGGAAAATAACTATCCCCTAGCCCTAGACATATTTAGTCCAGTGAATCCATTCCCAGAGTTATGTCCATTCATTGTAATTTTTAAATTAAATTTTAAGTTTAAGTTAATTTGTCTTTCTTTTCTTTGTTATGTAAAAACTTAGCCAAAATAAAATTTGATTTTAATATAAAGGTTTCCCCCTTTTTTTATGCAATGAATGATTCCCTTACTCCATTAATAGTGCCTTTATGACTCTTTTCCATAATAATTTTTAATTTCTATCGTCTAAGTCTTTCTATTTTTCACTTTTGTGCTGTGAACTAAGCAGAAATATAATTTCGTAGGTGATTAAAGTAATTTTAAGATTCTTTTCATCTGAAATATCATAAGGTTGAGAAAGGGAATAAATCCATCAACTTTTTTTTTAAACTGTAAAATATTTTTTCAATGATTATTCTGCACTCTAAGTAAGGTCCTGGATTTCCAATAGAAATTTGGTGGTTATACAACGAAAATTCCATTATTTACATAGTTTTTTTTAATTTTCTCAAAACTTTTTTGGGCTTATTTCATTTTTCGAACCGACGATTCATTTATCAAAGTCGGTGGGTTTTTTTATTATAAAAATTTTTTTTTACGAATTTAAATGAAATAAACTGTCTAAGTATTATATACTTTATTAATACACCCGGCCCGCCTGCCTAAGCAGGCACTCGGGGAAAGTATTAATGAAATAAAATGTAAATGTCTAAGTATTAATGAAATAATTTTGAACTTCTTCCAACGTGCTTTATTTACGCAAATTACAGTTACTCGCGCCAACAGGAATTGAAGTGCTTGCAGCAAGTTAACTTCAATGGAAACTGTCCCTCCCTCGCCTGAAAAGATCCGTTTAAAGACTATCTCCCCGAAAAATGTACCATGGATAAAAAGAAACGAGATTAATTTGCTGCCCACCAATCGAATAGGGTTACTTGGGGTAAGTGGGACACTCCCCTAAAACTATAATATGTACAGGAAATTTCACACTTACTCGCATTGATTACGTTACAGCTTGTCACACCGATGAGTTTTGCATACATTTGAGATTTGTTTAATTTATTTTTAAGATTATAGAACTAATTTAAGATAGATTCCCAGAATGGATTTTGTGGAGAGTTCAAGACGCATTTTTCAAAGAACTATTCCCAGGTAAGTTTTCACTACATTTTAATGTTTATAGAACTGTTTTGCAGAGTTTCACCTAAAATACATATGGCAATTTGAAATTTTTCAAAATTATTAATTTGAAGTGTTTAAGAGGGGGGTGCCACTTACCCCATAGTTTTAGCATGGTTGGGGTAAGTGGGACCCCCTCAGTGTGAGGTAAGTGGGACCCCTCTTTATTTAGTAAGTGAGACCCCTTATCATGATATTAGTGGTTCTAGAGCAGGGATGGCGAACCTTTTTCGATTAGTGTGCCACTTGTTATTTTTTAATAAATTATCTTTAAACCCTTGGAAAATGTAATTCGCCTTTGAGAGTCGATAGTTTAGAACAGGAGTTTCCAACTTACCCAACTTACAAGTCTAGTGGTGGGTCGTAAAGTCAGTGGCGTATATAGAAATTTATTTCGGGAGGGGACAATAATTGTTCCTCAGTCCCTCCCATGCATCTTCAACAGGTTTAATGCAGGTTTTTAATATATTTTTGGTAGAATTTGCATTTTTAAAAATTTAATCTAAGAAAAGTTGTCAATAATGAAGTTCCAAGTAAAGGGGGTCTGGAGGTCCTCCCCAGACAATTTTTGGAAATTTGACCCTAAAAACAGGGTTTTGAACTTGTGTTTGGTGCATCTAGTCCGAATTTTGGACTTACACTTTTAGGTAGGATTTTGATTGTAATGAGTATTATAAAAAACAAAACGCTAAAGTGCGCTCCAGTTTCAAGTTGAAAAAGGGGTTTAGGGGACTCCCAACAAGGGGGTTGAACATTTCAACCCCAAAAACTGGGTTTCAACTAGTTTTGGTATACCTTGTCCGAATTTTGGGGGGGGGCCAGGGCCTTTTCCCCTTCTCTTAAATACGCCCACTGTATAAAGCAGTGGTTCCCAACTCAAATATGTCTGCGGACCACTTCACTTAAATTTGAACCTCTGCGGACCACTTCACTTAAATTTGAACCTCTGCGGACCATCTCTATCCCTAACTGTACCTTGAAAATTTTACTTTTTTTCAGTGCATTCATTCCTAAAAGGGGGTCTAAAATTTATACCTTATTATGAAGTAAGGGAAACCGAGTCTTACAATGTTTCCAGAAACTTAGAAAATCAAATAATCTATTAAACTTAAAAGAAAAATTAACATTACATATATTAATTTTATATCTAATTATTTAAAAATATACATTTTATAAAAGACATTTAACCATTTTTATCAAGCTCTCACGAAACTCAAAAAATAAAATAGAACACATTATTTTTACGATTGTTTATTTCATTTCGTCAAACTATATTAGGGAATTAAATAAGAAAAATTATTTTTTTAACAATATACTTTACAAATAAAAACTTCAATTTATCTCATAGGAGAGGCTAAACAATGTAACTTTCTTCATCTTTTATGTATGCATAGAAGAGATACTTTACAAATGACAATAATTGTACTGATGAGTGGAAAGGGTGTTGCTTTTAATCAATCCCAGTGTCCTCTCATGGATCTATTAACCTTGGAAGGGTTCACACCTACACACAAGTTACAGGTTTAAAAAAAATTCAGTACAAAATAGTTGTTTTTTTTCTTTTTCATAACCAACAAAAAAGTAAAGTAATACATTATTAGTAAATTTAAATTTGAAATATCTCATCAATAGTGTTCATTCTCATTTAGTGTGTCCGATTTCTTTTTTATCCTATAATGTTTATTAAAGTTCCAAAATAAATCTTAATCAACCTTATTTTGTTTTTTCAACACTATTTTATATTTTAAAGTAAAACATATCCCTTTGGCCTTTCAAAACATTCTTTAATATACTTATTTTGCTTTTCATTCTATTCTTACCTTGTCATATTCATATTGATTTTAATGTGAGTAGATTTCTCACTCATGGTTACAGTTACAATAAAATATTTTGTGGTGAAAATTTCTGTTCTTTATCAAATAAGACTCACTTACTTCCTTTTAAGTTTTGCGCACTTCCCATATAAATAAAGAGGGGGTGTGCTACTTACCCCACTTGGGACACCTATCTCATTTTTTAAATTAAGACCAAATAAGAAAAATGTAAAGTTTTATTTTAGAAACTACTAATAAATTTTCGTTTACGGATAGTGTCTTTAACGAAATTAGTCAATAAGTCAATTTAACCCATTCAAAATTCTTCTATTGAGCTCCAAAAATGCACTAGGCCAAAAAGGGGTCCCACTTACCCCAAGTGACCCTATATGCTTTTCGAGCCCTTGAAGTTCAAAACCCCTGCCGGCCTGCCCTATACCAAAAAGGAAAGTCTGGCTCGGCAAGGATTTTTAAAAGAACTTAAATTTATAATATAGAATGTCAACTTAAATTTGAGTAATTGGGGCGGATCACTCCCTCTTGATGCATACACAATTTTCGGGTGAAAAAATATTACGTTGAACCTGTGGTTGACCAAGACCCTCTATATACATGGCCACCCAACTCCGGACGATGACGTCAAACGTGAGTGAAAATTGCCATGTTAAGTCTATGGAGTGACGTCAAAGATGAGTGAAAGTTATGACGTTGCACGGCCGAGTTGGGAGGCCTTTATATAGAGGGTCTTGGGTTGACCCCCTCCTTCACGGCTTAGCTCAATCTGTCTTCTGTCATATGCAATAAACTTTTATACCTACTCTTATTTGTAAGAAGACAATTTTTGATATTGTTCAAAACCGATTAATAAAAATAAATTTATAAATTATTTGCAATTAAGAATTAATTACAAGCATGATTAAGAAATAATTAAAGACGAAGAATAAATTATAAAAAAAACCTTTTTTAAAATATTCTATTGCAAAACAACTTTGTTTATTTGTACAAACAAGGGAGTTATTTTAGTATTTTAATAAAATTTGTTCTGGGGGGGAATGGTAAATGTTGATGCGAGTACAGTTAGTTTGAAAAGGGAAATTTTTTACGATCTTGACATAAAATCTATTCTTAAAAATTATTATTTTGTTATTTAAAGAAAGAAAAATTAAAAATTTTAACTTACATGTTTTCCATTTATCAATTTATTTTATTTTTCGAGCTTCCAAAAGAACAAATTTAATTTTCCTGCTGCCATCTATAAATGTAATTTTCAACTATAAATTTACTTCTAAATTTTACCTCTAAATGCAAATTGATTTTAACTTTGTGGTGCATCGAATTGAAATTAGAATTACAGTTTGCTGTGAGTTAAAGAAGGGAAAATAATAGTTGTTAAGAAGTAACTACCATTTTTCCTTCTACATCGTTTACTCTGCAAATCTCTCTTGATGGGTTTTCGCAGTTTCCGTTAGTGGCGCTAATATCACGATCTAGAGTATCTATAGAAAGGGCTTTATCTGTATGTAAGTTTTACTGAAGTCGGTAAACATTTCAACTTTATGTTCTAGTAACTATTGACTGTTGACAAACTATTTGATTTGCGTTTGTCTGGTTCGCATATTGTGAATTGCAAAGCGAATTGGTCTATTTTTCCTGTTTTAAAACGTACTGCTGTATTAAAAGCATGTTCAAAATAACATTTCGTAAAGCTTTCGTCAGTTAACTAGCATTTAATTTTAGTCTTTGACAGAATTTAGTTATATTATTTAATCAGAATCATGATCACCGAAGAACAACCAGAAGAGACTCCTGGAAATGCTTTTAGCGAAGAAGATATGAAGTTTTTAGCAGAAACTGATAGGTAAATTCAAGTTTTATTCATCAATGTTGCGTCCCATATTGTAGAATCTGGTCATGAAAATTCAAATGCATCTGTTCTACCAGCAGTGTTTTAATTAATTGAACACTACTCAGAATGCTGTTTGAAAATAGTCTGCTTTAAATAAGCTTTCAAAAGATAACAGAATTTTTACGAAGTTGATGGTTATTCTTCATTTAAGATTCTATAACCATAGAGAAAGCTGAAAGATTTCATATTGGATATAGTTAAACTATTTATTCCTATGTTCATGATATAGTATGTAAGCGATTTTAAAAGCAAAGGAAATACATTTTTATAGCCTTTGCCAGGAAAATATTTTTAGTTTTAAAGTA
Source organism: Tetragnatha versicolor (assembly GCA_024610705.1). Lineage (NCBI taxonomy): Eukaryota > Metazoa > Arthropoda > Arachnida > Araneae > Tetragnathidae > Tetragnatha > Tetragnatha versicolor. Next base: position 8,379,864 of record JANDEH010000010.1, read on the forward strand.
ATTATAATAATATTTTTTATGATTGTGTTGAGAATCTGGGTGGGGCAATTAAAAAATATCATATTAATTCGTTTATAAATCTTAAGTTTTATTTGCTATCACATTGGTTATATTTTTTAAACATGTTAAAATGTTTCAAGATGTTATTTTGAAAGTTTCAAATTTATACAAGGAAAACTGAATTTTTAAAAAATATCCCATACCTCCCCAGTCTCCCCTATATAAATATAGGGCACAGCTTCGATAAGAGTCGACCAGCTTCCATATTTAGCCACAGCTCAAATTAGATCTATATTATTGTGTGTCATCATTTCAGCTGATGGTAAACATGCTGGCTGGTCGACTCATATTGAAGCTGTGCCAAATGTAGTTAAACCTATCTAAATATTTAAACTTACTGTTCCTCTTAAGGTTTAATTTTTTTTATTTTCATTGTTCCTTAATAAAGTTATTAATTTTGCAATTTTGAAAAATAATTAGATTTATTCTTGTTTATGCCCCATGCCAAGTTTTAGAACACATATGGGCAACCTCCGGCCCGCATCACCATTTGTTCTGGCCCGCTGAATATTTTAAAAATCGTACTAAATAAATCACTCTGGTGTTCGTGAACAAATGCAAGAGAGGGGATATGGAACTTTCCCCTGAAAGCCATTAATTTACCAAGATCAGAAATGGCTAAATGACTTAGCTTTTCTTGTTGACATCACTGGTTACCTAAATGAACGAGTTAAATTTGAAACTTCAAAAGCATGGTCAGCGATAAACATATCGTAGTCACCTGAAAGCTTTCCAAAATAAACTTCGCCGGTAAAATCCTATTTCATGGGTACGCCTTGGCGCGTTTTTGGCGCTAAGTTTTTTTTGTCGCCAAAATCGAAAGGCGCCAAATTCAAAGCTGCAGACAGCTAAAAACATAGTCTAAACTACTTAAACGTAATAAGGAAGCAATTTATACATATTATAACATAATTTAAAGTATTTATCACTTGATTGACGAATTTTCAAGACTTAAATATACTATGATGCAATATTAATCTAACTATGACGTCTTGTTTCTCGTCCGATAAATTAAGAAATGACATATAATTTCAAAGATTAATTACCCTTATAAGATACGCATAATTACGCATGTGTATTTCAATACGCTTCACTGAATATTAAGGTTCCGGCGAATATTATTAATATAGTAAAATACTTATACAAATATCCTAATTCAACTTAATAACTCTTCATTAATGCATTTTAAGTAATAAAAAACACAAATAACATACCATATTCCCGTATTGAAAACCTTACACACCTCTGCCTTCCAAAACAAAAGAACTGTTTTGAAATGCGCAGAGACATCGTAATATTTGAAATCCGCGCATATTCAACGCGATTGCCACAACTAAGTTCTTAATATTTTCTGACGGAATCGATTCCGGAATCGAACCCTTGAAGGAATCGATTCCAGCAGAAATTGAATCTTAGGAATCGTACTTAACAAATTTGCTAATAATTCTGTATTAATTTAGATATTACAATAATATATTATAATTATATATTTTTCTATTATTATATATTTTTATTATTATATTACTATTTTATATTTATATTATTATATTACTATTTTATATTTATATTATTATATTACTATTTTATATTTATATTATTATATTACTATTTTATATTATTATTACTATTTTATATTTATATGATTATTATTATTATATTACTGCGTTATTATTATATATTATTTTTATCTCTTATAATGTCCGTATTTTTTAGTATAATATCCTTATTAACTAATTATCCTTGATTTTACTAATTATCCTTCCTACTTTTTCGATACTGGCCCTAAGGAATCGATTCTAGGTTGGAATCAAGCCTCAGGAATCAATTCCGGAATCGAATGAAACTATTTTTTAGATCCCTAAGCACAACATGACAGCTGATTGGTTTTCCGAGTCATTTGCGTCATCACTCTTCAATTGGCCATTTCGGAATGTTACAATACAACGCAGAACACAAGAGCGCATTCTTACGTCAATTTGGATGAATCGCGCACAGCATTCGTCATTCAACTCGCGATTGCCAGACTTGGCAATCTATCTCTGACTACGTCATCTATCGCCAACCCGTACCCATCAACTGGGATCGATCCAACTTCGCCTATTGGAAAATCAAATGCTCTCCGGAAGCTCAAATCATTTTTTAACTCTATCCAGTCATGAAAATCTTGACTACTACAGTGAATATTCTGCAGAACTAAAATCCCTATCAGAACAATTTTTGATAATTACGTATTATACCGTCAACCGTTCAGTGGCCGTCTAATTCAGCAGCACAGCAATAGAAAAGTCATGTTGATAACGTTTTTGATTAAGCGGTATGGTCGACGGGATAATACGTAAGAACCCAATTTTCATATAGATTTTCTGATTTAAAAAAAACGTGAGTAGCTGATTCAACCTTTTTCTACTCCCTTGAAAAGTAACATAGAGTAAAGTAGTTCCAATACAATTGCTAATGGAGTTGATTGAGCTTCAGGAAGACTTGCATTTTAAGTCAAAATTTGGTGATTGGAGCTCAGTGCTTTCTACAGCACATGAATAAAGATAGTATTTTTCTAGTCCAGAAGTAATTAACTTTAGTTTTAAACTTTATAAATACATAGATAAGAAACCGACTATTTTTTTCACAACTACCTATTATCTACTCTATGGCCCCCCATGTCATTACCTATAATTTTTAAGTTTGGCCTGCTGATTCAAAAAGGTTGCCCATACCTGTTTTAGAATATATCTATTTAAAATCAGATGTTATAAAGAATATAAATATTTCTAATGATTTAAAAGAGTAAATTTTTTTAACAACAACAATAATCTGACTCGATGGCCGAGAGGCTATGTCACGCCTACTAACCCAGAGGAGAAGGCTCGGTGGCGTTAAGGTCCGAGGTTCAAACAAAACAAAGGTCCGGGGTTCAAACACTGGCCTCTGGCCAAGGCAGACTCAGCCTTTCATCCTTCCGGGGTTCATAAATGAGTACCAAAGTTACTTGGAGAAATCAAGAGGGTGTTAGCATCAAGCTAGCACGCTCACTTGACCGTGACATTCAGTCACGTTCTGTAACTGCTCTGCCAATACCCAGTGAGGCCAAGTTCTGCTGGAGTTTAAAGGTCCACCGACCTAGGTACTCCCTCCCCCCTTGATTTTTTTAACAACACAAGAAACAAATATTAGTTTTTTAATTATTGAAATTTGAAATGGATTAAATCATTTTTTCCTTCTATTTTTATTCCAAATAAATTCTGTTATAGAAAAGAGAATCTTGTCAAATAAGAAATAGTCTCTAAATTTGAATTTTTGTTTGTAGAAAAATAAACTTTCCATGCTTTCAAAATAATGCTGTGTGTTTTTTACAGTTGCATGTATGGGTTTTTGAAGCTGAATAAAACAGAGAATGCTAAAACAAAGCAATTGCTTATCAAGGTAAGATGAAATACTTAAGCATTTCTAATGTTTCATTGTATCTATTGAATAAATCAGTTCGAAATTAAAGATTTCTTCATTAGTACTTAAATTAGTACTCTATTCTATTCTAGTACTTAAAATACCAATTAACCAGTACTTAAAATACCAATGGAATAACTTCTATCTTGATTTCTTTACATGTACACATAATATTTTACAGATTCTTTTTAGTTATAACTCTAAAAGTTTCAAACTTTTTTTGTTTATTTTTCCAGGCTGTGAAGTGCTTAGAAAAAGTACTGATAAAAAAACAGAAAGAGAAAGAAAATGATTCAACTAATAAGCCCAGTGAAACTATCTCTGAAAAAGCAGTTACTACTGGAGATACAGAAATTAATGAAGAAGCCGATGGGGCCACTCGTCCAACTGTGACTGAATCTTCAAAACCTGTAAAAGAAATCAACGCCCCAGATGACGTTATACCAAAAATATTTTGCAAGCTTGGACACTTTAACTTACTTTTGGAAGAGTATGCTAAAGGTTTGTAAACTTTTTCTATCAACTTTTCGATTAAATATCCTTATATTGCTTTGGGCATATTAAATAGTATATGTTACGGGCAATGTGATAAAGCGGGCATATTTAATAATGTCCGAAGTGGAGGTCTACTGAAGGTTAAGTAACTATCTTTTTAATTTCTGATTACTTTAAATCTTATTTCAATTTCTGTCTTACTTTAAAATAGGGTTTCCACGGTCCTTGAATTTTTTAAGGCTAAATTTAGGTACTTGGAAGTCCTTGAAAAACGTTCTAGGTCCTGGAAAAATGACTTTGGTCCTTGAATTTTCACTCAGCCACTAATCGAACTTAATTTTTTCTGATCTTTCTTTGTTTTTTTCTAGAAATTTTCTTTAAAACTACTCTTATGAACATAACTTGCGGCCAGTTTTACAAACTGACAGTGAAGAGCGACTTCTCTCGATTGTATGCGGGAAAAAAGTCTTGTTTTGAAATACGACTAATTTTTAAATGTCTGCGAAAAAGGTCCTTGAAAAATTTTGTCGAGGTCCTTGAAAAGTACTTGAAAGTCCTTGATTTTCAATGTTTTCAAAGAGTGGGAACCATGTAAAACATGTTAGATCGGTCCTGGAAAAAGTGCCCAAACCTGCGAACCTCGTTCGGGGGAAGCCACTGCCAGCTTTCATAGGTGCAATACATAAGGTTCGGGTAAATTTCAGTTTGGTTCGGGGGAAGGTTATAACTTTTTCCAGGTCCGTGTTAGATCCTATATTACTTTATAACTAACTAGATTTTAACACTTCATTTGTTTTAAACCTCCATTGTTATTTCTAATAATTCAGGATGTCAAAAATATTTAGTGCAGTTAAAATTAATTTGTTTTATTTTTAATGAGTTGTTTTAGAAGTATTAGTGATTGTGTAGGTAATGTAATGGGAAAAAAGTAAAAGTTATAAAACTAATTTTATTGCAAGTAAATAATGTCTATTTCCATTATTAATTTGGTTCCTTTTTTACAGCATTATCTGCATATCAGAAATACTACCAGCTTTGTGAGCATCATTTTAAGAACCTACCATTCATGTACGGACTTGGCTTAGTGTATTTTCACTTCAGCGAATTTTACTGGTAAATTGCATTCTATTATTCTGTCTTTTAAAACTGAGTCCCAATCTTATAAATTGCATGAACAGGGACCTTATTGCTTCAAAAGAAAATATTTGACCAGAGATTGAAGGGTCAATTTATGCTGATTCTTATTGCAGCAGACAATCAAGAAAAGAGGTTTTAGATTTGGAAATATCATATTTCAGTATAACTCTTTCTACATAGGCTGATAGAAATGAATTTTGATAAACTACAAACATTTACATTCCATATCAAACAATGGAATTTATAACCATCAAAGAAATTTATTTAGGGGTGTTGAGAGAGACCCAAAGCTTAACTGGTCAGGGCAGATGACTAGTCGATCTTAAATGTTGCTGAATGTTTGACAAATCTTGAATCAAATCTGTGTGGCACTATGCTTTTCCTATCTTGGCACCTTTTATGCACTGCATTGCACATCACTTGATCTTTCCTCACCTGTATAAAGATAACTTTTTGCCTGCTAAGCTTAAGACCTCAACTTTAACTGTGATTCAAGAGAGACAGCTATAAGATACTTGGACTCATAGAACTATCTCCAACTGGAAGCAGCAGTTGAATATTTTAGTGACTTTTTCGATTGAGTCTCCATACTTAGGCCTTTAAGGCTACAAAAGACTTTAAAAAACTGTATTTTTGTATCAATTTCCATGCTTTATTTGTACAATTGCATACAACCATTATCCAGTTTTCATTAACCCTTTCGATCCTAAGCCGCCCGAGATTAACGTTGAATCCAATGGGAAGTTTTAGGCGGCTAGGTCTGAAAGGGTTCAATACAAATTTTTTTTAAAAGTATCATATCAATTTTAATTAATACCAAGTATTGTTTTCCAATGGATATTTAAACACTACAGCAGTGGTCCCCAAACTGTGCATTGGGTCGCTGTGAGGTATTTACATAGGCACCACAAACAGACCTGCCAACTCTCCTGCTTTTTTGTTAAAACGCATGTCTCCTGCTTTTTTTGGTGTTTTCTCCTGCATTTTCCTCTTCACCTGGTCAATCTTAAAAAAACACCATCATAATATCACTTCTATCTAAAAAAAAATCTTGGTTGTGTAAAAAATCCCATAAAAACTAGATGATAAACTGTTACTTTTTAAAAGTAAATAGCTATTGTAACCAAGTGTTTTGTTAAGGTATGGTGCTTATTTGTTGAACTTCATTTCAGTAAATGGTTTTTTTGTTAAACATGTTTGTATTGCTTGTATGTTAAAAATCCTTTTATATTAATTGACAAGTGCATATTTTCATAAATCAAATATAAAAATGTCTCCTGCTTTTTTCATTTGGCAGGTCTGAACAAATTTTAAATCATTCATTTTCGAGCACTGTTCCCCCAAAAGTCCAAAAATGATTTTTCCTGTAATTTGATTTCCTTAGTTTTTAAGGATAGAGTCCCTGAATTCTAACAATTTTTTAAAGTATTTTATTTAAATTGTTAAATTATCCATTTTGGTCTACCAAAAACTGATATTACTTATGAGTTTGCCCATTGGGTTGTTCATTTCTCTAAATTTCGTAACATTTTTAGAGATAATGGTTATGAAAAAGTTTGGGTTGTACCTAAAAATGGATAGTATTTGTTTCATAACAAAAGAACCTGAATTATTAATTCAGGAAATTATTAAATAATGCAATTTGAGGGTTATTGTAATTTTTTTCAGAAGTGCATTGGGACACAAAAAACTTGGGAACCACTGCACTCGTTTGGTAATTAATTATTAGGCTGATTAAATTGCTAAATAGGAATGTAATAAATCCATCTGATTTTTCCTGTGTCACTCCAAAGCATTATGAAACCCAAATACAGGGATCTGTCCAGGACAAATTTACTACCGTTTTACGGTTGCTTCACAAATTCGCCGATCGTTAAAACGGTAGCTTCATAATTTTAAAACTTCTTATTTTCACAATTTAGTGCTAAATTTTCACAATTTATAACTGAATTTTCACAAATTATTACTAAACTAATAATACTAATATTTGAAAACTTTAACTCCCCTTAAAATGTATATGTATAGTGATTTTTAAAACATATTTTTCAATTCATTTTATTACGCGTATTTTATTTTCACAAATTAAAATTTTTTTCACAAATTATTTTTAAATTTTCACCAAATAGGTAGTTGGCAAAAAATCCTAGACAGATCCCTGCCCAAATAGGAGTCTCTTACTTCCCGTGTCCTTTATTGTGGAGACTGTAAACTTCTAGTTTTGAAATAAGCCAATCTAAAAGTCATACTATCTTGTTGCAATATGATCATATTTGATTCTTGCGCCATAAAACAATAACCAAACCAAAAAAAGTCATACACTTTGAAAGTGTACTCCATTAATTATTATAATCAAGAGATCAAGGCTTTTTTCAGCATGCTTTTATTGTTTTTATAAATCCCTTCTGTTTTATCCCCCTCCCAAATTATCATTTTTTATTGCTTATTCAAATATAATTTATCCTGATTGGGCTGATTTCCATGTAATTAAAAAATCAAAATGTGTACTTGGTTATATGAATTTATTTTAGGTAAACATGTAATGAAATAAAAGCAAAATACATATTCCAAAATAGGGAGAATTTGTGTAATTTCAAAGTTTTTAAATACATTCTGAAAATAAAAAAAACATTAAAAACTCAGAAATTTAAAGTCATTAGGAAGTTATTTGAAGGATATTTTAGATTTTAATTTATTTTATCCATAAAAGTGTGTTATGAAATTCATTAAATACAGTACATTGAATGAATGGGAACACCGAAAAAATATGTAAAACCTAAATAAACAGTTGAATAATCATGAATTCAGGGGTACCTCTTGAACTATGAAGACGTTACTTAAAACTCAAAAAATGGAAAGTATTCAAGGGAACAAAATAAATTACTTAAAAGAAGTGGGAGAAAGGTTACCAACTTAACTTTTAAACATAACTCTAAAACCATACTACATGTAAGTTGGTTAGTAAGAAAAATTTTAAAATATAATCGACAACTTTGAATACACATTTTTAATAGCTAAATTTAGCATTGGGTTTACTAAATTACTTCTAACTCTAACCTAATTACTAATTTTACTCTGTTACTTCATAATATATTATAATTTATTTTAAAAATTAAAAAAGCAAGTGATTACGGATGAATATGTAGCAAAATATATATCTATGGCAAAAATATTTAAAAACATGTATTTAAACCTAAATAACATGTATTATGCCTACATAAAATAAAAATTGTCTTTAAATTGATCACAGATCTTTTGAAACATGTTGTATTTGAGAGAACTCTGCGTATCAGATTTCTGAAAAATATGTAATTACATGGAAATCCCAGCCCTAATCCTGATATAAAAAATGTGAAAACTCTTTCCTTCAAGCTATTTATGCCTGACTTCATAAGGTCAAACATTTGATGCTTCACTTACTGTTTACCATTTTTTCCTGCAATGCACCTGTCAAAAAAATATCTGCATTTTCCCTGCACATTTTTCAATTGAATTTTTTTTAATATATAATGTTTTCTACTATCAACTATATCATACTTAGGTATCTAAGATATTTATCTCTCTTAAAAGAGTTAATAAAATGAAGCCCTTCTTAATTCTTTTGTAACTATGGATGAACTGAGGGATGTACATGGACAACTATTTCGATGAAAATACTTTGATAGTAACAATCATACACCCTGTCATTTGGGCTATGATGGTGCTGAAAATTGGACGTGTTGTTCACAAGAGGTGCTATGCTGACAAAAAAAGGGGTAAAATGCTTTTTCTTAAGATTTTTCACCATTCTAGTCACTTCTTGAGTATGTTATAAGATAGACAAAGACATGCAATACAAAAACATACTCCAGAATAACTTGTTTCAGTTTGTAGTCTATACTGCATTTGAATTTTCTACAGGGTGACTGAAAAGTTGCTACATATTTTAGTTTTATTTAGTTACATTTTAGTACAGTTTTTACACTCTAAAATCTGTATAAAAAATTTACCAAACATAACTTATGATTGCTCGCCTGTATAATCTTCAAATGTCTCTTTTTACCAACACTTGACCTCTGTTCCAAAAGATATATTCAGACTACAATACAAAGTGATATGTTTAAAAAAGATTGGCACTCTCTTTTCAAAACAAAATTTTAAAACTTGAGGGTGACATCTTAAAAGTATTGAAATTAAAATTCCCTCATAACAAAAGCTACTCTACGCTATTAGGGGGCATCCATAAATTACGTGAGGTGTTTTTTCCAAAATCTGGACCCCCCCCCTCCCCCCTTGGTGAGATTTAGTGAGATTTTTCTTGGCCCCCCCAAGTGAGATTTACCTACAACTTTGAAAAATTTTTTTCCAAAAATTATTTGCATTTTGTGCTTCATAGCACCTCCCCCCCCTCTCCCCTTGGTGAGATTTTTCCAAACCCCTCCCCCCCTTTTTGACCTCACGTAATTTATGGATGACCCCTTATCCATTTTCCATAAAAGTTCTTAAGATAAACTCAGTAGCTCTCTAGGTCAGAGTTTCTCAAACTGTGGGTCGCCAGTAAGTTTTTGGTGGGTCACGAGACGATTTTTATTATTATTTGGAGGACTAGTCAATAGTCACCACTTTTTCTGTTATAGTCGGCTAGACTAAAAGCTCTCCCTCCGCTCTCTTGCGTTACCTTCCTATACCGTGCTGATGAGCCCTAACAAGGGCGAAACCGGTCCACGGTTGGAGGCGACACTTGAGAGCTGGAGTTTTCTCACATATTCCTCTAACCAGAGGTAGTGGTAAAATACTCCCTTTTCATACCTGTCCTTTCGGGAATTAAATCTGTTCTATGGAATGCGCAGTTCATTCCGGCAGATAGTGGAGGACTAGTCAATAGTCACCACTTTTTCCGTTATAGTCGGCTAGACTAAAAGCTCTCCCTCCGCTCTCTTGCGTTACCTTCCTATACCGTGCTGATGAGCCCTAACAAGGGCGAAACCGGTCCACGGTTGGAGGCAACGCTTGAGAGCTGGAGTTTTCTCAGATTTTTATTTTTCTGAATATGAATTATCTTTATAATTTTTACAAACCTGATATTGACTTTTGAATTATAAAAACTATTATTTGAATTTTTAAATTCATCAAATTCCCATAGAGTAAAAAGAATAAAAATTTGAGGAAAAACTACCCTACTTGGTGTCGAACGGAAAAGACAATGTAAATACGTACTATGTGTGTCACTTTAATGTTCCTATAATGCAAATCTAATCGGTTATTCAAATAAGATTTGAAAAAAAAACATTCAGTGTTAATCCCCATTCACACAGGGGGGAGCAATGCAAATTTTAAGAATTTTCTTAGGAAATGATGCAACTGCAATTCATCCCATATTGCTAAAAAACATGTTAAAACCCTGTTTTTAAAGGTCAAATTTTAAAATTTTCTCTGGGGGAGGACCCCCAGACCCCCCCTTTTTATTGTGAGCATTGTTAGCCCACAATTAAACTATTTCATATTTAATTATATTGACTTTGAATTCTCTTCTAATACGTGGATGCAATAATTTATTGTTGTAACTAAATAGTTGGTGAACATCCCCAGTGAGAGAAATTAAAATTCTGGGAGGGGGCATGAGATAATTATCTCAGTACAGTTAATTATAATTAACTGAAGTCGGTGGGTCGCGTTAGATTTTGTTTCTCAAAAGTGGGTCGCGATGTTAAAAAGTTTGAGAACCCCTGCTCTAGCTTATTGCAACTTTTCTTGATATAGTGAAAAGTTTTCTCCTTCTAACCTAAAATAAATAAAAAATATTAAAAGTGTATTAAAGTTGGAATATTAGGAAACATGGATTTGTAGACAAGGAGATTTGTTAAGATGAAGTCAATTACTTATATCCTGAAAATTTTTCTTACCCTCATACTTTCAATTGCTAGTTTTCATAAAAATGCAAATGATCCCATGAGTGAAATACAGTAACTCAATTTTTAATTGCCACCTACAGTAAAATTTTCTTATAAAAATGCTTTTCTCAACTCCTGTCTGACACATGGAACAATTTCATCTTGATATCTGCAACCTCATGCTAAAACATCGCTCAAAATCACAAAGTAACTGCTAAGAAGTAATTCAAACGTTTTTTTCGCTTAGAAATGACCTAAATAATGACATGCTAAAATTGGACAAAAATCAAACAGTAAAAAGTTTTTTTTTTTCAAATTTAATTTTTTTTCCCCAAATCTGACCTTTTGTGAAATTCCTATTAAAAATGTTTGAGGCATTTGCCAAGGTCATTTTTCCATGGATAATGTAGTTTTTATTTTGTTCTTAATTGCTTCAATTTCTCCACACTTTAAAAAAATTAGCATGATATTCGTAAATAGCACTCAAATATAGCCTACAGACATGCCTTATATACAGCGTTAGAAATTGGGAAAAAAATCCACTGGTCCTGCGGACCAGTGCTTTTACAATCTTACTGGCCCGCAACAAAAATTACTGGTCCGACAAATTAAAAAGGACCAGTTTAAATATTACTATTATTAAGTAACTATTGCACTGAATGTAAGTACCAAATAGTAATGTTAAAAATTAATACATATTCAATAATAAGTTACCAGCTGTAAATATGAGATTTACATAAAATAAGTAATAAAATAAATTTATGAGAAATAAGCAATAGCTCCAAATAATCAATTATTTAAAAAATATCTTATTAATTAAATAACTTTTTTGATTAAATAATATTTCCACTAACTGACATACAAATATACAATAATCTTCTTGATTAAATAAAATTTCTCTAATTGACATACAAATTGGATACAATTGCACTAATTGGCAAAAAATAAGAACTTTTCTTGAATAAATGATATTGCACACAAATTAATACATAACTTCGAATTAGTTTTACATTGTTAGTTGACAAACTGGTTGTAATCTGGTTTATTTAATGAAATTTATTTTTTTTGCCTTTCTCCCGATTCCAAGCAAAGAGAAACTGCAGGCTTAAACTGGAGGGTGAGATATTTTTTCACCACTGGTCCAGCGGACCAGTGATTTTCTGATTCCACTGGTCCGAGCCGTTTTTTGGTTGTCCCGGACCAGCAATCCAGTACAATTTCGAACGCTGCTTATATATAACTACAAAATTTAAAACTATTTTAATTTTGTAAAAGATTATTAGTTTCACTCTTAATAGATTAACTAACGAATGAATTAATCATTGTTTTTTAAGTTGTATAGCTATACAACCACAATATCCATGAAAAATGACTTTGGCAAATGCCTAAAACGTTTTCAACAGGAACTTTAAAAAGGTATATTTTATCACAAAAATTCAAATTAACATATTTGGAGGAATATTACAAAAAGTTTTGAGGGTTTCATTTTAAATTGGCTGATATACCCGCCTTTGCTTGAGGGAAAAAGGCTTTTTAAACTGAGTGTTAAAATAAATTATTTTCTATACTTTATTCCTTTCCATGGAGTCATTTAGTGGCAATAGGAAACACTGTTTTTACGCTAGGATTGTTCTTTGATGCTATAACTTCCTTCAGTTATAACAAAAAACTAAAAACACAACCTGTTTAGAAAAATGTGTGAAATCCCCATTTTTAAGAGTGATATTGCAAATTAGAAAGAGTTAGAGGGAGACCCGCTTAACCCCTTATTTCAAGTTACTTCTTTGTTCTCTTTAATATCCTTTGTTCAGTCGTTATCCCCAGTAATTTTAGTGAGTTGATGAGACAAATAGTAAATTTACATGCTTTGCTCATATATTATACATATGATTTCACATGTTATAGAGGTTAAATGATAATATAGTTTAGCTTGAAGAGTATTTTGGAGAATCCATGACGTAAGGACGTATGTGAGAGACGTAAAAGGGCAATTCCACCGTAACTCACGCTACATTTTTTTCAAAATTGCAATTTCAAATAATTTTTAAATATTTATGCTAATAATTTAAAATAAGTGTTGCGAATCTTTTAAGAATTTTAGTTTTTTAAATATTAATTAAAATAGAGTCGTAACTCACGCTACAAGAAAAAGACATGGATTTAAGAGTATAAAATTCAAATTTGTTTTTCTGCTTAAATAGTGTTTCAATAATTCTATATTCTGGTCAGGTGTTTGAATATACTTCCCTTATTCTAAAATAGCAAACAGTTTTACTGGGAATACTTTAGAAAATCAGAAATAAAATAAAATATAGAAAGCTGTTCGTAACTCACGCTACAGTACTTCGTAACTCACGCTACATGTGTATAAGCGTTCAGTTATTCATGAATATAAATATAATTAAATTGATTTAAACACTTTATTTCATTTTTACTATAAAGTTTATGAGTATATTTAACAAAAAAGTTGTAAAAACTAATTAATTTATTTTTCATTTTCTAAATAAAACATACATTTTTCATTAACAAATTAACCTTTAAAACAAGCATTTCTAAATATTGACTTTAGATGCTGACATTCTGATAAAAATAATTTTACACAAAATTTAAGCAATGCAAAACACAATTAGATCAATACTGCATAATTATTCCCGAAAATAATTAGAAAATTTTATTATTTTATTTTTTCATTTTTCTTGATCATGTCCCTGTTCATATGGAATAGCCCAAGATGACATTTATGAAAACAGGATCTCTTCATCAAGGCACGAATGTTTCACCTTTAAGTTGAAAAAAAAGTTAATTGACACGGTCTTAAATTATCATACAGATGATTAAAGGATGAAATAAAAATTTAGCTTACATGGTTATGTATGGAGGTTTAATGATAACAGCTCCTGAAGTAGAGGTTCAGCTTAAAGAGGCGTCTTTTGACATAAGGGGCACGGGATGAGGGTTATGAATGTTGTGACCAAGAGTTAAAAAATTCTTGTTTATGTTAGCTAAAATGTAGCTTAGGGAAATTTTTGTTGCCAATGGAAGAATTTTTTATTGAAGTCAAGAGTGCATCTGTAGATCTGAAGTTGGACGTTGGATAAATAGAGGTTTTAGCATTGCTCAACTGCGAATACTGAACCGCGTTTATGCGAGGGCCCACTGTATTGATATTTCGGGCGGGGATATGGGCGAATTTTAGTGTTTTTCTACGGTCAAAAAAAGATATTTACATGGTTTCCCCCTTCTGGCTACTCCCCTGCATGACGTCATACGTCCAATTTGAAGACGAGACGTCATTTCGAGGTGAATTGGACGTTATATGTGACGTGATTTTATGACGTTTTTTATACGAGGTTAAGCGACGTGATTTTCGTGCCGTGAATTATTAGTGATTGACTAAATGTGTTATTTTTAAGTACTGGCTATTTACACTGCTGTGCAAAAATTAAGGACGGAACTGTTTTTTCAACGTAACGCGTAGTAGAATTATTTTTCATTCATGAAAATCATACCAAAAGATGTTTATTGGGTGAGAATACAGGGCCATAGGCGTAGCCAGGGTTACACTTAGGGGGGGCAAGCAGGGTCAACCTTTTTTTAAACGCTTTTATTCTACTTGCTTTTGGCGGCGTTTTACGGGTGGAATTTTAAAACTCGATTTTCGGGCACTTCCCGATATGTCAGGGTCCCGAAACTTTACACATCGGTGGAACCCTCATGACACTCCAATATCCAACCATTATCCAGTCAAACAACCAAAGGATTAAGTTAATTAACGAGTATTTTTAATTAACAGAAAAAACAATTTGAGACCTTTCCCAAGGGGCTATTCTCCCTAAACCGTGCACAACTGTTTATAAGACATAACTTCATCATATTCAAAAGTCAAAACGAGAATTGCCCAGTAATTACGATAATTATAGACTATTAATCACTTTTTTTCTTTCTGGATTCTTGTACATAATATTTCAGGCACTTTCAAACGATATAAAGTTCTGAAACTTTGCACCGTGGTGGAAACTCGATGACAATGCAATATTCAATCATCAACTAGTCAAAACCTCCGTAATTTAGGTAATTAACGAGTGTTTTTAGTTATCCTTTTAATTCATATTTGAGACACTTCCGTGAAGCCAATGGCTCCCAAAACCTGTAAGATAATATACTAGGTATATAACTACAATATTTAATCTTCAAAATGTGATTTCCTACCTTCCAATTAAGATAATTAGCGATTTAAGATAATAACTGCGAAAAAGAAATCAATCGCCAGAAAAGCGAGAAATCGCCGAAAATTTATCCCATCCCGAGGAAGCGAGAGAGAACTTTTATAATTTATGGACTACTGAAAAGAGTGGATAATACTGTTTGCTCCTTGATACACTAATTCTGAGTTTTATTTTTGTCTGGGCTTACGATTGGTTATTATTTTATCGAATGCATTTTCTTTTTCTTGTGAATATTTTTGATATGGATGGATTTCATCGGTGAAAGAGCGGATGCGCGCTTAATCGCTCCGCTCTGTAATTATAAGGATACCCCTAGCAATATTAAATGTATTTTAATCAACTTTGTTGTTTCTCGTGTGTCACCCCTCCCACAAAATTGGGAAATAGGCTCAGAATGAGTCGCGGGACCATTTTTTTCGTCGTCGCCAGCGCTGAACTGTTGCTCGCGAACCCATCATATAGTAGAAAACTAAAATTATAAGATTGAACATAAGATTAAATATGGTTGAAATAAATATTTTTTTTAGTTTTTGTTTAAAAAATACGATGACTAAAAAGTAAAAAATAAAATAAGTAAAAAAAAGATTTTTTAAAAAACGCTTTAATTGAAGTGTTCTAAAAGGTCAAAAATAATTTATTCGGTTTGACAAATAATTTATTGGGAAATAGAAAATAACTTTTTGGTAAGTAAAAAATAACTGATTTTCTAATCACTAAAAATAAAAGCGTGGGCGCTAGTAATTCTTCATTCACTATTTATTCCAAATTCTTTATTCTATGTTCCATGGGGTAAAATTTACAAATTTCTCATTTGTGAGGTTTGGGTGGGATGGATTCACTTTAAATTCTCTATTAGGTATTTTGGTTCTTACGTATTATCCCGTCCACCGTACCGCTGAATCCGAAAACGGTAAACAACCCATTGACTTTTCTATGGCTGTGACGCTGAATTTGACAGGCACGGAACGGTCGACGGGATAATACGTAAGTACCGGTATTTTTTATGTAAAATTACACATAAATACCGATGTAATGGCCTAATGGTTAGAGCATCTGACTGCAAAGCCGTACGTCTGGGGTTCGATTCCTCGTTCGGCATAGATGTTAGTGTTACTGTACTTGAATTTACCTATACGGGTCCATACCGTCAGGTGAATTTGTACAAATTTAAAAAAATAAATAAAAAAGTTTTAATTAAAAAAATATATATAAATTACTAGCGCCCACGCTTTTATTTTTAGTGATTAGAAAATCAGTTATTTTTTACTTACCAAAAAGTTATTTTCTATTTCCCAATAAATTATTTGTCAAACCGAATAAATTATTTTTGACCTTTTAGAACACTTCAATTAAAGCGTTTTTTAAAAGATCTTTTTTTTACTTATTTTTTATGTTTGTGGAGAACAATTTTAAAGCCCCGTGAGAGAAGGCCGTAGCCACAGTATTGTTTCAAGGTGGTTTTTTCAACTTTAATGAAATTAATGTAAAAGTTTTTTTTTGGGTAGCGTGGAAAGGATTGAGGTCTCTTTCATCTATATTAGGTTTAATGTAGTTTTTCCAACACTTTTTTAGGTAGAGTTTGCACACAAGAAAAATAAGAAGGTTTTTAGTAATAAAGGTACAAGTTTGAAAGGGGGGTCTGGGGGTTCTCCCCCAGGAAAATTTTTGAAATTTGACCCTAAGAACATGGTTTTAAACTGTATTTTAAAGTACACGCAAACCCAAATTTTGGCAAACATTTTTAGGTAGAATTTTGATTTCAATGAACTTATAAAAAAATGTGAATAATAAAGGTTCAAATACTAAGGGGTGCCTGACGCCCGCCCCCAGAAAATGTTTGGAAATTTGACCTGAAGAACAGGGTTTCAAACTGTATTTTGGTGCACGTAAACCCAAATTTGGACATACATTTTTCAGTTGAATTTTGATGTTAATAAACTTACTATACAAAAAGTGTGAATGATAAAGGTTTTAATACTAAAAAGGGGCCTGGGGATCCCCCCAGAAAAATTTTGAAAATTTGTTCCTAAAAAAAGCTGGGTTTTAACTTAATAAAAGTGAATTACTCAGGACTTGGGGGGGCAGCTGCCCCTCCCTGCCCCCCCTGGCTACGCCCATGTACAGGGCCCGAGAGCAAATTTTCCCTACCCATATTTTAAGGGGTTAAATGGACCCTCCATTGATAATGGAGTTCCTTTACAAATTTGTAGCAGTGGCAGAAACGTCTATGTAAGAGGTATTTAACCGAGAAATTTAAGTTTTTTGCAATGAATATGATTATTCCTGAACTCAATGCATATTTTTAAACGTTTGTGCTGCCTTTAAATAGTATTTTTTAGGTTTTAATGAGAGATATTGGTCTAATCATCCCTTTTGGTAAGTTTTAGCTTCAGGGTAATTTTTGGTAAGTTGTATCTTAACGTTAACCATGTTTTTAGTAGGTCTCACATGTGCCTAATTTCGTTTGGGTCTGGGGACCTGAAAAGTAGCTTTATTCTTTCAATATCGTTACTTATGGACAACTTTGTGAAAGTGAAATTGTGATTTTCAGCAGCTTTTTAACTAATAAAGAGAAATATTTGACCCGAGAGGTCTTCTAAAAGATGTAAAAGGAACATGAGAACAAAGGTACGCAATTGGAGATATCAGTGAAAAATTCTGTGCTGTCTAAGGGGGGCTGAAACGGCACAAAGAATTGCCTAGTTTCACAGAAATGACATCTGTTATTAAAGTTCAAAAAAGAAGTATTTTTAGAGTTTATGGACTTAATCACGTCTGAAAAGAAAGATATATCTGTAAAAATATCTCTATTATCTTTAAATGAAGTTTAAAGACATCGAATTTCTCCTTTAAGTCTGTACTATCCTTACAGACATTTCATCAACCCCTATACTCAAAAGAGATTTTCCCTAATGTCTGCAATTGCATACCTTTATTCTCATGGTCCATCTGCTTCTTTTAGAAGACATTTTGTGTCAAGGATTTCTCTTTATTAGTGAAAAAGCTGCAGAAAATCACAATTTGACTATCTCAAAGTTTTTCATAAGAAACAATATTGAAAGAATAAAGTTACTTTTCAGGTCCCCAAACCAAAACGCAATCAGGCATATGTGAGACCTATTAAAAACATGGTTAACGGTAAGATACCACTTACCAAAAATGACCCAGAAGCTAAAACTTGTCAAAAATGATGATTAGACAGATATCTCTCAATAAAACCTAAAAAATATCATTTAAAGGCAACACAAACGTTTAAAAATATGCATTGAGTTCAGGAATAAACATATTCATTGCAAAAAACTTAAATTTTTCGGTTAAATACCTCTTACATAGACGTTTCTGTCACTGCTCTAAATGTGTAATGGAACTCCATTATCAATGGAGGGCCCATTTACCCCCTTAAAATATTGATAGTGAAAATTTGTTCTCGGGCCTGTATTCTCACCCAATAAACATATTTTGGTATGATTTTCATGGATGAACAATAATTTTACTAGGTGTTATGTTGAAAAAACGGTTCCGTCCTTAATTTTTGCACAGCAGTGTATAAATAATGTTTAAAATATGCCAACTTAATTCAAATGATCAATTTTTTATAGATATATTTTGTCAAATCATTGGATCAAGTTAGCATAATAACCAGTACCTAAAATATAACACATTATTCAATCACGAATAAATACTGTTTTTTAAATCTAAAATAAAATTCTCTATGTATATAACAAATTGTTTTTATTACTGTGTGAACAATTTCTTTTTCTCTTAAGACATACAACACCATAAATAGAGCAATTCTATATTCAAAATTATTTTTGTTTTTCTACAAAAATAAAGAACCACCAATAAACCATCTTTAACACTCTAAACATTTATTCAAAAATATAAATTATTCGAAAAGGAAAAAGATTATTTTTTTCTTGGGTGAAAAGATGGGAAGAAACATAAAGAAAGATTTTCGTTACTTACGTATTACAAAAACACACAAATACTAAAACAAAAACAGTTTATTGACCAGATATTTACACAAGTAGTAGTATTCCAGAAATCAGTTGAAGCGATGTATATTAAAATATAACACAAATTAAAATGAAATAAAATGATACAACTGAGGTACAATTTTTAGAGATTTCTGACGTGTAACATATTAGGACATTACCTTATTCTTAAAAATAACGAGAATGAAATTACTTGTATTTCTTGGTCAGATTGCGGAGTTTCTGCTTGATTTCAGAGTGTGATCGGGTAAATCCCAAAACTGTTTAGACTTGATGGAAAGTTTGAATGGCGGTCGGGATGTGTTATTTGTTGATACATGCTGCAGAGTGACCGCTAGGTGGCATTGCGATAGAAATCAATTAGGTCAAGTAGATAAGTCAGTTTGGGTAACTCGTTTTGGGTTAGCATGGTATTATTGCGCTCAACTAATTAAAATCTAAGACAGTCTGTTCACACATGCTCGACTTAAATTAAATAGCACTTAACCTAGTTCAACTTTTCCTGTGTGAACGTTGCCGTTTAAGGTTAAGGTAGTTTCATTTTGCTAAACTTGTTTAAATCTAAGACTGTCCGTTCACACATGCTCGACTTATGCTAGGTTAGCACTTAACCTAGGTAAACTTTTCATGTGCATGTAGTATTAGGGTTAAGGATCTTTAGGCTTTTTCTTAGGGTTAAGATAGTTACATTTTGCCATAAATAAGATGACTTTTAACAGGCATTTATTTCATCAGCTCGATTTCCACGAGAAACAACCGGTAGTGTCTGTCTGAAATCTCCTGATAAAAGAATAGTTAACCCATTAACGCCCAAATTATTTTCGATCGAAAACGAAAATTCGAACTTTAGCCCATCCCTATTACAAAATAGATGAAGCAAACGCAAAAAACACAGTGTATAGGATTGAGGGATGTTTTCTCTTGCCATATGTGCAGTTTCGTTACTGTTGGGTTTATTTAAGGTAATTTAAGAGAGCATTTATGACTTTATAACTAGCGATCTAGAAATAGATCACTGGGGGGGCGCTTATGGGTTAAGCCTCCCATTAGTAATTTACAACTTCTAATGCCTTGCAGTGTCCGGTTCAATGCTTCTATTGTTCCCTTATTAGGTATCGTGGATTCATCCCAAACAATTAATCTGCACTCTCTTAATAAACGCCCCATGGCATTTTGCTTACTAATATTGCAAACTGGTTGTTCACTAAAGTTTGAGAGGAAGTTTAAAAGCTGAGAGAGCAGTTCTTCGATTTGGCAGAAGAGTATAGCCGCTATACCTGATGATGCTACTACTATAGCAATGTTTCCCTGTGCTTTTACGTTTGGAAGTAATAAATTAAATTAGAAGTCTTTCCAGTACCTCCTGGTGCATCTAAGAAAATTTTCCCCTTTTCAAGTTGAGTGTTTTTAAAAACTTCATCATAAACGTTCTTTTGTTCATTGTTCAACAGGGGCTCGTTAGTTGTAATAAAATCAGTCAACTGATTGACATCATAAGTTATTTCTCTCGGGTATAAAAGGCATGATCGGAACCTTATATATTTGCAGATGTATTTTATGCCAGGGTTGGCATGGTTTAAACCATTTGGTTTAGACCAGTGTTTCCCAACCTTTTTCGGCCCACGCCCCACCAAAGCCTTTCTAAATTTCCCATGCCCCCCACGTAAGATTACTTAAAAATTTTGCACTCAAATCATAATAACCAATTTAAAAAAAACTTAATTGGTTGATTTAAAAATAAATATGGCAACCATGTTTAGAAATCTAAGCAGTTATTTTCCAAACCACAAAATGCAGATAAAAAAATTAGAAATACAAATTAATTTTATTGAAATAACTTTTCATATAATTATGAGATTTAGCAGTCAATAATTTCAGAGATATTATCAATGTTAAAGAGATACTTGCAGAGCCGTGTGACCAGACTAGTTTCGGGAGAGGTTGACTCAAAATTTTTTGAGGTACATGGTTACAAACTACCTAACAAGAAAAGTGGGGGGTTGGGGGTCTCTCCCCCAGAAAATTTTAAAAATTTTCCCCTTTAACATAGTGTTTTAATTTATTTTGGGTCGACCATTTAGATTGCACCCAAAGAAACCCGCTTATTTTAAGCGGCAGAATTTTCAAGGAAAACAGTGTATAGTAAATAAAGGACTAAGGTGTGAGGGGGGTTTGGGGTCCTTCCCCAGAAAACTTGGAATTTTTCCCCCCTAGAGGGGTAATTTAGTAGAAAATTTCAAATTGCCCCCCTAGAAAATTAAATTGCCCCCTGGTGGGGCGTGCGCCCCACGTTGGGAAACACTGGTTTAGACCATGGTTTAAACCAAATGGTTTTTTCAAAAAAAACCCCACCAAAATGGTTTTTTTGGTTTTTTCCAGAAAATCTGCAACTTTTTAAGAAAAACTTTTGGGTTTATTAAAGTAATTTATTTATTAAAATATTGTCTCTTAATATATTTTTTTCATTAATACAAATATATTTATTATATAATATATATATATTAATAGATTAAAAAAAGAACTGTTTTTTTTATGCTTTGAAAAGAAATTCCATGGTGTTATTCAATAAAAACCATGTATGGTTTTTTTAAATTTATTAAGAACAAAAAATTTTATTGTACCTTGCACTATATAAAAACCAAATGGATTTTTTAACTCACTAAGCACCAATAATAAAAACCACTTGATATTTTGCTTTGAAAAGAAATTCTTGGTTTTTTTAGTTCAATCAATAAGAAAAGGATATTTTAATGCACTAAAAAAACAATTTTTTTACTCACTCAGCACCGGTTATTTCAGTAGTATGTACTATAAAAACCACTTGGTTTTTATACTTTGAAAAGAAACTATTGGTTTTTTAAATAAAAATCAATATGGTTTTTATCATACTATAAACCCCATATATTTGAATTCATTATAAAAACCTCAGTTTGTTTTTATTTATAATAAATAAAAATCTTGCTAAAATGTACACATATAAACACTTTTCCGTTGCAATAAAAACCAGTGGTTTTTATATGCAGCAAAAAATCCTGATTTATATATAAATTTAACTTTAAAAAATTAATTTTAAATAGTTAATTAATTAAATCACTTGGTTTATAGTTGAATTGATTAACTATTAATTCAATGGATTTATAACAGAAAAAGCTAAGTAGCTATATTTATTCGGGTACAAAAAAAAGTTTAAAAAATCACTGGTTTTTAAAAAAACAAAAAAACCTGGTTTAAACCAAAAAAACCCGGTTTTTTTGAAAAAAAAACCAGGTTTTTTTCCCACCCTGTTTTATGCGTTTAACTGAGTTGCATATTTTGACATTAATATGAAATATGAGCATTAAAGGTGCAAGATAGCACAGGGCTGTAGGGAACTACCCATCTATAGTCTAATATTTTGTCTATTTTGCCTCCGTCATCCGGCGATCGTCTTCGATTTTTTGGGTAGCTGTCTTCACCTGTCTAAGTTACTTTTTGAAACATTCGGGGATAGTGCTTTGTACAAGAGCCATTTGTCATGCACGGAGAATTCTTGTTCATAACAATGCAAGGGCCATGGATCATGTTTGATTTTTCTTTCGAAAAGAACTAGGTCATTTTCTGGGGAAGGGATATCTGTGCACTAATGATATCATCAATTTCGTTTAGAGTTGGACTTTCTTTTAACCAGATTAAAATGTGGACGTGTGGCAGACCTCTTTTTTGCCACACCACAGTGTACAGTAGGGTGTCCCTTAAAATCGAAGGTCGGGGAAACTTCTGCTCCACCCCCCAATTTTTTTCCTTTTGGTACCCTAAGACTGTGTGCAAAATCTTAAATCGATCAGATAATATTAACACGTGCCCCAAACGGCCTAAAGTTAGAAAAATTTGACTTTTTTATAATTTTTTTGAAAATTTTTAAAAATATGTTTTAAAAATCCATTTCCGAATAATAGGGCTCTAACACATTTAAACAATCATATTTGACCGTTTTTCATTACTAGTTAGGCCAAAATGCCCAGTTTGTAACCTAGTCATCAATCAGAAAATCATCAAATTTGTCCATTTTATACTGAGAATAGAAGAATCAAAAGGCAGTGGTAAACGACTTAAAACCGCAAAATTCCATGGCTTAACACCATTTGTAGGCCATATTGATGTGGATATAAATTTTCTGGAGCTCAAATTAATTATTGGTTGCTTAATTACAGACGCCATATTGAATTGCATTAAAACTAAAAAAGATCTAAGAAAAAAGGTATGGGCATATTTAATATCGGGTAATGAGTGTTTGAGGTTTCTAAACTCAATTAAGATTAATAAAATTATCTTAGACAACTTTTTAAAGCTCTTTACGCAATTGTAAGGGTCAGCATATCTCCTAATATAAGGGCAAACCATGGTTTCAGAACTATAGATATGGTAATAAATTCTAAACATATAAAACTGTCAAGAGAAATTCTGGAAACAAGTCAAAAATCAGACTCCAGTGTGTGCACAAGTATTTTATTCCGTAAGTTAGCTGAAAAGCTGAAGTTTATACAAGATTAACCCGCTCTCCATAATAATTGAGTTAACCTATCAGAAGGTAAGCAATTAACCCATGTTTAGAGAGATTGTTATTCTATTTTATCATAATTTTATAAAAAATACCTGCAATTGAACAAATCAGAGTCATTAAAATCTAAGACACTTATATTGGCTATTTAAATAACATAAATAATATCAACAGTTTCTTAAAATCATTATTTCTTTAAAGTCTTTTTGTAAGTCAGTTATTCTTCTCTCTGTTAAGTTTCCTACCTCTACATTCTCACAAAGAAGGATCTGACACTTTAAAATAATTTAATTCCATAAACAATTTTCACGAAAAATTTACTTGAAACTTTATTACTTCCTCAAGGACGTTTACTGATGAAAGGTTGACAGTGCGAAGAGAAACGAAGGGTAAAGTAGAAGAGTTATAAAAACGGGTTAAAATTTAAACTTTTCTTACAGCTACGGACAAAATAACATTGTTTTAATGACACTAAAAGTATGAACTGCTGGTATTTTTTATGTTAATGTATAAAATTATGATAGAATAGAAGAACAGTAACATGGTTAATTGCTTACCTTCTGAGATTATAACTAAACTATTATAAAGAGTGGGTTAATTTTCAATTAACTTACGGAATAAAATACTCGTGGACACACAGGTGTCACATTGTTTTTTTTAACTTGTTTCCAGAATTTCTTTTGCCAGTTTTTATGTGTTTAATTTATTACCATATCTACAGTTCTGAAAACATGGTTTGCACTTGTATTAGGACATATGCTGACCCTTACATTTGCGTTAAGAGCTTTAAAAAGTTGTCTAAGATAATTTTATTAGTCTTAATTGAGTTTAGAAACCTCAAACACCCATTACCCGATATCAAACATGCCCATACCTTTTTTCTTAGAATTTTTTTTAGTTTTAATGCAATTCAATACGGCGTCTGTAATTAAGCAACCAATAATTAATTTGAGCTCCAGAAAATTTATATCCACATCAATATGGCCTACAAATGGTGTTTAGCCATGGAATTTTGCGGTTTTAAGTAATTTACCACTGCCTTTTGATTCTTCTATTCTCAGTATAAAATGGACAAATTTGATGATCTTCTGATTGATGACTAGGTTACAAACTTGGCATTTAGGCCTAACTAGTAATGAAAAACGGTCAAATATGATTGTTTAAATGTGTTTAGATCCCTATTATTCGGAAAGGGATTTTTTAAACATATTTTCAAAAATTTTCAAAAAAATTAGAAAAAAGTCAAATTTTTCTAACTTTAGGCCGTTTGGGGCACGTGTTAATATTATCTGATCGATTTAAGATTTTGCACACAGTCTTAAGATACCAAATGGAAAAAAAATTGGGGGGTGGAGCAAAAGTTTCCCTGACTTTTTGAAAAAACGCCCAAATAAGGGACACCCTAGTGTACAGTTGAGGAAAAAAACGACTCAGTTGCGATTTCTGGCGAACCACTTGAGTTTGGAAGACAAATGAGGTGTCATTTTTCATTATTTAAAGTATTCTTTTACTTAAAAAATTTTCGAGTCCTTAGGGGGTCGTCTGCATATTAAACGAAACACTTTTTTTCCAATGGGGACCCCCAATTATTATGAAATTTTCTGAAAGGCCATCCCTCAAAACCCTTAAATACTCAGTTTCATCCAGATTGATTAAAAAAAATTTATTTTTCAAAAATAAACTAAAAAAAATTTTTAAATCGTGAAATTTTTTTATGGTAATCGATTCTTTTAGTAATTTTATGTAGGAAACCAAAATTTCAATCGATTTTATCTAATAGTTTTTGATAAAAAGGAACTAGAAAGAGCATTTGCGGTATGCATTCGGCAACGGTATACGGCCCCTTAAGATATTAGTTCGTTTTTATCAAAAACTATTGGATAAAATCGATTGAAATTTTGGTTTCCTACATAAAATTACTAAAAGAATCGATAACCATAAAAAAATTTCACGATTTAAAAAATTTTTGTAAAGTTTATTTTTGAAAAATAATTTTTTTTAATCAATCGGGATGAAACTTGGTATTTAAGGGTTTGGGGGGATGGCCTTTCAGAAAAACTAATAATTATTGGGGGTCCCCATTGGAAAAAAGATAGTGTTTCGTTTAGTATGAAGACGACCCCCTAAGGACTCAAAAATTTTTTTGATTAAAGAATACTTTTAACAATGAAAAATGACACCTCATTCGTCTTCCCAACCCAAGTGGTTCGCCAGAAATCGCAACTGAGTCGTTTTTCCCAGACATCTTGATTCTTCAAACACTGATACCTAGTGAGGCCTAACCTGTGAAATTTTCAAATTTTTATTTATTTATTGATTGATTCACCATGCAGATTTTTAAAATATCCTCTTATATGGTAGGTCAATATAAAACACACACAGTAAAATATAAAATATATACAAGTACAATATAAAATACACACAATACAAACACACAAATTAAAGATAAAATATAAATTGTGAAAGAAAATCATTTTTAAGTTTAAAAAAATTATCACAGAAAATATCGCTGCGATCCGGTAAGCTATTTACTATTTTAATAAACTAGGTTATAGATTGATTTTTTAAGTATTGTTTTGAATAAAAAGTTTTAACTAATATAATTTTTTTCTTGTATTGTAACAGAAATATGGAGGGTCAAAGTTTGTATTTTTTTGAAATCATCAGATTTTAAAGGTTCATTACTCGACTTGGAAGCAAATACCAAACATGAAATTTTTCCAGTTAGATGATACCCTAGTGAGGATTAACCTGCAAAAATTTCAGGTTTTTAAACTTTGTTCCAACAGAGAAATAGAAGGTGAAAGTTCGGATTCTTTTTTATCGTTTATTAATTATCGTTGTCTTAATTATCGGTATCTAAATTATCGTTTTGGACCCTCTGTTAGAATTTTTCTCCGTGTTCTACACCACAGAGAAAAATCCTAACACAGGGTCCTAAACAATATTTCCAAATTCTGGATGGATTGGAATACGCCACGAGGAACTATAAATGATTGACAGAGATAGGCAGTACATATTGGTGATCAAACCTGTGATTGGCTGTGACGTGTTCATTCAACCTGTCACTCAATCTGCTATTTTCGAAGGTTTTCTCGCCCAATCAGGCTTTTTCTCCGCCTCTCGTGACGTAGATGCGATCCCAGCGCCAAAAGAGCCCCCAACCCATCCAACTTTTCTATTTCTACACTGGTGTTCAAAATTAAGAGAATTTGCACATTTTTTCGATTTCTCCAGATCTACTCAATATATTTTGATGAAATTTGGTATGAACATAGGTTGATATAATACCAAATAAATAATCATTCAAAAATTGTAATACACACGCATTCGCAGAAATAATAACCGCCAGAGTTGAAAGGTATGAAATAGTGGTTCCAGAATAGAGGAAAATAGTGAGTTTATAAGGGGTATGACACCATCTCACTATCATGCATGCCTCCTTGAGTGATTTTATTGCGTGAATAAGGCAGATTATAAAATTTCCTGTTCATTAAGCCTAATTTCTCAGAAACGCCGTTTTGGGGCTCTGAAGGGTATGTGGAGGGAGGTAGCAAGATGTAATTGCCTTATATAGAGTCCCTCATACCTCCTCTAAAGGGGCGATGTCTTTAAATCTGGCTGCCTATTTCATATGGAGAATATCTTCCGTTTTAATGAAAATTGATAACCTGAGAAGCTCCATTAAGTGAAGGATTTCTATCGATTGAAAAGAAATTAATACCGATAGAACCCCCTAAAAGGCGAATAAAGGTCTCCAAGATATCAACACAATACCTTCAACCATGATTTTCTCCTTTTGAAAGATGTAGGGGGGTTGGCATAGACTTAACAACACTCCTACAAAGAGCACCAAATCTTCGATTCCAAAATGGTCAGTTTCTCCTATCATTAAAGGACTGACAGAGCATTCTGGTTCTTTCCACATGAGATTGCATCGAGAATCAATGGTTTAATTGATTTGAGACCTAACAGAGAGGAAAATATTCACCCTTTTAATATTACCTTATTGAAGACAATTTTTTGCATATTTTTGACAAGTTGCAGATCCCTCCCTGCCTTTGAAAGAGGAACATTGACAGTTTCAGGTAATGTGTTGATATCTTGCAGACCTTTGTTCACCTTTTGGGGGTTCTGGCGGTCGTAATTTCTTTTTAATCGATAGAAATCCTTCACCTAATGGAGCTCATCAGGTTAGAAATTTTCCTTAAAACGGAAGATATTCGCCATATGGAATGGGCAGCCAGATTCAAAGACTTCGTTCTTTTAGGGGAGGTATGAAGGACTGTATATAAGGCAATTGCATCTCGCTACCCCCCTCCACATACCCTTCAGAGCCCCAAAACGGGGTTTCAGAGAAAGTAGGCTTAATGAACAGTAAATTGTATTATCTGCCTTATTCACGCTATAAAATCACTCAAGGAGGCATGCATGATAGTGAGATGGTGTCATACCCCTTATAAACCCACTATTTTGCTCTATTCTGGAACCGCTATTTCATACCTTTCAACTCTGGCGGTTATTACTTCTGAGCATGCGTGTGTATTACAATTTTTGAATGATTTTTTATTTGGTATTATATCAACCTATGTTCATACCAAATTTCATCAAAATCTGTTGAGTAGATCTGGAGAAATCGAAAAAATGTGCTATTTCTCTTAATTTTGAACACCAGTGTATTATCGCCTATGGCCATGGACTCTCTGTTCTAGTACTATGTGTTCTACGCCTTCGAAAATTGAAAAATCATCATTTTTAAAGTTCAACTTTAAGGCTGATTTTCGATATTTGGGACACGATTTTCCTAAAATCTGCATAGTAAAGGATGCATCTTTCTGTGTAAAATGACTTTTGTTTGTTGCATGAATTTAAGTTTAACCAGTTAGGAGTAACGAAGTTAACGTAAAAATACCCTTACCCTTACAAACGCAAAAATTTAGCATTTTTCGTAGAACATCGATGGGTGCTGTATAAATTCAAACGAAGATAAAAAATTAAAGATAGTGTTTTTTAGACTTTCTAATGATGTAGAAATCAACCCTCAAAAATTCATTTGATTTTAAGATGGTCGACCGACCATTTCTATTTTTTCCGGATGATTGATATAGATTGACCCCGATGTGAGAGGGATAGCAAATTTTTTGAGATGTAGATGTAATCAATTTTTGTAATTGAAATATTAACATATTTCTGATTGAACTTTTTATCCATATTGATGATAGATAGATCCAATCCAGATACAGATTTTAATTCATAAAACTTCCGCGCAGAAAATGTATTTATTTAGCATTATCATGGCGCCATCTATCAAAAAATAGCGAACTAAATATTGCATGACAAAATTAGGTCGTTTCCAAAGTAGATTGCACGTTTGATACTGCGAAATTTTATCTCCGTTTTTCAGTAGATTTTTGAAATGGCTTAGTCTGTTATAGAAAATTCTACATTTTCTAATAAAATGGGCTATAAATTATTTAAAATTATTATAAATTTTTACTTTATCCTAGTCGAAAGAACCGGGACAAATTTATTAATTTCCCTTAATATATTAAAGAAAGATGAAAATAAATTATAAGGTATGCTTCTTTAATTCAGATAGCACTGGGGAACAGCCATTTCGTTGTCTTAGAACTGTGACTTGTTTTTGAATCACTTTTGGCCCCTGAATCCCAAAGTAACTGTAGTTTTTGTCCGTCACGTCCACTTTTTTGGCAAACAGCCCCGCCCCCTTTTTACGTTTTTCAATTACTTAATGACTTTGAATTCGATTTTCAGGATCAAAAATCATTACTTTAGTCTTTAAATTACACCCGAGAGGACAAGAATGGTTAAAGTTTCCAAAATATGAAAATTTGTGGCCAATGGATAGGTTTAAGGGGTTATTACCCCCTAAAAACGCAAAAAAAATCGTTAAAAATGATAGTTTATTTTACGCTATTTTTTACACTTATTTTTTACGTAATTCCTTTTCAAAAGGTTCTAACCCATCTCCAAAGACCCAAATTTAATTAAAATAAGCAGCAATGATTTTTACAAAAAGCGGTTGAGGCATTAGCGCCCCCGAAGCACCCGCGGAAGGATTCGAAATATATTATCTTTCGCTTAGAGGACGCGAACACCTCAACCGCTTTTAGTAAAAATTATTGCTTCCTATTTTCATTAAATTTGGGTCCTTGGGGGAGGGTTAAGACCTTTTAAAGAGGAACTGCGTAAAAAAATAAAGAGAAAAAAGCCTAAAATGCAAAAAGGAACGTTATAAAGGATAGAGGTTATTTTAAGCTTTTCTTACTCTTATTTTTTATGAAATTCCTGTTTAAAAGGTCTTAAACTTTCCCCAAGGACCCAAATTTAATGAAAATAGGCAGCAATGATTTTTACTAAAAGCGGTTGAGGTGTTATCGTCCCCGAAGTGAAAGAGAGTCTTGCGAAACCTTCCGCAGGTGCTTCGGGGGCGCTAATGCCTCAACCGCTTTTTTTTAAATTCATTGCTGCTTATTTTCATTAAATTGGGGTCTTTGGGGATGGGTTAGAACCTTTTGAAAAGGAATTGCGTAAAAAATAAGTGTAAAAAATAGCGTAAAATAAACTCTATCATTTTTAACGATTTTTTGCGTTTTTAGGGGGGTAATAACCTCTTAAACCTATCCATTCGCTAAAAATTTTCATATTTTAGAAACTAACCATTCTTGTCCTCTCGGGTGTAATTTAAAGACTAAAGTAATGATTTTTGACCTTGAAAATCGAATTCAAAGTCATTAAGTCATTGAAAAACGTAAAAAGGGGGCGGGGCTGTTTGCCAAAAAAGTTGACGTGATAGAAGAAAACTAAAAACAGTTTTCTAATCAGTGTGCCTATTGAACTCTAAAACAGCCAAAAAATCGAAGTCAACAGAAATTATGTTAAAAATTGTTCCCCAGTGTAGTTCGTCAGTCTTTCTTTTCAGATATTAGTTAAAAATTTTTATTCTTGAAGTTGAAATCTTGAAATACCAAACAATTTTTCCTTTTTTCAGTATCAACCCCTATTTTAAGATGTTTTTACACTTTGTAAAATTTTTATTTGGATAATTTTTTTCTTTATAAAATTTTTAATCCTTGTTTTTTTATTGTTGTTAAAGGTAAGGTAGGAATTTAAAAATACTTAGGGATTTCTCCTTCTCTTATCACTTCATAACTCCCTTGCTTTTTGAATTTCGGGGTGAAAGTTTATTTTCGAACGTAGCACTCGTTAATTTAAATTTGAAAGCACCTTCTTAGGTTTATCATTATGAATGTTTGATAACAGATCTTGAGAGAGGCGGTTATGAAAGCTAGCGTTATTTGGTCGTCGTGTGTGTTCTTATCCTACACAGAATGAAGTGAAAAAATTTGAATAAAAATTGCAGAGAAATGATCTTTGATCGCGTGATATTTACTCATGACCTAAGTGGCTCTAGCAAAACCCTAGGATTCTATCTCACCCCAATTACTGGCGAAAAAAATGCGTTGATACGACTTTTAAGAGGCTGTCCGTCACTTTCGATTGGTCCGTCTTTTAGCACATAGGCTTTATCTGGGTTATTGGCTTCTCACACAATAACATGGATTGAGAGCTTTTAATCTGCTTGCTGTCACTCTCGGGAGATAGCGAGTAACGTCATCTCATCGCGGACATTTTACAGGCTACTGAAGGGATTGTGAACCCTGGGTGAAAGTTTTTTTGTTTAAAGAGGAAAATTTTTGGAGGTAAAGGAAATTAACGTGTAAATGCAAAAAAACACTTTCTCTCATGGTTGTGCGCCTGTGAAGTGTGTGAAATGTTAGTGAATAAAATCAAATATGTAACCCCAACATAGAATGAGAAACTATGGGATACAAACCAGGAACTAATACAGGTACCGTTTATCGGCACCTTGACAAAAAAATGTACGAACAAAAACGGCACCTTCACAAAATTTTTTTAATGATGTGTGAATTGCTTATAGTTAATGAAGTATTCAAATCGCTATTAAACTGAAGAAATAAGTAATTTTATGCCGATTTCATTAATTTTACAGTTTCCATTAAAAACAGTTATAAAAATTTCCCACAAATTAAAAAAACCTTAAATTTTTTACAAAAAATAAAATGCTGTGTAATTTTTTCACAAACATGGGGGTTAAGTTTAAAATCCTGGATTGGTCCCTGCAAACAATAGCCATTCAATTAAAATAACATTAGATAAAAAATTTGAGCATGAGCAGATTTAAAAGATGCTATGCTATTCAAGGTATTACTTTTTTAGTTAATATATTTATGCATCAAATAGAAAAACACCTGTCTAGCTTTAGAATATTCAAATTATTTGCAGTGCATAAAATTGTTCATTACTTAGGTGGAACTGTTCGTGCAACAATCATTTAAACATTTTAATAGTTATAAAAATTGCTGGGTCGCTAAATTTTCGCAAAAACCTGTATGAGGTTAAAAATATATACAGGGATATGATGAGAGATTATTTTATAATTAATTATGAGCCCTTTCTCCATGTTTTTAAAAGTTTTTTTGTTTAACTTGTATTAAATTTGATATTTTGTTTCAAAATTCAGCTTGATATAACATAAGAATATTTTGAAACATAAAAAGTAGGACAGAAGGAGAGCATTCATTGTAATTTACAAGTATCATTGGATTGAAATTTAGCATGTAATCAATTTGTAAAAATCTACTATCTACTTAAACATTAATATTCCGTCCCTGCTATATTATTAAAATAACCCAGTCAGATTGCTTTTTTGTGATGGAGTTTAAAATTTCAAAATATTATACTGAAGTTTAAAAAAATTCCAACAATTCTATGTCTAAAAAAGGGCAATGCACCCCTTGTAGACATTTTTTATCTGCTGATTTGACAGTAGTATTTGACTTAATTAATAATGGATAATTAAAGTTAAACTGGATTAGTTTCAATTAATTTATTTTAATTTTTTGCGAGGGCTTTTTTAGGTTACAGTACGTTGGTGGCCAATATTATTTTAACAACATTAACTTGCGTATATTTTCGTTGGAATTAAAAAATGACTGGAATCCCCGATTTCATAAAAATCCAAAACTTTGCACTTGTTGGGTTATAAAAAATAATTTGTTAATAAAAATGAAAAAGCAATCTGCTGATTGTAAGATTTTGATACATTGGGATTTACGAAACCTTTTATCATTTTTGACGTAAGTTGAGTTCTAATAGTTTTAAAGGATCTTAGTAGATGGCGTTCTTATACGAAGGTTTCGCTTTGCATACCAAATTATAAAAAGTGCTAAAAACAACTAAGGACAGAACCTCAATTTTTATCTTGAAATTTATTTTACGTGACTGTGTACAATTGCTGAGTTAATTAAATTGATGGTGTTTAAAATTTATTGAGGAATATTTTTCAGGAGCAGGATAAATTTAAGGCAAAATTGTCCTATTTATATTTGATTAAATATTTCTTTCTTAAGTTTCTTTTTTTTTCTTATAAAACTAGTATAATTTGGGGAAAATATCTTCAAAATTTAAACTCATGATAAATTTAATGTATTGAGGAAATTCATTTAAGAACACTTAGATGTCTGCTGAAACGAAGACATTCTACTCATCAACATTTAGGAATCATTATTTTTAGTCCCCTGGAAAGTAGCGGAAAAGATTCGAACCTCGGAACAAATTGCTATTAGTTTCTTCAACGGTTTTCACTTAGAATGGCCTAATAGTTACCCAAAATCGGTGCAGAGAAAATTTAAATTTTTAAATGAAATAAATAGATATGAGATAGAGACAAATTTTTAAAGACATAACAGATAGATATTTGACTTTCTCGCTATCCTTTTTTATATTTGTTAGTTCGACGTACGCCTAAATAGCAATTTTCCCAGATCCCATAGCTGCTCTGTAACAATGGTAACAATATAGGAGCTATCACGTGATCGCTGACGTCACGTGAATTGAGCCCACTGCAAACTTACCGAGAAAATTACTATTTAGGCGTTCGTATTTGTTGGAGCCATCACCAAATTGCATTATTTCGAAAAAACATTACATTTCAAAAATTAAAAAATAAACTATAGTTAACTCATGAAAATTAAAAGAGACCCTGGACTTAATTCAACACATTGAAAACAAAAATGACTTAATTTAATACATTCAAAGTAATACATAAAAAACTCCTGAGACTCTCAGGAGTAGGATGCTACATCCGCGTATTTTTTATAGTTTTCTAGTAAAATCTGAAATAAAGCTAAAAAGTTAAATTTTGAAAAAAAATTAATATGCATAACTAACACAAAATATTCATTTCAAATGGCTTAAATAAAAATAACTATAAATTGGCTGAAATGGGTGCTTGAGAAATTAAATTTTTAATTATTTTTCTAATTAAGCGTTTAAAAATACATTTGAATTATTTTTAGTGGCTAGTAATGTGCATATGTTCATAGGCTCCTTTTGTAGTAAATTTGAGAAAAACCTGAAAATTTTAGAAAAGTTAATTTTGTAAAAATTAAGATTCTAATGATCCGATTTTTAACTTTCAGCTGTAATTCAACGCGTTTGATACGAAACTTTTTCAGCATTAGAACTAAAAAAATTAGCATAATAACATATTAAAAGCATCAACAAAAAATTAAATGCTTTTGGAAGACTGCAATTAAAATTTCCCATGGACCGATTTTAACCGATTTTTCGTATGTTATTATTTAGGTGGCCATTTCTTAATGAAAACTATTGCAAAGTGTTTCTAGTGTATTGACTAGTGTTGCATTTTAAAGATTTTTGATTTTTTAAAATTATTTGAATTTTAAGCTGTGTATACTATTTAATGAAAAACTGTCAATTTTTATTTAGCATAAGCACTAAAAATAAGCTTTTAATAACAATCTTCCATTTTATGATTATTTAGTTTGTAAAATTTTATATTTTTAATGAAATTAAATTATATTGAACATTTTGTGGTAATAATAAATTAACTTATAATTGGATACAAAATTATGTTGAAACATTCCCTGTTTCCACTCGTTTTGAAATTATTCCTTCGGATTTTTATTTTAATTTATTAAATTACTAGTTAATTGAGCGTATATTTAACTTGATCTTTATTTCCATCGATCGAAAAAATACATGGAAAATAATTTTTCAATAGCCTTTCACTGTTTTGGGAAAAACTGAAAATTTTGAAAAACAAAAAATAACTGCGCTTTTTTAACTCGTATTTTGGCCTCATAGTATCTTATTTTTTAGGTATAATTTCTTTATTAAAACCAACGGAAATTTCTGCTTCTGTTGTTTTTTATTTTTAGTAGAGTTATTAATTAAATTGTTTTAATTAATAGTTGGTTTTTCTCTCCAAAAAAATTCATCTTAAAGAAAAAGATTTCGCTCTTAAACATAGCGTGCAATCAATGCATCACAAGTTTGCCATTGTTGTGAATTTAAAATTTTTTTTCGATAATTTTTTATTGACCCATCCTTAATCATTAAATACTTATACTGTTAAAATAACGCTCCTAAAATATAAATAAAACTGTTAGTTAATGTCGTTGTAATTTATTGAATTTTCCGAGCCTGGTAGTTTTATTATTAAAATTTCATATTTAAAAGATAATTTTTTACTTTCTTATGATTATTGTAATTATAGTTACATTTTATTTAGGTAACTTTTTGTATTAAAAAAAATTAAAATCATATATATAAGTTATGTGAAGTTTATGCATTTAGAAAATCTCAACGTACATTGTAATTACATTTGTTAAAAAATAATTTAAGAATTATGAGGAAATATAAAAAATAACCATGCATTGTGAAATAAATCAAAGAAATTTTTTAATAACAGTATAACCAAAGGTTATACTGTTACCAAACTAGTGACTACTTAATTTAAAGTATGTAATAACTAAAGGATCTTTATACATAATGAATAGTTAACTGTTAATCATTGTTTTAAAATGTTTTCTTCCTTTTTATAACAATGTCCTTCGTTATATTATTTTTACCCAATTTTATTGAAAATTAGTTGCGCGGTGGAAAAAAAAGTGTTTTTCGAGGAGTTATTTTTGAGTTAAAAGAGCTACTACGAGACGATTTAAAATGAGTTGTAAAAGGACTTATTGTATTTTGCCCCCATAGTCCATGACGAACGGAAATTAAATGTTAAATTCGTCTTGTTGAATGAAACATATTTCGTCAAGGGGGTTGTGTGTTGACATTTCCCTTATTTTTTTTTACAGTTACGTCATTTAACTACTATAAAAAAATGAAGTGACGAAATGAAGCACGGCAACTCTTCATACGCGCCCACGTGGCTTGAGGTTGCTGATGAGGATTGTAAACAAAAGCACGTGTTGATGAAAAGGGAAACCCTATGGCATTTTCGTAATGCAATATTTAATTGGGTCCCATGTCGGGATCTGATTGTGTCATTGGCCGATGTAACGAGTGAGGGAGCTTTTTTTCTGTTGTTTCCTTTCAGCGGAAATCACTCTTATCATTGTTAAAATTTAAAAAGAAAAAACTAAATTGTGCTTTTAAAAGCTATCGCTTTTATCTTGTTACTTTGCTCACCTCGTTTCCCGCTATCCCAAAACCATTAAGGCATAAAAAATTTTTTCTGTGTTACACTTTTTTCCAATTCACGGGAAAGTATAGTAGCGGAAATAAATGAAATCTTGTAATATATTTTAATTAAGATTTAAATATTTGGTGCCCTGAATTTTACCCCGGTTTGCACTCCCCCTCCCATTTTTTATGTGGCGGACCTCATTTGAATTAAAAATAACTTATGATTCAGGTATTATATGATTCCGATAACCTCACTTACAATTTTGTTCTTAAAATTTCAATTTGATGATCGTTATTAACGCGGTTAGTTTACGTTGTTAAGAGTAATTTACTGCTTGCTTGGCTTGCTCCTGTAAGGAAGAATAAAGTTTTTTTATTTCAAGATTAAACTTAATTTTATTAATATTGTCTACTATACAGTACTTAAAAATTAAAACTGCGCCAAAATCTGATGAAAATATTGAGTTAACTCTTTGTTTTTCAACTTTTTTATGAGAAAACTCCAGAAATTTTTGCATGATCCACTTTATTT
The DNA here is from genome assembly GCA_024610705.1 of Tetragnatha versicolor. Lineage (NCBI taxonomy): Eukaryota > Metazoa > Arthropoda > Arachnida > Araneae > Tetragnathidae > Tetragnatha > Tetragnatha versicolor. The sequence continues at coordinate 8,416,700 of JANDEH010000010.1, forward strand.
GGATACTTTTCAACCTCTTCATCAGTGATAAAACATTTTGCGCACAAAGGAGGCATTATGTTACACGTTTTTAATTAATTCCACACGATTTTTCTATGATTTCGTCAGAGCTCCCGGCGTTTTTCAATCTTACTCCATTTTTATGATATCCAGCTGCGCTTGTAACACCTGCGTATTCTTTTCTTGGACGGGCATACCTTTGAATGAATTCTTTTTGGACCGGTTTTATTCAATTTTTTAATGGTGGATTCTGAAGACATTGGCGCATGTTTCTTCTGTAGTGATGTTTTCAAAGAATAATTTCACCCAACTTTTATAGAAAATTTTAAACAATAAAGAGTAATTATTTCTTGCTTAAAAGTTTTTTTATTAGAATATGATACTCCGGTAGAACCTTGTCACACATTATTTAACACGATAGAGGATCCCCTCCTCCTTTGAACATGTGACAGAATTTATATGGTAAGGGTAATGTGATTAATCCGGGCATTATTAATAATGCCGGCGTATTTTGGGCAAAATGATAAATACTCGTTGATAAATGCCATTAAATTTATCACATTCTCACATTGCCCGCCTCACTTTGGGCATTATTAATAATACCCATATCACTTTGTCTTGTCCATGACATATACCACTTCTTTGTCTAAAAACTCCTTGAAGTTTTGGTTTTTATACATCTAATGAGTGGCCTACCTTTTAGTTGTATTTGGACTTAGGTTATAAAATTGATAAACAAAGCGTTGTTTAATGAATTGATAAATTGCAGTATTGCTAGACAATTTCAGGGGCTTCATCTAAGCTATATTAATGGATTAAAAATGGTCGGCGATAATTAATTTTGATATTTTTAATACGTCAAAATAAGATCGAAATTTCATATCCGCCCTATTGGCTGAATGTTCAGGGGCGTAGCCGGAGAGGGGATTTAGAGTTAAGAGTTAAGCCCCCCCCCGAAAGCCAGAAATTTTGCTTTTCTGACCTTAGAAAAGGTATAAATTTCCCTAAATCCCCCTCTTTATTTCAATATGCCTTCTGAATTTTTTTTCTGGCTATGCCACTGTGAGTGTAAAGTACTATATTTGGTAGCCCGAAATCAGTAGCGTCTTTGTCTATAGAATTTCATGATCTCATTAAGCGTGACGACAATTAGGATCGACTTCTTTCTCGTGTGCACTTCCGGCGTCTTGGTCAGCTGTTTCCGACCGCCACAGGTGTGATGAGATGCTGCTGCTATTAATAGGCGGGGGTAGCCTTGATTGTCGCGCCGGCGTTGTTGATTGTTTGCGAGCCCAGAAGAGTGATTGGTGTCATGAGGTTGACGTCCGGAAACCAGAGGCCTTTTTCTTATCGATTCCCGTCGTCTTCCGAGCGCCCCTCGCTCCCGAATCGGCGCGTCTCCGCCACTGCGCATGCCTGGGGATGTGTAGCGGATGTGGGTGCTGATTGGCTGCGCCAGCGACGCTGCCCCCGTGACGTCACGCCGTCAGCTTCGTTTTGTTTGTGCCTCTCGCGTTCTGCCTCTGTCAATGCCTTCGCTGCGATAGGTACTTTCGCAGGTATGTGTGCCTTGTTGCCTCCGCTGCTTTCTTCTTTTGGTACCGGTACATTCACGTGATTTGGTGCTCGCTTCTTTTTTGCTGTGACAATTATTTCGCGAATTTTGTTCTCCACCTCCTCTTGACTTGTGCGGAATAATAGCGCGGCGGCATACCTTACGAGCCGAACAAAATAACTAGCGTGGTGCGGACGACCCACAGGATGTGAACTTGATTTTGTCTTGGAGTCATTCCCATCCGGCTAAACACTTTCCTCTGGTGAAAAGACTGAAACTCGCGTGCTTCTCCTGCACATTTTTGGATAATTTTTGCGTGAGTATCTTCTCTTTCATCCATTTTATATCCGATATGTTTGTTTTAATTAATGGATACGCTGTAACAGGTGTGTAAATTAGACGAGTTGGACGTCTCTTTCTTGCTTGGTATTAACTAACTCCCTTTTCCTCAATGTTGCATGAATGCTTTTTCTCTTCTTTAAGGCTAGGTTTCAGTGTCCGATATTGTGTTGTACAGGTTTGTATTTTTATTTGATTTTGCCATTGTTTTTCAGCTGGGTTTATTCATGTTTGGATCCACGTGTTTCTTTGTTATTAGTATTTTAAGTTCCCTTTGTGTATTATTTTAGTTAGTGCTGCTTTATTGTTTTAAAGGATTATCGAACACTTGTTTTGTGCTGTCTTGATGTAAAGAGTCTTGTTTAAGAGTTGTTATTTTCATGTAGCTTGTTGAAAGAAAGTTGCTGTTACCCCGGTTTTTATTTAAATATTTATTTAATATTTAATTAGTACTTATTATTGCTATTCATCCCTTCAAGATTCGTAAATATTAACCTGTAATTTTTAATCAGGAAAATTATATCTATTTTTTTATTAAAAATTATATTTTTAAAATTCTGCTAACATCAATGTTTTAAACCTGATCTGACTAATTTTTGTTGTGTTTCATTTGTCTATTTTAGTTTTAATGTTCCAATCTTATAATAAATAATATTAAAGTTAATTTATATTTTTTAAATGGAATAAATGGCTTTAACTCCTGTCACTCCCTTAATTTTTTATTTAAACTTGAACTGATAATATTATGCATCATGATGTACTTAAGTTCACTTAATTTTAACATTTTCCCTTCAATTTAGGATAAATATCGATGAAAAATTATGCTTTTTTTAGTTATAAGTGGAATCAAATCCGCATGTTTCCCAAATGCAATCTCAGCTACTATTTTTACTTTTTATGCGTTATTTTTAGCTCGCGCATTATTATTATTATCTCACGCATTATAGCACTACAATCCTTATTTATTGCTGCATCCGTCCTCCTTTGTCCCCTTAACCGATGTCCCTCAATGAATTCCTCACTCCTTGATGCACCATTTGTTTTGTCAGAGCAGAAACGTGAGTTTTTTTTCTATCGTTTGTTTTGCACTTGGTATCTGTTCTCCCTTTGAACCGTTATGGCGGCAGGTGGTCTTTGGAGCAGCTGTTCCATTGTTTAGCAGCTCGACAATGCACGCTTCTATTTTCGCCCGAATATAAATATAGTCTTTCAAATTCTTAACTTCACATATTTATAAGCCACCGGCGTGATTCGCCATCGCGTGACTCCCTCTCATTTGTGTTTTGTTTCCATATGCGGATCGCATTAGTTCCTTTTCCCCCGATTTTAATGTTTCTCTTTGAATTAATGGCCTGAAACATCTGTTTTTATCCTCGCGGGATTTTTTTATTCTTTCGAATCCGCGTTATGGCTGTGAATCAAATGGGGCTTTATATAACTGAAACTAAGAGATCTTTTTGTATGCTGATTAGAAGGGGTTTTCTAGATGGGAATTATTCTTGGGAAATTCTTATGGGGTATTCTAGTTTAATTTTGAAGGAATTTCGTGGTGGTCAGTTTATAATTAATTAAAATAGACTATATTTAATTACTAGCTATTTGGAACTTGCAAAAATGTTAATATTAAGTAGATATCCGTATTTTAATGCTTTAGTTTAAAGTAACCTATTAACACACAAGTAATGCAAAATTTGAACTTATTACTTACAGTCTTTTCAGTTTTATCAGTTAAAAGTTCAGTAAAATTAGATGCATTCATTACCATAATAAAAACTTCTGAAACATAAATTGACTATAAATATATAAATTGGCTATAAAATATATTATTGGCTTTATACTTCAACTCCAACGGAGGCATCAGCTTGAAAAAGGGGGTAAGTCCTAACTAAGTTTTGAGAAAATTGAAAGGAAAACTGTATAAAGTAATAGAATTTTTATTGTGTAATCACCAAAATTTTACTGTAAATTCATGACCCGATTTAAAGTTCAGAAAAAAATACAAGTACGGGCTGTCCCAAAGAAGACTGACATATTTTAAAAATCAATAACTAATAACTCGAAAACTAAGGTTTGTTGCAACCTACACCTAAGACTCGCAGGAGTAGGATATAACAAACCACATATTTTTATCTTAAGTTTTCAAGTTATTAGTAATTGATTTTTAAAATGTGTCAGTCTTTTTGGGACACCCTGTATGTTCATACACAAAAAATATTGTAAATTAAAAAGTTTTGACTTGTTCCCTTTTACAAACTTATGATATTTTGGCTGAAAAAAACTTAGAAACCACTTAAAATCTTAATTAAATTATACTTCTGTTTAGTTCACAGCACAAAAGTGAGTTATAGAAAGGTTAACAAGGGGACGGAACGACCTTAGAAACTGACTGCGGGGTCAAACTTTGTTGTTAGTAAGTCCTGAGAAAAAAACCCTTAAAGTTTCATCTACCAAATATTTATTACCTTATTTCATATCACTCATCAGCAGCGGAACATCCTTGTCAGTAACGTACTTGCTTTCTGACTCGGGGACACCGGTTCTACCTGTGGCGATTGTCTTTTTTTTGTTTGTTTATAATAATAAATTTTTTTAAAAATTGCATTACACACATAAATATTTTTTGTTTCTTCAACTTTTTCTGGAACAATATAAAAATTTCAGTTTAATTAATATTTTACTTTTAAAGTTATTATTACTTTTTAATTATTTAAAAAATTAATCACTATATAAATAATTAACTAATTTTTACTATTAATTAAGAAATGAAAAATTATAGTTTTCTCAGATAGGATCGAATCAATATATTAATAAATTAGTGAGGGGTATAAAATGAAACTATCTGGGGTTTTTTCCTCTGGACCTTCTGGCTAGTGCGTAATACTGGAGTAAATATAATTATTTGGATCTACTCCAAACCTACCAAGTTTGATCCCGAAGTCAGTTGTTAAGGTTATGTTGTCACCTGGTAAAACAAATAAAATTCAAAAGTAAAACGAAACTAAGCCATTAAGGCAGTTAAATGAATATGCAGAGTCCAACAATCACTGGATAATAAAGGTAAAACATACTTTTAAATTTAAAAAAAAATTATTCCTACTAGTTAACAAACAAACGTAAGAAAAATAAATTAATTTAAATTTAAAATAAATAAAAACATTGAAGGGATATGATTTTACTAAATTTAAGGGACTATATCTGCCTACAGGGGTAGTTATTTTCCCTCTTGAAAAGTTACCAGAGGAAGATATGCTACTGTGGGCAAAACAGCTGGGTGCAGAAATATATTATGTGTGCCAATTATCAGTACTTCAACTTCAAGGTTGCGTTTTTTGGAGACGACCTCACCTCTTAAGGACAAAAACTTTGCTCAGTTTAAAAAAGTAAGCAAAGTATGTTAATTGGCCATGGAATTTATTTCTACCTCTAGACGGTTTGGCCAAAACAGCTTATCTTTTATTGTTCCCCTGGCAACTTTCTTCTATTTGTCGAATTGTATCTGAGCCCATGAAGTTTGTCACAGCATTTTTTTGGACTTTCTGTATTTTCTTCCCAACTAAGACCAACAATCCAATCACTTCCCAAACAGCAGATAATAGGAAACGTGTTAATTCGTCTGATCCCTGTCAACCCGCGTTGCGCTGCTTTAATTCGCACCTAGCTCCTCCCTGACAGCTGTTTGTCCCGTCCAGACGGTCGAGGTTCAGACTTTCGGATCAGACATCTCCATTCTTTGTTAAGGTCCTATTTTCGTCTCGCGCCGGGTTCATTGCATTGCGATCGCGTAATAATCCGTGTGACTGACCAGACCATCCCGAGTTGCGTCAGTCCAAAACCCTCCACAAAAACATCTCTTGTGTCCGGCCTTGACCACTCACTCCCTTCCGAGAAAGTCGCGAGGAACGGTGATCGCCTTCGCCCGCCTCCAGGGTTCGGAGATGGAATAATTACGCATTCAGATTTCAGCAGCGGACAGGCTGTAGATAGATGAGTTCTGGTTCTGTAGATAGATGAGACAGGCTTTGAGTTCAGGAGGTAAGCGAGATGAGGTTTTTGTCTTGCTTTGTTTGCATTGATGATGAGCATAGGTGGCCTTAAGGACAGTTTCCACTGTAGCGTTTTGTTGCGGTACGCTAATCGGGCATGACCAATATAGACGAGTCATAGAGTGGCAAAAATGACATTATTTTCAGCTAATCAATATGAAAAGGTTGTAATTTTTGTTAATGATTTGTCCGTTTGTCTTGCAGGATTTCCGTATCGCATCAAACTGTTCTTTAAATCTAAAATTCTGATTGTGGAATAAATAGAAGAATTATCAACTTAGGTTGACCCCCTGTTTACAAGAAAACCAGTGCTCTCGAGATCTCGTTTTTTGGGTCGAAGTTAGTTGGGTCGCTTTCACCTCGTTTTGGGGAAGATGCATCTAGCCCTTACAGATCATAATTATATAACGCTTTACCGTTACTTTTTTGTAACTGATAATGATTAATTATGTGACGCTAAACGTAAAATTAGCTCAGCCCTACGGTAATTGGTTGTTATGTAATTTAAGCTAATTTATATAGACAACGGAGGCAATCATAGCATAGAAAAAATGCTTGTAAAAATGAACCAATGGGAATTTGTCAATCAATGAGTAACGATCCATCTGGCAGTTGTCAGGAGCCATTGCAAGCTAAATAACGCAATGTTTAACTCTTCTGTAGGCCACCGTTTGGAAACCCTTGCCTAAGTACATAAAAAATGCCTCTTCCAACTTTTTTTCTTGGAAGGTCGTTTTTTTATGAGTGGTGCTGTCAAAAACCAAATAGTGATTCCTCTCTACCAAGCAGAGTTTAAAGTGCTCAGTCGGTATAATAGTGCTCTTTCACATCCCGTTCTCCCTTCCGTAAACAGTAGAAAAGCGACTTGTTTTGAAGGCACGGTATAATGAGCTGTTAAATTAGGCCCCGGCTGAAGGCTGCTGGCCTGTCGTTCTTTCGAGAACCCCCCATTTTGTTCATCTATTTTCAAGCGAGCGCGGGGGAAGGGATCATCATCACGTGACTCGAGACGAGAGGGCTAAACAGGTTCGCTGGAGGTGCCACATGGCTGACTGCAATGATCTCTCCACACTCTTCCCATGCACGATGATGATGCAAATAAAGAAAACAACAGGGACGGGGGGCATTACTGACCAAGTTGTGGAGGCAATTTTCTAAAACGGTACGGCGACTGGCGTAATCGTGGGATGTGTCTTGCTGGTTCGAAATGGAGATAAGTTCCTGGAAATTTTATTCGGTTTTCCTAGAAAAAGGATAGTTTTTTTGTGCGTCTTCAATTTTTTAGAGTAGATCAGTTGAAAGCGACCCCTTTTCACCGATACCGAGGCCACGGTACCGCTTTGCGTTGCTATGGAAACTGCTGATGCCGCATTGGTTCTTATTTTAGTTTCCCCGATACATGGAAGTTTTTACTCTTACTAGGCGAAATAAATCCATCATGTGATTTTTTTCTTATAAAAAATACTCTAGGGTAGTTTATTTTTTACTAATTAATTATACTAAGGTGTGCAGCTGTAAGTTTAAGAATTAATTTTCATGTGAAGTATTTCTTCGAATAAAAAAGTTAATATTGATAGTCATGATTAGTATTGACTTGGCTCATTTTTATCACCTTATTTAGATTAAGATTGTTAAGTTGTACTTTTTTTAACTATGCTAGTTATTTTAGTTTAAAAGTAAAGGTTTATTTATTAGCTATCGCCTGCATGTTTAAAAAGGAAAGAAATGTGAAAAAAGTCAAAATGATAATTATTCTTATTTCTCTTGAGTCTAGATTCGCAAAAATATTTTGAACCCGATGCTTAGTTAGCCTTTTCCTTTGTATCCTGAACTTTGCTAAATAATTTGGTGATAATTGGATTTAGTTTGGGGCGAGTTCTTACTAGTACATTTATAAGCTCCCTCTTTTTTACATTAATGTTTTCCTTAACTTTTTTTGCATTTATTTGTGTCAAATATTTTTATTCCCTATTTCTCTTTGGCCAATCAATTCCCTGCTAAACACGTTGTTTTAAAACGAAAAGTAAGTTAAATCTTTCAAAACAAATGTTAATATAAGTTTTGGTTGTTTTCTATAATAAAATCCCTAATTTGACGCGATTTAAAAAGAATTGAAAATTTGCATATCGGATTAAAAGTTTATTTAAAGCGTTTAAGAGTTTATTTCCCCTCGATCGGTTTATTTTTCAAAGGTATCCCGAGTTCGGGATTTCCTCATCCTTTATATTTTGAGCCGCTCCTGTTCTTGAACCGGAGCCAAATTTCCGGGAGTTGCCAAATAGTGGTTTTTGTTTGCTCTTTCCGAGGAGAATGTTTGGGAAAGAGAGAGCTAAAATGGCGGCAGTTCGTTGCTCTGATTTGGGGGGCGCTATCTCACGATGGCACAAAAAAAGGGGCGCGTAAAACGTAGTTTTTGGACGGACGGGTTGTTTTTGTTGCGTTTAAATCCCTGAATCATCGGGATTGTTGAACTCAGGGCTAATTTTACATTGAAGAAGAGGCGAGAAAATTTCTTTCTTCTTAAGGATGAGTTAACTGAAGGATCATTCTCTCTTTTTTATTACTTTCACTGTTCATCCTGAGTGAATCATTCCCGTAAATCGCTAGCTTACAAAGAAATGTGAAAGAGTATAGAGTGACACCCCGATTCACACTTTTCACTTAGAATGATTCCTAGGAAGAACTGACTGGATCTATTTACCTATTTATATTATCGGTATCTTTTTGAGTAAATAGCGAGCCTTTCTTTTCAATTAATTTCTTTCTGTATTCTTTTCATTGGGAGGTCTAAATGCCATTTTTTCCATCTAAATTGAGAGCTTCTATTGTTTCATCTGTAGATTTTGTTTCAATTTATCAGATTTTTCAGAATGATCTGTTTTGTATATTCTACAGATCATTTTTTATTACTTTCTTTTACCTGGGTTTTACATTCTTTAAAGCTTATAAATAATGCATTGACTATTGTTTTAGTATGGATTTCTTGCATGTTTGGCTGCGTGACATTTAGAACCTCATTTTCAAAATTAATGTAAAGTTCTACATGGGATGTAACCATACATATTAGATTATATCCATAGTGACGCACCAAAAGAAAAGTATAAAAGCAGGGTTTACTAACAGCGTAATTTTTACAACTCCTGTCGGGCCTTGTAAATCAAAAATGTATAAAAAAATCAAAGTCTGGGCCAATATAAAACTTGTAAAGGGAAAATCAGGTTTTAAATGATAAATATTTGTGCCCCGGAATGTCATTCATAATTACTTTTAAACCCTGCATTAAAGATCGAAAATATAATCTTAGACGGATTTTGTTTTATACAGTTAAAAAATTAAAATTTTAAAGTATTTTTTGCAAAGGATATTTCATGCAATTATTGTAAACACCATTTAGTTTAAACTGGCGCATACAAATTAGGCTGTTATTGTTTTTTACCCAAACAATTTTCCGTGAACTCTGGTAAAATGAATCATTCCCTCTTAGGAATGCGTTGTTTATGCAAATGACCTTACATAACCTCAAAAACTCGAAATTTTCTCCATGTTCTTCCGACTCAAAAGAGAGTTTATTTTTTTTTATTACTGTTCAAGTATTTCTCGATGAGAGATGATGTTGATTTAACCGAGTAGTCTTATCCCATGCGTGCAAAATGGCCCATCTCTGCTTCCGTGCCACTTTAATTAGCGGCAAGGTCTGGCTAATCAATGCCATCCATCCGAGCTTTGTGAGCAGTGTGTCGCTTCGCCTGGGTGTAAACACCCTTTTTCTTTATGACTCGTTTGGCGAGTACGGGTCACTCAACCACGCTTTCGCTTTCGATTCACTCGCTCTACCTTTTCTTTTTTCTTCTTTGTCGCTCGTGCTTTGCTTCGAACCGGGACAGTCTTCTTGAATTATTTTGATTGAAGCCTCCGACTCTCACGTCTGGTCGCGTGATCTCGGTGTTGCGCAATCGCTTCTGGGGATGCGTTCGACTTGTTCTTAATGGGAGTACAGTTTTTTTTTCTTCTTTTTGGTGTGAGATTAAAGACTTTCATTTTGTCTCGGATCTGGAAGTTTCGTTCGTCCTTTTATCGGCTATCTGTGTCTTGTGACAGTATGACGAGTAGAGTAGTTTGTTTCGGTGGGGGTCGACGTCCTGAAGATCAAGGTTTCGGCCATAACTTGTAAAGACATATTTTGGGTTAATTGTTAAAAAGTATGAATCTGCTTTCAATATAGGTAGATGTGCACTCGACATTTTTCTTACAGGCTCACTAGGAGGGGGAAATCTAATATTTTATTATAATTTGCTAAAAGGGTTAACGCCCCCTTTATGTATTATATTTCCTACCTCCTTATGAATATTTTCGTTTGCGGTCATGCAAATTTGATTTGTAATTTCTTGTATTCTTTAGTAATAGAGAAAAGATATCATTTTTGTACAGTTATTTAATTTTGTAAATTCCACTCTACTAGCGCTTAAAGCTTCTTAATACTAAAATAGAAATCAATCAAGAACAAAGATATAACTTAATTAACGTATGCAACCACTGAACGACTTCTTTAGGGGTCGCTGCACCCCTGAAGAAGTCGTTCAGTGGTTGCATACGTTAATTAAGTTATATCTTTGTTCTTAGTGATAGAGAAATATTCTCTCTCTCTTAACGTAAGGAGGGGGTTTGGGGTTCTGCTCCAGAAAAATTTATGAAATTTTATTCTCAAAGTAGTGTTTTAACTCGTTTTGAGACTCTACGTCAGTGTTTCCCAACCTTTTTCGGTCCACGCCCCACCAAAGGCTTTCTAAATGCATCCATGTAACCAAATTGAATCGATATTATTTTAATGGGAGATAGTTTGGAAGTTCATGAATTTTTGCACTCAAATTATAATTATATTCCATTTAAACTTATTTGGTTGGTTTTTGAAAAAAAGCATTTCACAGACAAATTCAGAAAACTAGTGAGTTAATTTTCCCAACACAAAATGTAGAAATAAATTTAAAATACCAAATAATTTTAATGAAATAACTTTCCATATAGTTTAAAGATTTAGTAATCAATAATTACAGAGTTATCATGACAACGTTAATTTGACCCTTGCTGAGCGGTACATCCTTTCGAGTACTTTTATACGTTAAGTTTTAAATGACTTAACAAGTAAAATGGGGGTCTGGGGTTTCTTCCCCCAAAAAACGTTGGAGTTTTTCTTATCTGGATGGGCAAATTAGGTTGAAATTTTTCAAATTGCCCCCCCTGGAAAGTCCAAATGCCCCCCGGTGGGGCGTGCGCCCCCACGTTGGGAAACACTGCTCTACATTATACCCGAAAAGACAACTCCTTGGAAATCACAGAATTTTCAAGAAAAAAAACAGTGCATAACAGATTTCGAATTTTCGAGGGGGGTTAGGGGCCCTCTCCCAGAAAATTTTCGGAATTAGTAGGTTTAAAAGTTGCGTTTTGACGCTTTTTTGAGACCCCGAAGAAGATTATTCTTGTAAGAACATAATTTATACGGAAAAAATAGGATGTCAAAATTTCGGGGGGTTGAACTCACAAACCCTCTATGGTACGGCCCTGATCCACTTTGTCTTGGTGAAACATTAACTTTCAAATGAAACACAATTCAGTCCTCACAACCAAACCCAAACTTCCTTTTCTCACCCGATGACATTTATTGGCGATATTCAAACCCTGTAAACAGCCAAACAACTCCCATCACGCCGCGAACTCAATGCGAAAATATTGACATTTCCAATCCCTCCCCCCGGCCTTTCTGTTTGATTCGCCCCCCGAATCCAGGGAACGGGGAGGAGGTTCCTCCTCGTAGCTTCCGTTGGGAGGGAGGCCACCTTCTTTTCTTGAAGAAAGGAAAAATGGCGGGAGCGGTTTTTGGGAGCACCACCTGTTCTGTCGTGTAGAAGGGCTCGGGCCACGGAGCTTCGGATGGACTCCATTTCTTTTTGGGCTCGGAACGGAACTCACCGGCTGCAAAGCCTCGAGAATCGAATTCACGATGCAGTTTTTTTTTCTTTTCTTCATTGCGTAGCCTGTTTTCCATTCATCTCCGGGAGAGGGAAGAAAGGAACGCGTGAATCTGTTTTTGGGGGTAGGGGTCATTTCTAAGTTGCATCGTGCAGTTTGTGGCCCCCTTGTCCAGGGCCGTAACTACTTTTGTTTCGGGGGAGGGGTGACTCAACGTTATTTCTGAGGTACCTCCTTGTGGGTACTTTAATACGTTAAGAAGATTTAGATGACTTGCACAATTATTTTCAAATTTAGGGTTCTAAATTTCTAAGTGTAAACAATGTGAATCCCTAGTAAGATTGGATAGTTCTGGGGCTCCTCCCCCAGAAAAATATTGGAAACTTACCCCTCAAAATAGTGCATTAGCTCATTTTGAGATGCCTTAGATTAACACTCCAAAAGCACTGCTCATTGTAAGTTACGAAATTGTCAATAAAAACAACATAATAAGTTTTAAAATTTCAAAGGGGAGGTTTGGGTTTCACCCCCAGAAATTTTTTGTGTAATTTTTAACCTTAAAAAATAAGTGTAGAACCTTAGGGTTACACACGAAGAGGACCAATCCTTGTAAGTTTTTAGCTAGTATTACTATTTTTATGATAATTAATTTATAAAACTATGAAGTAAATAATTACTTTTACTGTAAATTCACCACCCAAATTTTTCTTATTTTTTACGTATATTTTTTACACTGAATTCGCCAGAGATATCTGAGAGTTAAAGGATAGATGACTAAGTTTGTTATAATTTTATTAAACATTGTAGATTTTAAAGGAATAAAGCGGAAAAGACAAAACTTATTTAAATCGTACACTTTTTAGTTGGTATGAGCGAGTAAAACGCCAAAGGGTATAAGTGTCAGTTAGGGAAAAATTTCCCCCGATTAAGTTGTCAAATCAAATCTGTTGCCGCCTTATAAAACTTTCTGCCCTGAGTTTGAAGAATCGTTTTCTACGTAAAATTATCCAAGTTTGCCAACCTACTTCATAAACAAAGGTTTTGAAAAAATTTTATCGATCGCTATACGAGTTTTATGTCTGTCATCGATTCCCAATAGTATATTGTTTAAGGGTAAAAATTTTCAACTTATAAATTGAATTGATGGATTTTTTTATCCTTTCTAAGGAAAAAATGCATCTCTAATCCCTTTTGATGCTCTTATTTTTAAAAGCTATTTCATAGGAATAAGTTGTTAAAAAAGGGTTTATTAAGTCTTAAATTGTCTGGAACTTTGTTTTAACCTAAGTGGTCACTCTTGCTACGGTTTAGAAAATATTTTTAAGGAAGAAACTATTTGTCCAAATTAATCATAGTTTTCTAAAGTACACCAGGAATTAATTGGCTTAATGCGAAGGTCGGTTCTGAACCCCAAAATGGATATAGGAAATAGCAATTAAACTGCACAATTCCTGAGAATCGTGGTTCCTGATTACAATGGGAAATGTTCCGTGTTTGAGGCCTCGTTCACTCGACGCGACATAAAATCAAGGACGCGCGGCGCACACCAAGTGTTCAATCTTAATTCAGCAAGAATCATACTTCCTGATCTCATTTTTATAATGGACACTAAGGTCGAGATGGGGATGTCGTATAGCGAGGACTTCCGCACTTTATTGTGCTGAAGGACTATGATACACAGAAGAACAAATGCACTTGCTGTCTTGATACATCTTCCTACTCAAAAAAAGACAAACCGTTTTATTTAAATACGAAGAATTTAGATCGATATTTTATCCGCACATTTAAGGGCTGTGTTGAACCATTTCAGCCCACTGAATCAAAATCCCCTTCCCCATAAGAATCTAAACCGTTTAAATTGCTGCTCGACAACCAATCGATTCCCCATCAAACCCCTCAAAGTCGCCTCCCCCAAAGCACGGGGTGATAAAAAAAAACTCCCACTCCCCCGATATGTGAGCTCATCATAGCGGCCTTTCCATTCAATGAAATTTTAACCAGTTGTTTCAATGTCCTTGATGTGATAATTAAAAACAATACGGCTATAATGGTTATGTTAAAATGAAGATATTTGAAATTTTTAAATGGCGTGATCCACTTTTTTCTTTATAAAACTGATCTGGGATTTGAAAAACGATTCATTTACAAGTTTGGAAGGTATTTTTTGTAATTTGCAAAGAGGCGGACCAAAGACAACAAATATAATAAAAAAATAATTAATTACATGTTTTTACCGCGTCTACTACAGAAAGGTGCATAAGATAGCAGGTACGCTAAACCGGGTTAAAATCTTGAAATTCCAGTAAAGATAAACCTTTCTCTTTTTTAAATGCTTTAAGAGGGAATATATTCTTGTTATTTTTCCTATTATATTTATTTACTATTAATTTTTTCCAATGTTCATCGTATTATTCTGCGTTTATTTTCAAACTGAGCCTCTGACCTAGAAAGTTTTTAGGTGTATTTATTTTCTGAGAAGGATTCCAAATTCACAGTGAAAACTTCTAGGAGGAGTAAAACACAAAGACGATTCGGACCCACCCAGGAAAGTGGGGTCTCACAAACGAAATACTCAAGCACTAGAGCGTGGACATCCGTGACAAAGAGCAATGAAAGAAACGCCATTGTAGGCTAACTGTTAGGGGTAGAAAGAAAAATCAGCTGTCAATATCATGCATTCATCGTAAACCATAAAAAAGTATATGTCCTTAGGAGGTCGTCTTTTTGAATACAATAAAAGAAGCATCAACACTGCTAAGATGGTCTTCACTTAACTATTCTGTCCCCTTCCAAAGCACAAACGACATTTTTCATGACAGCTATCCTTTTTAGACAAATGTTTATTGGGAACCCTGAAAATAGACACCTGTGTTTTATTCTAACCTGAGGCACATTTTGCCTTGTTTGTCCGCATTTCAGAGATTTTTGTGTTCGAGACCACTTTTTTTATGTGATTTCGAATCTATTCAGGTTGTTTACCTCTCCTTAAAGGCCCCAATCCAGAGGTAGGGCATTGGGGGAGTTGCTGGGGCTGACCAATAATGGGTTATTTAGGGTCAAAGTCCCTAAAATTTTCTGGGGGAGAGTCCCCAGACCCCAAAGTGCTGCACACCATTCAAAGAAATGTACTTCATTTTAAAGTTAACTCCAAGGTTCTGTGATCATAATAATAACTTACGAAATGTGTTATTTCGCTAGATTTTTTAATATAAACGGGAGCAGGGAACATTCGAGGGCTTAAATTTTGGAGGTGATTTGCAAGTTATTTGGTTTCTGACAACGGGGGTTATTTTGATTTCGCCAGTCCATTTTTGATAAGGTTTTTAGGTTACCGAGTTTTTATAGAACTGACAGATGGGACCTTAGGTCCCATCTATCAGTTCTATAAAAACTCGGTTAGATCTCTGAAATTTTTTCTGTACGTAATTCAAAAATTACCGCGTGTAACTTGTAAATTTTTTTCCAAAATGAAATGATATTTTAGTTGTATTGATTGTCCTTTATAACTGTTCTTCACGTGATGTACTTGTGTTTTCCCCCCTCGGTTCAATACAAAATTGCCGAAGGCTCGCTCGAAAAAAATTTGAAATTTGGGAAAAAATTTTTCTTAACCCCTTTTGTATATCTTTTAACTTAAGGATAGGACATTTTCTTTTATAATTGAGGTGCAACAGCTTTTCATTGGAGTTAGCTCCTTGAGCCCCTCACAGGGCCCGACTTACAAGTTTGGAGGCCCTGGGCAAAAGATCCATTTGGGGGCCCCCGGCATGGCTTAAAAAAACTTAAATTTATTTGATAACAAAACAATCATTTATAATCCAAGTGTAATTGTTACGGGCAATGTGATATACCCGGACATTATTAGTAATACCCTTGTATTTTGGGCTAAGTGATAAATGACATTGAATTTATCACATTGCCTGTCTCACTTCGGCATTATTAATAATGGCCGGTTTATCACTTTTCCCATAACATAAACACCAAATAAAAATTAAAAGTTTAATACCATACTGATTTTAAATCCAATAGTTAAAAAGTTATTTTGCACTCATTCTCATTTTCTTAGCATTTTAAGTGTTTTGGGGGCCCTCTTGAAATGGGGGCCCTGGGCAAGAGCCCCGAATGCCCTCCCAGAAATCAGGCTCTGGCCCCTCAATTATTTCAAATTTATTAATAAAAAACACTTCCAGTATATCTCAATGACTCTTCAATAAGTTACTTTATGAAATCCAAACAATCTAGTTTCCGCTATTTTAAAAAACTCTACATCATTACCTTTATTCTTAACAGCTTACAAACTAAAGAAATATTCGTATTAAAATCATGTTTTTAGAAGATATTTTGAAAAATTTTCTACCAGCCTATCCCCCCTTTTTGCACTGTGATTATACTTTATTTCTATATTTTTCTTTGTTATTATTATTAAAAAATCTGTTAACCCATGGTCGAGCTGTGGTTCCTTTGGGATATTTCTACGATCTCCTTTTTTTAGCTTAGTTGTTTATTGTGAGTGTATGTGTTCAGGGTTCCCACTGAATTCAGAAATAAAATTCCTCGACCTTTCCGGGTTCATTTTGAAGATTTTCCAGTCAAAAAACTAGCAATCCACGGCATTTTTTCGGATATTTCTCGCTTTTTCAAACATATTTTCAATAAATTGTACATTTTTTCGCTATCCAGCGCCAAAACTGAGACACAGACATTGAAAATTGATATAATTTTCCCAGGTTTTTTTGTACGGTTTTCGAGGTTTTAGGCAAAAATAACCAGTTTCCCTTACTTTTTCTGGTCAAATTAAAATTCCACGACTTTTCCACAGGTATTTCCCCGACCCGTGGGAACCCTGGGTTTGTGCTTTCTGTTTGTTTACAGTATTTTCCTTTCTGTCGTTTGTAAGTTTGATTCGATTTGATAATTTCCCCTGCCTCAATCCCATTTTCACCGCACTCAAAACCTCCGTTGGGTTCGAAGCAAGGCTGAGGATCCTTCCTCACCTGTTCGGCCCATTTGTCTATGTATCCTCCTCCGGGGCGAGCGATGTTATTTGCTCTCTCCGGGCGGCAGGTTTTTCCTTTTCGCGGCGCGCACACCTGGCTCTCCCGAAATTCACACACGTGGCTTTTTTGTGCGGCGGGCCATCTGCCGCGGCTCAGCCAATGGCGGGCCAACCGCTTTGTGTACGTGCAGCGCGAGCGTCCCGCGATGGCCGCCATCGATTGCTCGCTCTGTGACTCACTCGCTCGCTCTCCTACACATGATTGGCATTCGAGTGGACCCTGTCGTCACGTGCTCGGGTGGGGATTTTTAGCAAGGGAAAAAAAAGATATCGGATACGTCGGGGATGGGATTTTATTTTTGCATTCGCGTGGGGTTAATATTAAGAGACAAACTTGATAATCTGTGCTGCTCAATTCTGTCGGGGTAATTTTGGAAAGGTTATTTTTCCCTGGTAAATTTTTGGCCTGTGAAGTCTATTCATTCTTAAACCGTATTTTTAAGGGATGAGTTAGTTATACGATTCATTTTCGGAACAATTTTAACGCAATGATGGCTATTCTTTTTTAGTTGTTTTTTAATGGAAGATATTTTGTAATGGAATGTCGAAAAAGTTCGACTTAGAAGGTTTTTATTTTGCGTTTCGTTGTTAGTTTGTTTTAGAAAATCTAGTTCAATTACCGTGGAAACAGTTGTAAATCCTTTATCAAGTTACTATTTTTCGTAGACTTGAAGCAATTATTTTTTGAAATTTGGTTAATTTACTAGCGTTTATCAACCAAATTATAAATAAAATAATCTGTTAGGGTTAGGGATTATCTTGAGTTTTTAACAGTAATCAAATTGGTACATTAGTACCTTAAAAATAACATTTATAACTCAGTGCGAAAAAAAGGAAAAGTAACTGTTAATACACTGCTGTGCAAAAATTAAGGACGGAACTGTTTCTTCAATGTAACACCCAGTAGAATTATTTTTCGTTCATGAAAATCATACCATAAGATGTTCGATGAGTAGGAATATAGGGCCCGAGAACAAATTTTCCTTACCAATAATTTAAAGGGGTAAATGGACCCTCCATCGATAATGGAGTTCCATTACAATAGCAGTGACAGAAACGTCTATGTGAGAGGTATTTAACCGAAAATTTTTTTGTTATTCGTTAAGATTATGATAACTCTTGTACTAAAGCATGTTTTGAAACGTGAGTGCTACCGTTAAATGGTATTTTTTAGGATTTATTGAAAGAAATCGGTATAAACAACATTTTTGGCAAGTTTTAGCTTCTGGATCATTTTTGGTAAGTGGTGTCTGACCTTCAACCCATTTTTTAGTAGTTCTCATATGGGCTTGATTGCATTTGGGTCTGGTGAGCCGGGAAGTAACTTTATTCTTTCAATACCGTGACTTTCAAAAAAAAAAAGTAAGATATCCAAATTGTAATATTGCACAGCTTTGTCAATCAAAAAGAAAATATGGACCTGAAATGTATTCTAAAAGAAGCAGATGGGACATGAGAACACAGGTACACAATTTCAGTTATCATTGAAAGTCTCTTTGGTGCATGGGGGGTGATGAAACAGCTCAAAAGAACTCAATACTTTCACAGAAAGGATATCTGTTATTAAAGTTCGAGGAAAGTAGTATTTTTTACTGTTTATGGACGTATACATGCCTGTAATGAAACAAATATCTGTAAAAATATCTCCATCCTCTTAAAAAGGAGTTTTAAAAGAGATCGAATTTCTTCTTTGAAACTTTACTATCCAAATAGACATTTCAACACCCCCTACACCAAAGAGATTTTCACTGATGTCTGCAATTGTGTACCTGTATTCTCATGGCCCATTTATTTGCTTCTTTTACAATACATTTCGGGTCCATATTTTGTCTTTTTGATTGACAAAGCAAAATTACAATTTGGCTAATCTTCAAGTTTTTTTGAAAGTCAGGATAATGAAAGAATAAAGTTACTTTCCGGCTCTCCAGACCCAAAAGCAATCAAGCCCACATGAGAACTACTAAAAAAACGGATTGAAAGTCAGAAACCACTTACCAAAAATGACCCAGAAGCTAAAACTTGCCAAAAATGTTGTTTATTTTATACCGATTTCTTTCAATAAAACCTAAATAATACCATTTAATGGTAGCACTCACGTTTCAAACATGCTTTAGTACAGGAGTTATCATAATCTTAACGAATAACAAAAAAATTTTCGGTTAAATACCTCTCACATAGACGTTTCTATCACTGCTCCAAATATGTAAAGGGTCCATTTACCCCCTTAAATTATCGGTAGGGAAAATTTATTCTCGGGCCCTATATTCCCACTCATTGAACATCTTTCTTATGGTATCATATTCATGAATGAAAAATAATTCTACTGGGTGTTACATTAAAGAAACAGTTCCGTCCTTAATTTTTGCACAGCAGTGTAAGTTTACTGTTACTTTTACTGACTTCTGAAAGATAAATCATTTTGTAGCAAACATTTTCATTTATAAATTAAAAGGCGTTATTCTTCTCCTTTATTAAATTCATTTTTGCAGTGTGTAACAAAATAGGAAAAAAACCTAGTTCTTAAATTGGTAATTTTTTTGTTTTATAAAAAAACAAATGAAATCTGGCAAGTACACAAACTTAACTCGGGAAATACGGGCTTAATATAAAATTATCATAAAAAATATTTTTATATGTTATCGGGGGTTAATTAAATTCATAGCATTCTAGCGCCGAACTGATTTTAATAAGTGAGAAATTTAAAAACTATATTTGCTCAAAATAAACGATTAAAAACATTATTTGCGTTAAAATTCATATTGAAAACTTATTTTTATCATCACACAAATATATTTGCATATACCTTTCATCCATAGTGTTGTTGATTAATGGCGCATTTCTGCGAGGGGCTCCTTGCACCTGCTTCTGGGGCCCCGGGGCTCTGTCTCGCCAACCCAACCCTTTCCTGTGAATGTATCTCGCCAGATCCACCCGTGCATTTACAATGAAAAATCCCACGAGGCCAATCATCATCGTTAATCAATTATACTACATTCCCCTTCACTACACATCTGCTATTCGAGTGTGATGAATTCACTGTGTTCATACCAGGAATTTACCTCATTCATCTCTTGAACTGCTCCACCGTTTCCTTGCGTTAGAAGGCTAAAAAAGTTATCTATGTCCGAGAGAAATGATTTATAATGCTACCTACCACACATGGATTTACTTGTAACCTTTCAGAATACGATTATTAGTCGGGGTTCGCCCTTGGGAAAATATGGATTTCTTATTGGCATTTAATATAAGACGACTCCATAGGTCCAAATACAACATGAATTTAGAATAAATAATTAATTAATTATGTTGAAAAATCGACGCCCTTTTATTTTTTGTACATATTGGCCAGGGATTTCCAACTAGCGGCGTGCAGTGTGCTTTTATGCGCCCCGTGAAGCCCCCAGGGTAGTTCCAGAACCCTTTTAAACATACTGAAATTAAAAAAATTTCGGTGCAGGACCCCCGAATCATCTATTTCCCACTTCGGTTAGTAATTTTGGTCTTTAGCTATGGGGAAACTAAAGTTTGAAGTTTCAGTGCGAGTAGGCGGGGATCCACCACAGCTCCAAAGGGGGGAGAACTTTTCCATACCATCACCTTTACTTTTTAACCCAAAATGGTAAAATATAGGGTATTTCCTACAAAAGTTGCCCTGAAGATCCCCTTGTGAACCAATGGGGGGTATGGGGGTTCTCCCCCTGAAAAAATGCTAAGCTGTAACCCGTAAAAGTAGGGTTTAAACCAGCGTTAGAAATTGGGAAAAAAATCCACTGGTCCTGCGGACCAGTGCTTTACCAATCTTACTGGTCCGCAACAAAAATTACTGGTCCGACAAATTAAAAAGGACAAGTTTAAATATTATTATAAAGTAACTATTGCACTGAATGAGAGTACCAAATAGTAATGTTAAAAACTAATTCATATTCAATAATAAGTTACCAGCTGTAAACTATATAAAATAATTGATAAAATATAATTTATGAGAAATAAGCAATAGCACTAAATAATCAAATAATTTTGAAAATATCTTATTTATTAAATATTTTTCTTGATTAAATAATATTTCACTAACTGTCATACAAATAAAATACTCTTCTTGATTAAATGAAATTTCTCTAATTGACATACAAATTGGATGCAATTGCACAAATCGACAAAAAATAAGAACTCTTCTTGAATAAATGATATTGCACAAAAATTAATACATAACTGGTGGAGGGTGGGATATTTTTTCACCACTGGTCCGGCGGACCAGTGATTTTCTGATTTCACTGGTCCGAGCCGTTTTTTAGTTGTCCCGGACCAGCAATCCAGTACAATTTCGAACGCTGGTTTAAACTCATTTTGAGAACCTTTTTGGGTCCAAGGGGGGGCACTGTCCAGCCAGAGTGGCTCCTTGGATCTGCGCCTGAGTGCGAGGTAGTATACCCTGAAAGGTAGTATAGCCTAGGTAGTAGGTAGGGTTATGGACAATCAACCTTATCACCAAGTGTCGAGTATCTGAAAATGGGCAAAACTATTTTTAAAGAAAGTTACGAAACTTTTAAGGAGAAAGATCCGCTACTTTTACCTTAAAAGAGGTAGGGCCAAAAATTTATATATCCTCTGAAATGTTTGAAAGTATATTTACTTGTACCTTCCCACCTGTAATGATGACCTTTATCCGTCCCTCACCAGAGAAGTTCCATGTTAAAAAGACGCACTCTGAAAAATAAATCACAGATTCTAAAAGAGCCTAATTTTTGTCCCCTTTGAAATTTTATCTGCGTTTTTCCCTACCTTCCAATGAGATTCCTAATCATCTACGATTTGTGCCCCTTCTAGAAGTTTTTACCATGCATTTAGTTTAACTATATTATAAAAGGCTTTATTGACTTATAGGTAAAGTGGCGTACAATGAATGGATTTCATCCCGCTTTATATCATTGAATAAATAAAATGGATGTTGTGATGGCCAGAGAAAAGAATACGTACTGTCATTTTTTCCAAACCAACGTGGCACTTTATTTCCTATATAAAAACGTGCGGTGACATACCTTATCCGGTACACCGAATAACCGATACTCCCGATTATTTCCGGGACGTCTGCTCACCGCGTGCCGTATCTTTGAGGGGGTGGGCGGAAAAAAGTGAAGGTGAATCTGTTCGTAGTAAGGAACGGCAGTTTGACACCGTGTGATTCATTCATTCAAGTGGAATGAGACAGAGTGTGCGCCCATTGATGCCGCAAGGTCAGCTGTGCCCGCAGTGTGTCAAATCTCGGGGAGTATCATATCTGTGGCCAAGGAGGAAGTGAGCTCATTGCGTGAAGGCAGGCACATCCTTTCCAACAACAGGTGTGGGATTGCTGACCTTTCCCTCTCTTGCTCATTGCGGGGTGTTTAATTAAGGCTCATGATGCGTCTGTAGAATCCTTAAATCGTAGGGACAGCTGGTGCCTCAGATTTCGTCTTTTGTTTTGACGGTCGGGATTGTTTCTGTTAATGGTGCTTGTGTTTCCCGGGGATTCGACACGTGTTGGAGGGGAGATATATTCGAAATTTTTTTTCGTTTATGCCAATTTTTTTTACCTTACTCTTTTCTTTTAAAGATTGTTTACGTACTTTTACTTTTGCCATGTACGTAGCGTACTCACGTCACGAGATTCCCACTTTTTTATTTTGTTTCTAGATTTTTGTTTGATCTATATATTCTATTTGTAGGTGGTAGAGTTAACACTTCAATATTTTGTTTTCTAAGTTACAGACACGAGGAAAATGAAACTTCTTAAGTTAGTGGCTTAGTGCATGGCATTCTCATGAATCGGAGTGCTACTATACTATAGTCATTATACTACTTAGCACGTTAGTGACTATCGTCGCTCTCCGATTCATGAGAATGTCATGCACTAAGTCAAGTACATAGTTTCATTTTTGAGCATCTGCAAATTTTTAGAAATGAGTATATTCATGTTCTCAAATTTGAGTTAATTTGATTCGGAGCCAGTTTGAATAATTTTTACTCAGTTTTGAAACTCGTTTTATGAGTGTACTAACTCCCTTGGTCTCTCTCTCTTTAATTAAATTTATTTGTTTCCAAGATATGTAAGAAACGTTTACATAATAGACCCTATTTTTTATTTTTTAAAAAAGAAATTTATTATTATAATATTTTTATAATAAAAAATAATATAATATATTTTAATTATAAGGAACCTATATAATTAGGAATTATAAGGAGGAAGTAGTATTTTGTAATATTACTGTTCTACTAAACGTAAAACACAACTAAAAAAATCATGCCAATTATTAAAATACCTTAAAATCTGTTTTTGTAGGGTCAAATATACACATAAATAAATAGTGCATATTTTGATTTGTTTCCTTTAGTATAACCGCGTTCTTTTTATCATTAGCATTGAATAATCACTGACCTTCAAAATTTTAAAAGGAGCATGGAAGAGAATCTTGAGCAAGTAATTTCCAATGTATTTATGCGTGCCCCATCAGGTCATTATTCCTTGACTCTCAAGCGAGCTACCTCGGCTTATAATTATGTTGCTTTTATTATGGGTTCAGTATTTTATTTGGGCTGATGAGTTTCACAGGCTGTACAGCTTTTCCTTCCCACCCTGTTATTACGCAAAGAGAGCAGGTGATTGGACATAAATCAATATTCTAGTACGGCAAGTAAATGACCGAATAATGTATCCTAATTGCTCAAGTTGACTGGAAACGTTCTGTACTATGTCGGGGGGCCGTATATGTGTGCAAGCGGAGATCGCCTCCTTCCCCACAACTTAATTTCTGTTTCAATGGTGCGTGGTTTTTCTTTTACTTTCTTTGACAAGGAAGTATTCTGAAGTAGTGTTACTCCAATGGTAATTATACTCGGTTATGGATTACTAACTAGTTACGAGTGTATCTGATGAATCGTTTTACGGTTCGCACTTATGAATGACGAATTTTTTAGGGTTCGCTTATTTATTACTGTGCGTTTAGAAGGCGTTTGTTATTTTAAGAATAATTTTTTTTAGGATAAAAATTTTTTGTGGTATTTTTGGCATTTTTCTACCCGACTTTAACTAGAAAACTTTCATTTGTACCCTGTTTAGAGATGAAAATAGTCGGAAAAAACCAGTAACTTCAAGAACGAACTGTTTTTTAATAAACTAATTTCCCCCCCAAAAATATTGAAAATTGATGTTTAGGAGTAAATAGTATTAAAATGATGCTGAAATTCATTGCTACACGTTTGGTGTTTTAATTTACTTTGGGGTATTTAATCTATTCTTCACATTAAAATGGGAATTGTCAGAAAAAAAACGAAAATTTTTCCCAACTTTTTTTGTCCGGTTTTTTTTCTTCAATATGGTTTTTTCTATTTCCACGCAGAAAGGTTTTCTCCTAGTATTCTTGAAACTTGTAACTAAAAGTCTACATGCAGTTTATAATAGAAAACTATGCAAAAGGTCAACGTCTATAAATTGTCACATTGGCCTGAAAATTATTTTTGAAATACGCAATACATACACAATGAAAATAAACATGATACGGGAAAAGCGGATAATAAAAGGATTGAAAGAAACGGAGGGGGAAATTCAGATTTAAAATATCTTTGCATAATCAAACACATCGCAGCTTTTGACTGGGTTAGTTCAAAATCCTGTAAAATTAAAAGCTTTCTCTCCCCTTAATCTACTCGACAATTGTATGTAATAAACAATCCAGTAATTGAACTGGGCGTTCCGAACTCATCGGGAGTGGCATACAACCTGTGAAAAAAAAGAGAACTATTTTCAAGACCAAAATTATGGAACATTTTCCTTGAAAGGTTTTGGAGTCTCTGACATCTCATATTACTGTGTTTATTTTATACAACATTTTTACTCTCAAAACTTAAATTTTTTAAAAATGCAACTAAAAATTTAACATTGTATTGGTTAACAATCAATTTTCCATTTTTTCCAACCTCCTCCTAAAAAACCCTTACCCCCCCAACCTGAATATTTTACTCTCAAAACTTTTATTTTTTAAAATGCAACTAAAAATTTAAAATTTTAATGGCAATGAATTTTCTCATTTTTCAACCTCCTCCCAAGAAACCGTTTTCCCCCACCACCCCGAAATGTCCGGAAATTCGGATCTCTAACCTTCCTTCCTCTAACCTTTCAAAAATGGACATCACAAATATGGAGGGACATAGAAGTGCGACAACTTGGGTGACACTAGGGGAGCTGTGTAAATTGGAATTGGATTAAATAATGAAAGACGTGACTGAGTAATCCCTTGTTTGCGGATTTTCGTCCCCACGATACCTCATGTACCGCTCTATCTTTTGCTTTTCTCCCTTAGCGCTAATTCTGATCTCCAGCAGAGCTTCCGCATGAGTCGGCAGTTCAGGCCCCTTTTATATAAGAAGCCGTCTGCATTCCTTTGTTTTCCGAAAGCTTTGTTGTCGCAGCGGAGTGATGTTGGATTCCTTTCGTGCCATTGTCTCCCCTTTCCGCGTTTTCTTTTATTGACAGCCGCCCAATTGCGGACCGTATTGATGTTTTGGTTATGCATGCATATCTCATTTGCATGTCCATTTGAGTGGGGCCTGCAGTTATGGGAATTTTTGAACCCTTCAATTGAGGATGTTGGGACAAAGCAGGTACCTCTAGTGATCTAAAAAAATCGTTCAATTTGATTCCTGAATCGATTCTTTAAGGCCAGTATCGCAAATGTAGAATCGGGTCTTTCCTTTCGATTCGTGTTCCTGCCAAGTTTTGTCAGTATATTCGTAAGGATAGTTATTCAATGTAATTTTAACCCTACAGTGCATACACGACATTTTTCCCCATTTCCTACTCGAACTTCCATTTCGAACGGTAACACCATGCAATAAGTACAATAAATATAACATTTCATTGTATTAGCACTTGAGACTGCCAGTAGATGGCCGCAGGGGAACTATTTTGAGACATTTGTTAGTCGCTAGTGAGACGAAAGTCAAGACACAGAAAATGCCAAAATAAAAGGACCATATAATTAAAATAAAAAAATTTTCAGCTTGAAAAAAAAATTGTTTTGAAAAGAAAAGTTGTTTTTTTATATTTTTAGAGCATTTGGTTTTATTTCACTTCACAGTTAATTTCACAAGAGACACAAATTAATTTCACAAGGACAAAGTTTTTTGTCAATTTAAAGTAGAAAAAAATTAAATTATTTTTCTTAGTATTTTTTACTAATTTACACCATAATAGAAGTCAAATAAATGATTTTCAAGTGAATTTTAAAAATCATGCATTGTAGGGTTAAAGTTGGTGGGACTAAGTACCATCAGTAGTATCCCAAAACCTTTAACTCAATTTCACATTTTTGTTGTTCCCAATGCAGTAACTATTATCAAGTGTAGGCAGCCAGACTATTTTGCTAATGCGCATTTCACTTGCAGTATTCTCATGTTATGACAAGATATAACGAATAGCTGCCAACGTCACAATCGTTATTGTTTTGTTTAGTCATGTTAACCACTCGGAAGACGTAAACCGGGAAGTTAACCACCATGCGTACGTGTTTTCCTTGAACTAGTTAGTTGTGACAGTCGGATAGTGTCTTGGAGAAATAATAGTTTTCAATCTTACGATCCGATGAGGTTCCGGAAATCATTCTTGGAGATGATGTTCGGCTGTAAGTTGGGCTTAGATATTGTTTCTTACTTTTAGAAGAGTTGTCTCAAAGAAAGTATTAAATGCTAGCAATA
Organism: Tetragnatha versicolor; assembly: GCA_024610705.1. Classification (NCBI taxonomy): domain Eukaryota; kingdom Metazoa; phylum Arthropoda; class Arachnida; order Araneae; family Tetragnathidae; genus Tetragnatha; species Tetragnatha versicolor. The sequence goes on from JANDEH010000010.1 coordinate 8,443,383, forward strand.
TTTTAAGAGAAATATTGCCGTCTTAGTAGGTTTAATAGTAGGTTAGTAGGATTTAAAATACTTGTTTGTTTAAGTACTTGGTTTTGTCAACAAATTTGGTGGTTGAATTTTATCGAAAGTTTTAGTCTAGTCTATTTAGTGTCTATAATTTTCTTTTTTATATATTCTCAACACTTACACTCTTCAAACCCAATCTACGACTTATATTGCCTAAAGTTTCGAAACCAATTTCACTTTATTTGAATTGATAATATGCTACATTGCATGGTCTTGGAAACATGATTTATATTAATAATAAAGAATGATGATGATTGTTTTATTTACATAATATATTGAAGTAGTACACAGAAAATAAAAAAAATGGCAGGTGAATCACCAAGGGAACTGTATACCATTTTGGGAAATGTTTTATCCTAAAACATTATCCAATTATCCCATTTATACAGAAAATATAATACAATTTAAAAAAGGTAAATTTAGTTTTGCCATTTTGAATTAAAGTGAAATTTATAACTTGAATATATTTTTATGTCCATTATGCATGTTTTGTGTGATTAGTATTTATTTTCGTACTCATTATCTCAAATTTATTACTTATCTTAAAATTCAATTTTTTATAACAAAACTAGCAATATATCTATGATTTCAAAGTAGTCAACGCATACCAATGCCCCTAAAATTTGTATCACTGATCAACGCCCCTCTATAAAGTTTCAACGTCCCCTGGGGGGCGGTACCGCCCACTGTACGAACCACTGCTTTAGCGTTTTGAGACTGCGGGTGCTTTGTCTTTATAAGGGCCGTTTCCATGTTGGTAGAACTCCCGAAATTTTGAGTATATATTTATACTGTTTTATCCTTGTAAATTCTGTAGCTTTTAAGGAGCATTAAAGGTGTAATCCAAAAGGGGTTACAACACTTCCTTTAAACCTTGAAAGGATCAGATTTGCGAAATGTTTTGGGGGTGGACACCAGGCCCTCCATCTTTGGACTAACAATACACTTTAAATTCTACAGAGTACAATTCTAATTTTACCTGTTAGTGATCTGAAACTTAACGTATAAAAGTACTCGTGAAAGGTACCTTCGAAAAGAAATAGTGTTAAGTCAAATCCATATCCCCTTGAAACAAAAATCTGGCTAGAAGCCAGGTCTAACCCCTTTTATAATGTGATTTTGAAGCGTCTTAGTCAAGATTAAAATTTCAATTACACTGATTCGTCGCCAGCCAATTGAAAAAATATATTCTTAATTTTTAAATTGCAATTGATTCATTAGAATTTATTCTTCAATTCTAAAGAATCGAATCAATTGTCTTCTTTCCTTGAATGGGAAGCCTTGTGTGTTGCCAAAAGGAAGTGCAAAAAAGTTAATTTTCCATAAATTTCAGTTTAAATGAAACATCTCAATTTCTTCCCAGTAAATCCTGTATCCAATGTGCGTTTCTGTGAAACATCAAAATAGACTTTTTTCACGACTAGCGTTATTCTTTGCTGGAAAACAATAGACCTCGCTATTTCAGAAACCCACAGCCGTGTTTGTGTTCGAATGAGGAATAATGCCTTGCAACAGAGCTCTTTTTTGCAATATCAGTAAGATGCGAAAATCCTTAACGGGAACTTAACTTTTTTATGCGCCGCAGCGTAGTGACTTATTTCGGTGTCGGAATGCAATGTGAAAGTGGGTCAAGTTCGCGTGCGTTTCCATCAATGACTCGATTCTTTCATACCCCGCACAAAGGACTGTTGGATTTGCCTTTTTTTTTAAAGTACCGGACAGGATATTCTCTGGAATTTTGACTTCGTTTGCTTTTTAATTATATATTCAACTGAGAAGGAAAGGGTCTTTATATACGGAGAACCATCCCGGAAGTAGTGCTTCCAAGGATGTAACCGACAACGGTATGATAAGAATACCTTTCTCTTGTTTCAGAGGAGCTTCTGAGTTTTATTAATTTTCTCATTTACTTGTTGGTGTATTTCTTAATTATTGATTTTGCATTTTTAAATCTAGATCTCTGTATTGCCAAATATTCCGTGCCATAGAAGTATTTTATTTAAGATTCCTTAACGCGATTTAAATAAAATCTCAAATGCATATAAATTAGTGTAGTGGTCGCAAAGAAAATAGTCTGGAAATAATCTCAATTATTCTTCTTTCTCATGCTTTTCCTGTTTATTAAGTCATTCTCCCATTTTTTAGAAGATAAGAATATACGATGTTTATAAAATGTTAGGGAAAATCCTATCAGATTATCAGGGAAAACCTGGAATTATCAGGGAATTTTGATATAAGTTTTTTGTGTGGCCACCCTGAACAATTATTTGCCATTTATAATTACATACGTAGATTTCCTATTACGTATTCCCCGAATCCCCTATTTTGGCTACGCCCCTAGTCTACTCGATATAACATGACTTTTAATCTACCCGACACCTGTATAACATGTCGTTTCCCTCATACTTTCCATTTATAGAAATGAAATACAAAACTAGTACTCTACTAATATAACTTTACTATTCATATTCTCTATACTATAGAAAATTTACTGAAGTAAATGAAATAATTTTCTTTTTATTTATGTTATTCCTATCAGTCCATATAATTCATCGGACACGTTTTCATTTCATTTAAAGGAAGTTGAGGAGAAACATGGTAATTAACCCCGTCACACAGTATATCCACTTGTTTGATTGTTATTTATTAGCCAAGCCTGTACGTTTTTTATTATCAAGCAAATTTCATGTAAAATGGTTTCAAGCGTGAGCAATTTGTTCTTTACTGAATCCAAACTATAGAACCAGTCACAACCGAGTACTATGCACTACAATTAAGGGGATGGTGGACCTTGAAATCGCTCAAAATTGACCAAAATCTATGTACTGTTAATATTTCGTTAAAATTATAAACTCTTGAAAAATAATTCCACCAATACATGTGTTGTTAAAGTAGATAGAGTTGCTGTGTTACAAAAAGTCAAAATAAAGGCAAGTCCCTGAAAAAAAAACTTTAAATAGCTTTTTCTCACAATATTAATTTTTGACATTTTTCTGTCTTAAAAGTGTTCCATGCAGGATAATAATTAAGGAAACTGGACCAAATTTGCAACAAAGCTTCCTTATGTTATGCTAAATAAAGTTAAAAATTTTTTAATTGATATCTCTATATTAAGTTTATAAAATCTTCACTTTAGTGTCAAAAAGACAGACATTTTCAGGAAATTTCAGTTTAGGAGTAAAAAAATTAAAAAAGAACTACTTAACGTATTCACTAGTGAATTTTCAAATATGCTTTGTATGAGTTTTAAAGCAATTTAGTACTAAAATGAAGTCAAAATACAAAAAGTTATCCTGCAAGGAAAATTTTTTTTTGAAAATTGAAAAATATATAACATGTTTATACTGTATTACATTTATATGCCAAATTTCATATATCTAAGATAACAATTAAAAAAATGGTTTTAAAGGTCCACCATCCCCTTAATGTGCATTAGCGCCTTTAAATCGTATCTCTTGGTTCACAGGAGATCGTTTTAGATTTAACAAGTATAGTACCAGAATACGTATTTATTTTGATTCGGTCGAGGCTCTTTTCTAGTAGGAGTGCTCCTTAAGTACCCCTATGGCTGGGGGAGGCGAAGAAATAAAAAAATAAGACATCTACTAAGTTTTCTATTTGAGCCGGGGGAACCCGCGAGCTAATGTAAGGTCACCAGGGGCCCCCGGTAGGAGGCTCCAAACAAGTGTGCTTTCTCCGCTCCTCTCTGCCCCTCTTGAATTCCTATCGGTTCCCGTTTAGAGGGGGCCGTCCACGAAATAAAGCGTGATTCGCGGAGCATAATCTCGTTTGGATGTCTTTATACTAGTTCTAAATATGTTCTTTGTCCCTCCGAGATTCTCATTTCTCTTGCAATGCGCGTATTTCAACAACTCTCTCTTACGCCATAAGAATTAATTTACGTTCTTTCTTTCTTTTCTACTTGTATGTAAAAAAATTGATGCTGAAATGGGATTTTCATGTTGTTTTGGTTCATTGGATTTGCTTAAAATTTTATTTTATTTTTATGCGTTTAAAAAACTTGCATGTACTGCTGAACCAACGATAGTAAAAGGGTCACGTGATTTTTTGCTTCCGTATTTTTTATTTTATTTAAAATGTACTGATTTTTTATGTATAGAGGGTATAACTTAGGTTAGCGGGAGTAAATGTATCTTCCTCTTTCGATCAACTGCCCCTCAGCTTCTTCCTTTCTCCCCTTCGAGTCTGTCAAAATCACGTGACCCTTTTACTATCGTTGGTTCAACAGTATTTAATTTTTTACTGTTATTACTACTGAATGTGAAGGAAAAGGGATCAAAAGTGAGGTTTTATTTAGTCAGTTTCAAACATAATTTCGTTTACAATTTTCTCCCACTGAGATTCATTGACTACCGGAGAATCTGAATGAATATCATTTACGTACAATTCGAAAACAAATCATATAAAACGTTTAAAAATTAAATATTTCGAATCCGCATTGAAGTAATTTCAAACTTATATTTCCATGTTTCAAAACCAATTGCATCTTCAGTTTTAAAAAGGGAATAAGTCTTAAAAAAATTAAAAATGGACTTTTTTGTACTTAAAAAAATCTCCAAGCTTAGCTCTACACGAGTGGGAAAAGGGAAACTTCTTATAAACAGATATAGATAGCCTTAGAATTTTACAAAATGTACTGTTAACTAATCCAAAACAAATTTTGTTTTCAATTTATAAGTTTTACCTTTTTTTATCCCGTGAATGTTGGGGCTCTCCCTTAATGACTCAGTTTTATAAATTTCTTGAATTTTATTTGTCTTTTTCTATTTCTCACATTTGTGCTGTGAACTTAACAGAAATATAACTTATTTGTCAATTTAAGTATTTTATTTATTGCCTTACAATACGAATTCCATTACTTCTCATTTTTCCGATTTGCTCAAAATTTGATTTTCGGACTTATCCCTTTTTTTAAACTGACGAATGATTTAAACGACTATGAATTATTTGTCAAAATTCCTTACACAGAAAGGAAAATGACGCTATCTCTTAAAAATGAATTTCATATAGAAAGCAGTGGGAAAAAAGTTAAAGGGTTAAACCAGTGTTTCTCAACCTTTTTCGATCCACGCCCCACCAAAGCCTTTCTAAATTTTCAGTGTCCCCCATGTAAAATTACACATGAATTTTTACACTCAAAATGTAATATTCAGTTTTAAAACTTAATTGGTTGATTTTTGAAAAAAAATATCACAGACATGTTTAGGAAACAAGTAAGTTGATTTTCAAAACACAAAATAGAGAACTAGATTTGAAATGCAAAATAATTTTAATGAAATAACTTTTCACATAATTTAAAGATTTAGTAATCAATGACAACAGAGTTATAACAATGTTAATGAAATTCTTACAGAGCAGTAACCACACTTTAGCTTCAGGGGGCGGTTGATTTAAAATAGGTACATCCTTTCACAAATTAGTAGTTTTCTAAGTCAAGTTTTAAATGACTTACAAGAAAAATTGTGGAGTCTGTAGGGGTTCCTCTCCCGGAAGTTTTGGAAATTTGCCCCTTTAAAAAGTTTGTTATACTCGAATGCAACTTAAGTTGAGCCTGACGTCATGACCACGCGGAAGAAAATCTGAGTAAACAGAAAGTCTGCTGGGTTGCTTGAAGCTCTTATTGGCTGACGAGTTTGAGAGTTAGTTGTACTACTACGCGTTACGCCACTTTAAAAATAATAATAATGAACATTTATGCATATCGGGATAAAAAGATGCTTAATATACGTCGATTTAAAAAATTAATCATTGTTCAAAATTAAAGCTCTAAATTTCGACACCTCGCGGGGAACTACTTTCTTTGGTTGCTCTCAGCATATTTCTACAGGCTCAAGTTAAGTTGCAACTAAATATAGTTCTTGTTGAGACCATTTAGAATTTAGATTACACCCTAAGTGATCTGCTCATAGTAAGCAGCAGAAATTTCAAGGTAAAACAGTACTAAATTGTAAATAAACATCTGAGATATGACGAGGGTTTGGGGGTAACTTTTGGGCGTCATAACTTTTGGGGGTAACCCTAGAAAACGTTTGAAATTTTTTTCACCTAGACTGGGTCAATTTGGTTGAAAATTTTCAATTTGCCCCCCCCCGTGGATCGTGCGCTCCACGTTGGGAAACACTGGGTTAAACTAGAGAGGTTAAACGATAGATTTTTTGTTATGACGCCTCCGTACCGCTACAAGGCAGTTTTCTAATCACTCCGTCAGGTTATAAACCTCGGACTATCAGTTTTTAATGTCATTCGGCTCCGGGGTTTTTTCCCGTCACATCTCGGCTCCTCTTTCATTCCAAATTCCGATCGGAAGGGCCGCCCGTTCGTTCGGTGTCCAGGACATTTCGGTGAATCGTTCGTTCTTGGGAGGTGCGTCATTACTGTGTTGGGTTGAGCAAGTCGGTTGCGTCAGTTCCGTCGTGACGGAAGTGGAAAAAAGGTGCTTGCCTCACTCCTTGGAACAAGCCTCATCATAGTAGTCATATGTTGTTTGTGGTCATTCGTCGCAGACTGCGTGAGGTAGTCAACACACTGGCACCTTGGTTGTGAACCTTCCTTTCCAGTTTTTGAAGCGGCAGTTCAGGAACTTCGTAATACTACAGGTGAGGTGTTTTCTCTCCCCCCCCGTTTTTTCGTTTCCGGTTGGTCCAGCTGTTGAAGGTCGGGATACCCCTTTCGCGCTTTTTTTCTTGTAACGCGAGCGTTGGGGGGGATTTGTTAAATTAAACAGGTTTGATTCGTAACCATCAACCTTGTTTAATCTCCCTGTTTGTAAGACTTGGTTCTTCAGAACTTATTATTGCTATTAGTTTTTGAAGTGCGCGTAACGTTTGTTCCATTTGACGTATACAGAAACTATGTAAGATTGCAAACCTTTTGATCGTAAAATTAATTAACGCTTTTTAATAGTAAAATTTTCTAAGTTAGTAACTTTAAAAATTTATTAGACATTGAGAAACTAATGATTAGTTACGGCTTAAAAATTTCAAATTTCTCATTTGAGCTACTTTAACAGTCGGAAAAACTCCTTAATTGTGTAGTTCAAATTTTTTGATGAATGCTGTTATGAAATCAGTCGTAATTTCTTTAATTTGAAATTTCCAAACATGATTTGTAATGTTTTATCAGTTTATTTTTTTAACCAAGTTTTTTTCTTTATCTTACTAACATGGTCTTAAAGTGATTAATTTTGTTTGGCGATGGAATCTTTCTATGGAACCTGAGGTTCGGTGTGTATAAATTGTGTAAGTATGGGTGATTAACTTGTAGTAAACCGAATATTTTTGAGAATTTTATATAATTAACCACGTCTCCACTTATTAACATGTAAAGAATATGAAAAAACTGCTAAAATGGTTTTAATATCGACGGAATAATAAGCTGTTAAAGCTCATTTGACCTGCATTTGCATTTTAAATATATCAATGTCAAATATTTCTTTGTTTTCGAGTTATAATTGGAGGGCGGCTCAGAATTAAAATGGACCAAGTCCACTTTTTGTCTTTTTTGAGTTAGCAACGCTATAACATGCACCAACTATGTAAAATTTCAGTGCAATAGTGAACCAAGTCCTAGTTCTGATAATATCCGCTTGGCAGCAGCAAGTTCTGTTGCGTTAACATTAATTTTGCTATGAAGCTTTAACTTTAAACGTCTGTAGCTCAAAGGTAGCTAAAGTGGACTTGGTTCATTTCTATTCTGAACCCTCCAATTGTCAAAGCAAAAACTTAAAATGGGAAAAACATGCATTGGTTCAATCATTATGATTCAACCAACGCATTGGCTTAATTATTATGATTCAACCAACGCATTGGCTTAATTATTATGATTCAACCAACGCATTCTTAAATAGCTCCCAAAATCGATTTGTCTAAATCGGTCCTAGAGGATATGGCCACAATGTTCAAAAAATCATTTTTTAATGTGAGGGAGGAATTCATTGTCTTCCATAAATCGATGACTTGGGAAGTACCGATATATCGGTTAAGGTCGCGCGCCCTAAATATTACCTTTACCTCTTTCAGATTAATCTTGCGGTAAAGTACGGCACGTTCTGATAAGATACAATGACCCAGTGTTTAAAATATCGCCTGGCGGTGTTTTAATCAGTTTCATTTGGTTTTCGGTTGATTGTTTTGCTTTTTATTAGGAAGAACCATGTTTGCTTCGTTAGCGGCAGTTACCATGGCAACGAAAGATAGCTTTATTTGCGTTGGGATTCGGGTTTCGATTTTGCGCTCTAGAGCGCATAGTTCCACTTACCAGAAAAGGGAATTAATGTGATTCTTTTAGTGGCGTTTCGGGTTTTTGAAAAAAAATTTTTCACGTGAGAAGCTTTATTTATGCTTTTATTGTTTTATAGAGTAGGTGTTTCCAAACTTATTTTGAGGATAGTGGCAGAAAACATTACTGAAACCAGTTATTAAAAAGTAAAATTTTCACCATATAATAACCATTTTTTATCCAACTGGGTTTATTTCCACTTGTAAAATTGAATAAAGGATAATTTATTTTTATGGAATGAATAGTTATTTAGTATATATATTACAAAAACCGCTTTTATGCATGGAAAAAAGTCAATTTTTCCGAAAAGCAAAAAACCTTTTTCCATGTTTTTTTCCGCCTTCCCAAAATTTCCATCTCTAGTAGAATCTAACAATAAAAGTATTGTAAAAATTCTACTGTGAATTTCCGATCGTATTCTAAATTGCATTAAAATAAAAATTCACATCTCTTGCTATCAACAAAACTACCATTTCATTTGCTTTTATTAACGAATACTCTTGCGTTGTGTGAACTGAAATGGGAAAAGTAAACCTGTTCCGCATGTTTAATATCGCGACTCACGGTGTGATGTTGGGTGCCAGGTGTTTCCGTTCGGAATAGATGCACGGGTGTCTCCTAAAAAAGTTCCCTTTCGAGCCTTTTAGGAAACGAGTTTTGCACTTTCCAACCCTTTCGTTTTTGAACTCCCTGCATGTGTATGTGTGGGGTAAAAATGAAAGCACAGGTCTTTTTTCCCCTCTCGCTCCATACCTTGCGGAATTTCATTTTCATAGCTTCACTTTCTTAATTTAACCACCACATTTATTATGAACGAAATATTTCGGATTCTGAAACTGTAGGCCCTTTGTTTGAATCAGCATCCTTGAATTGTAAAAACATTTTGCGTGAAATTCGTCATCTTAGCCTCAAAAACACCTGATAGCGTTGTTTGATACTATACTAAGGAGATAAATGTTTATACATTCATCCTAACTAAGGAGTTAAAATAATTGCGTTTACCACCGTTTAAAATTCAATATAATTAGCTCCTTTAGCCTGGTGGGATGCAGCATGCGATTGTGTCAATTAGGGGATCAGAATTAGGGCTTATAGAATTATTTCACTCTGAATGCTTTGACTATTACTCGCGAAAGTAATACCCTACTAACACATTAGGCTTACCATTTTTTTGGGTCGGACATATACTACTTTACAAGTAACGTAACGTATCAAATCTTTAAAGATTAAAACTTTCAGTATAGTAAACAAACATTAAAACTGCATTAAACAGAAATAATATAACGTTTTATTTTTTTATTAGTCATTAATATATTTTTTTCAAATTTGTTTGATTGTCTTAATTTCATCATACAATTCGACCCAAGTAAGATCTGAATCAATGCCGACGCAAGAAAACGTAAAACAACGCAATTTCAAACACCCCTTGGTCAGAATTTTCTCTGCAAAAATATCTCTTGAATCTCAAATGTAGGAAAGCCCGGGCATTTTAGCACCCCCGGACGTATGGCGAGCGTAACTTACTACACTTACAAACTTACACATATTCAGGGTGGTTTTTTTAGGACCGATTGCCTAATCGGGAAATTTTTTAAATTCTACTAAAGGTCATACTTATAATTTATACGCAGCAGGTAACAAGGTGTGAAAATACCATATCCGCTCCTGAACGACCCCATTACGCACTTAGTACGCGCCCCCTGCTGATACTATCTTAGGAAAGACCAAATTGTATTGCATGGAAGTAGGCTATAAATTCTATTTGTGTTTTCATAGTATTTTATGTACATTTAAATGCTCGCACATCGTGCAATGGATTACTACTACTACGACTGCTATGGCTAGCCGTGTGACTTGAGTTTTAATGATTTCCGCACCTTTTTTAATGGCGATACTTCCGGTCCGTCCGGTGCCTATTGCAGTGTGCGACTCGTGTGTACTTATTTCCTAATGATTCCTTTGAGAGCTATCTGTTTTTTCGGAAGTTAATGATTTATGTATAGTAGTTTTAGTTGTATAGCCAAGGTGTAGTGTTCACGTTTAGGTGTTTCAAAATAAAGGAGGGGCTTGCTGCTACAACGAGCCGACTCCAACGTTAAGTTTTTCGCTGTTGTTGCAGGCCCCTTACACGTGCTATTTTCTTCTAACTTTCTTCGGTTTTAAAAATACGATGAATAAATTTTCAGGGATATAAATTGCTAGTGTTTTTTTACTACCCCGTAGTTTTGTTTAAATGGGGTATTAAGAAACGGGGTATTTTTAAGAATGATCCTCAACCCTAAATTGAAGAACAAAAAGTGAATTATAAAGCTCTTTTAACAACCTCTAAAAAAAGTTCAATTCCAAAAAAATTTAATAGCAAAAACAGGATTAATTGAAATTGTTGAAAAGGCCCGACTTAACGTTTGTGATTTTGCTGCCCGCATCAACTTCACAAACGGGAATTTTTCACTGATGAAATAATAATTCTTAAACGAAAAACTTTTTATAGGATATTAAGTATGTCTTGAAGATATTCTATGATTTTTTTCAGATTTTTAGGCCCGCGCACAAAGCCGCAATTGAAAATGTTTCTCACTGGCCCATTCTCCCCTACCATTTTAGTTAACTCATCATTAGAAAATCGTTTTCAACTTACGTTACCATTACATTACATCAGTTATCTCTAGGGCATCGTTTTCTGTTTTTCGTTCATGCAATATTGCAACTTGATTAACTAGAAATCTACTACATGAAACGATACCCACGAACCATTCAAGGCGCTTCAAAAAACTGCTTTTAATGCTCTAATCCCCAGGAGGTGCGGTACAGGCGTCAGCAAAGGCATGCTAAAGCACATCTAGAAGCCTAATTAAAAACACCCTTAGTAAATTAATTAGTTGCTTTGATAAAATGAAATCACGGATGTGGCGTCACCTTTCGAGGTGGGTTGTGGTTGCCATCAGGGTTGCTTGATTTAAATCACTTGATTTTTTAAAAAAATCATCGATTTAAATCAAAAATGTTAAACTGCCACAATTTAAATAAAAAATTAGTTGCATGCTTTAAAATGCTTTACAAGATTATTTGCATTACAATTTTTTAAAAATTCTGCTAGGTAGGGGTGAGTGGAGCTATTTCGCACATTAGGCATATTCGGACAGACGGCATTTCCCCTAGTAATTATTAATTTAAAAATCTGAAAAAAATACCAGTAGATGGAAGCATGACTACCACCTTCTGCACGAATTTTCAAAGATCTGAGCCATTTTGTTGTATACGTACTAGAAATATGCTAGCCTTAGAAGCAGCAAAGTAAATTTTCTTGTCATTTTGTTGGCGTAAAATATAAATCAAAAATAACTCTCAAGTGGACATTCAGCATTTTATTCAGTAGAGGCAGTACTAAAGTAAGTTTCTAAAAAAGTTTTATTTCCCTGCTTTAATTATAAATATCTTGTTGGGACGTGGTAAGGGGCCATTCATTAATTACGTAAGGGTCCCGAGGGGGAGGGGGGGTTGGAAAAATCTCTACATACCCTTTTTTGGATGGTGGGGGGTTAACCAATTCTTACGTAAGATTTTCCTAGTTAATATAAACAAATTTCAATTATAATAAGAGATAATATAATAGTAATATGTAGTAAACAGCAAGAACATTACTTATCTGTTGAAAAATAAAAATCTTTGATTTACGTCAAACGGAGAGTTTTCTAACATTTTATTGTTTTGAAAAACATAATGGAATCTTACGTAAGAATGGGAGGGAGGGGTTTGAAAAATCTTACGTACCCTTACATGGGGGAGGGGGGGGGTCAAAAATTGCCAAAATCATCCTTACGTAATTAATGAATGGCCCCTAAGCTTGAACTGGTAGATGGGGCACATTCGTACATCAAAAGATGGGGCAGATTCGGACAGTGCTAATATATGCCTCATCTTTCCCATTTTTGATTATGAAAGTGATTTATATCTTTATATATAAGTGCAGTATATTTAATAACTTGGAAGTTTAATTGTTTTTTATTGTAATTGTTTCAAAATTTGGGGATAATAGAAAATAACATCTTTAAGAAAGCTTCAGTTTTAAGGAATTTAGACCCTGATTTAAAGTATGAAGAAATAAATATCTAATACCAATTGACTTGGACTTAAGTGATTTTATTCTAGTAGAATTTGCTACTAAAAAGAAAATTTTGTTATGTTGGTCAAATAGAAAATTTGGAATTGAATGAGTGCTTATTTGAAATTAATGATGAAAAATTTTAAAACTAATGACGAAACTTTTATTTTCCCAGTAAGTAATGGTTCAACATTCATACAAAGATATAATATCGTGTTAAAAGTTCCCCAACCGTCAGTGTTAATAAGCGAGCTGTTGGTTCCCTTTTCTTTTCGAATAAAACCTGATGGTTAAAATATTGGTTGAACTTTTTCTAACTATGTAATTATATTATGTGAAGTATGTCAATGTGCAATATACGTACTGTTCATTACTACAATTGTTTTCCTCATAAAAACTTAGATGTTCAATATTTTCTGAAGCTGTTTTCTTTTTGTAAAAAATCTTCAATTTAGAGGAGAAATATGTAAAAGTGCCAAATATTTCGTTTAATTATCCTTACTTTAAAGTACAATAAACTTTTTAGTTTGTAAAAATAATTATTGTATAATTTTTTGCATGTGTACGAATGTGCCCCACACGTGTGCGAAACTGCCCCACCCATGGGGCACATTCGCACGAAATTTCGCGTTTTTTAGATTGATGATATAGGTTAGAAAATCTAGATCAGGGGTCGGCAACTGGCGGACCGCGGTAAATCATTAGTATGTATTTTTACACCACAAGAATTAGTTGAACCCGCTTTTCAAGTGTAAAATTTCATGGGGGAAACCCCCCAGACCCCATTTTACATGTAAAAACTTCTAATAATATTATATTTAACAACATAATAAAACAAATAGCGTACTCAAATTACATCTTTGTAAAAATATAATGTGTATTTGAAGAAAATAATTTAAAGTTGTAATAGTAACTTATTTTTTCTCCGGACCTCGATGAAAATTTTCTAAATTATTTGGACCCCAAGTAAAATTACTTGCCGACCCCTGTTCTAGATGAATGCGACCAGTTATCGTTCTAAAATATCGGGAAAGGTCTTAACTTTTATTTGAATTCGAGTTTTTTTCAATCAGGGTTGGAATGGTTTAAACCATTTGGTTTAAACCATAGTTTAAAACCAAATGTTTTTTTTCAAAAAAAACCACGAAAATGGTTTTTTGGTTTTTTCCAGAAAATCTTCAATTTTTTAAAGAAAAACTTTTGGGTTTATTCAAGTAATTTATTTATTAAGATACAGTCGAGTCCGCTTAATGTGATCGCATTTGTCCGAGATGAAACTGATAACATTATCCGATAGATAACAATAAGCGATTTCATATCAAAAAGCAGTAAAGAATGTAGCAAGATTATTTGCTTCAAAATCAAAGTTTTGTAATCGTAACTAATGGATTTGAAACAATCTTACACTATACATAGAAAGGAAAATATAAGAGTACTACTAAACTCATTGGCGCAACAGCCCTAGTGGGCCAAGGCCTACGATGCCCATATTCGTTTTCGTGACCGTGGGGCCCTGGGGTGCAAGTTGTTATGCATGTGTCCCGGTTAGGTGGTCAATCTAACGCGAGACCCCCAGTGTTTAGTTCCCAAGCAAGCTTGGTCCTCATTTTATCGACCCACTGAAGGGATGAAAGGCTGAGTGGACCTTGCCCAGCCCGGGATTTGAACCCCGGACCTGTGGTGTGGAAGCGCGAAGCACTACCACTGGGCCACCGGGCTTCAAAATATAAGAGTAGCCCACAATTAAAAATAAAATAATCGCTTTCTCAGTTTATTAATTAAAGTAGAAGAATTTTTCCTTTTGCGCTCCATTATTTCGTTTCATTTAAAAAAAATCACATAAATTAATCTGAATTCCAGTAAACAAGGGAAAAGCAAAATTTCTCATCAGAAACATCTGCAACCGATGGTTCCTTTAACAACCATCAACCTATCACAAGCATGAATTCGGTCCCCCCTTTACCCATTTTCTTTCAATATATGCGCGGAGCATAGAATATTTTCTTTTTCTTACATAACAGTGCAACTGTCTGATTTTTAGAATTTCTGATGAGAATTCTGATTTTTTTTTTAATTTATTAAGAACAAGAAATTTTATTGCACCTTCAGGCACCGCAGCGCTCCTGTTTTTCCTATTTTTTTCACATTAGCTCCTTTTTCCTATTTTTACGGTCCATTTTATTTTTCCTCCTTTTTTCAGCTTTTTTCCTATTTTTTTAACCCTTGGGATCGACTTTCTTCGTTTATGTTTTGTTGTGAGTTGTGGGTAGGGATTGATGTCAATACTATCGGGCCGTTGTCAACGCTTTGGCATACGAAATGGAGTGATTCGTTTCCTTCCAGCGGGACGAGGCGTGGTCGCCGCGGAGCTTCCTCTCCCGTTGAGGTAAAGTTGTCCTCCGTTGTTTCTTATAGAAGTTTTTTTCGATTGTTGTATGTGTTTGACGGCGCTGATTACGAATCTGAAGTTTGCTCCCACGTGGGGGATCGGCTTCATGTCGAAAATCGAAAATCTTCATTTTTTCGATTCTTCGCTTATATTTCAAAAACTATAAATTTCTCGAAGATAATTTCTATCACAAAGTTAAAGAAAACAAAATTTTCTACAAAATGCGTTAGTCAACTTTGATTTTCTGTAGAGTGGTTTTGCCGCTAGAGCACGCTGAAAAACATCGATTTTTTGGCCTTTCCGCAAAAAGAGGAAAACGCGCGCTTCTACTCTCTACAAAATGAAAACTATTTAAGTTATTAACAAAAATTTTATACCACGTGAAAGAACATTTAATTTTCTATAAATAACGTGCTTTCCATCATCTTTGTCTGAGAAGGGGAGGGAGTGAAGCAAAGATCGATAATAAAACTGTTGCGACTCGCAGACCAGACGGACTTTTGGGGTTGTTAATCTGCAATCTGCGCTATATTATCTCATTATAAAATTAAAATTAAACAGTGCATTTTGTAGGAAATTAAAAATGTTCTTTCATTTGGTATAAGCTATTTGTCGCTGACTAGAATTTATTTAGAGCTGTAGCGGGGGAAATCGTTCATCACTTTTTTGTAGAATCTTAATTTCAAAACGCTATAAAACGTACGTAATGGGCGTCGCCATTGGTTGGCATCCGTGTTACGTTATTTCAACTCTAATTTAAGAAAAATATTCCTTTTTTCTCCTATTTTGTTACGAAAAATAATCCTTTTTTTCTCCTATTTTTTCTTAAATTCTCCTATTTTTCCTATTTTTTTACGAAAAATCAGCTGCGGTGCCTGCACCTTGCACTATAAAAACCAAATGATTTTTTAACTCACTAAGCACCAATAATAAAAATAACTTGATATTTTGCTTTGAAAAGTAATTCTTGTTTTCTTAGTTCAATAAGAAAAGGATATTTTAATGCGCTAAAAAAACAATTTTTTTACTCACTCAGCACCGGCTTTTTAAGTAGTTTGTATTTTTAAAACCACTTGGTTTTTATACTTTGAAAAGAAACTATTGTTTTTTAAATAAAAACCAATATGGTTTTTATCATATAAACCCCATATATTATTTGAATCCATTATAAAACCTCAGTTGGTTTTTATTTATAATAAATAAAAATCTTACTAAAATGTACACATATAAACACTTTTCCGATGCAATAAAAACCAGTGGTTTTTATATGCAGCAAAAAATCCTGATTTATATATCAATTTAACTTTTAAAATTAATTTAATTAATTAAATCACTTGGGTTATAACTGAATTGATTAACTATTAATTCAATGGATTTATAACAGAAGAAACTAAGTAGCTATATTTATTCGGGTACAAAAGTAAAAAAAAACACTGGTTTTTAAAAAAACCTGGTTTAAACAAAAAAAACAGGTTTAAACCAAAAAACCCGTTTTTTTATAAATAAATCAGGTTTTTCCCACCCTGGTTTCAATATCTCATCTATATCCAGAGAAATATGCCGAAATGCCCTTTTTGTGCGAATGTGCCCCACTCTCCCTGTAACTGGGAGATAGGTTTAGGGTACTCTACATAAAATTGCCTGCAATTTCAAGAACAAATTTTACTACAAATAAATATTTATGAAGAAAAGGGGTAGTAAGAGCAGGGTTTGGAATCAATAATTGTGATAAACTAAACATTTTTTTATCTGGTACATCATCTTTTTAAAATACAAGCATGTGAACAGAGATAATTTTAACGCCTTTAAGAGCGTATTTCACGCATTGAAAATCGGAAATACGCTTTTAAAAACTTGCCAGGAGTATTTTCACGCTTTGAATTTTCAACAAAGGTTTAGCTTAAAAATGCATGGAGCCCTACCAAAAACAACTAATATTTTTTGTCTACTCTGAACACCAACTTTTAATATTTTCTACTAATTGTTTGTTTGGATTGTTTAGTTTTTTATTTGTGTCAATTTTTTTTAAATTTGCTTAACATTTTCTACAAATGGGTCATTTTCAAAATTTGCTTACATTTGCTGTCCCGAAGGTAAAACATGAAAATTAAACAATTAATCATTATTAAAATTTCTGTTTAAACTTTGATTTAGGTAAAGTAGACTAAATGAAATATTTCTAGCTTTTAATTAATAAGAAAAGCTTTAAAATTATGGAAATAAATATATTTAAAAATACGAAAATAGCCAAAAACGCTTGTCCCTAACGATTTTTTCAAAAGTAAAAGTAGTTTTATTGTTATTTAATTTGACTTTTTGAAAGAAAAAACTATAAATATCAAAATTATGAACAATTAAAAGGTTATAATTGTAAAAATTAATTTTTTGAATTTAATATTTTTACAAATCAATAAAATATTTTGTCCCTCACTTTATGTCAACTCCCGTTACAGGCGAATTAATTTTAAAAAATATAATAATAATTATGCTTTAAAAATGTAGAAACACATTCCAAACGATTGTTTGTTTACTTTAGAATATATTTAAACCGTGTTTTTATTCTTCGGCTCGAAAACTATCGTGTTTTCAAAGAAATTATCTGTCGTCAAGGTAGCGTATTTTTATTAATGTCAACTCCCGTTACGGTAATTTTTGAGTAATTTTTTATATTAAATAAACTTTTTTGGAAATTTTAACCCCAGAAATATAGTTATTTATTGATAAAAATAGGATATATGGATATTTATTTCAGTTTCCAACCATGCATGTATGTTTTATTCTCTCATTTTATTAAAAATGTCAACTCCCGTTACCTGTCAACTCCCGTTACTGTTATGTCATTGATTTTGAAAGTATAGTATTAAACTAAATAATTCATCAGAGTTGTAATATTTAAAACACTAAACTATGGGCAAAAGTGTATGACCAACTGCTGTTCCATATACTTGAAACATATATAAAAACTCCTATATTAATATTATTACGAAATTATGAAGTTCGAAAAAAAATTTGTTTATGCTGAAATGTAAGCATATGGTGAAAATGACCCAAATACTTATCATATTCTTTAATTGTTAAAAACCAAATAGCATACTCATTTTTTGTCCAATAAAAAAGTAAGCGTTTTTATAAAAAAAATTGTCTCTACGTTTTTGTAGTTTATGTTATTTCCGTATTTCACTCCTAAAAAAGGCAAGGAGTATTTTTACTCCTCCAAAAAAATACAAGGAATAACACTGGTCAAAACCACTTTGCAAGTAAAGAAAACCCGACTTTCCATAGGTTTCCGTTTCTTTGGACCACCATAAATGAAATTCGACGATCTGTATGATCTCTTGACTTGTTAAGATGGCTGTGATATAGAGAGTATTACAGTCACAACCACTTCGCAAGTGAAGAAAATCCACCTATCCTTCTATTGGTCTCCGTTTCTTCTTCGGACCAGTATAATTAAAGTTCGACGATCTGTAAGTTCTCTTGACTTGCTAAGATGGCTGTGACATGGAGAGTATTACATAGTCACAACCACTTCGCAAGTAAAGAAAACCCACCTTTCCATCTATTGGTCTGTTTCTTTTTTGGACCAGCATAATTAAAATTCGACGATCTGTAAGCTCTCTTGACTTGCTAAGATGGCTATGATATGGAGATTATTACATAGTCACAGCCACTTCGCAAGTGAAGAAAACCCACCTTTCCATTATTGGTCTCCGTTTCTTCTTCGGACAAGCATAATTAAAATTCGAGGATCTGTAAGCTCTCTTGACTTGTTAAGATGGCAAATCAAATGCTTTTTCGGATTTACTATATATTAATAAAGACAAAAATATAAAGGCACTCTCAGAGTTTCTAAAAAGCATAGAAAAACAGCAAAGTTCAAACCAAATTATGGAATCTTTCTAAATAAAACAGAAAACAAATGTAGAAGACGAGGACGAAGCAACTCGCGAGAGTAGGCAAATGTCCCTACATAGCCGATGGCTAACAATGAATGAATGAACGACGATATCTGTAAACTCTCTTGACTTGTTAAGATGGCTGTGATATGGAGAGTAATACATAGTCACAACCACTTCGCAAGTGAAGAAAACCCACCTTTCCTTCTATTGGTCACCGTTTCTTCTTCGGACCAGCATAATTAAAATTCGACGATCAGTAAGCTCTCTTGACTTGCTAAGATGGCTGTGATATGGAGAGTATTACATAGTCAGAACCACTTCGCAAGTGAAGAAAACCCACCTTTCCATTATTGGTCTCCGTTTCTTCTTCGGACAAGGCACTATCAGAGTTTCTTAAAAGCATAGAAAAACAGCAAAGTTCAAACCAAATTATGGAATCTTTCTAAATAAAACAGAAAACAAATGAAGACGAGGACGAAGCAACTCGCGAGAGTAGGCAAATGTCCCTACATAGCCGATGGCTAACAATGAATGAATGAACGACGATATCAGTAAGCTCTCTTGACTTGTTAAGATGGCTGTGATATGGAGAGTATTACATAGTCACAACCACTTCGCAAGTGAAGAAAACCCACCTTTCCTTCTATTGGTCTGTTTCTTTTTCGGACCAGCATAGTTAAAATTCGACGATCTGTAAGCTCTCTTGACTTGCTAAGATGGCTATGATATGGAGAGTATTACATAGTCACAACCACTTCGCAAGTGAAGAAAACCCACCTTTCCATTATTGGTCTCCGTTTCTTCTTCAGACCAGCATAATTAAAATTCGAGGATCTGTAAGCTCTCTTGACTTGTTAAGATGGCTGTGATATGGAGATTATTACATAGTCACAACCACTTCGCAAGTGAAGAAAACCCACCTTTACATTATTGGTCTCCGTTTCTTCTTCGGACAAGCATAATTAAAATTCGAGGATCTGTAAGCTCTCTTGACTTGTTAAGATGGCAAATCAAATGCTTTTTCGGATTTACTAGATATTAATAAAGAAAATAAAGACAAAAAAATAAAGGCACTATCAGAGTTTCTAAAAAGCATAGAAAAACAGCAAAGTTCAAACCAAATTATGGAATCTTTCTAAATAAAACAGAAAACAAATGTAGAAGACGAGGACGAAGCAACTCGCGAGAGTAGGCAAATGTCCCTACATAGCCGATGGCTAACAATGAATGAATGAATGAACGACGATATCTGTAAGCTCTCTTGACTTGTTAAGATGGCTGTGATATGGAGAGTATTACATAGTCACAACCACTTCGCAAGTGAAGAAAACCCACCTTTCCATTATTGGTCTCCGTTTCTTCTTCGGACAAGGCACTATCAGAGTTTCTTAAAAGCATAGAAAAATAGCAAAGTTCAAACCAAATTATGGAACTTTCTAAATAAATCAGAAAACAAATGAAGACGAGGACGAAGCAACTCGCGAGAGTAGGCAAATGTCCCTACATATTCGATGGCTAACAATGAATGAATGAACGACGATATCAGTAAGCTCTCTTGACTTGTTAAGATGGCTGTGATATGGAGAGTATTACATAGTCACAACCACTTCGCAAGTGAAGAAAACCCACCTTTCCTTCTATTGGTCTGTTTCTTTTTCGGACCAGCATAGTTAAAATTCGACGATCTGTAAGCTCTCTTGACTTGCTAAGATGGCTGTGATATGGAGAGTATTACATAGTCACAACCACTTCGCAAGTGAAGAAAACCCACCTTTCCATTATTGGTCTCCGTTTCTTCTTCGGACAAGGCACTATCAGAGTTTCTTAAAAGCATAGAAAAACAGCAAAGTTCAAACCAAATTATGGAATCTTTCTAAATAAAACAGAAAACAAATGAAGACGAGGACGAAGCAACTCGCGAGAGTAGGCAAATGTCCCTACATAGCCGATGGCTAACAATGAATGAATGAATGAACGACGATATCTGTAAGCTCTCTTGACTTGTTAAGATGGCTGTGATATGGAGAGTATTACATAGTCACAACCACTTCGCAAGTGAAGAAAACCCACCTTTCCATTATTGGTCTCCGTTTCTTCTTCAGACCAGCATAATTAAAATTCGAGGATCTGTAAGCTCTCTTGACTTGTTAAGATGGCTGTGATATGGAGATTATTACATAGTCACAACCACTTCGCAAGTGAAGAAAACCCACCTTTACATTATTGGTCTCCGTTTCTTCTTCGGACAAGCATAATTAAAATTCGAGGATCTGTAAGCTCTCTTGACTTGTTAAGATGGCAAATCAAATGCTTTTTCGGATTTACTAGATATTAATAAAGACAAAAAAATAAAGGCACTCTCAGAGTTTCTAAAAAGCATAGAAAAACAGCAAAGTTCAAACCAAATTATGGAATCTTTCTAAATAAAACAGAAAACAAATGTAGAAGACGAGGACGAAGCAACTCGCGAGAGTAGGCAAATGTCCCTACATAGCCGATGGCTAACAATGAATGAATGAACGACGATATCTGTAAACTCTCTTGACTTGTTAAGATGGCTGTGATATGGAGAGTATTACATAGTCACAACCACTTCGCAAGTGAAGAAAACCCACCTTTCCATTATTGGTCTCCGTTTCTTCTTCGGACAAGGCACTATCAGAGTTTCTTAAAAGCATAGAAAAACAGCAAAGTTCAAACCAAATTATGGAATCTTTCTAAATAAAACAGAAAACAAATGAAGACGAGGACGAAGCAACTCGCGAGAGTAGGCAAACTTCCCTACATAGCCGATGGCTAACAATGAATGAATGAACGACGATATCAGAAAGCTCTCTTGACTTGTTAAGATGGCTGTGATATGGAGAGTATTACATAGTCACAACCACTTCGCAAGTGAAGAAAACCCACATTTCCTTCTATTGGTCTGTTTCTTTTTCGGACCAGCATAGTTAAAATTCGACGATCTGTAAGCTCTCTTGACTTGCTAAGATGGCTATGATATGGAGAGTATTACATAGTCACAACCACTTCGCAAGTGAAGAAAACCCACCTTTCCATTATTGGTCTCCGTTTCTTCTTCAGACCAGCATAATTAAAATTCGAGGATCTGTAAGCTCTCTTGACTTGTTAAGATGGCTGTGATATGGAGATTATTACATAGTCACAACCACTTCGCAAGTGAAGAAAACCCACCTTTACATTATTGGTCTCCGTTTCTTCTTCGGACAAGCATAATTAAAAATCGAGGATCTGTAAGCTCTCTTGACTTGTTAAGATGGCAAATCAAATGCTTTTTCGGATTAACTAGATATTAATAAAGAAAATAAAGACAAAAAAATAAAGGCACTATCAGAGTTTCTAAAAAGCATAGAAAAACAGCAAAGTTCAAACCAAATTATGGAATCTTTCTAAATAAAACAGAAAACAAATGTAGAAGACGAGGACGAAGCAACTCGCGAGAGTAGGCAAATGTCCCTACATAGCCGATGGCTAACAATGAATGAATGAATGAACGAACGACGATATCTGTAAGCCTTCTTGACTTGTTAAGATGGCTGTGATATGGAGAGTATTACATAGTCACAACCACTTCGCAAGTGAAGAAAACCCACCTTTCCTTCTATTGGTCTGTTTCTTTTTCGGACCAGCATAATTAAAATTCGACGATCTGTAAGCTCTCTTGACTTGCTAAGATGGCTATGATATGGAGAGTATTACATAGTCACAACCACTTCGCAAGTGAAGAAAACCCACCTTTCCTTCTATTGGTCTGTTTCTTTTTCGGACCAGCATAGTTAAAATTCGACGATCTGTAAGCTCTCTTGACTTGCTAAGATGGCTATGATATGGAGAGTATTACATAGTCACAACCACTTCGCAAGTGAAGAAAACCCACCTTTCCATTATTGGTCTCCGTTTCTTCTTCAGACCAGCATAATTAAAATTCGAGGATCTGTAAGCTCTCTTGACTTGTTAAGATGGCTGTGATATGGAGATTATTACATAGTCACAACCACTTCGCAAGTGAAGAAAACCCACCTTTACATTATTGGTCTCCGTTTCTTCTTCGGACAAGCATAATTAAAATTCGAGGATCTGTAAGCTCTCTTGACTTGTTAAGATGGCAAATCAAATGCTTTTTCGGATTTACTAGATATTAATAAAGAAAATAAAGACAAAAAAATAAAGGCACTATCAGAGTTTCTAAAAAGCATAGAAAAACAGCAAAGTTCAAACCAAATTATGGAATCTTTCTAAATAAAACAGAAAACAAATGTAGAAGACGAGGACGAAGCAACTCGCGAGAGTAGGCAAATGTCCCTACATAGCCGATGGCTAACAATGAATGAATGAATGAACGACGATATCTGTAAGCTCTCTTGACTTGTTAAGATGGCTGTGATATGGAGAGTATTACATAGTCACAACCACTTCGCAAGTGAAGAAAACCCACCTTTCCATTATTGGTCTCCGTTTCTTCTTCGGACAAGGCACTATCAGAGTTTCTTAAAAGCATAGAAAAATAGCAAAGTTCAAACCAAATTATGGAACTTTCTAAATAAATCAGAAAACAAATGAAGACGAGGACGAAGCAACTCGCGAGAGTAGGCAAATGTCCCTACATATTCGATGGCTAACAATGAATGAATGAACGACGATATCAGTAAGCTCTCTTGACTTGTTAAGATGGCTGTGATATGGAGAGTATTACATAGTCACAACCACTTCGCAAGTGAAGAAAACCCACCTTTCCTTCTATTGGTCTGTTTCTTTTTCGGACCAGCATAGTTAAAATTCGACGATCTGTAAGCTCTCTTGACTTGCTAAGATGGCTGTGATATGGAGAGTATTACATAGTCACAACCACTTCGCAAGTGAAGAAAACCCACCTTTCCATTATTGGTCTCCGTTTCTTCTTCGGACAAGGCACTATCAGAGTTTCTTAAAAGCATAGAAAAACAGCAAAGTTCAAACCAAATTATGGAATCTTTCTAAATAAAACAGAAAACAAATGAAGACGAGGACGAAGCAACTCGCGAGAGTAGGCAAATGTCCCTACATAGCCGATGGCTAACAATGAATGAATGAATGAACGACGATATCTGTAAGCTCTCTTGACTTGTTAAGATGGCTGTGATATGGAGAGTATTACATAGTCACAACCACTTCGCAAGTGAAGAAAACCCACCTTTCCATTATTGGTCTCCGTTTCTTCTTCAGACCAGCATAATTAAAATTCGAGGATCTGTAAGCTCTCTTGACTTGTTAAGATGGCTGTGATATGGAGATTATTACATAGTCACAACCACTTCGCAAGTGAAGAAAACCCACCTTTACATTATTGGTCTCCGTTTCTTCTTCGGACAAGCATAATTAAAAATCGAGGATCTGTAAGCTCTCTTGACTTGTTAAGATGGCAAATCAAATGCTTTTTCGGATTAACTAGATATTAATAAAGAAAATAAAGACAAAAAAATAAAGGCACTATCAGAGTTTCTAAAAAGCATAGAAAAACAGCAAAGTTCAAACCAAATTATGGAATCTTTCTAAATAAAACAGAAAACAAATGTAGAAGACGAGGACGAAGCAACTCGCGAGAGTAGGCAAATGTCCCTACATAGCCGATGGCTAACAATGAATGAATGAATGAACGAACGACGATATCTGTAAGCCTTCTTGACTTGTTAAGATGGCTGTGATATGGAGAGTATTACATAGTCACAACCACTTCGCAAGTGAAGAAAACCCACCTTTCCTTCTATTGGTCTGTTTCTTTTTCGGACCAGCATAATTAAAATTCGACGATCTGTAAGCTCTCTTGACTTGCTAAGATGGCTATGATATGGAGAGTATTACATAGTCACAACCACTTCGCAAGTGAAGAAAACCCACCTTTCCTTCTATTGGTCTGTTTCTTTTTCGGACCAGCATAGTTAAAATTCGACGATCTGTAAGCTCTCTTGACTTGCTAAGATGGCTATGATATGGAGAGTATTACATAGTCACAACCACTTCGCAAGTGAAGAAAACCCACCTTTCCATTATTGGTCTCCGTTTCTTCTTCAGACCAGCATAATTAAAATTCGAGGATCTGTAAGCTCTCTTGACTTGTTAAGATGGCTGTGATATGGAGATTATTACATAGTCACAACCACTTCGCAAGTGAAGAAAACCCACCTTTACATTATTGGTCTCCGTTTCTTCTTCGGACAAGCATAATTAAAATTCGAGGATCTGTAAGCTCTCTTGACTTGTTAAGATGGCAAATCAAATGCTTTTTCGGATTTACTAGATATTAATAAAGAAAATAAAGACAAAAAAATAAAGGCACTATCAGAGTTTCTAAAAAGCATAGAAAAACAGCAAAGTTCAAACCAAATTATGGAATCTTTCTAAATAAAACAGAAAACAAATGTAGAAGACGAGGACGAAGCAACTCGCGAGAGTAGGCAAATGTCCCTACATAGCCGATGGCTAACAATGAATGAATGAATGAACGACGATATCTGTAAGCTCTCTTGACTTGTTAAGATGGCTGTGATATGGAGAGTATTACATAGTCACAACCACTTCGCAAGTGAAGAAAACCCACCTTTCCATTATTGGTCTCCGTTTCTTCTTCGGACAAGGCACTATCAGAGTTTCTTAAAAGCATAGAAAAATAGCAAAGTTCAAACCAAATTATGGAACTTTCTAAATAAATCAGAAAACAAATGAAGACGAGGACGAAGCAACTCGCGAGAGTAGGCAAATGTCCCTACATATTCGATGGCTAACAATGAATGAATGAACGACGATATCAGTAAGCTCTCTTGACTTGTTAAGATGGCTGTGATATGGAGAGTATTACATAGTCACAACCACTTCGCAAGTGAAGAAAACCCACCTTTCCTTCTATTGGTCTGTTTCTTTTTCGGACCAGCATAGTTAAAATTCGACGATCTGTAAGCTCTCTTGACTTGCTAAGATGGCTGTGATATGGAGAGTATTACATAGTCACAACCACTTCGCAAGTGAAGAAAACCCACCTTTCCATTATTGGTCTCCGTTTCTTCTTCGGACAAGGCACTATCAGAGTTTCTTAAAAGCATAGAAAAACAGCAAAGTTCAAACCAAATTATGGAATCTTTCTAAATAAAACAGAAAACAAATGAAGACGAGGACGAAGCAACTCGCGAGAGTAGGCAAATGTCCCTACATAGCCGATGGCTAACAATGAATGAATGAATGAACGACGATATCTGTAAGCTCTCTTGACTTGTTAAGATGGCTGTGATATGGAGAGTATTACATAGTCACAACCACTTCGCAAGTGAAGAAAACCCACCTTTCCATTATTGGTCTCCGTTTCTTCTTCAGACCAGCATAATTAAAATTCGAGGATCTGTAAGCTCTCTTGACTTGTTAAGATGGCTGTGATATGGAGATTATTACATAGTCACAACCACTTCGCAAGTGAAGAAAACCCACCTTTACATTATTGGTCTCCGTTTCTTCTTCGGACAAGCATAATTAAAATTCGAGGATCTGTAAGCTCTCTTGACTTGTTAAGATGGCAAATCAAATGCTTTTTCGGATTTACTAGATATTAATAAAGACAAAAAAATAAAGGCACTCTCAGAGTTTCTAAAAAGCATAGAAAAACAGCAAAGTTCAAACCAAATTATGGAATCTTTCTAAATAAAACAGAAAACAAATGTAGAAGACGAGGACGAAGCAACTCGCGAGAGTAGGCAAATGTCCCTACATAGCCGATGGCTAACAATGAATGAATGAACGACGATATCTGTAAACTCTCTTGACTTGTTAAGATGGCTGTGATATGGAGAGTATTACATAGTCACAACCACTTCGCAAGTGAAGAAAACCCACCTTTCCATTATTGGTCTCCGTTTCTTCTTCGGACAAGGCACTATCAGAGTTTCTTAAAAGCATAGAAAAACAGCAAAGTTCAAACCAAATTATGGAATCTTTCTAAATAAAACAGAAAACAAATGAAGACGAGGACGAAGCAACTCGCGAGAGTAGGCAAACTTCCCTACATAGCCGATGGCTAACAATGAATGAATGAACGACGATATCAGTAAGCTCTCTTGACTTGTTAAGATGGCTGTGATATGGAGAGTATTACATAGTCACAACCACTTCGCAAGTGAAGAAAACCCACATTTCCTTCTATTGGTCTGTTTCTTTTTCGGACCAGCATAGTTAAAATTCGACGATCTGTAAGCTCTCTTGACTTGCTAAGATGGCTATGATATGGAGAGTATTACATAGTCACAACCACTTCGCAAGTGAAGAAAACCCACCTTTCCATTATTGGTCTCCGTTTCTTCTTCAGACCAGCATAATTAAAATTCGAGGATCTGTAAGCTCTCTTGACTTGTTAAGATGGCTGTGATATGGAGATTATTACATAGTCACAACCACTTCGCAAGTGAAGAAAACCCACCTTTACATTATTGGTCTCCGTTTCTTCTTCGGACAAGCATAATTAAAAATCGAGGATCTGTAAGCTCTCTTGACTTGTTAAGATGGCAAATCAAATGCTTTTTCGGATTAACTAGATATTAATAAAGAAAATAAAGACAAAAAAATAAAGGCACTATCAGAGTTTCTAAAAAGCATAGAAAAACAGCAAAGTTCAAACCAAATTATGGAATCTTTCTAAATAAAACAGAAAACAAATGTAGAAGACGAGGACGAAGCAACTCGCGAGAGTAGGCAAATGTCCCTACATAGCCGATGGCTAACAATGAATGAATGAATGAACGAACGACGATATCTGTAAGCCTTCTTGACTTGTTAAGATGGCTGTGATATGGAGAGTATTACATAGTCACAACCACTTCGCAAGTGAAGAAAACCCACCTTTCCTTCTATTGGTCTGTTTCTTTTTCGGACCAGCATAATTAAAATTCGACGATCTGTAAGCTCTCTTGACTTGCTAAGATGGCTATGATATGGAGAGTATTACATAGTCACAACCACTTCGCAAGTGAAGAAAACCCACCTTTCCATTATTGGTCTCCGTTTCTTCTTCGGACAAGGCACTATCAGAGTTTCTTAAAAGCATAGAAAAACAGCAAAGTTCAAACCAAATTATGGAATCTTTCTAAATAAAACAGAAAACAAATGAAGACGAGGACGAAGCAACTCGCGAGAGTAGGCAAATGTCCCTACATAGCCGATGGCTAACAATGAATGAATGAACGACGATATCAGTAAGCTCTCTTGACTTGTTAAGATGGCTGTGATATGGAGAGTATTACATAGTCACAACCACTTCGCAAGTGAAGAAAACCCACCTTTCCTTCTATTGGTCTGTTTCTTTTTCGGACCACCATAGTTAAAATTCGACGATCTGTAAGCTCTCTTGACTTGCTAAGATGGCTATGATATGGAGAGTATTACATAGTCACAACCACTTCGCAAGTGAAGAAAACCCACCTTTCCATTATTGGTCTCCGTTTCTTCTTCGGACAAGGCACTATCAGAGTTTCTTAAAAGCATAGAAAAACAGCAAAGTTCAAACCAAATTATGGAATCTTTCTAAATAAAACAGAAAACAAATGAAGACGAGGACGAAGCAACTCGCGAGAGTAGGCAAATGTCCCTACATAGCCGATGGCTAACAATGAATGAATGAATGAACGACGATATCTGTAAGCTCTCTTGACTTGTTAAGATAGCTGTGATATGGAGAGTATTACATAGTCACAACCACTTCGCAAGTGAAGAAAACCCACCTTTCCATTATTGGTCTCCGTTTCTTCTTCAGACCAGCATAATTAAAATTCGAGGATCTGTAAGCTCTCTTGACTTGTTAAGATGGCTGTGATATGGAGATTATTACATAGTCACAACCACTTCGCAAGTGAAGAAAACCCACCTTTACATTATTGGTCTCCGTTTCTTCTTCGGACAAGCATAATTAAAATTCGAGGATCTGTAAGCTCTCTTGACTTGTTAAGATGGCAAATCAAATGCTTTTTCGGATTTACTAGATATTAATAAAGACAAAAAAATAAAGGCACTCTCAGAGTTTCTAAAAAGCATAGAAAAACAGCAAAGTTCAAACCAAATTATGGAATCTTTCTAAATAAAACAGAAAACAAATGTAGAAGACGAGGACGAAGCAACTCGCGAGAGTAGGCAAATGTCCCTACATAGCCGATGGCTAACAATGAATGAATGAACGACGATATCTGTAAACTCTCTTGACTTGTTAAGATGGCTGTGATATGGAGAGTATTACATAGTCACAACCACTTCGCAAGTGAAGAAAACCCACCTTTCCATTATTGGTCTCCGTTTCTTCTTCGGACAAGGCACTATCAGAGTTTCTTAAAAGCATAGAAAAACAGCAAAGTTCAAACCAAATTATGGAATCTTTCTAAATAAAACAGAAAACAAATGAAGACGAGGACGAAGCAACTCGCGAGAGTAGGCAAACTTCCCTACATAGCCGATGGCTAACAATGAATGAATGAACGACGATATCAGTAAGCTCTCTTGACTTGTTAAGATGGCTGTGATATGGAGAGTATTACATAGTCACAACCACTTCGCAAGTGAAGAAAACCCACATTTCCTTCTATTGGTCTGTTTCTTTTTCGGACCAGCATAGTTAAAATTCGACGATCTGTAAGCTCTCTTGACTTGCTAAGATGGCTATGATATGGAGAGTATTACATAGTCACAACCACTTCGCAAGTGAAGAAAACCCACCTTTCCATTATTGGTCTCCGTTTCTTCTTCAGACCAGCATAATTAAAATTCGAGGATCTGTAAGCTCTCTTGACTTGTTAAGATGGCTGTGATATGGAGATTATTACATAGTCACAACCACTTCGCAAGTGAAGAAAACCCACCTTTACATTATTGGTCTCCGTTTCTTCTTCGGACAAGCATAATTAAAATTCGAGGATCTGTAAGCTCTCTTGACTTGTTAAGATGGCAAATCAAATGCTTTTTCGGATTTACTAGATATTAATAAAGACAAAAAAATAAAGGCACTCTCAGAGTTTCTAAAAAGCATAGAAAAACAGCAAAGTTCAAACCAAATTATGGAATCTTTCTAAATAAAACAGAAAACAAATGTAGAAGACGAGGACGAAGCAACTCGCGAGAGTAGGCAAATGTCCCTACATAGCCGATGGCTAACAATGAATGAATGAACGACGATATCTGTAAACTCTCTTGACTTGTTAAGATGGCTGTGATATGGAGAGTATTACATAGTCACAACCACTTCGCAAGTGAAGAAAACCCACCTTTCCATTATTGGTCTCCGTTTCTTCTTCGGACAAGGCACTATCAGAGTTTCTTAAAAGCATAGAAAAACAGCAAAGTTCAAACCAAATTATGGAATCTTTCTAAATAAAACAGAAAACAAATGAAGACGAGGACGAAGCAACTCGCGAGAGTAGGCAAACTTCCCTACATAGCCGATGGCTAACAATGAATGAATGAACGACGATATCAGTAAGCTCTCTTGACTTGTTAAGATGGCTGTGATATGGAGAGTATTACATAGTCACAACCACTTCGCAAGTGAAGAAAACCCACATTTCCTTCTATTGGTCTGTTTCTTTTTCGGACCAGCATAGTTAAAATTCGACGATCTGTAAGCTCTCTTGACTTGCTAAGATGGCTATGATATGGAGAGTATTACATAGTCACAACCACTTCGCAAGTGAAGAAAACCCACCTTTCCATTATTGGTCTCCGTTTCTTCTTCAGACCAGCATAATTAAAATTCGAGGATCTGTAAGCTCTCTTGACTTGTTAAGATGGCTGTGATATGGAGATTATTACATAGTCACAACCACTTCGCAAGTGAAGAAAACCCACCTTTACATTATTGGTCTCCGTTTCTTCTTCGGACAAGCATAATTAAAAATCGAGGATCTGTAAGCTCTCTTGACTTGTTAAGATGGCAAATCAAATGCTTTTTCGGATTAACTAGATATTAATAAAGAAAATAAAGACAAAAAAATAAAGGCACTATCAGAGTTTCTAAAAAGCATAGAAAAACAGCAAAGTTCAAACCAAATTATGGAATCTTTCTAAATAAAACAGAAAACAAATGTAGAAGACGAGGACGAAGCAACTCGCGAGAGTAGGCAAATGTCCCTACATAGCCGATGGCTAACAATGAATGAATGAATGAACGAACGACGATATCTGTAAGCCTTCTTGACTTGTTAAGATGGCTGTGATATGGAGAGTATTACATAGTCACAACCACTTCGCAAGTGAAGAAAACCCACCTTTCCTTCTATTGGTCTGTTTCTTTTTCGGACCAGCATAATTAAAATTCGACGATCTGTAAGCTCTCTTGACTTGCTAAGATGGCTATGATATGGAGAGTATTACATAGTCACAACCACTTCGCAAGTGAAGAAAACCCACCTTTCCATTATTGGTCTCCGTTTCTTCTTCGGACAAGGCACTATCAGAGTTTCTTAAAAGCATAGAAAAACAGCAAAGTTCAAACCAAATTATGGAATCTTTCTAAATAAAACAGAAAACAAATGAAGACGAGGACGAAGCAACTCGCGAGAGTAGGCAAATGTCCCTACATAGCCGATGGCTAACAATGAATGAATGAACGACGATATCAGTAAGCTCTCTTGACTTGTTAAGATGGCTGTGATATGGAGAGTATTACATAGTCACAACCACTTCGCAAGTGAAGAAAACCCACCTTTCCTTCTATTGGTCTGTTTCTTTTTCGGACCAGCATAGTTAAAATTCGACGATCTGTAAGCTCTCTTGACTTGCTAAGATGGCTGTGATATGGAGAGTATTACATAGTCACAACCACTTCGCAAGTGAAGAAAACCCACCTTTCCATTATTGGTCTCCGTTTCTTCTTCGGACAAGGCACTATCAGAGTTTCTTAAAAGCATAGAAAAACAGCAAAGTTCAAACCAAATTATGGAATCTGTCTAAATAAAACAGAAAACAAATGAAGACGAGGACGAAGCAACTCGCGAGAGTAGGCAAATGTCCCTACATAGCCGATGGCTAACAATGAATGAATGAATGAACGACGATATCTGTAAGCTCTCTTGACTTGTTAAGATGGCTGTGATATGGAGAGTATTACATAGTCACAACCACTTCGCAAGTGAAGAAAACCCACCTTTCCATTATTGGTCTCCGTTTCTTCTTCTGACCAGCATAATTAAAATTCGAGGATCTGTAAGCTCTCTTGACTTGTTAAGATGGCTGTGATATGGAGATTATTACATAGTCACAACCACTTCGCAAGTGAAGAAAACCCACCTTTACATTATTGGTCTCCGTTTCTTCTTCGGACAAGCATAATTAAAATTCGAGGATCTGTAAGCTCTCTTGACTTGTTAAGATGGCAAATCAAATGCTTTTTCGGATTTACTAGATATTAATAAAGACAAAAAAATAAAGGCACTCTCAGAGTTTCTAAAAAGCATAGAAAAACAGCAAAGTTCAAACCAAATTATGGAATCTTTCTAAATAAAACAGAAAACAAATGTAGAAGACGAGGACGAAGCAACTCGCGAGAGTAGGCAAATGTCCCTACATAGCCGATGGCTAACAATGAATGAATGAACGACGATATCTGTAAACTCGCTTGACTTGTTAAGATGGCTGTGATATGGAGAGTATTACATAGTCACAACCACTTCGCAAGTGAAGAAAACCCACCTTTCCATTATTGGTCTCCGTTTCTTCTTCGGACAAGGCACTATCAGAGTTTCTTAAAAGCATAGAAAAACAGCAAAGTTCAAACCAAATTATGGAATCTTTCTAAATAAAACAGAAAACAAATGAAGACGAGGACGAAGCAACTCGCGAGAGTAGGCAAATGTCCCTACATAGCCGATGGCTAACAATGAATGAATGAACGACGATATCAGTAAGCTCTCTTGACTTGTTAAGATGGCTGTGATATGGAGAGTATTACATAGTCACAACCACTTCGCAAGTGAAGAAAACCCACCTTTCCTTCTATTGGTCTGTTTCTTTTTCGGACCAGCATAGTTAAAATTCGACGATCTGTAAGCTCTCTTGACTTGCTAAGATGGCTGTGATATGGAGAGTATTACATAGTCACAACCACTTCGCAAGTGAAGAAAACCCACCTTTCCATTATTGGTCTCCGTTTCTTCTTCGGACAAGGCACTATCAGAGTTTCTTAAAAGCATAGAAAAACAGCAAAGTTCAAACCAAATTATGGAATCTTTCTAAATAAAACAGAAAACAAATGAAGACGAGGACGAAGCAACTCGCGAGAGTAGGCAAACTTCCCTACATAGCCGATGGCTAACAATGAATGAATGAACGACGATATCAGTAAGCTCTCTTGACTTGTTAAGATGGCTGTGATATGGAGAGTATTACATAGTCACAACCACTTCGCAAGTGAAGAAAACCCACATTTCCTTCTATTGGTCTGTTTCTTTTTCGGACCAGCATAGTTAAAATTCGACGATCTGTAAGCTCTCTTGACTTGCTAAGATGGCTATGATATGGAGAGTATTACGTAGTCACAACCACTTCGCAAGTGAAGAAAACCCACCTTTCCATTATTGGTCTCCGTTTCTTCTTCAGACCAGCATAATTAAAATTCGAGGATCTGTAAGCTCTCTTGACTTGTTAAGATGGCTGTGATATGGAGATTATTACATAGTCACAACCACTTCGCAAGTGAAGAAAACCCACCTTTACATTATTGGTCTCCGTTTCTTCTTCGGACAAGCATAATTAAAAATCGAGGATCTGTAAGCTCTCTTGACTTGTTAAGATGGCAAATCAAATGCTTTTTCGGATTAACTAGATATTAATAAAGAAAATAAAGACAAAAAAATAAAGGCACTATCAGAGTTTCTAAAAAGCATAGAAAAACAGCAAAGTTCAAACCAAATTATGGAATCTTTCTAAATAAAACAGAAAACAAATGTAGAAGACGAGGACGAAGCAACTCGCGAGAGTAGGCAAAGGTCCCTACATAGCCGATGGCTAACAATGAATGAATGAATGAACGAACGACGATATCTGTAAGCCTTCTTGACTTGTTAAGATGGCTGTGATATGGAGAATATTACATAGTCACAACCACTTCGCAAGTGAAGAAAACCCACCTTTCCATTATTGGTCTCTGTTTCTTCTTCAGACCAGCATATTTAAAATTTGACGATCTGTAAGCTCTCTTGACTTGTTAAGATGGCTGTGATATGGAGAATATTACATAGTCACAACCACTTCGCAAGTGAAGAAAACCCACCTTTCCATTATTGGTCTCCGTTTCTTCTTCAGACCAGCATAATTAAAATTCGACGATCTGTAAGCTCTCTTGACTTGTTAAGATGGCTGTGATATGGATATTATTACATAGTCACAGCCACTTCGCAAGTGAAGAAAACCCACCTTTCCATTATTGGTCTCCGTTTCTTCTTCAGACCAGCATAATTAAAATTCGACGATCTGTAAGCTCTCTTGACTTGTTAAGATGGCTGTGATATGGAGAGTATTACATAGTCACAACCACTTCGCAAGTGAAGAAAACCCACCTTTCCATTATTGGTCTCCGTTTCTTCTTCGGACAAGGCACTATCAGAGTTTCTTAAAAGCATAGAAAAACAGCAAAGTTCAAACCAAATTATGGAATCTTTCTAAATAAAACAGAAAACAAATGAAGACGAGGACGAAGCAACTCGCGAGAGTAGGCAAACTTCCCTACATAGCCGATGGCTAACAATGAATGAATGAACGACGATATCAGTAAGCTCTCTTGACTTGTTAAGATGGCTGTGATATGGAGAGTATTACATAGTCACAACCACTTCGCAAGTGAAGAAAACCCACATTTCCTTCTATTGGTCTGTTTCTTTTTCGGACCAGCATAGTTAAAATTCGACGATCTGTAAGCTCTCTTGACTTGCTAAGATGGCTATGATATGGAGAGTATTACATAGTCACAACCACTTCGCAAGTGAAGAAAACCCACCTTTCCATTATTGGTCTCCGTTTCTTCTTCAGACCAGCATAATTAAAATTCGAGGATCTGTAAGCTCTCTTGACTTGTTAAGATGGCTGTGATATGGAGATTATTACATAGTCACAACCACTTCGCAAGTGAAGAAAACCCACCTTTACATTATTGGTCTCCGTTTCTTCTTCGGACAAGCATAATTAAAAATCGAGGATCTGTAAGCTCTCTTGACTTGTTAAGATGGCAAATCAAATGCTTTTTCGGATTAACTAGATATTAATAAAGAAAATAAAGACAAAAAAATAAAGGCACTATCAGAGTTTCTAAAAAGCATAGAAAAACAGCAAAGTTCAAACCAAATTATGGAATCTTTCTAAATAAAACAGAAAACAAATGTAGAAGACGAGGACGAAGCAACTCGCGAGAGTAGGCAAATGTCCCTACATAGCCGATGGCTAACAATGAATGAAAGAACGACGATATCTGTAAACTCTCTTGACTTGTTAAGATGGCTGTGATATGGAGAGTATTACATAGTCACAACCACTTCGCAAGTGAAGAAAACCCACCTTTCCTTCTATTGGTCTGTTTCTTTTTCGGACCAGCATAATTAAAATTCGACGATCTGTAAGCTCTCTTGACTTGCTAAGATGGCTATGATATGGAGAGTATTACATAGTCACAACCACTTCGCAAGTGAAGAAAACCCACCTTTCCATTATTGGTCTCCGTTTCTTCTTCGGACAAGGCACTATCAGAGTTTCTTAAAAGCATAGAAAAACAGCAAAGTTCAAACCAAATCATGGAATCTTTCTAAATAAAACAGATAACAAATGTAGAAGACGAGGACGAAGCAACTCGCGAGAGTAGGCAAATGTCCCTACATAGCCGATGGCTAACAATGAATGAATGAATGAACGAACGACGATATCTGTAAGCCTTCTTGACTTGTTAAGATGGCTGTGATATGGAGAATATTACATAGTCACAACCACTTCGCAAGTGAAGAAAACCCACCTTTCCATTATTGGTCTCTGTTTCTTCTTCAGACCAGCATAATTAAAATTCGACGATCTGTAAGCTCTCTTGACTTGTTAAGATGGCTGTGATATGGATATTATCACATAGTCACAGCCACTTCGCAAGTGAAGAAAACCCACCTTTCCATTATTGTTCTCCGTTTCTTCTTCGGACAAGCATAATTAAAATTCGAGGATCTGTAAGCTCTCTTGACTTGTTAAGATGGCAAATGAAATGCTTTTTCGGATTTACTAGATATTAATAAAGAAAATAAAGACAAAAAAATAAAGGCACTCTCAGAGTTTTTAAAAGCATAGAAAAACAGCAAAGTTCAAACCAAATTATGGAATCTTTCTAAATAAAACAGAAAACAAATGTAGAAGACGAGGACGAAGCAACTCGCGAGAGTAGGCAAATGTCCCTACATAGCCGATGGCTAACAATGAATGAATGAATGAACGAACGACGATATCTGTAAGCCTTCTTGACTTGTTAAGATGGCTGTGATATGGAGAATATTACATAGTCACAACCACTTCGCAAGTGAAGAAAACCCACCTTTCCATTATTGGTCTCTGTTTCTTCTTCAGACCAGCATATTTAAAATTTGACGATCTGTAAGCTCTCTTGACTTGTTAAGATGGCTGTGATATGGAGAATATAACATAGTCACAACCACTTCGCAAGTGAAGAAAACCCACCTTTCCATTATTGGTCTCCGTTTCTTCTTCAGACCAGCATAATTAAAATTCGACGATCTGTAAGCTCTCTTGACTTGTTAAGATGGCTGTGATATGGAGATTATTACATAGTCACAGCCACTTCGCAAGTGAAGAAAACCCACCTTTCCATTATTGGTCTCCGTTTATTCTTCGGACAAGCATAATTAAAATTCGAGGATCTGTAAGCTCTCTTGACTTGTTAAGATGGCAAATCAAATGCTTTTTCGGATTTACTAGATATTAGTAAAGAAAATAAAGACAAAAAAAATAAAGGTACTATCAGAGTTTCTAAAAAGCATAGAAAAACAGCAAAGTTCAAACCAAATTATGGAATCTTTCTAAATAAAACAGAAAACAAATGAAGAAGACGAGGACGAAGCAACTCGCGAGAGTAGGCAAATGTCCCTACAAAGCCGATGGCTAACAGTGAATGAATGAACGACGATATCTGTAAGCTCTCTTGACTTGCTAAGATGGCTATGATATGGAGAGTATTACATAGTCACAACCACTTCGCAAGTGAAGAAAACCCACCTTTCTTCGGACCACCTTCGGACCAGCCACCTTCGGACCAGCATAATTAAAATTCGACGATCTGTAAGCTCTCTTGACTTGTTAAGATGGCTGTGATATGGAGATTATTACATAGTCACAACCACTTTAGTGCAGGCAACGAAGGGTTATAGAGGGAAGTTCTTGGAACACAATTTTTGACTTTAGAACTTTGTTTGGAGGTAAACATATCAAAAGTCCCCGACCCTAGCCCCTGAGCTTAATGTAGGGGGGCGTTTAAAAGTCTAATTTTTCAGTTTTTGCTTATTACTCTTAGAAAATGCATCCCCACGAAAAAGTTTCAATTATCTTTTTTAAAGTAGATAAAATTACCAACAATTTAAGACCATTCCCAGGTTTATAGGTCCAATAGATCCCGAGTTACACCTCTTCAAAAATGGACAATTTGTTAAAAAAAAGTTCGAAAAATTGAGTTAAAGTCGTATTTAAAGCAATTTATTGGCTATATTACACTTTTAAGAGTGAATTAAGGGCTAAAACATTATAACACAATTATTTAACTTTAATTTAAGCACTGAACCAAGTCTTCGAGATCAATAGTTCTTACGCTATCTAAAAAAAAAAAAAAATTGGGAAATGGGATTTTCCCAGAAAGGGGACCTAGAGGTTTGAGAGTACAGTAAAAGAGAAGAAAAGTGGTATAAATTAATATACCAATATTGAAAACAGTATTTATTTGTTTGAAGTATTCCATTTTTACCTTATAAAATTTATTAATTACCTATTTCTTAATTATTAATTATTTTCAATTTAATTAATTTTTTGTTCTATATTTATTGAATTTAAAAAATGAGGGTCATATTTATGAATTTTGCATAGTTGTCTTTTAGAAATTACAGCTGGGATTACATTTGGGAGGCATAGGTTCATGTTGGTATAACGGTTAAGAGGAAATTTCGAGAGGCTTTTGTCCCCTCAAAAAGGAACGGATAGGGCTAGGGCTCGACCGATGGCATTTTTTTGGCCGATGGGCCGATGCCGATTGTTTGAAAATTTCCATCGGCAGGCCGATGGTAATTTTTCGGCCGATTGCCGATGCCGATGGCCGATGCTTAAGGCCGATGGTAAAAAATGCAAACCATTCGGAATTATTTTTATAGAAAAGCATTAAAATCTATCTTAGAGCCAGAAATGAAAATACTGACATTGCCGTATCCAAGAGGGGGAGATGGAAGTTCAAAACCCCCCACCCCCCAAACAAAATTTTTGAATTAATTTGTGTACAATTTTTTTACCTTGAAAATGTTTTAACTCACAAGGAGCAATCTTCTTCGGATAGGGGGATCAAAGGGCCTTCAATAAGTTAAACACTACTTTTGAGAGATAAACACCCTACAAAATTTTGACGTCACATTTTTCTTTTCTTGAAAATTCTGCCCATTATAAAGTATTGGTTTGCTTTGGGGGATCCCCAAAAATGTTTCAAAATGAGATAGAACCCTAGCTTAAAACAAGAAAATTTAAAAACAATTTTAGTTCATAACATCTAGCTCCCTTCAAAATTCTGACGTTTATTTATTATTTGTTTACCTAGAAGATTTCTGGGTTTACAAGGAGCTGTTCTCCTTGGATGTTAGAAAATTAAAAATACATAAATAAATTACCCTCTAAAGAGATAAGATTAAAATTACA
This sequence comes from Tetragnatha versicolor, assembly GCA_024610705.1. NCBI lineage: Eukaryota > Metazoa > Arthropoda > Arachnida > Araneae > Tetragnathidae > Tetragnatha > Tetragnatha versicolor. The sequence goes on from JANDEH010000010.1 coordinate 8,482,063, forward strand.
ATACTTCCCCAAATTAAAATTAAGGGACGGGAAATGCGCTCTCAGAAAAAATTTGCAGAATTTTAAAGGGAAAAAATGTCAAAACTTCGGGGGAAGGTAAAACCACTAACCTTATCTTGGATACTGTTTTGGTGCCTAGGGAGATTAGAATTTTGTGGGGTATGGGATAAATTTAGTTCATTTTTATAGACGAAAAAGGAAATTTTCTGGATTTCGAGGGGGGCATATCTCCAAATCCGCCCCTCTGGCTACGACCCTGAAGAGCTGGCATTATTTAATAAGCTTGATAAAAAATGTCCGGTTCATTCATTATAAGGACTAAAATTGTGGAAATCAATAGGATTGCTTCTGGCCTAAAAGGCATGTCTACCTGGAAAAGTCCACTTTTCCACAGACAGCCGTGCAGGGGCTTCATTTCAGTTTTGGGTTCTGATGGGTAAGATTTTTTAAGTGAAAATAGGGAACGCCGTCACCATTTTTTAGGGGGATGTTGACTAAACGTCAATTTTAAGATACCCCCTAACGAGTATAATTGAATCGTCAGTTTGAAGAAGGGAATAAGTCCAAAAAATGACAAATTGACTTTTTGTGCTCAAAACAATCTCCAAGCTTTGCCCTACACATGGGTGAAAAGAGGGGGGAAATTACTAACCCCTATAGGGAGATATCGCCCCTTGAAGTTGTGAAATCGATATCCATACAATGAAAGTTCCATTTCTTTTTTTCGATTTTCTCAAAACTTGATTTTTGGACTTATTCCCTTCTTCAAACTGACGATTCAATTATAGGTTAAATTTTAGATCACTTAGTATTTGAATAATATTAAATTACATTGTTAATATTTTAGAACGTGAGCTCCAGGTAAAAAAGATGCGTCTGGATTATACCCCCTTAAAGTTTTTTAAAATTTGCCTTCTGAAGCTTATTTTGAGTCCCTTTGGTTACATCTTAAAATTAAAAGAAGTTCCCTGTAACCCACAAAATTTCATAAGGTAACCCGTCATAGTTTCAAGGGGGTGGAGATCCTTCCCCAAAAACATTTTTGAAGATTTTGAAGAAGTGTTTTATTTCTTAGTGTTTTTCCTTTTAAAACTCTTTAGGGGACACCCAAAGGGAAAAGCTTCTTATAAGCGACAGAATTTTCAAAAGAAAACACTGTATTCCGATGAAATTTTTACAGAGGGGTTTATGGGTTCTCCCCCCAAAAATTTTTTGAAATTTTCCTTCTTAAAAAAGGTTTCTGCTCATTTTGAGTTGAATTTCTAAGGGGAAAAATCTTTCAAAACGTCAAAGTTTTAAAGGGGGCTAGGGATCCTCCTCCAGAAAATGTATTGAAAATTTCCCTCAAAACTAGTGTTTTATCTCCGTTTAAAACAGTTTGGGAACACCCAAATGGAACTTCTGGTAAGTGGCAGAATTATCAAGGAGAAACCACTGTGAATAAGGCGTTAAAAGCTTCAGAAGGGGTAGTTTGGGGGTTCACCTCCCGAAATTTTTTTTAACCCTCAAAAGTAGTGTTTTAAATCATTTTGAGACTTTTTTGGGTTTTCTCGATGTTCTTTCTCGATCTTAAAAAATTGGGTCTTGTAACTATTTTTCACATAAAAATAGTAGCCTTGATGGGGACAATCAACCCCCTGTTCCCCCCCTAAATGACGCCAATGAGGGCGGATGTTCAACTTAGAACTAAATTAGGAGCAAGATGGAGCAGAATCACGCGTGTTTTCGTCTTTTCGCCAATTGATTGATGTTATTCTGTTTTCTGGGAAAACATCGGCTTTTAAATGTTTTTTTGGGCCGATGGGCCGATTTTTTCGCAAGTCAACATCGGCCGCCGATGTCTAGGCCGATGGCTATTTTTTCAAACAATCGGCGCCGATGCATCGGCCAAACCGATGCATCGGTCGAGCCCTAGATAGGGCTATGTTGGTGTAAAAAAGGAAGAACACTGAAAAAACAGCAGGCTACAGGTTTGTAGGAATACAGTAAAATAGAAGAAAAGTCGTAAAACATAAAGGACATGACCACTCTATACAAAATGAAAGCTGATTAAATTTGCCCCAAGTTTTACTCAGTACAAGTGTAGGCCCGATGACCAGGTCCTCACACTTAATTAAAGAAAATCTAGACATGGGAAAATATTTTGCTATGACCATGTTTGTGCATATAGGATAGGCATTGGGATAGTTTTACAAAACAACAGTTTAGTGAAAACGAAGTTTAATGGCATTGAAAAGTAAACATAAAACATTACAATAGTAGGTATCATTCAGTTAATTTCTTGCTCTCTTAGGGCGGGGAGGACCTTGATCCTCGATTTTGTTTTCATCTTCTGTATCATCCTCTCCATCGGATCCCTGTAGGGAAACAGTCAATACTGGGGGGCTATAAATATTCTTATAGACGACTGTCAGCCCAGGGTATCCCGTTACCATAACTATGTCGCCGTCTGCGGGTGGTCAAGGGGTCGAGACAATGAAAGAGGAAGAAGAAATTAAGTGTTAACAATGTTTTGAAGCCGATCAGAGCCCGAATTACAAGTTTGGGGGGGTCCAGGACAAAAGACCACTTGGGGCCTTCGACATGTCTTAAAGTAAAATTTAAATTTATTAGACTTGGAATATCACAGCACAGACGATATTTAATTTACAGAATAATATTAAATTTAAATACAAATGCTAAAGGGTTTCGATATGTTCAGCAAGGAATCGAATCGGAATGGCGCTCCCGGGAAAAATCAAAACATGAACAGCATCAAAAAAGTTATAGAGTAAGAACTTTTGATTTCACAGACTTGGTTCAGGTTTAAATTAAAGTTAAATAATCAGCTTTCATTTTGTATAGAGTGGTCATGTCTTTCATGTTTTACGACTTTTCATCTCTTTTACTGTATTCCTATAAACCTGTAGGCTGCTGTTTTTTCAGTGTTCTTCCTTTTTTACACCAACATAGCCTTATCCGCTCCTTTTTGAGGAGACAAAAGCCTCTCGAAATTTCCTCTTAACCGTTATACCAACATGAACCTATGCCTTTAAAATGTTATAAGCTGTAATTTATGTATGACAAGTATGCAAAATTCATAAATATGACCCTCATTTTTTGAATTCAATAAATATAGAACAAAAAATTAATTAAATTGAAAATAATTAAGAAATAGGTAATTAATAAATTTTATAAGGTAAAAATGGAATACTTCAAACAAATAAATACTGTTTTCAATATTGGTATATTAATTTATACCACTTTTCTTTTTTACTGTACTCTCAAACCTCTAGGTCCCCTTTCTGGGAAAATCCCATTTTCCCAATTTTTGTTTTTTTTCTGATAGCGTAAGAACTATTGATCTCGTAGACTTGGGTTAGGGCTTAAATAAAAGCTAAATAATTGTGTTATAAGGTTTTAGCCCTTAATTCACTCTTAGAAGTGTAATATAGCCAATAAATTGCTTTAAATACGAATTTTACTCAATTTTTCGAACTTTTTTTTAACAAATTTTCCATTTTTGAAGAGATGTAACTCGGGATCTATTGGACCTATAAACCTGGGAATGGTCTTAAATTGTTGGTTATTTTGTCTTCTTTAAAAAAGATAATTGAAATTTTTTTGTGGGGATGCATTTTCTAAGAGTAATAAGCCAAAAACTGAAAAATGAGACTTTTAAACGCCCCTCGTACATTAAGGTCAGGGGCTAGGGTCGGGGACTTTTGATATGTTTACCTCCAAACTAGTCCAAACAAAGTTCTAAAGTCAAAAATTGTGTTCCAAGAACTTCCCTCTACACCCTTTTTTGAGCATTCGTTGCCTGGACTACCTCGCAAGTGAAGAAAACTCACCTTTCCATTATTGGTCTTCGTTTCTTTTTCGGACAAGCATAATTAAAATTCGACCATCTGTAAGCTCTCTTGACTTGTTAAGATGGCTTTGATATGGAGAGTGTTACATTAGGGTGGATGGTTACAAAAAATCAACTTTCGAAATCCTTAGGTCTCACCCCCCTAAAATGTGCCAATAGGCTAAAAAATGAGATTGGCCAAGTTTCAGCTCAATCCGATAATATTAACCCGTGCCTCATCGAGGTCAAAGTTCAGAAAAACAGCGAATTTTAATAAAAATTGGTAGTTTTCGCCTCATAAAACTAGAACCCTTTGTTCCAGAAACCCGGTTAGGGTGTCATTTAATTGGTAATTTTATACACTTTAACTTTGATATAGTCAGATTTTATTTACTCAAACGGATAGGGCGCTATTTAGCATTTTCATAGTGAAGGTCCTCGAAAGCGAATTTCCTTGCAAGAACCCTAGAACATTACGAAGTCACAAAAAACTATCTTTCCCTATTCATTTTGGCTCCAATAGATAGTATATGAGTTTTAGACCCCCTAACAGAATTCTAGGGTATAATTTCAACCCCCTAGGTTTCGGAAAAAAGAGAAAAAATGTACTATATTTTTTACAAATTTTTTTTACTGTTAATGTGTTAAAGTTGGTTCATATACATTATTAAAAGTTCAATAAGGTAGAAGATCAATGATAAAGGGGATTAACCTTTCGTTATAACCCCTATAATCTAAGCAAAAGAAGCGCGACTGTGAGAGGTTTTGCTAAAACCCATTAATACCCATTAAAGTGATAAAAATAGCTAAATTACAAATTTTTTCATAAAAACATCTAGAAAGATATATCATTTGGTGTTAAAAATGATGTTTGAGGTTATTTATATGTGTTTTAAAATTATAATAATAGCGCCCTTCTGTACTCTAATTTTTTAAAAAAGCTTTTCTACCAAAGTTACTCGCTTCGAGCTAATTAAACTGAAAGTATGATCTTAGAAAAATGTATTTATCAATTTATTTGTAATATATACTTCAGTTTTCATTTGCCTATCGTTCCAGAAAATTCACTTTTAAATGCATAACATAATTTAGTATATAAATTATCATCAAAAGTTTTCTTTCTGTACATCACACATGTTTTCATATTTCTTCTTAAATGAGTAGTGTGAATAAAGAAAATTAATTTTCTTTAGAAAAGTAATTTTCAAAAAAATAGTCTTAAAATTGTTTGATAATAACAATGAGGTTTTCTATAAACTAAGCAGGGGTAGATCCAGGTTTCATATTTTGGGTCCCATTTCATTATTTTTTGTGAAAAATGAAATGTTTTATTGTGAAAAAGAAATTATTTTTGTGAAAAATTGAAGCAGTGAAGTTAGCAGATGAGTGCGTAAAAGTAAAATTGACTCGCAAACCAAGAAAATCATGAAAAATTCAAATGTTTTGTGAATGTTTTCTTGCAAATTATCACTAAAGCTAATTTGAATTTAATTAAACTAGGGGGCTATCGCCCCCTGCTCGCTATCGCTCGCCAACCCCCGGGAACTGCTGACGCAGTTCCCCTAGGATTGCTTCGCAATCCTGTGCTCGCTACGCTCGCTTGCCATACGCTGGTACAGCCTAGTTGAGTTTCGTTACCAACTCAATTTATTGGTTAAAATAGAGTTTTATAAATAGTAATATGCAGCAGGGGAACATTAAATATGTGTATGAAAAATATGTATACAGTGTTTATCAAATTCATGGGTACTGTTGCATTAGCCAAGAAAAGCCACTATATATCAGCCAAAAAAATTACATGCATATGTTATACTTAAAAGTTTATATAGGTGCTTTTACTTACCCCATTATTTAATCACTCCTCTAAAACTTCTTTGTTAACACAATTGTAAATACTCCTGCTTAGAGCTACAACCGTCACAGATTGGGATAATAATTCCTAGCTCTACTTAAATCCATCTTTAGATTGCTTTTAAATTTACGAAACGTAAACAAAATAAACCAACCGTTGCCAACGGGAGAAAACAAACACCGCCAAATTTGAGCGTCACGTTAGAGAAATATTTAATTAAATTATCATAAAGCTAATTTGAAAGGGGCGTTTTTATGAATTTATTTTTATGAAGGATCAGATTGTAGGGGGAGTTTTTGTGAAGGAGCAGCAAAAGGGCCCCAATTTTCGTCTGGATCAACCCCTGCTAAGCTTATCCATTTTTACGATTAGGACTATAACTTAGATGTTACTTACAGTTATCCAGCGGAAGCTTAAAAGTGATATACTGTTGGAGTTTCTCAACCATAGTATTTTTCAGAGAAATCTTGTTTTCAATTTATATTTAATATTTATCATGGGAGACAATAACTTTCACTGAATATATGAAAATATTTTGAATATTTTCTATTTTACGCGCTATTTTGGTCTCCAACACAGGTGTGAATATAATTGGTGACCAGGGTTGGCAAAAAACCGGGTTTTTTTAAAAAAACCAAAAAAAACCGGGTTTATTTGGTTTTTTTGGTTTAAACCAGGTTTTTTTGGTTTAAACCAAGTTTTTTTAGAATTTTTTTTTCAGATTAAGTTATTTTAGCATTGATGTTTGAAATTGAGTTGTAAATGAGACATTTATTTCAGGGGTTGTTTATAATTGATAAATGATTTGTATATTTCAATTAATTAATTAAAATTAAATTAATTTGTTTTAAAAATAATTTTTGTTTCTAAAATATTCCAATTTGAATATCTAATATTATTGTAGTGAATAAAAATCAGTGTTAATTTATCTTGGATAAATGGTTGAAATAATTAAATTATTTATCTTAATTATATATGGATTAATTTATGAACTTAAGAAATTTCTTTAGAAAAAGAAAATTTTATTTTTAAATGAGAAGTAAAAGTGAAATGTAAACAACTAATGTTAATTGAAATTGGATAATTGATAAAGATAATTAATTTGATTAATTATTAAATGGTAAAAAAATCAAATTAATTATATGGATTATTTATGAACTTAAGAAATTTCTTTAGAAAGAGAAAATTTAACTTTTTTAATAAATAAAAGGGAAATGTAAGCAACTAATGTTAATTGAAATTGGATAAATGATTGAGATAATTAATCCGATTAAGGAAATTAACGGTTTTTATTAATTTAGTAAAAAACCCAACTGGTTTTTATCTGTTTATAAACAAACCAACTGGTTTTTAGTTTTTATCATTAAAGAAATCAACGGTTTTTATTAATTTACTAAAAAAACCAACTGGTTTTTATGACTGACAAATAAGAAAAATTGGTTTTATTAATTAATTAAAATCCAAGCCATATTTTATCAGTGAAAAACAGATAACTTTTGTGTATGTTTAGTTACTCTTTGAAATAATGCTTCATTTTAAAGGATATTAATAAATGAACTATCTCTTGCAAAATATAATAAGTTTAACTTAAGCATTTAAGGTTAAGTTTAGAGAGAATTCAATAATTAAAACCATTAAATTAAAAGATTTCTGATTTTTAATCACCTTAAAATGTCAATTTTTTTTATAAATGTGACCTTTTAATTTTGTGCAAAAGATTATACTTAATAACACTTTCTTTAAAAACTCCTGAAAATATTTTATAATTTCTAAAAAAAACCAAAAAAACCAAGTGGTTTTTTTGGTAAAAAACCATGGTTTAAACCAATGGTTTAAACCAAATGGTTTAAACCGGCCAACCCTGTTGGTGACTAAAGAATAAAATATATTAAGTAATTCGATTATAGATCAAACATATGTAATGAGACCTTTCAGGGTTCCCACGGTCCTTGAAAGTCCTTAAAAGTCCTTGAATTTTTTAAGGCTAAATTTAGGTACTTGAAAGTCCTTGAAAAACGTTCTAGGTCCTTGAATTTTCACTCAGCCTCTAATCGAACTTAATTTGTTTCAGATATTTCTTTGTTTTTTTCTTGAAATTTTCTTTAAAACTACTCTAATTAACTTAACTTGCGGCCAGTTTTACAAACTGACAATGAAGAGCGACTTCTCCTCTCGTTCCGATTGTATGCGGGAAAAATAACTTGTCTTAAAATACGACTAATTTTTAAATGTCTGCGAAAAAGGTCCTTGAAAAATTTTGTCAAGGTCCTTGAAAAGTTCTTGAAAGTCCTTGATTTTCAATGTTTTCAAAGAGTGGGAACCATGCCTTTTCATACCTATTAAAAATTAATTTTCTTCGAATGGTAGGCAAATGAAACCCCTGAGGTATATTTATTAAAAATAAATCAATTTCTACATTTTTCTAATATCATACTTTTAGGTTAATTAGCTGAAAACGAGCAACTTTGGTAGAAATAGGGTTTCTTAAAATTTAAAGTCGGTAAGGGTGCTATTATAATTTCATAGACATAAATCGCCAAATGTCATCTCTCTAGGTTTTTGCTGAAAAAATTTGTAATTTAGCTATTTTTATCACTTTAATGGGTATTAATGGGTTTTAGAAAAACCTCTCACAGTCGCGCTACTTCCGCTTAGATTATAGGGGTTATAACGAAACTTTCATCCCCTTTATCATTGATCTTCTACCTACACTGCTGGCCATTAAAATTGCAACACCATGAAAGAAAGCAAATAGAAAAAAGATATTTATTGTATGGAAACAATATAGTCTGAAGACAAAATGATGAAATTTGTACAGAGTTTGGGGGTTTTTAAGGGGGTGAAATCAGTAGGGACAGCTACCGCCCCTGGCTGCTAAAACGGCCCTTATCCGATTAGGCATTGAGTGAAATTCGGCTTCAATGACTGAAATGGGTATCTCATTCCATGCTGCTTCAAGTCTATGCCACACTTCATCAACCGTATTACCTGGAGACTGATGGCGGGCCAGTCTTTCAGCAACCCAAGACCAGACGTTTTCTATGGGTGAAAGGTCTGGAGACCGTGCAGGCCAGGGCAATAATTGAATGCCCTGTGTGCCGAGGAAGGTCAGAACACGACTTGCAACATGTGGTCTAGCATTATCTTGCTGGAAAATGGCGTTCGGTAAGCCTTGAAGATAGGGTACAACCACTGGACGTAAGACGTCAGAAATGTATCGATCTGCGTTTAAATTACCGTCAATACGAACTAGAGGTGTCCGGGTCGTATACCCAATGGCTGCCCAAACCATCACACCAGGTGAAGGGTCCCTATTCCGGTATCGAATGCAAGCAGGTAATGTGCGGTCTCCTCGTAACCTCCAGACACGTATACGGCCATCAGAATGCTGCACGCAAAACCGGGATTCGTCTGAAAAGACGACATTATTCCAGGACCGACCTCACGATATGCCTGTCCTCTCGTTCGTTAGTCATGCGAGGGCGTTGAGATCCTGCATGCCGTCTACAATGACCCTCAGCAACCCATTGATTCCATATCCTCATGACAGTGGTCGGATTTCGACCAATGCGACGGCCGATATCACGGAACGATAATCCACACTCTCGATAGGCTACGACCCTGTCTTTATCGAATACCGAAACATGCTGGTAAGCATGTCTTCTTCTTGTTGGAGTCATTACACGATATTTTGAGCAAAATTCAACCTTATAAAGCGCTTTCCGAAGGAGAAATCCCCCTCACAATTTTCCTTTTATGCAGTGCTTCAGATATTGTATCTCCCTCCTGCGTTGCCAAAATGCTCTGAAATTCTCATCATTTGCATATTTTAACCTCTTCTTCCTTTCATGTAAATTTGACGATCGTCAGAAAATTCCTTCTTGGTGTTGCAATTTTAATGGCCAGCAGTGTAATTAAACTTTTTTAATAATGTATTTGAACCAACTTTAACACATTAACAGTCAAAAAATTTGTAAAAAAATAAATAGTATATTTTTCTCTTTTTTCCGAAACCTAGGGGGTTGAAATTATAGGGGAGAGTGTTGTACCTATGGACAAAAATCACGTTTGGATTTTTCTAAGACAGGTAAAATCATATTTTTAACATTTTAAGTGCCCAACATATAGTTCTAACCTTTGAGAGTAGGAAGATAATTTTTAATTAGCTAAAATCTTAAAAATTGGATTTTTAATTCATTTTAATAACTCGACGAAATTTGTGTCCATAGGTACAACAACGTGCTCTCCCTATGGACAGACCCAGTTGTACCTGTGGACACCCTTAAAAAAGAAATTTTTAGTTAAAAAAACCTTAAAATGAACATTTTTACTGGTGTATTACCTTTTAATAAACTATTTCAAGCATTTTTAAAATTGGGAATAGATTTTTTAAAGTAATGTAGTTTTAGATCGTAAATGATCATTAAAACGAAGATGATTGATAAAAGTCTTGATCTTTTACCAAAAATACATAAATCACATAGGATTTTCAGATCAAAGTTTGAGGTAATAGTTTCATCAATCATGCTGATAGATCTGATCACTTCACTGATCCATAAAAACAATTCGATCGACATTTAGTTGTGCAAGCATTTGGTCGTAATAACTTTCGCAAATCTTCTTCTGTGGAAATTTTAAGTTTTTTGTAATCATCATACTTAAATGTGATAGGGTGCTTAAGATTTTATACCATATTTTACATTAAATGCAAAATAAAATAAAAAATTTTAAAAGGTAGTTTAGATCACAAAATATTTGATTTTTCATCTTAAAATCCCTTTAAAATAATCACCGACAAATAGATAACCATTTAGAATTAATTTAATATGCATTCACTTTAATGAAACCTGATTCAAAAACGCCGATTAGCTACAGACACCCACAAGAACGTGTCCGTAGGTACAACACCAGGTGTTTCTGCATTTAAAGTTCTATTCAAAATAAAAGAATTGAGATCTGGCAATTTCTAATAACAAAAATAAAAAGTCAAAATCTCGGGGATTCGCCCCCATATCTCATTTTATCGTATTATAATTTAAGGGGAATAAAAATATTAATGTAGTGATGCACTAAAAAAAACTTTGAGCACCTAAAAACAGCAAATTTATTATATTAAATATAAATATTATTTTAAAGAGCTGTGATTTCACGTTAGCAACTAGATAGCATCTGTTTACATTCAAATTCAACCACAAATTCAAATTTTCATTTTTTCCCGAATTTTAAAATGCGGTGGCTGAAGGTACAACCGTCCATAGGTACAGCACTCTCCCCTACCCTAGAATTCTCCTAGGAGGTCTAAAAACTTATATACTATCTATTGGAGCCAAAATGAATAGGGAAAGACAGGAAAGATAGATTTTTGTGACTTCGCAACGTTCTAGGGTTCTTGCAAGGAAATTCGCTTTCGAGGACCTTCACTATGAAAATGCTAAATAGCGACCTATCCGTTTGAGTAAATAAAATCTGACTATATTAAAGTTAAAGTGTATAAAATTACCTATTAAATGACACCCTAACCGGGTTTCTGGGACAAAGGGTTCTAGTTTTATAAGGCGAAAACTACCAATTTTTGTTAAAAATCGCTGTTTTTCTGAACTTTGACCTCGATGAGGCACGGGTTAATATTATCGGATTGAGCTGAAACTTGGCCAATATCCTTTTTTAGCCTATTGGCACATTTTAGGGGGGGGGTGAGACCTGAAGAAAGTCGAAAAAAATTTTCCCCATGTTACTTGTGACCACCCTAGTGTTACATAGTCACAAGTGAATGATTTTTATCGTAAGCTTGCTTTTATAGTTAGTCATGTTTTCCAAACTTTTGTTTTCTTTTACATAACTACAGCGAATAGAGCTCTATTCTCTATGTACATGACTTTCAATATAAGTTGCTTATTTGATTTTATTTTTATTAATTATTTTTTTAAAGAAATAAGTATACATAATGCTTTTAGTAAAATTAATTTAACTAAATTATTATAATTCAAAGATTAATTAAAATTTTTACACAAAAATGAGGCAAAGATTTTTTTAGAAATCATTGTCACAATTTTTTTTAAAGCTAATATTGATTTCACAATTGGACTAAAATAGTTATTGATAGGAAAAAAATTTTGTAACTGATAGTATAATTGTTCATTCACCATTTTAGGATGTGCTTGGGCATCTCACCATGAAATGGTAGCTAACCGCTTCCCTTAATTAATTCAATTAATTAATGCATAAAATAGATCAAAATTGGGATATTAAGTAATCCTAAACTATTATATCACATTGAAATTACAATATCAGTATATTATTAACCAGTTTCAGGTAGTTCAGAGCTAGTTATTCATTTAAATAAAAAAAATCTGATTTAAATAAAAAAAATCCGATTTAATTGATTGATTTTGATTTTTTTTAAGTCAAAAAAATCTGCAACCCTGGTTGCCATCGAAGAATGACTAGGTAGAATATTTCCTTATGCGTTTGCATGGCATGCTGACTTCGTAGTTAAACTTAATATTATTGAGAGTAATTCAAGACTCCCAAAGGACCAATTATCAATTCGCCCTTAACAAAAAATTCCAATTTATGCGGATTTGTTAATGAGAGTGTATCAAACGTCTCGTCAGTCACAGCATTTTATTTTGTTTCTCAACCGTTCATATGGAACGGCCTTCTCCTACTTGAGTGGAGATGACCCCCGAGTCACGTATGACGAGAAGAGGTCATAGGAAAGGTCATGGTCACTCACGGGTGGGAAGGGAAAGAGGGCGTGTCTGGTGAAGGTACGCGAACGACAGGGACGGGTATGTCCCCTAGGAATATCGAGAATTTTACCGTTTTCTCGGTGAGTATTTTTATTTTTAGCTTAAAAACGTGACATGGTATAAACTTCAAAGGAGAATCGGGGTAAAATTTATTCGTTTTCTATGGACAGAAAACAAACATTTCCGACTTTCTTTCAGGAAGGGGATATATCCCCTATTTCCCTTGTCTGACTTCACCCGCGCCCCGGATTTTGCCCTCTAGTTAAAAAGATAATAAACCTTGATTTAGCTAGAGGATCGATGGGAAACAATTATCAAAGTACAAAAAAGTATTTAAACGAGCTGGCGATAATGCAAGCTTAATAATAGGCGTAAAACTTGATTTGTTTCTGATTTAGATTCCATTCAAAAACCCATGTAGTTATTCTTTAGTATAAAAGGAATCTAAGTAGTACTATTAAAACTTTTACTTTAAACGGTTGAATTTGAATTAGTCTTCTACATTACAGTAATTTCAAGAGATTGGGTATATTTCAAATGAAATAAAACCCTATCTTTGAGGATATCATACTAGTTTCGATACCTCTTTTGTGGTGATTATTTTCATTTGATAAAAAAATCCTAGTGTTTCATCACAATATCTAAAGTGCGATTATTAAACAAGGTAGTAAGGTATATGAATCCCAGTAAAATTTTATTGTGCATGGGTTTCCAACTTACAAGAATTTAAAGGCCGTAATTGTAAGCATAAATCTAGTGGCGGAAAGTGAAGTAATCGGGCTCCTTTTGCATACATAAACATTTTGGGGGTCCTTTCTTAATATAGAAATTTTCCGGTGAAGGTGGCACGAAGGTCATTTACAGGATGTTAAGGCACTACTATATTTTCAAACATTTTTGTGGATATGTTACAGTTAAAGTCCGGAAATCAGTTAATTTGCAGATAACCTAGGTAATTTGCAGATTAACGAGGGTGATCCGTTAAAGAGCGAAATTTTTTTCAATTTTTAAGATTACCTAGGTAATCTTGAAATTACCTAGGTATTCTGCACTCTACCGACTAGACACTCGTTAATCTGCATACTACCAACCTGTAATCAGTTATTTTACATATTAACGAGGGTGATCCGTTAAAGTACAAAAATTTATTTAATTTTTATAAAAAGTTTAAGGTAGTTGGGGGGCTGCCGCCCCCCCAAACCCCCCTACCCTAACTATAACCAAACTCGTTTTGGGGGTAAACAGTAACAATGACGAATCAAAAAAGGGGACTCGGTACTTTTTGATATTACACAAAGCACGCAAATCACACAAAAATAGTATTGAAATAGGAATTTTAATACGAATAGAATATAAAAGTACCAACTTAGATTTTGTATCAATTGTGATTTTTCGATCTCGATTTGACAACATATTTCAATGAGCACTTAAAATAGTAAATCTTAATGAAAGCTAGGTGTAATCGGCTGCCAGCCTATCCTAAACTATTGCTAGGATTCGCGATCGATTACATATCTTAAACCCTTGCCCAGGTTCTAGCGATTATTGAATGAACGTTTGTTGAAAAGATATTTCAACTGCTGGGACATTTGCTTTCGTTAAAAGAAATCTCTGTCACTCTGAAGTCGGAGCTTCAACACAATTGTTTTAAAATACCAGTTTTAGTAGTAATTTACTGAACTTAAGCTTGTAAATTTACTGTACTTACTTGCTTGTATTAGTTTGTTTAACATTCAACTTGACAACTACCAGTGCTACGCACTAAATTTGAAATCAAAACACAAAATATGACAACAAACTACGTATTGAAACCCGACTGCGCAGGGGTAAGCGCATGGCGCAGTGAGCACCTCAACATTTTAACAGAAAGGATTGAGCGAAACAAACTATTTTGAACTTCAACTATCAAGAGGCCGTTATAGTGTAGATTCCCTAGGTAAAATGCGAAAAACTCAAATATTCGCACATTAACGACAGAAATCAGTTAATCTTAAGTTTACCTAGGTATTCTTTAGAATAACTAATTTTCAACTTTAGCGGTAACAGATATACAACTTTTCGCCCTCTTTTTACAAAACTGAGATGGTTTGTTTGTAAATGTGGGGGCCATCCTCCAATTATTCTTTGTAAATTTTCCTATAAAATTGTGTTTTACCTCATTTTTGAATTCTATAACCCTTTGAGATAATTTTTAAATTTTAGCATGATAAAAAGACTTGAGGCTTCGAGGGCCGTACAAACCGACCTCGAGGGTCAGGGTCACCAGTTGGAAATACTATTATCAGTATGTGAATGGTCCCTTACCTGTTGTATGATCTGATGAAGCTCGTTCTCTGTCCCGTTGAGTGGTTCATTCACTTTCTCCCTCTGACCTTGAACCGTTGTAATTCAGGAGGAAACTCCGCCTGCCCGAGGAAGGAATGGTCAGATTTGACTGGTTCATATCATCGGACTTATCGGACATCGGGAAAGCATCTTCCGATTTTCATCATGGGTTTGGTCCTTGCATTTATGCATCTGTAGAGAGTCAATTAATTAGCAAAAAAATTATAAAGCAAGCCTATTTTTCTGTAGATTCCTAATTCAAACACGAAGGCTTTTTCTTCGTCTTCAAAATTCATTATTCTGACCTCTTCTTTGAGAATTCAACTCCCTAACGTTATTAAACACTCATTAACATAGATGGGCTCCCGGTTTTAACTTTCTCTATTCCACTATATTTTTTTGAATAGAAGTACTCTTAGTCAGTGGTGTGGTGATTGTAAATAAAAAAAGTGAATAAAATATTATTTGATGAAAAATATAAGTTTGTATTTAAGTCAAAAATTCGATTATCAAGCTTCTAAGTAATCTAATTTAAACTAATGGCAGGAAATTTATTTTGTATAAAATGTGTTGTAATTTCTATTCAGAAATTAAATGTTCTGTTTAACATTTTGTAGTAAATTTTACAGATGTGTCAAAATTTGGGGATTTATAAAACTGTTCATTCGCATAAAAAATTGTTGATAGTTTACATAAAATTAGTGGTTCCTCAATAAGATAACTTTTTAAGATCAACATGAAATAGTGGCATTAGTTTTTTTTAAATATTTTAATATTCAACATTCTTATTTTTATAGTTTTTTTTTAAATTTATTTTTCTTAAAATATTTGTAGCAATTATACTGTGATGTACCTTCTTCGAAATGAGCAAATAAAATATTAAAAAGTTAAATTATAAAAAAGGGAGGGGAATTGAAACCAAGCAATAATAAAGTAAATGAACCCCTTACATATACTGATGTAAAAAATTGAATATTTTTTAAACACAAAAATAAGCTTGAAATAAAAAAACCGCAGAAAATTGTTTCTTAGCGTTTAAATCTGTTACTTTTCTGTTTAACATATATTTTAAATGTTATAAATTATTAAGTTTAAAACAATTATAAAGCTTTAACCTTAAGTATTTTGTGTTTTAATTCACTGAAACGAATTCACAAGGGTACGAATAAAATTTATTTTAGATTTTTTAAAAACGTTTTGTTATAGAACAGAACACAAGTAGTGTGCAGCTGGTAGAAACTCAGCTGATAGCATTGAATGATGCTTTTCGCGATTGTGCTGCCCTCTTTGTATGGGAAGCAGAACTAAAAGTGCAGTAACTTTTCACATGCCGATTTCAACCATATCTTTTTACCATAAAGTATAATTGCAATTTCTACTCCCTAATCATGTCTTTAATTTTAAAACGTAAATTTTTTATTTAATTTCAGTAAAACTTTTTATTTCTATTGGTTTGTAAATTATTTTGAAGATAAATTAAGAGTACGTATTATATTTTATGAATGTATTCGTAGGAAATGATTTTTAGAAAGGCAGTTGTTATCCCTTTTTAGTCTCGAATTTTTCAGTATTCCATTTTTATTCTTGAATTAGTTTTTTTGGCAATATTTGGATCGACTTGTATGATGCACAACAGAAAATTATGGGCCAAAACCGCAGTATATGCATGGATTAAACATGGATTAATTCTCGAGCTTATTTCTCCATTGCTCGGGAATACCTGGAAAAGTCAGTGAATTTTACTTTTTTAAGTCAGGGAAAATTGCCAAAAACCTGGATTTTGATCACTTTCTATTTTTATTTGCGTCTCATTTTACAAAGCCAAGCTTTACAAAGTAAAATAAATTGGCTATTTATTGAAAATCTGCATAAAAAAGCAAGAAATATCTGAAAATGTTGGAATTACTTGGTTTTTTACCAAAAATTCTAAAAATTGACATGGAAAAATCAGGGAATTTTATTTCTGAAATTAATTGGGAACCCTGAGTCTTTAGTAAAGATCGGAGTATGGAAAAAGATAAACATGGCTAATATGGGGAGAAAGGGAACACCTAAACGCGATAAATATACGCGTCCCAAACAAACGCAAGCGTTGTGTTTATGCTCGATGCACTCATTATTTGTTTATCTGTCGCTATGACTTAATCACGAGCTCTGGCTATTGGCAGAGTGCCAGAAAAGGAAGACCTTGACCTGCCTTCCTAGAGCCGGCCTTCACAAGGACTAGTAGACAGAAATGGCGTGCGTTAACTTTTATTTATCAAGTCCGTACATGGTTTTTTCTCTATGAAAAATTTCCCATCGGAAAAAACTTGCAAAATTTCTTTCGGAAGCCAATTAGTAGGGGTGGATATTATACAACTTGTATCTTGATTTTTT
The DNA here is from genome assembly GCA_024610705.1 of Tetragnatha versicolor. Lineage (NCBI taxonomy): Eukaryota > Metazoa > Arthropoda > Arachnida > Araneae > Tetragnathidae > Tetragnatha > Tetragnatha versicolor. The sequence continues at coordinate 8,499,203 of JANDEH010000010.1, forward strand.
TGTATTTCATTACAAATTAATGCATGGAATTTTATTTGGGTTAAAACTTGTGGTTAAAAATAACAGCTGAATTTTTTATCTCTTTATTTAGTTCTTTAAATGAAAACTATTGAAGTTTAAAAGTATTGAATGGAAATTTAAATAAAGCCTCTACATTTCAAACTTTAGGGAATTAAATATAAATAAATAAATAAAACTTCACAAAAATTAGGCTGTTAATAAAAATATTTTATAAAATAATAAAAACTTCAAGAAATTAAAAATCTCAAAGTGTTAAGTGCTGTAAATCAGAGCATCTGAAGATTGTGTTGTAAAAGAGTGGATTAAAATAATATTCCCCATTTTACTATTTTTCTGTTTTCCCTAGTTTTTTCTGAAATTCTGAAGCATTTTTCCATGGATAAATGCTCATATTTGACTTCAAAATATTTGAAGGAAAGATCAACAATGTCAAGTCTCACGACTTGATTGCATTGAAAATAAGAGCAAATTAAGTGAGCTATTCCAAAGATTTTCCTAAAATGGAATTGGAGTAATAGGGTCAGGTGGGAGTGGGTAGTATTTATAAAAATTCTTTTTAGTTTGAGACTCTGAACTCATTCTTTTTTGGGTATATTTTGGGAATGTGATGAATAAAAAGATATAAATTTATAAATAATTCTTGTTAAAGCTTATTGCACGTAGAGTGTTGGTTCAAGGTGCACATAAACTTCCCTATAGATTTATTGTTACATAAAAATTATATTGATTTTAATCTTTACACCTATAAATAAGAAATAACCATCTAAGGAACAGATCTACCACTAAGCAAAAATTAAAAGAAATAATAATTAGCTCACAAAATTTAAAAATGTAATGCAACAAAAGTTTCATCCATTGTTTTTTAAGCTACATTTAGTACCAAATGCATGCACGTAATTAGGTAAAAAATGTAGTCCGGAATAGTTGAATCCCTTGTTAGAAACTTAGTCAAGTTATGGCCCTGTGGGCGCATGAGTATTGGAAGGACTTGGGGTCAAAGTCTAAAGGTTGAAAAACACTGCTTTTAATTGAGTCTGTCATGTAATTACAAATTTGGGTCAGTATAAAGATGGTAAAATTTTTCCTTAATTTAACCCAGTGGTGCCTGACCTGTGGCCTGCGAAGCTGATTTGTGTGGCCTGTTTATATGGTTGTTCCCATCTTTATAAGTTGCTGAAGGACTTGAAAAATGTTCAAGAGCAATGCATTTTAAATTTGGTATTTGTTCTCCACTAGCTTTATCTCAATATGAAGTGAGGCCCACGGGGCAGAAATGGGGGAGTTAAAGAAATATTAATATCCAGATCAGGAAAACGATCTAACATTCTCATTCATTTCAAGTCAATTGTAGAAATTGTCATTCATGATTGGGTTGGTTTCTTGTTATACCATAGTATTTACTGTATTTTAATAAAAAATGTGTGTTTTGTTTCTATTACGTTTACTAATTTTGTGAAATTTTCTTTTTAGGGCTATCAAAGCTTTTCGTTGCGTGTTGTATTCAAACCCTGGTTTCAAAAGATCCAACGAAATTCATCTGAGATTAGGTTTAACATTCAAAATTCTGGAAGATTATGAGTCCTCTAACAAGCATTTTCAGTTAGTGCTCTCCGACACAAGCCCCTGTTCGTTAACAAAACAAGAAATTGGTTTTCATATCGCGCATTTGCTAGAAGTTGAGGTAAGTCAGTTAGAGTTTTTATATACCTTCTTGTGTGGCCTATCACTTTTAGTTCGGTTGGATGAGGACAATGAACTGGTCTAATGATATTGCGCTGTATTATGCAATCAATCAGTCATTCAATTACTTATCAAACCATTACTTAATTTATGTAATTTTATAACCAAAATCTAACTAAAAGTGGTAGGTCCCACAATTCATCAATAGTGTGAATTTTTTTACTATGAGTGTGAAAGAATGGATGAGTAAAAGCTTAATTAAGCGAGAAATGTTAAAATAAATTTTAACAGATTGAAAGGGGTTTGTCTGAAACAGAAGAAAAATCAGAATAATATTTAAAATTCAGAAATGTGTGATATTAATGTCCTCTAGGCGTGCAGACCCCTTGTGACCAGAAGCCATTTGGTTGTAGCCTGACAAGTCTCAATAACTAAAATTTTAAGATTTAGAAAATTTTAATTAAAATATCCATTTTTGTCAGGTTTGCAGAGAAATTTTTTAAAGTTATCTACAAATGTAGAGGCAGCTTCTCCAAAAGTTGGATAAAAGCCAAAGAATACCAAATGGTCAATAATATAAAATACAGTGCAACTTGTATAACTCAAACGTCTTTAATTCAAAGTGGTGGATAATTTTCTTCTAGTTCTTTGAACTTACTGTTTAAATGATGTTTCAAAATCGTGGATAATTTGAAGTTCAATTTCTTTAACTTGAAGCTTTTCCTCACTAAATTGAAATACAATCAAATAAACATAGCGACTTTTCCATAGGAAATTTCAGTATGTATATTCTCCATTTCTTTGTGTAAACCATGCATTCAGAACGAGAATTAAATTGTTAACTCCAACTCTCAAGAGTTGCCTCAGCCATGGACTGGTTTCGTCCTCGTTAGGACTCATCAGCCCGGCATAGGAAGGCAACGCAAGAGAGCAAGTTTTTAGTCTAGCCGACTATAACGGAAAAAGTGGTGACATTGATTAGTCCTTCACTATCTGCCGGAATGAGCTGCGCATTCCCTAGAACAGGGGTTCCCAATAGGTGGTCCGCGGAACCCCAGGGGTCCGCAGGCTGTGTCCAAGGGGTCCGCGAAGTGTCACCGAGAAATTAAGTATTTTTTTATTTTCCTTAATTTGCACTAACTATTATCCTACTCAGCAGTTCATTTGTTAGTTTTGTTAGTTAATTGTCACTGTAGTACAAACAGATTAATGTAGGTGGGGCAGCCTCTGTTTACCAACAAAGATAATCCATGTTTTGTTTTTTGCAATTTAAAAAAATATTAAGCCTTTAAGTTCAAGGGGTCCTCATCAGTAAATTAATGGTAAAGGGGGTCCTCGGCAAAATTTTACTGGGAACCCCTGCCCTAGAACATTCCCGAAAGGCAAGAATGATCAGAGGTCTGTTTAGAAGAAATTTGGGTCCGTTTTCGGACCTTTCACAAAATGTTTCATTGTGAAAACGGACCCTTCACAATTATTTTTCCTTAAAAACGAACCCTTCACAAAGTATTTTGGCCTTTAAATGGCCACTATTGTTCACAATACTGCAAATTTGTGAGCTTATTTTCACAAAAACAGGCTCCTGGCTGAAAAGAACTAATTTAACACTGACTAAAATTCACAAAATTATGAGAAGATTTTCACAATTTTTAAAAAGTCGGACCCTTCACAAAAAGTCTGGACAGACCCCTGATCACGAGTCTGAGCAAGGACGAAACGGGTCCATGGCTTGAGAGGTGGAGTTAACACTTATATACAGTCAAACCTGTTTTTGTGCGTGGAATAGGGACCACACAAAAAAAATCGCAAAAAAAAATTGCTCCAAACTTTGCGAGTAGCTATAAAAAATAGTTTTCGCAGCACATTTAAAAAATCCTTTTTTTCTGCGAGGAACAGGGACTGCATAAAAAAAGTTTCACGCAGGACCGTAGCGAAAATCCCTCAGCATAGCTGAATTGAAATACTTGTTATGTTCGGACCGTAACGCACACGGATGCAGAATATGTCCGATCCGGCGATCTAGGATCGGGGGAATTTTAGTTGTATGGGGAAATTTTGTGAAAAATTATATTATTGAATTCAATTTCAGTTCAGTAATCGAAATTTAAGTGGCGATTTTCACCTTCACCACAAATCTAAGGCTCCCTATCGTTTTGCGCAGGGACGTGCCTACGTTTTTGAGAGTGGGGGGGGCGAAGAATTTTTTGTAGGGCCATAACAAGAATGATGTGCCAAACTTTGTTAAAGTATGAAAAGTAGGTTGTTTAGTTAATACTTTCACCTAGGCATCAAAGGGGGTCTGGGGGTCAAAAATTTGTGAAATTTCTCAAAAAGAAATTTTTTACTCCTTTTTATACATTTGTTACCCTTTGAAACCCACCTAAAGACCACCCACTTCTTGTATTCCTTAGAATTTTCAAGGGAGAAACAGTAGATATATTATAACCACGATCTTTTAAAAATAGCATTGGAATCACGTCAGTGCTGTCGGATCCAGGATTTGTTTATTATATGGGGGGCTAAGAATTTTCAAAATAAAAATCGTCTTCTAACTACCTAAAGAGGGGTCTGGGGACCTCCCCAGAAAATTTTTCTGATTTAAATCTGAAAAGCAGGTTTTCAACTCGTTTTGGTACTCCTAATCCGAATTTTGGACATTTTCTGAAAATTTGACTCTAAAAACAGGATTTTAACTCGTTTTGGAGTCAGTTTCCCCCTGAGTATACACTAGGGTGGTTACAAAAAATCAACTTTCGAAATTCTTAGGTCTTACCCCCCTAAAATGTGCCAATAGGCTAAAAAATGAGATTGGCCAAGTTTCAGCTCAATCCGATAATATGAACCCGTGCCTCATCGAGGTCAAAGTTCAGAAAAACAGCGATTTTTAACAAAAAATCGTAGTTTTCACCCCATAAAACTGGAACCGTTTTTCCCAGAAATCTGGTTAGGGTGTCATTTGATAGGAAATTTCATACACTTTATCTCTGAAGTTACGGAATTTTATTTTCTAAAACGGATAAGGGGCTATTTAGCATTTTCATAGTAAAAGTCCGTGAAAAAGCAACTTCATTGCTAGAAAACTAGAACATTGCAATGTCACAAAAAATTTTATCCTCCGGGATTTTTATATTCCGTTTGGTCCCAATAGATAGAAAATGAGTTTTTAAACCCCCTAAGGGAATTCTAGGGTATAATTTCAATCCCCCTAGTGTTTGAAAAAAGGAAAATATATATAACTTTTTTTAAAATTTTTAAACACGCATTTTGGGACTGAGAATGTGATAAAGTTGGTCCAAATACATTATTAAGAGCTTAATTAGATAGAATACCAATGGTATAGGGCCTGAACCTTTCCCTTTAACCCCTATTATCTAAGCGAAAGAAGCGCGACTGCGAGGTTTTGCTAAACAAAGGTTTTAATGCCCATTAAAGTGATAAACAAAGCTAAATTACAAAATTTTCAAAAAAACCTCTAGAGATATCTCATTTGGTGTCAGAAATGATGTTTGAGATTATATATGTGAGTAAAATTATAATAATAGCGTCCTTCCGACTCTAAATGTTAAAAAAATCCTATTTCTACCTATATCCTATCCTAAATTACATGTTTTCAGCTAAAAGTTAGAAAAATGTATAAATTGATTTTAATGTGCCTCGAAATTCATTTGCCTATCGTTCAAGGAAAACTATTTTCTTGAAAAGTATAATAATGTTTCATTATATGTTTGATCTATGATCTAATTACTTATTATTTTGTTCTTTATTCGTCAATTGTGTTTACACCTGTGTGAAAGGAGACAAAATATCATGTAAGTTAATGAAATATTAAAAAATATTTTTGATTTCACAGTAAATGCTTTATGATTCTCATAATTAATTTTTGTAAAAAACCATAAACAAGATTTCTCGGAAAAATATACTTAAAGACACTCCAACAGTGTATTCTCTGTAGTTTTCACTGGATTTTTTTAAGGGCAACCAAGTTACTGTCCTAAACCTAAAGTTGAATAAACCCAATTTATAAAATCATTTTAATTATCCAAAAACGTTTAAAACTATTTTTTAAAAATTACTTGGTAAAATTTTCTTCCTTCTCACCATGTGTAGTACACAGAAAGAAAATTTTTGAAATCATTTACTATAGCATACCTTTCAAAAAGGTTATTTTCCTTGAATGATAGGCAAAGGAATTTTGTGGTATATTAAAATAAATAAATTTATACATTTTTCTAAGATCACTTTTAGCTGAAAACATGTAACTTAGGTAGAAATAGGATTTTTTTAACATTTAGAGTCGGAAGGACGCTATAATTATATTTTTACCCATATATATATAATCTCAAACGTCATTTCTGACACCAAATGACATGTTTCTAGATGTTTTTGTGAAAATTTTGTAATTTGGCTCTGTTTATAACTTTAATGGGCATTAAAGCCTTTGTTTGGCAAAACCTCGCAGTCGCGCTCCTTTCGCTTAGATTATAGGGGTTATAGGGAAAGGTTCAGGCCCTATACCATTGGTATTCTATCTAATTAAGCTCTTAGTAATGTATTTGGACCAACTTTATCACATTCTCAGTCCCAAAATGCGTGTTTAAAAATTTAAAAAAAAATTATATATATTTTCCTTTTTTTCAAACACTAGGGGGTTTGAAATTATACCCTAGAATTCCCTTAGGGGTTTAAAAACTCATTTACTATCTATTGGGACCAAAAGTAATAGAAAAGCCTGGAGGATAAAGTTTTTTGTGACATTGCAATGTTCTAGGTTTCTAGCAATAATGAAGTCGCTTTTTCACGGACCTTTACTATGAAAATGCTAAATAACGCCCCATCCGTTTTAGCAAATAAAATTCCGTAACTTCAGAGTTAAAGTGTATGAAATTTCCTATCAAATGACACTCTAACCAGATTTCTGGGACAAACGGTTCCAGTTCTATGGGGCCAAAACTACCATTTTTTGTAAAAAATCGGTTTTTCTGAACTTTGACCTCGATGAGGCACGGGTTAATATTATCGGATTGAGCTGAAACTTGGCCAATCTCATTTTTTAGCCTATTGGCACATTTTAGGGGGGTAAGACCTAAAAAAAGTTGAAAAATTTTTTTCCCCATGTAACTTGTGACCACCCTAGTATACACATCCCTAAGTTCCGACTTCCCCTTTTTCTTACTGTTAGTTCTCATTCCTTTTTTTCGGGGGGGGGAGCTAAGGCACCCAAGCCCCCCTGGATCCGCCAGTGAATCCCGTTACACAAAATGTCAAGATTTTAAAATCTTATCTTCAAGCAAAAATGGGGGGTCTGGGGGTCTCCCCCATAAATATTTTGAAAACCTACCTTTAAAAGTAAAGTTTTAGCTCATTTTGAGACTTTGTAAACCACAATTTTCAAAGAAAAATTATAAATAGACCCTAAATTTTCAATGAAGCTGGGGTTCCTTCCCCAGAAGAATTTTTAAAATAGGCAATTTTAAACTATAGTGTTTTATCAAATGTATCCGAGCAGAAATAACTTGAAGACCAAAATTTTTGCAGTTTTCTGTGTTAACATAAAACATGTGTGAATTTTCAGCAGTAAAAAATGAAATTTTGGGTCGAAAATTGGAAAGAAAAAAGCTACGAAACCAAAAAGTTTTTAAGAAAATAGTTTTACTAATTTTTACACTAAAAGTAATACGCATTTACATAACATTAATGTCAAGAAAATTGCCCAGATTGGGTAATATTTAAAATTCTAAGCTGGAAGATGCAAAATGAAGATTTAAAACAGTTTTAAAAATAATGCCCTTCGCTATTGTTTAAATTATTCTTTACTTACAACTACAACAGTACTCCTCGCCCCCTTAACTCAAACTGAGGGGGCGAGAATCTCCCTACCCACTTGACGGTCAGTTTCTGGAGAAAATGGAAAAATTAAGCACATATGAGATGTATGATAATCATGGGCAGAAGAGGACCCTTGGGTGGCAAGCTGTCCCTGAAGTGCTAGAAAACTTGATTTACCAAACGAAAATGAAAATTTCTCAAAAAGGTGGGGGCCTCATCTATAACCGCCCATAAATCCGCTTATAATGATAATTAGGCCCGTTGCACAAGTTTATAGTATTAACTACTTAAAATAATACTCCTAGCCCCCTCACTTCATAAACCGAGGGGGCAAGAATCTCCCCACCAACTTAATGGCCAGTTTCTGTCAAGAATAAAAAATATTAAGCACATATAAGATTGATGATAATAATGCGCTTTGAATAGTTTAAATTATTCATTATTTACAACAATATTCCTTGCCCTCTCCCCTCACCTCATTAACTAAGGGCACTTATGACATGGGTGATGCTAATGCCTTTTGCAAAAGTTTAAATTATTCATTACAATAATATACCTTGCCCCCCCACCTTAAGGAGGCGAGGGGCAAGAATCTGATTGGCCCGTTTTTGGGCCATCAAGTGGGGAGACTTTTGAATAATATCAAGAATATAAGACAATCTGATGGGTTGTATTAAAAAATGTTTCAAAAGTTTTTCGGATTAGATGGCTGAAAAAATTTCATGAAAAACTGGGGAGGCGAAATATAGTGTTCGCCCCCTCCCTTTCAAAACTGCGGCGGCGAAAAAAACCCCTGCCCCCCCTGTTGGCACGTCCCTGGTTTAGCGTTTCCAATCGTTACCTGTAAACATGAATTGGATTTTTTAAAAATCTTGATCACTTTTTAAAATTTGGGGGAAATTTTTGTATTGATTGGGGGAAATCTTGGAAGTAAAAACATTTTCTGCATCCCTGGTAACGCAATCCCCCTCCTACAGCTGAATTGAGAAACCGTTTCTATACCTACCGTCAGTGTTATTCCTAGGATTTTTTTGGAGGAGTAAAAATACTCCTCGTCTTTTTTAGGGGGAGTGAAATACAGAAATAACATAAACTACAAATACAGATGCAAATTTTCTATAAAAATACTTACTTTTTTAATGGACAAAAAATGAAATAGAAAAAAATGAGTATGCTATTTAGTTTTTAACAATTGAAGAATATGTTAAGTATTTGTAGAAAATGTTAAACAAATTAGAAAAAATTAAAACAAATAAAAAACAAAACAATCCAAAGAAACAATTAGTAGAAAATATAAATGTTGGTGTTTTGAGTAGATAAAAAATTTTAGTTGTTTTCGGTAGGGCTCCATTTTTCAAGCAATACTTTGTTGAAAATTCCAAGTGTGAAAATACTCCTGGCAAGTTTTTTAAAGCGTATTTCCAATTTTCAATGCGTGAAATACGCTCTTAAAGGTGTTAAAATTATCTCTGCCTACCGTAGACATTTTTTCAGTTACCATGTAGTTAGCAACGACTGATGTTTCACGAGACCCATGTATGTCTCGGTAGCCAGATATACAAGATTTTTTTTCTAATTTGAAAATTTCATACACCGCACAAAAAAAGTCGAAGGGAAAAATCGCATAAAAAAAGTTGCACAAATAAAAAATCGCACATAAAAGGTTCGCACAAAAACAGGTTTGAGTGTACCGCTAACCAGCGACAATGGTGAAATACTTCCTTTAAGAATTAAATTATGGCGGATTTACACCACTGCTGCAAGACCGGTTTGCGGTAAAAGCGACAAGAAACGGGAATTTGTTATTCCAATAAACCAATTGACGAGCGCCATCTTTTGTGAGTAGCGGGTACTAAAATTTGTCGCTTTTTGCATGACTTGCAGCTCCTGCAGCGGTGATATAAATCCCCCATTATTCCTTAATAGAATACTGATAGGTTGGAACATAGGAAGTAAGGTTTTCACTCATTTAGTGAATCCGGAATTGAAGCGTTTGCAGCAACAATGAGCTAACTCCAACAGCTCCATTGGAGTTTGCCAATTGTTGCTACAAGCTCCTCGACAACTAGAAGATGGAACTTCCTTAATTTGAAGTCTCGTAGGATTCAAAGTTTGCCCTTTGTTCCTTCATTTACCAATTATCCAAGTTGCACCGTACTTTTTTAAAATGTAACAAATGGAAATGGGACAAATTTCACATTAACACTAATATTGAAAAAATTTAAATTTTCCAAATACTATGTAACAAGTTTAAATTAATAATGAAACTATTTTTTACGTTTTAAATAAATTTATTCAATCAATTAGCCATTATTTAAACCAAAAGAAAAGTTTTAATGAATGCATGCTTTTTGTCAAGAGTTGTAATGAATAGGGCAAGTAAATTTTTTTTTTAAATTATAAAAGAACAATGTTAGATTTAGTATTGCACAAAGATTAACTTTATAAAGAAACAATCAACACACTTCTGTTTTCTAAATTAAAAAAAAGTAAAAGGCATTCCAAGAGGAAGAAACCGCCTGCTTCATTGATGAACATCATGTTGATTAAAATTTATATGAACTGATGTTAATGAACAGAATATGTTAAGATATAAAAACTTCAGTTATCCCATTCAACCCCACTTTCCCTATGATTTTCACCAACTTATAACCAAAAAATCTTATCCTAGTTTTTTCACTGATTCATAGTGAGGTTTTTTTAATGATGGTTTCGATTCTCTCATTACAACTAAAACAAAACTGTTGAAAAGAATTTGCAAAAAAACAAATAAACTTACCTAATTTTAACAAGGCTTTCTGGCCTTCCCATCGAATATTGATCTTCGTTTAATTGTACAAAACTAATAATCTTGCCTTTGAAAACACTCCAGGTTACGAGTCCAAAAATCTTACATGATCCAAAAGTTGATGATTCCCCCAACTTGATTGATCCAAAACTTTCATTGAGTTTAAGTTACTGTTTCAACCTGTAATGAAATCGAATCGACAGTTAAATGTCTAATATTACCTAGACAAATACAGCAATACACAGGAATCCATGTTTTGTTTTGATGATGGAAGACATTTACCGTTAAGAGAGGAATGGAAGTAAAGTAAGTGCCTGTCATGGAACTAGGAAGATAGGGAACTGCCGTAATAAACTTTGCCAGGCGCCAATGATGAGACAAATAGAGGGCGCCACGTGCGCGGTTGGTTGGATTGGTTGAACCGCGGCTTCGTCTTGAAATAAAACAGCAGAAAAAGTGAAATCGCTAGGTAGAAAAAAAGATGCTGAAACATGTAGGCACTGTATATTTGGACGGCTTTTTTCAACTAAACTCTACTCTAATTTCCACGGCTAGGCTACAGCTCGGCGTTTCATTGGTTCAATCACTAAGCGCCGAGACTGCTACGTAATCACGAGACCTACAGCGCATGCGCCACTGGCCGTTTTGGCCGTCCAAATATACACTTCGAAACAATGTAACATAACCACGGGCAGGGACAGGCATGCTATGATTCTTGGGGGAAGATGTTCCTTCTATTATATTTTTCTTTAGGGCATGTATAAACTATAAACTTAAATATTTTTAAATTAAAGCCATTTTAGATCGTAAAATGATCATTGAAACGAAGTTGAATGATATAAGTCTTGGTTTCTCACCAAGAATGATAAGTTTCTGGATGTTGGTTATTTGGGGGACTGTATTGCAAAATGTTAATGTTTTAATAAACACCTTGTTCTATGGGTCGTAAGACCTAACGCGCGAAAGACCTAAGAACGCGCGAGAGTTCGTTTCCTTCACTGAGCTGTTTCCTCCTCCGCTCCGCATGTAAACTTACCAACCAAGCACCATGAAAAAAACTAAGACAAAGCGCCGTTATACGTCTTTCAAGGGACCGACGTAAAACGGCGTATATATGAAAAGACGTATAATTGAAAACAATTTTGATTATTTGAATTAATTGGGACTTGGCGAAAACGACGTATAAATGTAAAAGACGTATAAATGAGAGACGTATAAACGGTGCTTTACTGTATTTTATATATTCCCTAAGAACTGCATTAGAGATTTTGGTTTCTTTTCTCCAAATTCTTTTAGCTACTTTCTACATTGCTTCTACACAGTTAGATTAGAAACTAGAAAGTATGCTCGCGTGGCGGCGTATCCTCCCTCTCATCACTACTGACTAACTAAACTGCATAATACACGAAACTCCATTAAAGTACCATTCACTGAGTTTCTATGAAGTTACTTAACATAAATAGTAATGTTACATAACGTTTGGCGCTGTTAAACTGTAGACAAATAATAAAAATTAATATTAACAAACGTGTTTATTAAATTTTGACGTTTTACTCTTTTTAACATTTTAACAATACAAGCAAAATTGTTTGTTTTGGATGGATGTATCTTTCCGCGGCTGCGCCGTATAAATTCTTGTTCCTTCTGCATCCTCTCCTTAGGACCGTAGAGAGCTCTCCATCTGTTGCTCTTCCGCATCCTCTCCTAAAGAACGTAGGGAGCGCTCCCTATGAGAGCTTTTTTCCTGCCAACGAAGGAATCGGCTTTTTCCGTGGACTTCTCTTGCTCTTCCGCATCCTCTCTCAATACTAGGGATCTCCATCCGGGGGCTTCTCTTGCTCTCCTGCATCCTCTCTTATGTACCTTTGAAAGCTCCCTTCTGATCCTATTTTGAGAGCAAAATATGATTCTTTCACAAATTTAAGTGGAACCTGTTTTTATGCCGTGATTGAGGTGACTTAAAAAATTAATTTGTGACGCCCCCATAAATATTTTAACACGAATATCTCAGTGAGTTTTGAAGTTCTGGAAATGAAATTTTTTGTATTTTTTAAGGGATGAATGAAGAAAAATTATCTACTTGTTTTTTAATCTACGGGGGGACGTATTAAAAAAGTTGTTTTCTGCATCCTCTAAAATAGACCCCGGCCGGAGGAGTTGCAACTTGTATAACCAAATTCGTCACCGTCAAGTATGTGTCTATGGGAAATATTTTAGAAAATAGTACATTGAAACAGCTTTAAGCAACCAAATAGCGACTCACGCTTCATCTCACCGTGCACCGAACTTTACTCACTCAACAGCAAGTTCAGAAGGACATTACGCAACTATGTTCATTTTGAACTGGCGTGGCGCCCGAAAATATTTCCTTCCCCACCACCGAATCAGTAACCATGGCAACTATTGGAGGCTTACTATTGGCCGCGCGAAGAGCGTAGCCATGGTTACGCTTCTAGCGAGGGGAAAGCACTATTCTTAATAAGGCGCCAGTTTAAAATGAATAGAGGTATAATAAATGAATAGAGGGGGAATTTTACTGGCTAAATCTACATTTTTATTAAAGAAAAAAGTAGTTTTAATTGAAAATTCTTCATATGAATTTTGATTAAGGCGTGAGAAAATGGTGCGATGGTTGTTTGCCAACCCTCCCAATTTGCTTCCTTTTCCTTTCCAACTTACCTTTAGTGAAAAGCCTTCCCGATTCTCACGCGTTGTGTAATTTTCTGTATTTCTCAGGATTTTCCATTAATTTTTGTTTATTTTCTAATTAAATGAAGAAAAGAGCAGCGATGAAGTTGTTCTCCGGTGTTTCGCCACGTGTTTTAAAGTCTCACAACCCAGAAATAAATTCGTTTGTGCGGACATGATGAGAGAGGGACAATGGGTATTGCTCTCCAAATATTGCAAAAAGTATCCCAATTCCAAAAGTATTTGCCTGATTTGTGAAACGTCTTCGTACGGCGTATGAGTCACTCTTATGATTTTTTTGAAATTTTTTTATTCAAGATAGACGGCGTCCGTCCCTCTCTCCCAAACATTACTTTCCTTTAAGTTTTTAGTTCTCCCTAATTTAATAAAAACATTTTTCTCCTAATTCAAGTAAGTGTACAATGTACAGTTTTAAAGGATTAGGTTTGCCTGTCAAACCTTAAACCATCGGAAAATTATTAAGGAATGTCGTAGTTTTAACGTCTGCCCCACGGAGTTTTGTGAAAATATTTTCAGTTCATTCACCTTTTCTAGCTATTTCGTTTTTCTAACCGATTATTTCTCCCTGTTTTCAGTCTGTCTCGCTTTGTATAGGTGGAAACAAATTGGAGCCGAGCGGCGTAAGCGAACAGCCACGAACACGCTCAGCGCACGCGCATTTCGTAGGCGCTAAGAGCGGCGCTTGCGCAGAGCGTGTTCGCGGCTGTTCGCTTACAGCGCTCGGCTCCAATTTGTTTCCACCTTATGCCGTAGGGAGGGTTGGCGCTAAGTTTGCGGCGAAAAGTTGGTTACTTTTCCAATTGGAGTTGGAAAAACTTGACAATCGTCAGAAAAGCTCGCGATTCCTTTTAATACCTTTCGGAATCCGCGTTTTTTTTAACTTCGTGCGTGATTTTCATGAAAGCAGTTAGGTTGTTTCGAGCCACTCGATTTCGGGACTCATTTTACTGCGGACTTTTATAAAACTTTTTCATGCTTTTACTTGGTTTTTATGATTTTATCTTCAATTTATCGGAATAAAGTGATTTTTTCCTGCTTCTTTACGTTGTGGAGCTGCCTCTACTTCTGCTGACGGCCTTTGGTCAAATCACCGGTATCCGGCTGGTGACCCCGCGATACGTCACGTGCGCATAGGTTCGTGCGACCACGCACTTAGGATACGACCCCTGACTTTCCTCCGCCGATCGCGACGGAGTGAAGGGCCAGTTGAGACTTTTAAAGCTCTCGGTTTTATGGCAAAATGGAAGACAGCAGAACTCAAAGGCAGAGGCTATAGTTTTACAACGGTCAGAGCAGCCCTACTTCAGGGAGTAGGGGGAGATAAGAACAATAGGGACATTCCTTGTAGCGTGAGCTATAATCCAAGCTATGCACTGTATTTTAAAATTATCTTCATCTTAACTATGTAACAGTAACATTAACTAGTTTTGTATTTAGATTTTAGCCTGTCTTGTGTACTTTTATTTTTGATTAAAGCCTACTTGCTTGAACTTAAGATCGCTCGCTATTCTTACACATTCCTGCCCTCTGTCGGAGGAAGGGGTTTCATTTCTTTGTAATTGACCACAAGTGGCCTGAGGAGTATTTCCTCTTTACTAGAGAACCATAAAACTGAGGGCTGTAAAAGTTTAGCTTCACCTATAGGAAAGTGCGAGGAGTTTTTCCTGTGGTTTAGGGGTTTCCCCCGCTCTCCCTTTGGAGGATATCCTTCTTTTTTGTGCGGTAATTGACCATTAATGGCCTTTTTTTGCACCATAATTAGTCTCAGCTCCAAAATTTGGTCAAAATTTTGATTTAGCCATAAAAATGAAGTTAATAACCTTAATATTATTCCCACTAAGATTCATAAGGGGACATCCATAAATTACTTGAGGAGTTTTTTCCAAAATCTGGACCCCCCTCCCCCCTTGGTAAGATTTAGTGAGATTTTGCTGGACCCCCCTCCCCCAAGTGAGATTTACCTACAACTCTTTAAAAATAATTTGCAGTATCTTATCTGTAGATATTCCTTTCTCATACTTAAAAAAAGAAAATCGTATAATTTCTAACATAAAAAGTTGACGTGAGATTTTAATCAACCCCCCTCCCCCCTTGGTGAGATTTTTCCAAACCCCTCCCCCCCTTTTTGACCTCACCTAATTTATGGAGGTTCCCTAATGATATGAGTGCTTTGAGTTTGAAAATTTTTTAGCTTTTCTGGACCAGTACTAAATATCATTTTCAATCTTTAAACAGCTTTTTTTCAAAACTAAGTAATCTTTTGAAATCCTAAGGCTTTTTTACTAATCCTCCAAATTGCTTAAAACTTTGTAGTCTATGTTAAACACCTCTTTGTATGGATCTCAAAATTTTTTTTTCAAAGCAAGAAAGTGGAAAATTTTTTCAGTAAAAATGGGAAATTTCAAAACTTTTTTATGTTTTCGAAATTTTGGTAGGTATTTAAATTTCCATAAGTACAAGTAACAAAATATAAAAAGAGTAAACATTAATGGAGGAGTAGCAATTTTAAATTTGGGTAATTTCAGCATTTTTTCAAGTAGTTTAGTGCATGTTGCATCTTAAGCGGCAATTTGTTACTTTTTTACATTAAAGGTAAAAATTGTTCCAATCAAATACACTTAATGATATTGATTTCAAAGATATTTTGATGTAATAAAAATATTTTCATTTTTAGGGTAAATGCAAAGCCGCTAAAGAAGCCTATGAACAACTATTAGAGGAAAAGGACTTGCCTCTACCAGTCAAAGCGGAAGCATCCAAACAGCTTGGTAATTAAAATAAATTACACTGAAAGTTTTAAGCTAAATGTACCTTAACATTATGAAAAACAAAGTTCAGAGTGATGTGATGTAAATTAGAGACATTTGCAGACGGGGGGATAGAACTTTCAGAAACATTCTGAAAAAATAGTCTTGACTATATTGTGTTGTGCTGAACTTTTTGTAGAAATTATATATGCATAAGTTGAATTTTAATTAAAGCTTAAAGTGTTTTGAAACTAATTTGTAAAATTTTTATTTTGATTGTGTTTTTCTTATGATTTTAAAAAAATTGTTCTTGTCTTAAAAAATAAAAAAAGAGTTGTATTTAGACGTTTTACAATATTTTTTCTTATGGCTCACTATAGGTTATAACAATATTTCATAATTTTCCAAGTTTTTGAAGCCTTCCTTGTTAAGTCAAAAACTGTTTATCTCTATCATTTTACCCATCCCTTCGAACTTAACATGTCTAGAGTATACTGCAATTGTACATTTTAATCCCTTGGTCTCAAAATATGTTAATGTGTGTGTAATTTTCCAACCCTAATTAACCAAACAGTTGCGTTAAATGTATTTTATTTTCAGGTTGGATGCATCACACGATAGAGGCTTTTGGGGAAAAGCCAGAAAGACAAGCATTAGCTCTTCATTACCTGCAAAAATCTATTGAAGCCGATCCACAAAATGGGCAAAGTCTGTATTTCCTAGGACGGTGTTACGCTAGCCTCTCCAAAGTGCACGACGCATTTGTATCCTACCGAAGCAGTGTAGACAAGGTTGAAGCCAACAGTGATACATGGCTCTCCATCGGGGTACTCTACCAGATGCAAAACCAACCCATGGATGCCATTCAAGCCTATGTCTGTGCAACACAGCTTGATAAGAACCATAGTCAGTCTTGGCTCAATCTGGGCATTTTGTATGAAAATGTGAATATGCCTGAAGACGCATTGAAGTGTTACCTGAACGCAATTAAGGGAAAAGGTAATGGGCCTTTCTCATTTAAGGTGTTTGGTTCTGTTGCGTTGCTTGCTTTTTTTTATCAAAGCATACTAAAAGTAGATATTTTTGGTGGGTAACTGTTATATACATGATTAATGATTTGTGATGGGGTGGCTGCAAGAGTCCGAGCACCGCGACCATTGGTCTATTGTACTATCATATATACATAGCTAGTTATATATATACATGTGATTCTTCCGCCAATTGGCGGAAATACGACAATTTGATTTGCAAAACTGAAATTCTACTTTCTTATTTTCCAATCGTTTTATACTGAAAACTCTGACCGCTAGTGTGGCCTAGTACTAAATTTTAAGAAAAATAAAAAAAAAAGAATTAAAAATTATCGAGGTGATATGAAAGTTAGTTAAGATTTAAACTAAAAAATATGAATCTAGCATATCGAATTGCTATTGGGCTATTTGTCTTGGGTCATGCATCATAAAAACCCAACCAACCTAGATCTCGGGAAGTAGAAGCCAATAGACCCCCTCTTCTTAAAATGAAGAAAAATTTAGGTGCCATCGAATTTTTTTAGTATTTTCCGCCAATTTTTTGTCTGTGTAATCACATGTATGTATATAGTCTAACCCTTTTATAAATCACTAGCGCTGATCCAGGGGGGGGCAACTGGTTAATTCCCCTCCGTTCTTAGGTTAAGCATCGACAGTAAAATTTGCAGTTTTCCAGTGAAGGTTCACATTGGATCCATAAAATACCTAGGGGAAGGAACCCTAGAAAAGAAATTGCGAGTCAAAACCATTTCTTAAAACAAAATTCTGGCTGGGGATTTACGTCCCTGTGATTAACCTAAAATGGGTTTTAGGGTCTTATTTTCAAAATTTTACTGCTGGAAAACCCCAACCCAAAAATGTGGTTGCCCCCCTCCCCCGTAAATCCAGGCTGGATCTGCCACTGATAAATCATAAATGGTCCTCTAAACCTGTCATTTTTTTACTTTGTGTATGAAACAAAATAAAGAACAGCAGAAGTTAGAAACCAAATGAAAATAAGTTAAATAGAGAGAGAGAGAGCAGGAGTTGGAAAAGTCCTTTTTTATTTTTACTTACTCCTTATAACAAACTGCTACACTGATATTTATTAAATTCTAATATATTACTAATGACTATTAAATTATTAATAATACTAATGCTGGTTAAAAGTGTTTTTTTTTCACGAATTATCCCATCGATTGTTTAGCGGGTGTCAATTTTAACAGCCCAGTCTATGAGATTTGGTAATGCTCCTCGCATTGAGCTGCACAGTCGATGGGATGATATGCAAGTACCAAAAATTCATATTTTGATGAACTTTTTAACTCTCCAACTTAGGTCCAACAAGTCCAAACCTTTCAACACGTGTGAAAACTCTTTTACAAAACCAGAGCAGTAATGCTCCTTCAAGCAACAATCAAAGGCAGCAAAAGTTGCCTAGTATCGAAGAAGCTTGGAACTTCCCTATATCACAAGAAATAGCATCGAGGCAAAATGCTGCTTTACAAGGGCAAGTGGTAAGTATTTTAAACTGGGCTATTTCAAAATTAGGAACTTCTAATACTGACAATATGCATCATAATTTACTTTGCTTTGGAAAGTTATTTTTTTCAGGAACCTGTAGTAATGTGTTTTAGAAGCACTAAAAAAATTCTTATTCGATAGAATTTTTGAAGTAAAAAATCCATTTGGTTTCATTCTAAGAAATCCTTAAAAATTTGTTAAAAATGTATCAAAATTATGATAATAACTATTGAAAATTTATTATTGTTGACAATATTTAAGGCCAAAAATTTCTTTTCAAATTAATTTACAAAAATTAATCTTCACACGCATTCACACAATCTTTCCTCTCATCCTCATCATTATCTCAGTACCCATCAATACATGGGCGTAGCCAAGGGGGGGCAGGGAGGGGCAGCTGCCCCCCCAAGTCCCGAGTAATTAACTTTTACTTTACTGTTAGTTAAGTTAAAACCAGTATTTAAGGGTCAAATTTTCAAAATTTTTCTGGGGGAGGGCCCCCAGGCCTCCCTTTAGTATTTAAACCTTTATTATTCAAACTTTTTTTAATATGTTCATTAAAATCAAAATTCTACCTGGAATGTATGTCAAAATTTGGGTTTAGGTGTACCAAAAAACAATTCAAAACCATGTTCTTAGGGCATATTTCCAAAAATTTTCTGGGGAGGACCCCCCATGACCCCCTGTTGAAAATTGACGGGTCTCTCTCACGGGTCTTTAAAATTGATCTCTACAAATATAAAAAAGTCGACCCTGCTTGCCCCCCCTAAGTTGAACCCTGGCTACGCCCATGCATCAATACTATCTTAAATAATCTTTAAAAAAATCTAATTTTGGAAGAAGAAGGTTAAGCGGCTCCAAGAGAGCAAGCAAATGCCTCTAACATCCCATCCCTTCAGGATGTAAACAACTCAACTTTTTAATTTAATGTAAACAGTGTTCACAGTATCTACTTTATTATTGTATGCGGTGGTTGTGTAGTTGCTGCAAGAATTTCATTAAGAAAGCTTAACTTGATATGGTATAAGATTGATATTCTTTATATATATTAATAGATACATAATATAACATTTTCTGTGAAAAGGTCTACATATATGTTTATATTTTACAAAGCCAATCACAGTCATGTATTTTAAACTTAGTTGTGTAAGTGGTGTTCAGAAGTTAATGTTTTTAACTCTGTTTCTAGAATCGTGTGAATGCCACTGTGCACAACCAAAGGCAGTCCTACAATGTGCCTCAGCAAGGTGTTGGGCAAGTAACTGCAAGTCAAGCTGCACCGCAGGTATATTCCAGATTATGTTAATTTATGGAAACATTAAAATCCTTAGACAATTAAGGGAAATTCAACTTCCTGTTGATGTATTATTAAAGGGTAATTCAAAGAAACTGGGCCTGGTGCCAGAAAGGATAAAATAGTGAATTTTGGCAACCCAACTCTGTAGAAGTTAAATTACTTATACACCATTCAACAACATTGACTACACCAAATGTTGATGAACATGTCGCCTAGGCCTAGTTTCCTTATGCGGATTTATTTACCTTATGAAAATAGTGATATAATGATGAGAACAATAAAAATGATACATCCAAAGAATTCAAGCCTTCTATCACACTTGAACTTATTTACAACTGGGTTGCCAAAATTCACTTCGTTATTGACACTCTTGGTGTTTGACCCAGATTCTCTAGATCAGCCATCAATATTTGGCATCCAAATTTTTTGATTTTAATGAGATGGATAATGAAAGTATTCTTCTGGATACAAATGGAACAGCTTTAGAAAGAGTCCGCCAGCTGCCATGTGTAACCACAGCTTCCATAGCATCATACTTAAGTGTTGTCATCATTTAAGCTGTGGATAAACATGATGGCTGGACTTTCTAAAGCTGTTTCGATACTAATACCTTACATTTTAAATCTAAAGGCATCCTTAGGTTAATTAAACCTGTCTTTTAGGGGCAGCAAATTCAAGTAAGACCTGTCACAATGACGAATGCTGCAGCTCAAGAGCAGCCTACTGTTAAGAGGTTGAAGTTAGCTTCAGGAGTACAGCCAAATGTAAGTTAATATTCCATTTAATTACAATGCTTTTGTTAGTTTATAATTTATTTAGTTTAAAACTTAAATGCGTAAAACATTCTTTTAGTAGGTAATTATTTATATGTCGTTTTCTGTTTGATTTACTAGGTTGTTAGTGTTGATACTAGCACGCGGCCATCCTTTTACCTAAACCAGCAACAGTTGCAGCTTCTTAGTTACTTTCAGCAAAATCAGGTGAGATAGAAAACAATTTCTTACAGTGTAGTCCTATTTTTTATTTGTCAAATAGTTTTCAGGCCTTGACAAAGGTTTTTATTCTTGGAAATTTCTATCAGACATGGTCATTACTTCCAAACTCAACATAAAATGTCTTTTTCAGGGAAATCTTTCGCCTGAGCAGCGTAATCTCTTTCAGCAACTGCAACAACAGTATCAGCATATGCAGCAGCATCAACAGCAACAGAAGCTTGCACAAAATCAAGTATGCTTTCCTTTTTTATAGAAAAATTAAGATTCCCAACCTTACTTTTGATCATTATTAAATTATTATATTCGAGATGGATGCCATCTAGGGTAATTAACTACTAGTTGCAACTAGTTTTAATTAACTAGTGCCGAACACTCAAGTTTTGGATTGCCTATCATCCTTTAATCTGATTTTCTTTTTTGTTTTCAGCTGCCTGCTGATCAACCATCTTCTATACCTTCAAGTACGACCGGTGCTCATGTCCTAAGCACTACAACTATTACCACCTCATCTGTTTCACGGAGCGGTCCTCCCGCTGCATCGCCCGACTCTTCGGGGGCTCCACCTCGTCCAAACTTATCACTTCTCTCATCATTAGACGGAAAAGTCAACAATGTGAGTAGTTGATATTTATTGCGTACCTACTTGCATATTAGTTTTAATTTTTGCAATTGGATATTAAGGACGTTGGAGCAAGAACCACCACTTTCAAACCAAGTTTATTCACTGAGATTCGCCAACTTACATTTCCAGTCTTAGTTTCGACATATCTTTGCTGAACTGCAAGACAAATTGGTTAATTTCAACTTTCATAGGCTTAACTGAGTGAGAAAACAGTGTTGTAACAGATCTTTAAGATTGAGGGTAATTAATAAGTAGCTGCAAAAATAATCAAAGGAGGTCTATCGTTTGTTCGAAATGCTTAAAATGCAATAAAAACATAGAATATCTTAAGCCAAGGTTTTCAGTATTGACTACCCTATTTATTCTATCTTACGCTGAACCCTAAAGCGTGCAAAACATAATCTAAGGTAAATTTGAATTGAAAGTGGGAGATACCTTGTTCTTGCACCAACTGCCTTAAATTCTTTTCAAATTCGAGTATTTATGATAATTTGTTTTGTGATTATATCTAACGCCTTTTTTCTTCAAACAGGAATGCCTGACCAGAAAGTGTCATTTACAGTCTCGTATTTAAAAACATAATTTATAATGCAAGATAAAATTCATAATAAATTTAAAAAACTCCATAGTTGGTTCATCTGCAATAACTTTGCTTACTTGTTGCAGGTTTCCAACACTTCTCAACCTACAGTAGTCTTGGAAGATCTGTGTACATATATCAGTGATAAAGATCTTCAAATTTTACTTTCTCAAAAGGACATAGCTTCATCACTCGCTGAAGACATTATTTTTCAATTGTCTGGAAGTGCAAATGACTCAAAAACCACATCTTCCGAAAGTGATACCTTAAAAAACAGTCCTTCTATTTTTCCTTCACCTTTGAATCGAAGGCCACCTTTACCACAAGACAGTAAATCAGACTCTCCGAAAGGAAGCAGCGAGAGTGCAGAATCAAAAAGTGATACCAAACCGAAAAGTGAAACTCCTCCCAGTGTACATTGTCCAACTTCATTGTCCATCAATATGAGTTCGTCGCAACTCCTAGCAGCCTGCAAAGGGTTTGAAAATGGAGTTTCCAACACCAAAATCATGTCAGAGCTTTGTCCACCACCGACCCCTCCTGATCCACCTTACCCTCCAGTCCCCAAAGATCAGCTGATGCCTCCAACACCGAGTGTATTTGTGAGTAGTTTCTATCTTCTCTTTTAAATTTAATTTGAATTTTAGGTTTCTTAATAATGATTACGGCATAATACTTTTTATCATATTTTACTTTACATTTTTCGAAATAAATCTCTGCAAATCTATAACGAGGCAATATAATACTAGATCATCTGAAATTTTCGAAATTACAACATTTTCTAGGGACATGTTTTGAAAGCACTTCTCTTACCTTGCACCTCAATTGTACAATAGTTTACCTACCAATTTAGTTCAAACTAATAGTTACTCTGTTTTCAAAAGAAATATTTTTGGATTTATAATCATTGACAACCTGGATTTGTATTTCACTCATTTGAAGCAAATTTTTCATGTTTAATGTTATTCAGCCTTTTGCCAGTCTATTTGTGTGATGTCTGCTCAAATCAACGATGAGTTATGGCGCTTCCCTATCTTTCTACTTCCATGAGCAACATACTTCAAGTAAAATCTTGGTAATAAACTTGCGTATTATACCATCGACCGTTCAGCAGCGGTTAAATTCAGTGGTACAGCTATAGAATAGTCAATGGGATTTGATAATGTTTTCGGATTTGGTCGACAGCATACTACATAAGAACCGAATCTTGTTTTAACTTAAAACTACGACATTGCACAAACCTCTAAATGACATTTTAAATCCCAATTGTTATAAAACTGCTTATTGGCTAGTATTGGAAATTGGAAGTAAGTTTTTGAGTGAGCAAAATAACTAATACTTATTTCAATTATTTCAGTTGGAGAATAAGAAAGATGCCTTCTCACCTCAACTTCAAGAGTTTTGCCTTGCTCATCCCATTGCTGTGATTCGTGGCCTCTCTAGTGTTTTGAAGCTAGATCTTGGATTATTTTCCACAAAAACCTTAGTTGAAGCCAATCCCGACCATACCATCGAGGTAAGGACACAACTGATGCAGTCTTCAGATGAGAACTGGGACCCAGAGAAACGGAAACAAGTCTGGCGGTGTGAGAGCCATCGTTCTCATACTTCAATTGCTAGATATGCACAATATCAAGCTTCGAGTTTTCAAGAAACCTTACGAGTAATTTTTTAAATTCTTTTCTGCACTCAGAAACAATGCATGTCCTAATAACGCAAACAATACTAATTTGTTTTTTTATGTGTTTTCCAGGAAGAACAGGAGAAGGTTCAAGGCAATCATAATACGACACGGGAGTCAGACAGTGATTCGAATTCCTCCGTTTCTAGGTAAATGGTAGTTATTTCTCTTATAAATTTTTAATAGTATGCAATACGCAGAGACTCCAAGTACTACAGATTCTTTGTAGTTTGTACGATTTTTG
Organism: Tetragnatha versicolor; assembly: GCA_024610705.1. NCBI lineage: Eukaryota > Metazoa > Arthropoda > Arachnida > Araneae > Tetragnathidae > Tetragnatha > Tetragnatha versicolor. The sequence goes on from JANDEH010000010.1 coordinate 8,522,927, forward strand.
TTCTGATACTACGGGTGGAAAGTACTTCGGAAACTGGAAAGTCTCCCAACGAAATGGTGGTGTTCATTTTAAAAAGTGTAAATAGCATCAATGGTTTTACAGTAAGGACCTTTGCATTGGATAACAAGCTAGCACATTATTGCTAATAGATGGGCTGGATTATAATCCTGCAAATGGTTTACTTTAACATGAATAAGAGCTTTTTCTCCGCATCATTAATTCCCATTTTCGAAATTAAGGGGATATCGTCAAGACAATATAGTTTAAAATTTCCTAAAATACGCCAATTGGACGAGGCAGATTCAGATTTTTAGAATTCTGGAAAGGGTTCATTACGTACTATGGTAAAACTTTGTTGTAGGTTGGACCTGTTAGCTTTATCACTAAAATAAATTTATCTTGAAAATTTTTCAGGGGTACTAAGAAAGGAAGAAGGAACAGTCTGTTTCGAACCATTAAATTTGGTACGAACGTTGACCTATCAGACGAAAGAAAATGGCGCCCACAGTTACAGGAGCTCACGAAATTGCCTACCTTTATGAGAGTAAGTAGTTTGTTAGTGTTAGTGTGTAGAACTGAATTTTTCGGGTTGGAATTACAGTTGACTGCTTATTGTGATCTCTTTTTCAGAGATTTAACTGGTAACAATATCTGTGATAATAAGTGATCAAATAATAATTGCCGCAAACACTGCCTGATGACGTTAAGCAGATTCAAGTGTTTATTCCAGTAAACTATCTTTCATCAGAAAAACAACAAACATCTATTTTAGTATTTACTAAAACTAAATCAAACTATTAGTTAAAATGAAATTTGGCAAAGCTGTTTATTTCTGTATTTTTCTTAAAAACAGCTCATCATTAGTTTTGTTAAAAAGTAGAGATTTTCTGCATTGGTTTTAGATTTTTAACTTTGAAATTCACAGAAAAAATGTCATTGTGTTCTTGTGGAGTAAATTTGACTTCAAAAATTTCTAACTTTTGACTGGCTACTATAATGTTAAAAGCCATGTTGTTAAATCACTAAAACTGACTCTTGAAATCATGGAGCATTCAATGAACTGTTTCTTCCAAAAGTATTCACAAATCAGGCATGAGTTTTTTCCGCTATTTTTTCCGCTACTTCCGCTTTTTATTAATTTTTAATCCTTCAGGTATGAGTTTCTTCCGCAGAATTGCGATTTTACGAAATCGGAATCGCGAAAGTCGGGAAATCCCAACTTCTCGTATAAGTTCCGTTTTGCTCGTGGAGTGAATACCGTTTCTCCCACGATGCTTTCTTGGACGGCCGCGGTGAAGTCGGCTTCATGTCGCGTTGTTTTTGCGATGTAGAAAAAACAACTTTGCCATAGTCAGAAGCCAACAAGTCCGGAAGTTAGAAATTTAAGAGATTTTTCGCGAAAGTTCCGTTTTTCCCGCAACTGCGGGTCGAATCCCTGTTGAGTGTTGTGTCAGAGCAGCCTAGTCTCTGAGAATTGCGTTTTATCGAGTTTAGTCAGTATTTTCAACTTATGAGGTTTTTCTAAGTTGTAAAATTTTTGAAAGGCCGCTTTGAAAAGCAACTTAAGATGATAATTCAGTTTTTTAAATTGTGTTAGATTATAACCTGTATTACATATGATTTAATTTGAGATTCTAATACTACTTTTAGAAATATATTTAACTTTTTTCTTCACTTAGCAAAAATTATATTGGTAAAAAAATTCAATAATTTAATTATATTTTAAGTAATCAATAAATTCTAGTATTTAACTGATTTCCTAAATTTTCATCTGCTTTTAGTTGCATTTTGGTTATTTTCATGCAAATGAAGATGACATGAAATATGTATTTTTCTTTGTTTAAAGATATTTTTATCTAGACTCTACACTATCTATATTAATAACTAGTTTAATGCCAGTAGGTTCTTAAAATCCTCCCAAATATAACCCAAGTAAATTAAAATTTGTCTTGCTAAAATTATTTGTTTCACGTACTTAAAAAAATATACATGACTAAGCTCACGGGCTTTTTCCTCTTTTTTCATCGTAAGACAAACTCATCCCTGACAAATGGATTAAAAGTAATTTTGATTAAAAATCTTCCTATTTTTTGTAACTAAATGATTTTTTTCAGGTTGTTTCAGCTGGCAATATGCTTAGTCATGTAGGTCATGTAATTCTTGGCATGAACTCGGTCCAGCTTTATATGAAAGTTCCTTCATCCCGAACCCCTGGCCATCAAGAAAACAATAACTTTTGCAGCGCAAACATAAATATAGGACCTGGAGATTGTGAATGGTTTGCTGTAGCTGAACCGTATTGGGGTCAAATGAATTACATGTGTGAAAGGTATTTGTATTATAAATCTTGTATGCTCATTTTTTTCTCATTTATACCTTCATACTTTTTACTAACTTTAAAATTCTTGGTTAAAGTTAAGGTCACAAATAATTAAAAAAAATTTTTTTTATGTATTGCAAATCTAAGTTATTTTTAATAATCATGTAAAGTAAAATCTCTATTTGTCTTTTATATGTGGACTCCTTGTAGTCTTGAATACATTACTTTGCAGGGACTTTATTCATATATACCATAATGATATGATAATTGTATTATAACTTAAGTTTCCGAAAACTTGCGAAATATTTCATTTTCTTAAGATGCTTATGTTCTCAAAATTCAGACTTACAACTTGCTTTTCTCTTTATAGGAATGGAATAAATTTTTTGCATGGATCATGGTGGCCCATTTTAGATGATCTATTCAATGAAAACATCCCAGTTTACAGATTCATGCAACGCCCTGGGGACATAGTTTTTGTGAACGCAGGAACGGTTCACTGGGTTCAAGCGTCAGGTTATTGCAATAACATCGCCTGGAATGTCGGCCCTTTGCGCGCTGAGCAATATCAATTGGCTGTGGAACGATACGAGTTCAACAAGCTTGAAAATTACAAGTCCATTGTTCCGATGGTTCATTTAACCTGGAATTTAGCCCGGAATTTGAAGCTCTCTGATAAGAAGTTGTTTGAACAAATAAAGTAAGAAAAATTTTATTCTCTTCTTTTGACACGAATTGAGTAATAACACTTAACTATCAAAGAAACCGGTTCATTCCATTTCTTTTATGATCTCTATCCGCTCAACTGATTAAGAGCTGAGTTAAAGAGTTATACAGCCACATCTTTTGTGGAGCAAAAGGGACTTGGCTGTGAATTAGCCCGTAAAATGTAGGCTCTCCTCACACGGGGATGGGGGGAAGGGCCGAAACTAGACTTGTTTCTGGAGGGGTTTTGACCGAAACATTTTTCTGAGGTACCTCCTTACGAGTGCTTTTTTACGTCCAGTTTTAGATGACTTGCACATGTTGTCTTGAATTAACTTCACCAAAATTAATACTTTAAACGATGTGAATTCCTTGTAAAATTGGTTTAGAAAATTCCCCCCTTAAAATAGCATTTTAGCTCATTTTGAGGCCTTTTTCAGATTGCACTCTAAAGGTACACGGTAGTTCCGTCGATTTTCAGATTCCGAGAGCCAGCCCAAACCTGAAACCGGAATGAATATTTCATTCTGACAAAATATCTGATTCAGACGATCAGTGGCACCGGCACAGGTGCCTTCACTGCCAGTATGAGCCCTTTCCACTAAATACGCTGGGTAATTCCAGTTTCAGATTTGCGATGGATCTCAGAATCTGAAAATCAGCGGCACTATGTGCGTACCCTAAGAGCATGGCTCATAAGTGGTATATTTTAACTGACAGCTAAATTTTGAGGGAGGTTAGGGGTTCTCTCCTAGAAATTTTTTTACCCTTAAAAGTAGTGTTTTAAATTACAGTAGAACCCCGATTATCCGCGAGCGGATGATCCGCGGTGCGGATTATCCGCGAGTGCCCCGAAACAAATTTTTTAAAGATGAGAGCAAATTTTAGATGAGATTAGAGAGATTTTAGATGTAGAGCAAAGGTTTCTGCTGTACTGTACATATTTTAAAAGTTTTACACATCATGTTTTTTGTACAATAAACATGGTTTTTATGCTGAAATATTTTTTTCGTGTTTTCACCTCATTTTTAGTCTTTTTTTGGGTTATCCGCGATTTTCGCTATCCGCGGTACCCTTGCCACCCAATTGCGCGGATAATCGGGGCTCTACTGTATTTTGAGACCCTTTGGGTAACACTGCTCCTTGTGAGTCACATAATTATTAAGGAACAACTGTATGAAAATCATTGTCCAAATTTTGGTAGATTACCCTAAAACTTCCTGGGATACAGTCCTGATGCCCCCAAACGTTACAAATAGCTCCCACCCTTTCCTTGGTGCTATACCCTCTTCCCCGGAGTAGGCACCTTTTGCACCCTAAACCCCGGTGAATCTTAACTTGGCCCAAAAGCAACACTAATAGTTATCTCCATAATATATTCTTTCTGTCTTTCCAATAAATCTATACTCGTCTTTTTTAATTTTAGGTACTGCTTGTTGAGGACTCTTCGACAATGTCAGATGACCCACGAATTTCTTAAGTCATTGAAAAAAGAGGTTAAATGGCATGGAAGGGGCAAAAATGAGCCGGCTCATTACTGTGCTAATTGTGAAGTAAGAAAGTTATATACTCTCAAAAATAAGTGAAAAGCTCTTTAAAAATGCATCTTTATATTAAGCACCTTCAAAACAGTGCAGTCTTTTCAAACACTATTCCATGTTAAAGTTATAATATAAATCACAGTAAGAGTTTAATTAATGCCTGCAAAATAACTAATTTCCCACAGAGTTACTTTCAAAACCAACCCCCCACATATATGCAGGGTTCGTATGCCTCCTGAAATTTGCTTTATTTTTCTAAGGGCCCTTATAACTCCTGAAAATTATGTTTTTTCTCCTGATTTTACCCTCTTGACTCCTTAAAAACATCTGTCAAAGAGCAAATCGAAGTTTTATTATCGATTTGGGGGAAATAATTGTTTTTTTATCAATAAAATTCCGTTGAAATGTGAAATTCTAACCACTTTTGCAATTCCTTGCTCCATGCCTCATTCTGAACTCATTATACTTGTAACATGCAAAGTTGTTTAAGGTTAATAAGTATTCAAATTACCTCCTGATTTTGTAGTATACTCCTGAAAAACTCCTTAAAGACTCCTGAATTTTACTTTGTTAGATAGAGTATGAACCCTGTTAATGTATTTATTGTGCTGTAGATTTTCTTATTTGATATAGTGGTATAAAGGGAAAGCTGCTTAATTTTGGGAAAGATTGTTAGGAACAGGTTATATGGGTTTGATACATCAATATGGGTTCATTGATATGGATTTGATACATATACAAGCAAGATACTTTATAGTTTTATAAGTGATAGTTTTTATATGCTATAGGGTGCTATGTAACTGAAATATATATTTGATTATAGGTCGAGGTGTTCAACATTCTGTTTGTAAAAGAAGTGGACAAGAAGCATTTGGTTCACTGTTTAGATTCTGCGAGGAAGTGCAGTCCCACTCTTGAAGATTTTGTTGTATTAGAAGAATACACAATGGAGGATCTCATGGAAGTTTACGACAATTTTGTTCTTCATCCCGTATGTATTTTTGCACTTAAAATTTTGTTTATACTGACCGTAAATTCAATATTTAGGATGTGCAACCTTCTTTCTTGGCTTTTCCTCCAAGAGGAAAAGGCCCAAAGAAAGTACTGTTGAATTCAATTTTATAAAAATGTAGTGTTTTAACTCGCTCCCTGACATCCTGCTACTAAATTCGCTGTTAAAATTTACTTTTATCTGTCAAGTAACACACAAGCATTAGAGAAGTTAAAGTTGAATCCATTTTCTCGTAAAAATTCTAGGTTGATCAATAGGGTGATGTCAACGACTAACAAAAGTTAATCAGATTCTTAATCAGCTAGCCTTTATTTTAATGGACAGTAGAACTCCAATTAACCGAATCAATTGGGATTGGATGCTATTGGGATAAAAGATTTGAATAACTGGAATTTTTCCAAAAAAAATCTAGTTAGATTAGTTACTGTATGTATGTTAAAAATGGGAGAAAAAACTATTTTCAAAGAAAGAGAGCTTTTAGTTCTAGTTAATTGCATTTGGATAGTCAGAGTTAGTATAATTGGAGTTCTACTGTACTTCAGATGTGCAGAATATGTCCGAAAAAATTTTAGCAACTCTGGGAAAGTTTTCCCCAAATTATAGAAAGAAAAACTAAAATAATCCAATCATTAGCTTACAAATGGATATTTTGTGGTGACTGCATCATAACCTCCAATTTCAACGTAAATCAGGTGAAAACAGCAGAGTTATGGATGTAGAGTGTGAAAAACTACGGATCTGCACTATAAAACATAATTTTTTCTAGGTGAATGCCTGAAAGTTGGTTATTCCTAGTTTTTCTATTTGTATGCAGGAAACACAATATATCCATGATAGGATGGGTATTTTTCACTACAAATTGCACGTTCTTGTTTAATCACATCGATGTTCTTGACTAAAAAGTTGAGTTAATTAAGAAGAAATTTTAAGGTAGTTTTCAAATTTGAGAAAAGTAGAAAATTTTTCATATTTTAAGAAAAGGGGCACTTTTGAGCTAAGATTATTAGTGTGTTACTAAAACAAGAAAAACAAGAAATAGTCTTTCTAAAACAAGAAATTTTTAGAAAGACTAAAAAAGAGTATAAAGATCACTAAATTTAAATTAATGGATTATGTGAAAATTATTGAATCTGAAAGAAGTTTGATAATTGTATAAACTATTTTTTAATAAAATCTCTTCGGGGGAAATTTTCGCGAAAACAAAATGTGTTCTGGAGAAATTTTGGGCCCTGAAACATTTTCTGCACCTCTGCTGTACTTATTGCCAGAAATATCCCACTAAATGCATGTAACCTTATACTGCTAAACCAACGATAGTAAAAGGGTCACGTGATTTTGACAACGCTGGAACTAGTATTTCGGAGGGGAGACAGGGAAGTTGAGGGGCAGTTGATCGAAAGAGGAAGAGACATTTGCTTGCATATAGAAGCAAGACCCCAACTATCAGCTGTGCAAAGTCTAAAAATCACATGACCCTTTTACTATTGTTGGGCTAACAGTAGTTGGTTATTCCTTAGGTACTCTAAGGGTTAAATATACAAAAATACTTTCAATAGGGAAAATATGACATCAATGCCAGTTTGCAAGTTAACAGATGTAGCTGTTACTCAATTAGGGGTTTTTATACGAGTTCTAACATAACAATATAATTGTGATTACAGGTTCCACATTCAAGTTCTATTTAAGGTGCCATTCCATTTGAAACCAAGTATCATTTTGAACATCACTATCATCTTCAAAGAGCTGCCATTATACTCATTCGAAAACACTGTTGCATTTGTAAAATCGATCACAGGGACTCTTGGTTGTTGTTTGATAAATTTATAATTATTGAACTGTTGCTTTGCATTTAAAAAAATTGTACAGTTCCTGAAGATTGTAAAAAGAAAATCGTCACTGTTGAAAAAGCCACTGTTCATTAGCTAGCTTACTTGTGGAAAGTTCAGTGATGTTGTACAGATAAGGTTTAACTGTAGATAAGTTGAATTGGTGTATTGAGAGAAGTTAAAATGTAAATACATTGTTTTGTTGCCCTTGTTGGTTTGCTCACCTGGAATTGTATAGTTTCAAATATCACTGAAGAATCCCCGAACAACTCCTTTATGTGTGATTTTGAAGCATTGTTATTTAGGTTTACACTTATGAGGTTTCTCCATTTCTTGTCCAATTTTGTTATGAAAAGGCAATATCTTGTTCTTGAAAGTAATATTGTATTTACATAGTGTGTAAATTTAGGTTAAGTTATTTAATTCTAATGCTGTTCATAAAACGCATATTATTTGTTAATTTTAAAACAATGTTACGGCGTTCTATACAATGTTTCCCTAGTTTTTTGTACGTTACTCTTAAGGGTTTTATCAATTGACACTTTTTACAAGACCTACCTTAAGAAAATTTCACAAATTTTATTTTATTCTTAAAATTTTGGAATTGATATGAATTTATTCCTTATTTTAATTTTTACCCCCTTTTCGTCACCCCTTTGTCAAATACAATATCTAAAATCAAAAATTTTGTGTAAGTTTAAAACTAACAGCTTATTTTAATAATTAGAAGTATAAAAAAACCTACAGTTCTCATACACAAGGCTTTGTATGCCATGTATACTAATTGTACATTGTTGAAGTGTAAAAATGTTAAAACATTTTAACATAGTAATTATTGTAGATATAATAACTGAATGAGTTAGTACAGAGATAATTTATATTTAGTTTCAATGGCTAAAATGTGGTCTTGCATTTTTTATTATAAACTGGTTGAAGGATTAAGTCAGTTTGGTATTATGGCATCATGTTTGCTATGCAATCATTTTAAGGAACTATGCAATGAATTCCACCACATTGTTTCTTATCATCATCATTCTTGGAAGTAACACCCAATAAAGGTGTATTGGTGAACAACTCTGAGTTCACAACCAACTCACTGCCAACTGAATATATACACCATATCTGTGTTCAATGCTAACTAACACTGCCAAGAAACCAAACATGTGATAACTACTAATTTTTGAAATAGAACACTGATATTTTTTACAATTTACTGCCTTCAATTTTATTGAACAAATCTGTTAGATTTGCTTAATTTTCATGTGCCAACAGGAAGTATATGCTTGTTTGTTTCATGTAATTTATGGACTTTCATTTACATTCTTATCTGGAATAAAAGCTCACCTATGTATAAGTTTAGTTTTCTTTACTCAGGAACGTTTTGTAAATTGCGTATGTGATACTCGTTTATTTTGGTATTTACTTTTGAGTGCTTTGTTTTGTAATTCAACTTTACAAAGTTGTCAATGAAAAATACTCCATCAGTTTCTTGCTTCTATTTATAACTCAGTTTGTGTATTTAAATTTCATCAGCCAGAATAAAAAACTGTTCTAGAATCGGCTGTCACTAACTATTTATTCACCCCAGTCTCATATTTAATTCTACACCAGTCATACATACAGTATTTCAATAATCATATATTAATACATGTGATTCTTCAGCCAATTGGCGGAAATCCGCCAATTAGCTTAGAAAAATTAAAATCTGACAATTCGATTTGCAAAACAAAATTTCCACTTTCTGAGTTTCCAAGCGTCTTTTACTGAAAACTCCTGCAGCAAGTGTTGCCTAGTGATAAATTTTAAGTAAAATATAAAAAACTTGAAGTAACATGAAAACATTTAATATTTAAGCTAAAAACTATGACTAGCATATTGAATCGCAGATCTCAGGAAGTAGACGGACTCCCTCCACTTATAATAAAGGAAAATTTAGGGGCCATCGAAACTTTGTTTTAATATTTTCAGCCAATTTATTGTCAGAGTAATCACATGTATGATATTCAATACTAGTATGCATCAGTTTCTAAGTTACTTTGTCTATTAAATAGTAAAGGATGGTCTTTTAAGTATAAAAAATTTATATGGTTTTGCTTAAATTAATGGCTGCATTGTTCCCAGTTGCCTTGCTTCTGCAATTGATATCAACACCTTTAACGTTCAAAATCTGGCCTCGGTAAAATTGGGTTATGAAAATTACAGTTTTTAAGTTAACGCCTAAGACCTAGTGAATATTTCTCCCTGGGTTTACTGTGAAAGAGATAAAATACTCAAGTAGTCTTAATATAGCTTGTAATTTACAGCATGTTTTAACATGTAAACCCAAATTCTAAACAGAAAGATTCCTTGCATGGAATATACAGAAATAAAACCTTTGGCAACACATACTCGACCAGTCCAGTAACTCAAATTGCTACATCCCAGCCTTATACATTAGGGTGGGCCGAAAAAACTCATTTTTTTATTTCGAAGTTGTAATAGCGCGGAAAAGTTGCGAATTCTATAGACAAAGAAAAAGGAAAAAATTTTCAAAATCGATTAATATCTTCCGATTGGGCATAGGCCCCAAAGTTTGACAAAATATGAAAAAACTTCATTTTTGCTTATATTTTTTTAACCAAATCAAAGATTTAACTATCAAATATTGTTCATGATTTTTTTATGTGGAACTGATATAGTTATAGACAGAATCTTTCAGGTTCCATTCTTCTATCACTCTTGTTTTGTTAGATATAATTTTTTAATGTTCATACAAATTTTGTAAAGTTGTTTTTCTGCATTTTTAAACAGCTAATAACTCTAGAACTATACAACTTAAAAACCTGAAATCAGTCCCATTTTGTTCGCAAATATTTTGTCGTTGATTTGGTGTGCATCATGATCATCATTTTCAAAAAGTTTTTTTAAAAATTTGAAAAATTTAATAAAAAAATTTTTAAAATTTTTCTTTTGAAAAAATATTAATAGCCTATAACTCTTAAAATGAACATAACCACCAAATTTCGAGTTGAAAATAAAATTAAATCATGTATAAAAAAATAAAAATAACTGTAATTTAGTCAAATCCCTAAACAACAGGGATGCAGAATATGTCCGATCCGGCGATCTAGGATTGGGGCGAAATGTCAGCCATCTGGGGAAATTTCGAGGAAAAGTATAATATTGAATTGAATTTCAGTACAGTATTAAAATTCACCAGATATTGATACCGACAGTAATTCAGAATTTTTGTAGGTCTTTATCACTTTAAAAAGTTTTGTGGAAATTTTTGTATGGATTGGGGGAAATCTTGGAAGTAAAAACATTTTCTGCATCCCTGGCCCTGCTAAACAACATTCCCTAAAATTATACACCAAGAGCGATTCACTCATGGAAAATTTATCAAATTACTTGAGTGTTCATATGAATTATAACATGTAAAAATGTCACATAAATTTCAGAAAATAAGACAATTAACAGATTCGGTTCAAAATCTTACAGTGCTAGTTAAGTTAACTCAATTTGCATGCATTTCTCATGAAAATTTCTAAGAATTATGTTTATATCTAATTGTTTTTACTTTTAACAAGTCAAATCAAAGTAAATTAAAAGTTTTAGAACAAAAAAATTTGGATATAAACACATTTCTAAGGAATATTCAGGTAAAATTCATGCAAATTGAATTAACTTAGAGTTGGGCACTAGCACTAAGATTTTGAACCGAATCTGTTAATTGTCTTATTTTCTGAAATTTTTGTGACATTTTTTACATGTTATAATTCATATGAACACTCAAGTGATTTGATAAATTTTCCATGAGTGAATCCCTCTTGGTGTAAGAATTTAGGGAATACTTAGGGATTTGACTAAATTATGGTTATTTTTATTTTTTACATGATTAAATTTTATTTTCAACTTGAAATTTGGTAGTTATGTTCATTTTAAGAGTTAAAAGGCTATTAATATTTTTTCAAAAGAAAAAAAATTTTAAAAAATTTTTACATAAACTTTTTAAAATGATGATCATGATGTACACCAAATCAACGACAAAAAATTTACGAACAAAATGGGACTGATTTCAGGTTTTTAAGTTGTATAATTCTAGAGTTATTAGCTGTTTAAAAATGCAGGAAAAACAACTTTACAAAATTTGTATGAACATTTAAAAATTATATTAACTAAACAAGAGTGATAGAAGAATGGAACCTGAAAGATTATGTCTATAACTATATTAGTTCCACATAATAAAATCATGAACAATATTTGATAGTTTAAGCTCTGATTTGGTTAAAAAATAATCGCAAAAATGAAGTTTTTTCATGTTTCGTCAAACTTTGGGGCCTATGCGCGATATTAACCGATTTTGAAAAAAAAATTTTCTTGGTCTATATAATTCGCAACTTTTCCGCGCTATTACAACTTCGAAATAAAAATTTGAGTTTTTTCGGCCCACCCTATTATACATAACATAAGTACCCTTTTTATTTTCAGATTATAAATATTAGTCAGAAATGATATTTGCGTTTGTGTAGAAAGTCCACTGCCTAATACTACGTTCACACATGAAAAGTTAATCTAGTTTAACTTAAGAGAGAAGTTAAGATAGCTTAACTTAATCTGTCTTATTTTTGAGTGCTCACACTACAACTATCTCAAATCATATGGTGCTACGAGTAAAAAATGGCGGCCGTCCAATAGCTCGTCTCTAAGCCTAAAACTCTCCACTCCAAACTTTATTACTTTGGACTTATACTTGCAGAATACCAATTTTTCTTCTTGTGTTGTCCAGTTTGTTTATCGAAATATATTTAATTTCGAAAATAGATTTAATTTAATAACGATTGTTCCAATGAAATATCAAATAAAAAAGGTTGGTAGTTTGTAGTAGTTTTTTTCATCTTAGTAGATGGCACCACAGTAGCTTAAACTAGTTTAAAGACTTAGGAGAGTTTGGGGAACTGTCTTAAAGTTAAGACAGTTAATCTTCTCTAAACTAGTTAATCTAAGACAGTTCGTTCACACATACTTTTCTGAAACAAGATCAGCACTTAAGCTAGTTGAACTTTTTACGTGTGAACGTAGTATAAGGGTGTAAGTAGAATTTATTAGTCTTGATTATAGTGATGGGGCAAGTATCAATACCAAATACTTAAGTAATCGATACCTAAAAGTATCGATACTTAATTTACAAATTCTTCAAACATTTTTTAATGAAATTATCTTAATTATACCTGTCGTTGATTTAACGCAGCCTGTTCTCATTTTGCAGCACAAAAACTTTTGGATCATGTATATCTTTTGAGAATTGTAGGTACTTTCTGTTCGCAAGTAAAATTATTGAATTTTTTAAACCATATTTGTACTTAATAAGGTAAATGTGGGTATAGTGGACACTGTACCAATAGTGGCCACATAGCTGATTAATTTGAAATAAAACGAGTTAGAGGCATCGAACAGCGTCAAAATTCATAGGCATAGTAGATTGTGCAATCAAGTAAGCTGATAAATTACCACCGATACCACAGATCAGCGTGGGAAGGATATTTAAATATTTGAAAATAACAACATCGCCCGAGTGACTGAAATTAGATTTTGCTTATTGAATCGCGTAAGGAAACGGTTAAGTCGGAACTGATTTTTTCGTATTTATTACCGCTTGATTGACTTTTAAATTTATATCAGGATAAATAAGAGTGTATAAAATAATACTGAATAAAATTTATTTGAAAATGCTGACTTTACGAGGATTTATGGGGGTGTCCACTTTACCAACACATAATCTTAGATTTTCCAATAGTGGCCACCGCCAATGGCGTCTAATAGAAACATAAATAATACTTAATTTGAATCAGTTTTTCTTCATAAACTGTTGACTGCTTTAAAATGAGTGTTAAATAAATTTGGTTTCAATCTGGCTTCGGGAACCAATGTTTCTAAAACATTGAATTACATGCTAAATTCCTCTCAAATCAGCTACAGCGTAGACTTTGGTCCGAAAACTATCAATTTTTTTTTAAATAAAGCTAATTTGATTGAATCTAAAATACATTTCGTTGGGAAGGAAGATTTAATTAGAACTAGATGACTATACAAAGAAAACCCCCTCAATTTCACCCATAAACCCCTCATATAGGCAGAAAAAGACAGGTGTCTACTATTGATGCAAGAGGTGTCCACCATAGAAGCAACAGCTTCATCTATGTGGCCACTATAGATGCAATTTGGAGTACTTTTAAAAAATTAATTAAAAATACTCTGCCCTATCTAATTAAAGTTTTTAATAGTAAAATCGAAAGAAAAAGATCCAATTAACCCAAAAATAGGATAATAACCGTTTCGAAGCAAATTCATTGGTATTTATTAAGAATTTAAGCAAAAATTTTCCTTAAAGTGTCCACTATACCCACATTTACCTTATAGAAAGAGAATGTTAAAAAGTTTTCGATACCTTAAAATACTTACTAAAATAAGTATCGGTTTTGCCCAACACTCAACACTAGTCTTGATTGAGTTTTGAACCTCTTCCCCTTCCCACTCCAAAAAAATTAAAGCTCTACTTCCTGATACTTATACTTAAAAAACTCAGGAAACATTTACCAATTGAATGATGGTTAGTTTTCGTGCCCAATAACTGCCATTTACTGTACTGGCTATCGGGAAGCAATGTGTAGAGTCACGAGAAAAGTTACGCACCAAGTTTATGGGATCCATAATCGGCTTGGATGTTGAACAGTTCGTAATCATACCCCGGGTGAAATACCAGAGCCAAATCTCAATTTTCAATGAAGAAAATGAGGTAAGTTTACACTTTAAAGATTTTATGATACATATCGTACGTTTCGAAGCAGACTGCTCCAACTTCAGAGTTAAACAGTTTCAGTACGTTCTTTGGCGGTCATCTGCGGTTTTCGCACACATTTAGTACACACTGGCTCTTCAGAAAATGAAAAGTTTTACATTTAACTTAGATTATGGAATACGACTGAATTAGATTATAGAATACTTAAGAATCTTTTTCCGAATTCACAATATCCCACTCTGAAATTTTTTTTCTATCTACCTAGACCACTTAAAAATAATCGTATCAGCCACAGAGTAGTTCAAGCGTGGAGCGTGGATCCAAGGGGGGCAACTGGTCAATTGCCCCCCCATAGGCTCGGACTATGTTTCCAAAACGAGTAAAAACTATGTTTTTTGGGTCAAATTTCCAAAATTTTCTGGGGGAGAACCCCCAGAACCCCCTTTTGTTCTTAGAACATTATTACTTTCTTTTTTCTGTGCACGTTCTAGCAGAATTTCAAAGCTTTCAGATATTTTCGGTTGTTCTTGTTACAATTGTTCTTCGTTCTGATTAAACTTACAATCAAGAACAAGAATCGTTTTAGAATTAGAACCTCTTCGTATGATTTCGTCATCCTAGGAAGAAAGAGTAGGCATAGGAATTTTTGTGATAAAAGTGTAAGTGGTTTTTCAAAAGTGAGAGGGCGCAAAAATTTCAGTTTAAAAAATAGCTATTTTAAAAATTGTGTAGGAATGGTATGTAAAGAAATCGAAAGGTGAGTATCATAAATAATTTGACTACTCTTTATTTGTGTATCCTAAAGGAATTTTACGGGTCATAAGATAATCCTGGAACTATAATGCTAATAAATGAACAAATATGTTGCGTTAAATCGGGGTTTCATATCTAAAAACGTATTTAAGAGCTACATTGAATCTTTTGAGGGCATCAAATCTATTAGAACACCCTAATTGAATCGTCAGTTTGAAGAAGGGAATAAGTCCAAAAAATGACAAATTGACTTTTTGTGCTCAAAACAATCTCCAAGCTTTGCCCTACACGTGGGTGAAAAGAGGGGGAAAATAACTAACCCCTATAGGGAGATATCGCCCCTTGAAGTTGTGAAATCGATGTCCATACAATGAAAATTCCATTACTTTTTTTCGATTTTCTCAAAACTTGATTTTTGGACTTATTCCCTTCTTCAAACTGACGATTCAATTAAGGTCTCATCCTCCGATCCAGATCCCATCTTAAATGTTCAAAAATGAGTCAAAATGCTACTTTTTTAGTATACTTTTTTTAAATTTCTGGGGGAGGACCCCCAGACCCTCCTCCGTTCCTTAGGTTCAGCATCGACAATAAAACTTGCACATTTTTTCAGCGAAGGTTCACATTGGATCCATAAAATATTGGCGGGAAGGAACCTTAGAAAAGAAATTGTGAGTCAAAACCATTTCTAAAAACAAAAGTCTGGTTGGGGGTTACGTCCCTGTAGTTAACCTAAAATGGATTTTTAGGGTCTTATTTTAAAAATTTTTCTGGTGGAAAATCCCAACCCAAAAATGTGGTTGCCCCCCCCCCGTAAGTCCAGGCTGGATCCGCCACTGGAGTAGTATCAGGTGATCAATTAATAAAATTGATGTGTCCGAATCTATAAAGCTGATCTATTTTGCTTATAAACTGATCATGTAATGTCATTACGGATTCTTTTACTATATTACATGACTGATCATTATTAATATCGATTCATTATTTCTGATCAGCTTGGTTGGTTCGCTAACTCACTGACCTCTGAAGTTGGAGCATTCTTAAATTTAACTTAGAGACTAATTTCGTGACATAAAACTGATAGTTCCCATTGTTCAGTAAAATGCTTGGTGCAATGGCGGCTTTTCACTTGGGGTTTCACCTGCTCATATTTCATAATACTATTCCCCCTGAATTTCTTTTTATATTTGACTTTTAAAGCAGTGTTTGGAGTTTTTGTACTCTTGGGAGGATGTCCGTGAACAGACTGCCGTGCCGCTTGACTGGTGCAACAGAACTTTCAAGGAAAGAGCTGGTTCAAACGTAATAATCAAAACTTATATACAGTAGAACCCCGATTATCCGCGAGAGCCCCGAACCAAATTTTTTAACGATGAGAGCAAATTTTAGATGAGATTAGACATTTTAGATGTAGAGCAAAGGTTTCTGCTGTACTGTACATATTTTAAAAGTTTTACATATCATGTTTTTTGTACAATAAAACATAGTTTTTATACTGAAATTTTTTTTTCGTGTTTTGACCTCATTTTTAGTCTTTTTTCGGGTTATCCGCGATTTTCGTTATCCGCGGTACCGTTGCCACCCAATTGAGCGGATAATCGGGGCTCTACTGTAGAAGACTAAATAAAAAAATATTTCACTGATATTTTTCTCGTTCGGGGCGGAACTCAATCAGAAAAGCTGGACTTAGGCAGGACTTTAGTGGAAAAGCGTAAAATGTAGGCTGGACATTCGGCCAGCGAAACAGTGAAAAAAAAGCAGGATGACTGGTTACATTTAAACAGATAATAAATTGAGAACACCGACCACGTATAAATTCATTGGAAAAAATATTTTGATGTGGAACGTATTCTTAAGGACTGAAGACTAAAGCGATCTGAAGTCGTAAACTGACCTCCAATCACGTCTTAAAGCAAGTGTCTTGCCCAGTTTAAAAAAAAAAACATGCGTTACCATTTTTTCCCCAATTCCAAAGAGACTTAACTATTAGAATGGCACTTTTAAAAGAAATCGAAAAAATACGTTTAAAAATAGTCGTTTTGTTCGAAAAAATAAGAATAAATAAATTGTAAGAAAATAAGTAGGCGAGTTAGATTTGATTCAACTTCGTCTTTTTAAATCAGCAGAAAGTCTTACCTCGGAATGCCAATTACGTATTACAACCTGCTTAAAGCAATTTAAATGTAAATAGATTAAGCACCAAGTGAAATTCGTAATGAAGTTTTGTTAACTTAGATTTGAGAAGTAAGGATATTTTTCTCGATCAATACTTTTTTTTCGATCATCGAATTAGAAAAAAGAGCACAATTAAAACGTATTATAAACGTTCCAGAAGGATCTCTGTATTAAGTTCATTTATATAATTACCATTTCATAGCTTATGACTTGTGTTCTGAGTTTAAAAGTGATGATACTTTTTATGGTTAAACTAGAATTCACAGACTTTTCGAGTCAGAATTATCTGAGAAAGGTTAAGTCAGTGCTTCTCAAACTTTCAATATTAGCGACCAAATTTTGAAACAAAATTTTCATCGCGTCCTCCTTTTAAAAGACCTTTCTGCAGTTAAAATAAAACAGTAGATTTTCTTATAGATCCCAAACTTTAACTTGGCAAAGAAAAACTTTTAATTCTTTTATATTATGGGTAGGGTTGGTGGGGGCAAAGCCCCGCAGTTTTTAGTATTTTTAACATTGTGATCGAAAGGGGGTAGATAATCTCAAAATTTCAATTGGAGGTGTTAGATTGAGATGTTACCTACAAAACCAATCCAAATTTATACTCTTATCGATAGTATTTCAAGAGAAATTGACAATTTAGTTGAAAAAAAAATTGCGGGTCTTTGCCTCGCAAAATGGGGGCAAAGATCCGCACTTTTGAATCTTTGTGTTCATGTGAAATAAACATGGATAAACAAAATGTTTCATTATAAAAACACTAGAAATAATCATCTTAATACAGTAGAGCCCCTATTATCCGCAGAATCGGGTGGCAAGGGTACCGCGGATAGCTAAAATCGCGAATAGTCCGAAATAAGACTAAAAATGAGGTGAAAACACGAAACAAAATATTTCAGCATAAAAACTATGTTTCATTTTACAAAAAACATGATATGTAAAACTTTTAAAATGTGTACAGTACAGCAGAAACCTTTGCTCTACTTCTAAAATCTCTCTAATGTCGTCTAAAATTTACCCTCATCATGAAAAAATTTTTTTCGTGGCAATCGTGGATCATCCACTGGCGGATAATGGATTTCTAATGTATTGTTTTAATATTTTTAAGTGAACCAACAATATTAAACATAAATATAATCCGTTTTAATGAAAATTGTCAATCTGTTGTAGCAATTAATTTCAAATTGGCCAGATATCTTTCAAAAGGGAGAAAGGATGGTTTCAGGTAGGGGGGTTGGCATTTAGGACACCTTTATTAACCTCATTGGAGATCAAGTAGTCCCATTTCCCTTTTGGGACGAATTCCTGAGCTTTTTAAGCTGCGTAGATTTGCCCCAAAACACCTGCGTGAATTTGCCCCATTTTACTTTGTTTTGAAAAACAAGCCTTATTATTTTTGGAGACATGTTGAGGCAGTTTTTTCAAAAGGAAACTGAAGTGAAATTGCTATCTTATCATTGGGCTATTTGTTTGTATTTCTCCTCAAGCCCTATTTTATGTAATGTTTAAGTAAAATATCAGAAAAATTACATCAAAATGATGAAAAACAAACTTACGGCATTTTTTCAACTCATGAGTGACTTAGGGGTACGAACTTTCGTAGAATGATAGGTCACTATAAGACAAACCAACCACCTGGTTTTCAACTTTTGAATCGATTAATAACGATTAAAAATCGCGGTGCGTGGTTTTGCCCCGTGCGGTTTTTACCCCCACCTACCCTACATTATGTGTGTGTGTGTGTTTGCAGTTTATATAAAACAAAAAACCCTTCTTGGATACTTTTAAAACTAGTTTTAGATTATATTCGTTTTCCTGTTTTCTCAATTATTCAATCCCGCATGGATATTAAAGAGTCTACGTTTATGGGCCTGGCGCACTCAAAAATGTTCGAAATTATTTAAATTTCACATGAAGGATCTTTCCTAAAGTAGCTTAAAAACAGATAACCGATTTTTGATATTCGAATTTTAAGGGCTTGAAAATTCTCTTTCTGAAATTAAACTCCCCTGACAATTATCACCAGTAAAATAGTTAAGCTAAAAAATTTATCTCAGTTGCTCAGCTTTTGAAGTATGAAGTTATTAAGGGTTCTTCTGTGGATTATCTCTTTCTGAAGTAAAGGTAAGGTTTTTTAGTTTAGTTATTATTTATTAAGCTGAATTCTTAACCATGGTCAAATCATAACAAGAGTTTTCTAAAGCGGAAGAAAAACTACTGTATGTTTATCACAAGAAGAGCTCTGGCTGTGGCTAGTTCACATTAGAGAGCCTGTATACGAGAGAGGCGACAACTCAGTATAGCCCGCGCAGATCGGTAAATCGGTTTTCTGTTCGCCACAGGCCGGAGTTAGGTTTTCCTCTTCTATAGGATTAGCATGGGACGCGAGACAAGTGGCATGATACAGTTTGGACAGAATTGGATGCGCAGAGACGCTTTTAAGCGTGTTGTCGCCTCTCTCTCGTATTCAGGCTCTCTAGTTCACATGAGTGGTGGTATGGTGTCGAATGATAAATCGTAAAATTCGAGATCACGATCATGAATAACGATCATGAAAAATCATAAATTTGTATTTTTATGACTTAGGTGAATTACTAAAAATGTTCTTAGATCATAAAAACAAAAATTAAAAAAAGCCTTATGACCGCTTATGTGAACTAGCGACGGCCAGAGCTCTTGTGATAGACAGACAGTATACAAGATGACAACTTTTCTTGTCAGGGACGTTACGGGTTGACGTAAGAAGACGTCTCCCTTTCTAGCTACCTAATTGGTTTAAAAGACGCAGAGCGAGCGAGACTGACTAGCCAATCAGGTAGCTAGAAAGTGGGGCGTCTTCTTAAGTCAACCCGTGATGTCACTGACAAGAAAAGTATACATTTTTTTGAACATATTTGATGATCAGTGTTGCCAACTTAGGGGTTTCCCCCCAAATTTAGGGGGGAAAATGTGGAATGGGATGTTTTAGGGGTGTTATGTTTTTAGGGATTTTTATAACTTCAAATATTTTTTAAATTTCAAATTAAGCAAAATAAAGATGTAATAGTATAGGCCCTGGGATGATCTAATCTAGCAAATCATATTCATTTTTATACATTAGCGACATTTAGTGCGATTGCTTGTTACTAGAGTCAAAGCTAAACTCTGGATCGAATACGATCAATTGTTTAAAATTTATTATTTGTTTAATGATATTTTATCATTTTTAATGTATATTATTTATTTAAAAATATATAATTATCTATTTTATAAATAATATTTTTTGGGGGGAATCCCTAGTAATTTGGGGGATTTTAGGGGTTTTTGATTAGGGCTTTAGGGAGATAAATTTTTGAGAGTTAGCAACACTGTTGATGATTATTATATTTCTTACATGTATTTCATTGCACTTAAATTTTTACTTTCATGCATCCATTAAATGGGGTTTAATCCATGGGATCACTCTGGGATTTCATCATCAATTAAATTATGTAAGGAAGGAATTACTAATATTTAGGAAATCGTGCAACGTGCAAAGGTCAAATGCTGATCTTAAAAAGGAAAGCTAAAAATTTATTTGAAGGAATTGTGATCCAAAGTGCCTATATTTATGGATCCTTAGCAGGATCACATTTATCAAGTTTCTTTTTTGAGTTAAAACTTTTCAATTTGAATTTATCTCTTCAATGAGACAACTGCCCTCACCATGCATTCCCTGGATATGGTAATGCCTATGCTTGATTGGCGTTAATAATATAGCTATTGGTTTGCGAAAAAAAATCTTCAAAAAATCTGATGGGAATTGAAACATATTAGGTCTAACAGACAAAAACTGAACTTTAGCTGCTGACAAAACTGCAGTTATTTTCTGCAGACAAAATTTGCAGTTTTTTTAAGACAAAAATTGCGAACCAAGTGTTTCCATTCCCTTCACTTACTTTCTTTTCTGGACTTTCGCTCTTTCATTCATTCTTTTTTCGCATTTTTCTTTCGCTCTTTTCATTTTGGTATTTCCTGATTCACTGGTCATATTTTCAAGATCACATAGCGCGAAGAAAAAAGGGGGTTAGATTGTGAATTTTCAATTTTTTTCGCTTTGGCAGTAACTGGTTAAGTTTAACTTCTCCACTCCATATAATTCTCATCCTCATCCTTCAAAACGTCTTCCACCAAAATTTCATTTAATTCCGATGAAAGGTTTGGTTGCTAGAGGATCTTGAGTAGGGTAAGTTATTTTATGGGCGCCCTGTATATAAATACATGTAATATTTTTTTAAGCACATGAATTTTTAGCGAATAACGAGTATAAAGTTTTATTAAATCCAACCAACGCTAGTTGTATAAATTTTCTTTTAGTGCCTTACTGTGCGACAGATAGCAGCACCAAAATGTTATTGTGCGAAGCGAACGCATCCACCGCCGAGTGGAAAAATTGAAATCAGAATACGTTTTTGTAAAAACAGCGGGGCGTATGGCGTATGTAAAGGAAGGGGGCAGGGGGACCGGGCCCCCCTCCTAAAATCCGGAAAAGTGTACAAAATTCAGTTAAAAACTGTTTGTTAGGGTACAATTTCGAAACTTTTTCTGGGAATTCTATTATTCAAAGTGTTTTTTTGCATTAGGTTCATCCAACTGCAAATGCCACTTAAAAATGTATTAAATAGCTACATTTAACCCATTAAATATGCATTGGAGGGGAACAGGGATAATTTTGGGCCCCCTCCCCCCGTGCAAAAAATAAAGTTTTGTGCCTGATAATGACTAAATGTTTTAGAAGGTATTTGGGACTCCTCTCGAAATACGTCGTTGACAAACAGCAACTCAAGCTTATATTTATTTGGGGAATCGATTAAAATCTTAAGTTAAACTTAAAATATTTAGAAGTTTTCAAAAGCACGTAATTTGCAATGTCTTCCCCAATTTTTTTTATAATATTCCACTTTTTTTTATGGTGAAGGTTGTCGAGCCGCATATGTCCTCCCCCAAAGCTTGCCTCCACCAGAGTCTTCCATCTACCCCCTGTTTTTGTGAAAAGTGTTGTGTGGTCTTTTGTTAGTTAAAACCTTAATTTTCGGAATTTTTTATCATATTTTCAAAGAAGTTTTAACACTTTACATCATATTTAGATCATATTTTCACCTGTTGAGCTAATACAAATGTTTAGAAAGGGCTCATTTTTACATTTAAGCAAATGTGAAGGAAGATAATATTGAATATGGATCTCTATTAAGGATATGCTAATAGGCTTTTTATTGCAAAATTTAGATTTTTTAAATTTGAAATTGGATTATTACAAATTTTGTCTAATCTGTGATAAAATTCTTATACTACATAATTTAGTTTTATAATTACTTTCCAATTTCCAAAATAGGGTCATGGGTTTGATTTATTCAACCATCGATTACATTTAACTAAAAATATTCGTAAAATACAAAAAATAGAGATCAACAGGAATTCTATATATAACTTTGCAAGTACCTAACTCTATCATTTCCAATAAATGTTATTGCTTCCAAAAAGTGTTAATCAATATTTTGTTACGAAATTCATGGTTTAAAGATTAAACAATTTTAAAGAAATTAAAGACTAATAGAAAATAAACTATTTTAAATATATTTGATTATCTAGTTAAGTTTTATCTTTTAATTTTCGAGTATAAAGTACTTTTTTTAATAAAAGTTTGCGCTTTGAATCATTTTAAGTTTTATTCTACGTGATATTTACAAGACATGTTCAATTGTCAGTAAATTGAGCTCTTTTAAAAAAGCTGTAGAATCTACAAATCTTTTTACCTGATCAGAAACGTGAGTCATTCATTCATTTAAAAGAACAATGAAACTATTTTGTTAATTCTAACGTTATCAATACGAATGGGAAATTCCAAATGTTCCCAGTAAAAGTTTCTTTCTTCAACTTTTCATTTTCTGTGGTAAAATTTAAAAGGGTAGGAGAGCTGATGCAATTTCGGAACATCGGGAAATTCTTAACCTTATCTTTTACTCTTATCAAGTACGAGAAATTGGAATCGTGAAGTCATTTTCTTCTGCACTTCAGATAATATTCTTTGTGTAAGGAAATCTACCTTCACGTCGGTTCTCTAACAAAAATCCCTCTGAAAACTAGGAAATTTCCTTTGAATCAAATTGAGGAGCAGAGTTTTGATCGGGATAATCCTTCCATCAGCTACTGTAAAAAACTCACTGTAAACCGCGTAAGGAATTTACCCTCATGAAATCGTGTGATTGAGTTTAAAAATCTTTCACTTTTGAGGAAATGCAAAACCGTTAAAAAGTAAAATGGAAGAGAGAAATTATCATCCGAATAAAAGCTATGGACTTTCAAGAAAAATCCTCCGCTGTGGAGAAATACTGTGTTAAAAGTGCAGGGAAATTTTTATGCGTCTGGGGGATCATAATATGTTTTGCATTGAAACCGAAAATGTAAATTTTTAAAACCTAATTATCTTTAAAATGAATATATTATACTAACCTTCTTCCATACTCTCCCCTCCCCTTTTGTGAAAAGCCTTGTAAATTTATATCTACACTTTGATTGTAGTATTTTAAACTATTATTAAAATATTCAAAATAAATACTCTGTGTTTTTTTTTCAAAACATGTTTTAACAAGTTTATTATTTATTGTTTTGTTATATTTCTGGAGAAGACCGAGAAAAACTGTAACTTAAGGGAATACTACTAATACAACAATGGAACACCCTTATTAGAATGGATCGTATTGCTTTATTTTGCAAAAAAACTTTAGTATAAATTTACAAGTTGTCTCAGAGTATATAAACTTAGGATATACTGAAAAGTAAAATTTTACTAAGGATTAATATGTTCTGTAACAAAAAATAAAAGATAATAGCAAGCAACAGTTAAAAAACAACTTATAATCCATCTGCGCGCGATCACAACAACCAATGTAAGCCATACATTATGAAACAAATGAATTTCATGTTTTAAAAATTATCACGTTTTTAAATTTCGAATACTTTCCAAATTAAATATCTTTCAAAGACTGATAAAAATATTCTAGAAACTTACAAAATACTAGTTAATAGAGCATTTTGAATCCCATGACAGCAACAGATACCACTGCACCTAGCAACGGCCTTAGCAACAGACTGTTTGACCTACAGCAAAGAAGAAACTAAATGGCCGTGACGTCACCTGAATTCACTGAATTCACCTTGGAATTTCACTAATTTTATAATGAATAAAAATTTTTAGACTGATAATCTAAATTAATTGTTTGTAAAAATTAAGTTTTATGAAAGTTTTTTGTTTTTTATTATTTTAAATGGATTAGAGATTTTGTTTAACAAGTCTGTTGATGTCGAACTGACATTCTTTCTGCTGATTACTTTTTTATTTTTAATTTTCTTTAATATCGTAATTAAGTGGCGAGTGGCAACAGTTAATTGTAATTAATGGAGTTATTGTTTTTTCCCCGAGAATCTTTCAGACACGTCCATTGAGTATAGAGCTTAACAGAGTGTCCATCTCCATTGACGCTAATGGCAACTTTTTTTTAACAGGGCTTTTCCCATAGACAAACTTTAGGCCAAACGGACCCGCCTCCTTTAATACAACGTCATTCCTGCTAATTCTGTCATTCGCCCACTGAAGCTGTCACTCAAATCCAAATAGAAAAAAACATGCCGCTTGATAGAAGTTCCATATCCAATTAGGAATAACTTTCGCATTTAGCTTTTTCTGCTTGGCTGCTAGTGAACTGAATTATAATCTGCGAGCTGAATTAAATTAATTTCCTAAAGAGGAAAACGGCCGTTTGGCATCTCTGTTAAGCTCTATACTCTGTGGACACGTCTTCGAGTTACTTTTCATTAATTTAAAGAGAAAAGTTATTAGATTATTTACGCCATGAATAATTTAAAATATTTTATGTAAACTCAATCAAGATTGTAGATTTTGAGCTGTATATACAGGGTGTCCCACGAAAAGTGGTCTAACCCCTTTAACTTTTGAATCCCTACAGATATAGTCATGAAAGCGGGGTCTAGGTATAGTAAAGTGGCCATGCCCTATCCTTTGAGACAACTTTCAATGCCCTCTAGTGGAAACTTTAGGAGTTATAATTTTTATTTTAAAAACTATTTGAGGTATGTGAAAAAAGTCATGACTTAGTTGTACAGCACCATCGATTCAGTAGGGAAAGACACCTTAAGCAGAAAAATATCTTGAATAAAACCCCTAAAACGCACGCTCAATTTGGTTGAATTTACGTAGTTTTTACGTCTTAAAACGCTCCTCACAAGGCGAAAATGAGAAATTTTTATTTTTATGACTTAAGTAAATGACTAAAAGTATTCTTAGTTCATTAAATTGAAAATTTCTCATCTTCGCCTTGTGAGGAGCGTTTTAAGACGTAAAAACTACGTAAATTGAACGTAATCGAGCGTGCGTTTTAGGAGTTTTATTCAAGATATTTTTTAAACAGGGTTAAACTCATTTTCAGTGTTTTAAGATTACAAAATTTCAAAATCAAATTTTCTCTGCTTTAATCGGTGCTGTAGTTAGAAACATTTTTTTTTAGAGGGAGAGATTATCCCTTTTTTTGTTGCTAGAAACAAAATATTTTGTAGGGATGATGTCCCCCCCAATCTCAGCACTGGCCTTAACCTATTCTAAATTTTTAATCGTGTTCTAAATCATGCGGGTCTGTCCCCATCTTTATAGGGTGAACCGACCAGTAGTTGACCACCTACCAGTAGTTGACCAATTGAGCATAATTTTGCAAAAAACAAGAACTGTTGTGTGTTTATTTCGAATCTGTTGCGTTGAAAACATAGCTGACATTTTATTAAAAGCTCATGCATAGTCTAAAGTTCTAGTATTGTTCTTAAAAGACACAATAAATAGTTAAAAAAAAGTTATCAACAAAGCTTCAAAGCATGCGCTCTCACTACTAGCAATAATGGTATGGAGTATTTAGTTCAATCGCAAATCATCCAGCTAGTTTTTATTCCAATATTTTATTGATTGATGTATTTAGGTCCTATATGTTTAGTTGAATTAAATAAAACTATCATTATTTGTATATTAACCATTTAATATGATATTTGAGGGGTGGTCAACCACTGGCTGTCTAGAATAGAAAAAGTGCTAGTATTTGACCAAAGTGGTCAACTACTGGATTTTATTTGCTTTTAAGATTTCTTTTTAAACTAAGAGCGATCTTAAAGATTTTTACCTGCAGTACAATTTTTGCTTAGATTTACTGTAAAAAAAGTTACATTTCCAGTAATTAACCAGTATTGTTAATAGGGACTCTTTATTCAATATACCTCTTTCATTGGTTCTTCAAATTTCCAACACCTGCGCTTTTAAAATATGTCGCTCCTCTCGCTAAGCCCTAAAATACGTACCTACGGGTAGTTGGTTGGTTGGTTGTCAGACATATACGCATTTTTAGTTTTTTAGATAGCCTTCTGTAGTAAACGGTGGAATCGAACGGTTCGCGGTGCAAGCGCTCGCTAGGTGGTCTAGGTGGCAAATCGTGCTGGTTTACAGTCTGGTTTTAAAAGGTTAAACAATAAAAAAATTGTTCTACTTCTTGCTTAAAATATATAAGATTTTGCAATACAACTTAAAAATCATTATAATTACTAATAAAGTAGATATATTTTTTCCAACAAAATATATTTTAAATTGACAGTGATTTAATATTAATAAAGTATGAGAATTAATCAATA
This sequence comes from Tetragnatha versicolor, assembly GCA_024610705.1. Classification (NCBI taxonomy): domain Eukaryota; kingdom Metazoa; phylum Arthropoda; class Arachnida; order Araneae; family Tetragnathidae; genus Tetragnatha; species Tetragnatha versicolor. The sequence goes on from JANDEH010000010.1 coordinate 8,549,736, forward strand.
GGATCAATTTTCCGTGTTCTCTTCCAGAGTTTAATTTATTGATTGCTGATTGAATAAAGCTTTTAAGAATTTTCTAAGACGTATTCAACAAATGGAAGACATTTTAGTAGGATTGGAACAGTTGGTTTTCAGATCATAGGATTTTCTGCCAAAAGACACGGGTGTTAATAAGAATGGAATATTAAGTTCAAAATTTTTATACCATTCAATAAAACAATTGATTTTTTCGCTTAAAACTGTCAAGAAAAACTATAAACTTAAAAATTTACTAAAATTTGCCAATTCTTAATTTTTGTGAGAGAATTTTATAATCATCAGATTGAATGAAAGTTTGTGTAAGTGTTTCTGAAACGTTTTCTTCAAACGTCTCCGTTGCGTATTTTTTTCAGCCAACTTACCCTTAGCCCTGTTTTAAAGAAGTGGGACTCGAATAAATAGCTCTTTTGCAAATGATAGGTTGCGTTGTGGATCAGTTGGTTGATTTGTGCTTGAGCTGTATATTTGATTTTTATTCTGGAAATGGTGAATATGGCAATGGTCAATTACTGGAATAATGGTGTTCAAATACTGGATGTAGGTGGTCAACTACTGGCAAAATCTCAATTAATTGCTTTTAAAATAAATAAAAAAAATTCTATAAAAATGAAAGGAAAAATGATTATTAGTTATTATTCCTCATACTTTCATTGATATTAAACCAGTGTCAATTTTTTTAGAAAATTTTTTTTCTAAGAAAGAAAAATAAAACTTGGAGGAATTTCCACTAACTGGTCAATTACTGGTCGATTCACCCTACGTCTCTTATGTGAAGTGCCATTGGTAAATTGGCACCGTCGTTTATATTATTAAAAGTTGGGGAACACACATTCAGCAAATTTACGGTTCCTCTCATAAGTTAAATAAAGTTTTCAAACATGTTTCCTGTCCCCTCCGGCCTGTGCATCACATTATGAGTTGCATTTAACTAAAGGCATTCGTAAATTATGAATAAAAGTTGAGATTAACATGATTTTCTTAGTCAGTTTACAACAATCAAACTATAGCAACCAATATTTTTTGAAGCTCATTTTTGTATGACCTCTCTTTAATCATGGGAGTTTTCTGAAGGAATAAAGGTTAAATAGGGCATACGGAACCATTTCTTTTCACTTATTCAGGGTCGCTTTGAAATTGAGCTTAGAAGCTGAAGTCTTGGAATGACGCCAGCTCAGTTAGCATCGCTTTGTCAGTGGTTTGTTAATAATGTCCGCAACATTTGCGGTAGGCATGTTTTTAATGGTGTACCATGCTGTGAAAGGGGCAATAGACAGGGGATTAAATTCGGAAATTGTGCGGCCCCAAAATACTACTTAGCTACAATGGCTCGACAACATTTTTTGAGGAATTTTTTAGGTTTAAAAACTTTGTCTACTGCATAATGATTTTTTGCAATTTTGTTTTTGAGTCACTTAATTGAAAATTAAGGGATATAAATATAATTATTATCTTTGGGATATTTAAACCGCTAGAGCTAATTAATTAAATTGATACTTTTGAGAACCGTCAGTAGACTAAGGGACAAAATATTCTCACTATAAAAAAACCGTATGGATTTTTATCGCAGTAGTAAGTCTTAAAAATAATAAATATAAACTTTCCTTTTGACTTTAACTACTTTTGAGGGAGCAAAAATGGCAATCATGGGAAGCCGATCGAAATGTCAGCTGAAAGCACGACTTCAGTTATAAATGTATTCGCATTTCCCGCTAAAATACTCATCAGAACCCGTGCTGCCTTTTATCCTGAAAAGGGACAAACTAAAAGAGTGTTCCTGAAAAAGTATCGTCAGTATATTCGAAAGGATGGTTAGTCTAGTTGGTGGGACTTGTAAGTTCCGTCAGTAGATAAAGGGTTAAATTAGGATTCTATAAATTTGTTTTTTAGTTTTTAAGTGTTTAAGAAGTATCTTTTTCAAATCAATAGATTTTTATTGCATAATTTAGCACGGTTGTATACAAAGTTCCTTTTATAAAATACTTTATAAAAAGACGATTTTCTTTTAAGGGAGAGTAAAAAGTTTTTGAGTGCAAATATACATTAATTTTTTCTTGACTGTTCGTATTGTAATCTATATGAAAGGTGTAAAAAGTGTTAGTGCTTCAATTTTAAATGTAGTTTATTGCAAATTTGTCGGATTTGAATGACATTTCTGGACTTTCTGTTGCTGGGACGGAAACTACTCGATTTTTAACGCCTTCTCGCGTCTTAAACATTATTATGAAAGAAAAGTTGGGAGGACCTTTTTGAGCTTGTTTTGTCTCTTTTATGTCTTCCTATTTCTTAAAATATGAGTTGTTTACATTTTCCCCAAAAACATCTGGAAAAGAAAAAATCTAATTTTTTGTTCCTTGCTTTAGTTTTTCTTATCTTGTCGTTCTTTGTTGCTTAATTTTAGCTTCGAATTGAGTTCCCTGCTAAACATACAGACCCATTGGAAAAAAATTGTTGCTTTTTTTTCTCGAAACACCTTTTTTACGCCTGGTTATTGAACTAGTACTTTCATTAGGTTTTAACGACAGTTGAGTTTTGTGTTTGTGTACTTCTATTTAAGAGGCAGATTTTATAAGGAGCGGGCAGGTCACTATAGTGACCATTTTTGATTTTGATGAAATTTTTATGATGGATACTTCTAATGATTTTAGAATACCCCTATCTTTTCTTTTTCCCGAAAAAAAATTTTTTCGGCCTACAAAAATTCTCAAAGTTGGTCGCGACCCGGTATTTTTTTCGAATCGACATATCTTTGTACAACATTTTCTCAGTGCATTGAGGGTCAACCAAAGTAATTCTTGCGGTAACAACATGTCCTTAGATAGCTTAATCAAATTCTTTTGTGAATTTCATGGTTCACCTTCCCTGAAAACGGGAAGGGTTCGCCAAACTTTGTCGAAAAAAATGAAAAAATGCCAAATTCGAGCCTTTATTGACCCCAGCATTGAGGGTCAATCACAGTTTTGAGGGTTAAAGTGTGTAGTACTGCTCAGTATTAACTTAATTAGCCCATTGGTTGTATGGTTAACCCTCATGGCTGCAGAAAAATGGCTACTTTCGTAGCTATCAAAACAAAAAGAGGTCATTTTGGTGACCCCGTATTTCAGAGCATTGAGGGTCAATCAATAATTCGAAATATACGTTTCTTAGTACAATACCTCTACTTTAAGAAACAGTTGACAAACCTATGGACTCTCGATCTGGGATCACGTGAGATTGATTTTTGTGACTAAAAAACGGAAAAAAAGGTCATTTTTGGGACCCTGTATTTCAGAGCATTGAGGGTCAATGACGAACTGGAAATATGCATTTCGTAGTATGAGACCTACCCTTTAAGAAACAATTGACAGAATTATGGAGTCTTGACCTGCGATCACGTGAGATTTATTTTTGTGACTACAAAAGCGGAAAAAAAGGTAATTTTTGGGATCCTGTATTTCAGAGCAATGAGGGTCAATGACGAACTGGAAATATGCATTTCGTAGTATGAGACCTACCCTTTTAAGAGAGAATTGACAGAACTTTGGTATTTTGCCCTGAGAGCACGCCTAAGACTTACTTTTCTACATAGCGAACACATAAAATATGCTATGCTTACAATTAGCTAAGTAGGTTATTTTCAAAAATTATTTTCAAATTACATTTGGTCTCCCAAAGGAAAGACCTCCAAAAAATAAACCATTTAATGAGAATAAGTTTTTCTAGGGGGGCCAATTTGAAAACTTTTAACGAAATTGTCGCCTTGTGGGGCATGGACAACCAGATCTTGTACACTTTCAAAGATTTTCGAAAAAAAAAATGAAGTGGGGGGCATAGACAATTTAGAAAGGCTTAGCTGGGCCACAGACGGAAAAAGGTTGGGAACCATTGCTCTACTGTAATTTTTTCTTTTATCATCTGCAAATCTAAGGTTCATTTATATTTCTATTTTATTTCAGTATTTCGGTATTGAAGCTGTTGGGGAAATCAAAAAGATAATTTCAAAGATTAAAGAAGATGAAATAACTTGGGAGAAATAAACTTTTTTGTGTTTATATTTGTTAAAACTTCTTTCTTTGAAATATTTTGCTGTTTTATTGAAATTCTTTGAGATATTTTGCTGTTTTATATGTTCAAGGCTAATGTTTTTCAAATTGTCTTAAATCACTGCCCAAATAAAAATTTAATCTCATTAAATGGTTTATTTTTTGGAGGTCTTTCCTTTGGGAGACCAAATGTAATTTGAAAATAATTTTTGAAAATAACCTACTTAGCTAATTGTAAGCATAGCATATTTTATGTGTTCGCTATGTAGAAAAGTAAGTCTTAGGCGTGCTCTCAGGGCAAAATACCAAAGTTCTGTCAATTCTCTCTTAAAAGGGTAGGTCTCATACTACGAAATGCATATTTCCAGTTCGTCATTGACCCTCATTGCTCTGAAATACAGGATCCCAAAAATTACCTTTTTTTCCGCTTTTGTAGTCACAAAAATAAATCTCACGTGATCGCAGGTCAAGACTCCATAATTCTGTCAATTGTTTTTTAAAGGGTAGGTCTCATACTACGAAATGCATATTTCCAGTTCGTCATTGACCCTCAATGCTCTGAAATACAGGGTCCCAAAAATGACCTTTTTTTCCGTTTTTTAGTCACAAAAATCAATCTCACGTGATCCCAGATCGAGAGTCCATAGGTTTGTCAACTGTTTCTTAAAGTAGAGGTATTGTACTAAGAAACGTATATTTCGAATTATTGATTGACCCTCAATGCTCTGAAATACGGGGTCACCAAAATGACCTCTTTTTGTTTTGATAGCTACGAAAGTAGCCATTTTTCTGCAGCCATGAGGGTTAACCATACAACCAATGGGCTAATTAAGTTAATACTGAGCAGTACTACACACTTTAACCCTCAAAACTGTGATTGACCCTCAATGCTGGGGTCAATAAAGGCTCGAATTTGGCATTTTTTCATTTTTTTCGACAAAGTTTGGCGAACCCTTCCCGTTTTCAGGGAAGGTGAACCATGAAATTCACAAAAGAATTTGATTAAGCTATCTAAGGACATGTTGTTACCGCAAGAATTACTTTGGTTGACCCTCAATGCACTGAGAAAATGTTGTACAAAGATATGTCGATACGAAAAAAATACCGGGTAGCGACCAACTTTGAGAATTTTTGCAGGCCAAAAAAATTTTTTTTCGGGAAAAAGAAAAAATAGGGGTATTCTAAAATCATTAGAAGTATCCATCATAAAAATTTCATCAAAATCAAAAATGGTCACAATAATGACCCCCGCATTTCTGCCCTCTCCTTATAAAATCTGCCTCTTAAACTTATTTTACTACATTCATATGTGTGTTTGTTAGTAAAACTAGACAAGTCTTTGAAAAGAGAATAACATACCTCTGTATCATGCAATCTAGGGTCCTTTTATGTTTTACAAATGTGAGTCTGGTAATACGTTTTTTTAAGGGTAAGGAGGTTTAAGAGCAAAGGAAGCTACTGATCCTTTTTAAGGTTTAAGCTGTATATCCCAAATTTTTTGGTTGCAAGTCAATGTTACATGAGGAATTTTTATAAATTTGGAGCCCTTTCCTTTTAGTGAAATAAAAAAGAGATGTGCTATGGGGCTTTCTTCTCACAGGAGATATACTCTATTATTTTTAATTTATTAAGTTGCTTTTCAATGTTTATATTTCTGATTTATGCTGCTAAATGTCGAAGCGTTAAACATTTTAATAATTTCTATAAAATTATGATAGTGATATTAAACATTTGGGATTATTATTTTCATTAATTTAATAACTTCCAATTAAAATTTAATAAAAAATTAACTATTATAAGTAAAAATAGGGGATTTTTCATTCTTTTTTACTTGAAAAGTAAGAAGAAGAAAGGTATATTTTCGGAACGTGAAATTTTTATTGTCCTATTTTCCATTGATTATTATTTGGTAGACACTTATTAAACCTATTCCTATTACATGTAAATAATTAATGCCCTTTACAAACTTCATAGTTTCAATCTTTAACTTTCTTAATGAGCAGAATTAAATTTAATCAAGCTTTATTTGCTGTCTGAATACGGTTGTTTCTTATTTATAAATCTGAGCCACTTTCTCCTTTGGTTTGCTTTTCCTTTAGTCATTTAAAACAGTTTACGCCTGTAAATCCGTTTCTCCTGGAGGGTTGTTCTGCGACAGTGAAGCCAACCGTTAAAATTGTTTTACCAGACTTTACGGATTTTGAGTTTCATTGTTTTCAATTCAAAATCATGATTACTTTTGAGCTACACGGTTTTACTCAGATAATTATCATTAATTCATGATGAAAAATATTTCGATAACCCCCCTCAAACAGTGCTAAAACACATCTTTCATTCAGTATTTTTTCAGAATAACCGAGTAATTTTTGATTTGGCGATCTTTCGAGCGACAAAAATGATTTTTATTTTTGGCACGAAAAATAAAACTGGAAAAAAATGATCACAGGTAATCATCCATTTTAAAAACACCAATAATAAATACGATGCGAGTTAATCCTTTCTGATTGCCATAAGATGATCCTTGTTTGAGGAAAAACGCAGCCTGAATTTAAAAAGTGGGAAATAAAAATTTTGATTCGATTTTTAGTGTCTCCAAACCCTGTAGTAAGGTACTTCTAAGGTATTATGTTCATATTAAAGTTGAAATATCTAAAATGGTAGTTGACTCAAAAGCACATCAAGTAAAGTTTTAAGAGCAATTAAGAGATAAATTGCGCTAAGATTCCTTTACGAAGATCAGGTACTTTAAGCCACGTTTTAAGCATAAATTCTAGATGAAGCGAAATATTTTGGTTTCAACTGCCTTTTGAGAACTATTGGGGGTATAACTCAATTCGATGGAAAAATTGGAAGGCTCTGTATCTGTCTGCAAAGAATCTCTCGCATCCCTGGCATTAGCCATATTGTATACCTGAGCAATGGCTTGCGAAATATTTCAATCGAAAGTATCATAAAATGCGTAGAATTTCCCGAGAAAGCACTTTAGAAGGACAATTCACTGGAAAAACGGGTTGTAAATCGGAGCTTTAGAGCAAACATACATTTTCATCTCCAACAGCTGAATTCGTGCTTCTTGTTTTGCTTGCTTGAGCAGAAATATCTCGGATTCTGGCTCTGCAGAGGTTATTCTGAATCGGTAGAATTGAAATGAATTCGCTTTTCCATTAAAGAAAATCAACTCTGCCAGTGTTTGGATTTCATGGATCCTTTATTTGCGTATGACACAAAGGAAATGCGTTTGAAAGTACTTTTAATTTGACTTTTTCCCTGTTGGGTGTTTTCACCGAAAATATTTACTTATGATGTTTGGAAAAGAAAGAAAAATGCTTTGTGTTCACACTTACTATTGGAAGAAAAAAATGGTTCAGTAAAATTTGCAATAACGTGTTATCAATTTAAATCTATTATCATTTTAACAGCATGCTTTTTTCCTATTCAGTTACCTTTTTAGTAGGAACACTTGTTTTGTATATTTAACACTAGTCGAAACTTTTTTATGTTACTTTCATCAAGTGCTTCTCAAACTTTCAATATTGGCAACCCAGTTTTTAATCATAATTTTCATTGCACCCCCTTTCATATAACAATATACCATATGCAATGTAGTATTATTGTTTTGACTCTAAAGCTACAAAATAAGAATGTTTAAATTTATAATTTAAACTTTTTTATCAAATATTTAGCTAAATATAATGTTTTACGCCAAATAGGGGGTCTTGGGGGCCTTTTCTCAAAACATTTTCAAACATTAAACTCATGAAGCTTTTTTCTATCATTTTTAAAATCCTGTAAATGAATTCTGCGAAGATAAATATTGAAATAGCATGCGACCAATAAAAAGAGGGAAATTAAAATATTTCCCTGTAATCTTAACTTTTAACTATTTTAGACATGTGAAATTGAATGTGTATAGTAAGAGTACTTTCCCCAAATTTTTCAATGTCTTCTCATGGCACTATTACATTTGCATTGTGCCACATCCCCTATTGAATGCAGGTCTAAACAGAAAAGAAATTTAGGGCTATTGCACTTTCACCATCTCCCATCCTTCTCTATATCTTCTTCGTATTTTCTTTTATTTCGTCGGGGCATCGAGATCCTTTGGCAAGCATCTTTTCTGAAAGTCACCATGCCTACGTTATGATTGGTTTGCAGAGGGAGTGAAAAAAGATATCGTGACAGAATCCGGGATTTTCACTCAGTCAGAATCGCCTTTTTGTAAATACATACGCATCGATGTTTTTAATTTATAAGGTGAAAAATTCGCAAAAGAAGGCAGAATGTTTTCAGGGATAACTAAAATTTGAGCAACGTGGTTGATATGTCCAATTTTATGTAACCAGCTGAGGTGAGTTAAAAAATGTAAGGTGTAATTAAGTCCAATAAAATTGAGATTAATGAATATTTGGATTGAATTAATTCTGTCAGAGATTTATAATTCAAATATATTTAGATAAACACACATATACATCTAAATTTTAAAGATGTCCAATTAGTGTGTATCTTCTGATTTCTGTGTGAAATGTGATTTTCGGTTTTTAAAGTTTTTTCAATCGCTCTTAGTTTCTTTTAGTATAATATGGAATCTTTTAGTCAATTTTGGGACACTGTAATTTCTATTAATTTAATTTTTTTCAGCTAAAAAAATTGGCGTGTCTAAGAAATATGTTATTTTAGCTTTTTTTTGTTCATAGCTCTTTTGTTCAAAGATTTTTTTCTGTAGCTTAAGCCCCTGTACCAGGTTTATTTTTTGAAATTTCTTAAATAATTTAAAATTATAGTAGGGGAGAACGGGGATGAATGGGACAGGGGATGAACGGGACAGCTCAATTTTTTATATCTTAACTTCACTTTAAATTTTTGTTATTTCAGCCATAAGATAGTAGTACCTGGCCCATTCAAAAAATTGTGTTTATTGACATCAGCTTCTATTTTTGTATAAATAGGACTACTAAATGTGTTTTCCCATACCAAAAGTAACTTTTATCGTTTTACTTCTATAATTATTTATTAAAAAATAATTTAACTGAAGCTACAAATTTTACAGTGTGTTTGTTGAAAGAGTACTTATATTAGTATAGTTTCCAAATTAAATGAAGAAAATCCATGGATTTTTTCCTTGTCTAATTTTAGTTTTTTCAAAAATTAGTGGGTACGGGGATGAATGGGACAAGAGTTGCGGGGATGAATGGGACAGTTCCATCATCACTTCATTTCCTGTTTCCAAAACTTTCCATCAATAGCTTGCTATATTCAACTCAATTAAGTAATTTCTGATAAAGTTTACTAAAATAGGGTGCAAAAATTTATGTTTAAACTTGTGTTTTATGTTCCAAACTAATGTGTGAATATGCAAAGTCTTAATGAGAAAATAGTTGCAACTTTCATCTCATATATGTTATGGTTAAACAATTATTCAAACAAGTTAGGTTTTTATGCTCTATTTTTATGAAAAGTTCCTTAAAAATGGCAGGGAAAATGTTACTGCAGGAGAGGAATGGCTTTGGGGGTTAGGTCCAGGCATCAAAAACTATCTATTTGCACTCCTAAAAGTACAAACCCATAAAAAGCGAGTAGCATTAATAGAAATAACACCAGCTTCAACCACTGAGCTGAAAGAACAAAAAGATTTGCTTCAGTTTACGTGTTAATTTTACTCGTCATAAAGTCGAATAAATGTAGGCTGTTTCTGCCCTTTAAATGCCTTTTTAATTTTTTTCTTTGGAAAATAGAAGTGTGTTGTTCCTTTAAAAAGCTAAACCTTGTGCAATATTTAAAATAACTTTGTTGTTTTGTAATTTTTTAAAACTTTTTTTAACTGTCCCATTCATCCCCACTCGGTGTCCCATCCATCCCCACCACGGGGATGAATGGGACAAAATACATGCGTTCATAAAAACTTTTCTTGGAGTTTAAATAATGGGTAATTAATTGAATACACACATTTATAATGTAACCAAGAGTTCAATTACTGGTTTTAAACTTGTTACAGGATTGAAAAATGTATATTTTTTTCAATTTTAGCAAAAATGTGAAAGTTGTCCCATTCATCCCCGCTCTCCCCTATACTTAATCATTATTTTCTTCTGCACATTTAAGCTCGAGCATATTAAATATTCAACAGTTATTGTTAGTTTTGGGGTTCAAATTGACTTCATTATTAGCTTATTTTTGTCCTCCATCAACCCCAAAAATATTAATATAAGTACCCTATACAGATTATAAAAAAGCTATGAAATATAAAATAAAATATAATAAATAATAATAAAATACAATAGTAAATATAAAACTAAGAAGATTTTCACAAACCTCGATTTTCTTCATAACTTACCACTGTCTTAATTAAGTTTTCAAAAGCTAGTTTGTGGTTACGTACGCTCAAGATACTCAATGAAAATTTTTATGTCTATTCTTATACAATACATTTCTGATTAACTTATATTGAGGTAAATGTGCTGGTATAGGAGGCCACTGAATCAATAGTGGTCACATAGCTGATTAATTAAAAATAATACGAGTTAGAGGTATCAAATAGCGTTAAAATTCACAGACATAGTAGATTAGGTCATCTGGTATGCACTTAAATAACCACCGATACCACAGATCAGAGTGACAGGAAATTTAAGTTTCTGTAAATAACACTATTGGCCGAGTGAACTGAAATTTGATTCTTCTTATTGTACCGCGTAAGGAAACGTTTATTTTGGTACTTATTTTTTATATTTATTTCCATTTGATTGACTTCATTCGTTTTTATATGAAGAAAAATGAATACAATGAAGAAAATTTACTTGAAAATTATGTTTTTAAGAGAATAAAGGGGGTGTCAATTTATATGCAAGAGGTAGCCACCATAGAAAAATTTGATACATCTAGGTGGCCACTATAGCAATTATTTGGAGTACTTTAAAAATTAAATATACTTTCCCCGATCTAAATAAGATTTTTATTGGTAAAATCAAAATGAGAAGATTCAGTTAACTGAAAATAGGATGATAACCGTTTTCAAACAAATATATTGATATTTATTCAAAATTAAAGTAAAAATTTCCCTATAAGTGGCCACTATACCCGTATATATCAGAACTTCTCATTAATGTGATATAAACAATAAACTGATTTAAAGTTGAGCATGAACATGAACACTCAACATCGATTTAAAAAGTTATTTTACTTTGAAATAGGGCATGAAAAAAATGAGTACTTTGTTAAATATTTAAAATATATTGATGGAATGTGTAGAAGGTCGCCTTGAACTTTTGTAATACTGATTAAGGCCATTTCAAGCGCGGTTTCCTAATTAATCACGATACAAAAAATAGGTGTTGCATTCTCTGACATTCCCTTTGCTGTTCTTAAACATCCTTGTTTTAAACAATGCGCCGGAGTGATTGATGACTCTGGTTTAGTTGCAAGGATTGGAGGTGATGTTAGTTGCTACATAGTGAAAGGATGTTTTTAAATACTGGAGGGAGCATAGGGCCCTAATGAAAGATACATAACTGAAATGTAAAGTTATAGCTAATGCGGTAAAAATATAAGGGATTTAAACTGAAGATGCTAAAAGGTTTCTACTAGTGTTGATTTCTTGGTAATTTTTAAGCATAGACTTTAAAAAGAGAGGTACAATGTCTATATCTTATATTCCAAAGTCTAAGTTTGTAAATTAACTTTCAAATCCAAGTAGAAGTATCAAATCTCTTTTGTAGTAAGGCCTACTGCATTTAGTAGGTATTGATAATTTAATTAATGAATAAATACTATTTTCAAATTAAATTTTGATATTTACTGTATAGTTTTTAATTTGGGTTTAACTAGAATATTGAAGTTTATAAATGATTTTCGTTAAATATTGTTTTGAAAAGGAAATACACAATTTACAAATAACTTTGATGCATTAAAAATGGGTATTGGTCTTATTTAATTTTAGGTATAGTCTTATAATATTTTTGAGGTTTAATATGATTTGTTTTTGAAAAAAAAGGTTTTAAACACAAAAATATCAAATCTTACTTCTTAGATATAATAAGTGTTTAAAAGATGACATAGGGTGGGGTGAGATAAAATGGGTATAAAGGTTTAAACAGTTTATATTTATAAAATTTAGTGTTCTTGACATGCTGATCTTATTTGTAGCTTAAGAAAAATCAGCATGCTAAAAAGCAATAAATTTTATTAATATAGAAGCCCCCTTATATTTTGTTATTATATTATACTTTGTGTTTAAGCCCCATTATATTCATTTTACCGTAACCCTGCCCGATAGAGTTTTGAACTGAATTTTGACACATCATATTCTGAAAGTTTTGAGCTGACTTTGATCACAGGGTTTATTTGATAGTTTTTGTATATGTAAACCAATATAGTTTCAAACTGAACTTTGACACATCATATTCCGAAAGTTTTGAGCTGACTTTGATCACAGGTTTATTAGATAGTTTTTGTACGTAAAGCAATATAATTTCAAACTTAGCTTTTAGCTTTGAAAGATAACTCTTTAAACTCGAAATTTCTAAACTGTCCAATTTAATACGACACTTGGAGCTCAGTGGCAAAAGAAACTCTTGATGCAGCCGATAGAAATCCAGCGGAGCGTGAAACTCGACTAACCAAGTACTGCAGTTTTCCGAGGCCAATCTTAATGAAAAATTCTCTAATGCCCTTCTTCGATAAAGCTGCTTAGGATCAGTTGGCTGCCTACGGATCTTCTATAATGAACTCTTTTGTCACTTGGCTTCTTTCACAGGAGGTGGTCAAACACTTTTTGGAATGGAACAAAGCAGCCAATTTTTAGACGCTTCGAGGATACGAACAAAAATTGCCAAGAAAAAATGAGATCGTCCTTGATAACTTTAGCTTGAAAAGGAAGACTTCTAGGGCTGAATATTTGGAGAAGGAAGATCGGATTTTTTCCGGTGGGGTTATTTCTTGTTTGAGTTTTCGTGAGAAATTTAGTAAGTTATAACTGATAGGTTTGGGTGTTTTCCTAAATAAATAGTTTTGGTTAGCTTAGACGAGTTGAATTGAAATTTGTATTGCCAAAGCATGATCTGATAAATTTAAGAAATATAAACATTATTTATTTTATAGAGTGTATGATTTTATCTAGAGATATGGAAGTTTAATTAATAAGGGAATAAAGCAAAGATGGAATACACCTTTGGTTTTAATATAGTATATTTATATTATCACTGCAAAGTTTGGAGTTACCATCAATATTTTCCAGTGTATGGATTTTTATTTAGGGCTTTGAATTAATGACACATATTTTTATTTTTATGTGGATTTTCTATTTTAATATAAAAGGGTGGATTACCTGTGTTTGCTACAGCCATATAATCTTCCTAGCGTATTTAAGTAAAATATATTGAAAAACTTCTTAATTTATATTTTTTGCAGTAAATGATTTTCTTGTATTTTTCATGAAAAAAATCACATGCAAAGAATTTTTCTATACCGATCGAAATTTAAAGATAATTCCATATTTGAAAGGAATTTTCATCAGAGTTTGATATTGATAACTATAGAGACGGAGAAAAACTCAAAACCGAATCAAAACTTATCGTTTTTCCTTCAAAATGGATCACCATTTGGCTACGAGAAAAAATTAAACACGTTTTAATCATCCGTATGGTGATTGTAATTTTATTGATTTAACATTTAGCTTATTTTTAGTTATTTTATAATTATAATTATATAATTTTTGTTAAGTGTTTGGGGCACACACATATATTTCTTGTCAGTTTTTTTTATCAAAGTTAGAAAAAAGTTTTAAAATTAGATTGATTGATTTTGAAGGATTTGTAGTTATGATGTGATTAAATCAAATTGTGATAACGGATGTCTCTAATTTTAAATATTTCAATAAAATCAATTTTATGTATTATGTAAATTTATACAATATATATCCTCTTTATATACAATACAGAAACAAATACTTAACCGGTGTAAAACCTTTTCCGTTTATTTTAACTTAAAGCCAATACGAAAGAATTCTTTATTTTACAATTTTTATTTTAAAAGTCCGTTGAAATTTATTAGAAGAATCGAGTTCGCCCAATGTCCAACATATATATTTGTGTATATTTACGTTTATATTTCATGGTTTTAAATGTTCAATGATAATAAAGTTTTAATTTATTTCCTTATTTGTACTTTTTGTTCCTTTATTTTTGCCACTTTGTAAACGGGCAAGAGCCCATTACAATAAAGTCTTGTCTATGTCTATACAATATATAAACTCTATAAATAGCTTTTATTATAAAATAACAAAAATATAAATTAATAAATCTCTAGTTTGACATACTAACATTAAATTAACTATATTTAAACTATAACAATTAATTTAAGAGACTTAAACCTTAAATCGGCCTCTATTCTAGAAATTTTTAATAAAATCTACAGCTGTAAACAGCTCACAATGCGACGGTCGCCGAGCCCGTCGGATTGCGCATCTGTCGTACGACGGATCCGTCGTCACGTCATTTTAAGTCTAAGAATTGTGTCAACAAGCCCGCCACCATTCATACATTTAAGGAGTAAATTAAGCGCCGTATCAACAAACATAACAAATATCACTGGCTCAAAATTCTATATTCTTGCGAGAATTTCAGAACAACCATACATAAAAAGCGCTGTTAACTTTCTTTTCTGGATATTACCAACATTTTCAAATTTTTGAATTACTATTTTTACACCTCAGGTTAAAAAGCTATGGCATTATAGTCGTCGTGAGATAATCTGATGAAAAGTGTAAATAAAATTAATAAATACATTTTATATTTGAAATTTCTTTCGCTGTTACCTTTGATGACGCACACAAGTATCCGAACCCCAGAGAAACCTCACTCTTCAACCAAGAATGCCTCAAAAGAGTTGTTTCTTTTGAAGTGCCTCCTGATTTCCCTGAGGATCTAACTCACTTCATCTAATTGAATCACTCGGAAAAGACATTCTTTCTAAAAGTATCTGGCTTCTGACCGAAAAATTAACTTCTAGTTTGGGTGTTAAGTAAGAAATGGAGTTTTTAAGTGTAAGTATAACAATGCTTACTTTTTATTATTGCTCCACTCTTTTAAGTAGTTTTACTAGGTCAGTTTCACAGTTTTTAGTTCATAAATGTAGATTTCCCTCAAGTGGTGGAATTTGAGGAAATGTTTTGGTAAGGCAGTGTTTTTTGCCACCTGGTGACGGACCGAGAGTAAGAACTGAGTACAAAATGCTAGTTTCATTATATTGATGTAATGGAAAAGAGTAGTAAGGCTCTAAATATGGTGGTTGCTCTAAAATAGTTTCGAAAACTGAGTAGGGTCTGAAGAAACTTTAAAATATATTATTCTTTAAAAGACGTTAATCTTATAAACCTCTGAAAATAATGGTCTTGCATTTAGTTATGGGTAGTTTGATGGATTAATCCAGAAAAACAGGTGTCTATATAAGTTATGGGCAAAGTGATAAACCGGGTATTGTTAATAATGCCTGACCCGAAATGCCAGGGCATTATTAATAATTTGACTGGTCATTACTAATAATGTCCAGATTTATCACAATGCCCGTTATGTAAATACAATTAAAATAATTTATTTGGCTTTAAATTCAAAATTTGTCCTTTTTCGAAAATATAATAAATAGTAAGATAAAGTTTTTGCAAGCATATTATCATCAAAAAGTCAATTGTAATCGGTCAAATAATTTTTTTGTGTCTAACTTTTATACCTATGGATTAATTTAATTGTATGGGATATTTCTCCTTACTGATTGAGTGCTTGTGTAATTGGTACTGTCTTTGAACATCTTCAAATGTGGTAATAAAGACTAAGCTATGTGCCATAATGTTATTTAAAAAAGGTGTCAATGAATTAGGATTAGCTAATTATAGTTACCTGGACCTATTATGTGGATAACTTAAATACTTAATTGTTGATGAAAATTGAAGTTATATATCCTAAAAAGCAAGAGAATAAGCTTTTCAATTAGTTAACTTTTTCGTTATAGAGGATTAATCAAGGGATAATGGTAAAAAAACGCTACACGCAAGACGATTTGGAAAAAATAACATATTTTGTCAATAATATGTCAGTAATTATGTCAGTAATTATTTTGTTTTTTAAAGTTCGTAATTTTTCATAAAACGTAATTTTTCATAAAACTTATCAACATCATAAAAAATTTAAAGATACCAATTTAATTATTATCTATTTGAATTACATGAGTAATTCTCAAATAAGAGAGAAGGAGGATAAAATATAAATAATTCAAGTTTGTTAAACACTATATACTATGTTACTAAATAGTATCCTAGAGAGTTAGGGAAGTTTCTTTGTCTTTAGCAAATGAAAAAATAAAAACACACGCGTGAAATAAGAACCGCAAAAGAACAAAATGAGAGGCCAAATTTTAGAATTTGGGAGAGAGAATAGTATGGAGAGAGAATAATCATTGGATACGGCTTCCATAGAAAACGCATTAGATGAAATAGTTTCTGAGAACTGAAGGCATTTCTGGCTAAACTGATTCTTCAATAAATTGTTATTACAGCTCAGATTCCTGCCAAGATGTCATATCTAGATATAATAATAGAGGAAAGATCTGGTACAAAAGTGACTCTTAAGATGAGACTCTTGACTAGACCAAACCATCTTGCCATTTTGTGTAGTGTAGGTTTTTTCTGTAGTTTGGTCCATTATATGAGCCTAATTAATTGATAAATTTAATTTATACTACGATATGTGGGATGGGTCGCTTAACTATATTCTGTATATAAGCGAGCACTTATTAGAGAAATAACAAAACAATTTTAAGATTGAAAATTGACATAAAAGGATAACAAGGTATTGTTTCTCGTGATAAAGTTATTCTTTGATTTTAAAACTATCCTGCTATGTATAAGTGAATTAACGTTGGTACTCGAAAATGTTAATCTCTAATTTTAAGCGTAAAAGATAACATAAAAAGGTAGTTTAACAGGTAATACATACAATAAAAGAAGAAAATTATAAATGTTTATAATAATAATAATTTTATTTGTGTGCAATGCGATACAAATGAAAAATTGGAGAAAAAGCATATTAGTTAGACTGGGGCATATGCCCATTTAGCTGACCAAAAACATGATTATAGACAAATAGTGCAGTCAAATAGTATTTATTAAAAATTAACTAAGAAATAAAAAAATAAAAAATTAAATTTATTAAATTTAGTAAAATTAGTACCGATGATAAATAAAAATTAAAAAAGTATCTTAACCCTACAATGCATGATTTTTTAAATTCACTTGAAAATCATTTATGTGACTTCTATTATGGTGTACATTAGTAAAAAAATACTAAAAAAATTCAATTTAATTTTTTTCTACATTTTATTGCCAAAAAACTTTGTCCTTGTGAAATTAATTTGTGTCTCTTGTGAAATTAATTGTGAAGTGAAATAAAACCAAATGCTCTAAAAATATAAAAAAACAACTTATCTTTTCAAAACATTTTTTGTTCAAGCTGAAAATTTTTTTTATTTTAATTTATATGGTCCTTTTATTTTGGCGTTTTCTGTGTCTTGACTTTCGTTTCACTAGCTACTAACAAATGTCTCAAAATAGCACCCCTGCTGTGATCTACTGGCGATCTAAAGTGCTAATACAATGAAATGTTATATCTACTGTACTTATTGCATGGTGTTGCCGTTTGGAAATGAAAGTTCGAGTAGGAAATGGGGAAAAATGTCGTGTTGCCAAATGGCATCAGTATGCACTGTAGGGTTAAATGTAATGAAGTAGATATAATGAAACGGCTCAAGGTAATTTGAAAATGAAATAGTAATATGATTACAACTTATATATTTAAATTTTATTAACAATTGGAAAATTTAAATTTTAAATGAAAAAGAGTAGTAGAAAAAGACTGGGGTGTGAAAAGAAAATTTAACTGACAGTTTTTGCGGTATTACATGCAAGGATTAATTTGTGGAATCTATGTAGTCAAAGATTACGGGTCTTCTTGTATCGTTTTTGAGCTAATTATCCTTATATTAAACGCAAACTACCTTTCCCTTTTTTAAATTGTTTTCATTTTCCATTGCCCCTGTAGGAAACCCTTCATTTAATTCTAATTCATTCAAATTATAGGTAGTGATGATTTTCCTCACTCAAGGGTTAACCAGAATGCCTTATTTGATGCGTTTAAGAGCATAAATCAAACTTATGTTAATAATACCATATGCAGAGATTACTTCGTGTGTGACAGCTCTTCTTAATTTCAACGGTGATCGAGAGTAGCACGCAACCGTTTCATTTACAAGAGAGACGAATAGGCATTTTTTTCTCCTCTTCATTATCCCTGAAGCTTAATTAATTTGTTGAGTCAATTGAAAAAGCCAATAAGGGGAAGAATTAATTTAAGCCATCACAATTAAGGGTCCCCTCACTCTAGAGGATTGACACCACCTATATTTCAATGCAAAATGAGTTTTATTTTTCACCCCAAACCATCAAGATTTCTTTGGGGATATTGAGGAGGATGAAAGAAATTACATTTATGGTTTTATTCGCTGTGTTTTACTATTAAAATTTTGATTAACGTTTTGCCTTGCTTCATATGTATAGTTATTAACAATGGTAATCTATAAAAGTGTATTAAAATAAAACCTGGGAGATCTTATCAGGAGACGCTATTAGATTATATAGCAGAGATGGTGAACCTTTTATGATTAGTTAGCCATTTATATTAGGGTTTATCATTTTCAGGTCTAGTGTGCAACTTGTTATATATATATATATATATTTAAAAAATCATCTTTGAACCTTTGTAAAATGAAATCTACCTTTGATGACCGATAGTCTGGAACCGGGTTTTACAACTTACAAGTTCTCAAGGGTCGCAATCGAAAGTACATGTCTAGTGCTGGGCCGCAAAGTAATCAGGTTCCTTTTGCATCTGTGATATATTTTTGGAGGGAGAGTCTAACATGGAACTTTTCTAGCGAGGGATGGACAAATATTATTTACATGGTGTGAAGATAATACTATATTTTAAAAAATTCAATGCATATATAGATGAATGGACCTACCTTTTTTAATAGAGAATCCCAATTATGAACCTGGGAATTTCCTTAAAAATATTGTAAATTTTCCTAAAACCTTTTTAACCTCATTTTTGGATGTTAGCCCTTTCCTAAAGATAAGTTTGATCCAAGCCCCCATAACCCCTTGTTGTATCAAGGGAAAATTTCCTGTCATTCATTATAACTATGCATATTTTGCAGTTTTGATCGCATACAAATATTTTGTCCAACTTAACTCACATTTGTATATCCCAGATATTTCACTTAGGTAAGTTATAGTGACTACCTTCCATCAGAAAGAATTTATAATCAATTAAAATAATAGTTCAAGGTTTTACCAATATATTAACACTATTAGCTGCAGCAAAATCAAAAATTTATTTTACCAAGACCTCGGTGTAAAGTAAATTGAGCATCAGTTACCTAAAAATTGGAAAGAACTTGAAACTTATTGATTTTTAGACACTGTTGTGAACTATTGGACTATGAATTTTGACAACTTAGAATTTGGACTTGTTTACACTCGAAGAGAAAAGCCAGATAGTAAACAAAAGTATCCTTTCCAAATAGTAAATAGCTCAAATTTCTTACAATAATGTATAACTGAAGGATAACCTTGCCTTGACATCTTTTCTCCGAGTTAAGAGTACCTTTAACTATTCTTAAACAGTTAAAAGATCAATATTTTGAAAGTTATAAACGTACACAGGCCTTTGATCTAGTCTTTGTGGTCATGCCTGGGGGGCCCTCTTTAGTAGACAAACAGTAAATTTTGAGGAAGGGTTTCAATACAAATAGAGAAGCAATAGACAAAGTAATCACAAGAGAGAAGTTAAGCCTTTCTATTAATTTATAAAGAGTGGGTTTGTGGTGTTGGCGAACGAGTATTTATCTTACATTATAGCGTATTTTAACTCGACTGAAAGTTTAATGGATTTAATTAACAAACAAGCTACAGACTAAAAGACTCATCCATAAACTTTAATACTATTTTTTTAGAGTGCAATGTCAATTTTTTGTAACATTATTTTAATGTTCATTAAGGTTTCTCTTTTTAAGAGTCTTCTGATCTACATAATTAGAGCTTAAAAGAGAGGAATAAAATCACTTTGAATAAAAAAGAATGAAAACACTTCAGGATAAAAATGATTTAAGAGAGGGATTGTGTGGGTTGCTTAGTTCAAATATGTATTTATAAAAGTATTGTTTCTTGTGTGTTAAGAGACAAATAATTTAGTTGAAGTTAGTGAATACTATTTGGCCACAAAATTTCTTGTAAATTCCCGTTTCTTAATTTCTGATGGAGCTTACCCGGGTGCGTATAGCCATACTGTACTTTGATGAAGCCCCTGTTAATTTTTTAGCGTTCTGATTGGTATATAATTGGTCAGTCATTCTCTTTTACGACAGAAGAAAAAAAATTATTTTCTCCTTTTTGGGCTTCATCAAAGTACAGTGTGGTTATACGGTACCCGGGCAGTTTCATCGGAAGCAGAAGTTCATTTGGAGGCATTTGTATACCTCCGATATGCGAAAGTGATCGCACCAATGCAAACAACAGAGAAGCGGGCAAAAAATCGATGCTTTCATCCTCATAAGAGGGAATTTTTTCACCCGCCTTATCTAAAATGGTGCAAAATTCAAAAGAAAAAAAAGTCGCGAATAAAAGGAGAAGAGCGAATTTTTGAAGTGCCTGGAATCACCGGAGGCACTTTTTAGAAAATGGAAAGTTCCTAGCCGACGCGTCAGGAGCGGAACTAAAGGAAATAAAAGCATAAATGTGGTCGAACAGAAGGTTGGAATATGTATTCTTCAGCGAGGCGTTCTCTACTATTTCTCTGTTATGGCTACTCCGAAACACTTTCGTCTTTGTCCTTCAAATGTCAATTGAATTTCGCCTTTGAAAAGAGACTGGGCCAGTTGGAGGAGGGATTATAGGATGCCGGCATCGTACCCCGAGGGCCGATGTACTGCGAGCCAGGTATCTACAGATGGGCAACAAATGCCCAATGGAGTTCCGATAAATTAACATTGATCCGGGCAAATGTTTATTTGTGTAGTTTAAGTCCTTTTTAATCCTTATTAGTCTGTTCCTATTAAGTTGAATAGATTCTGAATGCGTAAATTTAAAATGAACCAGATTTTGTAATGGTGAGAAATGCATTAAATTCACCCAAGTGTTTTAATTAGAGATAATTGTAATATTGGTTAAGATACTGGTGAAGGCAGGGGAAAAACTAACTTTTTAAAAAAGTTGGTATTTATACAGGTATTTCCTATTTATGAAGCGTTTCTTGTAAAAATGCTGGGATGTACTCCTTATTATAACCCTTTTTTTCTAGTTTTATCAAGTCTAGTACCTTTTTAACTTTATTATGCTAATACATATCTAGTAAGAATAATTATTATAGTACTTTGTACCTTAGATTGGGAATTTAGGAATTTGGTATTGTGTATCGATGAATAATTCCCAAAAGTTACATTTTAAAAGGAAGAGTGATTAACTATGCTTTTACTCTTTTTAATGCCATTGGAGGCTGCAGGAACCTTCTCCTTGCGTGCTAACCCGGTTTCTTAAAAGTTAGTATGTAGCAAAATTTGGAAAAATAATACCTAGTTGCTTAGAAAATACTTTGAGCCTTGCTGATTCCTTAACACTGATAAAAAGGTCATTAAAATTTTTTGCCCCAACTTGCAAAGCTTTGCTAGGCTGCACGGTCTTAGCTTTCGAGAACTTTTTTTCTGGAGATTATGTGTATTTTGAATGATGAATCGTGATAACAGAAATGACAGTTTCTCTTGTTAATACCATATTTTCAAAGTTAAAGAGAAAGGTGTTATTTTTTGTAACAAAATAAGATCTTGGAAATTTCTAACAAAAAAGACTTGATAGCACGAAAGGAAAATATCGCATTTAAAGGTTTTTGAGGGAGGAAAAAAATCAGAATAATTACCATATTTTAAGGATTGAAATTAAAATTAGTTTTTTACTCAAAGAGTATAAGAAACGAGAATTTTCAAGATAACTTCTTTAACATACAGTTACGTATATTTTATCGGTTCAGCAAGAAAATGTAGGTTTTTTTGCGAATAGATCTAACTATTACTTATTTTCACCAATCTTATGCATCATCAGTTTTTCACTAAACCGAACCAACTTTAAATAAACGAAACATTTGAAGATGATGAACTGAAAATATTGATACCGGTAAAAATTTTTTAGGTTCACATCTTCTTTCGTTTTATAAAAGTGTACATTATAAGATTGATTTAAAATAGTTATTCTTTTTATGCAATAAAATATTTGGAATAAAAAATTGAATGTTTAGTTATACTGTAAAAAAGTAGGATTTTCTAAGTTTAAAACATTTAGATTAGTTTTCGTAATTTCAATTTGATATTTTGGAATAACATTATCTTAAATTTTATTAAGACTTATGCCGAATTTCTGGTCAATATAAAATTTGCATTTCAGATTAAAAAATTCTAAATCTAAGAGATTTTATATAAATGCTTTGAAAAAAAGATACTATTAACAGTACAAGAAGAATAGTTTTGGAATTACTTTTCAAAATTTATCTACTGTTATGAGATCGATTATAGTAGAGAACATTTTAAAACACATTTTCCATAATTCTTTTTTTGTTATACGTATAAATGCAGCTTATATGATTTAAAAAACAAATTATAAAAATATTTCAAATATTAATAAAATATTTGTATTGGTGCTAAGTGAGACATATTGGTGTCGCTGTTGACGCAAAATGAACTATTAGATAATCAGACTATTTAGATGAACTATTTCAGTTTTTTGGTAATATATTAAAAAACTTAAGAACTTCGAAGCATAAATTAAATTAATATATTGATTTTTCAGACTTTGGAACAAAAACTACTTTGTCTTCGTAGATTGATGCGATGGGATATTATAGTGAATGGAAGCTACCCAAGACTGGAAAACTGAGTAAGTACACAATCAAACTAATTTCACTTTAAAACTCAAGCATTTGGAGAGAGTCGGACAAAACAGGGATTTTGGCTTTATTCATTGATTTAGAGGAATATCTAGTTAAAAACTCCTAGAACTATTTCCGGGCAGGCACCTTGACAACTTCCAGTGAGCAGAAGTTATACTATAAACCAACCCATTTTGCGGAGGGAATTATTTATAAATTTCATGAGAAAAGTTTACCAATGAAGTGCCTGCAATATTACGCTACCAATCACTTTTCACTCTTCCAAAATGTGTGCTTTTATGACCTACATTTCTATTATTTATGATGAATTTATTATTATTTTTTCTTCATGAGAAACCAGTTTATCGTTTTAGCGCAAATTTTGACTGTTCTGATCACACATTAAGTTAATATTCAAAAAAATAAAGTTTGGGTCCCGGTTTTGTCCGACTCTCCCCTAAAAATTAAAAAAAATTCTCAAAAATACGAGAAAGGGTAATATTCAAACATCAGTCCTTTTAGTTTAAAACCCATAATTAAGAGACGCCACAGGGAACGTCCGTCATCACTACCCCAATGCGCAGCTGATATATGACACTAATCGCGCCTTTCCTTTCCTTCTGAGTGAACGGAACTTAAAAAAAGAAGAGAGATAGGAAATATAGAGAACGATGGCGATGTCAACCACATTTTTAGAGTACCTTCTGCTCTAATGCACAGTGGTGTTTTATCAAGACCTCTCTTCTATCTACTTTTGTGGAAAACCCATATTTATGTTCCTCTGAAATGGGCTTCACGTCTACCGGGGCTTTTTAGATTTGGAGGCCAAAACAGTTCTTATAAGTTCGCTATGCGTTCCGAGTCAAGTATCAGGGGAGTTGAAATTTTCATCCATAACCTTTCCGAGTTTTTTCGGGTAGAGTTTGGGGGTTGATTTTTATTGCATAGTGTCAATGTGGACAGATATACAGATATTAATTTATAAATTTTTGAAACTTACAGAGTTTTGATAGTGGTTTATTGTACTCGTTAGATCTTGCCTTCCCATTTCTTCTCTGATTATTTTAAATCCAACCAGCGTTTTATGATACAAAACTTGTTATATATTGAAAAAAATATTTACGAAATTTACAAATTTGTTGTCTTAGTAGTGTCTAAGGATTTTATTTCACGAAAATGTTAGGCGTATTATGCGTATTTATTCCGTTTTAAATTAAATGTTTTGATTTAACTAAAACCATTTTAGAGATAAACTTAATAATACCTACTTTATAAATTCGTTCTAACTAAACAGCAAAGTGCTATTATTTTAAAACTAACTTAAATGACTTGAAACCGAAATAATCTTTCCTAGTTTTATCTTGCAATTTTAATTATTTTACTATACAGGTGCGTTATTAATAATTAATCAAAATCAACCACTTGTGCATAATTACGTGCAACTATCTATTCAGAATTTTAGTTAGGGGGTGTTAGCTTGTTTGTAATTTTCTGTATTTTCCAATTGGTATCGAAGTATCAAAATAAGTATTTAAATACATTTTTGTTATTGGTTTAGGGAGCGGGAATATGAATGGTTTTAAATCAACTTTATACCAACTGCGTTTTAACTATTTTAAAAGTACACACATTACTAAAGCTACCATAGCAATAAAAGTGGCATTCTATGAAATTGACTTTATGGAGTGAACAATTACAACAGATCTTTTAAAATGATATGAAAAAAGATAGTATTTTTAAAAAATACCTCCAAAGCGAGATAATATTTGTGAAGGTATGCATTTCAAAATATATGAATCTTAATCTTTTCCTATTTATAATAAACATTGCTTAACTTTTTTTACCCACACTAAATATACTCCTAGAATAATTTGTAATGATTTCAGAATGAAAGTTTTAAACAGTTTCGAGATTAAACATCGTTAAAGAGTAATACAGAAATTAACAACAATAACCAAATAAATACTTCTGCCTTATTTCAAGACGCCAAAAACAAGTCATATAATTATACACAGCTAGTTAACGATACACAAGCGTCAATACCACTCCCACTTAGGCAGACATAAATATCTCTCGAATGCAGAGCAAACAAGCACATATCTAATCTATTCTCTCAAAAGCTCTTCAATAAAACTTCGAAATGCAGTCAAATATGAAGGATACTTTAAATATATTTACACACTCCTAAATACCCAGAAGGCTATAGATCTCATAAATACCTATTAACCCTCTACCCGTAAGAAGCCACATGGAAAATGCCTGAGGTGCAGGAATTCGGATCAACTACCAATATTGATTAAAACTGAGTTCCGTGAAGTTAGGGGATATATGTAAAATGCGATTCGGGACAAACCCCAGTAATGCATCCCCACACTAATGCGCAGTAACACTGAGTTTTGCTATCTGAATCCAGAGAGAAAACTCGGCCGAGTTTTCCCTACTTTCTCCCCTTGGGGAGCGGAACTACCCATGTTTTCTGCTGCTCAGAAGTAAGAGTGCAGCCGGGTAGTTTCGTCGTTTTTTCGATTAGTAGTCCTGGACCTTTTGGCCTTATTTTTTACTGCGCGGATATACTGCTTTATGGGGTTGGCGTTCTTATGCATTCTTAATCGAAATCTATTGTGCCGAGAAAGAAGATTCGCCTCCGGGATGTTAGTTGGACTACTGTGGGCTGCAATGTTGACTCACTTTATTTTTTTTTATTCCGTCAATATACGGTCTCGATTCGGCTAACGAAAGATAGATGGAGGAAATGAAAGTTAAATTTTTAGGGGTTGTGTTGTATGTAATGGGGGTAGTTGGATGTTCGGGAGGAAACAGGGAAAAAGCTATCAATCCTATAAACGTCCAGAATGAATTAATAATATTCAGATTATAGTTTTATTAAAAGGCGCAATCATCAATTTTTTGAACAACTCTTTCAAAATAAATATTATTTCTTTTGTATTTAAGTAAAAGAGAAAAAATAAAGCTCGACTGTATCCATTAATCTATAAATACTTATACTTTCCAGTTGCTTTTAAGAAAGGTTGACAATTAGCATTGGGTATCCACGAGTTATATTTCTTGTGTTGTGCACCTATTGATCATAAAAATAAGAATTTTTAGTACTCTTTATGTTATTTCTTTTATGCTTATTTGCATCATCCATTAAATATAAGAAAATCAATACGGTTATGTTTGTATGCTCCCTTTAGTGTCTTTTTCTGCATCAAAGCTTACATTCTCCAGTCCCTTTAGGGGACCAATATAATTTTGTTTATGTACGCTTTCTGTCTTTGAAAAAGAGAGAACTATCATAGTTATTTTACTGTTTGTAACCACCGCACTGGTATGAGAATAGTATTTGAAATACTTTGAGTTTGATTAAACTCTTTAAAATACTCAATACATTCTCATTCATCATATTAAGTTTTTATCATAAAAATAATCTCAGTGGAATAAATTAGATAATCATAAACCTCAACTAAAGGTATGATGTAGAGTTAATTCGAGTTTAAAAGTTGTATTTCAAAAACCAAGACTTTTTTTTAGCTGTTTGAGCAAAGGAAATCAACCATATTAATATGGTAATAACATATTAACCAGAAATAGGATTTGCTCAAAAACAAAAAGTTAGCTCAATTAATTACTAAAAATTTCAATTAATTAAACTGAGTAAACTATATAAAACTCCTGCTTTTAAAATCTAAAACCATCTAAATTTTAAGATAAGTGTTATTCATTTTTTAAGTAGAGTATTTTGTAATCATAAAAAATAGTAACTTCCATAAAAATTCTAACTTAATTATTTTTTTCTCACGAATATGATAATCACGAATACACAAATTAAATTATCTTCAATTCCTAAGTAAACGCAATCCTTTTGATAACTTCAATTCAAAGATTTCCGTTTTTAAGTCACAGAGAATCCTGAAATTTATCACTAGCGAAAGAGCATCCGAGATTATTAAATTTACCTGGATTTCTTTTCCCCAAATTAAGAGTATATTATTTACACAAAATGGATCATTGTTTTGGAAATACCATGAATTACTAATGTTCTTTAGCCGAATCGAATTTAAAATTTAATGCTCCACCTGGAGTTTGAGTCGAAAAAATAAGGCTTAATTATGCTTCTGAGTTACCCATTCCTAAAATTGAGTCCTACGCAAGTATTTTTCAAGATAACAATCTTAATAAACCTTAACATGTTTGATAAAATGAGTAGATAACTAGGGAATTCTTTTTTGTTTTCCGGCAGATTTTGTTTTAAATAAATAAGTTTACGAAGCTAACGATGTTTCTGATTTTTATTCCATATTTTTACCGTTTACCTGATTGTAATTATTCTCATGTATAGTTGCTTGTGGTACCATACATTAAATGTATTATTTATTTATTGTATTTTTTAAAGGTTGCTTAATGATTCTTGTTGGCATTTCTTTTTAAAACCATGAATTTGCATTCATAAAATAAATAGTAATTATGGTACCTTATTTTAAAATTTACTGCGAGTATTGTTTAAGGTTTTAGAGATTAGTTTAACTATGAGCTTGTTTGCAAATTTGGGTGAAAGAGTTAGGATGAATAACACAAAGTGAGTCTGGTTGGTCTTGGTGAACAATAGCACTTTTTTCAATTTTTCAATATATTCATTAAATATTACAACTATTTTTATAGTCACCTGGGATCATACAGGTAATCTATGTAGGCGACGCTTTAGTATAAACATAAACAAACAACATATTTACATGCATATAGTTACATAAATAACTAAGAAAAAAGAAGTATTATTATGTTATTTTTGTGAATTTTACTTAACATATTAACAATGAATTATTGTTAATTTCTTATTTACATAACCTTAATTAATAACACATGAATACAACAATTAAGTATCCATGTACACAACTACACATATACAACCATTAAGTATAATAACACATTAATTGAAGTATTAATGTGTTATAATTAAAAATATCTATAAAATATTTACTTTTAATTTTAAGTTTCAATTTTACAGTGGTTGTCTATAAAGTAAGGCCTTTTTGAAACAAAAGGTATAAACAAAATATTTACTGAAATAAACTACTTATTTTGGAATTACTTTTTAAACATTTCTTCACATCCATACTAAATGATCTCCTTCCTTTAAAAAATTTTTGTCCCTTTTTTTGAAATTTAGAATTTGCATGTCGTACCTACTCCTTTTCCGTTTCTCTATATATCCAGGACTCTCTGCACTCAAACTTATCACTTTTACGGATTATAATTTAAGGAAATTAATAATAAATAATAATAATAATTATTAATAATAATAATAATAATAATAATAATAATAATAATAATAATAATAATAATAATAATAATAATAATAATAATAATAATAATAATAATAATAATAATAATAATAATAATAAAAACTTAAGTATGAGTTTTAGTGGGAAGGTAAGGACGGACATGAAGAAATCATGTCTTTAGAAAGCATTTTTTGCTTTCCTTATTTTATTATTGTTTGTTTCCTTGTTGAATTGCCCTGCCTTGTTTTATAACCACTTCCTAACAACGATTCCCATTTGATTATGGTGCCTTTAACTTTTAATACTTACCATACTTTCGTGGTAGAATTTAAAAATCAGTGCCATCTAGTTTATGCAGTTTAAATTTTTATTTTCATTCAAAATATTACATTGAGTTAAGGAGAGATATTGTGCATATGAGTGAAGTGTAGGAAAACCTTTATTTCTTTTTTAACTGGGATTATAAAACATGAAATTCTATTGTAAAATTTTTCTGTGAAAAACTGTGCATTACTGGCACCTTCTTGCATATACCAAAAGCATACAGGGTGATTCTGAAATGGACCGCCAAACTTTGAGGGGTGATAGTACTCATCAAGACGAACAAGAATTGATGCGGAAAGGGGGGTCGCAGTTACACCGTTAAAGAGCTAGGTCCTAATGTAGTGCGAGAACGTTACAAAAGGACGTTTTGCCAAGGCCCGTTTAACGAAAAAAAACATAATGAAATGAAAAAATTTATTGCATGAGGTACAGCAGTATCCGTACTACTTACATCATAAATTTGATTGAAATTGAACCACTTTCTAAACCGCGGAGTTAGTTTCAAAAGTGCAATATTAATCTTTTAGTCAAAGAATCACATTCCTTAATGGTATTTAGAAAAATGATGATCGGGGAAGGAATTTTCAATGATCGTAACATGGATCATTGAAACTGTTTGATCATTGAAAATTCCTTCCCCGATCATAATTTTTCTAAATACCATTAATGGAACTCCATTGTTTGACTAAGAGCACGTTTTAAAACTCACCCCACGGTTTAGTAAGTGGTCCAATTTCTATCAAATTTATGATGTAAGTAATACGGATACTTCTGTACCTCATGCAATAAATTTTGTCATTTCATTATGTTTTTTTTCGTTAAACGGGCCTTGGCAAAACGTCCTTTTGTAACGCTCTCGCACTACATTAGGACCTAGCTCTTTAACGGTGTAACAGCGACCCCCCTTTCTATACCAATTCTTGTTCGTCTTGATGAGTACTATCACCCCTCAAAGTTTGGCGGTCCATTTCAGAATCACCCTGTATACCTACTATGTTCATAAATTAAAAGAAATAGTATTACCTAATATTTGACTTACATAAAGGGTGTTTCCTTAAATGTACACCCAAAGAAATTAGAGGCAACTGAGTTTAGCCTCACGGAACTTATCTTCTTTCCTTGCAAATGTTTAATAAGATCAAATTATATTTGGATAATATAAAAACAAATGGGCATCTTGATGAAAAATGGCCATTCCATGGGAATAATTACACCAAAAGAAAATAATATATGATTAAACAAGACCAAATCATGTTTCATGTTAGAGAGTAAATCCTTTTTCGTAATGCAATTAGGTTTTTGTTCACTTAAAAGAGGTATCCAGGGATATCCAGTTTTTCCATCTAAAATTCTTTGGTTACCCTATGTAAATGAAATGGAAAAATATTAATAAGTATTTGTTTTTCTTTTGATGCACGAGGGTTCTGAATAATTAAGTCTCGCATTTAATAATTAAACTCAACGAAGAAACTGAGGAGTATTTGAGGCTTTCGCTGCCCTTTGAACGTAATTACTTGGAATGCAAAGTGATATATTCTACCGCCATGCTTCTCGATTTTATTACCGAGTTTTTATGGTTGTAGATAGCCTATTCAATTGTTTGCAAAAGATAAAGATTGTTTACCTTAAA
This sequence comes from Tetragnatha versicolor, assembly GCA_024610705.1. Lineage (NCBI taxonomy): Eukaryota > Metazoa > Arthropoda > Arachnida > Araneae > Tetragnathidae > Tetragnatha > Tetragnatha versicolor. The sequence continues at coordinate 8,580,034 of JANDEH010000010.1, forward strand.
GAATTAATAAATCTGTTGATTTTTTCGACCTTCTCGATGCAAAAAACATGGCGCTATCTTCTTTCATATTCATTCCCCTACTTCAAAGCGCCCATTTTCTGTTTATTTTCAGGTTTGAAGTACCTTTTCCCCTAATTGAAGTTTCAAATTTCCTACCGCATTTACTTTTCAAAAGTAGTTTGCCGGTGAACAACGAAAGAATAAACTTGTTTTTAGATTTATGTGAGGAAATAATAATTTGTGGATGATTTCTATTTAATACCAAGAGCTCAAGAAAAATATTTGCGTTTAATATTTTTCACTTTACTTATGCTAAACAAAAAAAAGTAAATAGTTATCTCAAACATGAGAAAATTCTTTACAGTTGAATGACAAAACTTTTACATGGAATTCTATTCTTAAGTATCCAGTGTGGTATTACCGTTTTTTTTTTCTTATCAAAAGGTGTTATTTAACAGAAAAGCATGATTATTTTCAAAGCTTTCATCTTTTAATATGTAAATTTAACTTCTATACATGCCATAAGTATTTATCTTAGGACAGAAAGGTTATAAATAAATGTCACACGTGTTGCAAAGCAATCTCTTAGTTTTATTTCTTGTTTTAAAAATTTAAATTTGCAGTTTTACTTTTCACTAGGTTTTTCTTTCGATATTAATAATTGTAATACCTTAAAGAATATACAATATATTTTACAAAGGACTAGAAGGTCTTGGTATTATAACTTTGCATAAACTGAATTTTGGCAATGTTTTCAATTTAATTTTAGTGATAAATATTTACATTTCTCTAATATAGTATATAATATATCTTAATAGCATATGGGGGAATAATCGTTTGTTTGTTAAAAAATGTTTACATTTTAAGTATCGCATAATATCCTGATGTGGATCATGCGCCATAAAACTCCAAACATTTTAAGTATATCGTTTTAGTTTATGGTAAATTTATTCTTTTGATATCGACATTAATAACTTTTTAAGTTTTAATGGTGGTAGAACTTTTTCAGTGGGTAAAATTTACAGGTAGAGAAAATTTGTATTATTTACACTTCTTTCAGCGTTCTCTTAAGGAAGGAAATATATGACACTAATAAAATTATCATGAATATCTTGGACCGCAAGTTATATTTATGTATGCCATGTCATACCTTTTTATGGTTTGATTCTTTTTTGTCTAGTTTTCATCTTAAACCCTATAAATATTTTTCATTCATCTATCTACTAAAAAGCAAGTCCGATATTTTCTGCTTATCTATAGTAGTTGGGACTGGCAGCTAAATGTGCCTCCTTGTGCACTTGTTGATTGTTAAAAAAAGTTTTTTAAAGGGAATGTTTAAAAAGACTTAAAACCCACATATATTTCCAGGATGTAGGAAGAATAAGCTTTGATAGCGGTTTCTTATCTTTCAATGGAAATTAAACAGCTTTAAATCATAAGATCAAACGTTTAGTTCCGATTCTATTTTTTTTAGCAATTTTTGATAAATTTATTTTTACAATTGGATAATCTATCCCTCTTCAAACGTATCATTATTTCATATTTGTGAAATCTATATTTCTTTTCCCAAAACATAAAAAATGTGTCTAAACGTGTACTACATGTATTATATCAGCATTGCTTTGACTGGTATGGGATGCAAATTATCACGTGCTCTCAAAATCATCGTAAAACTGTCAAAATGATGAATATTTTTTGTTATTCCCCTCATGATGAAATTGTCATACTTACCATATGATTTCCATGGAAAGAATCGGAATTTCTCCAAACATTTAATTTAAGTGCCATTCAACGGCATCATGTTAAAAAGAAATGTCCCATTTCACCTCTTCCCATATCCTCGTTATGCTTATTTGAAGTGCAAAGTACCTAGAGTAACATCGGTTTTTGGAACAATTTTCAACTTATATGGCTATTGAGCATGGCGGCTCACTGTATTGCGAATTATGATTACGATTCAAAAAATATGTAACTGAAAGTCTTTAGTGTCATTAGCTTTTATTTTAGGGTCGTTAATTTTGGTTTTATGGCTGAAAAATGCTCCAAATATTTTCCTCAACGTATTGCGAGTTTGCTACTATGTTTTGCTTTACCTCATTTTGACACAAAAGCATTCTTTTTGTCACAGAGATTTCTTCTCTTGGTTACATTGGTAAAGGCATGTAATAGGTAATAAATATCTCTCCAGTTTTTAAATATAATCCAATTTAAGAAAAAAAGTCCGAAAAATTTCAGAAAATAATCAAATTTACCAAACGTCAAAAATAGTCATTTTAATTTGCTTTTTCATTAGACCTGGTTGTTGTACATAGTTAAAAATATTTTTTGAATAATAATTAACTTATAACCTTATAATCTGAAAACAAATTCATCATCAAGCCATAGAATTAATATCATGGAATTATATCTCCGTATCAATGGAACTGTCATCAGTGTTGATCCCAATAGATCAGCATGGTGTTATCCTTAAAGGTAAACATTTCCCAAATGCATACTAAATTAGTAGAATAGGGCTAAGTTATTCGAAGTTAAGTAAAATTAATTAGAGATCTAGAACCACTTAAAGATTTTTTTCAAAATATTCTAAGTATGACTTTTCAAGTAGTTCTGCTGGAATTCAGAATAGTTTGTTTTCTTGTTGTGTAACCAAACCAGTTTGCTGCTGAATCTGAGTGAAATCTTTGTAAGCAGCCAAACTGTTGTAAAAAGACAGGAAAAAATAATCCAATTGGCGCGCCTGAGTACATTTCCTTCCCCCACCACTGAATCGGTAACCATGGCAACTATCTACGTCATAGTGACGAAGAAGGCTTACTATTGGCTGCGCCAAGAGCGTAACTATAGTTACGCTTGTACTGAGGGGGAAAGCACTATTTTTCAAGCGCCTATTCTAAATGAACAGAGTATAGAACTGGACTATTATTTTTTACAAATAACTTTTAAATTACAAAACTATTTACTATTATCTATTTTTGAAAAAAAAAATGTATCAAGTGAGTGTCTTATAGGGAGATAAAATATAGTACTACTGCAAAAAAACTTTAAATTTAAACTACTCTCAGTCCATCCCAATTTTCTTGAAATAAATCAAAACACTATGAAACTCTCACCATTTGGTATACAGAATAAAATAAAGGCTTTCCCGTGATCTCTAACATTCAACATACCATTACAGGTGTTGGCTGATATTTCAAAAAAAAACTCACTCGGAAAAAAACCCACAATATTTCCCCAAACTTATGAAAACCTTCCAAAGAAAATCACGGAACTAAATGTGGTATTCGTCGATGCATTTCCCCTTCATTCTTCCAGATAAGAAATTCCCACTCCAGACCGCTTTCAAAAACACTTCTCCACTGCAAACTGCCGATGAAATACCCGAGCTGAAAAGCTTTCGGATGCGCGCCTCTTCTCCTCGTCCCCCCAAATCTGAAAAGCAATTACTTATTTCTCCCGAAATTACCCTAGGTTACCCCGGAATTTCCGGGATCTCCGACTCCTTACAAATATTCCTCGGAAAAAGAACACCCTAAAATAATTCGTTCCGATTTGCAAAAAAAAAGCGTGCATGGGGAAGAGAGGGTATTTATTTCGCTTTCATTGGCTGCCCTTTGTGGAGGGAGGCGTGGAAGCGGTAAATTCCATTCTTAGCGCCGCACCTTTTCATTTATTTTCAAAGTGTCTCTGTCAGCTGTCCTTTCAAAGCTGATCTCTGGACTTCTTCAGGAGGGGACAATAGCCGTCTTAATTCTGAAGAATTCTTCCCCGATATTTCGCGAAGACCCAAAATGCCAACACGATCAATGAGGGGAATGAGTTTGGCGATGGAATGCCGTTCTTCGTTGCTTCACATTTCGGTTTGAGATTTCGCTGCTTCAGTTTGGGTTTCTAGAGACGAACCTGATGGATACGGTGTTTGGTGGAACTTTCTGGAAATAAATGAAAGTTTCAGCATTCTATTCTAATATTCTAAGAAACTTTGACATGGTCGTCTTTAACAAAACGGAATAGAAGGATTATTTTTTCTTATTGGTGTTTTATGAAAGAATCATAAAATAGAAAATTATAAAAATTTATGCAGTACATTATTTACCATGATAAAAACTTTTCAGAAAAATTTATAACTGGATTTAAGTATGAATAGGGAGTATTTTACCATTACCGCTGGTTAGCGGACAATAAGTATACACTCTGACTCTCAAAGGAGGCGACGCTTGAGAGTTGGAGCTAAGTCTTTGGTGTTTCGTAATATGTATTGTAAAATGACAAACAATTTTAATACTTTAAATTGATTCATCTAGCCTTATAAATCTTATAATTTTGTAGAAATGTTTGAAATAAATACCACAGAGAGAACAAACTTTTTTATTACTTTCCTCTTTTCTTTTATGAATTCTTTACCAAAATATATTAAAACACAGTCATTCGGATGACTTTAGCGTTTCGTCGAGTTCTGATTCCAATAAATTTGGTGCCTAAGTTTACCGATGACATTCTTAAAATTACTTTTAATATTAAGTAATCGCCCTTCCCCCTAAATTAAAGAATTTTTTTTCATAGAGGGAGCGTTAAAAAAATTTCCGCACGCTTAGGAGGGCTTTAAAAAGGTTGAGAAACACTGATGTAGAGCGATACCGTCACTTTATTTCGTCGATATTTTGGTATAGAAAAAATTTAAGTGTAGGGGAGAGTCGGACAAAACAGGGATTTGGGCTTTATTCATCGATTTGGAGGGATATCTAGCGAACAATGCTGGAACTATTTCCAGGCATGAACCCTGACAACATCTAGTAAACAGAAGTTAAATAAACCAATCCTTTTTGCAGAGTAAATCATTTTTAAGTTTCATGAGAAAAGCTTATACTATTTTAGAGTCTGCAATATTACTCCACAAATCTTAAATACCCAAGGATTTACTCTCGGTTACAGCGTATGATACCTAGTTATTTATTTGTTATTTTAAAAGTTTATATTAGTGCCCAAGAGTTGTTTTATTAACGCTAGAGTAAAATTTCTTCTAAAAGTTACGGTCGGACAAAACCGGGATGAGGATAGTCGGATGAAACTTGTATATCTTGCTTATGTGAACATTCTAAGCGTCGCTTACGTCATTTCCCGGTTCAATTAATACAGCGATTCCTCACCATTTCAAGGAAGGAGCCTTGTTAGGTCCCTGTTGCTTCCTGTAGCTTTCTCCAGTGCTTGAGCAATCAATCATCGCAGCCTAACAAGTCAAATCCGCTATCTCTCCAATCCAGGGAGGGGGCAGATTTTCATTAACTGATACACCCGGAATGCATTCGTTGAGTGGCGGACTAATTGACGCCACACTGCTAATGCACAGGGAAATTGCGACACGATAATGAGATTGCGGAACTAGATCGACAACACAAATCCCCATAATCAGACACCGAGGCATTTTTGCAGCTGGGCTGATCATGATTTGATGGCCGACCCATTATTGCGAGTGGTCGCAGTTTTGATGTGAGCAAGGTTTGAACCAGGGTGTGAATTTAACCCGGCGTTACTCGCGCCGGGCCTCCTAGGCCCAATCAGTTTTTAAAGTCTGTAAATTCTACCCCTTATTTCTGAAATGAAACAAACCCAGTCTAGCTGAGTTTAAGGTGACCTTCGACACAAAGGAGGTATTTCCGGAATTTTTTTTATTCTGTTCGGAGTAAAAAAATTTTTCTTCTCACTCAGGCGCGGCGCGAAAAACATGTTTCTTACTTCAGTTTTGAATTTCACCGAACTTGTAGCATAATAATATGTAATATGACCAGGAAATTAACGTATGATATACAAATGGAACGATAACGTAATTTGTAAGAAGAAGTTTCGACTGATGATGAATTTATCGAGGTTGTACAAAATTTGAATTGCTTTAAGTTAATTTTTTGCTTTGAAAGAAATTGGTATTTTTCACTCTATGTGAAAAAACTAAATTATTAAAAAATTTCCAACTTGTAAAAAAATTAGTATGTCAATGAAAAGAATTCTGCTTCTATAACCTTGAAAACATTAAATATACACACTATATAATGTAAATATTTACATTAATAAACCCATTTTACTCTTTAACGGAAATTACGGCTATTTTTTGTATTTTATACTTTTTTCCTGTTAGATCTATTCACCTTTAAGAAAACAAATCGAAACTCGTCGAAGAGAAGGAGATACGAAAAAAAAAGGCCAAAAGGGACATGCAGCACTTACTCCGTAACTTCTATTCCTGATGCATTTCCATTTTTTTAATGTTTGCTTGGGTATAAAACCCCAAAAAGCGAAATCTCACCGGAACAGAAATGTTTTTGGATGTTTTCCTTCGCAACATCAATCAATGGTTCTCATCTCCTCTGCATAACACCATTAAGAAAAGTCGTCCGATTTTCCCGCGTTTTGTTCCAACTGATTTTTCGCGCCGTCCAAAAACCGAATAGAAAATTCGAGGCACGAAATCACTTTGGAAGAGGAATTTCGGAAAAATTCTTCCCCGAGCCTCCTTTTGATGGAGTAATCAAAATGATCCATCGTCAAAATATCCCTTTTTTATGCGCTCTCCGTCTCTCATGGACCTCATTTCACCTTCATGCGCGAGAACAAAGGATGTAAAATATCCATAAACTCGGAGCGGAGAAAAATTAGATACTTTCTACTTTGGAAATATTTCGAGCTAAGCTATGATTACATTTTAAGCTGGGGGAGCCCTTTTCAACAATAACCGCTGCTTCTACACGCGAAAAAAATCGAATAATGGAGAATGATAAAAGCGAATCGATTACTTATAGGCGTTTGTGGTGACCATATTATTACCAGTGAAAATATTGGAGCTAAATTTTAAGTACATTTAGCGTCTATATGTGGCATACATGTACTACTTCAAGACCTGTTAATTAGGTATAGATAGATTCACTCGAGCCTGTTTTTGTGCGATTTTTCACTCGCGCGGTCTTTTTACTTCAATTTTTATATACCGCACAAAAAAATCACAGAAAAAAGACCGCAAAAAAAGGACCGCATAAAAACAGGTTTGAGTGTATAGTAAAGGCTCGTTCATACTATTTCACTTCAACTGCTCATTCTAAATGATTCTCTCCTGGGAAGCGACAGTTTGCATAGAAAGTGAAAGAGTAAACAATTATCCACTCTTCTCACTTTGGAGGATTCATTCAAAACGAAGATCAAAAGAGAAAAGTATGAATGATCCTTAAGATTAGATGGATAAAATTCTTCATAAGACACACTCAGGCAGATGAAATAGATTACGTAAGTAGGTAGATATAATAGGATTAAGTAGATTTACTACTTATTAAAACATCCGTAGTAGATAAACTACTTTATAAGACTCCCATGTAGTAGATAAAACACTGCATTAGGAGTAAGTAGATAGATATAATACTTAAAACATCCGTTAGGTAACATGTCTTAAAGCATCCGTTTCATGCCTTTAGATTTGAAACAATGTTTTGAGGTTTCAACATGTAACTTCACTAACGTAGCAATACTGAACCTATTGAGGTTATTTACAGCATTCTAATGACGAACTAAGGTAGATTTTAAAGTTAATTAAAATAGTAAAGGAGGTAGAACAAAAATTTCTATTGGATCAAATTGTGAAATTTAAAAATGAACCAGATGGTTTCTTAAAAATATCTATGATATTCGAAGAATTCATGAATGAAATATTGTGCAGCAATTGCATTTACAGTATCAGTACTATAATTGCTTTATGCATTAGTGAATCTTATGGCTTTAACCTCTTAAAAATAGATTGCGAGCAAAATGATTTTGAAAGGAATGTGATTAAGAATGTATTTAAAGTAACGTTGAGTACAATTGGGAAATGCTAATACTTTTTTGTCTTTAAATACTTACGCAACTTTATAGCAATGTTTAAATTATAAAAAAATTATAAAAGAGGTTGCTACAAAGGATTTCTGCAACTCTATCTCTTTCTTGTTCTCTATTCCCACTCTTGTAGCAAAAAATCTAATTAAATTTAAAGAAAGGATTTCACCTTAGCTGTCTACTTGATCTTCAACCTGGTAAAAAATAGCTTTATTGTAACAAATAAGGATTTTTAAATAGAAAAATAGCTTAACTTCATGAAAAACTGCTCCAGTGCTTTAAGTAATAGATATCTTGATTCTAAAAGAATAACTATTAAATACTTAGTCATTAATTTCTGATTAAGATCTTCCCCAACCTACATCTCCCTATTTCTCTGTTTCGAAGAAAGTTTTTTACGAAACTAGGCAGGAAATAAAAGCGTGCAGTTTGCCGTTTTTTGAGCGTATTTCTTGGAAATGCCGCTTTGAACAATAAAGAAGGGATGTATAAAAGCTTAAAAAATTAACACGGAGAGATTTATCTTTGACTAAATAAAACTGAGAAACTCGACCAAGAGAGAACATCAAACAAGGTTTTCTTCTTTCTTCAAATTTTCACCTGTCACTTTTTGTTTATTTAACGTATCGCATTTATATGGAAATCACAATGTGCATTGTTCATTTACATATGCAAGGGTTGGTTTTGAGATGATAGTTTATTTGAGTTCTTATTTTTATCTCTTTTTTATGGAAATAAAATTAATTTATATGCAAATTTTTAAAGTGAAATATTACTTTGAAGATCCTTATCCAAACTTTATGCATTTAAAATGTATTCTTCGAGAAAAAAAGAAGCTGTTTTTTCAATTCCACGTGACCACTCCCCCTTTTAAAGAGGGTATTTTGCACGTTAACGTTTGTTGTCATCTCTCGAAATTAGTTTTTCACTTCTTCAGAAACTCGCCATTCGTTAAAGCACCTACTTCACTTTTCTTGTATACTGACTTGAGCTCAAATAACATGGCTGTAAAGATCGTTAAGAAACTTAATCACTCAATCTTGTTCAAACGAGCAGAATTAATATTTTTTTATCTAAACAGAGAAAAGATTAAGATACCTAAAATAATTCTATAATGTCATGAAATACAAGGTGTTCCAAGATAAGTATTCGCCTCCTTAATTTTTGAACCTCTACAAGCTGTAGTCAAAAAGCTGGTGTGTAGGTATAGTTATGAATGAAAACAACTGATGAAACAACTTTCAATCCCCACTAGCGGCAATGTAAGGAGTTGAAATTTTTTTTAGATTTGCTAAATTAGTCAATTAAAAAGTTGTAGAGCAGCATCGATTTATTACGAGACACTTTGTGCAGAGAAATTCCTTGAATAGAAACCCTAAAACGCACGCTCAGGCTGAATTAGGTAGAATTTCCAAAGTTTTCACCTCCTATGAAACGTTCCTCATAACGCAAAAATGAGAAATTGTCATTTTTCTATGACTTAGGTAAATGACTGAAAGTATTATCAGATAATAACGAAAGAAAGTTATTCATTGATAAGAAAGAAAGTTCAATGCATTAAATGTATTAACATTAATTTTTAAATGTATGTAACATTTCCATCATACTAATTTGTTTGCCTTTACTTAGAATTAAAACTATAAACTAACCCAAAACAAAAATAGGACAAATATTTCACGAGGACAAATGAGTTTAAAGGGGGTCTAACAAATATTATATAGACACAGAATCCACAATTGCGCACACGCTGCTATCGGTAAATAGTATTAAGCAGGGGTATTTGAAGGTTTAACACATTGAGAAGTGGACCAAATCAAACAGGAATGACTGGTCATGGTCAGAGAGTAGATCTCACAGAATCTATGGACAGGTGGATTCGGAAATGGTGTTATGTAACGAGAACTAACGGGTCAATGGTCTAGTTTTCTGCATTTATTTTCTGACTTTTTATGGCTAGGTAGTATGACGGCAAAGCTTTCTTATGGCTAGAAAGTTAGTGCTTATAGGTTTAGAATAAGGACTAAAAGTTTGATTAATAAAGACTAAGAACTTATTTGGTTGAAATACGAATCTTTAAATATTTTTGAACTAAAAGGCATAGTAAAATAAAAAAAACTCCTTTTGAAATGTTTTTCGATCAAACATTGATTTGTCATGATTAAATGTTTTGTTAAAAAACAGCGCTGAGAGAAATTTAAATTTTTGTAACGCAAAGGTTAACCCCATACACATTAATTTATTTTTAAGTTTACTATAACTTTTAAATAAAAGCATTGTTTAAAAAAATATTACACCGCCATTCAATGTTTCAAAGGTGAATTTTATGCCTTAGTTCTACTAATTTATAAGAAAACTGTAAAAATTAGCTTTAAATATTGAATAAACAAACGCATAAACAATTGAAGGGGACGTTATATTTGTGAATAAAATAACACAAATTTAGTAATTATAAGATATAAAATAATTCACATGAATCTGAAAGCTTAAAATGAGTAGGTATTACAATTTAACAATTCAATGTCTACTAATTAATTTTAGAATTAGACCAGGATAAAGTTTTATTACCGCGTGTTTTGTCAAAGGAAAGTATCTAATTACAAATTACAAAAAATATGCTACTATAACAATAAAACTATAATAACTAAACTTCCCCGCCATATATTTTTAATAATATTATAGAATAAAAAATATGTTTAATGAAAAATATTTTTATACGTTTCTGAGAAGGAAATATTTTGTAGATAAGCAAATGCATTTTTGTGTTCTTATTTTTTGAATTCACTCGGTTTTCCGGTACATTATGTTGTTTAAAAAATTTCTTTACATTATCGAAGATTAAATCTATATATTTTCCTGTCTTCTTCAAGCTTATAAAACAGCCATATACGCAAACTTGAGTTTCCATTAACCCTAAAAAAATAATTTTTTTCACAATGGTTAGCCTAAAAAAGTTGTCAAATTCTAAACCACGTCAACGGAGCTTTTTAAAGAATCTTTGATATTTTTTCATTTAGATATTTTCATAATCTTCTAAGATATGTAAAGTGGAAATAATTCTTACATTAAAAAGTGATTACACTTGTTTATTCTAGTTTGTCAAAAGTAAACTTTTTCCCCTCCGAAAGTCAGACTTAATAAAACGCTGTTCTTATCTTTCCGTTCTTTTTTGAGTAGAACAAAGCTCGAGCGCGGGGTGTTTTAAGAAGGAAAAAAAACGCCCTTTGAAAAAATGTAGTTTTTCCTCAAAATGAAGTACCTGTGTACTTCTTAGAAAGAAATTTAAGACTCAGTGAAGCAGTTCAATTTATTTAAACATAGACGCAAATCGCTTTTGAAAACAAAAAAAAGAGAATGTTTTGAAAGAGCAATTAAAAATACGATCGAAGAAATTTCCCTGTTTAATTATGTTTCTCAAATTAAGACTTAACAAAAATCACTGCAGAATTACTTGTACTGTTTTTTAAGATCATTGATTTTCAATTTATTTACTTTGTATTTCCTTTGGGTTTTAATCCATTAAACTATTTCTTACAGAATTTTTTTTTACCAAACACGACGTTATAAGGTTTCTTAACTTTTATAAATGCTAAATATTGTAAAGGATTTAATTTTTTTAATTAATGGTATTTGAAAATAACTTACTTTATATCTAGAATACAAAAGTATATAATATATATTTGAAAAAAAAACAGAGCGATATGGAGAGTAAAGTTGCTTCAATGTCTATTGCTACTTGTTTTTCTTTTAAAATGCCATTTCTTATTTACAAAAGAACGTTAAGGGTGTAAGAATAACTAAAAAAGAAAATTTGTTACATATATGAACTTTTTTTATCCAAATAACCCAAGGGTAAGTGATATAGTTTTTTTTACCAAAATCTCACATAGAATTAAGTCCTTTTTATAAAATTTATATATTTTTTCAAGCGGATTGTTACATGGTAGCACTAAATTCATGAAAAACAACAAAAATAGCTAGGGAATATCGATATTAAAAAATACAAATATATTTTCATATCCAATATTTTATACCTTTGAAAGTTTCTCGGAAATAACTAATTACGAATTTGATTAATCAATAAGACTCCTAAAATAAAGTAAAATAAAGAAACCAAAAAATATATACGATCAATTTTGACAAAATTTACGAAATCAAACTGTTTTTATTTAATTTGATTTATCATATTTCTAAGGATTTAAATTGCAAATATTTTTGTAGTATAATGTTACTGTTTGCTTTGCAGGTGAGGGGGGTTGGCAAATATCGCAGAAACTTAAATGACCAAGCATTTTTATACATTGAAAAAAAATAAAAAAGTAATAAATTTACTATGAATTTTTATATCTAATAAAAGAATATACCAACGCTTAGCTTGTTTTTAAATTTATCCATAAATTTAAGAAAAAAACAGTGCCAATAAACTGCTTATGCTATACATAAACAAATTTCTATCCTATATCTATTCTTATTGAAAGTTTCGAAAAACTTTTCTAAAATATTGATATTAATTTATAAAGACACTATTTGAATACACTATTGGTATATAATTAAAAATTTCATAGGAAAAGACGATATTTTGTTTTTATCCGTTGATTTACATTTGTTGTAAAAATGAGAAGTTTTAATTGCGTTTGTACAGAATGGACTAGGTTACTATTGATTGAAATTAATGACAGTTGGGTTTGGTGTTTACTTTTTAAAATTGTGTTTCTGAGCTAATAAACATCTGCTGAATATTGAAATGAATATTATTGAATGTGGTCTCAAGTGAAAATTTTGACCTTACCTTAAGTGATTTTCGTTCATTCAGATTTCAACATTTCTAAAAAAATTTATAAAAGAGAACCATCAAAGGCGTCTTGAAAACCACGCAAATCAGTCATTTTGACTGTAGACTAGTAAAATACTTCAGCCAGTGAGACAAAAACTTTAAAACCAAGGCTCCAACTCGAAGCAAACCTTTGTCCACGAAATCTTGCCTCTTCAGCTCTTGTAATGGCCATTAAAGAAGCAAGAGAACTCGAGTTCATCTGACGAGGGACTCCAATCTCAGTGAAACCTTTTCTTCACCTAATTTAGTGAAAAGGCACAAACTATCGACTTTCAAAAGGCATTTGACCTCAGAAGCGTTTGATCTCTCCTTAGTTCTTTTGGTCATTTGTTGGACCCTGGGGCTACTCGCAGTTTATGGGAAATATTATCTGCCGCTGTTTTTTGTGCGCGCGCCCGTGTGGCTGGTTCTGTTTTGGCATCGATCTGTGATGGTCAGACCCCCAAGCGACTGGGGTCACGTGGCTTTTCAATTTGTGAGGTAAGGGAAGAAAAGGGTATTCCAATAACTTTTCAGAAGCTTTAAACTAAAGCTTATTTCTTTGAGTCTGAGGGGCATTTTAGCTCTATATCATAGGTTCTAAAAGTTTTTAAAGGGTTTTCAAGATAAATATTTTACAACTCTTTCCCCCTTTAACAGTTTTCCTCTTTTGGTAGTGTTGGGATCTTCGATGTATTGTGCTTGAGATATAATTGTGTAATACTACTCTCTTATTTATTTGGAAAATTAATAATGAATTGAAAATGTTAGTGTTGCATAGATACATGCATATTTGCATATAGGGAGAATATTGAACACGTATGATACATTTTAATTGCTTAGAAATTGGAAAGAAAACACTGACTTTTGTTGACTTTTTGTTTATACTTTTCCTTATTAAGTTTATGAAGCCTATTTATTTTATTCTGTTTTAGGAAAAATATATTATAATTAAATATAAGACGAATTTTACTGTGTAAAATTGGGGCTTTACTCCCGTCTACTATACATGTCTAATATCTAAAATTAGTTCAATTATAATCTATATAATAAAACACATGTAAGACAATTTAAAATTTTTGAATAACTTGTTGCATTTAATATTTCCTTTGATCAATTGTTTGGAGTAGAAATTATTTTACATCCATATATATTTTCAATTTGTGTTCTATTCGTCTAAAATACTTTTCCCCTATCAGTCTAAATTATTTCCATTTGAAATTTAACGCGGTTTTTGGTAATTTTAAACAGTTTTAAAAATTTTAAAAATATTTGAGCTGTGTTCATAATTAGATTCAACACAAATAAATATCTAATTAAATAAACGAGATTTTTGTATAGTAGATATCTAGTAGGTAAAAATTAAAAAAATTCAAAATTTGGTTCATGAGTGGTTTTAAAGGGTTATTAAACACATCCTCTCAAACCTACCCCATTATAGTTTATAGGAACTCCCCTTAGGGGTAGATACATACTCCTTCGGGAAATTTTTAAGGTATAGAGTCCATGCTACATGTCATTGATACAAAAAAAATAAAACATGATTGAGAACAACTGCTCTCTTGAGTCTATTCAGGATTTTAAAGCTTACTCCGTTTTGTGCGCCTTTTCTACAAAAGCAACCAACTGTTTCGGAACCATAGACTAAAAAGCACATTGTGCTCAAAAGAAGAGCCGAACGAAAAAGTCGTAAAAATGTGTAGAAGCCAAGTGGAGCATTTAAGGCCGTTCCAAATGGATCCGGAAATCATAGCTTTGCCCGGATGTCCCTTTCAATTGGATTACTTCCCCCTAAGGCCCGATATTTTACCCTGAGAACTGGAAAGATAGTTCAATTTGTTCTTAGCTTAGAATTCTAGTTATTTACAACACAAAGACTGTCCACACAAGAGACTTAAAAACTGTGGGCACTGGGGTTTCAAGCCTAAAAGTTCTGATTATTTGGCCCTCATATAGCTGGGGTATTTTATCATAGCTTTGAAAAGTCGAGGGTAAAACATATCACTTGAAGATTTTTCACACAAGACCGAGTTCCCCAAGAGAAATTCACAATTATAAATCTCATTAAGATGTTTTGTGTGAAATCATGATTTATTTCAAAACACACACAAAATCAAATCAAGATCAGAAGTTAACTGATGTTACATATAAAACACTTTTATTACTAAAAGTTAATTTACTTAAATTATCTTTAAAAGAGTTTTAATGAATCTTTTTGATTGGCTTAATTTTGAGAGAAACTTCATTATAATTCTTTTGGTTTGATATTTTACAGAGTCTACTCATTGCTATTTTTGTTCTTGTATAAAATTAACCTTTATTAACCAAAATAAAAAAACACCTCCGAATAATTAAAAATAAATGCTGTTTAGGTATTTTGTCGGACTGTTATCATGAATATTTGTAAAGATGTTTAGGTTCTACCAAAAATCTTCTGAAAGTGACTGCTTATATATTTACAATATTAAACATTTAAATCAATGGTTATGGTTTATTTCCCCGGATATTTTAGCAAAATCATTTTGGATTGAAAAATGTCTAAATTCAAAAGAAACCATTATTATAGTATTTTACACTGTAAATATAAACAAAATAAAATGATAAAAATATATTTAACCTGCTTTTTCTCATTTCTAATTAATGTCCTACTTACTTCCAATAGTATGAATAAAAAATACGCAATAATTTTTTTCTTTAAAAAAAGAAGCAAACTTAAAGAAACCAAATTTTTCTTTTTCCATGTTAGTAAAAACATTGCAACACCTTTAAATATAAAAACTTCAAAAATTTTTTTCTTCAAATGAATTTCTGGATTAATGTATTCTTGAAAATTTAGTTCCTTTTTTAAACTTAAACATTTAGGTAGAAAGTTAGGTCTTAAAAGTTAATGAAGAAATTACTCAAGAATTTACCGAATTTTTTTTATTTTTAAATAAAAATTTAAAGTACTTAAAAATTATAGCATAATTGAAAAACTAAATTAATATAATTAATACAATAATTCCGATATAACGTATTTTTTAAAGCAACAACAAAAAATAATTGGAAAAAACTTAGCATCTCTATGATGAAAAAAAAAACAATATCTTTGAAAAGCTACATTTCTCCATTGATAAAAGCATCTTTGATATCATATCTAGATTTGTGTGTTTGAAGTGTTACTTTTATAGTTACTCTTTTTTATATTTCATTTCATAAAATTTTTTGAAAACTTAGAAATTCTATAAAATATTTTATTTCTTAAATTCGATATGTTAAAATCTTCCTTACAAAATACTTCTGCCCATGTCTTTGTATATTCTAAAAATGTTTAGTCTATGTCATATTGTGTGTTATATTCTGTAATTATAAATCTAATCTAAAAACCTTTAAAACAAATTCAGTTATAATATCTGTTAACTTGTAAATTTGTACATACTCACGTTTCTGCTTAAAAAAATACAAAGTTTCGTTTTATGTCTTAGTAGAGGAGAGGAGGGTATTATGGAATAGTCGGGTAATATGGAACACCTGAGTTTCTGCTCCCCCTCGTGTTGCTATCACGTGGCAATGCTACCAAAGTCTTAAGAAATCCCCCTTGATGCAGTGCGCAGAGTTTAGCTTCTTGTTGTCTGATCAGTCGCAGCAAAGCAAAGTGTGTTTTAGGATTTTTGAAAGTTTTGGACGATAAATGTTCAAACCTTTTAACCTACCAGTAACTATGGTACTTTGATTTTCTGGTTAAGCATAATGTACACTAGAAGATCAGTAGTTTCTTATACTGCAGTCGTTTTTTAGCTATCCATGTTTTATCGGTCAGTAAAAGGGTTCATTGTACAAGATGGCCTGTCGGGTATTATGGAACATTCCATAAGTAAAGGGTCAGAAAAAGACGATTATTTTTGTGACTATTGTAAATAGACTCATTAACAAAACTATTTGAACTTAAATTGTTAAATATATTTTTATAGTTCAGATTTACTATGTTCTCTAAGGTCTAATTAGTTTTCAATAGCTGTAAATTCAGCTGTTTCATATTACCCGACTGTTCCATATTACCCTCCATAGGTAACTTTTTCTTAAAGTACATTTTTTGATTTAAAAAAATAAATGCTGATTTATTGGACCACTGGCCCTCCATTGTCAATAGTTATAGTATGTGTCTAAAATGATTCGGCGGATTTTTATTAAAAACCAATAGAGTTATTCTTAAATATATAAAAGGTGTTCCATAATACCCTCATCTCCTCTATAATATCATTATTATTGAGTTCAACGTCAATAGCCATGTCGCGGTGTTGTTTTTGGCATGCACGTTGAAGGTGGTAGTTATTTTTACTTTGCATGGCGTTGAACTTCAAAACCAGATGTAAAGAAGCAAATTTCGCAGAAAGTTAAAGGTTTGGATAGCGTTTTCTTCAAATGCAACCACACACAACCAGGGCCCGATTTAAAAATTTTGGTATAGTAGAGGCAAAAAACGCAAAAGCCCCCCCAACAGTATTAAAGTTTGCGATCTGACTAAAAAGGGATTTTATTATAAAATTTTTTTCCACAGTTAGAAACACTTGGGCCAAATACCTTGTTTACTTGTAATTCGTATAGGTAAAAAAATTTTAAATTTTATCATTTAAAAAATATATTGTGTACAATGATTTATTATTATGTTGCTTCTGTGTTCCTTGTCTCCACGACTTAAGTTTTGGAAATCTTATCCAGTTCACAAATCATGATGTTTTTAAAATGAGTTTCTGATCTATATTTTATTTTTTTTAATTATAAAAATTGAGGATCAACAGCGTATACTAACCCTTTGCTTAATAAGAATAAACAAAAAAATGCATCTTATGATTAGAAATTACATAAAATGTTTCATTCGATATTTATGTTTGAAATGACAAACTTTAAGCTCGGGACAGGTTTACACCAAGGCAAAAAATTTTAAAAAGCACTAGCTCTTAATTTATCTTTTACAAGTTGTCGCTATTTTTTTTAATTCGTCACTTGATAAAAAATTATGAAAACTAAAAACACTTCACTGTAAGATAAAAAATAACGCATATTCGTTTTCAATTGCTACTTTTTGAAATATTTTTTGGTTACTTTGATATATAAACTTTAATATTTTTATCGACAAGTGTTTCAATAATTAAAAAATTTCCTTCTCATAGTTCTTATCAATTTGTACGTCTTCTTAATGTTAGTTTTAGGAAAGAAAAAATCAAAGAGCAATTATTTCCCGTAAAATAATTGTAAAAGTGATATTTTGGGATTTAATTAAAGGCAAAGAGTTTAAAAAGAAATTTTAGTCATAATGCTTTTAAAATATCTTCAAGATGATATTTTCTCAAGCCTCTCTTAGCTTACACTATGATGCGTCCTCTCTGATTAGGATATCTCCATTTTTTTACTTTATTCAGTGGTAGATCCTAAAGAAACCTCACTCCCATTGGAACAATTGGATTTTGAGGAATTCCTTAATTAAATTCAGTGGATTCCTTTAGAGGGGTTTCCTGAAATCCGGTCCTGAGACAATCGATGATGAACTGAGGCTTTTTATCGATAATTATTGAGACCACGGAAATATGAGGGTGCTTGTGCCTCTGAAAGACTCGCCAACAATGTCACACACGCTTCAAAGACAAGAAAAAAAACCTATTTCCCATTACTTGTCTACTTTCAAACGCTATTACTAAGAACTTGACGAATGCAAGTTAAACCTAAGGATTAAATATTTGTTTGGAATTTTTAGTATTGTATGAATAATGTTATTTTATTTAATCTGCATGTTTCATACTAAATATTATAATTTTTGAAAAAAATTTAACTTAAATCATATTTATTAAGATTATTACATTAAAAAAAATTCTTCACGACGCAATTTTAATTTATTGGTGTCGTATTTTTAAACAAATTTATTCAATTAGAAATTGCTTTCTAGTAAACATTTAGAATAGTTTTCAGTACTTAGATATGCTACATTTCGATGTATTCTCGTAATTTAAAAATTATAACAAATATTCAAAAGATAACGTTTTTCTAAAATAAAATGAAAAGCCATTTTTAAAACATTCGGGAAAGTCCATAGACAGGTCAATGGTGTGATCATAACCTTTAAACCCTTTTAAACTTTTTACTCAGTTTTTATGGGATCATTTATTATATTCGGAATCACCAAAAGAATAAAACAGCTGCCACAGAGAGAGAGTAAGGGTGAGAACTACGTTATTTTTGCACGTGCAAAATCTAAAATACTAAAACTTTAAAATTTCAAATCCAAATTTATCAACAAAAAGAAAAAGTCATTGCAATATCTAGACATGGAGGCTAAAATACAGACAAAAAAAGAACAGAATAGAAAAAAAAGAAATTGCAAGTGATTTCCGGAGCCAAAAGCTGTCATGGGTTCATAGATTATCATTATTAGAAAATACCATTGCAAAAAAAGAAAAGAATACATAAAAAGAAAAAAAAGTATGGGGGCTGGCAATGATGATATTTAAAAAAAATTACTATAAAATAAAAAATAAAAACAGTCAATCCTAAATGTTTTATTCCAACCCCAGTCAAATTACCTTTTATCAGTACATTTTGCAAATGGAATGGCTAATAAATATATTTCCCTAATTATTTCCGCCATGCACGAAACGACACAGCTATAATATAATCAAAGATAAAACCCAACTACTCAACCACATCAAAGGATTCCCGATTCGCCCAACCATGGCGAGACCACTACGTGCTTCATTGCCGGATTAATAGCCGAAAAAAACACAGTCGAGACATCATCCCACTCCTAAGTACCGAAAACGGTAAAAAACAAGAAACAACTCGCGTCGCTGCTACATATTTCATGTCTATGCGTGTCCACAGCTGGGTTCGGTCGGTTTGAGACACCACTCGGAGGTAAGAGCGTCTTAGAGTGAACAAAAGTTCGAAAAAGTCCAGATTCTCTATCGATCCGAACATTGTCTGACGTCACCACCTAAATAAATAGTAAAAAATAAAGGGGGAAGAAAGCATTGCCCTCATTTCTGGCTCTGGACAAAGAAGATACAGAATCACAAGTATCTGCTTGTTTCGCCAGCGTTGAAATCGACCGTCCAGGGTTACTTAACACTCGGGTGCATTCCAAAGGGAATTAGGCCCCTTCCGAGTACAACAGGCCTGTCAAACGCATGGCTTCGGGATCTGTGGGCTTGCAGAATGGATGGAGCGTTCAGTTTTGTATTGGGGTGCCGGTGGCTTGCAATCGTTAAGTTGAATCGTCAGTTTAGAAAGGGAATTAGTCCAAAAACCAAGATTTAAGAAAATTAAAAAAAAACTGTATACGGAATTTGCATTGTATTACCACCAAATTTTTACGGGAAATTCAGGACCCTAATTAAAACACAGAGCACTCATCGAAAAAATCAGTGTTAAAAAGTTGATGTACTTTTCCCCCGTTTTTTCAACTTTTGAAATTTCAGCTGAAAAAGTTTTAAAAACCACACAAATTGACGATTAAATTATATTTCTACTTAGTTTACAGCACAAAAGTGAGAAATAGAAAGACTAAGACCAATAAATTCAAAAGTGTTACTAAACTGAGTGGCAAAGGTTGGGGGGGGTTTAATAAATATCAATGAGTCAAACATTCATTGGGTAAAAAAGGTAAAAACACTTTGAAATTCAAAACAAATTTTGTTTTGGCTTTAGTTAACAGCACAAAGAATAAAAAATAAAACATTAACTTAAATTTCAAATTAAATAAAAATACTATGAATGGACATCGATTTTGCCACATTCCAGGGGCTATATCTACCTATAAGGGATGGAAAGTGCCCCCCGTACATAATTGGTACAAGAGAGAGCGTCCTGGTGGTGCTATTTCTTTTGGGGGCTCACGTGCACAGCAAACTTGTTTTTCCCGCTTTGCTAGTGGACATTTGGGGGGTCTCACCTACGATGGGGGACGAAAGGTTTTTAAGACCTGCACAAAGTGTAGATGTGCTCAGGCCTCTCCTGAGCACATTTTAACCTGCTTAAATTTTAAACTAGACGAGGTTTTATTAAAACCTCTATTGTTTTTAGATTTTCTTGAAGTTTTTGGACTCGTGGAGTTGATCTAGTTGTAACTAGATCAACTGGGATCAGACACACACACACACACACACACACCTATAAGGGGTCATTTGTCATTTGCTATCTTTTGGACTAACTCCTTTCTTAAACTGACGATTAAATTATTGGTTGATATTTGGCCTTTTTTAAGTAACCCTATACGGGAAAAATAATATTGTAGAAAGTTTACCTTTTTCCAATACCACAATATTATACCAGTGATATCATTGTAATAGCATTGTGCAAATGTATTTTTCTTACTGTGAGCTTACATTTGCTTAGACATACAGATTTTACTCTTAAAAACCAGTGTACTGAGATAACATAGCTGTGTGCCTTACATTCCCGTTCATAACTTTCATTTCTTGTTTCTCCAATTTGCCGAATTTTCAGAACTAGTTGCCATTGAGCTCTTATTAGAATTGCCATAGATTGGAATTCTTCATAAGAGACTCCACTTTGGTGATATTAAAAGCCCTTTCATGTAATACCGACAGCGTATTGCGGAGCAGATATTTATAAATTTTAAATTCTTTAGAACTATCCCCTAGTTCAGAAAAGTAGTCTTAAGAAAAGTTCCCACTACTGTGTGATAGAAGCATGTTGTTAAGCATGAAACTTATTGTTATATTGATTGTAGTTACGAACTGTTGAAAAGAAGCCTGAAATTAACAATTTGTATTTATTTCCTATGGTAGTTTTTCAAAGCTTGGTCGTTTCTTGGATGACTTACTTAGTTTACAAGCAAGTTTATAACTATTGTCATACTTTACAAACAGTTTCCGTACTATACTAATATTGTATCATACTCAACTAGTATTTACTGAGGATTGGATTTGACTTTTACACAGAATAGTATACTAACTATTTTGAAAAAAAAAGTAGAGAGAAAAATTTATTAGTTTTAAAGTAGTTAAAACAATTTTAACGGAATAGTACTTTGAATAGTTACAACAGTATCTTGAAAGATGAATTTAGCTTTGAAATATCATAATTTTATGCATTTTTAATCCGATACACAAAAATAAAATAGCAAAAATATCCATATATTTTTCAAATCTCAAGCCTTAAACTTTGACCATTTAAGCCAGAATTGACCAGCCCTATTTGAGCCAGAATTATAATTTACTAGCAGGTTTTAAAAATAATAGTTTGATTATATTAATAATAATTAATTCAACTACCTTCAACTCAAAATGATTCATATCCTTGAACCTTTTTTACAAGGATTCTTAAACATAATTTCAAGCCTTACTTAAGTCTTCAGTTGTTCCCTTCTTAAAAAGCCAAGTTATGATACCTTACTTTTTCTAGTCCTTTATATCGCTCTACCCCAAAGTGTGGTCATTAACGATTAATTTCATTTCGACATAAAAGTAACTTTTCAAAAACGCAAATCAGAAAAGGGTTTTTTCTCCATGAAGATTAATTTTCCTTAAAACGCACAAAGTAATGCTCTAATCAAGAATATTTACCTTTAAGCTAAGCTTTAAAAATCCTTCCCCTGAGCCATGCATTTCCTTTTGCTTTTCTCTCTAAAAAAAGCGGTCATTAAGAAAGATCATCTGCCAACCTTGTTAGTGCCATTATATCTCGCGTCAATTACTAGAACTTAAAGATTTCGATAGCATCTTGTTAATGGACCCCGTGTCTTTGATCCTTTTTAATGCACTGAGATGAGAACTTGGAAAGGAACTATTTGAATATGACAGGGTTTTCCAAGCATTATACCCAAAAGAATCTCAAAACGACCTAGATAAACATTATGGATAGTAGGTTAGACAAATAATTTTCTATTATGGGTATTATAAACACTCTTAAAAGGAAATTTTAAAAACTGAGTACAATATATTCAAATCTGAGTATAGTCATACCGTCAGGAGAGTCAAATTTCACATCAAAATAAACCCTCGATTTTCTGAGATTTAAAAGTGTGATTTCTTTAAGTGTTGCAGGAAGTTTTTAGTTATTATCATATTCAATATTAATCCTTTAAATTCAAACAGATATCGCTATTGCCAAACCGCCACGAGAATAACTTTTGGCATCGTACAATATTGTAGCGGTTGTTAAGAAAAATGATTTTTCCACTTAATTTTCGGGGTGATAGTACACGTGTACTCCCTTGGTTTTCTACCTTCTCAAATAATATTTATCCGAACTTTTGTTTTCAACAGGTTTTAAGAAAGTACTATACCCTAAAAGTTTTGGAGATTAAAAGTTTGTTTCAATTAAAGTTTATCTGTACATAAATGAGATCAAAAGTGGCTTAGAAAAGTACATTATCTAACAAGTTTAAAACAAAAAATTCGCAAACTGTGTTATTCATCCAAACAGATATTGTTGTATCAAGTCATATTAATATTAAGAACATCTAACAATTGAACGATTCCTATTTGTTTCATACTTTTCAACTGAAAACCTTAAGCGTAGAATTCGTTTTACAGATACATTTTCCGAACGTGTTTTAAAAACCAAAGTAATTCCCTCTACTTTAGATTCTCTATTTAGACTGCTTTAACTAGTACATGAATGAACCCTTTCCGTCCATCCTGCATACACCATTCAATTTGAGCACACAACGGTCTTGTAATTGAAGGCAAATGAGAATCTTTGTCTGTGGTCTATCATTTGCATTTATTCTGGTGAATCCTCACGTCTGAGGTCGCCAAATGATATTAGACTAGACGACAAGTTTACTTGTTACTCCTTGCTGAGTCTTACTAACAAGTCATCGAACTGGGTTTAATTGGTTTTCTGGGATTGAAAGGCAGCACTGAGACTTTAATTAGGAATTGAGGTCTATTGAAAAGATATTCTTTCAGAGAATGAGAGGGATTATACAGCGTTTTGTGGAAGACGCTGTTTGAATGCGACTTCTGGAGCGCATTTGGTGTTTTCTATGAATGAATGAATGGAAATGGGTAATGCTTGTATTTTGGGTTTGGTTTGAAAGAAGGTTTTCAGTTTTGTGTAATCGCTTTGCTTATTAAATGAAGACCAATGTGATAAAATTGATCAAGAATGAGGCACAAATGCCATGGATGGGTGAGAAAAGTATTGATCTATAGGAAAACTTTTCTCTCGCTCCATCTTTCTGGTAGAACATGTGTGCACGAATTATTTTGATTTTTAAAAATTAACAAATTAATGGTATTAATGCAAATTTAGTGAGGTATTCTATGTTAGAAGTGAAGTTTTCTTTCTTTCAATGCATTTTTTTCAATTTTATGCCAATAAAAATTAATATTCATTAAGAAAATTTATGTAAATTACTACTATAATAAGTGACGACTAACAATATTATATATGAATAACACAAGCTTGGAGACCAACAATATTGGTCTCTTTATCTTTTACGCCCCATATTCCCAGCAATGTTAATATTTCTCTTAAACTAACTCGTGTAGAACTTGCTATTATTTCTCACATTCCATCTATCTATTATCTTATTAAAAATAACGCTTAATGCTCTCCCGGTTGAAAAGAGCCTTTGATTTACCGGATAAATATCAGGAAAAATTCATTAACAATATAAAAAAAAAGAGTAGATGTAGTGTTTTAAAATGATACCTAAAATGCTTCGAAATGATTCTGAAAATAAAAATGAAATAATCCCGGGGGTGTTTCAGGAAGAATGAACAAAAACCTTAATTTTACATTTTGAGTGGAATGACTTCTATACTTAAATTAACTCGGGAAAAATGTCTTGCTTATGCTTACAACTGCAATGAAACTGAGTTTTGAAAGCAACTCATAAAAAGAAAAACATATTGTAGTTTTGTAGGAATTTTTTATTGAAAGGAAGTAACTCTTCCTGATGGCTTATAACTGTTTTCTGTCCCCTTACACCATTACAAATTTAATGGCAATGTCTATATAAGGCGAAACCCTCCCTAGAGACATCTACTGTCCAGAACCGAGCTCCCGAAAGTATTCCGTCCTCTAATTTCTGTCCTGCATTGCAAGATAAAACCTTATGACTAAAAGTGCATCCATCCACTATCTTTTTCTGTTGCCGCCGTGACACTAAGTGCTTCTCGGCTGCATTAGCGGAAGAATTGAATAATGCGAAAGATATTAATGCGATAGCGAAGAAAGGAGGCTTGTGTCCGATGGGCATTAGTTGGGATGACCCTCACGGTCACTGCTTCTTACAGTCGACTTGGGATTATCAAGTAAATAGTGTGTCTGGATAGATCTTGGGGATGAATCTAACGAATATCGATGGCGTCACTGCCCAGTTTTGGATTAGTTCTGGAGTAGGAAAGATGGTAATTGTAACCAGTAGGGGTTGTTGCTCTTCTTATTTGATTTGAATAGTTTGTTGGAAAGGAAAGCTGTAAAAATCAATGCCTTGTGAACTGTTTTGAGTTTTTTTCTCATAGGAAGGGGAAAGAGAAGGGAATACTTCTCAGTCTGTGAGCTAGGAGGGATTTTCTAATATGTTGTTAGGTTCTTAAAATATTAAATAATCATATATTTTAATAATTGTTTTTTTTTAAGTTTGAAATAGAGTTTGAATTTACTTCAAATAATTGTTAGTTTTCACAAATTTTTGTTTGATTTCACATTAAAAAATTCCAAACGACTTTCGATTTAAATGGGTATATCTAGAAATCTGAAATTATGAGTACCCTTTTTGAACTTCAGACCTCTATTAAAAACACTTTTTTTAAACTTAGAATAACTTCTTATTGAAAAAAATCTTAGTGCTTAATCAACTCATATGCAATTTGACAATAACAAAAAAACACCCAAATTAATTTAGTATAATTAAGATGTACTTAACTGTTCAAAGTTCTTCGAGATGAATTTGTAAAAATTTTGGCATTTGAAAGTTCTTTCTTTCTGCCTATTGCATCTTTAAGGTTTGGGGATATTAATTCTCAGCAGTCGTGGATATCAAAGCCCAATAAACAAGAAATACATTTAATAATGTTTAATAAAATTCCAATTTTTTAAAAATTTTCAACACGATCTGATTTTTATTATATTTCCTAAATATCACTGGTTTAAATATCCTAAATTTTTGTAAATGAATAAATATTTTCATATTGCAAAATTTATTTTATATAATATTAAGATCAGATCTCTAGATATTTTTAGTTTGCCGTCAAAAAAAAAGGTCCCCTAAGTAATAAAAATATCAACACCTAGCAACAATAAGGAACCCTACTCAAAAATATTTCATTGACATAGAACTAAAACTTCGTTAACTTCGCATAAGAGTTCTAAGTGTATGTTGTGACGCCCAAATGGTTCCGAAAGCACCTGGCGTGTTTATTCAAATTCCCTTTCCCTTCCCAGAACTTTGTTTCTCTAGTGTCGGTTCCGTTAGGAACAAATAAGACAAATAATCTTTAATTTACCCTAAGTATTATCCACTTTCTGGGGATGATGAGGAAATATTCTCCCCTAAAAGCTTTAAGTGACCGAAAGTCGCTCCAGAGAGAAAGAACTTGTACTTTTCAGATAAGACTACAGGAGAAAGAATAGTTATTCGGTTCTTGGGGGCCATTGAGTTAATTGAGGATTTATAAAAGGATCGGATTTCCATCTTAGTAAATGATTCAAAGGGAATTGGATGTGCAAGATCAGTGCAACGAATTGTCGTATATTTAGTTTTGATTCTTATTCAACTTTCGAAATTATAAGTATCTTTAGCCCTGTATCTCTATCTACCTCTATATCGTTCACATTATTGCTTATAGATGTCAAGAAATCCGTGTATATCCGCTTAGAAAAGGTTTAAAAAAACTTTAGGGAACCGTTTTTTAGGGTTTAGCAAAAATACACTTGAAATAAATTTGTTATGATCATGGTTATTTTACCTACTTATTTTTTCCATTTAGAAAAATCAATTATTACCAAAACTCCGAGTACAGTTTATCAGTAAGAAGTAAAACAAATCATTTTGCTGTAATTTATAATGTGTGTAATCAGGAAAACATTTTGATTCATAAAAACAATATTTCTAGAAAATTTATTTTAAATTAAAATATTAGACTGATGTTTTCAATATATTTTAAGTCACATTATTTCGTTTGATAAACTCAAACATATTTCTCTAATAAAGCCTTTATACCAAATCATGTCGCTTTTAATACACATACTATATACAAACAATATCAAAATGAATTCAAGATATACGTTTTCTCAGTATTGCACATTTTATATTTTTGTATCGAAAAACACATGCTAATTCTTTGAACCTGTTTCTTAGCTTAAAAATCTGAGCATTAGATAAAATACAATTTATGCTTGATGGACTGCATTATTATCCAGGTGTAGGGACAAAAATTTAGCCAAAAATACCTTTTTCCTAAAAACCTGTTTCCTAAATGGGGAAAGAAAACCCCCACCGCAGCTAAGAATGGAATATATTGAAGTCTCCACTCCATTCGTAAACTAATTTTGATGCTCTTTGTTTCCCCATGGAGAAAATACGTATGCATGTGTTTCGACTATCACTCTACTTTATGTTCGTTGTTTTGCTTTCTACCTGGTATTTCTCCGCATTTTTTGTGCATGGCAAAGATATTCTTTACACAACTGCGGAAATAAATAATGTAAGTTTTGTTTTCCTGAGCGCACAGAAGGCATTCATTAATTTTCAAGGGCTGTCATTTTGTCTTATGCAAACCAAACTTATTGTTATCAAAACTTTTCAGAATGTTGTGAAACGATCGGTAATGATAAAATGTATTGTTTACCTTACATACCACCTTTTTACAGTAAGGCGTTTTTGGTGCAGTGTGAATAATAAATTGCTACATTGAAACTTAAATCTCTTAAAAATTTTGTTGTGGTTGGGAGTGTTATGAGTGGCTACTCTTTTCTACCTTGTATATATTTTTTCATTTCTTCGAATTCCTTTTTTAAACTTTTGGTTCATAAAATGTCGTTTAGAGGAAAAATGGAATAATGGGAATTCATTCATTCTTCATTCATTTTTCTTTAAAAAATATTAAATTTACACTTTGTAAATATTTATATACATTATATAACGTATTTGTACGTGAAATAAACCCGAATTTTGTTTAAAAATTAAAAGTAGGTAAGTAATTACAACTCTATAAATAGAGATCTTCGCAATGATTTGCTATTTCTGTACAATATCTATTCAAGAGATACATTTGTATTCATTTATTTGCTAAAATTTTCTTTCACTAAGTTTAGCTTCCCAAACACTCGTATTTCTAAAGAAAACTTTCGTCTGTATGTGCAACTAGATTTATATCATCTATAAAAACTACAAAAGTAATGTGTTGAATCCATAAATAATGTAGTTTCTTTCAAATGTAGCAGCGAAAAGGCAAATAACGGATTTTAGAAAGAAAATTGAATGGACATTGAAAGCGCAATATTGCAATCTTTGCAATTCTGAAGTGCTTTCCTTTTTGGAAGCACCTTCTACTAGAATCCAGAATAAACCTAAACGCTTTTCTAGCTCCGAATTTCCCGTTGTTTACTATTGCATCAAATAGTGCAACGAGGATTTTTTTAGATCCACGGAATCAAGGAAATCTCTTATCTTTTTACGTAACTGAAACTCAGCAGAATTTTCCTTCTAATTTCTGTAAGTATGCTTTTGGTCAGGGATAGCCAACCCGCTGCGTCCGTGCCACGAAATGGCTCGACTAAGTTAAACCAGTGGCACGCGAAGATATTGAAAAATTGAGAAAATAATAATGTTATCTTGTTGTCGTGTCCATGGAAATCCGATGGAGTGGTGCTTTAAATAATAATGTGACCTCATCAATAAGGTTTCATTGTTTCGTCCATCTCTTAACTTAGTTTTCTGAGAAAGCATTTAAAAAAAAAATTCCATTAAAGATTTTGAATAAAGATGTTTGTTGGAGTGACTTAAAGATCTTAAAGACCTATCCACACCGATTATTTTATTTTCTTGAAAATTAATTTAGAACCAACTTTTTATACATATTAGATAGTTTAAAATATAGTATGCATATCTTTTTATTGAGGTTCTATTACCTGTAGTTAAATTTTTTTCTGGGATTCGGATAATTTTTCTGAACTTGTGATTTTCAAATTTAGTGTTGAAAAATGCGTTGAAACTCTGTTTTATGGGACAGTTACAAAACAATTTTCGGGGGAGTACCTCCCACATTACCCCAGAACGGAATAATTAAAACATTCAACGAGGGAGGGAAACGGTTGGTGTGAATGAGAATCCATCATACCGCCGCTCAAATTATTTAGGATTTAGACAAGTTCATGCAATAGTCTGCTTTCACCGGTTTCTTTTATAAAGGCTCAATCTGTCCAGGAATTCCATTTATCATCTTTTCTACTCCTGAGCTCCCCTCGTGTGGGGAAGAATTCAACTCAACTGCTTTCAGGGACCTCATTTCGCTACACAGTGGTTTGGTTGCTAGGGGTGTAATAACAAACAGGGGGCGGGTAAAATTACGCGAGTTTCTTCGGGGATGTGCTTTCAAAGATATTAAATCGAATCTTACTTTCTGAAGCTACATTAAAGTGAAGTGAGCATATCCGAAAAATTGTTAGTAAGTCAACTCCGTTTGATAGGATCACCTTTGGCCGAGATTAAACTTATTGATAAAAAAGCGATAATACAATATAATAATAAGAGGTAAACTGTATAATTAACGTGTCGGGATTAAATCTTTACAATGTAATCATAATATGACGACACTAATAAACATAATAAAAAAAGAGACCGACTTTTTCAAAAAATGCGCCTAAAAGTGTGAAATAATTTTAATCAAAAAGCAGCAATACTACTTTTTTACATAATTTTTGAAGTCGAAACACTTTCACACGTAATAAATTAACATTCATCACTAAATTAAAGTATTTTATAGATTTATCGCTAAGGAATCTTTATCTTTTTAATATAAAAATTTGATTTTAAATGACATAAATAAAATAGTTCCGGTTAATTAGGTTCGAATCTAGCACTGAAAATATTTTATACTTATTTTAAATTAAAAAAATATTCAGAAACCAAAAAAACAAATAATAAAAAGAATCATATCCTTTTAGACTAACCATTTAATTTAATTCCTGTACGCTTCGCGGTGGAGCTTGGATATTCCAAGTGGCATAAGACAACAACAACAACATTTAATTTAATTACTTTGAGGCAACAATTTTCATGCTTCTCCAAGAAAAATACCAATTACCAAACTAATTATTATGTTACCAAACCAGACGATTATGTTACCAAATGTTGTAACAAACTGTTGTGTTACGTCATTTTAATCCACAATAATGCACCACATTGTTGTGTAATAATGCTATAGTATCATAATGCTTTTCAACAATGCTACTATATACATTGTTGTGATGAGTCATTCTATTCCTACAATTATGCTATAACGCATTGTTGAGAGGCATGTTTTTACCGCAACAATGTGTATTGAAAGGCAACGATACATTTATATTGGACTTTCAACCCATTGTATTAGTTTCTGCTTTGGCTTTGCTTTAACAATGACTGCCTGAACACACAGAACCTGCCTGAGTTCGGAGTTCAAATCCTGGAATGTGTTGGATGCTTTATCCAACAGCATCCAATTTCACTTGCATAGCTTCTCCTCTGCTTCTGGGATCTATTTCGTCTGGTTCCTTTGAGTGAATAAAGGAGGACGGGGTAGAAATAGGTCGTATGTTCAAAGATTTGCTAGTCATGCCTGAATCCGATGAAGAGTTTATGAACATGAGCATGCTTCTAGTTATGATCTTTCTAGGCCTGGAGACGGACCTTTCTAATACCTGGAGCTTGCCTTCAGGAAGCTCAGAGTTTGGATCTGCTTCAATTGTGAACTGGTTTATTTGTCGATGCACGGCCACGTCTTCTCTGGTGAATGAATCGAACAATCTGTTATTTTCAAGATCCCGAAACTGTGCCAATAGATCGCCGAAGTTTCGGAGAGGCATTTATGTGGTAGTCTGGTGGTCTGAGGAGAGTAATCTAAAAACACTTGCAGTAAAAACAGCTTTATTAGAAGAACTAAAACACAACGTTGAAGATAAAACTAAGTTAAGAATACGATGATTAAAATGATGAATTGGTTGATGATGCTAAAGGCTAAAATCCACGTCTCCTTGAGCTGACAATCCACTCCCGATCGCGGCCTTCTGCCGGATAAACTTCCATCGGCCTTCTGCCAAACACTCTCGCGGCGTCTGATTCAATCGGCCGTCTGCCGGTTCCTTCCCCAGCGTCTCTCTCTCTCTCCAAAAACACCAATCGCGAATCCCCCGATGCTTCCACGTGCCGCTCTTTTAACAGCAGCTCCGCTGACGTATGGCTGACGTGACGTCACCACTCGCGCCGCTGCCACAAGCCTTTGGGGTTTCTCACTTCCTACATTTATGGTGCAGAGAAACGCAGGGATCATCTCAAAGCCCGATACCTGGAACATGTCTTCTATTACTCAAGTTCTTAGTGGATTTGAAGTGTCGAGTAGCATTTCAACCAGGGTCAAATATAGTCAGGCTTTCGGAAGATCGACCTTCACTATGAGGGGTAACCCTAATTTGTCCAGAGTGAACCGATCGAAAATCACGGAATTGCCGTAAGTGGCGAGTAAAAAGCCTTCTCTGTTCTGATTCCTACCATGTCCTCCTTTATTCACTCAAAGGAACCAGACGAAATATATCCCCGAAGCAGAGGAGAAGCTATGCAAGTGAAATTGAATGCTGTTGGATAAAGCATCCAACACATTCCCGGATTTGAACTCCGAAATCAGGCAGGTTCTGTGTTCAGGTAGTCATTGTTAAAGCAAAGCCACAGCAGAAACTAATACAATGGGTTGAAAGTCCAATATAAATGTATCGTTGTCTTTCAATACGCATTGTTGCGATAAAAACATGTCTCGCAACAATGCGTTATAGAATTGTAGGAATAGAAAGACGCATCGCAACAATGTAAGGCATTGTTGAACAGTATTATGGTATTCCATTGTTACACAACAATGCAGTGTATTATTGTGGGGTAAAATAACGTATCACAACAGTTTGTTATGGGTTGTGTCAGGACAGCTCGTCTACGGTATAGAGTTGGGCAATTAATAATTAAATCAATCGTAATTCTTAATGCCTCCAAGGCAACTAATTAGACATTACTGGATCGCTTCACAACTTCACCGGAGTTGTCCGCAAATTACCAGAAGTATTCCACAAGTCACAAGAAGTGGTCCACAAGTCACACGAAGTGGTCCGCAAGTCACAAGAAGTGGTCCGCAACTTGACTGGAGTGGTTCGTAAGTCACCGGAAGTGGTCCACAACATTGCATTGTTGCGAGGCATGTTTTTATTGCAACGATGCATATAGCAAAACAAAAACACATTTATATCGGACTTTCAACCCGATATAGTAGTTTTTTTGTAGTGGCATAGTTGTAACAATGACTCTAAAGACAAAACCTGCCGGAGTTCTGGGATAAAATCCCGGCAGCTTAACTGGATCACTTCGCAACTTTACTGGTCCGCAACTTTAAAATATTTTAAGATCCCTTTGACCAAGATGACTGGGCTGAATGGACCAAGTATTGCCCTCAAGTAACCAATCAGGTTGTGGGTGATGAGTTGACTGTCACAAACCCCAAGGGAATCCAAATGGCTGTTGATAAGAAATCTTGCAACTGCATACTCCTCAAAGTAAACCAAAGTGTAGGAGAAGCTATTAAAGCTCATAACTTGCCCAAAGCTAGTGGATGGGGAACAATGGTTTCTCGTAGAAGTGTAAAAAACTAAAGATTCTTTCATTGGTGACCTTGTGGTCGGCCTGAGCACTGGAAAAAACAAAACTGGAGCCCCTTGCCGTTCTGAACGTCAACCCAAGTACAATCAAATATTGGGTTTTTAAGAGGAACTTGGATAGAAGGCAAAATATGCAGGATAGAACTTCCGTAAACCCATCTAAAGTTCATCTTTCTTTCCTGTTTGCGTGTTGCTCGTCACTACTGCCCATTTCAAATTTCTTGGGCCCTTTTTTCGCCTAATTCTACTCCACTATTTGGACACTCCATTATGGTTGTGGACCACTTCCGGTGTCTTGCGGACCACTTACGGTGACTTGCGGACCACTCCGGTGAAGTTGCGAAGCGATCCGGAAATGCTGCGGACCACTCCGGTGAAGTTACGAAGTGATCCAGTAAAGCTGCGGACGACTCAGGTGAAGTTGCGAAGCGATCCGGAAATGCTGCGGTGAAGTTGCGGACAACTTCAAGTGACTTACAAACCACTTCCGGTAAGTTGCTGACCTCTCCAGTGAAGTTGCGAAGCGATCCAGTAATGCCTAATTAATTGCCTTGGATGCATTAAGAATTATGATTGATTTGATTGTTAATTGTAGGTTCTCTCACAATTACAATTGAATTAATTGTTAATTGTAGGTTCTCTCACAATTACAATTGAATTAATTGTCAATCGTCTCCTCCACAATTGACAATTAAATCAATCGTTTATTGTATGCTCGCAATTGACGATGGATTCAATCAACAATCGTAGGTTTATCGCGATTGATTCAATCTTCAATCGTCAATTGTATGACAACGATTGAATTTTGCCCAACTCTGTCCCGTAGACGAACTGTCTTGACAATGCGATGCAATGTAATGGGGTCTACCTATAGCAAACTGTTGTGATACGTTTATTTAACCCACAATAATACACCACATTGTTGTGTAACAATGAATATGCCATAATACTCTACAATAATGCCATACATTGTTGTGATGCGTCATTATATTCCTTCAATGCTATTACGCATTGTTGCGAGGCATGTTTTTATCACAACAATGCGTATTGAAAAACAACAATACATTTATATTAGACTTTCAACCTATTGTATTAGTTTCTTCTTTGGCTTTGCTTTAACAATATCACTGCCTGAACACAGAACCTGCCTGAGTACAGAGTTCAAATGCCGGCCTTGGCTGGAGGCAGAGAAGTCCTTTGGGGCTTCCCCCGTGTGGTTCCGTGGTAGAATAGTCCCACTGTAGCCCATGCATGTCGTAAAAGGCGACTAAAATGGGTACCCAGTCCCTGGGGGTATAACCGGGTTCCTCCTTCGGCTTCTTTGGCTATCTCGCCTTGTTGCTACCCAATGAAGTGTGGGATGCTATAATCCAACAGACAACAAAGACCGTCAGTATTCTGCATGGACCAAGTATTGCTCTCAAGTCAAGACTTGACTATCACAAACCCCAAGCGAATCCAAATGGCTGTTGATAAGAAATCTTGCAACTGCCTGCTCCTCAAAGTAAACCAAATAGGAAGTGTAACAGAAGCTATTGCGAATTGAAGAGGAACTTGGAGAGAAGGCTAAATACAGGGTGATTCTGAAATGGACCGCCAAACTTTGAGGGGTGATAGTACTCATCAAGACGAACAAGAATTGGTATAGAAAGGGGGGTCACAGTTACACCGTTAAAGAGCTAGGTCCTAATGTAGTGCGAGAGCATTACAAAAGGACGTTTTGCCAAGGCCCATTTAACGAAAAAAAACATAATGAAATGAAAAAATTTATTGCATGAGGTACAGCAGTATCCGTTTTACTTACATCATAAATTTGATAGAAATTGGACCACTTTCTAAACCGTGGGGTGAGTTTTAAAACGTTCTCTTAGTCAAACAATGGAGTTCCATTAATGGTATTTAGAAAAATGATGATCGGGAAAAGAATTTTCAATGATCAAATAGTTTCAATGATCCATGTTACGATCATTGAAAATTCCTTCCCCGATCATAATTTTTCTAAATACCATTAAGGAATGTGATTCTTTGACTAAAAGATTAATATTGCACTTTTGAAACTAACTCCGCGGTTTAGAAAGTGGTTCAATTTCTATCAAATTTATGATGTAAGTAGTACGGATACTGCTGTACTTCATGCAATAAATTTTTTCATTTCATTATGGTTTTTTTTCGTTAAGCGGGCCTTGGCAAAACGTCCTTTTGTAACGCTCTCGCACTACATTAGGACCTAGCTCTTTAACGGTGTAACTGCGACCCCCCTTTCCGCATCAATTCTTGTTCGTCTTGATGAGTACTATCACCCCTCAAAGTTTGGCGGTCCATTTCAGAATCACCCTGTATTAGAGTGGGCCGAAAACACACTCTATTTTTTATTTCAGTTCTAATAGCGCGGAAAGGGTGCCACTTGGGTCCAAGGACGGTGTATAATATTTTTTTCGATTTGATAATATATTCAGCTCCCGCATCGCACTTAAAGTTTGAAAAAATAGATGACTTTTTTACAAAACAACTGAAACACCAAGGATTAAACTCTCAAATATTGTTCATGATTTTTTTATGAGGAACTAATATAGTTATAGAGATAATGCTTCAGGTTCCATTTTCTATCTCCCTTGTTTCGTTAGATATAATTTTTTAACGTTCAAAGAAATTTTGTAAGTTGTTTTTCTTGTATTTTTAAGCGGCTAATAACTCTAGAACTATACAACTTAAAAACCTGAAATCAGTCCCATTTTGTTCGCAAATGTTTTTTCTTTGACTTTATGTGCATAATGATCATCTTTTTCAAAAAGTTTTTTTCAAAATTTAAAAAAAGTGAAAAAGATAATTTTTTTTGTAAAAATTTTTGAAAAATATTAAAGGCCTTTTAACTCTTAAAATGAACATCACTACCAAATTTCAAGTTGAAACTAAAATTTCATCATGTATAAAAAAATAAAACTTTCGGCACGTCCCTAATTTATCCCTAAAATTATACAGAAAGAG
Organism: Tetragnatha versicolor; assembly: GCA_024610705.1. Lineage (NCBI taxonomy): Eukaryota > Metazoa > Arthropoda > Arachnida > Araneae > Tetragnathidae > Tetragnatha > Tetragnatha versicolor. Next base: position 8,615,516 of record JANDEH010000010.1, read on the forward strand.
CGATTCACTCATGGAAAATTCCTAAACTCGGTTTAGGGTGTTCATATGACTTAAAAAATGCAAAAAATGTCACATACATTAATGGAAATTAACAGATTAGGTCCAAAATCTTAACAGTGCTAGTTCCCAAATTTACTTTAATTCAATGAGCATGAATTTTACCTGAATATTCTTTAGAAATGTGTTTATATCTTACTTTTTTATGTTCTAAAACTTTTAAACTTTCATTTGACTTGTTAAAAGTATAAACAATTAGATAAAAACAAAAATTTCCTTATTTATTTATAATTCCTACACTTTTATAAGCAGATACTAGAATAGAGAATGGATGATATTGGTTGCAAAGACAACCAATACTAAATAATTAGGTATCAAATACTTTAAAATGACCAACGGTACTTGAAATTCAAATACGGTTGGAAACCTGAACCAGTTATCTAAAGTTACCTGGACACCTATTAAATGTCACAGTAGAATCTTTGTTTGCCAAGCACTATAGTCTGTTCATTTTGAACTGGCGCTTGAAAATATTTCCTTTCCCCATCACCGATCACCATAGCAATTATCTTCGTCAAAGTGACGAAGAAGGATTACTATTGGCTGCTCGAAGATAGTAACTATGGTTACGCTTCTAGCGTGGGGGAAAGCACTATTTCTCAATCGCCAATTCTAAATGAATAGAGTATAATTGGTAAGCATGTGTATGTGGATTATCCTACTTGTGGCAGTTTATATCCAATATAGTATTTATGAAGTTGACCATTAGTTCTATTCACAATTGCTTTTAAAAGCTGCTGCCATACTTAAAAGCACACCCTGTATTTTTTTATCCGTGTTTGAATTCAAAAAATTGTTTTGAGTGGTAGAGTAAATGCATTCATAAGTTATATAACCCTACACAGCTAATACTAGTTGCTGCTGATTTACCCCTGTGGGGTTTATTAATAACGGTACACTCTCCTTTAAAAGGAAAACTTGCTTCTCTCTTTCCTTCTCATTTTTAATCTATTGTTTTTACTTTTCATTTTTGTGTCACCAAGTCTGCTTTATTTTGGATTGAAACATTTTTTTTCCAAAACTCTTTTATTTTCCTTGCCTTTCCTAGTTATTTCTTTGAATGAACCTAGAAATAAGTTTTGACAATGAAAATAATAAAAAAGCTTGTTTTCCTAGGCAATCGCCAGTTATAAATAGTTTTTTCATACACGCCTCTAGTTAATCTTTCTCTGCTTTCTCATGCTGATTTTTTAGACAATAGGCATTAAAAATGTCTAAATGCATATAAACTGGAGAACTAAATTTTGTCTAAAACTGTCATGTGTTGAGTTTTATTAATTTTTGTAAGCAATAATATTAACCCAATAAAAACTTTTATTTGATATGTCAGACACGGGCAGTGAAACTAGTGGCTTCTGTCGCTTGGTGGTCGCCGACCTTTGCTGGAGGCAGAGAAGTGGCGTGCTACTTGAGAGGTGGTAGCTCCTGAATAGGAATGGCCCGAAGTCACTTTGAGGCTTCCAGGCGACACATCCCGTCCCCACACCATCTTGAGAAAGTTTGGAAATACATTTTTGGAGCTTTAATAGTGGTGACGAACGGATATATCCTTTCGAAATCCCTGGTTTGTCACTGAAATAATTTTTTGTTTCAGAATAGCGGTTCTAAAAAACTTAACTCTTCTACTTAGAAGAATAAAAGTAGAATATTGTATCTCTCTAATCTAGAAAACTGACGCCGCTTTTGAGGCTATTCCGTGTAAAATTTGAGAAAATAATAGATATTCTTCAACTTTGTATTGTACATTTTATTTCTATCAAGTGTACCTCGGTGTTTTACTCACTTCAGTTACCCCATTTGAACTATCTGACTCATATAGGGATTATTCTAACTCCGCTTGTATCCGCTAGAGGGCGAATAAATTAAAATGGGACCAATTTGAAAACATTCCTAGTCGAATAAAAGAAACCGCGTCCAAAACGGTTCAGTAGAACATGCCAAAGTGGCGTGGCAGTGATTTAACATTTATAGCCGAGGTATTGATAACTTTCTCCTTTTAGTCCAATAAAGACTAAAAATTGGCCTTTGAAACTGTAAAAAAAGTTTTTTCGTAACGCTAAACGTTGTTATGATTACAAAAATCGATACATTTTGCTTTAAGTTATATAGGAGGGATCGTAACCTATCGATTTTGCAAACATATTAACACTGATCACATTACAGAATCGATGTTACTGTAAAAAATCCGTTTCAAAAGTAAATTGCAATATTAGAGCTCACAACATAAAAAGTAGCTATTGTCATCCAGAAAAAAACAATTTCCCTCCCCTAACCTTGTAGTAGAAGAGCTCATGCAAGATATGTCAAATTTACTTAACTGCAACTACTAGAAGTAAATGAAATTTGGTCGTACTGTATGACAAAAATTGGACGAATCTTGAACGTTTATACTGATTGAGAAGTTGGTCCACAATACGTCTCTGCATTCTACCTGGTATTGTGATTTGCATGGGTTTTCAAGTACTGATTGTTGGCTCATGTATTCATGACAACTATACGTAACAAAAACCTTACCTATAACATATCAGTGAAGGAATTGAAAGACAAAGGTTACATTCCGGTTTGCTATTACATTATGTTGGTTTCAAACAAAATGATATTTAAATATAGTGTATTATGAATACGTGGCTTGAAATAATTCGGGTTACACCTGCACAAAAGTACTTTCGTATAACCATTTTCATTTCACAAAATATCTCGGCAAATTATCTTCCTACTCCAGTGCTCTCCTACTATCTAGATAATTCGCCGGCATTTACAGAATACACAAAGTGTTTGCACTAAGTAGGACTAAAAGAACTGTGCTCCAGTGGGGTAGAGACACCAGAAAAAAACCTAATGCTCGTATATCCAATGAAATTTCCCCGTGTCTAAACATTTAAATTTATGCATTACTTTCATTTATATTACGCCGCAGCAACTCTGAAAGTAAGTGAGTGGATGCAAAAACTAGTTTTGTTTGTTGCATGCAAATGTGCAGTTTCGAAAGCATTAAGTTCCTCGGATTGCTAATGCTGAAACGCAAAGCGAAACAATACCGGAATCTCAATTTTGAGGCAAGTGAGCTCTTAACGGTGTTTTTCGGAAAAGACACTATCCGCTCTGAGTTCTTACACAGGGTGTTTCAAAAGTCTGTTTTACGGCTTTTATTTGGAAGCAACGTCTCTTAGGGTCATGGAAGTAAGGTCTACCCCTGGGTAAGTGACCAAGGAGAAAGCTTTGAGCCGACTTGAAGTGCCCCTAGTGGAGGCGAAATGAAAAATATAAATAACTAATAAAAAAACTGAAGGAGATGGAGCAAAAACCTCAGTGAGGGTATTATTGCAAATGATATGAAAAACTCACTGGACAAAATTTCATGAAAAAATCGTGAATATTCTCTGAGATATTAACTGTATAAATACGCGCTGCGTTCACCTAAGGGGTCATCCATAAATTATGTGAGGTCAAAAAAGGGGGGGGGAGGGGTTTGGAAAAATCTCACCAAGTTTCACGTAGGGGGGAGGGGGGTCGATTAAAATCTCACGTCAACTTTTTAAGTTAGAAATTATACGATTTTCTTTTTTTTAAGTATGAAAAAGGAATACATACAGATAACATACTGCAAATTATTTTTAAAAATTTGTAGGTAAATCTCACTTGGGGGGAGGGGGGGGGGGTCCAGCAAAATCTCACTAAATCTCACCAAGGGGGAGTGGGGTCCAGATTTTGGAAAAAACGCCTCACGTAATTTATGGATGGCCCCTAATCTTATTCTTACCTACTTACTTGTTGCTGTTCCTGTCCTTCCCACATCATCACACAGATTTTCCGCGTTATGTTGTAGTTTTGAGTTTTTTAGTTGCATGAAGACAAAATTCAATGAAAATATAAAAACCTTTCTCTTTTGAGGCCTAAAAGAGTGCTATTTTCACTTGCTAATATCTCCGCGAATATTCACTACATTTTCATGACATTTTTACACTGAGTTTTTCATAGCATTGACAACAATAGTCTGATTGAGGTGTTTGTTCTTTCTCCTTTAGTTTTTTAATTAATTTTTTAACCTTTTTATTTCTCCGCGAGGGTCACCTCTAGTCATCCCAATGGATTCTTCAGGGTTACCTACCTGGGGGTAAACCTTACTTTCATGACCCTAGGAGATACACACACACATTGCTTCCAAATAAATGACGTGAAACGAATTTTTGAAACACCCTGTATATGATTTGTTTGAGTTCAACTCTCTAACGTCATTATATATTCATTACCATAAATTTGTAATTTTATCTTCCTGCTTTTTTTAATTCCTATTCTACTATATTTTTGATTAAGTACAGTAATTAAAGTCAGTGGTGATTGCAAGTCCATAGAAAAAATTATCCGATTAGTCATTCAAAAATATTATTCGATGAAAATGTTAAATTTTTAATGAATTCAAAAATTTGATAATCAAGTTTATAAATAACATAATTTTAACTAACGGCAGGGGTATATTTTTAAAAATAAAATGTGTAGTAATTTCTATTTAGAAATTAAATGTTCTGTTTAACATTGTTTAGTAAATTTTAAAGATATATCAAAATTTTGAGATTTATAAAAACTATTCATTTGTAAAAAATTGTTTAGCCGTTACTCAATAAGATATATTTTTAAGAAGATCAACCTGAAATATTCACTTTTATTTTTTTATTTTTGAGGAGGTAAATAATAAAAATTTAAATTAAAAAAAATAATTAAAAATGGAAAATTTTGAAACCAAGCAATATTTAAGTAAATGAACCTCTTCAACATACTGATGTAAAGAATGGATTTTTAACTCAAAAAATTATAACCCAGCCTAGAAAATCAAATTATTATCTGTGTGTTTTACTCTTCTGTTAAAATGTTTATCTTTCCCCCATAGTCACTGTTATTATTATAAATTTTAGATATATTATATGAAAAGTACCATTACTGATAGAAGCATAACGTAGCAAGGTTCTTGAATCCGAAGGAAATCTCTTGGAAAAAGAAAGTCAAGCTATTGTTGTTGTAAGTAAGTAATTTATTGATTTTTAAATTTATCTAATTAATGTGAACTCAGTGTCTGTTTGTAATGTGTATTAATTTAGTGTTAATGACAGGGTACTAACGATTTAATTAGGGTGTAGAATTTTAAAATATAGATTTTTGTTTTAAATAAAACTGGTAAGTAGTGGGTAGATTAAGTAACCAGTGCTTTTCATTAAGAACTAAAAAAATCGTTCACCTGCAAGAAAGTGTAACAACAGGGTCATTGCTTCACTAACCAATATTGTTGCATTGTCATAAACAGATTTTGATTATGACTGCATTTGTTCCACAAGTTAAGTCAACTTGACTTTGACCTGCAAATCTATAACAACTACTGAGCTATACAGGGTGTTTCAAAATTGCGTTGCATGGCTTTTATTCGGAACCAACGCCTCCTAGGGTCATGGAAGTAAGGTCTACCCCTAGGTAAATGAGCCTGGAGAATGCACTGAAATGACTTACAGCGCCCCTAGCTGCGAAATTAAAAAATAAAAATATTAATTTAAAAACTAAAAGAGATAGAGCAAAAACCTCAGTAAGAGTGTTGTTGCCAACGTCATGAAGAACTCACTGAAAAAAAATTCATGAAAATATCTTGAATATTCACTGAGATATTAGCATGTGAAAATAACACTTTTTCAGGAGTCAAAAAAGAAAAAGGTTCGTATATTTGCAAATTTTTTTGATTTTTTGATTATATTTCGTGTACTTCAAACTAAAAAAACACAAAAATACAAAAAACACTAAAAAATTTGCAAATATGCGAACTTTTTCTATTTTGAGGTCTGAAAAAGTGCAATTTTCACCAGCTAATATTTCCGCGAATATTCAAGATATTTTGATCAAACTTTTTCAGTGAGTTCTTCATGACCAGAGCCTTGCACGCTCTGACTCTGAGCGCGGCTGAATCAGCTTTCCGCTTCAACTCGGATACGCCCGATTTGAGCTATTCAGATCGTCCCGCTCTGGAAGAAACAATCCGCGCTGGGACGAAATCGCCGCTCTGGTCTCAGAGCGGCGCTGATCGCTGATTACTGAAATCGCTGATCCGGAATCAATGCGTTTGAAATGAGAAGAGCTCGTTGCATAGTATTTTGGGGGTAGTACTTCTTGGGGGTCAAGTAATATTTCTCGGAAGTGGTCCGTAACTTTACCGGAGTGGTCCGCAGCAATACTTGATCGCTTTACAACTTCACGGAGGAGTCCACTTCTTATTGGATCGCTTCGCAACTATACCAAACTGGTCCGCGACTATACAGGAGTGGTCGGCAACTTGACCGTAGTGGTCCGCCGCCTTACTGGATTGCTTCGCAACTGAATCGGAGTGGTCCACAACTTAACCGGAGTGGTCCGCAACTTCACCGGAAATGGTCCGCAACGTACCGGAAATGGTCCGCTACGTGCCGGAAGTGGTTCGTAAGTCACCGGAAATGGGCCGAATTTAACCGGAAGTTGTCCAAATTTAACCGGAAGCGTTCTAAATTTAACCGGAAGTGGTCCGTATTTAACCGGAAGTGATCCGTATTAAACAGGAAATGGTTCGAAACTTACCGGAAGTGGACCGCAACTTACCGGAAAGGACTTCCGGTAAGCTGCGGACCCTTCCAGTGAAGTTGCGGATCACTCCGGTGAAGTTGCGGACCCTTCCGGTATAGTTGCGGACCACTCCGGTATAGTTGCGGACCACTCCGCTTTTCATTCATGTAAGCGCGAGTTGATTTCAAATCCCGCTCTCTTACTCTAGCTTGCCGCTTTTCTACCAGCGCGCCGCGTTCATTCCAGATCGCCCGATTTACCTCCAGATCGCCGCTCTCAGTTCCAACGCGCCGCGTTGAATCCATGGAGCTAGGAGTAAGTGGAGGGAACATCGTCAATAGAATTTCGTTATTCAAGTTGAAGCAACCGTGAAGTCTGGCCGCCATCTTGAGTAATGCAATTTGAAACTAACATATATTTAAAACAGAAAAAAAAACTTTTATCGGTGAGTATTAGTATGTTCTATGAAACTATTTATTTTGGATTAAAATATAAAATTCCTAAACTAAGTTTTCAAATAAAATAAGCGCATCCCTTTTAAATTATTGTCCTTCAATACATCTTACTCATTCATGTTTTATTCAGAGGTAAGAGGTCTTCTGAAGAGTGCGAAATAAACATGTAAAAGTTTCATGGAGTACGAAGTTAGTCACCAGTAATAGTTTGTGAGATAAGTTGGTAAGTTTGATAAATATTCGATGCATTACACAAGATGGCCGCCAGTCATTACCACAGTTAAGTTGGGATTTTTTTGGCTTCAATGATTTCGGATCATGTTCCCTCCACCTATTCCTACCTCCATGGTTGAATCCAAATCGCCGATTTCCCACCAGCGCGCCGCGCTCAGTTCAAGTCGGATCCAGATCGGAAAGGAGAAACGCGGGAGCGGATGTTGCTTTCGCTCGAGAGCGGTTTGACGCTCTGGAGAGGAAAAAGCCGATCTAGCCGCGCTCAGAGCCAACGCGTGCAGGGCTCTGTTCATGACGTTGACAACAATACTCTTAATGAGGTTTTTGCTCTATCTCCTTTAGTTTTTAAATTAATTTTTTAACTTTTTAATTTCACCGCTAGGGGCGCTGTAAGTCCTCTCAATGGATTCTCCAGGCTCACTTACCTAGGGGTAGACCTTACTTCCGTGACCCTAGGAGGCGTTGGTTCCAAATAAAAGCCATGCAACGCAATTTCGAAACACACTGTATAATAACTAAGAGTGCAAATTCAGCGTTTTTAAAAAGAATTTTTCAAGATACTGATTTTTTATTCTTGAATTTTCAACAAAAATATTATCTAAGAAAAGTTTTCAGAAAAATTGTATCGTCTATATCTATATCATAGCGAAAAAATTACTTAAAGGGTCAAATTTCACTTCGATAAATCTAACTTCAATAACTCGAACCCAGATAACACGAACACTGATATAACGAACTCAGATAAAACAAACCCCGATAACAACCCCCGATATATCAAACCTCGATATAACGGACCCCAATATATCAAACCTCGATATAACGAACTCCAATATCTCAAATACCGATATATCGAACCACGATATAATGAACCCCGATATTGTGAATCCCGAATTTCGATATCTCGAAAACTTTCATATTTCCAGTGCTTTCAGCATTACTGTTTTAGAGCTTTTAATGAATTTTAACAAAGTTCTCTCTCTCTTTGAAACAAAGTGCACATTTTGTAGTCAGAATCATGTTTTTTGACCCTTAAAACATAATATTTGACCCCAAAAATACCTTTCTATCATTAAAAGAATCGAAAATAAGTCAGCGGGCAGCCATTTTTTATCGGAATTCCCAAACGGCACTTCTGCCAGAGTCAATTTCGGATTCAGCATGTTTTAAACTATATCTCCACCAATTTTGGTGCCTCTTTCACAATCTGAACAATGTGGGTGTTTTTTTCCCTTTAACGGCCCCTACTATAATTTAAAAAAAAATGAAATGAAAGAAAACAGTCACCAATAAAAAACTAAAGAGAATAATTCATGTGTAAAACAATCCAATACTTAAGTGTGTGTTTTGGGCATATGTAGTAATCGGGTAGTTTTGCGTGGCAAATCCGTATACATCCAAAAATCAGTTTGCTGTGCAATAAAAACTATAAATTTAAGCTGATGTGTGAACGAAACTGGTATTGAAAAATGTAATAAAAAAGCGATTGCTATTCAACTGTAAACACTTCTTGCTAATCAGGGGAAGAAGTTGTGAATGTCCTGTAACGGGGAATTTATCTACTTTTTAAATTTATTCTCTAAAAATTTATTTTTCGATTCTTCCATATTAGCTTTATACTGAGCATTATATTATCCTTTCGTCCATTGCATACATCATTACAATTTGAGAGATCTCAGTATCATCATCACACAAAATATTCCAGAGCTCTGTAGTTGGTAGAGCTAAATTTAGAAGTAAAAGTTGAAAAGAAAACAGTCACCAATAAAAAAACTGAAGATAATAGTTTATGTGTGAAATAATCATTTGATTTATATGACCAATATATTTCTATGTATGATCAGGAAATTTTGCGTCGCAAATCTGTTTGCAATGCGATTAAAAGCTATGAATATAAGGTGTTTTGTGGACGTAACTGGTATTAAAACATCAATATAAAAGATATTTCTATTCAACTGAAAACACTTGTTACCTAGGGGAAGGGGTTGTGAATGTCCTCTTATGGAATAGAACCTCTGCAATTTATCTACTTTCATTTTTTTCGTTTCTTAAAATTGGTATTTTTCGATTCTTCTATATTAGCTCCATACTGAACATTAGACTTTAATATTTTTTTATTATAATAATAATTTTATTATTTAATATTTCATTTAAGAGATCTTATTCACAGCCACTTAACCAGTGGTTAACCATTGGTTAAAGAAAGATTCCACCAGTGAGAGTCAGCCAAAAGCACCTTTTCTCTCTTTAGCTGCTCGTTAACCACTGGTTAAGTGGCTGTGGCATAAATATTTCCGAATTCTGTAGTGTGAACTATAAATTTTTAAGCAAAATTTTTTAAATTTTATGCAAATACACAAAATATTCCGGAGTTGTCTTCCGTGTACAGAGTAATAAAAGAATGAATAGAAGGAAAAGTTACCAATAAAATAACTAAAAATAATAATTGGGTTTTTGAAACTGATAATTATGAAAACTTAGAGAAAACTGAAAATCGAACCAAATTTTTATTTGCCACTTTTACGACTTTTACCACTTTTTTTATTGCCAAGAGTCAGCAGCGTTTGGAGAGAACATCGTTTGGTGATCTGAAAAGAAAAACTCATGTCGTAATTATTACTGGTGATCTTTATTTGAATGGTTACATGCGATATTTATTTTTTGAGTATGGTTTTTCGTACCATAATATAAAAATTATATTTGTCGCAGGAAGGATAGCCAAATCACTAATGGAGATACACCTCAATTATTCTAAATACTACTGAAGAAAATTGGAATTATTATTGAAGAAAATCCAGTGGGGATTATTTAAGACTATACAATAGGGCGGAGCGAAAAAACGATATTTTTTATTTTGATTATGGCCTAGTGCGGAAAAGTTGTGTACTGGTGAGTTAACCACGTGTGCAAAATTTCGGGGAAAACAAAAAATATCTTCCGTCTTTAAAATGGCCTTGAAGTTTCAAAAAAGTCGTGATTTTTTTACAAAATAACTAAAAACCCAAAGATTAAACTCTCAAATATTGTTCTTGATTTTTTTATGAAGAACTAATATAGTTATAGACATAATCTTTCAGGTTCCATTCTTCTATCACTCTTTTTTCGTTAAATATAATTTTTTAATGTTCAAAGAAATCTTGTAAAGTTGTTTTTCCTGCATCTTCAAAAAGCTAATAACTCTAGAACTATACAACTTAAAAACCTGAATATAGTCCCATTCAGTTCTTAAATTTTTTGTCTTTGATTTGATGTGCATCATGACCATAATTTTATAAAAAATGTTTTTAAAAATTTAAAAAAAGTGAAAAAAATTAATGAAAAAAAAATTTTTTTTGAAAATTTTTTTGAAAAAAATTTAAAAGCCTTTTGATTCATAAATGAACAGTACTACCAAATTTCAAGTTGAAAATAAAATTTAATCATGTATAAAAAAATTTAAATATTCGAAATTTAGGCAAGTCCCTAAACAATACCCAAAATTATACAGCAAGAGCAATTCACTCATGGAAAATTCATAGACTCGTTTTAGGGTGTTCATATGACTTAAAACATGCAAAAAATGTCACAAAATGTTCTGAAAATACGACAATTAACACATTCGGTACAAAACCTTACAGAGCTAATTTTCAACTTCAAGTTAATTCAATTTGCATGCTTTTCTCCTGAAAATTCCTAAGAATTATGTTTATATCTAATTGTTTTTACTTTTAACAAATCAAATCAAAGTAAATTAAAAATTTTAGAACATAAAAAATTGGATATAAACACATTTCTTAGGAATATTGAGTTAAAATTCATGCAAATTGAATTAATTTAAAGTTGAAAATTAGCTCTGTAAGGTTATGTACCGAATTTGTTAATTGTCGTATTTCCAGAACATTTTGTGACATTTTTTACATGTTTTAAGTCATATGAATACCCTCAAGTGAGTTTATGAATTTTCCATGAGTGAATTGCTCTTGCTGTATAATTTTGGGTATTGTTTAGGGACTTGCCTAAATTTCGAATTTTTTAATTTTTTTATACATGATTAAATTTTATTTTCAACTTGAAATTTGGTAGTACTGTTCATTTATGAATCAAAAAGCTTTTAAATTTTTTTCAAAAAAATTTTCAAAAAACATTTTTTTTCATTAATTTTTTTCACTTTTTTTAAATTTTGAAAAACATTTTTTATAAAATTATGGTCATGATGCACATCAAATCAAAGACAAAAAATTTACGAACTGAATGGGACTAATTTCAGGTTTTTAATTTGTATAGTTCTAGAGTTATTAGCTTTTTAAAAATGCAGGGAAAACAACTTTACAAGATTTCTTTGAACATTAAAAAATTATATCTAACGAAAAAAGAGTGATAGAAGAATGGAACCTGAAAGATTATGTCTATAACTATATTAGTTCTTCATAAAAAAATCATGAACAATATTTGAGAGTTTAATCTTTGGGTTTTTAGTTGTTTTGGTAAAAAATCACCACTTTTTTGAAACTTCAAGGCCATTTTAAAGACGGAAGATATTTTTTGTTTTCCCCGAAATTTTGCACACGTGGTTAACTCACCAGTACACAACTTTTCCGCACTAGGCCATAATCAAAATAAAAAATATCGTTTTTTCGCTCCGCCCTACTATACAACCTTCAATGCCCTCTTATAAAAACCCTAGTTCATTAAGGGTGCATTTTCGACCCCCTTCTTATGTGATTCTGAGTCGTCTAGATGTGCCTTATCCCTCCTAGAAGTTCTGAAACACCTTGGACATTGAAATCCTATTTACAACGAACACCAATACAACGAAAAATCCCGTTGCATTGAAATTTCCGTTACAAAGAAGAAATTTTACGGTTCCGTGATGTTCGTTATAACGGAATTTAACTGTATACGATACAGACACAACAATATCTATACACATACAAATGCAACACATTAATAAATGGAAAATGTACATATATATTATACTTATTCCCTTTGAAATTTATGCAAAAGCCATTAGTAATAGTAATGCAGTAAAATCCCGATATAACGAACTTCACGGGACCGTAAAATTTCTTCGTTGTAACGGTATTTCGATAGTTTAAATAAAAATGGTTTGAGACTTTCGTAAAAACGGGATTTTTCGTTTTATCGGAATTCGTTGAAACGGAATTCACAGCAAAATTTAATTTTGTCTGATATTTACTAACACCCTTTCAAAAAAGTGCGTAAAACACCGGCGTTACGTCCTGAACACAAACTCGGATATTCCCCGAACTATCAACCCCACTAAACAGCGTCTCACTAAAGACAGACCCTTTCTCCAAGCATTTTAAAGTCCCGCCTCTTAAACTGCATTACGCTCACGAGAGAGAAAGCGACGCAATTTAATTTATGGAAGATCCCTGGCGAAGAAGCGCGCGTGTTTCAGTAGTAGCAGGCGCAGGTGTTTCGCCACGCATTGTGCGACGCCTTAATTAGCAAAACAATTCGGCAGGTGGAGACTTCCTTATTCAGTTGGCAAGGCTTCAAAGAGATTAGTCGAGGCGTTGCGGAACCCAATCTAAGGTCTCGACGCGAAGGAAATGACGCCCTCAGAACGGTGAACTCAATCAACATCACACATCAGGGGCTTTATCGGATCCTTTGATTGGGTGCCTTGTCACCTGACGCCGGGTTTACACGACGCCCCATCACCGGCTGATTTGCGGAGCTATTTAAATCAATTGAGCTATTTTCGACTCGTAGGCAGAGGTTGTGACGAAATTTTAACTTAACTGTACTTGCAGGCAGGGCCAGGTTTGATTTCTGGGGGGAGCTCCAAGATTTTAAAATATCTGCGATGTTTATATACAGAAAATGCGAATATACAGAAAATATACAGAAAATGCAATGTTTTTGAAAATATTGAAGGATATTATACTTTTTTGGCCATAAAGCTACACATTAAAGCAGCGTTCGAAATGGAGGTGGTCCGCTGGTCCAAGACCATTGAAAATCGACTCGAACCACTACGGTCAGAAAATCACTGGTCCGCAGGACCAGTGGTGAAAAAAAATTAAATGAAATGAATTTATTTAAATCCATGTTTATCGACTTTCAGGGGTGTCTTTCAATTATTTACCCAAGATAGAAATATTTAATGTCATTTTTGGCCCCGCTTTCTGTTCTTAAGTTTTTCTTGCAATACACTTGAACAAATATCGGCATTAAAACACTTCCCTTGACGTTCAAACTTCGTTTACCTTCACACATAGGTCATTGATAAGGTTTAACAATATATAATATGTTAATATGTGATAACAAAATTTCAAGGAACTGTTATTGGGTTCCTTGAATTTCAGGGGGCGAGAGTAGGAATTAACGAGGTCCAGGAAATTTCAATAGAAACGCGGACATGTAATTACGGTTAAGGACCAGTGGATTTCTTTCCCTCTTTCTAACGCTGCATTAAAGCATCTAAAACCTTCAGATTTGCAATTTTTTTAAAGAAATTAATGTCATTGATCCAATTACTTTTTTTCTTCTGGGGGGCAAGGGCCACCCCCTGGATCCGCTACTGCTTGCAGGGTGTTTCTAAAGTCCAAAAGTGGAACCGAGGTTTCTTAGGGTCATGGAAGTAAGGTATACCCCTAGGTAAAGTCTCATTCAAACTTTTCCCTTTTGGTGTTCATTTTTCAATTCGTTTTTTCAATCCAAAGAAAAACGTGTGTGAATTGGCGCTTATTTCTTTACTCCTTCACTTTTCTATGCAGATTAGCGATTCACCGGAGTGAATTACTTAGGATGAATAGTAAAAGTGAAACAGTGTGAATGAGCTTTAACAGACCCTGCTGAATACATTGTGACGGCGTACAGCAACCCTAGCGGCGAAATAAGAAAGTTACAAAAAACTGTAGTTTGCAATATCGTCACAAAAACGCACAGAAAAAAGTTTTATGGAAAAACCTTAAATATTCCAGGAGATTTCAGCATGTGAAAATAACTTTTTTCAGGCTGCAGAAGAAAAAGGTTCGCAAATATGCAAGTTTCTTTGATTTTTGAATTGAAATTTGTGTTTTTAACCAAGAAAACCCCCGCAAAACTACATGATAGCACTGAAAAATTTGCAAATTTGTGAACTTATCATGTAACATAACCTGCACACCTTACTTCCATGACCCTTAGATACATTGGTTTCAAATAAAAGCCGTAAAGCGGCTATTTGAAACACCCTACATTAGGGTGTCCCTTATATGACGGAAAAATTTTTTTCTTGCTAATTTGAAAACGGTTACCCTCTACTTTTTTCATAAATGCCTTGACCTATTCAGATATACAATTTTATCCCTTCGCGATAATATTAACTTGTGCAAAATCTTAATTAAAGATGGTCAATGTGTCTCTTTTTGTCTGTTTTACGACAGAATTTTTTTCTCTTGACGAAATTGAAAAGAGATACCCTCTACTTTTTTTATAAATGCTTTGAACTATTCAGATATAAAATTTCATCCCTCTACGATAATATTAACTCGTGCCGAATCTCAATTACAGATGGTCAAACAAGCTAAATTACCGGCACGCGCCCGATAATACTCACCACTTTTTTCTTTTTACCTACTTTTTTCAGACTTTTTTATATTTTATTATAAGTTTGGCTATAGAAATGTAATATAATCGGTCTAAAATGTCGTCTACCGCTTATAAAAGAAGTTAGAATAGTGAAGGAAAACCAAACTACTTAGTTGGCGATTCTGGTCACCAGATTACTGGATCTAAGTTACCAAGTAATCGACACATTTTTGCGGTGCTGTTTTTTAACATTCGTGAAATTCTACTTTAGCGATAGATGACAATTCAGATCGATTAATATTACATTTCAATGGTCAAAAATATAAATATTTATAAAAAAGCCTGAAGAAAGTAGGAAAAAAGAAAAAAGTGGTGAGTATTAGCTGGCTCGTGTCGGTAATTTAGCTTGTTTTACCATCTTTAATTGAGATTCGGCACGGGTTAACGTAGAGGGATGAAATTTTATATCTGAATAGGTCAAGGCATTTATAATAAAAGTAGAGGGTATCTCTTTTCAATTTCGAAAAGAGAAAAAAATTCTGTCGTAAAAGTGACAAAAAGAGACACATTTACAATCTTTAATGAAGATTTTGCAGAGGTTAATATCATCGTAGAGGGATAAAAATTTATATCTGAATAGGTCAAGGCCTTTATATAATAAGTAGAGGGTAACCGTTTTCAAATTCGAAAGAAAAAAATTTTCTATGATATAAGGGACACTCTAACCCTAAATACAAGACATTTTTATCTTCGCCACGCAATAATTTAGAGTTAGACTACGCTTGTTGAAATATCTTATGTCAAAGAAATTTACTCATACTATAAGTTAAAACCTTTAGTTGCTCAAACTTCTTATGTCAATTTTTCATTTTGTCAATTTGTTGTGTTAAATTAACATGTTGATTTGATAAGTGATATTATTTTTTAATTAAAAAGAAGTAATTGAAACTAATATAAATTACATGTTTCAAGAGAGGTTGGAAGTCTTTATACACACGAGTTAAAATGAAACTTTTCATTTTATCATTTTGTGGAAGAACGTACCAAACAAAATGACCAAAGTTTAATAATAAATTGCACTGATTGGGATGCAATTCTAAGGAGATTTAAGGGTACTTAACGAAATTTTGAAATCCATTATAAGGACCTTCAGCTGGGCGGATAAGGTACTTGAAATATACTAAGTGGGCTGAATGAATTTAAAGTGCCAAGCTTTTGAAAAGCCCAATTAAGCTATTACATTCATAATCTTTTTTTTTTCAACTAATTTTTTACAATTTTAATAAAACTACGTGATAGGAAAAAAGAAAAAAATATTATCGGTAAACTAATATAGTTAAGTTTCTCTTAAAGAATATGAATTAGTTCAGATACAGACAAAACGTATATACAACATTTTAAATGGCATCAAAGAAGTATAAAAAAAGAGTGCTCTAAACTAGTTTTAAAGCATAAAATGTTTGAGGATCAAAGTAGCTCTACTTGATTACTGGAAAAATCATCTCATCTTCTGCGAAAAATTCAAAATGGAATTAGGAGGGCTGTAGGTGATCTTTTAATATGTAATGACTTAAGTGTCAAATACACGCGTAAAAAGCCATTTTTTACATTCAATCGAATTCATTCTTACTTGGGATGCTGTTAAGGGTATTAGGAGGGTGAAGAATCGTCACTATCTAATATATCTTTCATGATAGGCAGCAACAATTAAACACAAATGTGATAAGAAAGATAGAAATTGTACTTGTTTTGTCATGTGTACTTGTTTGAAAAATTTACGAAAACTATTTTTTTGTACAAGAGACGAGTAAAGGATATTTTATCAACGTATATTTTACCAAGCAGCTAATAATGCATTGGATGTAAAAATGACTTTTTTTGAAGCCTACTCTCGTAAGTAGAACTATTTAATTACGTTTTATATTGAATTTTGAATTTAAACATAGATCCTCATTTTATTTCACAATAGGTTTTCTTTATTTTAAAAGGATTTCATATTTAAAGTCCCTTCTAAGAGAGCCAGATAGGGCATTTATAAGGATCAGAATGACATGAAATTTGAACAGAAACATTTGCACTTGGGATTTATTAGATAAAAATATACTATAACAGGAATTAGCTGATAATTTAAGCCGTAGCTTGTGAATTGTAATAAGCTGCAGCTGCATTTTTGAATACTTAGTTAAACTCAAAAGCATGATCTCAAGCGACCGTTGTTCAAATTTCTTGTGGTTCTAGAATGCCCTTTGAGTCGGGGATGCTCAGGTGGCAACAGGTGTTTTGATACCGGAGTAGGGGGGGGTGATTTCGTATAAATCTCTTGCTCTGAAGTATCGCATCAATTTTCGCCAACGAGCTTATGTTTTTTAGATGTAACACTATAGTTATCTAGTTTTAAGCTTAATTCCTGGATAAAATAAATATAATAAAACAAAGAATCTAATCTAAGCTTATATATGTAAACATCAAATTCATATTCTTACTACTAAAGGAATAAAAAAGGAGGTAAAACAAGTTAATCACTTAATTCTTAGGAAGAATATTTTCTGTTATTATTTTTTGAATTTTCCTATTTTGTACTTTCACTACATTGCCTTTTGACGTAAGGAAAGTCATATCCTAAAACCAATTTTTATTTTTTTAAAATTGAACTTGATCCAAAATAACAACCTTTTTTTCTTATACTACATAGTGTATGGAATTTAGAACTACACAAAAAATAAAGGATTGGGTTTCATGTGCGTTCATGGGCAAAGTCATATGCTGGCATTCTTCAAAGAAAACA
This sequence comes from Tetragnatha versicolor, assembly GCA_024610705.1. Lineage (NCBI taxonomy): Eukaryota > Metazoa > Arthropoda > Arachnida > Araneae > Tetragnathidae > Tetragnatha > Tetragnatha versicolor. Next base: position 8,633,135 of record JANDEH010000010.1, read on the forward strand.
TTGCTATCCAGTACTATTTTGTAAACAAAAGCAACTAATTAAAAATTTCTTCCACGACCTACTTTGAAAAGAAGTAAATTAGAAATATTTATTTGATTTCGGGATGAAAAAGTTTTAGCAGGAGTTTCACGTGAGAGAGTCATTTTATTTGTTTTGAGCCGTCCCAGGGGAAAGCAGCGTGTTTTAAAGATTTTCCTTCTTATCTCTCTAAGAAGATAGAAAAAGGATTTAGATCTTTCGCAATTTCCTCCGACTCTTCCTCAAACCGTGTTTTAGGACATTTTTTTGCGAATTTCAGCTGCAATGGAAGTGGCCTTCATGTTTCATTGATTGAAATAGTTGCTATTAGTAGAAAAACTGGAGGTGATACATGTAAAACTCAAAGTTAAGCATTTTTTGTGTCTGTAAATAAGCTGGTAATTACATTTTTGTGACTTAAGTTTCGTTTATTAATAAAGTAGGTAACGAAGCACACTGTATTTTGTAAGAAAAGGGAAGAAATCTAATTGATGAAGATTTATTTTTCATTGAAGAGCGTATTCATTTACTTAAAATTTGCCTAATTGAAGAAAAGGATAGAAATTATGTATAAAATCTTATGATTCTCGCAGGAAAAAAGTCCATTTCATGATATTTAGCTAGTTGAACTTTATTTTAATTAAAATGTCAGAATTTTAAATATTTTCTTATATGAAACAATATCAAAACAAAACTAAAAATAAATGATTGCGATCTTTTTGAAGTGAAAGCTTTGCTACTTCCGCTAACAGAAGATTAAGTGGAACACTTGAGATACATATAAAACATCACTTAGTAGTTAGTATTTCAAAATTTGATAGGTTATTTTTGGGTTGACTTACTTTTTTCACCTAAAGTGGAAACCAAGTGATCCTTTTTTTAACGTGCTTTCAATCAAAAATAAAAGGCAAGTTTCTGGATAAAAATAGACAGGTCTCAAGATTTTTAAGAAATGCTTTTAAAAATATGGATGTATTTTTTTTGTTTTAGTTTGCTTTAGAGCTTATACTAAAAGGGATTGAGGGTTGCAGTAATTATATATTCGTTGTTTTCTAAATTTTAGAAATGGATACTGATTAACCCTTTATCTACTGACGGTATTTACAAATCTCACCAACTTTAAAAGTACATAGAACAACCATCCTTACGAATATACTGACGATACTTTGCAGGAACACTATTTTAGTTTTACTCTTCCAAGATAAAAAAGCAGCAAAGGTTCTATGATGAGTATTTTAGTTGGATATATGCGAATAGATTAAATTGAAGTTGTGCTTTCAGCTGCCATTTTGATTGAATTCCCATGATTTTCAGTTTTTGTTCCCTCAAAAGTAGTTTGTCGGTCAAAAGGAAAGTGTATTATAAAACTGTGATAAAAAGCTGTTTTTTTTGTATTGCGAGAATATTTTAGCATTTCATGTACTGACAGTACTCCAAAGTATCAATTTAATTAATTGTCTGTAGCGGATGGAATTTTAAAAAGATGTTTATTTTATTGATGTAGTACATCCCATAATTTTCAAACTTTCAATTTAGTGACTAAAAAAATATTTGCATGAAAAAAATTGCAGTGAATCATAATGCCGCAGATAAAGGGTTAAAGGTACAGGTTCCTTTATATATATACTTGTAATTTCCTTGAATTATACTTTTCAGTGGTTAATAGGAAGCATATTTAATGCAGCTTTTATAATTTAAAAATTTTAGTTGTTCTCAAAAGTCGTTAGATAGAACGCCTGATATTTCTGTTTTACTATTGTTTTCTTATGAATTAAATTGGATAATTAAATGGAATAATTCATTAATATAATTTCTTATTCAAATAAATCCATTGGCATAATTGCTTAAAGACTTAACAATCTGGATTCAATTAAGGAGAAAAGATTTCGTCTCTTAATCAAATTACAGCTTTCAAAAGAGAAATCTTTTTTCTCTGATGATATCGCGTTTTTATAACTGCTCTTTTCAAGAATTTTGGACCTGTTTTTATGTGTGGATGCTGATTATAGTCCATCTGTTTAAGAATCAGAGCAAGTAATTCTCAAATAGTGCCTTAAAAGTACTTTTTTTGTAATGGAGAGGAGTTTCCGAAGAAATGAGATGTAGAAAGGGAGTTAAAGATCCTGATTAAGAAGTGTGGAAGTTAATAATAATCTCACTTTAACAGCGTTATGTTTTATTTATGATGGTATCAGTGAAACATATCAGTAATTTTTTTAACCGTTGATTATTGTGTGGACGGGTTTTCCAGATCATTATCTAACAATTTATAGAGTTTGTTTCTCTATCTTAGTTTTTAAAAAATAATATTTTCTAAGAAAAAATTCCGTTCTTGTATATTATATTTAAAAGTTTCAATTACAAATCTTTTTTTTAAATTATAAATATTTTTATTAGTTTTTTGAGATATATTAATTTGAAGAGAAGAAATAAGCGAAAATTTTTATCTAAAAAAAGCATTTAAAATTAGAGCAGTGAATACTAAATTTTTCAGAGTCATAAAATATGTATCCCATTTTATTTGTGTGAGAAATATGATTTTAAGCATAACTTAAAGCAGAAAGAACCTAATTTTAACAAATTATACATGATTTTAAAAATTAATGTTTTTTGTGTCCCAGAACCCCTTAACGCAGTGTCTTAGCAATTATAATTTTTAAAAACATCCCACTGAATACTGCATCTTTGAATAAAATAACAGTTTTTAGTTAAACAAGAGAGAGAGAAAGGATTTTTTACCTCTCTGCGCTGCGCATTTAATATTTAAATACTACGTTCACATGAAGCTTTTCTTTTGATTCTTGATATTTTCCAGTCGTATCTGAAACAGATATTTCGATTCCTCATACTGACGTGAAGAATTGAAAATTTATTCCGATCTCTGGGGGTATGTTTTCTGATTGAAATAAAAAAAAAAGAATACCTCTAAGGAAAAAACATTTATGGAGTTAACTATTAATCAAATAACGACAACCGCAGAATTATTTCCCCAACTTTTTTCCCCTCAGTGTTTTTTACCCCACCCGATTCTTTGAGAAAAAACGGCAAACTTGTTTTTACCCGGTGAGAATAAGGACAGACTCTCGGCACGAAAAAAAAGTTTGTTCGAGAATCTTTTAGATTAATTAAATTGTTTATGCCTTTCTCTCGGTTCTTGGGGGCCAGAAAAACGTTCCGCTTGATTGCATTAATATAAGAGCTTCATTTAAATGTGTTGGCCTCTTCTCTCGAAATAGATGCACTAATGAATTCTAAGCGATCACTTGTGGAGATTGCTGGGAGGGAGGGAAAGGCAGACTTCGGGAGAAAGCTGTTATAAACCCAGTGAAAATTAAAACCTTTCGAATTAAGAGTTATCCGCTTGATTGAGTTTGGTATTCTTGCGTGTGAATTTTAATTAGCCTTCCCCTTATGTAAGGTGGTTTCTCCAGTAAAGTTCATAGTTTTGGTATGCAGATACTTTCATTCTGTTAGGTAATCTTCGATTGGTGATTCTAGTATGAGATCTTCCTGCAACTACTGAATTTTATTTAGGATCCTCCAAAGCAGCTAAATTATTTATTATATGAGATAATGTGGTCAAGACTGTTTATTCACTGGTCAATACAACCTATCTACCATATTTTCCCTTGAGGCGCAGCATAAAATAAATTAACTTTTGTCCATTTGAGCTCAATACATCTTAAATTCGACATCAGATTGAATGAAATAAACAGGTTGTAAAAATTTGACTTATGACTGCTGAAATAACTTGGTTATCGCAACATCAGTTGCGATGCAAGAGCTAGTTTTTCTTCGTCTCCTGAAGAGTTTGGAAATTAAGTTATGTTATACTGCGCTTTAAGCGAAGATGTAGTATTACTACTAACTAACCCAGAGAGCAATGTAAAGTTTTTTATAAACCTTAATGTAACTTAACGTTGTAACCTATAAGGTTATCGATAACCTTACGGAAAAACCTTAAAGCGAGGTTAGAAACTGTGGTGTCTGGTTTTAAGAAGGTTTTTTAGAGTTTTTCTATCATTTTTTCTGCAAACTTGTCATGTATAAACCCTAATATGGAAGAGCGGAAATGTTTCTCGGCAAACACCCTTGTTTTGGGAACCCAGTGACAATGAAGAGAGAAGGTTAAGCTTAACCATAAGGTTACAAGCTATCTGCTATTTGGGGGGAAGCTGAAGCATGGTGAAGAAGTTAATATTATCTACCTAGTTTGTACGGTTGGTGATAGTCGTACAAATTTCACTTGGGAACTTCTGGACAGGACAATATGGGGTAAAGATTTGTTACTCTATTTGACTAGAATTCTTTTACAAATTGCTATAATTAATTATAAATAACGGAATTGATTATTAATAGCTTATTAATAAATGCCATTGGTATCGTTTTATATTTATTGGTGACGTTTTAATCCTATTTTTACTGTTTAAAAACTTCTGAGGATAATCAAAATAAATAAATTTAAAAAATGTAAGTAAAGTTTATAAAAAATAAGAAAACATAATCCAAATGTAATGGATAATTTATTTAATTTATTAAAAATAGTGTTTTCCACCCATAAAACATTTTAACAAAAAAACTTATTTTGTAAAATGGTCCCTTATAAAAATTCTTATATTTGAGCATGTTGATAACCAAAGCTACCCTACCTAAAACCTACAAAATGGACCGTGTGAAAAATATTTTCATTAATAATAATAGACAGCAATTCTCTTTTGACAATGCAGATACTAAGCAGATAATGTTTATTATAGTGCTTTAAGTACTTGAAAGAATGCGAGGATTCTTAAGCTTGTGTAGTATAAATTTTCCCCAATTCAGAAAGCTTTTATCGTATGTGTTCAATAACACAAAACTGGGTCTAAATACTAGCAAGTAAGGATATGTTTTAACGATTTTAAAAAAGGAATGCTTAAAAAATTTCACACATTCCCTCCTCTTACATCTTTCAAATGAATTTCTTCCTCATACCACCAAAATTATAAATCTCCCAACAGAAGGAAACATCGCCCCGGCTTCACAGAAATTATTTTGACAACTCACATACACATGATACACGAACTTAATTTATTCAACTCTCCTCGCATGTTTGTACGGATATCCTAGAAATGAAAAGTCTTGAGATGATTTTTACGAATTTTCTCAACCCAAACACACACCGGATCAGCTCAGTTCCGATCTTTTGGTTTTTGACAAGACCAAACGTACTTCCGCTCTATCCTACGCATTATAATTATCGGATATGAACCAATTAAAGCTTTCCAGTCAGGTTAGCTTGAAAATAAATCATCTCAGTTGCAGATGGTAGTTTGAACTTCTGAGATTGAAATCTGAATCTTCTCCCACAAATCATTTTCGCTTCTAGAAATACTGACTTAATTTCGCGTTACTCGATCTTTCTCAAAGTATCGATCTTCGCTGTCTGAATAGATTTACGTCGCGCATTAATAACGTGCTGTCGACTCATTTTTGAAATGCGTTCCCTTTTAATCTTTAAAGGGATTTAAAAGGAAGAATTCTACATAAATTATCATTTGGCTCACCCTACTATGAGAGGCTGGGCTATTTTTATGTTTCAAAATAGCTTTAAGCCCTATGATTTGTGATAATCAAGATTTAATGTTATTTAATGATGATATACTTAGTTATGTTTGAACTTTAGGGTATATAAAAATTATATACTACCATAGTCTTGACGATGAGTATAGATTTTTTTCTGGAAAGTTTAGTGGCGAGGGAATTTTTACACATTTACATAGGTAAATTTAATATGTCGTAAAACTACATATTAATTGAATGTATTTTTATTTTATTTATTATTTCCATTATTTCTAAAATATGTTCATTTATAATTTTGTGAATATAGTTTAGAATTTTTATTGTAAGTGAGAATGGTAAAACGCTTTATTCTATGGAACATGATTTTTCGAAGTAGCAGCTTTAGCTATTTTTTCGAGTAGCAACTTTGGAAAATATTTAGGAATGTTTTCTATAAAATGTTACTCTTTTACATAATCTCAACAACAAATAATCTTTTAGTAAAAATTGAAACCAAACTCCCTTTGTAATTGAGTAATAGAGTCATAATAATAATAAAAAACCCAAATATTTCCCATACATAAAACTTCAAGTCTTCATCCTTCTACCATAACTAAACCTACCATGAGAGATTTTTGATTGTCTGAATATAAATGAATTCCTCAATATTTTGAAAGGAAACCATGCATAATAGTTACCAATAATGGCCTTATTCCCTTCTACCTGACCAGGTGTTACCGGCAGCTAAAAAATATCGTTTCGCTGATTCTGATTGGAGAAATCCTTCTTTGACCTCTGGTTAAGCACTGGTCAGGAAGCGGTGAATAACGCTATAAAGACTCATCCAGACTGTTTCATTTTCAAAGTGCATCCTGAGTGATTCCCTCCTGTGAATCGCTAGTTTGCATAGGAAAGTGGAGGAGTGAAGAGTTAAACGCCTCGCCTATTCACACTTCCACTCTGGATGATTCTCCCAAAAGGAACATAAAAAGTGATCAGTCTGAATGAACCTTTAGTCCATCCATCTTGCTAAATTACATTCAATACAACTAGTGTTCATTTTCAAACTCTATAAGAACGTAACAATTGTTTTAAATTTCTCTAAATACCGAATATTTTTAGCCTAATTTCATTTAAAACCTCAAATTAACAATTTAAATTGATTAACAAAGTAAAGATAAAAAAGTTTCATGCAAACTAATTTTATTTTGACTCCTGTTTAAAGCACTGCTTCAGAATTAGTTCATTGAATTTTCGTAATTATTGCTATAACATTAAATTTCACGAACTTTTCAACCGTCTCTAAATAACCTTAACCGTTTTTATTAGCACAGCTAAAATAACTCCACCACGAAACGATCGACCAAGTTTCCCCAAGGACTAAAAACAAGATTTCCCATCAAGAAATTATAAAACCTCTCAAAATCGCTTCTGACATCACCAAATCCTCGCGCATCATCTAATCACTTGTTCCAGCACCGAATCCCTCTGACAAAAGGATCAGATGCGGACCGAAATATTTCAGGTGACACATTAACCCAGTCATTAATCTCCCCTTCGTAGAATTCGCCGTTTCCTCACCCCTTATGATTAATGAAGTTGAACCAACTGCCATCTCTTAATTAAGTGAATCACTGTTATCAAGTTAACAATTAGGCGACACGTGTCGCAGGAGAAGGGATCACTTTTGAGATGGCCTCTTGCTTGTGGTGAGAGGTAGGATTTTGAGGATTCACTTCAGGTTATCAATGAATCTCTGGAGATTTTTTTTAGGAAACAGATTTGGGGGTTGTTTCTATCGAAAGACGTCACCCCCTATATCTCTTAAGTATAGTCTGTGTAATTAGAATCGGCGGTTGAAAACTCACGTGATTTCCCCAGTCTCCACACCTTTCCCCTGTGCGTTGCCAAGGTTTCCACCAGTCTTATTTTTCCCCACAGCACTCCAAGTCCACAACCGCCCAAGATTGGCATTAAATCTAACTCGTGTCGCAGCAGCCAATGATATAATCGGAACACTTTTTTCGTTATAAAAGAAAAACTAATCATGGTGGAAGTACACAATTTTAAACACACATACAATTATTTTTTTCAAAAAGATTGTCGTTTCGTTGTTTTAAAATTTGAATTAGTTTCATAATTATTAAGATTCAAAGTTTCAATTTAATTTCACGCCCTGCCTTAACTGATGTGCAAAAATAAAGCAGAATCGCTTACGTAATTTCCTTTGTTACCAAGTCGACGAATTTCAACTGATGACGTCCAACCGCCTATTTTAATTACAGACTATAGTGTTCGGCAAATAGAGGTAAAAAGGTAGTTTACTACCAACTACTAACTAGTCTGGAATATCTAGTTGCAACTTATAGTTAACTATTTTTTCAGGGTCTAGATGCAACTACTAGTTAAATATTTCCCAAAGTAGTTAACTACTAGTTAACTAGTCCAATTAATGTATTACTTATTTTTTGCCCAAAAAAATTTTAATGAATCTTTTTTAACTACATTACTTCTTTCTTTTTGCGCAATCAGTTTGTAAGCAAAAAGTGTTAGGGAGCGTTTCCACCTTTGTAGTTTGTTGCAGTACGCCAATTTTCTGTGCGTTTTTTATGATATTGCAAACAATTTTCTCACTTAAGATTTTATTATATCTCTTTTAACCATTTTTTAAAAACTTTCTTATTTCTATGAAACATCCTGTATATGGAAGGGATTCTACATTTTGAAAAGTTTTATTAAAATAGTTAGTAACTAAAAAGTGTAATTTATACAGTGTTACTAACCCTTGTGTAATCTATCTATGTAAGTAACTCTATCAATCGTAAATTCTCAGAATTTTAATTGTGTAATTATTATTTAAACTTAAGAAATATATAAAACTAGAAAAAGTAGGGGAATTATAATTGAATCTCTTTACAAAACAACAAAAAAAATCTCAACCAAAGACTATGACTGTTCAAAATCGAAATTTTTCTTCCTTTCATAGTAGAAAGAACAAAGGTTTCTCTTTAAATTCGGGTTAGTAAATAAAATACTTTAAACTTCAGTAAGTGGGGAAGGCAATAACTTAACATCGAAGTTTGGAGAAAATAAAGAGATTTTGGCATTGCTTATAAAGTGAACTTTTTCAAGTACCTACCCTTAAGATTTATATTCTGAGCAGCAATTTTTTCCTTTAAACCCGGAGATTTTTCAAAGAAAGTTTCAAAGCCAAACGAGTTCAACTGGGGGATTTTACGAAAACTCGTTTATTACTCTTGACCCACTTCATTGATTTTTATGAAAAGTTTGGCCATTCCAGCTCGCTTTTCCCTAGTATGATTCTTTAATACAAACCTTTGTATGTAGGTAAATTTTCTGAAATTTCTGGTCACGAACCGATTGATGGGGTGGATTTAGTATGGAAAAGGAAACAAATGCCAGTATTAGTGTAGTCTGACCACCCGTAGAAAAACTTTTGACTTCATACAATATTGTGGCGGCTGTTACTGAATTTTGGGGGTGATTGGTAATTCTTAAATGCTGAAAAAATGTTTTGTGCCAAATCTGTGGGCCCATTTTAGCGTTGTACTTCTTTCAAAGTTTAGTTTTTCTGTCAGTTTTCTCGACTTTATTATTTTCTTTGCTCAAAATCTATAGATCGTCCCCTCTGAGTTACACTCAAACCTGTTTTTGTGCGGTCCTTTATTGTGCGATTTCTCATTTGTGCGGTATTTTTTACGGAGATTTTTATATACCACACAAAAAAAAAACGCAGAAAAAGGACCGCACAAAAACAGGTTTGCGTGTACAACAATTACAAATTTGAGGCTGCAAAACAAATTAAATATCATGTCACAATGGTTTTTAGCAACAATGCTATAAAAATAGAATTTCAAGTAGACTGTCGATTTTTAAGAGGGCCTTAGAAAGCAACAAAATCTAAATAAGCTTTTCTCAAACTTTTCTCCCACACTGTGACAATTTTATAAGTTCTTTAGGAAACCACAAGTGTCTATGTAAAAATATTCTTGCATGTATTTAGAAAAAATTATTAAAACAGAGAAAAACATCCTGTAATTTGTTAATTTTCTAAAAAATGCATTTAGTAAAGTTTAAAACATAATTTCATTTATCGATATATTACTTTTCTTGCTTTTAAAGCTCAAATTTTATAGATTTGTAAAGCAATAGTATCGAGGAGTCTTCACATTAAGGTGTTAATGGCTTATTTTTTTCAAACCCTTAAAAATGCCCTAAGGTATCTTCTAACCCTCGATGGAAAACACTGGTTTAAATTAATTACATAAAAAAGTAAAATAATACTTAGATAAGACCTGTTGAGTTATATTACATGTAATGCTGGACATTAAACAAAGAGAAAGAGGACCTTCTTCAGATATACGAAAGAAAAATTCCAGGAAAGGTCTTTGCAGCAATAAGACAAAACGCCTGTGGAGTACTGCATAAAATCATGCAATCAATAAGAAATATGGTGAACCCGATATTGTTGAAATAGGCAACAGCGTCTAACATTAGATGAATGGGCCATAAAGTATACAGATAGGAGGATGCATTCCCTGCTAAAGAAATTACCTTTTCGAGAATAGAGGGAAAACAGAGAGTAAAGGCAGACCACTCAGCAGATGGCTGGATTGGGCTAAAAAAAATCTTAGACTGATGGGAGAGAAGCGATGGAGGCTATTGCGCTGGATAGGATCAGATGCAGAAAGGCTTGGGGAGTAGCCTTAGCCCCCGTAACAGGCTGGCAAGTTCTGATGTAGGAAAAAGAAAGTGTTAGTATTTGTATTTCTTTAGCTGGGAACATTTGCACTGACCCTGTGTCATAGGTTACATTATTGTGCTCTCCTTAACACTCTTCTATGAATTAGTCATTTTATTTTAAAGGTGTTATTTATTTTAAAAGTTACGTGGTTAAATCCAAGTCCTTTTTGCTTAGGTATAGATGTGGTGAAGAATAAGGAGGGAGGATAATTTTTTAGGCTGTTTTGGAGTGAGATAGGTTTCCGCAAGTCTAAAAAATAACTGTTGAGTTAATTGAAGTATCATGATTAAAGAGAGAAAAAAGTGATTTAAGGGAGTGGTAAGGATTTAGCGATATTGTGAGATTATGTGGTTTTATGTTTTAAAGATTGAAATAAGTAGTTCTAATTTAATATTCACTTTTCTAAGGACTCTAAGAGTTAAATGCTTGTTCTTACAGCATCAGATGTTTCTTGTGTTAAAAACTGTAGATTTTTCTAAAGTCCTGATGTCCAAACATTTATAGAGAAAATATTTTTAAAAACAGGAATTTATACACCTCACAGAACCCATTATAGGGTTGAAAATTTAATTTAATTATCTACCCGATAATGGGGAGTGTCAAACCAACCATTATTGGGTTGAGCAAATTATAAATTTCCAAAGCCAAGGACAAATGATTTGCACAGGTTTTAAGAAATTAAAATAAAATGGATACTCGAATTATAATTTTTCCCTCCGACGTTTTTCTTTATAGAACATATCTTTCATAAGCATTGGGATTGCATCAGGGACAATACTTCCCTAAAAATTTCTAATCGTCATCGTATAGTCTACTCTCTTTACAATTTGTAATTATAATGTGCGCTTGTATTGTACGGGTATTAGTTCCATACCTGTGAATTTCATTTTTAAAATGAATGCACAGTAACTGAGAAAAAAAAAACGTCACCTACATCTTGCATTTACTTTATACGCATGTCGCAACCATCTTCCAAAAGGGTAAAAGTTCAACCTTAATCCTGCTCACAAAGAAATCTGTTCACAAAAGCAAAACCCAATTAATTCCGATGCGACCGCCAGTTTATCTTTCGGGCAAAACGTGGCGAAAAAAAAAGGAAAACCAGAAGGGCCCGATTTCATCTCCTTCCCGCTGGAATCGGAAGAAATCGGCCTCTGCTTTCCAAAGATCAACATATTTCGTTCCGCAATCTTCCGGTTTTGAAAGGAAGCTTCAATCAGCGCGATCTGGATTTGCGGACGCTTTTTGCCGGCAGAGTTCGGTGCTATCATTTTTGCTTGTTTGGTGTAGCGATTTGCTTTGGAACGCGGTTTGGAGGATCAGTTACATTTTGTGGGAGGGACGGGGTCTTGTAAAATATCTCTGAAAAACGATCGCGATATTGATAGAAGCGGCTCCGTGCTCGCGTATTCGGTGTCAAATCTATTTGTGGAGTATTTGGCGATACTAAACTTTATTCATTATTGGTGAATTTCGTGTTTTGGCTGCATCTATTCAAAATGGTGTAAAAATAATGAAAGGTGCCTTCATATTCAGTTAAAAAATATAACTTTCATATGACATGGTATCATTTTTAAAAGTTAAATTTGTTTAAGAAAAGTCTTCTTATCTGTTTTATTAAGACCTGGTGGATGTGTAAAAATGTTTATCAGTATTGTATACTTCATTATGAAATGATGGTATGCAAATTGAAAAATAATATACTATGAATCGAAAAAGATAACAATTAAAATAATTATATACTGTTTAAGCAGACAAATAGATATAAATGTGTTGGATAATTTTATAGGAAATATTTCCCAGTATTTTAAGAAAATTAATGATAAAATATTTTTTTTTGTATTGAGGTTTCTAGGTTTTGTTATAAGAAATACGGAAATCTCTCTAGCTGTATAACATCTTTTAAAAACTTTTAATATGCAAAACGAAACGTTGCACTAAAGAATAATATTAATTCTATAAGGTCACGTTCTTTTGTCGGTACATTTTATGAGTAAAATTTTTAATTTTTACTTAAATTGAATTTCTATAAATATTTAATATTATCTGCAATTATTATAGAATTGGATTTATTAAATTCACATGAAGTGTTTGATTGCAAAGAAATGCGATACTTTAATAATAACTCGTTTACAGTAAAAATGAACTCGCCAAACAAAATTTTATAATGAATAAGTTGATAAATAAAAAATATTTAATGCAGTTTCATTTCATTCAAAAAAATATTATTAATTTCAACTTATTACTAAGCTAAAATTTACAAGGATCAAGAAATTATAAAGATATTTGTCACATAAAAGGAATTGCAGTCTTTTTGGCAAAAAGAATTTTAAACTAGAGCTTTTTCTTTACACGGCCTCGCTTCTTATTTGATATCTAGAAGTCGAAGAACATTTTACTGCTTTAATAAAAACGAATGAAGTCAATTCAAAAGACAAACGATTTTCCCGATTCCATATTATTTCCCTTAAATTATTTTCATTTCGCGAAAGAAATTTTTCTCCCAGATATATTTGAAAAGAAAAACTCCGACGAAAGTACATCTATCTCGCCAAGTTTCTTTCAACTACACCGGGAGTGTCTAAAAATGAGACACAATTTAGGGCGAGCGAGATGACCAAAGTAACATTATTTGGAAAGTCAAATGAATGCGAGCGTATGAAGGGAATAAATGAATAATACCAACCTTAATCGATTCAGAAGTTTGTTGTTGCCTCGAAGAAATGATGTTAGAATCTTGAAGTCAACTCTTCGCCATGCATATGCAATGATGCCTTTTGCTTTCTAATCGTACAGAATAAATCAATTTGCATACAGCAAAAATGCTCAAAAAGGTTTTCTTTAAACTCTGGTAGTAAACATCAGCCAGAGCACTTTTCTTCAGAGAGATTTGGTATTGAAATGGTAGTTGGGAAACTCGTGTGAGTTTGTACTGAGAATTTATGGAGGGGTTTAACGATTTCTAGAAGGAGAAATTTTAATTTTTCTGGGAATACTTATGAGATTTCTTGAGAACCACATTTGTATTGAAGAAATGTTTTTTTTTCAGAAATACTAAGTCGCTTTCCCTTTAAGCATTGATATATTATGTCTAATTTTGAATAAAACTCAATGCATTATGTTTATTTAACAGTTAATAAGTGTATTGAATAAAACAATGAGAGGAACGAGGTAGTTTTTTGGGGCGAAGGACTGAGTGTCCCTTTTATTCCCCCTCGTACTCATTTCGTCTAAAAAAAACTTTTACCGTTGTTTTAAGAAGCAAATGCCAATGTGAAGAGGTTGTGGTGAATGAATGGGCCCAATTTCTCAAAAGTTTAATTGGTTCATGATTTTTTTTTCCTACTAAAATTACTGTTTTAAAGTGAATGAAGGGTTACAGAAGGGACTACAAAGGAGACTTTTAAGGAGTGTAATAATTCTTTCTCTCGATAAAATTTATAATTCCACTTTTGAGGTGATGGAGCCAACAATTTATTTTTAGTTTTAAAAAGTTTGAAATTGCCTTGATTTACTTTATGAAAACTGATATTTGTTGGAAGGTGCTCCAATTAAAATGATTGGAATCCGACCGAAATTTTTAGCAGCTATTTAAAAAAGAAAACGATACCCTGAAGCTGTCGCAAAATCAATGAATCAAAGTTACCCACATATTTATCTCGGAGAACGATATTAAACAACCCATTAGCCTACCATTCTCCCCAATTACAACAAAATCATCCGAATTTTTATGAATTAAAATGGACGCCCCTTAAACTTCACCCCTCTCTTGAACATAACGCCTATCGCAAGCTCATAACAGAAAACTATGGAGCCATTTCGTCCTTAAAATGATCTCGTAATTACTCCATTCCTATCAAAACCATTCCAACCCATGTCTTGCGCTCGTATTAAGTTCAGAGATGTGCCACTCCCTATTTATCCAAATTTCTGGAAATATCGTCAAAAGAAAAATTCATTTTGAGATGCGGAGAATTTTTCCAGGGAGTCATTAAGATTTTTTGTATCGTTTATTTCTCTAACAAATAGTGACTGGATAAGGAAGTTACTGCTTTCAAGCCTTACTGAAACAATTCACTCAGTACAACATAAAAGCTCTTTCGAAAATGCTTTAATAGAATTATAGGTAAAAAGGGGAAATACGCTCTTTGCATTAGCGAAAGGTAAATTTTTTTCTTTGAGCATTAGAGCGTATAACTTATTGAAACATGTATTCAAAGATGGGAGTTATTTATACAGACCTTTTTTTCTTCTTTGTGGCATTATCATTGATTTGTTTTTACTCTTTTGTTTTTGTTATTGAGTATGTAGTGACTTGAAAATAATTTTTTAAAAGCCTCTTTCTCTGACAAAATTACTATTTAGATTTTTCGATGAGTTTAAGAATGTATCCTAAAATGGAAAAATGACGTATAGTTAATTTTGTTAAATTTTATTCGGAAATTGAATTATTAAGTAAAATTTTATAGAAAAGCTATTTTCTTTCCAGGAGACATAAAATAGTAATTACTCCAACTGAAATTTTAGCTCCGCGTAATTTAATCAGTCTATGAACATACTTTTAAATATTTAAGGTTACATGATTCAGTTAAATATTACGTTAATCCTTCAAATGTTAATATCTGAAATACTAATATAATACTTTTTTGTACAGATTCAGATGCAATTACTTATACTACATTTGGTAAATAATTTACAATGATGTAAGAGTTGAGTTTTAATAAATTAAGACTGTTTATGTACATAGGTATTTATTTAAATATACTTTCTGTCGAAGCTTCACTTAAGTTAAATTTGATTTTGCTTTAACTTAAGTATTTTATTTTTTCACTCAATGAGTAAACGAAAAAATGCTTGATATTTTTTTAGGAAGTGAGTTTCTTAATAAATATAAACTCACTTCAATAAAACTGAGTATAACACTAGTTAACCCAAGTAATGAAACCTAATAAAATTTAAGTTAAATCCGCTAAACTCCTTAGTGATTGGGATAGAATGTAACCTTTCAATTAACCTTCTCTCTTCATTGTTATTGGGTTTCTCAAAGCAAGGTTTGCAGTAAAAAAATTTTTGCGCTCTACTATACATTAGGGTTTGCATGACAAGGGTTCTAGAAAACCCGTCAATTCAGTTTTAACATTGTTTTAAGGTTTTTCCTTAAAGATACCGTTAACCATATAGGCGTAAACTAGAGCAAATTGTTTTTACCTTGTCACAAAGTTTCAGGCTGCCAATGACAACCTTAAAAAACCTTGAAGGGTTACGCCGTTAGGTAATAACTGGGCTTTTAAAACCTTACATTGCTATTTGGGAATATGAATAATAGTATCTTCAGTAATCGTTAATAGTAATTAGATAAAAAAATGCACCCCATTTTTACGATATAGTCTCATAGTCAGTGTTCGAAATTGCGGAAATCTGAGACCACTGAAACATTTCTCCGGTAACTATGGTCAGAAAATTACTGGACCGCCGCTGCCGGACCAGTGGCAAAAAAATACACCACTCTCCAGTTCTAGCCGCGTTATTATTATTTTTTGCTTCGAAACTTATAAGTTTAATATTTTAGCTAATTAATAAGTTATTAAGTTTAATAAGTTAACTAATTAATTAATAAGTTATGCCAATTAGTGCAATATTAACATTTAATTAAGAAAAGTAATTAATAAATAGGATATTTTCTAATTTCTTTGTTTATTATTAAGTTTGTTGTTCAGTTTAATGTTTTAAAATTAATTGTTTGTATTAACATTAATGCAATAGTAACTTATAAAAATTGTCCTTTTTAATTTGGTAGACCAGTCAATTTGATTGAGGACCAGTAAGGTTTGCAGAATAGTGGTCCGCAGGACCAGTGTATTTTTTTCCAATTTCTAACACGGCTCATAATAAATTTTATTAATGCTAAATTTCAAAAATACCAAACGGATAATTAAATGCTACAGAGTTTTACCACACCTATAAAAACTAAAACACTCCAATTATCATCATCAAATGATTATTTACCACACACGTGTAAGATTCCCTACCCTAATAAAGTAATGAAGAAAATCTTGAAAAATGGAAACAATTTCTCAAATTTTCTTGGGTCAAAAGAGAAACGAGTTTGAAATCATCGTAACATTATATGATTCGCGAGAAGGTAGTCTCTAATAATGGGGTATCACCTCTTGGCTGGTTTCCTCATTAAATTTATCATTTCTTCGCGAATCTGTCTCTCGAGCCATTCGAATCCGATAGGAACGAATTTTTTTCCCAAGTTTCATTCAATTTAATAGGGAGGATCTATTGCATAATGGGGATCTGAAGACAGGGTGTTCTCTTTTGAGTTTCAGAAACTTTTCAGTGGAAAAAGTTCTCTTTAAGATCTTTCTATTAATTTGTTGAATATCACGTATAGGAATTTTATGCGCCAATCTATAAAATTGTGTGATTGTGAATTGATGTGTAAATTGGATTAAAACGAATATATTTTTACTTAACTTTCTAAATTTTTTTACTGTCGATCGTTTGAGTTTGGATATGTGTTATAATGCACATTGTAAATGATTGAGTTCTAAACCTAATTAAAACTACATTTTTTAATCGTGGTCATATTTTTAGTAAAGGGAAAATTGTTTGAAAATAAAGAATCATTGCTTGTGATGTTTTGTGATGTCTTGCTTGTGATGTCAAGAACGTCACTAAAACTTTTAAAAAGAAGATTTATATTTCACATTTTAAAAGTTAAAATTCAAGCCATCTAAAAATCTATAAAAACATATTTTTTATCAGCGTCACAACTGCTTTTGAGCAGTTAGAATGAATTATAAATCAATCAGCAGCGTGGGGGATGACGAGAAAATTTCCACCCAAAATAGGAAGACGCAAAACAAACAAACAAACTCCAGAACAGCTGCCGTACTTCAATTACATTATATTTGAAGAGGTTCAAGTTGCATCTGCACATACAAACTAAAAAGGCAATCGCGATTTATTAGCGCAGCCATAACAGACAACGAAATTTGTACCATCGAGGTTTTCCGTAGAAAATATTCTACAAGACTATCGTGAATATTCATGAAGTAACAAAAATGAGCTACCTATGAATTTGTTCACTCTGGAAACAAATGTTCCATACACCCAAGCTTGTTTCCTATTTCATTATTCCGAAACAAAACATTTCCCGGTCGTAGAAAACGCCCTATATTTATTAAGCAGGGTTTTCTCATAATAAATAATGATGTAAATATGAAACTGATAAATCTTCATTATTTCTGATCCCATTTTTCACTAGAATACCCTGGCTTTAAACATCAGCGGCTTTCGTTTTCTAGTCATTTAGAAGAACAAAGCGTATTATATTCCACCGGAGACTGTTTTCAATAGATAAATTAAAAGGCGCTGTTAGTGAGAAACTCTCTTTTTGGTGACATGCTTTCATTTAAGGACCAATTTCGTTGAACAACGGATTAAAATGGCGACACATATCACTGAACGAGCCTTGGAATGTCGCCAAAGGAGCTCATTTATTACTGTCTCAATTCTAAGGGTTGTTCTAAAAGAGAGATTCTAGACGCGAATTCATATTTTTGAAACTCATAAAAGTGTGCGATAACTTCGAATAGCACCTTATTGGAATTTAGCTTTTGAAATAGGGAATCGCTAGTTTTAAATAAAAACACGAAAGTTCGTCATTTAACTTTAACTGTAACTGTCCTTTATTTTGAATTTGATTAACAATGCAAGTCGGGAGTCCGATGACAATAATTTCAAAATTCAAAGTTTTTTTTTAAATCAGTTGGTTTTAAGCTTGAAGTTTTCTTTATAATGAACTCTTTTTTCTTACATTGAAGACAGGCATGCAAAAATATTATTTGAGTCAAAAGGCCATCACGAGTAGAATTAACTTATTAACTTTAAGTAATTTAGAAATTACGTTACACATACAAGGTGTTTCAAAAGTCAATTTCGTGGCTTTTATTTGAAACTTAAGTCTCCTAGGGTTGTGGAAGTAAGGTTTACTCCTAGGTAAATGACCCCAGAGAATCCATCAGTTGACTTACAGCACCCCTAGCAGCGAAATAAAAAACGTTTAAGAAATTGTTTAGAAAATAAAGGAGCTAGAGCAAAAACATCAATGAGTTTATTGTTGCCACCGGTATGAATGACTCACTGAAAAAAAATTTCATGAAAATATAGCGAATATTCAAGGAGATATTAGCATGTGAAAATAGTTTTCAAGCATAAAAAAGAAAAAGTTCGTAAATGTGCACGTTTTTAAAATTTTTTGATTAAATTTAGTCTTTTTTCACTAAAAAACATATAACTACTTAATACAACTGAAAAATTTGTGAACTTTTTCTTTTTTGATGCCTTAAAAAGTGCTACTTTCACATGCTATTATCTCCGTGAATATTCGCGATATTTTCATAAATTGTTTTCAGTGAGTCATTCATGGCGCTGAAAGTCTTCCGAGTGGATTCTCCAGAGTCACTTACCTAGGAGTAGACCTTACTTCCATGACCCTAGAAGAATTTGGTTTCAAATAAAATCCACGAAACGGACTTTTGAAACACCCTGTATTTTAGAGGAGAGGAAGGGACCTGCATGTGTAACAAAAGGTTGCAAAGAGGTAAGGGTCAAGAGAGTTAGTTTTTAAACTTTGAGACATCGCAACATAAAAGTGGTTCTTAAACTGTTAAAATGCTAAAAGAGGTATTTTCTCCATATTGTAGAT
Organism: Tetragnatha versicolor; assembly: GCA_024610705.1. Lineage (NCBI taxonomy): Eukaryota > Metazoa > Arthropoda > Arachnida > Araneae > Tetragnathidae > Tetragnatha > Tetragnatha versicolor. Next base: position 8,652,175 of record JANDEH010000010.1, read on the forward strand.
ATGATTTGGTTTTAAAAGAGTTTCCCAAGTTTTGAAAATATTGAAATAAATAAAGTTAAAAATCTTAAATTTAGCAAGTTAAATTTGAGTTAAAATCTGGAATATAACAAGGTATATCATTGGGGTACACTGAGAGAAATGACACTGATTGGAGTAAAACGGTGTTTTTATTTTGATTTAAAAATTTTTGTTTCTAACTTGACGGAAGGGATCCCATGGGCAATACCTACATTTTTTTAAAACAGAAAAAATGCATTTTTCCAGTAAAAGAAATGGTTCAAAGTTCGAAATCGACATAAAAAGTTTCAAAAATAAAATTTAGTTTATTCACAATATTTTAAAATAAAAATTGACAATCCCTTGTTTCGGATTAAATGACGTCAGATCTGTTTCGGACCTACTTTTAAGTAAAAATCAACAACCGTTTTGAATCCTGATAGGGTTATAACAATGTGCTGTTGCGTCACATAGTGTTTGCGCGCCTTTTTTTAAAGTCAAACTGTGAAGTTCATAGGGAAGACCCTCCCCGTTGGCAACCCGGCGGGTTGCCGGAAAAGAAAAAGAGACCTTTTCGATGTTTGTTTTGTGGTTATGGTATGATGGAGCTTGGAGCGAGAGGTCGCGTGTGCGACGAGATCTGTAAATTTGTCAGCGTAATCATTAAATCTTACTGTTAATTGTCAAAGTCTGGTCTATTTAGAACTACGAACCCTAACAGTGGCGCAGACGGACAGGATTTAAGAGTTTTAGCTTCAACGACGATTTCCGATGAAAAACGAAAAAGGTTTCGAAAGGAGTTTGTCCGAGCTATTGAAGACGTTGGATTTGTGGGTATAGTTTTGAATTATAGTGTTGAAATTTAATGATTCTTGATTTTGGTATGGTGAGGGTTTTGAGGAGTGTGTCTCGAATTAATATGGAACTGGATGATGAGTAGTGTGAGGAGTAGTTTCGTTTTCGGTGAATTGGATATGGTGATTTCGTTTTGGTTTTGTTCGAGTTTTTTTTTTTCGGTGAGTGTTGTCATTCTAAAATTAGATCGAGGTCGGTTTTTTTTGTTATCGAGGGAGTTTGCTGTTCTTTTGTTGGTGGATTCTTTTTTGAGTGCGTTTTTTTTACGGATTGATTCGAAGGTCTGCAGGATGGCGTTGTATGGTAAAGGGAGTAAGGAGGACCTTTTAATTTTAGCTAAAGAGCTTAGCTTAGAAGTGGATGAGGAAATGACAGTTTATGCCATAAGAGAGAAAATACTCAAGGATGAAAACTATGATGAAGCGTTTGTTAAAGATTTTTTTGCATCCATCGTTGAGGAAAGGGAAGAAATCGAGGAAAGAAGGAGACAAGAAGAAATCGAAGATAGGGAGAGATTGTTGAAATGGGAATTCGAAGAACAGAAAAGAAAGAAGGAGAGACAGTTGGAATTAGAGGAAATGGAGAAAAAGAAGGAGAGACAGTTGGAATTTGAGGAAATGGAGAAAAGGAAGAAGGAGAGGCAGTGGGAATTCGAAAGGTTAAAAATTGTATTCCCTGAATTGTTAACAAAGTATAGGATTGTGCCTCAAGAAGACCTATCTTACAGAAGTTCTTTGGAGCCAGATACCCATTACTTCCAGGATAAGAACTTTCCACCAGCAAACAAGACTGGTATCCACCGTCAGGCCGATCGGAGAAGGGGATCGTTCAGATGCTTCGAGTGTCTGGAGGAAGGACATTTGAGAAGGAATTGTCCGAAGTTAAGACGCTCTCGCAGAACAAACCGGAAGGTCTGGACGGGACGGAAAGATCTTGACAGAGTTTCTGTGAATGTGGAAAATTCACGGTTGGAAAAGACAGTAGACGATGCGGAAAGGGGATTTCAGAAGGTAGTGTTAAAAACAGGGAAATCAGTGGAAACAAAGCTGGTCAACCCTGGAGACTATCAGATATTGAGGGAAAAAGAAAGTAAATATCTGGGAGATGAAGGACCATTGAAAGACGATATGTTAAATCTGGAGGAGAGGACTCTCAAGGAAGTGGACGAACCTGTTCGACATTTAGAGGATGACGAGGATATATTAGGCGTTGAATTCATCCAGTGGGATCAGATTGAAGTGGAGGTAGAAGAAGAAAATAGAACTTCGGAAGAGAAGGTAGTCGAAGATGAGCGCTTGGATGAAGGAAGAGAAAACGAAGTTCCTGACGAGAATGGAATTGACGTTGCAGAAGAGTCTCTGGAGGTAGAGACGGGAAACGAAGTTTCCAGAGAGAAGGAAACTTATGCTGGAGAAACTGTATGTGGAAAACAAGGTTCGGAAGGAGAGGACGTGGATGAAGAATCTACGGAAGAAATGGAGGAAACTGAGGACTCTGTATCTGAGGATGATGCTAAAAGGGATGATGTCAGTTCCGAAGTAGGGAAGCCTGCTAAGAAGCGTCGAAGGCGACCTGCGAAGTCTAAAGCTAAAGTTACCCCTGCCAAGCGACGAGGCAAAGCTGCTGCTTTCAAGTATGCCGAGGATCCTGGCTCGGAAGAGGAGATGGATTTAGGTTCAGAAGATGAAGCTCCTAAAAAGAAGAGTCGAGAAGCTGAGAAGAAAGCCCCTGCAACTCCTATGAGACGTGGCGGCCGTCAGAAGAAATCGACCAAGTGCACTGAAGACTGTGGCTCCGAAGTCGAAGAAGGCCAGGCCCCTGAGAAAGAAGACTGCGAGCCTGAAGTGAAAGCTGACACCAAGGAGAACCCTGTGTTGGACCCTCAAACTGAGCTGTGGTGTTTTAAAGGTGGAGGTGGAACTCTATCCGACGACTTGGATGAGGACAACAACGACGACTTGGAATACGATGATGGACCTTTTTCAGATGAGTGACATTTTTTATTATTATTTGAAATTAATTTGTACTAACTTTTATTTTTTTGAAGTGATTACTGAGAAGACTGTAATTATCTGATTTCCTAAGTTAAGTAATTTTATGAAGTGGTATATCACTAATGATAATTATGTAAAATGAAATTGAAGGGTTACTTAATTTTTTGAAGACAATTGAGGATAAATGACTGTCTGAATAAGAATAGTTCTGGTTTTCAAAACTGAAAGTGTAATGCTTTGTTTTCTGTTAAACCTTTTGTTTTTCTTGTGAGTTCAATGTTTTTTTTTCTTTTGGTTTGTTGTGGAATTTTGTTTTAGTCCAGTGAATATTAGTTTCTTTTTAATGTTTCTTCACGAGAGTATTTTCTTTTTATTGGCTCTTTGAGTTTGTATTTGATTCGTGTTCTTTATTTTTAAGGTTAAGATTTTGATATTGCATTTTTGTATTTTGATTATAGTACCCGGTATTGGTAAAAAGGCTTCTGTACGTCTGGAATTATTTTTTTTGTCTTGTGATTGTTTTTTTTTTGGTTGGTCTCCCCTGCAGGACATGGTCCGGCAGGTAAGAGACCGGAGGGGAGATGTGAAGTTCATAGGGAAGACCCTCCCCGTTGGCAACCCGGCGGGTTGCCGGAAAAGAAAAAGAGACCTTTTCGATGTTTGTTTTGTTGTGTTTTGTGGTTATGGTATGATGGAGCTTGGAGCGAGAGGTCGCGTGTGCGACGAGATCTGTAAATTTGTCAGCGTAATCATTAAATCTTACTGTTAATTGTCAAAGTCTGGTCTATTTAGAACTACGAACCCTAACAGTGGCGCAGACGGACAGGATTTAAGAGTTTTAGCTTCAACGACGATTTCCGATGAAAAACGAAAAAGGTTTCGAAAGGAGTTTGTCCGAGCTATTGAAGACGTTGGATTTGTGGGTATAGTTTTGAATTATAGTGTTGAAATTTAATGATTCTTGATTTTGGTATGGTGAGGGTTTTGAGGAGTGTGTCTCGAATTAATATGGAACTGGATGATGAGTAGTGTGAGGAGTAGTTTCGTTTTCGGTGAATTGGATATGGTGATTTCGTTTTGGTTTTGTTCGAGTTTTTTTTTTCGGTGAGTGTTGTCATTCTAAAATTAGATCGAGGTCGGTTTTTTTTGTTATCGAGGGAGTTTGCTGTTCTTTTGTTGGTGGATTCTTTTTTGAGTGCGTTTTTTTTACGGATTGATTCGAAGGTCTGCAGGATGGCGTTGTATGGTAAAGGGAGTAAGGAGGACCTTTTAATTTTAGCTAAAGAGCTTAGCTTAGAAGTGGATGAGGAAATGACAGTTTATGCCATAAGAGAGAAAATACTCAAGGATGAAAACTATGATGAAGCGTTTGTTAAAGATTTTTTTGCATCCATCGTTGAGGAAAGGGAAGAAATCGAGGAAAGAAGGAGACAAGAAGAAATCGAAGATAGGGAGAGATTGTTGAAATGGGAATTCGAAGAACAGAAAAGAAAGAAGGAGAGACAGTTGGAATTAGAGGAAATGGAGAAAAAGAAGGAGAGACAGTTGGAATTTGAGGAAATGGAGAAAAGGAAGAAGGAGAGGCAGTGGGAATTCGAAAGGTTAAAAATTGTATTCCCTGAATTGTTAACAAAGTATAGGATTGTGCCTCAAGAAGACCTATCTTACAGAAGTTCTTTGGAGCCAGATACCCATTACTTCCAGGATAAGAACTTTCCACCAGCAAACAAGACTGGTATCCACCGTCAGGCCGATCGGAGAAGGGGATCGTTCAGATGCTTCGAGTGTCTGGAGGAAGGACATTTGAGAAGGAATTGTCCGAAGTTAAGACGCTCTCGCAGAACAAACCGGAAGGTCTGGACGGGACGGAAAGATCTTGACAGAGTTTCTGTGAATGTGGAAAATTCACGGTTGGAAAAGACAGTAGACGATGCGGAAAGGGGATTTCAGAAGGTAGTGTTAAAAACAGGGAAATCAGTGGAAACAAAGCTGGTCAACCCTGGAGACTATCAGATATTGAGGGAAAAAGAAAGTAAATATCTGGGAGATGAAGGACCATTGAAAGACGATATGTTAAATCTGGAGGAGAGGACTCTCAAGGAAGTGGACGAACCTGTTCGACATTTAGAGGATGACGAGGATATATTAGGCGTTGAATTCATCCAGTGGGATCAGATTGAAGTGGAGGTAGAAGAAGAAAATAGAACTTCGGAAGAGAAGGTAGTCGAAGATGAGCGCTTGGATGAAGGAAGAGAAAACGAAGTTCCTGACGAGAATGGAATTGACGTTGCAGAAGAGTCTCTGGAGGTAGAGACGGGAAACGAAGTTTCCAGAGAGAAGGAAACTTATGCTGGAGAAACTGTATGTGGAAAACAAGGTTCGGAAGGAGAGGACGTGGATGAAGAATCTACGGAAGAAATGGAGGAAACTGAGGACTCTGTATCTGAGGATGATGCTAAAAGGGATGATGTCAGTTCCGAAGTAGGGAAGCCTGCTAAGAAGCGTCGAAGGCGACCTGCGAAGTCTAAAGCTAAAGTTACCCCTGCCAAGCGACGAGGCAAAGCTGCTGCTTTCAAGTATGCCGAGGATCCTGGCTCGGAAGAGGAGATGGATTTAGGTTCAGAAGATGAAGCTCCTAAAAAGAAGAGTCGAGAAGCTGAGAAGAAAGCCCCTGCAACTCCTATGAGACGTGGCGGCCGTCAGAAGAAATCGACCAAGTGCACTGAAGACTGTGGCTCCGAAGTCGAAGAAGGCCAGGCCCCTGAGAAAGAAGACTGCGAGCCTGAAGTGAAAGCTGACACCAAGGAGAACCCTGTGTTGGACCCTCAAACTGAGCTGTGGTGTTTTAAAGGTGGAGGTGGAACTCTATCCGACGACTTGGATGAGGACAACAACGACGACTTGGAATACGATGATGGACCTTTTTCAGATGAGTGACATTTTTTATTATTATTTGAAATTAATTTGTACTAACTTTTATTTTTTTGAAGTGATTACTGAGAAGACTGTAATTATCTGATTTCCTAAGTTAAGTAATTTTATGAAGTGGTATATCACTAATGATAATTATGTAAAATGAAATTGAAGGGTTACTTAATTTTTTGAAGACAATTGAGGATAAATGACTGTCTGAATAAGAATAGTTCTGGTTTTCAAAACTGAAAGTGTAATGCTTTGTTTTCTGTTAAACCTTTTGTTTTTCTTGTGAGTTCAATGTTTTTTTTTCTTTTGGTTTGTTGTGGAATTTTGTTTTAGTCCAGTGAATATTAGTTTCTTTTTAATGTTTCTTCACGAGAGTATTTTCTTTTTATTGGCTCTTTGAGTTTGTATTTGATTCGTGTTCTTTATTTTTAAGGTTAAGATTTTGATATTGCATTTTTGTATTTTGATTATAGTACCCGGTATTGGTAAAAAGGCTTCTGTACGTCTGGAATTATTTTTTTTGTCTTGTGATTGTTTTTTTTTTGGTTGGTCTCCCCTGCAGGACATGGTCCGGCAGGTAAGAGACCGGAGGGGAGATGTGAAGTTCATAGGGAAGACCCTCCCCGTTGGCAACCCGGCGGGTTGCCGGAAAAGAAAAAGAGACCTTTTCGATGTTTGTTTTGTTGTGTTTTGTGGTTATGGTATGATGGAGCTTGGAGCGAGAGGTCGCGTGTGCGACGAGATCTGTAAATTTGTCAGCGTAATCATTAAATCTTACTGTTAATTGTCAAAGTCTGGTCTATTTAGAACTACGAACCCCAACACAAACTATGAAATTAAATTTAAAAAATATGTGTCGTAAAAAGAACTAAAAAAAAGCGTGTATATTTCTCTCTTGGATATCTTTATCGAGTAAAAAATGAAATAAAAATAGGGTTACTTGGGGTAAGTGGGACCCCTTTTTGGCCTAGTACATTTTTGGAGCTTTATAGAAAAAATGTGAAGGGGTTTATTTTGTACTTGTTGACTAATTTCGTTAAAGAGTCTATCGATGAACAAAAATTTATCAGTAGTTTCTAAAATAAAGCTTTATATTTTTCTTGACTGGTCTTTTTATCAAAAATGATATGGGTGATCCACTTACCCCAAGAGATGGGGTAAGTGGGTCACCCCCTCTCTATTTATATTTAAAGCAAGCAAAACTTAAAAGGAAGTGAGTGGGTTTTACTTGATAAAGTACAGTAAATTTCAATATAAAATATTTTATTGTAACTGTGTCCATGAGTGAGAAATATACTCACATCAAAATCAATATGACAAGGTAAGAATAGAATGAAAAGCAAAATAAGTATTTTAAAGAATATTTTGAAAGGCCAAAGGGATATGTTTTACTTTTAGCTAAAATAGTGTTTAAAAAACATAATAAGGTTGATTAAGATTTATTTTGGCACTTTAATACACATTGTAAGATAAAAAAAATTACACACACTAAATGAGAATGAACACTATTGATGAGATATTTCACTTTACTCACCATAACTTAAATTAAAACGCAATTTTGATATAAAATGTCGATCAAACTATTTATAAATTTTAATGAATTTTGAAGTGGTGAGTAAAAGGTCTTTCTACTTGCTACTATAAATCGAAATGTTCTGAAAATATTGGGGGGAAATTGTCCCTATAACCCCCTTAAAATCCGCTCATGTCTTCAGTAGTAGTTCCTATATCATATGGAACCCTCTAGAACCACTTATATCATAATAAAGGGTCCCACTTACCCCAACCATGCTAAAACTATGGGGTAAGTGGGACCACCCTGTTAAACACTTCAAAATTAAAAATTTTGAAAAAATTCAAATTGCCGTATGTAATTTAGGTCAAATTCTGCAAAACAGTTCAATAAACATTAAAATGTAATGAAAACTTACCTGGAAATACTTCTTTGAAAAATACGTCTTGAACTCTCCATAAAATCCATTCTAGGAATCTATTTGAAATTAGTTCTATAATCTTAAAAATAAATTAAACAAATCTCAAATATATGCAAAACTCATCGGTGTGACAAGCTGTAACATAATCAATGTGAGTAAGTGTGAAATTTCCTGTACATATTATAGTTTTAGGGGGGTGACCCACTAACCCCAGTGACCCACTTACCCCAAGTAACCCTACTGGAATTGCCCATTCTCTTTTTGAATTACCAGAAATACTCAGATTCAAACAATTCAATAGTCACCACTCATATTATACTTATTTTTGATTTATGGTTGAAAATTGGAAAAATTATGATTACAATCAACGGAAAGAAACATACTTTTTGACATGATATCACAAAGCGAGTCATCTCGTTGTGACGTCATACGCAATTTACAAATCTCATTTCCTCGTTATAGTAAAGTTCCATTATGGCCACTGTGGCACTCAATGCCATGCACTTACTCAAAAACGAGAACATTTGAGTATAAGAATACCGCCACGAGGAAAACTTTTGACGTCTTGCAATATTGTTGCGAATGTTACGCGAACGGATTTTCTTTCCACTTAATTTTTCTGGGTGATGGTAATTCGTAAACGATGAAGAAACGTTTTGTGAAAAATCTACGTGGCTATTGTTTGGCTTTATAGTACTTCTTTTCAGAGTTTTTTTGACTAGGTGACATTAGGGTGGTTTTTTTAAACGAAAGTTCGAATTTTTTTCGGAGCACCCCCTCAAAAGGTGCCATTTGATATAAAACTAATATTCTGAGAGTAACAGCTCAAAAAAATAATATTTAGACCCCGCCCCCGAGCGTCAAAGTTTCAAAAAAACTCTAAATTTTGCACGTTTTTAGCTATAAAATCCAAACTAATGGTTGTAAAAATACAAAGTGGGTCTCATTTTGTAAATAATTTATTTAGCTTCAACTTTTATAATTGAAACTTATTTGTGAAGCTTACAGATCATAAGATACGAGGGGTTTCATTAACTCCCCACTCAATATCTATTAGTAGTGTGAAAATGACAGTTCTGCGACATTGGGCAGGTGGGCAGGGGCTCTGAGGTTCCCTGCCCATTCTACTAGATGAGAAGGGGTGTGTCCTCGTGACTTCAGAGGGCGTGGCTAGTGACGTCACCGGAAGGGGGCGTGATCATCTATTGTCTTAATTAACTTAATTACTTAATGACTTAATTAGATAATTAATTAACCCTAATTAGTTAATTACCCCTAATTGGATGATTTAGAACCCTAATTAAGTGGGTGTGGTCTATGACGTCATGGTTGAGTTGTTTACCTGCTGATGATTTTAGTTTCGTTTCAGCGAAGTTGAGTTGTTTTTAAAGTTTGCTTTTTATGGAATGGCAACGGTAGTTTTGTTTACATTTCGGACTTTAACTTTTTTCTATTCACAGAAAATAGAGTCGCCATCTAGTGAGTGAATATGAAACTAATTATTAGAGTTGTAATTTTTTTACAGAAAATAGTGTCGCCATCTAGTAAACGAATATTTAACCAATTATAGATTAGTATTTTCCAGAAATATAGTTTTTAGGTGGATTCGAACTCGCAACGTGATGGTTATAAATCCTTCGATTTACCCACTGGGCTATCACCACCTACCATTTCATTAGCTTTTTATCTAAACATGTCCATTTTTTCGAGCTCATGTCTGCTAGAGTTGAGTTGTTTACATGCTGCTGCTGATTTTTAGTTTCGATTTATCGGAGTTGAGATATAATTAAATACTCTATTAATTTAATTAATTATTTTAATTACATAAACATCATTATTATAATTAATGAGTAAATTACACTTAATTAAAATTGATTTATTACCCTAATTTACCCTAACCCTTTGATGACTAATTTCGGGACTTGTACTTTTCAGACTATTTTTTAAACCTTTGATTACTTATTTCCATAGTGGCGCAGCATTAATTCTTTAACCCTTTGAATACTAAATTCGGTGGCGGTGGAGCGAAAGGGAGTTGATACCATGTTTTTAGACTTGTAGTTTTTTTTTCGTGTCTTCGAATAAAAGCTAAAGAAAAAAATTCTTTATAGAAAAAGCGAAAACGGATAAAAAAGGTTTTAACAAAAAAAAATGCTAAATTTCCAGTTAAAGACTAAAAGTTACTAACATCCAAGTTTTTTCATAAGCTTGAGAAAACTGGCTTGAACTACAGTGAAACTCATACCACTAACATTCAAAGTCAAGGATATGGATGCAAACAAACAAGGTGATTTTGAATTAAAATTTTCAATTGATTAATAAAAACCATAATACAATTTTCCACTGAAATTTATTTTAACTTATGAAAATAACAATCTTTGACGAAATCACCGTGCGACAAAGAGGACAAACATTTAAATTCTCTACACATTTTCTACAAGCAACAAGGTGTCCACAAGGTTGAAATACAACATTTATTTCTAGATTCATACATATTTTACATAAAAAGGAATTTGTAACTGTAATTTTACATTCATTACCATCAAGGTGTGTATTTTTAGAGATTTCGATTCCAACACGATATTTCCCTTTTTCTAACGAAACAGTAGTCTTTGAAACACTTATCTTTTCCACTGCATGCTTTTGAGACATTTCAGACACTCGATGGCAATAATTTTCCTTTCTTCTCACTATAAATTGAATTTTATAAGAAATGAAAACTTATACAATATAAAACCAAAAACTATTGAAAAAATTTAGACGAACACAGAAAAATAACTGAAACATTTATAAAATAAAGACGAAAACCTAGAATATACTTCATAGTGAAGGACTTTGAAAATCGATGTCCCAAACATTAGTTTTTTTTTCAATTGTTGAATAAAAACATAATACAATTTCCCAATGAAATTTATTTTAACTTATGAAAATAACAATCTTGGACGAAATCACCCTGCGACAAAGAGGACAAACATTTAAATTTTCCACACATTTGTTACATGCAACAAGATGACCACAAGGTTGAAATTCAACATTCATTTCTAAATTCATACATATTTTACATAAAAATGAATTTCTAACTGTAATTTTACATTCCTTACCATCAAGGTGTGTATTTTTAGAGATTTCGATTCCAACACGATCTTTCCCTTTTTCTAACGAAACAGTAGTATTTGAAACACTTATCTTTTCCACTATATGCTTCGTTTTACACACTCGATGGCAATTTTCCTTTCTTCTCACTATAAATTGAATATATTTACAATTAGAGAAAAATTTCCTATGTTCAACCAATGGATCATCATCATTTTCCCAATTTCCCAATAATCCACCACAAGTAAAACAAACAACTATATCATCAAAGCCGGAATAATATAATCCAGACTCTGCCATGTCCTTAACATCGGGTTTATCTTCAGGCCAATCTTTAAAAAAGTATCAAGACGTTTTTCAAAGTCCAACATATTAGGATGTTTTGGGGCAATATCTTTTAATTTTTCAGGTGTTTTAGCTGGTTTAGACTTATCTTCTAGATGCACGATTGGTATGTTTTGAGAACCAGATATTAGAAATGAGCATTTCGGGGATTTTCTCATATGCTCTCTTATCGGCTTTTGTTCTCTAACCCAGTCACGGATAATAACTCGACAAAACGCACACTGTACTTCATCTTTGAATTTCAAGTAAAAAAATCCAGCTGCTGCTAGGTCAGCTGATTTGATAAACGATAGAGGCCAAACTTTAGAAAATGAAATCATTCTATTAGCTTCATATCTCATTACTTCACAGATTTTTTCAACACTTTCAAAATTGTGTAGTACATATTCTTTTCTATGAATGTCTGACAGTTCATTTTTGAAATTATTCATTTTAATAAAGTTTCTATTCTCTTCGTTTTACGTATACTAAACACTATTTATACCCTTTGGAATTAATAACGAAGTGTACAATCAATTTTACATATTTTATATGTTCATATAAAAGAAAAACTTTATTAAAGAAAAGACTAAAACCTAACAATTTTACATTAAAAAATTAGTCACATAATGAAACTGAAAAAATTTGCTTGAAATGAACTAGAAAATTAAATATATTTTACAAGAAATAAAATTCTAAAACTAAAACTTTGTCAGATTAAAGATAAACCCAGAAAAATATCTGAATATTTTGCTAAAAATGATGGTCAATACAGAAAAATAACCAAGAACTTTGCTAGAGTAAAGATAAACACAGAAAAATATCTGAAAACTTTGCTAAAAATAAAGACCATTACAGAAAAATAACTAAGTAAGAACTTTGAAAACATTAAGATGAAAACATAAAAATATTAAAAGGATAAAAAGAGGAAGGGTCAAAATCGTTCATGTACTTGAACTTGGTTTTTGTGTAGACTTATTCACTTTTTAATATATTAATCCCAAACGTATCAGCGGAATAATTTAGCCACGCTCTCTTCAAAGAGAGGAGGTACTCAAAGCTCTCTCTGTTAACATAATATCTCTATGGATTCTTCTATATAAAACTAGAAATTTGATTAGAAATGGAGAGGGAAAATGCAAAAAATATCACGAGAAATCAAAACTTAGACACTAACTTGAAAATTTTAATCTTACACTTATGAAAACTTAGACAAAAGTTAAATGTACCACAAGAAATAAACAACTTTAAAAAAGGAGAAACGCACCCCTCAAAATATTTCATGAACTTCAAACTTTACACTTTTTAAGATCTATAAAAAGTGATACAAGTAACTCAAACTTTGATAAAAATACGGATGAAAACACAAAAATATTGCAAAAGTTTAGACACTTTATGAAACTAAAAATTTTATTAGAAATGGAGAGGCAAAATGTAGAAATATTACGAGAGATGAAAACTTAGACACTTACTTGAAAATTTTACGACTTGAAATCCCACACTTACAAAACTTAGACACATAAATTTATAAAAACTTACAAAGGGAAAACTTAAATGTATTACAAGAAATAAACCTAGATTAAAAACTTTGTAAAAAAAGGAGAAAAACACTACAAAAATATATCAACTACAAACTTAGAAACTGTTGAAATAAAACTTTGGTGAAAATACAGATGTAAACATAAAAATTCAGAAACTTAAAATTTTGTTGGAAACGGAGAGGAAAATTTAGTCACTTGAAAATGTAACCACTTGGAAACTTAGACATGTAATAAATACTTAAAAAAAATTATGAAGAGAAAACTTAAATATATTACAAGAAATAAACACTTAGACTAAAAAACTTTGTTAAAAATGGGAGAAAACCACCCCAAAAATATTTCCAGAACTAAAACTTAGAAACTGTTAAAATAAAACATTGATTCAAAAATACAGATGGAAACACAAAAATATTACGCGAAGTAAAATTTAGTTACTATACGAATCTAAAAATTTTGATAGATATTACAAGAAATGAAAATTTAGAAACTTTTTTTTTGAAAACTTACACTTATGAAAACTTAGACATGAAACAGTAAAACTTAAGAAGTGAAATCTTAAATATATCACAAGAAATAAACACCTAGACTAAAAACTTTGTTAAAAAAGGAAGAAAACCTTAAAGATTTTTAGATTTATTAAACTTAGAAACTAAAAAACTTAAAACTTTGTTAAAATACAGATGAAAACTTAATATTATGACAAGACACAAAATTCTTGAACATTATAAAGAAATTGAAAACTTTGTTAGAAATAAAACAGACGCTGAAAAATAATTAGGAACTTATAAAAATGCAAATCAAAAACAAAAAACTAATACAAGAAATATAAACTTACATTAAAAACTAAAATATTGTAAAGATATAAATACAAAATCCTAAAAATGTTTCAAAAAATATAAACTACGAAACTATAAAACTAAAACCTTTATGAAAAATAAAGGAGAAAGTAAAAAACATTACTAGAAAATAAAAATTTTGACACTGTATGAAACCAAAAAATCTTAAAAGGAATAAAAAAATTTAAAATATTACAAGAAATAAACACCTACTCTACTCTATAAACTAAAATATTTGCCAATAAATAAAAACAACCTAAAATGATTTCAAGAAATTTAAGAGTAGGTTCTATATAAAACAAAAAACTTTGTCAGAAATGAAATGGAAACTTAAAAAATATGACAAGAAAGACTGTATAAAGCTTAAAACTTTGATAAAATTTAAGAAAGCACACAAATATATTACAAGAAATAAAAAACTTGCGGCATTATAAGAAAAAAAAAACACTTTTAGAAATGGAAAGAAAGAACATGAACGTATTACTAGGCTTAAAATCTGTAAATCTAAAAACTTGACAAATAATAAAAACCTAAAAATATATTAGGAAATATGAAACTGCTATCGTTTTAAAAGATTTAAAAAGACTAAAAATATTTTAAAAAAAATAATTTCCTTAACCCTATAAAACTAAAAAGTTCATTAAAAAGATGAAAAACTAAACTAATTTCATCAAATATAAACTGAGACATTATATATTGCGAGAAAGGAAATGAGAAACGAAAAAATATTACAAGAAAGGCATTAACATCACAAGAAATGCTTAAACATTATAAACTAAAAACTTTGTTAGAAATGAAAAGGAAAACGTAAAATATTACGAGAATTAAAAACTTAAACGTCATTAAGCATGAAATTTTGTAAAAGAAGAAAACCTTAAAATTTTACAATAAAATGTAACTACAAGCTTTGTTAAAAAATGAGATCCTAAAAATATTTCAAGACTTATAAACTTTTACACAATATAAAACAACAAAAATTGTTGAAAGTTAAATGGAAAGAGTTAAAATATTAGAAATAATGGAAAACGTTATAACAAGAAATAAAATTCTAAAACCAAAACTTTGCTAAAATAAAGGCCAATACAGAAAAATAACTAAGAACTTTGCTAGAATAAAGATAAACACAGAAAAATATCTGAAAACTTTGCTAAAAATAAATACCATTACAGAAAAATACCTAAGTAAAATCTTTGATAAAATTAAGGCGGAAACATAAAAATATTGCAAGAACTTATATACAGAAAAATAACTAAAAAACTTTGTTTTAAATTAAGTAGAAAACGAAAAACTTTATAAAAAATGAAAACTTATGCATTATTAAACCAAAAACTGCTGAAAAAATTTAGACAAACACAGAAAAATAACTGAAAACTTTATAAAATAAAGACGAAAACCTAAAAATATTACAATAAAAAAAACTTAGACACAGTATGAAACTAAAAACTTTGATAAAAAAAAATCTTTGAAACTGTAAAACTAAAAATTGTTGAAAGAAAGAAAGTTGAACACAGAAAAGTATCTGAAAACTTAATATAAAACCTAAAAACATTACAATAAAAAAAACTTAGACACAGTATGACACTATAAACTATGTTTTAAATGAACTAGAAAATGAAAAATATTTACAAGAAATAAAAATATTCATTGCAAAACTAAAAACTTTGATAAAAATAAAATCTTAGAAACTATAAAACTGAAATATTTGTTAAAAAATAAAGACAAATATATACACAGGAAAATAATCAAAAACTTTGTTAACAATAAAAAGAATACAGAAAAGTATTACTATAAATTAAAAGTTAAAAGACACCATAAAACTAAAAATTGTTAAAAAAAATAAAGATGAACACAAAATCAACTGAAAACTTCTTAAAAACATTACAATACAAAATTTAGGCACAGTAAAATGAAACTTGAAACTTTAGTAGAAATGAAAAAAATTACAAGCAATTATTTAAGCACTATAAAACTAAAATTTCCGTAAAGGTAAACACATAAAATAAAACCATACTTTTTATCAGAAGACTTTGGTAAGTTCACAACCTCCTCCCTTGGGAGCAATTTTTTAAATTGTTATGAAAATGGGTGGGCTGTTGAAACAATTCTAAAGAAGCCCACCTAATTTTCATAATTTAAAAAAATTGCTCCCAAGGGAGGAGGTTGTGAACTTACCAAAGTCTTCTGATAAAAAGTATGGTTTTATTTTATGTGTTTACCTTTACGGAAATTTTAGTTTTATAGTGCTTAAATAATTGCTTGTAATTTTTTTCATTTCTACTAAAGTTTCAAGTTTCATTTTACTGTGCCTAAATTTTGTATTGTAATGTTTTTAAGAAGTTTTCAGTTGATTTTGTGTTCATCTTTATTTTTTTAACAATTTTTAGTTTTATGGTGTCTTTTAACTTTTAATTTATAGTAATACTTTTCTGTATTCTTTTTATTGTTAACAAAGTTTTTGATTATTTTCCTGTGTATATATTTGTCTTTATTTTTTAACAAATATTTCAGTTTTATAGTTTCTAAGATTTTATTTTTATCAAAGTTTTTAGTTTTGCAATGAATATTTTTATTTCTTGTAAATATTTTTCATTTTCTAGTTCATTTAAAACATAGTTTATAGTGTCATACTGTGTCTAAGTTTTTTTTATTGTAATGTTTTTAGGTTTTATATTAAGTTTTCAGATACTTTTCTGTGTTCAACTTTCTTTCTTTCAACAATTTTTAGTTTTACAGTTTCAAAGATTTTTTTTTTATCAAAGTTTTTAGTTTCATACTGTGTCTAAGTTTTTTTTATTGTAATATTTTTAGGTTTTCGTCTTTATTTTATAAAGTTTTCAGTTATTTTTCTGTGTTTGTCTAAATTTTTTCAGCAGTTTTTGGTTTAATAATGCATAAGTTTTCATTTTTTATAAAGTTTTTCGTTTTCTACTTAATTTAAAACAAAGTTTTTTAGTTATTTTTCTGTATATAAGTTCTTGCAATATTTTTATGTTTCCGCCTTAATTTTATCAAAGATTTTACTTAGGTATTTTTCTGTAATGGTATTTATTTTTAGCAAAGTTTTCAGATATTTTTCTGTGTTTATCTTTATTCTAGCAAAGTTCTTAGTTATTTTTCTGTATTGGCCTTTATTTTAGCAAAGTTTTGGTTTTAGAATTTTATTTCTTGTTATAACGTTTTCCATTATTTCTAATATTTTAACTCTTTCCATTTAACTTTCAACAATTTTTGTTGTTTTATATTGTGTAAAAGTTTATAAGTCTTGAAATATTTTTAGGATCTCATTTTTTAACAAAGCTTGTAGTTACATTTTATTGTAAAATTTTAAGGTTTTCTTCTTTTACAAAATTTCATGCTTAATGACGTTTAAGTTTTTAATTCTCGTAATATTTTACGTTTTCCTTTTCATTTCTAACAAAGTTTTTAGTTTATAATGTTAAAGCATTTCTTGTGATGTTAATGCCTTTCTTGTAATATTTTTTCGTTTCTCATTTCCTTTCTCGCAATATATAATGTCTCAGTTTATATTTGATGAAATTAGTTTAGTTTTTCATCTTTTTAATGAACTTTTTAGTTTTATAGGGTTAAGGAAATTATTTTTTTAAAAATATTTTTAGTCTTTTTAAATCTTTTAAAACGATAGCAGTTTCATATTTCCTAATATATTTTTAGGTTTTTATTATTTGTCAAGTTTTTAGATTTACAGATTTTAAGCCTAGTAATACGTTCATGTTCTTTCTTTCCATTTCTAAAAGTGTTTTTTTTTTCTTATAATGCCGCAAGTTTTTTATTTCTTGTAATATATTTGTGTGCTTTCTTAAATTTTATCAAAGTTTTAAGCTTTATACAGTCTTTCTTGTCATATTTTTTAAGTTTCCATTTCATTTCTGACAAAGTTTTTTGTTTTATATAGAACCTACTCTTAAATTTCTTGAAATCATTTTAGGTTGTTTTTATTTATTGGCAAATATTTTAGTTTATAGAGTAGAGTAGGTGTTTATTTCTTGTAATATTTTAAATTTTTTTATTCCTTTTAAGATTTTTTGGTTTCATACAGTGTCAAAATTTTTATTTTCTAGTAATGTTTTTTACTTTCTCCTTTATTTTTCATAAAGGTTTTAGTTTTATAGTTTCGTAGTTTATATTTTTTGAAACATTTTTAGGATTTTGTATTTATATCTTTACAATATTTTAGTTTTTAATGTAAGTTTATATTTCTTGTATTAGTTTTTTGTTTTTGATTTGCATTTTTATAAGTTTCTAATTATTTTTCAGCGTCTGTTTTATTTCTAACAAAGTTTTCAATTTCTTTATAATGTTCAAGAATTTTGTGTCTTGTCATAATATTAAGTTTTCATCTGTATTTTAACAAAGTTTTAAGTTTTTTAGTTTCTAAGTTTAATAAATCTAAAAATCTTTAAGGTTTTCTTCCTTTTTTAACAAAGTTTTTAGTCTAGGTGTTTATTTCTTGTGATATATTTAAGATTTCACTTCTTAAGTTTTACTGTTTCATGTCTAAGTTTTCATAAGTGTAAGTTTTCAAAAAAAAGTTTCTAAATTTTCATTTCTTGTAATATCTATCAAAATTTTTAGATTCGTATAGTAACTAAATTTTACTTCGCGTAATATTTTTGTGTTTCCATCTGTATTTTTGAATCAATGTTTTATTTTAACAGTTTCTAAGTTTTAGTTCTGGAAATATTTTTGGGGTGGTTTTCTCCCATTTTTAACAAAGTTTTTTAGTCTAAGTGTTTATTTCTTGTAATATATTTAAGTTTTCTCTTCATAATTTTTTTTAAGTATTTATTACATGTCTAAGTTTCCAAGTGGTTACATTTTCAAGTGACTAAATTTTCCTCTCCGTTTCCAACAAAATTTTAAGTTTCTGAATTTTTATGTTTACATCTGTATTTTCACCAAAGTTTTATTTCAACAGTTTCTAAGTTTGTAGTTGATATATTTTTGTAGTGTTTTTCTCCTTTTTTTACAAAGTTTTTAATCTAGGTTTATTTCTTGTAATACATTTAAGTTTTCCCTTTGTAAGTTTTTATAAATTTATGTGTCTAAGTTTTGTAAGTGTGGGATTTCAAGTCGTAAAATTTTCAAGTAAGTGTCTAAGTTTTCATCTCTCGTAATATTTCTGCATTTTGCCTCTCCATTTCTAATAAAATTTTTAGTTTCATAAAGTGTCTAAACTTTTGCAATATTTTTGTGTTTTCATCCGTATTTTTATCAAAGTTTGAGTTACTTGTATCACTTTTTATAGATCTTAAAAAGTGTAAAGTTTGAAGTTCATGAAATATTTTGAGGGGTGCGTTTCTCCTTTTTTAAAGTTGTTTATTTCTTGTGGTACATTTAACTTTTGTCTAAGTTTTCATAAGTGTAAGATTAAAATTTTCAAGTTAGTGTCTAAGTTTTGATTTCTCGTGATATTTTTTGCATTTTCCCTCTCCATTTCTAATCAAATTTCTAGTTTTATATAGAAGAATCCATAGAGATATTATGTTAACAGAGAGAGCTTTGAGTACCTCCTCTCTTTGAAGAGAGCGTGGCTAAATTATTCCGCTGATACGTTTGGGATTAATATATTAAAAAGTGAATAAGTCTACACAAAAACCAAGTTCAAGTACATGAACGATTTTGACCCTTCCTCTTTTTATCCTTTTAATATTTTTATGTTTTCATCTTAATGTTTTCAAAGTTCTTACTTAGTTATTTTTCTGTAATGGTCTTTATTTTTAGCAAAGTTTTCAGATATTTTTCTGTGTTTATCTTTACTCTAGCAAAGTTCTTGGTTATTTTTCTGTATTGACCATCATTTTTAGCAAAATATTCAGATATTTTTCTGGGTTTATCTTTAATCTGACAAAGTTTTAGTTTTAGAATTTTATTTCTTGTAAAATATATTTAATTTTCTAGTTCATTTCAAGCAAATTTTTTCAGTTTCATTATGTGACTAATTTTTTAATGTAAAATTGTTAGGTTTTAGTCTTTTCTTTAATAAAGTTTTTCTTTTATATGAACATATAAAATATGTAAAATTGATTGTACACTTCGTTATTAATTCCAAAGGGTATAAATAGTGTTTAGTATACGTAAAACGAAGAGAATAGAAACTTTATTAAAATGAATAATTTCAAAAATGAACTGTCAGACATTCATAGAAAAGAATATGTACTACACAATTTTGAAAGTGTTGAAAAAATCTGTGAAGTAATGAGATATGAAGCTAATAGAATGATTTCATTTTCTAAAGTTTGGCCTCTATCGTTTATCAAATCAGCTGACCTAGCAGCAGCTGGATTTTTTTACTTGAAATTCAAAGATGAAGTACAGTGTGCGTTTTGTCGAGTTATTATCCGTGACTGGGTTAGAGAACAAAAGCCGATAAGAGAGCATATGAGAAAATCCCCGAAATGCTCATTTCTAATATCTGGTTCTCAAAACATACCAATCGTGCATCTAGAAGATAAGTCTAAACCAGCTAAAACACCTGAAAAATTAAAAGATATTGCCCCAAAACATCCTAATATGTTGGACTTTGAAAAACGTCTTGATACTTTTTTAAAGATTGGCCTGAAGATAAACCCGATGTTAAGGACATGGCAGAGTCTGGATTATATTATTCCGGCTTTGATGATATAGTTGTTTGTTTTACTTGTGGTGGATTATTGGGAAATTGGGAAAATGATGATGATCCATTGGTTGAACATAGGAAATTTTTCTCTAATTGTAAATATATTCAATTTATAGTGAGAAGAAAGGAAAATTGCCATCGAGTGTGTAAAACGAAGCATATAGTGGAAAAGATAAGTGTTTCAAATACTACTGTTTCGTTAGAAAAAGGGAAAGATCGTGTTGGAATCGAAATCTCTAAAAATACACACCTTGATGGTAAGGAATGTAAAATTACAGTTAGAAATTCATTTTTATGTAAAATATGTATGAATTTAGAAATGAATGTTGAATTTCAACCTTGTGGTCATCTTGTTGCATGTAACAAATGTGTGGAAAATTTAAATGTTTGTCCTCTTTGTCGCAGGGTGATTTCGTCCAAGATTGTTATTTTCATAAGTTAAAATAAATTTCATTGGGAAATTGTATTATGTTTTTATTCAACAATTGAAAAAAAAACTAATGTTTGGGACATCGATTTTCAAAGTCCTTCACTATGAAGTATATTCTAGGTTTTCGTCTTTATTTTATAAATGTTTCAGTTATTTTTCTGTGTTCGTCTAAATTTTTTCAATAGTTTTTGGTTTTATATTGTATAAGTTTTCATTTCTTATAAAATTCAATTTATAGTGAGAAGAAAGGAAAATTATTGCCATCGAGTGTCTGAAATGTCTCAAAAGCATGCAGTGGAAAAGATAAGTGTTTCAAAGACTACTGTTTCGTTAGAAAAAGGGAAAGATCGTGTTGGAATCGAAATCTCTAAAAATACACACCTTGATGGTAATGAATGTAAAATTACAGTTACAAATTCCTTTTTATGTAAAATATGTATGAATCTAGAAATAAATGTTGTATTTCAACCTTGTGGACACCTTGTTGCTTGTAGAAAATGTGTAGAGAATTTAAATGTTTGTCCTCTTTGTCGCACGGTGATTTCGTCAAAGATTGTTATTTTCATAAGTTAAAATAAATTTCAGTGGAAAATTGTATTATGGTTTTTATTAATCAATTGAAAATTTTAATTCAAAATCACCTTGTTTGTTTGCATCCATATCCTTGACTTTGAATGTTAGTGGTATGAGTTTCACTGTAGTTCAAGCCAGTTTTCTCAAGCTTATGAAAAAACTTGGATGTTAGTAACTTTTAGTCTTTAACTGGAAATTTAGCATTTTTTTTTGTTAAAACCTTTTTTATCCGTTTTCGCTTTTTCTATAAAGAATTTTTTTCTTTAGCTTTTATTCGAAGACACGAAAAAAAAACTACAAGTCTAAAAACATGGTATCAACTCCCTTTCGCTCCACCGCCACCGAATTTAGTATTCAAAGGGTTAAAGAATTAATGCTGCGCCACTATGGAAATAAGTAATCAAAGGTTTAAAAAATAGTCTGAAAAGTACAAGTCCCGAAATTAGTCATCAAAGGGTTAGGGTAAATTAGGGTAATAAATCAATTTTAATTAAGTGTAATTTACTCATTAATTATAATAATGATGTTTATGTAATTAAAATAATTAATTAAATTAATAGAGTATTTAATTATATCTCAACTCCGATAAATCGAAACTAAAAATCAGCAGCAGCATGTAAACAACTCAACTCTAGCAGACATGAGCTCGAAAAAATGGACATGTTTAGATAAAAAGCTAATGAAATGGTAGGTGGTGATAGCCCAGTGGGTAAATCGAAGGATTTATAACCATCACGTTGCGAGTTCGAATCCACCTAAAAACTATATTTCTGGAAAATACTAATCTATAATTGGTTAAATATTCGTTTACTAGATGGCGACACTATTTTCTGTAAAAAAATTACAACTCTAATAATTAGTTTCATATTCACTCACTAGATGGCGACTCTATTTTCTGTGAATAGAAAAAAGTTAAAGTCCGAAATGTAAACAAAACTACCGTTGCCATTCCATAAAAAGCAAACTTTAAAAACAACTCAACTTCGCTGAAACGAAACTAAAATCATCAGCAGGTAAACAACTCAACCATGACGTCATAGACCACACCCACTTAATTAGGGTTCTAAATCATCCAATTAGGGGTAATTAACTAATTAGGGTTAATTAATTATCTAATTAAGTCATTAAGTAATTAAGTTAATTAAGACAATAGATGATCACGCCCCCTTCCGGTGACGTCACTAGCCACGCCCTCTGAAGTCACGAGGACACACCCCTTCTCATCTAGTAGAATGGGCAGGGAACCTCAGAGCCCCTGCCCACCTGCCCAATGTCGCAGAACTGTCATTTTCACACTACTTCTATTTTTTAAGAAGTGCCAGGAAATTTCTTTAAATTTATCAACTACTGTAAAATGGTTCAATAACACATAAATAATAGTTTTAGACAACATAGGTACAAAATTTAATATATTTAAGAGCAAAAAAATTTTTTTTTCGTACATACCTGTTATTTTTTTCACAATTGTAAAATAATTCAAATAAAATATATAAAATATTTTTTCAACTACTTATTAAATGAATAAAATGTGTAAAAGTTGATAAACAGTATTTTTCATAAGATCTCCTTATTTTAGAAGTAGTTTTGAGAGCAGTATTCGAGACAACCCTTATCTGAAGTTCTTATATTTAAATTGAACTGATGTAAATAAAATTGTACAAAGTTCGAGTTGATGATAAAGAAGTCAATTGAAAACTAATTATCATTAAAAATATTGGAAGTTTCATTTCTATGCATTAGGAAAATTCAGAATATCTTCTAAGAAAGGAATCTTGCAAGTGCTTGGTATTTATAAGGCTCGCTCTATCAAACATCTCTAGGTACCATTGTATCATGCTAGATATAATGCAAAACTCCAATATTGCGTGAAAAATTTTCCTTTTTAAATACAATTGTATCTAGCCCTTAAAAAAAGTAGCTGTAATCAGAAGTATCTGTGGTATTCTACTGATATATCAAGGGGGTTGGTAGGATACCCGCCACCCCCTTCCCCCCCAAAAAAAATCAGACTAGGTGTCCAAAACAATCATGCTACATGCTAGATGTAATACAAAAGCCCTCTGATGTAAGAAAATTCCAGTCAGTATTTCAAATAGCTTTATCAGAGCGTTAAAAGTAGAATATAAATATTAAATCTTTTGAAAAAGTTCATTGTAAATGAAAATGAAGTGATGAAACTGTCGATTTCGTTGCTGAAAAGATAATTAGACACTTAAGTTAACTCTCACTATTATTATTCTACTTTCACATAGTCTTGAGCTAGTTTTATAGTTCCTCCTCATAACACAAAAGCATGTTACCTTTAATTTATTTTTAAAGCTTTCTGAGAATTCAAAACTCTCGGGGTTTAAGTACCACAAACTATTAAAAAAATAATGCTATTTTTGATATTTCTGCATTTATTCGTAACTAACTACAGTTTTTACAAATTTAAGTTCTTGATATGCAACTAATGTTGCATCTAGCTCAGAAAACCAAACTGTAATGAAGGTGTGTAGTAGAATATCACAGATACTTCTGATTACAGCTACCTTTTTTAAGGGCTAGATACAATTGTATTTAAAAAGGAGAATTTTCACGCAATATTGGAGTTTTGCATTACATCTAGCATGATACAATGGTACCTAGGGGAGGGGGATGGTTTGATATATCAAGCCTTATAAATACCAAGCACTTGCAAGATTCCTTTCTTTGAATATATTGAATTTTTCCTAATGCATAGAAATGAAACTTCCAATATTTTTAATGATAATTAGTTTTGAATTTTGACTTCTTTATCATCAACTCGAACTTTGTACTATTTTATTTACATCAGTTCCAATTTAAATTTAAAAACTTCATATAAGGGTCGTGTTGAATACTGCTCTCAAAACTACTTCTAAAATAGGGAGATCTTATGAAAAATACTATCAAAGCGATGAAAATAAAATTTCAATATTTAAAAAAAAGGAAAAATAATATTAATTTGTATTTTTTTTGCTTGTTTATCAACTTTTACACATTTTATTCATTTAATAAGTAGTTGAAAAAATATTTTATATATTTTATTTGAATTGTTTTACGATTGTGAAAAAAATAACAGGTATGTACGAAAAATTTTTTTTGCTCTTTAATATATTAAATTTTGTACCTATGCTGTCTAAAACTATTATTTATATGTTATTAAACCATTTTACGGTAGTTGATAAATTTAAAGAAATTTCCTGGCACTTCTTAAAAAATAGATATTGCGTGGGGAGTTAATGAAACCCCTCGTATCTTATGATATGTGAGCTTCAAAAATAAGTTTCAATTATAAAAGTTGAAGCTAAATAAATTATCTACAAAATGAGACCCACTTTGTATTTTTACAACCATTAGTTTGGATTTTATAGCTAAAAACGTGCAAAATTTAGAGTTTTTTTGAAACTTTGACGCTCGGGGGCGGGGTCTAAATATTATTTTTTTGAGCTGTTACTCTCAGAATATTAGTTTTATATCAAATGGCACCTTTTGAGGGGGTGTCCCGAAAAAAATTCGAACTTTCGTTTAAAAAAACCACCCTAAGGTGACATACTCAGATTTGAGTATTTTTTAAGATTTCAGTAGTTTAAAAATGTTTTTTAAAGAGTATAAAAATCTGATAATTACATGACAAATTTTGTATGTATAACTCCTAATCTATAGTCTGTTTATTTAGAATAGGCATCCGAAACAGGATGAAAAGTGCTCAATAACGCCTAATAACGCTCATTACTCAACCTCAGTGACCGATCATTTTACAGTATTTTAACTACTTCTGTTTAGGCTGCCTAGTAATTGCGCAAGAAATTTTTTTTGATGATGATTATAATAGTAACTGCTTCTAATACATTACGTCTCAGTCGCCTATTTTAAATAAACAGACTATAGTTTTAACCACGCTTGCTTAAAAGTTCTACGGTTCCAAGAATGGCAACAAGGAATTGTTAGAAACGGACAACCCAAAAGGATATTTATATGTGATGCTTTATTCCTTGCACTTTTCGGTCTCGCCAAGTTGTTTTTGCCATTGCTAGGGTAACAAAGGAAAACTCGTCCCCCGACCTTTTCAGTAGAAAGGCGAAGTGTCTGGGGACAATTTCGAGGTCGTTTTGGTAGCGGGCAGCGATGTTTGGGATCCTCTTCAAAGCTTTGGGAAGTCGGATAGGAACAGAAAGTAAATACGCTCCTTTTAAAGGGGAGCTTTTGTTCCTCTATTTGTAGACTTGATAAAATTTGCATGATGGACATAGGCACTTATATTTCGACAGAGTATCATCTTTTCTTCTAGGGTATACTACTTTGTTGAAGTATTTGGCTTTAAAACTCTTATATAGGAGAGACTTGTTTTAAACTTGGGCGAAAAGGACAATGTTGTTAGAGAGTAAAACAATGATGTCTTAACCCTCTACTGCCCATGGTAGCATATATGCTACCATAAGTTTAGCTTCAATTTTCAGCATAAAATTAATAAGTAATACTTATTTTTAAGTTATTACAGCAATAATTGTACCTTTAGGTGTTATAATTTATGAAGTTTAAATTCAGTAATTTTTACGAATATGTTAATGAAATTTAGTTGAATTCTTTTTATATATTTTTAGAGGAAGAGTTGTTTATATCATCTGTACAAAAAATTGCCATGTTAAAGTATTTTTGAATTGTGAAATAATTAAATTAAAATGATGGTAGCATATATGCTACCATGGGCGTTAGTGGTAGTAAATCCATGCATGGGGTCTAGGTGGCATATTGGCAATCATAAAATATTTTCATAGAAAAAGAGTATTTCTTAGCGTCATCTGTTTATTTAAGTTACTTTTCTATTTTAATTAGTCAAACTATAAAAAATGGATTAATTTATTAATTAAAAATTAAATAATTTATTAAAATTTTTTAAAACTCATTTCATTAGCTTTGTCACTTAATTAACTTGTTATTAGGCAAGTCTTTAACTATATTTATTCGTTTGTTCATTTTTACACGAAAAAAGTACGTTTTTTTAAATTTAATTAATTTTTGAATTTTTCATTAAATATCAAGAAAATTTTATGAAAAATTAAATATAACGATATGATGTAATACTGAAATAACACTCCTATGAATAATTTATAAATAAAATATTTCAATTATATTTAAAACATCTGTTTTACGACTTTGAAAGTTTTAACGCTTTTTTTTACCATAGGAATTTACTAATCTTACTTAATTTACTCATCAAAATTTTTACGACTTTGAAAGTTTTAACGCTTTTTTTTACCATAGGAATTTACTAATCTTACTTAATTTACTCATCAAAATATTTCTAATATGTTTTTAGATAAAACTATCAACGTGCATTGCATTTTAAGCAAAGTCAATTAGTAAAAAATATATATTTTTGTTTTTTATTGCATAAATATCGAACAAATACTGGTTGAAAAAAAGAAAAGAAAAAAAAAATCGGTTAAAAGCTGTAAAAGAGGAATAATTTTTATTATAAATAACTAACGAAGGTTTTTTAACTCTTTAAACACAAAAATATAACTATTTTTACAAGAATTAAGGGGGTTCAGTACCAAAAAACTTTTTCTCTAATAACAGGATTTTGTTATCCTTTAAGGTGTTAAATTATGTGTATACTTCATACTAATTCATATTTAGCCCAAAAATCGAGTTCAAAAGCTTATTTTTAAAAAAAATTACAAAAAACTTATATTAACTTACAAAATAATGCCCAATATTACCCTAAATTTAAATTGATACTCCTCCCTTAATATATGTTCTTTTGATTTGATGTTTTGTCTTAACATAAATAAAACATATATAAACACCAGTAGGCATGGAAATTTGATTATCTATAAAAGTTTCTGAAAATAAAAAAAAATCTGAAATTTGGCATTTTTTTTTCGAAAAATATTTTCGAAAAAGTGTCCACTTTACTGCTCCGTAAAAAATCTAATAAATTTATTATAAAATCCATGCCTGAAGATGTTAAACAGGTGTTACTGATAATGACTACAAAGTTTGAAGTGGTTTGGATGATTAGAAAAAAAGACTTGTGATTTAAAATATTAAAAACATTGTTTTGAGAAAAAGCCGTTTAAAGATAGAAAACTAGGCTTCTTAACACTATCTAGGCTTCAGAAATCTCAAAATTTTCACACTTAGAATCCCTGTATCATTATGAAACTTGGTATGAATAATTCTAAGGAAATTATCTTTATTTTTATTGCAAAATCTCGATTTTGAAATTTTGACCAAATTTTGGTACTAAACCCCCTTAAAAAACTTTGGAATAAACCGATCTCCTTCATT
The DNA here is from genome assembly GCA_024610705.1 of Tetragnatha versicolor. Classification (NCBI taxonomy): domain Eukaryota; kingdom Metazoa; phylum Arthropoda; class Arachnida; order Araneae; family Tetragnathidae; genus Tetragnatha; species Tetragnatha versicolor. The sequence goes on from JANDEH010000010.1 coordinate 8,679,608, forward strand.
TTGTACCCTAATCTGCCCATGGTAGCATATATGCTACCAACCAGAAATCCACAAAATTTCAACAGAATCAAAATTTTTTGGCATTTTATTTTATTTGGGCCCAAACTACATGAATAAGGCAAAAAAAGAGTAATTTCTTGTAGTGGGCAATAGGGGGTTAACAAAAATTTGATTTAAAGTTTTATTTATTTTTAACTTAAATAAATTAATATTCTTTATATCCTACAAAAAGCTTTATTATTTAGTTTTATCCTCTGAAATTCCAAACAATAATGGTTTTCTCTAATCGATGCTTTCTACTTATATTTCTCATATGAATTAAAAGCATCTCTTGAATATTTAAACATATTGTAATTAGATATCAACGCTATTTTTAATATTAATTTATAAATTGAAATGTCAATAAATCTAGTTATCCAAAACTTATTTCCACATGCCTCTCGGCTATATTGATTTTTAGATAGGTAAAACAGAAACAAGAGTTTTCAAAACGCTACATTAAAAGAAAAAAACTTTGTATTTCTACGTTTAATTTTCCCATCTAGGTACTAGAGGAGTTTTTTTAGGACTATGTATATATTTGTTTAAATAAATACATATACCTTCGCCTCTTTTTCTACAATCAAGTTCTGGTAAAGGCTTGTAATACGCATAAGAAATTAGAGACTATATAAATATTCAGATTATTGACACAGAAAAGAACTAAAATAATGACTCTAGACACTAAAGTAGCTGAAAAATTACTACGGGATGTGAGTTTATAACCTCCTTGACAAGACTTGCCATAAAACTGACCATTTGAAGAGAAGCGACATTCTTAAAAGACTGTCATTTTCAAATGTTTCACCTGAATGTCCATTTAGGACTTTTTACCGCTAACTTTTATAACCGCAGACACTACACTGGTCACTCGATCAATGGTAGGAAGACAATCAATTCTGACAACATTCATGAGAAGTAAAAATTTCGAGGTAATAACACCGCGCTCTTTTTAGTATGTTGCGAGACTGTCAAAAGTAATGAGTGGATCTTGTTGTTTATGATTTTGACACTGACTGCTTCGGTTTGAAGGAAATAAAAGTCTACTGCATGGGCAGGTCTAAAGACGGAACCTATAAACTATGAAATAAAACAGCGAGACTTTCCTAGAGATGCTTTTCTTCTAGCTCAGACTTTTTAAATTGTACATTGACGTGAACACGGAAGTTATGAGTTCTTGTTAAAATGTATCAGCTTCTATGTTTGTGATGGAGAATTATGTGTTTTAGATTTCAACAAGCGTACTACTGAATGTTGTGAAAAATCTTTTTACCAATTGGCGTTGAGTGTTATGATATCACCATTTCATTTGTGTAAAAACTATTTTAGCTAAATTTTTTTACAAGAGTAAGTGTAATAAATTTGACAGGATTAAGCAAGTTTTAAAAGTCCATAACTCTATGAATGCAGGTTCTCCCGGGGTAAAATTAAACTATATCAGAACCTACTTTATGAAAAGGCTATTACTTTATTTCAAAGGTATATATAAATGCAGCAAAATATTTGTTTTAATAAGTTGTTAGCATTGTTAAAAATCTTAGACCTGTCTAGCAAACTAATATGTCTAAAGTTTAAAAAGGAAACTACAAATTATGAAATTGATAACTTAATGTTAGTATTTAACCTTTAAGATTTGGTAACGACTTATTCTTGAAAATCGGGAGCTGAAATACAAGCCATCAAACTTCATTCTTTAATAATGATAGTTGTTTATGTCTCTCCAAAAGTGCTTTACTTTAAAATTAACTTTACTTAAAAAGTTTTCTTTTAAATTTACTTTTTGTCAACTCAAAAAACCTTACTTTCATTTTATAATTAATTTTGTTTTTTATCAGCGATGTACATTGACCTTTTACTGAAATTATTTACATAGAGGAATTCCTTATAGTGAATTGAGAAAGATTCAAATGATAGAATACTACATAAATCAAATTTTTTGGAACGAGTTAAAAGAAATACCATACTAAAAAGAATGGCAGTTTCTCAAGTGTTCAAAGATAAAGATTCAAAGTTCATTGTTCTTTGCCTAAAAGTGTCACTTTTTATGACTTATGACTTATTTTCCAGTCTGCCAAACTCTCATACGGCAGACAGTACCGTAATTCCCTCCTTTTTTGCTTCCGCCATCGAATTTTATCCGGTTCTGTTTGCGATTCTTCTCTCACCATTTTCATTTCTCCTCCAGATGAAACAAAATTGTCCAGAAGTGATGAATCACCACCTTATAGATCTGATTTATCCCCGAATTCCCCCTCATTCAAAGTATTGCCCCGAAAACTAAAATTAATTTCTTTCCCGAAAGAATTTGTTCTCGCTCAGCAAAGCGGAGGCCCACCAAAGCCCTCTTTATGACGGAATGGTTTGTTGGAAAACATCAGACTTTTGTGCCATAGAACCGCTGTTCTTATTTATTGAAATATTTCCTTCGCCAGATTGTTCCGTCGATGAGTCAAAAAAGAGCGGGACTTGCCGTATACTTTATTGCCTTCATTCAATAATCTCTGCAGCTCCACTAGAAACGAGTTTCTGCTTCAGATAAAGAAAGATTCTGCATTTCTTTGTGGACTTTTTTTGTGCGTCGTGATAAAAGCCGCGCAAATCATGGAGGAAATGCATTAATTTTTTTTCGAAGGGATAGTATGGGTTGGTAATACTATGACCATCGTAAACGGTGAGCTTTTATATATATGTTGGAAGTTTAATGAAACTATGTTGAGATTATTTCGCTAGAAAATAACATTTAGGCAACATCATGAGACTTGTTCTATTCTTCTGATACCCGATTTTATAAATTTTAGAGAATGAGTTTAATATAGTCAAAATTTCAAATTTCTTACACCTAAACTAAAAAGGTTTTGCTTTCTTTTATTTCTTTTGGTGGAGGCTCTTAGCTAATAATATTGGGAGTTCCATACTAAAACATTTTGATCCCTTGTTTCGTAAATGAATAAAAACAAGTAAAAAAATCTTAAAAGAACATAATCCAACATATTTGATTTACTTTAACTTAAATTTTTATAGTTGACGTTAATCTATTCATTCCAAATGTAAATTTCTGCTTTCAACTGGTTTAAAATTATACGCTTTAATTTTTTCCTTCAAATAACGTAAATACCCGGCAGTACTACTGCTGGTTAATTTCTGCGCTTTGAGAAAATATATGTTTCTTATTTTCTGTCAAATGAGTGAAACTTTCCGTTATTTAAAGAAACTTAAGAATATTTTTAGATTATACACAGGAGGCGGCTTTTATAACAATATCAATGTAATTATAAAAAAATCTTATAATGAGAAAAGACTTAATGCATAAAGTCATTTGGGATCACGTCGCCAAATACACAAGTATTACGGCCGTATCGACCATCGCGAGTTAAACCGGAAGCAAAACCTCGCATTCTAGAGTTAACGTTATCAACTCTAGTATGCGAGGTTTTACTCCCGCTTCTGGTTTCACTTTCGATGGTCGATAGGGTCATTACAAGTTTACTTCGTTTTAACTATAGAAGAAAAACTTTGACCTGTGTACATATTTGTTTTTAGAATTTATTCTTTAAGTGGTGATTTTATTTTACCTCAATTCTCTTTGCAGAAGAAATCGAAAAAAAGGCAAGTTTTCTAGGCATACGGAAATTTTTTCAAAAACAATAGGAAATTTAGTGTAAAAAGTTGTTTATATTTTCTTAAATGAATAGCACCATCCTCTACTAATTTATTTTCATTTTAATAATTTACAGAAACTACGTTCTTTATTTACTATTTTAAAACAATACTTGATTTACAGGGTGTTTTTACTACTGATTGTGTATTTTTAACATTACAAAATGCAACTCAAAATATACCTTTGGCTTAGTTTGTTAACTCATTTATGCTTTAAAGAAAGGAAGCACTACAGCTATCGTAAAACAACTCATTGGAAATAAGAAGAGTCGATTTTATCGAGAACGTATACTTCCACTGAAGTAAATGAATCGCAACAAACCCGACTCACCAGGTAATCGGGATATGTGCCACTAGGGTGTCTCAAAAAAAACTTTTTTTCGAAAAACCTCGCTCCCCAGGGCTTTTCCCATTCCTTTTGGTCCCAAAAGATAGTGTGTAAAGTTTCAGCCTTCTAAGTTAACTCTAGGGTTTGCCTGTAGAGCCCCAAAGTTTGAAAAAAGTGGAAAAAATGACCTATTTTCAGAATTTTTAAAAATTATATTTTAAGATTGATACTGCGATAAAACTGGTTCAAATGTGTTATTTAGGACTTATTTAGATGGAATATATTTATTTATGTGTATTAACTGCACCCTATAGCCCTTATAATTTAAGATTAAAACGTACTACTTAAGGACGTTGCACTCGCCAAAGCTTATAATGCACTACAGGTGGACGAAATGAATTAAATTTGAATTTCTTCGAAGGAACTCCCTCAAATGATGCCATTTGGTGCTAAATTGATATTATAAATTATAAAAACCCTTGAAATAACAATAATGAGGTCTTCCACTGAGCTTTTAATGTAAAAAGTGATTTTCTTCAAAATTTCTCTTTTCCAGCTGATCAAACCCAAAATTTATATAAAAAAGAAGGTTGTTATACTTTTTTAGATACCAAACATTGAAACCTTTATAGGGGTTTCATTTTTAATAAATAGAATCAAATTTTAAACCGCGCAGATTGGAAATGACATGGATATTTCCTATACCAGATGTGAAAAATGATTTTCTTTTTTCAAAGTTAGGAAAATAGTTAAATACTTGTGAATCTTGGTTGAAATGTTAAAGAAAGCAGTTTTTAATTAAAATTTTCCCCTAATACGCTAAAAGGAAGTAATTTTCCAAACTTAAAAAAAGAAAATCGATTTTAACGTCTGGTATAGGAAATATCCATGTCATTTCTGATCTGTGCGGTTTTAAATTTAATTTTACTTATTAAAAATGAAACCCCCATAAAGTTTTAAGTGTTTGGTATCTAAAAAAGTACAACAACCATCATTTTTAATGTAAATTTTGGGTTTGATATCCTGGAAAAGAGAAATTTTGAAGAAAATCACTTTTTACATTAAAAGCTCAGTTGAAGACCTCATTATTGTTATTTCAAGGGTTTTTATAATTTATAATATCAATTTAGCATCAAATGGCGTCATTTGAGGGAGTTCCTTCGAAGAAATTCAAATTTAATTCATTTCGTCCACCGGTAGTGCATTATAAGCTTTGGCGAGTGCAACGTCCTTAAGTAGTACGCTTTAATCTTAAATTATAGGGGCTATAGGGTGCAGTTAATACACATAAATAAATATATTCCATCTAAATAAGTCCTAAATGACACATTTGAACCAGTTTTATCGCAGTATGAATCTTAAAATATAATATTTAAAATTCTGAAAATTGGTCATTTTTTCCACTTTTTCAAACTTTGGGGCTCTACAGGCAAACCCTAGAGTTAACTTGGGAGGCTGAAACTTTACACACTATCTTTTGGGACCAAAAGGAATGGGAAAAGCCCTGGGGAGCGAGGTTTTTCGAAAAAAAGTTTTTTTTGAGACACCCTAATGTGCCACTCTGTCATTTGACAGTTTCCACAGATTTGTCAAGTACAAAATTTATCACCCAGAAAGAAATAGAGCTTTATAAAGAACAGAATCTAGTACTCAATCATGTTTTTTTCTTCGGTTTTAGATATAGTATTTAAGAAAGAATGAGGAAATTAAAACATCATGTAGTTTAAAGGTACCCTTTTCTGAGGGTTTTATGATAAGGTGATTTCACGTAATATTTTCTATACAGGGTGTCCCACGAGAAGTGGCCCAACCCCTTTAACTTTTGAACCCCTACAGATATAGTCATGAAAGTAAGGTCTAGGTATAGTAAAGTGACCATGCTCTATCTGATGAAATAATTTTCAACGCCCTCTAGCGGAAAATTTAGGAGTTATAATATTTATTTTAAAAACTATGTGAGGTATGTGAAAAATGTCAATGACTAAGTTGTAGAGCAGCATCGATTTAATAGGAAAAGACACCTTAAGCAGAAAAATATCTTGAATAAAATTCCTTAAACGTACGCTCAATTAGGTTGAAATTACGTAGATTTTACTTCTTAAAACGCTCCTTACAAGGCAAAAATGAGAAATTTTTATTTTTATGACTTAAGTAAATGACTAAAAGTATTATTAGTTCATTTAATTCAAAATTTCTCATTTTTGCCTCGTGAGGAGCGTTTTAAAACGTAAAATCTACGTAAATTCAAGCTAATTGAGCGTGCATTTTAGGGGTTTTATTCAAGATATTTTTCTCCTTAAGGTGTCTTTTCCTACTGAATCTATGCTGCTCTACAACTTAGTCATTGACTTTTTTCACATACCTCACATAGTTATCAAAATAAAAATTATAACTCGTAAAGTTTCCGCTAGAGGGCGTTGAAACTTATCTCATCGGATGGAGCATAGTCACTTTACTATACCTAGACCCCACTTTCATGACTATATCTGTAGGGGATCAAAAGTTAAAGGGGTTGGACCACTTCTCGTGGGACACCCTGTATAACCCACCATGTTTTAATCCTAGTAAAATCTTTGTTTAATCAACATATTAAGGAGAATTTCTCGTATTTAACAACTCTGTCGTCATATTGAAAGCTTTTGTTGGGTACTGTTCTATTTTTTTGCGTGGGTTTGAAGTTGGAGATGGGCGAGTATTACAGCGAGAAATAGCGAATGTAACCAAATTTTCATTGAAATAATTACTAGTTAAGTAATGAATGAATTCATCATTATCATCATTCTGCTTCGTGCCCAATGACATATAAGGCCTTCAGTTTATGAATGAATTAACATCACTAACAAACTTAACATTGAAAATAGTAAATTAAACTTTATGTATTATCATCATAAATTACGTGTAACTTTTGCATTTCATTTGTATTTTTCAGATTCCGTTGAAGTTCCAGGTGGCGTTACGAAGCAGATATAAGAGCAGATTTAATTACTTGTAACTTTTTACAGATGGCCAACAATAAAGGAAAATATTATTTGTATACATTTTATTGTTAAATTTTTTAAAGTTAGTGGCATACATATTCTGTAACCCAAGTGGTTCTTCTTGTTGGTTGAAGTCTGTCAAGATTGATTTACAACAAAATTTCATTTTTTGTATCACTCAATGAATTAGGGAAAAGATATTGAGTCAGACATTTTCCCCTTTTACATCAAACGGCACCTTTGCTGTTAGATTTGTGTGATCGAAGCTGTAGAGCAGGGTGAATTATTTTTTGCTGACTTAAAAAATGGAAAGAATTTTGTTAAATTATTATATAGTCACAACTAAATGTTTTTGTAATAAGGTTATCGATATAGTTGAGAATAGATTAATTTCTTTATAATTGATTACAATGTCATTATTCCCAGTCTATAGTAGTTCCGTAAACTTTCAACAGCAAGTGTCCCGATGGCCTGGTGTGGTAAAGCGTTATGCTTCGAAGTCAAAGGACCTCGGATCGAACCCCAGCCACCACTGTATAGAATTTTTTTGTTATTCATGAGTTTATATACTGACAGTGTAGTATCAACTTCATATTAATTAGAGAACCCGACTGGTTGCAGGAACGGATGGCTTGGTGTACTTGCTCGCCAGTCTGCCATCCTAAAGGCCCTCAGGTCGAACCTCCCTCGGTTCGAGTCTGAGCCTTTTCACCGGGTATAGCACTCGGAAATAAATACTGATTGGTATTTATAAATTGTTCCTGCGCATTCAAGGGGGGACATAATTTTCTTTAACTCCACTCTTAACTGTAACCGTAACGGTCAAATTCTTCAAAAATATTACTATTTTTCCAAGAATTTAATAAAAAAATTCCTATTTTTCAAGACATTTTAGACTATTTCGGCTATTTTCAAGGCCAGTACTTTTGACCTTCAACGGAAACTTAAGTATCCAGGAGTGTTTATAAGGACTAATATAGGTTCTCCCATCCACAAACCCCTACCACCGCCCAGCGCGTCGCTTTTACTTGGGAAATTTTTGTTAATTTTTCAAGTGGTGACTGAAGGGCAGGTAATGAATTTGAAATGGAAACTTGCTATTGACTTAAAATATTTTTCCTGATTCTTGAAGCGGTGACCATGATATTCTGAAATAAAGTGTTAAGCAAATGAAAAGTATTCCTCTTATAGTTATTGTAAATAACTAAAATAACTTATTTTATTACAATAGAAATTAAGTACAAACCAATGAATCATTTTATTCACAAAACCATCACACTACAAAATCTATATTACATGTGAACAAAGCATAGAAGATACATGAAATGATGTGCATAATTTTTTCAATAATTTAATAGACTGTTTTTCAACTTTGTTTTAAGTTTTTTATGTGTTCTTTTCGTAACTTCTATAAATATATGATATTTGAAGGTAGAAATGAAATTTTCTGTTGGATTTATTTTAATTTTCGTACTAAAGCTATTAATTTTTTTAAATCCACATCAATAAAATTAGAGAAAAATGTCTGATGAGCAGGTAATAAAAATTTACTGTGATTTAATTCTATGCATAATATTATTTAGTCGAGTATATCTATATTGTAGTTATACACTGCTCACAAAAATTAAAGGATATTGGTGGTTTTGGTACATATTGGCAAGTAAATAAAAAATTTGCAGTGGTTCAAGCATTTTTCATAAACTTTGGGCCATTTCAAAGCTAAATCCATGCAGTTATCAAAATAAAAATTTTATTTTTACTTTTTATCAAAATTGGAAAATGCACATTTTGTGTAAAGCAAAAAAACTGAAAAATCTATCAATACTTAATTGAAACCCCATTTCGCTTGGGGTATGCTTTCTCTTGACTTAAAACAACGTTTTGGGACTGTTTGCCACCAGGTTTGTTTGTTTATTTTTGAGGGGCTGGGGTGTTTTCTCCATTTTCCCCTTTTAGAGCATTTTTCGGCACCTGAGCTGTTTAGGAGGTATTGGATGGGCAGAAATTGGTTTCTCAAGCATGTGCTAGACTTGTTCTATTGGATTCATGTCGAGAGAACGTGCTGGTCTATCCCTTTCTAGCGATTTCTTCATCCTGAAGAAAATCATTAACTAAGGTAGCACAATGTTTTCTGCAATTACCATCCCTGAAAGTTAAATTATCACCGATTTCTCCTGCATGAGGGGCAACCAGATGTGTAAAGATATTGACCTTATTATCCTGAACCACCAGAAACGGCCCCTTTGGCTGTGGGGGGTCTTTATTCCATAGATAGAGATGGTGCTCTATTTCATCACTCCACATCTTCAAATCTGACTCTCAGTTCAACCTTATAAGTTCTGATTTTTGTCTGGTGGGTACAAAGAACACAAAATAACCCCTTTTTTGTACATGAAGAAGTCAGATTTGAAGATGTGGAGTGATGAAATAGAGCACCATCTCTATCTATGGAATAAAGACCCCCCACACCCAAAGGGGCCGTTTCTGGTGGTTCAGGATAATAAGGTCAATATCCTTACACATCTGGTTGCTCCTCATGCAGGAGAAATCGGTGATAATTTAACTTTCATGGATGGTAATTTCAGAAAACATTGTGCTACCTTAGTTAATGATTTTCTTCAGGATGAAGAAATCGCTAGAAAGGGATCGAACAGCACGTTCTCTCGACATGAATCCAATAGAACAAGTCTAGCACATGCTTGAGAAACCAATTTCTGCCCATCCAATACCTCCCAACAGCTCAGGTGCTGAAAAATGCTCTAAAAGGAGAAAATGGAGAAAACACCCCAGCCCCTCAAAAATAAACAAACAAACCTGGTGGCAAACAGTCCCATAACGTTGTTTTAAGTCAAGAGAAAGCATACCCCAAGCGAAATGGGGTTTCAATTAAGTATTGATAGATTTTTCAGTTTCTTTGCATAACTACACAAAATGTGCATTTTCCAATTTTGATAAAAAAAAGTAAAAATAAAATTTTTATTTTGAAAACTGTACGGATTTAGCTTTGAAATGGCCCAAAGTTTATGAAAATGCTTGAACCACTGCAAATTTTTTATTTGCTTGCCAATATGTACCAAAACCACCAATATCCTTTAATTGTTGTGAGCAGTGTAGTTTCCTCAAAACCAAAATCCCCATAGGTGCTTTTATCTAATTCCTAGATTTTGTGTTTTGTTGCATCCAGTTAAAATGGACAAACAAACATTTCAAATATATTAATGCTTAGTAATTTACCTTTTCTTGTAGATATGTACATCCTTGAGATCAATTGGAATCTACTGGGAAAAATTGGACAACTTTTCTATGAGTTATCGAGTTTACAAACGCGCTCTTCGAATTTATTTCCCTCCGGCTCATAGTGAATTTCTCATCCTTAATTTTTCCACCTCCAATAGGTTAAAAATAAAAAGCAAATGAATATTTGAAAATAAGATAATTAATGAGGGTTACTTACACTTGTGGTACTTTTCCACGTAATCAACTTGCAGATTAACCCATTACTGCCTGACGTCCCTTTTTAGGGACGTTTTTTAAAAATCCTCCTATTTCTACAAAAATTGTTCCTTTGAAACAAAATTTGCACTGATGTATCTCTGATCTTCATAGAACATAAAGAACACAAGAAGAATGCAGAATTTTAAAAAAAAATTCACTTTTTTTAAAGTTGGAAGATAGAATTTTTCAGAAAAGTGCTTTTTAAAAATTTTAAAAGAAAAAGCTTAAAAATCCCAGTTGTTATTTTAAAAAATGTTCAATGCCGATATATATTATTGTTTATACATTAAATCAGTTGGGGTGTTTTTTTTATTTTTCCAAAATATTTTATCTTGACCTTATTTTGGACCCTCGAAAAGCGTCCCTAAAAAGGGACGTCAGGCACGAATGCCCCCGTTGTTTTCCCCATAGTGAAATGCTAGTGTTTCCTTAGTTTTTTCATTAAAACGAGTTCGATTCTTATGAAATGAATTAAATAAATGATATTTATAAAATTACTTTAATTTTAGCTAATAAATTTAATATTTTTGTTTATTTTTTGGGAAAATACTGTTATTTCTGCTAAATTAATGGAATAAAAAGACTTAAATTATAAGGAATTAATTAATTTGTATTAATTAAAAGGAATAGATTTATTTTACTATATTTATTACTTATGCAAATATATTCTGGTTATATTTTAATTAAAAGTTTAATAATTATTAGTTATAATGACTTTTTGTCATTAAAATTGCCAAAAAAGTCGATTTTGTGATCAATTTTCGGCTTTTTTTCTAATTAGATGTCACTAATCATTGTGTTCTAAGTGCAAATCAATCTATATGATCTGGCTTGCTAATGCACATCCCACTAATGCTTGATATTTGAGGAGAAATTTGTGTTCCGCACAATAAAATTAAATAAAATGAAAAAGTATGGGCATTTGAAAGACTTCAACTTTAAAAATTGAGATATTCTGATGGATTTGAGATGTGTAAAAGTAATTATTACTAAATATTATTTTACATATAAACAAAGAATGCCTTTTTCAATTAAAAATCTTAATTAATTTGCAATTAACATAGATTTGGGAGGTAAAAACGTGTTTTAGAGCATAAAAAATGCTCAAATTACGTTAATTAAGGTTAATTTTACAGTTAATTGGATAAATAGTTAAGGGGACTCAGTACCAAAAATATTTTTTTCTCTAATAACAGGATTTTATCATCTTTTAAGGTGTTCAATTATGTATTTACTTCATACTAATTCATATTTAGCTCAAAAAGCGAGTTCAAAAATTTATTTTTTAAAAAAATTACAAAAAACCTCACAACAATGCCCAAAATTACCCTAAATTTAAATTAATACTCCTCCTTTAATATATGTTCTTTTGTTTTGATTTTTTGTCTTAACATAGATCAAACATATATAGTCACTTGTAGGCATGGAAATTTGATTATCTATAAAAGTTTTTGAAAAATTAAAAAAACTCTGAAATTTGGCAGTTTTTTCCGAAAAATATCCTAAGTTTCCACTTTACTGCTCCATAAAAAAAATTCTAATAAATATATTATAAAATCCATGCCTGAAGATGTTAAACAGGTATTGCTGATAATGATTACAAAGTTTGAAGTGGTTTGGATGATTAGAAAAAAAGACTTGTGATTTTAAACATTAAAAACCTTGTTTTGAGAAAAAGCCGTTTAAAGATAGAAAACTAGGCTTCTTAACACTATCAGGGCTTCATAAATATCAAAATTTTCACACTTATAATCCCCGTATCATTATGAAACTTGGTAGAAATAATTCTAAGGGTATTATCATCATTTTTATTGCAAAATCTCAAAATCGATATTTTGACAAAATTTTGGTACTGAGTCCCCTTAATATTTTTTCTTCATATTTATGTTACAGTATGGTTCCGATCACTTTTGCTGCACTTAAAAAGGTAGAAGATGTTTTTGAGGCTTTAAAACAGTTTTCTTCCAAGCGTTTACTATAGGGAAAAAACACGGGGGCATTCGTGCCTGACGTCCCTTTTTAGGGACGTTTTTTAATTTTGGTGTGGAAATTAAAATTTCAACATGGAATTTTTTTCACTATTTTTCCAGTTGTTTTGGGGCTATTTACTATGTTTTTACCAAATATTTAAGAAAAATAAAAAGTTGGGCATTAATGGGTTAAGGCCTTTATTGTTAATCAATGCGGCCATGTTTATTATACTGTAGCTCAACAATGGGCAAAGCCTGGAACTTGGCAGACACAGATCATATTAGGGTAGGTTGCCCAAAGAATGAACATTTAGCATTCGGAATTGCGATTTTCCCACTTTAAATATCATTTTCAGGCCTTTTTCTCGGTCAATTCTTCAAAATAATGGCGTTTCTTTACAGGATTTTTCTCGGCAATATATTGAAGGTACTTTCATATCAAAGAAAATGATAGTTTTGTGAACGAAGTTTGATTTCAGTAACCACACTGCTATTTACTCAGCAAATAAATAGTATGTCTTTAAATATGAACACCGAAAGCAGTCACCAGTTTTAGTATTTTGGAAAAGTTTATAAGATTATTTGGTTTTCACATTATAAACCAGCCAACTCTTATAAACTTTTCTAAAATAGTAAATACTGGTGCCTAATTTCAGAAAAAAAATTAAAGGGTGAAGTTTTTTTGAACTCTTTAAATTCTTAATAACTAAATTGTTGCCCCTGCAAAAATCACAGGCCTTGTCATTGTCTATTTTTATTGTGAAGGAAAATTTGAAGTGAGGGAAATTCTCTATGGGCCCAGCTGGAAATAAGTTCTAGGAGCGTGCTTGTTAACTTGGTAACTAGTAAAAAAATAGATTTTTTACAGCAAAGATGCCAAATGATCTTCAAGGATGTACCTATCCACCAGTAGAAAAATTATTTCGAAATTCAGGAGAAAAACGAAAGTTAAAAAAATCAGCTCTCGAGGGAGTTCCAGGCATGGTATTGAACACCATGAAGATACTTTAAAATAGGTGAAATTGTCCAAAATGGATCCATTTTTTTTGCTTTGAGGCAACGATATGCAAAATGAAGATATCCAATAATAAAATTTAGTTTTAATTTCAATTGAAGTTTGCCATATTTTTGAATAAATTTAGTAGAAAACATTGACGAAATATTTAGTTTTTCATATTGGTATTTTATATTTGACTATAATGCACAAAAGAATCCTGGAACCTGAAATGGAATCATTATTTTAATGGTTGAATGATACTGAAATTTGTTAGAAAAGAATGAATTAACTGCGTTTATGCATCAGTGTATAATTTCTATAACGTTAACGATTTTAACACATTTGTGACTGGTAGTTATCTTTAAAACTCATACATTTAATCTATCTGTACTGTTGATGTGTTTATGGATAACCCAATTTCAATTGATTAAAATCAAATTGTATCATCATGAATACCAGTAAAACTTTAAACCTGAAGTTAAAAAGGAGTAGGTTTTCAGAAAATTACTCATTTCAAAGCAAAAAATTAGTTTTTAAAGTGGAATCCGTGACTTAGATTTTCTTGTGACAGTCTACTTAACAGTTTGGTGTCACTTTTGGAGAAGTCAGACCATATAAATTTTACTCTGCAAAGGCCATTTTAAAAAATACCTATTTGGAATTAGGCAGTAGTGCAATAGTTATAAAATTTTAAAAGTATAATAACATTCAAATTTATACAGTCTGCTCTTGTAGAAAATATAACATTAGTTTCATGATTAAACTATCATTTCTTTACAAAATGCCTTATTTTATATATACATCAGTAAAAATCTTTGAATACAACATTTTATACATCAATAATTGTAACCAAAAAGAAGTTGCATGGCTGAAGAATTTTTCGTAAGAATGCGTAAGAATTTTTCTTTTAGAATTAATAGAAATGACGATTATAATTAAGAAACATGAACCGTTTCGCGTTTTAAACATTAAATAACTAACTACGTCAAAGACATTCAGTATTTATATTTCCCGTTCAATTAATGTTTAGAGATTTTCAGATTGTTTCACAAAATAAAATAGAGAACTTGTAAATCCGCGTGGTTTTATAATGTATTCTTATTTTAGCTCAGTTTTACGCACAAATTAAAACTTTGAAATACATTTAGAAATAGATGTTCCGTTACATGCAACATGCATTTATACACTGAACATAGACAACTGGATTCTCTATGTGTATTTCAATCACCACTATTAAAATTTAACAAATTAGTTTCATTTTTTCGATTCTGTTTAGCTTTCAAAAACACTCAGTATGAGATATACTTTTATATTAAATCCTTAACATTTTAATAACACGGCAACCCCTCCAAAACGGAATATATTCATGGTATAATATAAGGGACACTCCAACTTAAACGTAAGCGTTTGAAAATGTTAAGTACAATTACTATTTTAAGAGCACATGTGGATTTAATAATAAAATTATGTTTTTTAAACAGCATTCATTAATTAAATAAAAATTAGTGTTTGCATGAACGCATACGTAAAGAAATTGCAGCGTGCGATGGTTATTTGAAGCGAAATAACGCATAAATCATTCATAGTAAGTTGTTTTGAAATAAATCACATGCTCTACGATAAAAAAAACATTCACAAAAGTTTTACAGCATCGAATTCGTAATTTAAGAGAGCAAAGTTTCAGGTGTTACGAGCAAAGTTCCAGGTGCAATATAAACTAGGAATAAGAATAAACTAAATTTTTAAGTATGCTTATAATGGCGGAAAAAACTTTTTTCAGAAATAACATCGATTTATTTAATTTTTGTACGAATTTAACACCTGCTGTTTTAAAAAGTTGGCCTGATTTTAACCCCACATATTGCACTTTAAAGGAAATTTTCATTGAAATACACATATTAGAATCACCACATTCTTGTATGATTACGGATTTAAAATATTGTGAAATTTTTACACTTATCTTTCATGTTATTTGAATTTCTTTTAAAAATTATAATCTGAAGCTCGTGAACATTGAGAGATTTTTCCATAAAGAGTTTAACGCATGTTATGTGTAGCAGTTACATTGAATAAAACTTCATGTAATTTTAAATTTTAAGTAGAAGAAATTGTTATATAAAAATGATTTGTTCGCTGTCATCTCTCTCTCTCTCTCAATTGAGAATGTTCAATAACTATTATTATTACGTAGAGCCTCCTATTTCTCAAACAATAATGAATTACATCCATTTGCACGTTTCATAATGTTAACAAATTAGATATAATTATATTGGCACAATCACGCTGTTGAGAGTCAAAATACCGGGTTTATTCAACCTGAGAAACCTTTACCAAAGCGTCTTACTTAAATACTGTCATTTCGCGTTCATGGTCGGTATTCTTCGTATAAGTCAATTCATCGAGACCCTATACTTGATCACAATTCTTAAAACAGTTTTATTGTTTTGTTACCTTAGTAAGAATTCAACTGCAGATATAATTCTGCATTTTCAGAAGTCAAGATATTTACAAAATAACTGCCACATGAGGCATAGACTTTAAAAGTTCCTGTATAAAAACCACGAAGCTAATCCACAATGTCTTAATTGGCAGTCTTTTTGGCTTATTACAGGGTACCCTGGTTAAGACATCTTAATTCATTTTAAGATCATTTCAAGTCCTCTGGTACCCACTTATATCTTTCAGCACCTGTAATTTGTTCCTACCACAACACTTAAGATTCTTCGTTTTTTTTCCATAATAGTACGCTTTCGAAACATAATCTTAACCGCCACTGACTTAGCATTATCAATCCTCAACCTTCAATCACTACTTCCCAAGAGTATTGTTTTCCACTCTGAAGAACCTTCTACCCCTGAAAGCTTTCCACATTGCAACAAAAACCTCACAAACCTCGAGAGTCGCAACCTGGAAAAGCCGCACTTCGTCAATCCACCAAACTTCAACCACAGAGGAAAATCCGAACAGAGGGTCCAAAACGCTATTTTCTGTCAAACCCCATCTTATGGTTGAGGGCAGCAGCACTGGAAACGTAAATCACAGATGTGTTTGATAGATGGTTAGGCATTTTGGAGGTCACCAGCTGTGATTGCACGTGAAGTGTCCGTTAAATCTGTCCTTTAGGAAGGGTATTAGAGAGGATCAAGCTTCTTTTCATCAAGCTTCTTATTTCTGAATTGCATGAGTAGTGGATGCGATCCCAGAGCCTCCAAAGCCCCTATCACAAGGCATACCCATGTTTCACTCGATACCCATGATCGCCTGTAAGGTCTTGGACCCCCTGTTCTGGTACTCCGTGACTTCGACTTCCTAAGCGAGGAAGCTCCCAATGGAAAAATAGCACTGATGCTTTTGCTTCAAGAGACCATACTCGGTGGTCTTCTTCTCCCCTAAAGCTCGCGGCTTCGGCTAAAGATTGCTGAAGCCGTCTATCCTTGCCGGGTGAGGACTCGGTTGCAACCAATCTCCAGGTTCCACCGCTGGCTTTGGAGAAGGGGAAGTTACCATCAGAGCCACACTGCGTCTCTGTCGGCCTCGCAGCCCACGTCTGGGGCCCAGTGCACTTTGCTGGTGCCTCCCCTGAAACAGAGAAATGAAGATTAGTGGAGATGGTTGGACCAGGCCTTCCAATAAGGAAGATTTTTTTTTTCACAAAACCTCTCTGAGAAATTATGTACTGGCTAGCTAACCAGTTATGTCTTTAATATTAGGGTCATAGTCCCATAATCTTGCTACATAGATATTTACCTAGAAAAACGTAGAATGGATTGCCCTGTTAAAGAACACTTAGCATTTGGATTTGCGATTAACGTACTTGCAAATATCATTTTCTGAGATTTTTCTCACAAATCTTGAAAATAAAGTATAATTCCACACAGGCCTAATCTCATATATGGCTCTTTCAATTTTAAAATACCAGAAATACTCATTTTGAAACCATTTAATAGTCACCACTTAAAAGATGTTTATTTTTACTTAATGTTTGAAAGTATGGAAAATGGTAGCAGCTTATTTAGGTGTGATAGAGCGAATCACTAATTCTATAATACGAAGTCACACATAGACTTGTCACGACATTATGGACTTTTACACTTCAATATTGGGAGCAAGATACTGGCTACTGCATGCGTTTGAGGATGCATTTACTCCAAAATTTACACATATGTACCGATTTTGAGTTTCGCCATTTTTTCATAAATTAGTTCATGCATATGTAATAGGCATGTCTAAAAATTGAGTAAACTTAATTCGGACGAGCCAGTTGTTACTATGTGACTTTATAAGATTTGAATATTTTTTACTCAGTTTAGAAAATGTCTTTTTAACAACCATATTCAACTCTAACTAACCCTAGGTTAACCTAGAATTAAAACTTTTAATTTGTATTAAAAAAAGGAAAAAAAATTAAGTCATCAGAGTTGTCGGAAAATCCTGATTCCAGGTAAACCTTAGGTCTAGTTAGTGGTGAATACAGGCGTGAGAGTACTGAACCAACTTAGTGTTAGTGTCATGTTCTAAATGAAGAAACACCTTCAACCCTTTCAATCCTAAGCCGCCGGTGATTACCATTGAATCCAATGAGAAATTCGGGGCGGATCGGTCTGAAAGGGTTAAACATTGGTCGGTCACTGGATCTGCCGCTACCACAGCACCATGTAAACGCCCATTGAAACAGGCCTTCCAGTGTGTGTGTTCCTAAAACATTCCTAACATTCCTTCTAGTTCCAAGCTTTCATAATATTCCTAAAATAGTTATTATGTTCATTATTAGTGTTCTGCAACTAGTTCCCGGACTAGATAGTAGTTGGTAGCTAACTATATTTTGACCACCAGTTGCCGAACACTAATAAATTTAGAAGTTTTAGGAAAGTTTGAAAAGGAGGTTTAGGAATTTTAGGAACTCTGGAAGGCCCGATGAATACAGAGAGCGGACTCACGCGAATGTAGAAAGGAAAGAAGACTCACGATGAAGGGTTTTCTCGCAGGGGAATGTCCGGCGATTGGGGCGCCACGAACACTGGCGGAGGGGGCACGAACTGAGGGAGGTCAGGAGAGGGCGGGGGTGCTCGGACGCTCGCTTTCACGTCCACACAGCGACGGCTCTGAAA
Source organism: Tetragnatha versicolor (assembly GCA_024610705.1). NCBI lineage: Eukaryota > Metazoa > Arthropoda > Arachnida > Araneae > Tetragnathidae > Tetragnatha > Tetragnatha versicolor. Next base: position 8,698,180 of record JANDEH010000010.1, read on the forward strand.
AAGAAAGACATTATTTTAAGAGGTATGCTTACCTTATACTATACGCTGTTCATTTAGAATTGCCGCCTATAAAATAGTGCTTTTCCCCTTGCCAAAAGCGTAACCATAGCTGCCCTCTTCGCGCAGCCTCAGAGACTGATTCGTTGGTTGTATTTTTCTACTGCAGTTAAGGCTGGTTAGAAAATATAATGATCATCTTTGGGAGATGTTTATATTTTACCGGTTTCGGAAGTCAGGAGTGAGGGAGACTCGCCAATTAGGTAGCTAGGAAGTATGGCTACGTCAATCGGTGACATCACTGACAAGAAATGTTGTAATCTAGTGTAGTATAGGTGATGTATTTATTTTCTGCTTGTCTGCACCTGAAAATCTTTAGATCAATTTTTGTAGTTTTCTATAACTGATATTCTATTCTGAACTCTTGACATTTTGCATAGCGGTAGTCTTAACGACTATCAAAACAGTATCAAAGAGAATTTTTACAGTAGATAATATTTTTTGACACAAAGTAAGGTACCAGGGTACGCAAGAATCAGTTACAATAAAAAATCAGAATACAATAAAAAAAGATTTAAAATGTACAAAAAGCATATAAGACATATTTCCGACTTCAAAATCATATATTTAAAACAATAATTTTGATTGAAAAATGAATTAGAAAAAATTATAATAATAACACTCAAATATATTTTTTTAAAGTTATCATTACGAAACAAAGTAAATTAAGTTCTTTAAACCATCTACTTATAATTAATCGGCATAACTTAGAAAAAAGTTTTTCTGCTAGTATTTTTTTGTAAAAATATCTCATTACTCAACCTATATAAAAACCCTTTTACGAAGAGATTTTGTTTTACATCAAGTTACAAAACAAACAGGTTTTTTACACCTACTGTACTTATGAATAATTTAAAGAAAATATAATTTTGAATTTTATTTGCGGATATCATTACTTAAGATTTGTATAGGCAAGCCTTAAAAGCCGTTATAGAACGAAAAAAAAATTGCTTTAAGTAAATAAAGATTTCTATACTTTAGTCTTTTTAAACATCTCATCATAGTAGGGAACTTAATTCAGCTACTTCCAAGCGCTTCTTCTGAGGTAAATCCCAATGTGAAAAAAATTAGGCATTTCTAGGATTACCTCGTGCATTCTTAAGAACTTCTTTCCATACAAAATCCATTGTGTGGAGCAATTTAGTTTCGGACACTTCAGACGATTATCGGTCTAATGTGCATAAATATTCATCGAGTTTTTGTGTTCGTGCATATTAATTGTCTGGAAAACTTCTTGGACTCATGAACACTAAAGAATGTAACTATTTTCGATTAATGTTACTTGTGGTAACGTTTCAATTTGATTGAACAAACATTAGAAATTTTTTGTGCACTGTAAAAATATGTTGAATATACAGATTAAACTGTAACTAGGATTTAATAAATATATTGTGATTTTTTACAGACTTTCCATTTTTAATAGTGTATTTCTGTGTATGTTACAGAATTGAAAATGTGTTGTATTAGCTTAATTTCAGGAATTAATAGATAATATCTGTTCATTTATAACCCAGAATTTTTATTATGAATATTTTAGTATTTTTAATAATTAAATACTTTTAAATTACGAAAGGATAGAGCATATACTGTTTCGCTGATCCGACAATGTAGGAAAAAGAAATAGATAGAGATAGATATAATAGTTGCTGTATTAGGCAGTTGTTGATTATTTGACAGGGTGAGTGCAGAGCCGTGCTAAGGCGGGGGCGAAGGGTGCGGCCACCCCGGGTGCCAAATTCACTAAAGGGCGCCAAATTCATGTTTGAGAACTATGTTTTTTGAATGAGTTGTTACTATTAAAAATGTATTCCTGATTTCGTTTTGCCTTCCACTTGAGGCTCAGGAAGCGAATAGAACCATAGAACACGGACACTCACACGCCTTTAGGGAGAGACGCCATGGGGGTCACCTGTTTGCTGGTCTCCAGAGGCGATGATTAAAAGAAAGAAGCGCGGCACGCTTTTTGCTTGGTAAACCAGATGTGTCCACTTCCAGTCTTCGGTTGCAATGATGTTTTAAGACACATAAGGGTTGATCATCGACGGATAATGGGGCAGGACGTGTGAAAGATTTATGGACCAGATGGACTAGGAAGGTTTTGTTCTGCCTCGGGCTTACTTTAAAGGGGGTGCTGTTGTGATAACCAACATTTCAGGTTTCTTGACCAAAGAATTCCAGGAAAACCTTGAGTACTCAGGGATGGAAAAACGCAATTAGTTCCATTGCCACCTGCTCAAAGGGGTCATAAATAAATCGAAGATAAAATATTCCCAACGCTTCATGCATCAGCAATTGGTTCATTTTACGAAGAACCAATCCTGTGTATTCGGGAGTTGGTTTTCATCCCCTTTCATTGAATGTGTTCACGAGATCGCTTCCATATAAGCTGTTTTGCTTCTCAATTAGCAGTATAGAAGAGTTTAGCCTTGAATAGAGAAAGACTATCTAAATTTGTTAAGGTATCCGCCTACCCCTAAAAAGACGAGTTTCGACTTTTTCGTCTCTTTTTTGGTTCTTACATTTTCAAGTAGTTTAGACTTTTATCTTTCCAAAACTGTTTTCATTTTACTTGTAGGTGAATTAGAAAAAAATTACAGCATTATTAAAACAGATAGTCGTGTGCGATCGTATACAAATATAAACTTTAAAGCTGATTTTCTCAGAACTAAGTTTTGCATAAAAACCATCTACTATTTACATGATTACTCAAAAACTATCAAAGATATTCACTCCAAATTTTAACAGTATATTAATCATACTGTTATTAACCAGATGAACCACAGATTTTTATGCAAGTTTATTATTATTGTTTTTATTGATGTTTTTTTGTTAAAGGGTTGTAGAAATTTAGAAATTTTTCACTTACCTTTACATTTTATGCTGTAAAAAAATTACTTTTCAAAATATGTTTTAGAAAATGGTCCAATCTGAAGATAAGTGTTATACGATACTCGTGTCCAAAGGAAATTTATATAGGGGTAATAGTTTTTGGGCAAGAGTGAGAGGGGTTTTATAAAAATTCACTTAAATTTTGCACTAATTACCCCATATTTTAGAAAATAATATAATTAATTTTGTTTTTTTAGCATCAAATATTTCAAAAAAATGGTCTCAAAGGTAGGCGGATACCTTAAGTTCAAAAATATAAATTGGAACATCGTTTTCTGATAAGTTCTTATTTGTTTTTCGAATTTTATTGTATTAATCAATAAATTTCATAAAAATAATTGGATATTCATACCTGCCAACTTTTAAGGTTTGTCCGTAAAATGTACGGATTTTCGTTTAGTTTACGGTCTTACTGATGGATCGAAAATTTTTGCGGAAATTGCGTTTCTTTTCATTTCAAAATCAGATTCCTCTGCTAATCCCTGTCTATTTGGTTTTCGCAATTTTGGTCTTTTTATTAAATTAATTTTAGACTTTTTTTGTAAGTCGTCTTGGATTCGCTCGCATAGTCTCCCGAGTCTTGATGGGCACTCACCGGATAAGTTTGCTTCTCTTGTTCTTATTGCAATATTGCAACAACAACTTTACCGTGATAAGACCCTGAAAGATAGAAAGATGCTTCGATGCATGAAACTTGTTTTCAATAAATGTTTCATATTTTCGGGCGATTTCTCAAATGGTTGTATTTACAAAATTTGCCGGATTTTTTTGCTCCGTAGCTGGAATATTCAGATTATAATTATTTTCCTTTAAAATTCAGTGATTTTAAAGGTCTCAAAATGAACTAAAACACTTTTTTTCAAAAAATTTTCGGGGGGACCCCCAGACCCTTTCGCACTTGCACAACCAGGTAATAAAGAAGAGAAGTTTTTTAACATTCAGATATGTTCCCTCGCTTTCTCAACTTCAAAAAGTTTTTTGCAGAAAATAAGTTCAGATCATGTAAGAGTTACCATCTTTACCTGGTCTAAAATTATTTCAGAAATTCAGGGAAAAGGAAGGGAAAATACCGCTTCCTGATATTCAGACTTTTTAATAATGTAGACATTCTAACGTTAAAAGTTTCTGACAATTTAATAAAAAGTCATAGTTTCAGCTGCTCGGTAGTTATTTTTTAATTTTTGAACTAATTTTAAGGTTTTCATTTTTAAGTAGCGGAATTATAAAAAAGTTAATTTATTTCTCAAATATTTTAAACAACCATCAAAACTAATCATATCGTTACCGTAAAATGATGAAATAAACAAAATATATTAAATTTCAATAAGCTACAATTTTTTATGACATTCGAGATAATATCTCTACCAATAGGATTACTTAAACCCATCATCTTAGACTGGATATAACTGAAAAATTATTTACTTCACCACTTTTTGTTCAAAGTCAAAAAGATTTAAACTGATAACTTGCAGAAGAATGAAACGAGTTGACCAGCTTAACATTAGCATTTGCGACATGAAAACACTTTCACAAAGAGATGCAAATGGGGCAGAAAAGGAAAATTGATGTCCTAGAAAATGGTTTCTTTCTTAAAAGTTCCGCTTATTTTCTTTTCCCACTTAAAATCTTTCACGATATTTTACAAAGAATACCCCCATATTCTTTTTCTAAAAACTTAAAAAGAAGATATTTATAATCTAGATTCGTATTCACACAGTTTGTATTCTCAGTCAAGTGCAATTAAGTTAAGATTAAATTTAATCTAATCTATTGTTTTTTACGCTGTGCCCTATAAGATAAATTTATATATGTTGTTTTCAAGATGTTTTGCGGGAAAACATTTTAAAATCAACCTTCACTTTAACAAAAGTAACTTAAAAACTCCCTTGTAAAGCTGGATATTTCTGGCTCACAACTAAAAAATGATTGCTTAAGAAATATTATAGTTAAAGTGTTGCATAAAAGGAATTACAAGACCTCAACAATCTTAAAGAATGCTTTCGACGTAGTAACTGTAATATTTTTATTAAGATATCTCAGAAGTATGTGTATATGTGTAATATAAGTCAGAGAGACTAAAATAAAGTTCTTGTTTCACTTAAATAATGAAAGAGTCCAACGATTTATGAAGACTACAAAATTTCTGCACTACAAAGTTTTAGAAATCATTTAAAACTAACGCAATATACTTTGATATGGGCCTTGCGACATAAAAATATCAAATAACCAATATTTCAAAACATCCTAGCGATCAAAATACTCAAAGCTTTCTAGATATTTCAATAATTTAATTCAGGTTCCAGAAATTTCAACAGTCTTTTAAAATAACCAAATCCCGATGTTTCAAGTGCAATTTTAGAAATATGTAGAAACATATTTACAATATAAATTTCCTCTATGATATTTAAAGAGAGGTTTATCATTTTGTACGATTTTACAAAAAGTTTTAATATCAAAATTGTAAAATTTAAAAAAGAAAAGAAATGAAAAAAAATTTATTAGTTAATTTTACATATAATTTATGAATGTAAAATCTTCCATATGTGTCATGCTTTTTCAAAAAGCACCGACTAATACATGCAATATATTACTACTTATATATGTAACTAACATATTCCTATGCAAATACACGAAAATAAAGGACAATAATAGCAATAAATTTATATGAAATAGACGTTTATAGAAGTGTAAAATACTTTTATAAGAAAGATAGTTTAAATGATAATGACAGTAAGAAAAGGTGACCAAAGAGACAAGTTAGTATAAGTGTATAAATAAATTAAAGAAAAGTGAAACAAAAATATAACTGGAACTTAAAATTCACACAAGAAATAAATTCAAATTAGCTTAGTAAACAAAGGGGAAACTAACAAGCCAAATTAAGGTGCAAAAAATAGGTGCCTGCTTATTAACGATAGTTTAAGTCAGGGGATTACGTCAAGGAATTAGCTTAAAACTGTTGCTACATTTATTTAAGAATGCTAAACCACATTTTGCAGAAAAATACGTTTATATCTAGTTAAGTAGAAATTAGTTTTTTAATGAAATTTATGCTGCACAAGCAATTTTATTGATACAAAAATGAATAAATGCAAAGTAGACACTATTAAATAAATTTGATTTAATTTTAATTTTAATCGCGCGCGTGTAACTAATAAAATACTTAATCTATTCTAACTCAACCGACAGTAACAATGCATGCGAATTATTGTACAAAACAGAAATAAAAACAATCGTATTATAAATTAAAAACAAGAATTTCTCCAGCAGATTTCATTAGTAAATTTCAATTTGAATGAAGGTGAAAAGAGATTTATTTGTAATCCCAATCTGGCATCATCCCAACTTTCCATTCGCAAAATTTAAAAGAATCCTACATTTCTCATTTTATTCCGACTAAGCCAGAACAAGTCAAAGTGCCCTCATAAAATCCATAGAGGTCCATTTTTGAAGTCTTCCTCTATTGATCGCATATACGCAAGTTTAAATCCTCTTTCAAGTAAGCAAACACATGTATCTTGCTCTTTCTCCTGAATAATTGCAGATAGGCCATGACTCAAACATTGCAATCCTTTTGCACAAAGACAAACAAGGATATCGAACCTTCTTTGGCGTACCGTGCGCTAAGCTTCTACAGCGGTGTAATTAAAGACACCTTTTGAGGGCTGAAATTCGCTTTTCTCTATGGTGAGGTGGGAGGAAGGTTTTGAGTTGGGACAGAATTATATTGTTAAGAGTGAGATATTTTTAGAGGAGGGAAGATGTGTTTTAGATGTATTTGGTTGCAGACTTGCTCAAAAGTATGTGCGTGCACTGTAAAAAATTATTTTAACACTAATTTTGTTTGATGTTTTTGACGAAAATTTGCTGTATGCCTTGAAAACGTGCCTTTTGCGTGAAAATTTTTCTACAAAGATAATTTAGGTTAAATAATATCACCATTATAAGAAAAAAATTTAAAAACTGTAATAGACAGCAACTTAAGTTGAACCTACTACGCAACTAACAAGTTCCCATCGCGGTGTCTGAATTTCGAGTGAAAAAAGAACGTCAATTTTTAAATATGATTATTTCGTTGAACCCATGTATAAATAGTGTCTTTTTATCACGATTCGCGTATCGTAATTTCTCCTATCAACCCTGACAGGCTTTGTGTTCACTCAATTTCTCTTTCCGCGTAGTGAAGTATTGGGTTCAGGAAACGTTGCTGTGAAGTATAGTGTCCTAGTCCAAATTCCTTCTAAGCAGTTAGTTAAAACGAGGATAACCTATTTTTTAGCCAGGTGTATAATATGCCGGTGACGTCACAATGTCAATCGGCATTATGCAATTTGTCATAATTATATTGATTGTTATAAAGGTCACCTCGTGTAACTTTTCTGGAAGAACTCTCAAGCTTCTTCAAATAACGGAAAGTTTCCCTCATTATACAGGAAAGAAAAAAACAAAGTACAGAAATTAACCGGAAACAGTGCTGTAGTATATTAATAGATAATTGTAACGGCATTAGCAATAAACTAACAGTTGTAGTCACCAAATACAAAATAAAATCAATCAAAACTAGATAAGTGAAATTTGTTTTCAAATAATCACCATATTTACCATTTACTCTTTATATTTAAGAGATAAACCTTTTCTAAATTACTGAAAGACAAGTTGTAGTATGATGAAAGAATGAATATAAACATATTAAACAATAAAATTGATGAAAATTACAGGATGATATATCTTTAAAGGTATTGGAAATAAAGGCATTATATAAAATATGCCGTATGATTAAACTTTCATGACAATGATGGCAGTTTGGTCCAGAGCCAAAAGGAACAGATGAGCGACTTTAAAATGGTCGATTTGTAGAGGAACATCAAGAAGATGGTCGACAGCATGAGTATGATCATTTTTTCTGTCCAGGTTAAAAAAGATGGTTGACGTAACTTGAAACGATATTCGTAAGTGAAATAAAATCATCTTTGATTAAATTCGAAGATAAATTTCACTAAGTACGTCTTGAATAGATGAAATGTAATTTAAGTGTATTCATTTTGATTGAAATGAACACACATTTAAATGAAACAAATGGTTCGTTGATTCATAAATTTAAGGAATATTTCTAGTGTAACAAGAAAATTAAGCATCTAAAAACAATGTTTACATTTTATTGCTACATATTCTACGAAAAATGTATCCGAAAATTTACACATTTAAGCTTAAGAGGTCTTTTAAATAATAAATTATTTTTGGATAAATAATTTTAAATCTATTATAAGGTATAAAGATCAAACGAAAATTAATTGCACGAGGTAAAAGGTTTAATAAAAGTCAAACAGCGTTTCGGGGATACTATGGATCCCCTTCTATTATAAGGTATTTATTTCACTATTGAAATAAAGAGTATCTTAATATAAAATTATCATGAGATTTAAAAATTTCTACAACTAAATTTACTGTAGTTTAAATATTAGGACACTATTTAAAAGTTCATATCAACAATATTAATTACTGGAGGAAAGCCACATAATAGACCAGAAATGAGAAGATAATAGCCGACCAAAATAATCAATTTTGTTACCCATTTTTAATTTAAGTCTGCAGCATAACGGTTTAAATTTAACTATTTTTGTTTTCAACAAGAGCTCTTGCACAAATGATATTCTGATTTGAAAAGAGAACTTTAATAATTGCTTTTTGTGATAAAGCTGTGCCATTTAAGTACTCTAGGCCTTAAAATTGAGTTCAGGTACTTTAAATAGGTTTACACTGTTATCCAGTGTACCATGAGGAAAGAAACAGTTCTTGTAATTGTATTGCAGTTTATTGGTTTACATTTTACAGTTAAGGAAGTTTACGAAGGTGTAAAAGAGAAAATTTACTGCATGACTGGAGTTTCCAAAGAAGGATCACAGAAGTTAGGATGAGCTTAATTTAATTTAAAGTACAATTAAATAAATTTAGAAAACACATCTTTCTCAATAAGGAGTTTACAAGACTTAAAAGGATAAATTCAAAAATATACGAAAATGAGAGAGTTTCCACTTCAGTAATAAATAGTTATTTCATGGGAAGAATTTTTAAACGAAAATATTTGCTCTGTAGTTATTGAAAAATAATGTTAACTTATTATTAGCTGTTATAATGAACCCAGGATTAATGAACTCGAGTTATAATAAGAGGCTTACCATCTTGACTTTACTACGAAAATGTAGCACTTGAGCAAGTTTAACTTGGTTTTATAAATAACACTGTTCAACAAATTTGACCTTCAAAATTTTTTCCTTGATGAAAATAGTCATTTCTTATAGATTTTGGGTCGCTGAATACGAAAATTACCATTAAAATTTTCAATTGACTCAGGATTTTCGGGGAACAGCCCCTCCCCCTTTTACGTTTTTCGACGACTTTATAACTTTAAACTCGATTTCCAGGGTCAAAAAGCATTGTTTTAGTCTTCAAATTGCCCCCCAGGTAACAAGAAATGTCCAAATTAATAAAATATGATAAATTTATAACAAATGAATAGGTTTAAGGGGTAATTACCCCCTAAAAATACAAAAAAATAGCTAAAAATTATAGAGGTTTCAATACGCTATTTTTTCCTCTTATTTTTTACGCAATTCCCGTTTGAAGGGTCCTAACCTTTCCCCAAGGACCCAAATTTGATGACAATATGCAGCAATAAATTTTACTAAAAGCGGCTGAGGTGTTAGCCTCCCAGAAGCCCCCGCGGAAGAGATCGGAAGACTTCCAGAATCGCGAGGGCGCTCGCGAGCTCAGGAATTAATATTGATGATTTTGAAAAGATTACAAATGACGTTTTTCTTATATTTTGGGTCTATCCTAAGTAGAAACTCTTCAGTTCTTTAAAAACTGTCCGGTTTTAGGGAGTGAGGATTCCATGTTTCAAGATGTTAATAGATGCACGGCTGTGAAAAACAATTAGGGGGCATCCCCTTAAAAACTGAGGAAGATGTAGGAAAATGGGTGTCATAATTGAATTCAGCTGATCATTTTACACAAGAATCAGCTGAAATTCAGTTAGTGGCTTCAAATTTTTTTTGTACAGCACTGTTTAACTCTAAGTGCCGCATTGAACCCTTCCGTGGGTGCTTTGGGGGCGCTTTCACCTCAACCGCTTTTAGTAAAAATCATTTCTGCATATTGCCATCAAATTTGGGTTCTTGCGGAAGGGTTAGGACCCTTCAAACGTGAATTGCGTAAAAAATAAGGGGGAAAATAGCGTATAAAAACCTCTATGATTTTTAGCTATTTTTTTTGCATTTTTAGGGGGGTAATTACCCCTTAAACCTATCCATTTGATATCAAATTATCATATTTTATTAATTTGAACTTTTCTTGTACCCTGGGGGCAATTTGAAGACTAAAGCAATGCTTTTTGACCCTGAAAATCGAGTTTAAAGCTATAAAGTCTTCGAAAAACGTAAAAAGGGGGAGGGGCTGTTCCCCCGAAAATCCTGAGTCAATTGAGAATTTTAATGGTGATTTTCGTATTCAGCTACCCGAAATCTATAAAAAATGACTATTTCCATCAAGGAAATTTTTTCATTGTTGAACAGTGTAATTTAGTATTGGTAAACTACAGGGTGTTCCAAAAAAGACCCCTAACTTTAAAAATTCATAGAAAAAAACTAAAAGTGGTAAAAACATGCGGTTTGCGGCTTTTTCATTCTTGAACAATGAAATTTTTTTACACAAATTTTTAAACAAGTGTAGTTTAAAAATCCAAATATATATAGGGCATCACTCTACCATTGAAATAGTATGGGATGAATCCTTATTCAGTTTTTCGTCAGGAATAAAAAGAAAAATCCTTATGAACATAATCAATTAGAAAAAAATATAAAATATTTCATAATCATTCGATCCTAGAATCAATTATTTTCACTAACTCGGACACCCAAAGATGAGCGCAATATGGACTCAAAGCATAGCTTTTTTCACTATTTTGAAGATACTGTTTTGCCAACGGTATTAGGTTATATTATATTTTGAGCAAAAAAATTTATTAATCTAAAGATCATGTAGACACAAACAACGTGTTGTTATCTCTTTTAGTTTTTTTTCTATGAATTTTTAAAGTTAGGGGTCTTTTTTGAAACACCCTGTATATACTAATGGCTTAGTTTTCCTGCTGTAAAGGTACTCTAGTAAAGAAACTAGTTTTACAGGAGTTTCCAAGTTTAGCTTAGTTTTCCTGCTACAAGGGTATTCTAGCAAAGACAGCTAAAAGGGTACAATAGCAAAGAAACTAGTTTTACAGGAGTTTCCAAGTTGGTTATTAGCTAATGTGACTTAGCTTTCCCGCTATAAAAGTACTCTGACAAAGAAACTAGTTTTACAGGAATTTCTAAGTTTAGCTTAGTTTTCCTGCTACAAGGGTATTCTAGCAAAGAAACTGGTTTTACAGGGACTTGTAAGTTTTTTTTTGCTAATTTAGATTAGCTTCCCAGCTATAAGGGTACTATAGCAAAGAAATTGGTTTTACAGGGAACTGTGAGTTACTTGCTTAAGTGGTCCAGCTTCCCGTTATAAAGTTATTAGTGCAAATAAGCTAGTTTTACAGAACGTTATGATGTGGTTAAGTCTACTGTTGGCAGCTTATTTTTTCTGTGAGTAGACACACACAGCGAAAAAGGTTTTCAAAAATATTTATGGTAAAGGTAGAATATATTATTTTATTTATTTTATACTTAAAAAATGTATTACGATATATTTAATTGTAAAGCACCAATTAAAGAGTTTAAAATAAATTGCATAAGATAGTGATGTACCGAAGAGTGTTCAAATATTGAAACGCAATGTACTTAATTAAATTACCTGGGAAAGTCCAAAATATCTTTCATAAATTTAAAAGTTCTACAACCAGTAAGAAATTCTAAATAAAATGACTAAATTCCACTTAAATAAATTGACTACGCTTCTTTGATCAGTATTTTCCCTCGTCTCTTATTTCTTAATCAGATGCTCTGGATAAGATTTAATGGCAGAAGTTTAGAAATCAGAAGGACAATGGAAAGAATCCCTGATACGAAATAAATGCTGAAGCTTTCCATTTGAGTCAGGAAAAACCAAGAGATGTTACATTATTTATCCTTTCGATCAAGGAAAAAGAGAATCCCGTTACTGTCCAACTGATTTTCCAAATTAAATCACTACTGAAATCTAAGAAACAGCTCTTCTATGTTTCTCTTGAGTTTTTCCTCCTATAATTGATGGTAAACAATCTGAACGAGTATTGAAATGTCATTTTTCTTTTTTTGCTTTTAATTTTTATAAATTATTTATTAATTTTTCTACTTACAATTCTTTTATTAATTTGATTTTTTCATCTGTGATCATTATTTTATAATTTTATATTTTATAATTGTTATTTTTTGAATGAAATGTAACATGAGCAAATTAGGATTGCATACTTCAATAAATTTAATTTCCAAATTTATTGAAAATTACAGATATATTGAACAGAATGAAAGTAAAAAAACATTTAAAAAGTTAGAGGTTTTACGAAAAAATCTCATCCTAAGAGGCCTAATTTTGTAGAGTTGCTAATATATGTATATTTTACTTTCTATGATATTTTTCTTGACACTATGTTAACATGAATCTTTGTAAGCAACAAAATTTCCTTTGAAATTACGCAGTCTTTAACAGTTTAATATTTTAAAAAATAAGTTTTCACGGACGATTTTCATTGCAAAATATGAAAATATATATAAAACATGTTATAGTTTAAGGTCATTTTAAAATTTCTAATCAGCTCCATTCATTTAAAATGTAAATAAACCCTAAGAATATCAATTAGCGCGGTTCAATTCTACATAATAAGAGTTATTAATATTGTAAAATGTGAATCAGAAAGTTAACACCAATAAAAGTAACACTATCAGCTAAAGAAAAAAACGCATTGGCAATTTTTGGCTCATTTAAATAAAGAAAGCGTCAGCAATAAACGTAAAAAACACCAGTTCGGTATTCAGCAAAAGGCATCAAATCAAATAGAAGATTTTTTACGGCCCTAAAATCAGATTCAAACTCCCCTGATAAGATCACTCCATTGGAACTCTACATCATGGCTTCTCCCATCGAAGCCCGCTGGTTCTTAAATACTTTAAAAAGGCAATAAAAGCTTGGATAATCTAGATTCATTTCGCTATTAAAAGGGCAGTTTCCCGCAGCTAACAGCGGTCCGAACCTTGTTTTATAAGCTCTGAAAAACGCTTCTGCGGCGAGCCTAGTTTTATGCCTCAGGAGAATCCCACATAAAAGCCCCGCTTCAAGCGCAAAATACCCGTAAAAACATCCTGCCGCTGATAAGGGACGGCTATACACACAAGTGCCTCGCCGTGTTAAATAAAAGTAGCAATTATTATAACTTTTCAAACTTTTGATCAAATCGCGTCTGGCGAGGTTTTGTCTTTTGAAATTTGTGGCTGTACAACTTTGCGTCTAGACTAGGGGGTACTTAAGCTTTAATGGAATATTAAAATGGGTATTGGGACATTAACAATTAGGGAATTATTTTATTTTTGATACTAGCAACTTGATAGGAATTACAGTGATAAGGCTTTTGTGTTTTTTTTATTTATGATCGTTGCGTAAACTGTTATCGTTTAGGTACTTTTAAATGTCTCATTGGTCTTTTTAATAAATTTAACCATTTTCATTATTAAAAGCTGTAATTAGGATAGTAGATAGGTTTAATTAAATAATTGTGGTATTTAAAGTAGCATTTTTGTATCAGGTATGAAAATTGGTGTATTAAAGGGTTAAAACTTTTGGAAGAAGATTTCAAAAATAGTAATTTGAAAATAGAAAGTAGCCATAAATATTAACTCTTATTTTTTATCTTTGCTTTGTTGTTTTAGTAATTTTAAAAATGTTTACCAACAAGAAAATTTTAGCATTTAACTACATAACTGTTTTAGATATGTTTTTCGTCTAATAGAGGTTCATGCTAAACATTGAAACCTTTCAGCCCAAAAAATAATTGAGAACACTCATACTAGAGTTTGTAGACCGATAACCATAGTTTAAAATATATAAATAAATAAACTTCAGATAGATTTATAGGTTACTTCAAGAGAGTATTTGAACCCCCTCCCCCCAAAAAAAACCTTGCAAAAAATCATAGCGAAACGATGACTAATTCACTAATACTATCAGAATGAGGTATTCTCGCGTTTTGAGATTAAATTTTATTAAAATAGTTGATAAAAAACCATGAAGAATGACGTTTACATCAAGTATTTTATCAGCCTAGTTTCTGAGATATAAATTTTTGAAATTTCGTTTTTTTGTTTGGGCGCGAAAACACTTTCGAATCACAAATCATGCGCTGTGAGGTCACATCCAATAGAAGCCCGTTTTCTGATCACGTGAAAACAGAAAACACAATGGTTTTCATGCGCTATGATGTCACGTCCAATAGAAGCCCGTTTTCTTAAAACGTGACTTTTCTGACGTTTAGGCAAAAATAAAATTGAATTTTAAGTTATTTTAAACACATTTTTGAACTTAAAAATCGGAAATTTGGGAGTTTTAGACCATAATGTATCGAAAAAGTATAAAATCAAGCAAATCCCTCTCTCATGCAAATACCTCATTATATATTTTTAATCCGACCATGGATTAAAAATACTATACTACTTAAAGCTTTCAATTTAACTAAAATATAAAGAAATGTTAAACACACAAACCTTTCTTTTGGTAAACGCAGATAGCGTTAAAATAAATACTACTAGTTCAAAACATCACTTATCTCAAACACGTTAGATTTGGTAAACATTTATGGAATGATTTCAAAGAATCCAAGTAAGTTATTAAGAATAAAAAATCAAGATAAACAAGATCCACCGAACTATTTATCAACGATAAACACTCTTTTAAGCAACATTCGAAAAATATTTCCAGCCTCTGAATTTCAAAACCGATACGATTTTCATTTATGACGTCTAAGTAAAAATTTCATTTCCATATGAAAATATATAAACCTAAACTAGAATAAAAAAGGTAAATCTCATTAAAACTTTCATTTATTTAAAACAAAATTTCAAAACTGAACTGGTTAGTAAAATCTAGGTAAATCCAATTAAAAACTCCCTTTCTTTAACACAGAATATTTTAACCCTAAACTGGTGAAAAAAATCTCGATAAATCTAATTAAAAATTACATTTCATTAACACAGAATATTTAACCCTAAACATGTAAAAATATAGGTAAATCTAATTAAAAACTGAATTTATTATAAAACACAATATTTAAACCTAAACTGGTAAAAAAATCTAGGTACCTTCTAACTAAAAGGAAAATAAACGGTCAAATTATCTCCGATTTGCGGCACGTGCCAATTGTCAAAAGCGATCGCAATTCGCCAACATCTGCCAATTTAGGAAATCTCCACCCAGGACGAGCAGATGTTGGCACACAGGGAAGGTCATCCACGCCAATTGCCACATTCCACCGCACTTTCTACAACGGCAATTTCGTCTGAGATCAATAAAGGTCCAAGCCTTTAAAGATTCTCCAGCAGGCCACTCGATCGAGCCAAGAAACCCTCATTGTTGGGGGAAATGGGGACAGAATATCCATAATGTTTTACATCAAAAGAGAAAGGACTTTTTCAGTTCGATGAGCGGGAGACAGTTTGTCATGTCGGGGGGAAGTACATCTTTGTTCAGAATATATCTTCCGCTTGACGTGATACTGACAAGCGTCATATTTGGAGTTAGAAGAGCATTAAGGTGGAGTTTATATGGAGGGTATAATAGGCGAGCTTTTGAAGTAAGCTCAGTAGTTGTCGAAAGTATGTGGGTTGAGAAGGAAATTAAATCAGTGGGAAAATTGTTTTTGTAAAATTAGTTTTACAAATCGAAGGGTCATTTCAAGATTAGAAAAATTAATTTATACAAAAGTAATGAGTCATCTTTTAATGAAAGTTCTTATGCAATTAGACAATTAATTTAAGTTAAGTAAGAATTTTATTTAGAAAAAGTACTGGAAGGCATTGTGTAGTTTTAGAACTCAAGAATGTAAAGTAAGGAGTTTAGGGAGGGACTATAAAAATATTTCCGAGGTGTGGTATGCTAATGAACAAAACAAAACTAGTTAAATAATTGTCTTATCAGCCCTTCTTAAAAAATTAGGTGTATAATATGGCAAAAAATGGATAAAAAACATTCAAATGACACACAGGATTTCCAATCTTAATTTCATACTTCATTGGGAAACTAATGTTTTTATTGAAATTTTTACTATAAACCTAAAATTTTCAACCGCCAAAAATTGTTTTCCATTCCAAAAATTAAAACTTAAATTAACTAGATGCTTTAAAACAATATTGTGTTTAAAAATTTCTTGTCCTTTTACAACCTTTACATAGAAAAATGCAAATTATTTTGCACTGTTAAAACTTGGATATCTAGCAGCCCATAATACTAGCTGATATTGCTCTATACTCTATTCATTTTGAATAGGCGCCTGAAAGTATTTCCTTCCCCCATGACCGAATCGGTAACCATAGCAACTATCACCGTCAAAGTGACGAAAAAGGCTTACTATTGGCTGCGCGAAGAGCGTAACTATGGTTACGCTTCTAGCGAGGGGTAAAGCACTATTTATCAGGCGCCTATTCTAAATGAACAGAGTATAATACCAACCGATATATTTCAGTTGATTTAATATCATCAGAATGGCAGGCTATATCGGTTAACATAATAAGGATTATGATGAAGATACACACTGAGAAAATTTTTATTTCCGTTACAACCCAGGATAAGTTTGCGAACTCCTTAGCAAAATAATTTTTATTTGTGTAGCCAGAACTTGATAAGAAACACTTCTCTTCTCATTAAGAAGGCGATTGAATTTTCAAAAGAAGATTAAAAAAATAAAGGGGACTCGACAGAGATACCACATCCAAGTTTCTAGCACTGGACTGCAACAATGTATCCCCTTTTATCCACGCACACATTTTTAAAACACAGAGAAGTCAGTAATGCATTTCGTGGACGGAATTCAACCAGTGTGGGAAAAACTTATTTTTCGCGCATTGATTTTTGCAGCTGCCATTAGAGGCACTTTCCTTCTCGGATCTCAATTACCCCATAGAGCTGCCGATGGAAAGCGAGAACTATTAAATAATTCATGCGTGCAGATTTTATTGCTAATGCCCACTGTTCTCAGAGACTGATTTATGAGAACGTCAAATGACTGGGCCTGTTTGAATGGCAGGGACAAACATAGGATATGCACCACTCGTAAATTTTACTATTCAATTTTGATCTGTGATGGATTTGCAGTTGCCAGAAATTTACACTGTGATTTTATTATCGTTGAAGAGTGAGTAGATCTACCCTTTAGTTGATTTAAATTATTAAGTTCAATTCGAGTTGTAGGAAATGCGTATAAATTGTTTTATGGGTATTGTATCTCCATAAATATGTTAATTAATGTGTTATGTTACTTAGTTTGAGTTTGGTATCATCTCTATTTTTGTGTATTTTTATTTGTAATAAAATACTTGCAATGGGGGAAAGGGTAAGAAAAGTTAAATTAATTTACGTGGGGTAAAACACACTTAAATGATAAACTTTTTATGGGTTTTGTTATTTTTGGAAGCTTGTTATTTTCAGAGTAAAATTATTTGTGAGTTTAGAACAAAAAACACGTAGATAGATTATTAAGTTATTTCCATTTCTAATTTCATATAACCCGCTAAAGTATGATGATTTCAATTTTTGAAGATTTTAGAATTTTCCCCCGTAATTTAACAAAGTTATATTTATTTTTAAATGGAGAATATAATTTTTACTTTTGCATAAAAATACTTTGACAACAATAAACAATAGATTTTGTTATAACTCGTCCTTTTATACTGGTGTTTTGCTATGATTATATTCGGTGTTATTTCAATATCCACCATAAAGTTTATTTATGTTAAAAGGGTGTGTAGACGTATAACACTATAGGGAGATAAGGATATCAATCAATATACAAGTAAGGCGTAAGTATTTTGAGGGAAAACAAACTATAGAAACAAATTTCCTCTGGCAGCCCGTCTTCATTTCATAAGTTTATCAACTGCCGGATATATCCAGAGATATTGGAGAAAGCCAATTCCTTAGATATTCACCAAGTCAATATCAAAAATGTTAATTTTTCACAATGCAGCTTGACAACAATTATTATTATTTACGCGTGAAAAATCCGATTTACACCGCCTCAATATTATTTTGACCGACACTTTGCACTGGCAAACAGTAAGCCGCAACTAATAATTATGTCTGAGCTTTCAGACGAGTGAAAAATAGTTTTGTCATATCTCCAATACATCCACATGATACGCTTTAACAGTTGACCGAAATTCGATAAGCATCACCGATAAGTATTGGAAATACTCGTGATTTTCGTGCCTCAGAGACATATTTAATTAGTTCGTTTGTCCATCTATTAAAAGGATCAGCAAGGTCGTTTAATTCCATTGAATGGCTTTGAAAAGATGAGCAAGCCATTAATGGGGCATAGAATGTGCTTAAATCGCCATTCCCAACTTGAGCGAAGACCTTATGGCCACATCCTTTTAATGGCTCTTTTAGAATGGGAAGAAGTTATTTTGGGCATTGAATGGTGGAAAAAGATGCCGACCTTCTATTACAGTGATTAGCTCTTACTTGTCAGAATAACACAGGTTATTCAACGAACCATTGCAGAAATGATTTCATCCTAGAAAAAACACTTCAAAACATAGGACAGTTCAATAAAAATAAGTATGTTAGTTGTAAGAAAGATGCGTATTATAGACTTTTGAAAAACAAACGTGCAGTTGTGTCCCTAGGCGGCTTGAAGCCCACCTCCATATCGGACCCATGTTTACTATTTAAGTTTACCCTTGTGTTACCATGTATGTTGCTTCTGCCTTTCCACTAAAGGAGACTAACCAGGGGAGTGTCACACTTGGTTTATTTGCTACATAGACGCTTGAGAACGCTTAAAAATATTGGTATAATTCAAGGCCATTATTCATCCAGAAAACTTAAAAATATTTTAACGATCCCTATTCGAACATAATAATTAGGAGAATGTATTAAGAGAAAGGTTTTGCTTGAAAAATATTTATCGCAATTTGTGTACAGAATGAAAATTCAGCAACTCATCCCAACTTACTTTTGACTAATTAATGGTTTTTTGGTAGCGGTATATCTGTAGTTCCTATGTAAGAGATATTTTTGGGACCGATCTAACAGACCGAAATATTGAACTAAGGATCGTAATCACAAGGACTAAAAATAATCCAAATCAACCCTTAAATTTAATTCATAGACACTTAAGTCCCTTCAATTCTAACAATCCTAATATTCTAAAAAACACTTAATCAAACGAATTTAAGTATTAAAATTTCTATAACCTAAAATATTTTATTTAAATTGATGCAAATTGTAAAAAAATAATTTATATGAATAATTTATATGACATAAAACATTAGCCATCGATTTAGAATTTTTTTAATCTCGTTCAATCACTAGGTTTATGATTTTAAATAATTATTATTAAAATATTGCCGATTTATCAAATATTTTCTTACTTAACTTCTATTACTATTCACATGCATAGTTTATAAATTTATTAATAAAATTAATTTCATTTTTCAGATTTTATAATTCATTACTTTCGATATTTAATTGAAAAAAAACCATCCATCTAGAAAACAAAAGATAAATCGGTTAAACTAAAGACAGTTGTCAAATATTATGAAACATCCATTTATAATAATTAAGTACGGTGAAATGGAATTATATTAATTGTTTTTGCATTTAAATAAAGTACTAGGATTCATAAAGTATCGCAATTCCCTAAATGTAGTATTTAAAAAAAACTAAATCGTCCACAGACGATACCGTAACAAAATTAAATTAACACTACCCATAACCGAAAATCAATATGTTCAAACATAGTTTATAAACTACAAAACCCGTCTTTTTTCATTAGATAGCAACCAACACCCTTTTTATCAATGTATTTTAACTACACCTCACAAAATAAAAATTTGAAAATAATCCAAGTAAACCGAACAGTAATATAACTTAATTAAAATACGCGTCCCCATCATCCTTCCTACACGATGAATAAGTGTTCAATTAATATCAAAAGCATTGTTTGTAAAGCAAACACATTTCAATAACGCAGCACGATAATCGGCAGCCTGACAGCAAAAAGCATTTTCCATCCATCACAAAATTTCCAATTCTCATTAGTTACCAGCCCTATCTCCAGCGCTCACCAACCTCCAGCGATATAAACGACGCCCAACGCAAACTCATAAAGATTAAGTAACGAGATCACGCATAAAATTAAATCCTAAGGCTACCGACGACTGAGAAAAAAGAGAAGATTAAAGTTGTCCCCAAACATCCTCAATCTTCCTCGGCAAGAAAAATAACGGATTGGCAGAGATGACTGACATGGATGAATTTGGGATGGTAAAATTGAGAGCACTTTCCGTGGGTAATAGAGTGTACCGGGATTTTAGCCCCTATTTAGAACCTTCTATGTCAGATTAAAGTGTCTTTGAACTCACTAAGCTGAGTGCTTTTTTATGAGCTACCTTTTCTTCTCTTTTAAATCTCCGCTTGCATGTTGAAAGTGAGCTCCCGTAGTAATGGGAGTAGAGTTTATTCAAATGGATCTTTTGATATATTTCTCTCTGGGAAGGAAGGGTTTCTAGAGGAGAGTATTAGGCTAAAGCGGGGACTTAGGAAGGGTGAAACTTGACCACATTTAGGGATTTTTGAAGTTTTATTCGTAATGAATTCTTGAGGGCGTTGATTCGTTTTCGTTTGAGGGTGTTTAGTAAGGCTGAAATTTGGTAAAATGTGGTGTTTAATGATTTACTACCAGGGCTTTTTATTGGGTTGTATTTAGGTTGTTCATAAGTAAATGACATTTCCAATTCAATTATACTAAATTACAATGTTTCCTTTCAGTGACGTAGCCGATCGACGACCCACTTTCTATAGCTACCTAATTGGGGTCAAAGACAGAGCGAGCCAGTCATCTCTAACTCACCAATTAGGTAGCTAGAAAGTGTGGCGTGATCTTACGTCACTGACAAGGAAGGTTGTATTTTAATACAATTAATTAGTATAAATGTTTGGGAAATGTGATAAATCCGGGAATTATTAATAATGTCCGTGTATTTCGTGCTTAAGTGATAAATACTCATTTACAAATTCCATTGAATTTATCACATTGCCCGTCCCACTACGAGAATTATTATACAGGGTGTATCTGAAATGGTGCAACAAACTTTCAGGGATGATAGTACTCATCAAGACGAACAAGAATCGGTAAAGAAAGGGGGGTCCCAGACCAAATCCCAGGGAGTTAAAAATGGAGCGACACCCCAAAAAAATCATTGAAAAATTCAATTTGTAGACGAACTACTATTGGTAAAAACTTAATTATGGTCTCAAAAATTGTGGTTTAATATGATCTTTAAAATTACGTCAAAAGTCTTCACTTTAAATTTTTTTATTATTAAAAAAGTTAAAAAACACAAAAAATGTGAAAACTCTGCCAAGACCTTATTTTGTATTTCAAAATCCTTTCTTTTGATTTGATAATCTGAAAGATCATATATAAAAACCCTTAAGTCCAAAGTTTCACGTAAACACAATCAATATTAAACGCTTGAGATCCTGTTAAAGTTTGTTTTTTGCGTGCGCTAACAGCTGTTCTGGAAACAGCTCTAAAAAACTGCTTGCGCACCCAAAAAACAAACTTTAAAAGGATCTCAAGCGTTTAATATTGATTGTATTTACGTGAAACTTTGAACTTAAGGGTTTTCAACTATGATCTTTCAGATTATCAAATCAA
This sequence comes from Tetragnatha versicolor, assembly GCA_024610705.1. Taxonomy (NCBI): domain Eukaryota; kingdom Metazoa; phylum Arthropoda; class Arachnida; order Araneae; family Tetragnathidae; genus Tetragnatha; species Tetragnatha versicolor. The sequence continues at coordinate 8,720,012 of JANDEH010000010.1, forward strand.
AAGAAAGGATTTCGAAATACAAAATAAGGTTTTGGCAGAGTTTTCACATTTTTTGTGTTTTTTAACTTTTTTCATAATAAAACAAATTTTAAAGTGAACAATTTTGAGATAATTTTAAAGATCATATTAAACCACAATTTTTGATACCATAATTAAGTTTTTACCAATAGTAGTTCTTCTACAAATTGAATTTTTCAAGGATTTTTTTGGGGTGTCGCTCCATTTTTAACTCCCTGGGATTTGGTCTGGGACCCCCCTTTCTATACCGATACTTGTTCGTCTTGATGAGTACTATCATCCCTGAAAGTTTGTTGCACCCTTTCAGATACACCCTGTATAATACTGTCCAGTTAATCACTTTGCCCGTTATATAAACACATCAAAACTAATTTACTTATTAGTTACTAATTTACATATTACTAATTTGGATTAACAGAATAAGGGCATAGTTTAAGCAGTGAATGCTTATTTAGAAAAATTACGAATTCGAAAGTTAATTTTGAGTAGTATAACTGCAGTTACGAAAACCACCCTAGACTCAAACTTTAAATTAAAATATTTTAAGTAACACTGAAAGTGGTTAAATTTACACTTCTCCAGAAAAATTAAAAAAAAATCCAATAAGTTCTTTTTTATCCCAAGTAGAATTTCAGCGAACACAACAGCAGTCATATAATTTCCCCTTTAATATTCGATAACAGATTAACACGAACAAACTGCTGTTCCTCTAAGGCTCTAAAGCATTTAATCTCCCTAGTCTGGTGAATTATAATTAGAGCTAAGGTTGTGTTAGTATTTCCCGAGACAGTTTGACTGCTTGCTTTGACGTATGAGGGATCTTGGGCTATCCAAGCTTTGTGGATGACGTATTAGAGATCAAAATCATAGACCGGAATTCCGCAGATCCTCGACACTTGCGGATATTAACGGATTGGGATGGACACCAAATGGATATCGGGAGTTGTTAGGGCATTAATTCCCTTACAAATTTCTGAAGCACAACACGCTAAGTCACCTCCCTTTAGATGGAATGGATGAATTCTAAGGAAAGCCTCGGCCATGGAAATTAGGTATGATAAACCATTGTTTAAAAGGAATAACGTTTAGTAGATTTGGAAGCAAAATTGCTTTTAATAACCACAGATATTTAATTTTAAGAGGAAGAGCACATTGAGTTTAAAGGATAATGCCTTAAAATCATTATCACAGAATACGATTTTTATTCATACTCTCATATCTTTTACTGCACTAGTTTTTCTATTATATTAAATATTTCATGGCCTAACCAGTTATAAATGAGAATGAATCATATATGTTGCTTGAAATAAAACCAGTAGATAATGGTATTTTGTATTTAACATTAAAGAAATGGAAATACTTGCATAGGAGGTTTTTAAATCCCTCTCGTAAAATTAGCTCCGCAAGTTGTTTAATTTACCTTAACATGCTTATTAGATAACACTTCCCACACATCGTTAGTCTCATAATGGGAATTCTAATTCCCTTTATTATTTTGTTTGTTGAATAAATATGTGGTATGTTTTTTAAAGGAATTTATACCTTTTTATATCATATTCATCTTAAAAAATTTTAAGCTATATGGAAAGTCGACACATTCCTGTGAAATATGTTGGAATTCACAAATATTATTTGTAATGAAAAACTATTTCTTCGTTTAAGCCGCACCATAAAATGCTAACCTAATTTTCACCTATTTTGTGTGTTATACATCGAACTGTATTAAAAATTTCTCTGGGTTGTCTGAAAGAAATGGTGTTTAAAAATGCTTAAGAACCACTCCTACATCCAGTTTTTTTATCAGTCCTTCCATAGAAATGCATCTTAAGGAGATGTAATTCTTTAGTCTTTTGAAAAGTTGGGGGAAACGAGTTATTGCATGCTGCACCTTTAGAGACAATTTTCTATCCATTCTACCCAATGTTAGTTATTATTCACTCATTCCATCAATTTTCTACAACGGTAGTGATGTAACTCGTTTAGTCAATTTTCAATAGTGTTGGTTGGGGTTAGTAAAACCCCTTTTTAGAACAGTTCATTTTTGAAGCTTAGTAAAAAATTTTTGAAACGGTTAAATCTAATAGACTTATATTAGACTTATTTTATTAGACTTTTATTAGACTTATTTTATTTGACTTTTATTAGACTTATTTTATTTAAGACTATTAAATTTTATTATTAGTTTCTAAAATAATGCTTTACATAAATCTGAACTGGTCATTTTTTTAAATCAGATGGGTGTTCTACTTACCCCATAAGATGGGGTAAGTGGGCCAACCACTCTTTATCAAGATTGAAATCAAGGAAAACTTAAGAGGGGGTAAGTGGACCTTACTTTATAAACAATCCATTCTGGAAATCTATATTTTATATTAGTTCTATAATCTTAAAAAGAAATTAAACTAAACTTAAATATATGCAAAACCTATCAGTGAGACAAAATGTAACAAGAACAATGCGAATAAGTGTAAAATGTCCTGTACATATTTGAGTTCGATGGGGATGATTTTTTTACAATTTTCCACACAAGTTCATAATTATTAACTCACATGACCTCAACCATCAAAATCTTCTTTAAAAAACCAAAACCTCACCTTGAAGGCCTCCTCCTCTCTGAGCTCAGCCTCTGCGCGGTTTTCCGTCCTCTGGTAGTAGACCGCTGCAAACACGCACAGATTGAGGATGAGCAGCGAGCATCCCACGATGATGGTCACTCGCAGGGCGGTCAAGTAGCTGTCCTTGGGCACTCCCCCGTTGGCTCCGTTGTCTGAAGAGGCCGCCAGGCTGCCGGACACGTCGGCGACCACTGGGGTGGCCGCCGATGACCGCTCCTCCACTGGCTGGGCAGTGGTGGGCAAGGGGGGAGCGGTAGCCAGAGAACTGACCGTCGGGAGGGGGAAGTGGGACCGCGGCCGGAGGGTGGGTGTCCGGGCTGCGGGAAGACCTGGAAGGAAGCGTTTGTGTGAGATGATGGCATGGAATTTGGTAATACACTCAAACATGTTTTTGTGCGAGGAATAGGGACCGCATAAAAAATCGCACAAAGCTTTGGAAATAGCTATAAAATATAGTTTTTGCAACACAATTTAAAAAATACTTTTTTATGCGGTGAGTAGGGACCACATAAAAAAAATCCCACGTAGGACCGTAGCGAAAATCCCTAATACTACATTCACACATGAAAAGTTAATCTAGTTTAAGTGCTCATCTAGCTTAAATATAACATTACGACAATACTATATTTAAGCTAGATTAGCACTTAAACTAGATTAACTTTTCATGTGTGAATGTAGTATAACCATAGCTGAATTGAAAAACTCCTTATATACGAACCGTAACGCAATCCCCACCCTACAGTTGAATTGAGAAACCGTTTCTATACTTACTGTAGACTTTTTCCAGTTACTATGTAGTCGGCGAAGACTGTTGTTTCACTACACCCTTGTATATGTCTCGGTAGAATATGTCTATGTATGTATTTCTCCAATGTACACAAGATTTTTATTCTATGTTCCCATTTGATTGAAATTTTCATACACCGAACAAAAAAATCATCGCAGAAAAAAAGACCGCACAAAAACAGGTTTGAGTGTACTACATATCACAGAGTAGCAAATACTTTCGTAACACCGCATCATATCATAGTGGTACATCATTTGGTCAGGGCATATTAGATAAAAGAGAGAGGAGGAAAGCAGAAAACAGCAGGAAAAATAAAAGAGTGAATGAAAGAAAAAATAAGAAAAGAAAGGAAAAGATAATAAGGAATGAGATACTTTCTTTCCCATTCTTTATTATACTTTCTTTTCTCTTTCATCCTCTCTCTTTCTAATATTTTTAAAGAACTCTTTAACTCCACAAATCATGTAAACTCAACGTTTCACTTGAAACCACAGCTTTAAATTTCAGTGTCGTTGCGAGTGAACCAGCGACATAGTAACATAAAATTTTAACCTAAGCATAAGAATAAATAGAAATTTATGCAACACTTAAAGGTATATGCAAATTTATATAAAATATTATGTGATAAGGATTCAACAAATATACCGAATACCCAAGTAAATCCAGTAATCAATCCATGTAGTATATGGTAATCAGGACTTATCACGTTTTGTTAAACTGCACGTTAAAAAGCTGTTCTAAAAAATAACATGTCGTATAGAAAAAAAACTATTTTAAAATTAGATTTCGCGCCCCAAGGACAGTTATAAAGCACTTTTAATAACCATGATACCAAAATTGTTTAAAAAAACTTTTGCAGTAGTTGCATTCATCTTTTTTAAACACATTTTAATTTATGCTCATATAGATTAATAAATTACACTATTTCATAATTTGATAGTAAAATGACAAAAACCTATTTTATTCTTACGTTGAAAGCATTATTTATAATATTATATCCTCCAGTTAAAGAATTACGAACTAAATTCCCCTACATATTTTTCGATCACTCACCCAAGTTTTTTTTTATAAAACCATCATTACACATTTATCCAGTTTTTCAAATTAATCTTTACAAAATAGATCGCAAAGTATATATATAAATTATTTTTAGGGTGGTATATTTTCTTTTGTCAATTTCAAAGTTTAAGATATAAAACAATCACATTGTTTTGTTCTCAATCTTTAGAGTCTTCAAGAGTACTACCTTCCGAGGGTTAATAATTACTTGCACTGTTGTTTCCAACAATGCTGCTTCAATCTTTTGAAAAATGAAGTCAGCTGTTTTTTATACACTGGCTTGCCTTTTATTTTGACTCTTTAATAACAGCTGTTTCAAATGCACTGGAATTTTTCCTAGGTTCTAGGCAATTCATTTCTGTTATCTGTATCATTCCTCTGTTCGAAAATTGTTTTTTAAACCTTCGAATATGTTTTGAAATATTTTAAATAACAAATTACCCGTAAATCTTTAAGACAGACTTAATATAAGATTAATTTAGATTTTTCTTTGATTTTTAAAAGCATAGAACCAGGCTTGAGTATTTTTTTTAAAATTTTGTGTCACCATGATTGCAAAGTGTGTAGTTTTAAATATATATTGTACTTTTGTTTTTAGTATCTCGAAATCTAATTCTGATGAGTTTCGTAGGGTTAAGCCGTAATTTATCATAATGATCTGATGGAAAGGTCTAGGTTTAACGAAATAAATTGTGATGATAATGTTTAATCCCTTCATTGATCGTTGAGAAACGACATGATGCATTACGTGTAATCCGCTTCATTTCAGTTTGGTATAACAAAATCTCAGTATTCTTCTAAATACCGAATAAAAACGTAGAAAAAAAAGATTTCCTCTTATCAGACTCCTCAATCAAAAAGATACTATTTATCGTCATCTGCTTTTCTACTTACGTAATCATCTTTCCATTGTTCTTTATGCACCAGAAATTGATTTATCAGATTTTTCTTACAGACTACGGCAAGCTTATTTTTAAGGATAGGGTATAGGTTCAGCTAAAAAATTTAACTATAAAGATAACTTGCTTGTTAAAAAAATCATTTATTGTTTAAATAGACAAGAAAGAAGAAAAAAATAATCTAACACTGTTAATGATTAATATCTCACCTTAAGGATGGTTTGTAATACTTTATTCTATCTGTAAGTGCATTAACGTGATACGGTGAGACTAGAGAATGTTAAAACAACTAAACTCTAAAAAATACTAATTTATGAACATCAACTTGAAAACATTTCGTTTGTAAGCTGGAGTACTTTACTCGCATTATTCATTTTGTACATACTTCGTGAGGGAGATAAGAGATAAAACCAATTGAGAAAAAGCGAATTTTCATCTCAATTTATGGACTTATTGTCCCGCTTGTATATCAAACACCGAAAGCGTTCTTTTCGATTTTTCGCACTCTGTTCCAATCCATTCTTCCCGAGTCCCATTTTATCCCAGATATGAATCGAAAAGTGAATAAGGGATGTTCAAATTCAAAATAATTCCCTCGAAATACCTCCAGCCTACCCCACTTTACCAGCTTAAGGAAAAATATATTGAAGCTTGTCGCGGCCCGTCTTCCCCATTTCGAACATACCCTGAACGGAAACAGTTTATAACTCACTTTATAAATTTGAATAATAAATAAAACTTGTAAACGCATTTACGGCCGAAAATATTTCAAGCCGGAATTATACTCTTCATAAAACGCTTGCTTCGGAGATCCTTCACAGAGGTTCATCCCCTTTTTAAAACCAAGCCCCTTGGATAGACGCCAGAAATTGCGATAAAATACCCAGGGGATTCCGCTTTCGAATTCAGATATTCAACCGAGTTAACACTTTACTCTCTTGGAAGAAATAAGTGGATTCGCTCAGACATTTCAGTTTCCATAATCCTGAGACAATCTCAATGTCACTGAACCATTTTTAGAAAGATGCCTGCCAGCTCTAAGGTAAACGAAAGTGACGCGCGATTAAGTGATACGGTAACCATTTTACATGTATTGAGTTGATCCTTAGAATAAATTTAGCGTTCTGATCTGGATCGTTTATTCGGGTTTCTGTTAGAATAAAAGTGTGGGGATACATTGTTTAAAAGATTTCAGAATAACAGTTTTGTAATGTGTTTGTGAGATATCTGTTATCATTTGTTTTTCAGTTTTCATACAATTGAGTTGGCGTTTGCAGCAACAATGTGCTAACTCCAATATGGAAATTTCTCATTGTTGCTGTAAGCACCTTAGTTATCGATTTCTCCGTAAGGGTATATTTTCCCTTCGATAGTTATTTAAAACTGAAATCCTTTGGGATGGGCTATCAAATAAGTAATTAGTGAAGTCAACATTTTTTTTGTAACTGACTCACATTTTTTTTTGTATCAAATAGACACTTCCAACTATAGTGATCTTTTAGTTTTTATCTCTCATTTCCTAAATATTGAGGGAAATAATTAATTCTCTCTAGATCAGAAGTTCCTTAAAAACAATTAATTCGTTTCTGAAAACAATGTGAAAAAAAAGGAATTTTAAACTTTTTTTTTATTTTAAAAAATTCTTAATTTTTTTTTATAATCTGCAGGTAACACACAGAAAATTACAATTTTCAAAACAGTAAACTTACCGCGAAAATGACGAGAGAACTAAGAAAACACTCAGAACGGGCATAAACCAATAATAAAAGATAACAATTTGAGAACAAAGGTTTCTGAAAATGCACCAGAATGCGCTGAAACTTCATGTGTACTGGAGATATATGTATACTGGACTCCGTAATTTCAGATACATAATACTGCGAAAATTATACAAGCACAGGGTGATCAAAAAATAATGTCCCGATTTTAAAATTCTATTGGTAAAAAATCTGAAATTTTAAAGAGATCATTTAGAAGGAATGAGAATTTCTTTGAAACAAACTATATCAGCATATTAATTTAATTAAATTTTTGCCTTCAAACCGTCTCGTCACCAGAAGTCAAGAAGGTAAATGTTTATTAAAACTATCAAATCAGACAGAAAAATTATATTATAACTATCCTTTTGGGCAACAAAATTGCGTGCTTTCTTAGGGATAGCAATAATTCTTTTACTTAACCCTTTATGCCCCAAATTATTTTCCTCATCCCCATCCAAAATACAGGGTGTATCTGAAATGGTGCAACAAACTTTCGTAGATGATAGTAGACACCTAGACGAGTCAGAATCACATAGGATTTGGGGTCCCAGACCAAATCCCAGGGAGTTAAAAATGGAGCGACACCCCAAAAAATCATTGAAAAATTCAATTTGTAGAAGAACTACTATTGGTAAAAATTTAATTATGGTCTCAAAAATTGTGGTTTAATATGATCTTTAAAATTATCCCAAAAGTATTCACTTTAAAATTTGTTTTGTTATGAAAAAAGTTAAAAAACCACAAAAAATGTGAAAACTCTGCCAAAACATTATTTTGTATTTCGAAATCCTTTCTTTTGATTTAATAATCTGAAAGATCATAGTTGGACACCCTTAAGTTCAAAGTTTCACGTAAATACAATCAATATTAAACGCTTGAGATCCTGTTAAAGTTTGTTTTTTTGCGTGCGCAAATAGTTTTCTAGAGCAGTTCCCAGAACAGCTGTTTGCGTACGCAAAAAACAAACTTTAACAGGATCTCAAGCGATTTTTATTTTTTTTGACTTCAAGCGTCTCATGATTTCTTTGGGGTGTCGCTCCATTTTTAACTCCCTGGGATTTGGTCTGGGACCCCCAAATCCTATGTGATTCTGACTCGTCTTGGTGTCTACTATCATCCCTGAAAGTTTGTTGCACCATTTCAGATACACCCTGTAATCAAGTTTACGTAACTGCAACTATAAGTAAACTAAATTTGGCCTTACATGACAAAAATTGGACGAATTCGGAACATTGGGAAGTGGGACTTAAAAGTCCCGTCGGGATATAAAGGGTTAAGGCAAAAATTCATGCCACTCTCTTAGGGATAGTAATAATTATTTTTCTTAAGTGTCTTAAGGCAAAAACTATCCTAAAGCGCCATCTATGAAGAGGCAAATGTTTTTTTGTTTAAAAAAATTCACAGCCCTTCAAACTGCCCTTATAACAATTTCAGATGTTTCTCTTACCAATAATTTCGTCTGTGACGAGTTTTAAAGTAGTTACGTTATTTTATAACCCCTCAATCTAGCCCGTGATGGTGGTACCTACCTATGCCTGTGGGGGCTAATACTGGCCCTTGCCGCACAATGCCGTCGTAGGTGAGGGGGTTGTCGTGGTCCTCCAGTAGATGATGCTGCGACGCCACCCCCGGCGTCTTCCCTTGCTGGTGCAGCTTGGGGATGAGGCTCAGCCAAAAGGACAGCCGGTGGGCGTGGTAGTGGTCCCGGATCTTAGGCTTCATCGCTGAAGGGGGAAGATAAGTTGTTATTTTCTAGTATACAGAACAGATGTTTCAGATAATTGTTACACAACTTCTATACTCTGTTCATTTTGAACTGGCGCTTGAAAATATTTCCTTCCCCCACCACCGATCTGTATCCATAGCAACTATCTACGTCAAAATGACGAAGAAGGCTTACTATTGGCTGCTCGAAGAGCGTAACTATGTTTACGCTTCTAGCGTGGGGGAAAGCACTATTTCTCGAGCGCCAATTCTAAATGAATAGAGTATAGGAGGGGTTGGACACCATCTAGAAGACTCAAAATCACCTAGGAATGGGGGGTCGGAGATGCACCGCTAACGAGCTAGGGGTTTTTAAAAGCTGCCAAGGGAAGTTATAAAAATTCCCTGTGGAAATTGACACGTCACCTTTCATGATTGGATTTGAACTAGCAAAATCTTTCGATTCGGGCATTTGTTGCATAAAAACCGATTTCGGAGCTGAACTTTCAGTTCTCTAATTGGTTTTATGGAATAAATACCTGAAAGAATAAAAAATATAAAATGGAATAAATGCCTGATCTTTAAAGGTTACGTGTCAATTTCCACAGAGAATTTTACGACTTTCCATGCCCGCTTATAAAACCCCTAGCTCGTTAGGGGTGCGTTTCCGACCTCCCATTCCTATGTGATTGTGTGTCATCTAGGTGTGTCCTATCCCTCCTAGAAGTTGTGAAACACTTATCTGAAACATACCCTCCTTACCCCGAACATTGATACCTCGAAAAAATTTTTCCTAGAAATTAAGCAGGGTTTTAAATTAATGATAACATTTGATCGCCAAAACCTAGTTTAATTATTAAATTTTGAATAAAATAGTAAAAATCAGGCCTGGTTTGAAGCAAAAAGGTTCATGATATGCAATATAAAATTATGTGCAAAACAACTCATCAAGAGAAGGTCCAATTTTTAATAAGGATTTTTGAAACAGAAAAAAATTGTAGTATTAATTGAGAAGATCAATAGAAAAGATACTAGGTATAGGTAATAATAGGGGATATGAAAAAGTAGATGATTGAATATAGTACTATGTATTGGTATTTTCATATGAAAGTATAGTATTTATAATCATATACTAATTCGAAAAGAGTTATTTCTTAGACACACACCTAGTCTTTCTTGCCAAATAATATAATTTAGAGGAAAGTATATTCATTATTCTCGTTTTTTATCAGTCTTTGACACTGGTATCAACATTTATATCTTTTTTGGAGAATCTCGGGAGTCAAGGATTAAAGCAACAGCCGATGTAATAAAAACTAAAAGCTTAAATCTATGCATTATCAAAGTAAATTTATCTGTTTGATGAGAAATATAAGGAGGTATGCAATATGAGCGCCCCCCCCATGTATACAGTCTTATTTAATTAAACTTTTTGCACATAAAATGAATCTAATGCCAGTTCAAAACTGTGTTTCAGATATAAATGAATAATATTAATAGAGAAACTGATGATTTGAAAACTTCCATTCAGAAATTTTGTGTATTGCCATTAAATAAGTTATATATAACTCTTATTTATATTCCAGAATAGTAAACCGATTTTCCCTTATAAATTGGTTATGTTTGAGCATATATGGATTGATAAATTCTGTTATAATTAATACTGGTTTTACCTCAAAAGAAAATTGATACTTGTAAGTATAGAAACTCAATTTCTATTAATTATTGGATACATAGATTTCGAATAGTTACCAATTTTGTAATTTTAAGTAATTTAGGTAAAGAATATAGGGAGTTTCAAGTATTTAATTTGCTAGACATTGATACTCAGTAGTTACTATGTAAAAATATACTTTATAATTAAATATATAAGTATCAGTTTAACCCATCACTGCATTTACAAATTACCTATAGTAATCACTCTCTTATTAGCATATAACTCAATCCTGTTTTTGTGCGGTCCTTTTTTGTGCGATTTTTTATTTGGGAGGTCTTTTTTTCTGCAATTTTTTTGTGCGGTGTATAAAAATCTCAGTAAAAAAGACAGCCCAAATGGAAAAATTGCACAAAAATAGTCGCACAAATATAAAAAATCGCACAAAACAGGTTAAAGTGTACTGCAAAAGTCAATTAATTCAATTAAATAGACAACATATTCAAAGGCTGGTGAATGGCTTTAGATGAAATTAACAAATATGACGTTGTTAATTTTAATGACTCTCATCATCAAATTTCCTCATCAAAACCTAGAACCCCAAATTCGGAAACGAACACTGAGCCTCCTAACTGAACAATCCACCCATCAAATCAAAACAACACCCTCAAAATAACTCACAGCTCATTGTATGAACCATAACACCTATAGAAGGCTTGTTATTTCCAGCCAAGGTCCCCTGCAGTTCTTCCCGAAGAAGCAAGGGCTCTTCCTAGAACATAAATCAAGAGCCTTGCATCAGTTTCTGTCATTCAATTAATTGGGAGACAGAAAGAGAGGTGGCCATTCTTTCGCCAGAGAGGCTCATGTGCTTATTGAGTCGGAAGTGAATTACTCCTATGAGGTGATCGAATCACAACAAAGTGAGGCTTACACTTACCTTGCTTCTCGACTCGATTACTCTTTATTACTGACTTTCTGAGGTGGGTTAGTCCTGGGAGGCAAGCTTTTAAATTATCTTGTTGTTTCTTTAATGTTGGTAGTGGGGGTTTAGTGTCACAGGTGATAAGTTGAAAGTCGGTGTTTATTGGGGGGTTGAGGGGAAAATTAGCTACTTGCGTGTTATCCCATAGACCGTTCAGCAGCTGTTAAATTCAACGGCACAAGACATTTTTTTTTCTAAATCAACGGCACGGATAACGAGGTAATACGTAAGAACCAAAAATTATCAAAGGTATGAAATTAACTTTCAGATTCAGCGGCACACATGGGTGTCATTTGGGGGGCGATATCCCTTCCCATGGTTTTCACCATTATGTGAAAAATAGACACAAGTCCTTGAAAATTCTGTGACTTCCACAAGGAGAATCGAGTGTAACCCAAAAAGTCTCAAATGGAGTTGAATCACTACTTTGAGGGTTGAATTTCAGAAATTTTTCAAGGGGAGCACCCCCAAGCCCCCTTTCAAAATTTGACGCCTGTTATAAAGTGTTTTTCCCTTTAAAATTCTGCCGCTTATCAGAAGCGATTTCCTTTGGGTATTCCCCTAAGAGTTTAAAACTGAACTGAAACAACTTTAAGAAGCAAATTTAAAAAAAAATTTTGGAAGTGAACTCCGGACCCCCTATTTTTACTTAGAGCTTAAACTTTGTAAAATTACGACATATTAAGTCATATATACTACTGTTAAGAGGTGTAAAATTTAACGTATAAATGTACTTGAGTCAAAAGTCCCAAAAAATGTCCGGTTACAGCGTGGCCCAAAAGCCCATTGCATTGCCCCCAAACCAAAACTGAGTCTAAGAGATTGGGTAATGCTGTTCGGATTTAGAAGTACGGTTGATGGAATAATACCGTAAGTACCAAAAGTATTCTAAAAAAATAATTATTCGTTATATAAATTTGAAATAAGTTTTTCTGCAACTTTTCTTATAATCCTGTTTCTAAAGTTATTAGAGGCAAAAGAAAATTGGAAACCAATCGAATACCAAAACGTAAATAAAGCAACAAAGTAGAATGCTTTTCTAAAAACATGCTGACTTAAACAATTTTATTTATTAATATTTTTCGTTTTCTCCAAACTTTGATTTTACATTGTTTGCTATGTTTCAATTAAGGTCAGATTTCTTGGAATTCACAAAAGAGGGTTAGTAATTATGTTTTCAACTTTCGCCCTCCAATTAAATGATGATTTTGAAATTGATGATTGAAGAATGAGAAAAACTTAAAATCGGATCAAAATTTTTATTTCTTGAATTTAAAAATGAGTCAGCGTTTTTCATCAAACACGGATCATCGCTTAGCGATCAAAAAAGAAAAACTCACGTCGTAATTAGTACTGATGATCAGAATTTTAATGATTATCAGCGCTTTATTTTTATAGTTTTATATTTCGTAAAAAATCATACTTTGTCGCTCTAAAGATCACCCGCCTAAAATCGCTTATAAAGATACCTTTATTATTCTGAAAAACACCGAAGATAGTGCCTCTCATCGAAAAATTAGATAGCAGTTTTGGTGAGGTGAGCGTTTTATATTTTGATCGAAATATTTTTCATGATGAATTACTGATTATTATTCGTGTAAAACCGTATCTCGATCAAATTAATAATTATTTTAAATACACAGAAGCCAATATAACTCAAAATGTGATCATGAGTTTGCCTCAAACCTTTAAACATAATAATTAAAAATTGGTTTTGCTGATCAAGTGTGATCAATAAAATCTAACCCCGATGTGTACATTCTAATTCTTAAAGGCATCTAGAACTCAATGTTATAGACTGAATATAAATATCCAATTTTATATATTTATTTTTAAAATATTGAATAAACCAAATAGGCCAAAGAGTTTAGTTTTGCAAATACAGTTACATAATGTTGAAGTGAAGATTCAGGTTAGCTTATAAACCATAATATACTATTGTTTGTTTATTTAGAATAGGCTCGTGAAACAAGATCAAAAACGGTCAAAAACGCCCAATAACGCTCACCACGCAATTTCAGTGACCGATTTTTTGACGAAATTTTTTTCGATGATAATTACAATAGGAACTTCTTTTAATACATTACGCCTCAGGCGCCTATTCTAAATGAACACAGTTTAAGATATAGAAATCTATACAACACATGTGAAAAGTATGACAAACGAATTATAAATAGATAACAAAACTTACTTACCCAAAGAGAGATATTTTTGATTTACGCTATCATACAAGGGCCAAACAAATCGCTCAAACCTCCCCCGCGTCCTCTCCGGCGTTTCTAGGTCATGAACGACATTTGGATCTCTGGAAACACAAAATATAAATATTAATATACTGGTGAGTTCACAAGTTAAAAACTAAGTTCCAATTTCCGAAGCATTCAATCCCTATCACAACCAACTACATTTTATTACCTTAATTTTGCGTAGTTTTTCCCATCAACGGCTATAAATTTAAAGAAATCGATGAATTTTTATGAATTAAAGCTATTTAATATTGATGAATGGTGTAAAAGTATCACCCCAAGACATCCAAGTTGATTCCTTCTTGAATCATGCATGCATTTTGTCAGAGGACACTTAAGGGCTTTAACCGATTTGTAACACATCGGCGGGGTGTAGGGACAGTCAGAAAGTGCCCTATCCGAGCTATCAGTCTTTCGTGATGCCTTCCATTACCCTGTAGACATATCCTCGTGTATCAAAAAGTAAAGTCTAGAAATAAGCATAACTCGCATGAATATTTATGCATCAACTTCCAAATTTATTCATGTGCATATGCTTTGGGAACAGATCTAACACGAATATCCCAGTTCTAATTGCGTAGCTCTTTTAATTTTCATGGCAAGTAAATAAGAGAGGACCTTTTAATCTCAAATAGAAACGATCCAACGCTGTTTGGGGATATGGAAAGAAAGATAAACATGTTTTCTGCTCCGGGATTAATTTGAAATGCTGAAGAATGCCTCTTTCCGTTAAAAGGATTTATAATGTTGAGCTTTTGAAACAAATTATTTGATGGGAACCTCAAAGTAAACATTTCTCGACTTTTGAGCTAATGTATTACTTTTCTCAATGTATGAGCACTCCCTGGAGGGAAGTTCAAGTAAAATGGAAAAGGTAATTTAAAATTGCTTTTTGACACCATTTAGCAGCTTCTTTCATTATCCAAATGAGCTATGAAATCCATTTAGTAAAGAGTTTGATTATATTGCATTTATTCATCGGTAACTCGAACATAGTGTTAAGTATCGGAATGAAAAGTTGGATTTACATTTTTTGCGTAACACAAAGACGTATTCCCTATGAGTATTTCTTATTTTTCCCAATGAAATATTATCATTTACTTTTAAATGAAATTTCCAAAAATATATTTTAACAATCCAGTTAATTGCCTTTTAAGTAAGAGTAACTTAACGTTGGATTGACAAACTTGTTTTTGTCTACGCGATGGAATTGCTATACTAGTTTTATATTTTCACATGGTAGTTTTTTATCAGATGGAAAAAAATATAAATTCTCTTTTAAACGTGTGCATGTAATTAACAAATTTTCTCTTTGATTTCTTTTAAATTTTAACACACAAATTTTTATTTATAGCAACTAGTTTTTTATTGGAAACTGAATGATGCAATTTAAAACCAAAATTGTAGCATAAAAGTGTTGTTGCAGCATCAATAATCAAATAGAGTACAAAATGCACTGACAATTGAGTAGTGAAAGTAATATCCATTTTAAATTCTTACCAGCAAACTTATAATTGCCTACACTTCTTTGACATTTCTTTCGAAGTGTAGAAAAATTTGAATTATTAAAGCAGCGCTATATTTATATGAATTATTGTTTTCTACATTTAACAACGCATTGATTAAATAATAGGATGTCGCAATTCCATATATCTAATTTATAACAATTTGGTTGAGAACAAAGTTTTAAATGATTTATCGAAAGTACCTTTATACTTTAAAACTGGACTATATACTAGAATACTTAGTACTTTCTCAATTAAATCATCTCGGGTTCTTTTATACGTTTCAAACAAAAAAATCCAAAGCTCAACTCACCCATATTTCGCAAAATTCGACCAGTACAGCATAATCGCTTCTGACAGCGCCATCTCCGGCTTGCTGTAGTTATTGGGGAAATGGGCCAAGTTGGGGGTTAAGGGCGCCCCGAACAAATACGGGATATCTTCCCCATGCACGCACACCAACCTCTGTGGATAATCGCTAGCCTCAGTCGGATAGTTGAACACGTACAAAAAAGTCCGATGCCTCATCTTGGACAAAAGGTTAGCGCTGCTTATGGATGGCGCAACCACCAGAGCGTCGGTCAGTGCATCCACCGTCCCGTCCAGTATATTGACCGGATGCTGGACCGGTCTGGACCAGTCCGTGTACTCGTTGACGATGGTGAGGAAGATCTCCTGAAGGTGGAAAGTGAAGAGGTTCCGCACCAGGGTCCTGAGGATGCGGTCTCTTCTGGCGGCTTCGATGCCGTAGCGTTCTTCGCCGGCACCAAAGTAGAAGAAAGACTCGATGCGGGTCACGCCGATTAGTACGTCCACTTTGGGTCCGATGTCCGGGTTGGCCCTCTCGGGGTCGGACGGCACGACGAGGCCGTCCACCGTTGGTCCGAATGCGGTCAGGTACTCGGGCACCAGGAGTTGCACTCGCATGATCTCAGAGAGAGGTCGCTGACGCATACAGCGGACCAGGGCTGGGTGGTCCAGAACGGGACAGCCGAGCTTGCGGGCCACGTGGCGGGTGAATATCATGGCTTCGTGGGCGAGGGCCCATGGGCTGAATGCGGACCCACTCTGTAGGACTACTCGGTGGAAGAGACCTGGAAGGAAAAATTGAAAGGTGTTACACTCAGTTGCATTGTTAGTTGATTTATTTCAGTTAAAAAGTTAAAGCAAATATAAGGCCATGGCTGTTAATGGAGGCAATATGTAAATTAGAATGATAAGAATACGCTTAATTCAGGTAATATGTGTGTTTAGTACAAATACCAGCTGTATAGATTCAAAACTGCATAGAAATACAAATAGTATAAAAAACAAAAAATTTGTAAAGTTAAGTCCAGGCATAGGTACTTTACACTATCTAATAAAATATAGCAAAATTTATTGGCTTAAAAAGTGTTTTTTCTTTTATAACACCCTTACAAAAGTTAAAAAGAGCTGCTCAGCATAAAAGTGGTGAGTCCGAAAGTATAAAATTTGAGAAAATCATGAATTTGGATTTCTTTTAAGATCGTATATTTAGCGTGGGACTCATCTAATCCAAAAACTAAATAAGTGACACTTAAAAGCTGCCTAAAATTGTCTTCTCCATAAGGCAAACACAGCCGTTAGAGAAATTTATCAGTTACTGAAAACTACGTTCACAGTAGACTTACAGCACTTTTATTCTTACCAGCTCAGAGGTTTCTATTTCTTAATCAAATTCAAGGGTGAACACGGAAGATTGATATTTTTATCCTTATAAAGCAAGACAATATCGTCTAATGTGGTGTACGTGTACTTTTGATGACATGTGACCTACATTTTATATCATTTTATGCAAATACTCAATTTTACTCATTCAGTGTCGATGAAAATCATGATAATCATTAAGAAGTCACGAAATTATATTTTTTCAAGAAAGAACTACTACCGAACCGCAATTTATCATAAACATTCAGAAACCCCTCTTTCATTAAAAAATCCCATAAACGCGGAAATAAACAGTTTACTATTTTGAAAACAAATTAATACTAAAATGCACCATCGACTAAAGCCATGCATCTTTTAAAATGACGGAAATACGCTGCCGAATCTCCCTTAATACACGAAGATAACGAACTTAAAACATAAAACACGCCATATCGTGGTGAACTCAAGCATGTCGCCACGGGATGGTTAAGCAAATTCAATAACGCGGGTGATGAAGTATTAAAATATCGACAAAAAGAAGGCTTGAAATGATGTTCTAAAGTTAAAATATGTTTACGCAGTGTATTTGACAGCAATGACGGCAGGCTGGCGCAAAGCGAAGCAAAAGAAACCGATGCGTGACTAGCGAATGGCCGCTTCTTAACAGTTGAGCCGTAGGGTTAAGCTATGGTAGGGGAAACCACCAAATACCACATCACTTC
The DNA here is from genome assembly GCA_024610705.1 of Tetragnatha versicolor. Taxonomy (NCBI): domain Eukaryota; kingdom Metazoa; phylum Arthropoda; class Arachnida; order Araneae; family Tetragnathidae; genus Tetragnatha; species Tetragnatha versicolor. Next base: position 8,737,634 of record JANDEH010000010.1, read on the forward strand.
GAGTTGGCTGGCTTTAATGGCGGCCATTACAGTATGCCGGAGCGGCAGCTGAACATTTACGCTAAAAAGAGAAAACGGAAGAAGGGAAATTGAGGGCAGCTGTAAGGAAGGTGAATTAAAAGCAAAACTGCAGGCTTCGTAACTCGGGGTTGTAGGTTAAACAAATTCAATTCCGAGATTATATTGTTTTTACGCTTTAAAGAATTTTAATAGTGATTTTGATGGAAATTATACAGGATGTTTTATCACGGCTTTTATTAGGAAACAACGTCTACTAGGGTCAAGGAAGTTAGTTGTACCCCTAAGTAAGTGACCATGGAAAATCCATTGAAAATACTTACAGTGCCTACAGCTGGGACATAAGAAAGTTAAACAATTAATTGAAAAACTATGATGGATAGATCTTCAATGAGAACAATATTGGCAATTTCATATCAAAGCTAAGAAACAAATTTCATAAAAATATCTTCTATATTCCAGGAAATATTAGCAAGTTTATATGCACTTTTTCAGGCCTCAAAAAGGAAGAAGTTTTCAAGTTTTTCTGTGTTATCCTGTAGTTTTTGGCGTTTTTTTTATCTAAATTTTAGCAAATTATAACTTTTTCTTTAATTTGCGAATTCTTTCTTTTTTTGAGGCCCGAAGAGTGCTATTTTTTCTTGCTATAATATCTCCCAGAATATTAAAGATAGTTTCATAATTTTTTCAGCGCATATTTCATATGATATTTCTAACAAATTTCTCAATGAGTTTTTATCCGTCTCCTTTAGTCTTTAATTATTTTTTTAACTTTCTTATTTTGCCCAATGGATTCCCCATTGTCACTTACCTAGTGGTTCCCGTTACTTTCATGACCCTAGAAGACGTGGATTTGAAATAAAAGCCGTGAAATGGACTTTTGAAACACCCTTGTATAAGTAGAACTCCTTTTCTAAACGTATATTGTTCAAGAATTTTGAGATTGGGTTTATAACATTTTCAATGGGAGTATAAGTGGAATTTTGTGGAATACGCTTTCTTTCTTATTATGTCTTTCAAAGTTCCCAAATGTTGAAATGTAAAAGTTTTTTCATCATTCCTTTTGCAATTTGTCTGAGGGGACAAAAAACCCTTTGGGAAATAGGCACTTTCTGTATGTTCTTTCTTTCCAGTTGAAACACATAAAAGTGTTAGATGAGTGTATATTATACTGTGTTTTGAAATTTCATTGCAAAGAATTTAGAAAAGTGTCTTTATAATTTCTGTATGAAATGGTAAAGTTTGGAAACGATCTAAAAAACCGAACCCTTAAAAAGAGAATTAAAAAAATCGGAAATAAATTATTTTCTTTTTCACCAAGAAGGAAACTTTAGTAATTTCATTATCAATGAGAAAAAAAACGAAATCCAAATATTGTTTCATGAAAAAGGAAATTGAGATTTCAGTATTACAATATTTACGAAAAGCTTACTCTTGAATTACTCATAAAAGGATTTTAGAAAATTATTCCTTCTATTAAGAAAACCTAGCTGTGTCAATAAAATCAGATATTTTAACACAAGTTTTTAAAGTTTTAGTAATTTTTTATACCTTATTTTACATGTATTTCAATATAATGAAGAAACTTTTTGTTGTTTTTTCTCAATTTATGTGAAAAATTATCTTCACTTCACTCACCATAAAAATAAGTGTAGCTTAGGTGTTTTATATTTAACAAGCGAAGGATTTTCTGAAATGCTTTTTGTTGTTCTTATCTAAAACCTTTTAATTTAAAAGGATAATATTTTTGAAAGAAAAAAATATAAAAAAATTTATATATTAATAAGATACAAACATTCACAAACACCTAATTAAAATTTAGTATTATCAGCATTTCTTTTTCAAAGAAGAAAAAATAAACTTTCTCGGAAATGTTAAAAACATTTTTGCTGAATATTTTTATTTTATTAGAATTATCTTAAAATACACTTAAAATTCAGAAAACCTAAAAAAAATTAAATTTTTTTTAAGATATGATATTTTTTAAAAATTTTGATTCACTTAAATACAAAAGGTTTCTTTATACAGTTTTCTATTTATGTCTTCTATTTTTTGAATGTGTAATTTTTCTAGTTGTAAATTCTTAAATATTTTGAATTTTTACGCAGAAATAATTTAAATATCATCGTATTTCATTGCTATTTTTGAGCAAACAGGTTTTAAAAATAGTTTTATACATAAAATACACAGGAATGAGACATTTTTTACCGTGACTCAATGAGGTGATTTTAATATAAAAAATACATTTTCAGACCATAAAAAAATACATTACCTTTATGTAACAGACAGATAAAAACAGACAGATCGTATATTAAATCGTCCGTGGACATTTAATTAGTTATTTAATAGGTTTTGTATTATTCTACAATGTTACACTAGATGCTAGAGAAAATTGTTTTCTTTCAAGTCTTAGATATTTTTATAACTTAAGATGATAGATAGAAGGCTCAAGAAAAATCTGCGTTTGTTGATGTCAAATTTAAACGAAATTAATTGAGCTAAAATTGAAAAATAAATGATATTTTTTATAATTGTAATCACATTGAAACACTACATCCGAAATTTTAATAATACCCTCCACAAATGCATTCAATTTAACTCTCCTAAATTTTGCCAGAAGTTTATGACATCAAAAAGTAACTTAAACACTTACACAAAAAAACTAGATCTTCTTTCACTTTACATGACACAAATTGTATAAAAGTTTCCATTCTCATCAGTGTCAGGATTGTTTATCTCCCACCACTCAATTATCAACCCAGAAACTATTCTGTGTGAAAACTTACTCTCCCAAAACCTTTCTCCCATCCAATAAGAAGTAACAGATTAAAGCATTCAGCGTTAGAATAGTTACTAACTGAGACTCCTAAACCTTTAAGATTCGCTCTATTGATTATTTCTTAGATATACTCCGAACAAGACTCAACAGAGCCAGTGTCTAACAAACTAGTTTTTTTAACCTCTAAAAGAGATCCGGGCTTATCGGCCATTAGAAACACGTCGTAAGGAAACAAATCTACAGCTTCCTCTCCTTAAATACCCGGAAAATCCTCGACGATTGCATCGATTGGGGGATATCCTGGACGAACAAAATCTAAGCTGTGGCTCCTCGATCTAAAATCATTTAGTGCCCGTCGAGATTTATTTTGCTTCTGTTTACCAAGCAAAAAGTTCTTGCTAAGGAGGGACAAAAGTTGTCTTTTAGAAGCTTCCTAAAATAACGCTTCTCAGGAAACTTTGGTGTGGGAGCATTAGCTGCGCCTTACACGGCAGTGTAAAATGAAACTTAGGATTTAAGCTTAATACCTCTAGAAGTAGGAGAGGGTAAAACTTTTTAATAACTTTAAAGGTTTAAGAAAACACGTTGAAGAAGTTGTTGTTAAGATTGTATGGTTACTCAATGAAGTTGGAACTTTAACTTTTTGGAAAGCCCTATAGTTTCAGAAACTCAATCAGTTTCTACACAAATACAAATACAAATGTTGACAACCAACAACAGGCGTGAAGCCCAACTAGGTTGGAACACATTTTCATACTCACAGTGTTTTTTACACAAAAAGTATGTATTTTTTTATTATTACTCAAAAATAGACATGTCCACCAAAAGCCTCTTAGATAAGCAATACAACATTTTTCTATCTTAACAAGTATACGTTTGAAGCATCTGTTTTTAGAAATTTTTATAGGGTGACTTACCAACAGTGAATGAACACTTAGCATTTAGATTCGTGATTTTCCCACTCTAAATATCTTTTTCCGGGCTATGCTCCGTCAATTCTTAATAATAAGGTATGTTTCCTTACACGCTTTTTCTCGGCAATATGGTTTAAGTACTTTTAGATGGCAGAAAAAGATAGTTTTGAAGGTAATATTTATTTTACGGAAAACACTGCGATACACTCCAAGTAAACTAAAAAAGTTTGACCTTAATATGAATAACGTAATCACAATGAATGAATACTGAAAATAGTCACCAGTTTTAATATTTTCGAAAATGTTAGCTGGTTCAAAGCTTATTGAATAAACCAAAAATCTTATAAACTTTTCCAGAACACTAAAACTGGTGACTGCTTTAGTCTTTTAAATAAATTTTTATTTTGGTTGCTAAGAGAGTTGTAAACCTTCTCATTATATTCGCTATGGTCACTTTACTATAGGTACACTTCTTTTTCATAATTATACGAGGCACATTGTTGTTTATAACTAAAGCTGTGCGAAGCGAACTTTTGAAACACCATGTATAAACATTGTATACTTTCAGATTAACACATATTTATTAGAAGAGCATAATTCTAAGCCTCTAGCATTACACCTTGCTTATTTTATATGATTATAGATAAAATAAACTTAAAACCATGAAGATTCTCGAGTTAGGCCTTTTTCCCAGTGAATGAGTGGCCGATTCCTTACTGGAAATGTCAGTTTACCATTCCAGTAAATTACCATTCCCTTATTTTCTCCAGTTTGCAAAATGTATCGTTCTACATAATTATTTTACAAAGAAAAACACTTGAATGATTGACTAAAACAAGAAAAGGCATGTTGCACGATTAAAAGTCAGAACAGTATAAGTTAAAATATCAATTCCTAACTTACAGGTTACATTTTTAAATCACATGCAGCTGGGTTTAACTTGAAAAAAAAATTAACAATCACAATTCAAAAATTGTACTTGAATAAACGATTGCTTCACTTTTATGAAATCTTCCTAAAATTAATGAATTTTATTGCGAGTCTTAAAAGAAATTAAAATCCTTATTATTTGGGGTTATGTTGTCAGCTGCTCATTATCTTGGTCATTCACTCTATGTGTTACCACATTGGCATTATAATACGCCTGATGTGTGCGATTATTTTAGAACAATATGGATTTCCAGAAGAAATTCATCGACCCATTAATACTTGGTAATAGTATTTTAAATTTCTTAAAACCAACTTTGATAAAATTTTGTTTCAGTTTGGAGGATATGTGAAAACGTTTTACATAGAACAGTACTTGTACTACCAAGAGTTCACTCTACCACGAGATTAATGTGGTATGATTTGACTGTGTAAATAAATAATTAGTTTCGTTAAAGAAACTGATTTTTTAATAGTGCAGTTTAAATAATAATACGAGGATTTCGTCAAAGGAATGCTTGAGAAAAAATGTTGTATGAATCACAAAATTGTTTTTGATACATATTTTTATCCTGTAATGATGTAACAACCTTCAACTAAGAATGTAGAATAACACTTTTAACTCTATAATTTTTATTTGGGAGGCGTACTCTAAAAACAAGTTTGCCTCATAAGTTTTTAAAATACTAAAAATGTATTTAATTTCAAGTTTCGCTTTGAATTCTTAACAACCAAGAAAATACACTTCTAAGCATGAATAGAATATTTTTTAGGATAATTCTCTTCATGGTAAAACTAAATTTCTAAACGGGGCTGTAAAAAAGAGAGTCAAAGTAAAATTGTAGCGTTGATGCATGGAAGACAAAAAATGAGATTTTTCTCTGACGCTAAGGACGTATAAATATTCAAAAGTAGAATGGTTTTGTCAGTCTGAGACTGAATTTAAAATATCCTGTTATGAAATTTTGAAATACCATTTGGGGAGCGTTTCTTTTTTATTTGCAAGGGGTAATCAAGTTTTGTGTCGTCAGGTTGCATCTGAATAAATGATTGAGTACCCGCCGGATCTAAAATACCCGACAATAGACAATTTTCAATGAAAGGCATGCTTAAAAATTTCAAGTAGCCATTTTTCAGTCGGAATTCTTTTTCAATGGGGTTAATAGGAGAATTTATTTTGAACTATATTTTGCAGAAAAAATTTTACACGAAAAAACAATGTAAAGTTTTTCAGGAAGTTGGTGGTTGGTGTTTATGGTATAATTTTTGTTTTATAGGCTTGCAATTCATTTCGCAATATTTAAAAACGAGTGTATTCTGTCAGTGTTTTAACTACATATCAACCATAATAATATAAAGGCACTAGAGGATCCAGGGGGGGCTAGGGGGCTCAAGCCCCCCCCCAAAATGAAAAGTTTTATTCTATATAATATGACATTTTATGCACCAAAATGAGTTAAAACCCTGTTACTTTAAGGTCAAATTTTAAAAAATTTTCTGGGGGAGGACCCCCAGACCCCCTTGGCACTTGTAACTCTGTTATTACAACTATATTTTATTAAGTTTGTGTCAAAACGCAAAAAATCTATATCCGAAATTCGGATGAGGCCTACCAAAAAGAGTTGAAAGGTGGGGTTTTTGACTTAAATTTCCAAACATTTTCTGGGGGAGGGCCCCCAGACCCCCCTTTTGGTAGTTGGGGCAGTATAATTAACTAACTTTTCCGTATTAACATTAACAAGAAGATTCAATTGGATTATGAAAATTCTTAGCGCCCCCCCAAAACTAAATCCTGGATCCGACACTGTATAAAGGGTTAGATGTACAGAATATTCTAATAGCCTGTATATTAGGGCGTATCACGAAAAACTTTTTTTCGAAATTCAAAAAGGCACACTGAAAAAAAGTTGCCTTAGGGGTCACATATTCACCTTGAAAAATTTCACCCCGATCAAAAAATGTTTAGGTCCCCCGGAATTGGGCCAAAGTTTTGGAAATTGCCTCATTTTTCAACAAATGGGCCGAAACCTCCAAGATAAAATTTTTATATAAAGTTCATAATTTTTCTAGGATAATCTACTATCCTACCCTATAGTTGGCAGTTGGTTTCATATTTTTACCACTCTTCGTTAAGGAGTAATAATTTTTTTAACATTACACGATATTCGTGAAGTTGTTTTTCCTGCATTACTAAAGTTACCATAAATCAAGTTCTATCTACCCTAGAAAGTTGTAATTTGTGTCATTTTGATTAGAATTTTATTTTCTAACATATTTTATGCCCTGTACATATTATTTTGGTTTTGTTTTACCTGAAACACCGTGTATAATTATAAAAATAGTACTAATTTTGTCGTTTACAGTTATATTTTTAAAACTCCTATGATGTGAATTTGTTAAAAGAAATTTGTCCATAAAAATGCACATGAACTCAGATAACAGTACATAATAATTTAACTTTAATATATTTACTAATAATTCTAGCTATTCTAATTAAATGAAAAGTATTTGATTTATCCTTTTTTAAGACTCATTTTTTGGTAAAGAGTAAAAATTCTAACTACAAATAAAACTAACAAAAAAGCCAATATTACAAATTATAAGTAAAATAAGATTTATTTTACATATTCACTAAGTATTAAAGTAGGTATAAAGGAATACATACACTTTTACACATAGTACTTACAAACATTTTTGTTCCTTTGTTTCTGAAGAAGCATCTAAGAAATAACGTTTAGTTTCGAACTTGGCAAGGAATTTACTGTCCAATAACCTGGATTTAATTAACACATCCCAATTTTTAACCCACAAATACGAAGGGGAGCTTCAGTGACTTCCTTCACAATATTTTTAACTGCTTGGGTGTGCGAAGGAATTCTATCACTCAATCCAGTTTCAACGATTTGCTCGATTTCTTCTTTTTATTAAGTTATTAAGAATTGGTGGTTCAGTTACAATCATAGACTACCAGTTTATGATGTCAACGACATCATCCACCTCGAAATTTACTTGAGGGGGTTTGCTAGCTTCCTGTATTTTTTATTTGCCATAGATCTGATGTTTTTTGAGGGTCAAATAACATTTCTTTAAAGAAGTTGATCTGGGTTCACCCTAAAGGCATACCTTTGCATGGTAGATTTAACCCCATCCTTTAGATCATTGTGTAAATACCTTATGCTGATTCCCTATAGGAAAAAGCGTTTTTAAATCACCTCAAGTAAATTTCAAGGCGGATGATATAGTAGACATCATAAACTGTCAGTCTATGTGACTGTAACTGAACCACCACTTCTAAATAACTTAAATAAAGAAAAAATCGAGCTAATCGTTGAAACTGGATTGAGTGATAGAAAGGAGTTCAAAATTTTCCTTCGCACACCCAAGCAGTTGAAAATATTGTGAAGGAAGTCACTGAAGCTCCCCTTCGTAATTCTGGGTTCAAAAATTGTTGATGTGTTAATTAAATCCAGGTTATTGGACAGTAAATTCCTTTCCAAGTTTGAAACTAAACGGGATTTCTTAGATGCTTCTTCAGAAACAAAGGAACAAAAATTTTGTATGTACTATGTGTAAAAGTGTATGTATTCCTTTATACCTACTGTAATGCTTAGTGAATATGTAAAATAAATCTTATTTTACTTATAATTTGTTATATTGGCTTTTTTGTTAGTTTTATTTGTAGTTAGAATTTTTATTCTTTACCAAAAATGAGTCTTAAAAAAGCATAAATCAAATACTTTTCATTTAATTAGAATAGCTAGAATTATTAGTAAATATATTAAAGTTAAATTATTATGTACTGTTATCTGAGTTCATGTGCATTTTTATGGAAAAATTTCTTTTAACAAATTCACATCATAGGAGTTTTAAAAATATTACTGTAAACGACAAAATTAGTACTATTTTTATAATTATACACGGTGTTTCAGGTAAAACAAAACCAAAATAATTTGTACAGGGCATAAAATATGTTAGAAAATAAAATTCTAATCAAAATGACACAAACTACAACTTTCTAGGGTAGATAGAACTTGATTTATGGTAACTTTAGTAATGCAGGAAAAACAACTTCACGAATATCGTATAATGTTAAAAAATTATTACTCCTAAACGAAGAGTAGTAAAAATATGAAACCAACTGCCAACTATAAGGTAGGATAGTAGATTATCCTAGAAAAATTATGATCTTTATATAAAAATTTTAATTTGGAGGTTTCGGCCAATTTGTTGAAAAATGAGGCAATTTCCAAAACTTTGGCCCAGTTCCGGGGGACCTAAACATTTTTTGATCGGGCTGAAATTTTTCATGGTGAATATGTGACCCCTAAGGCAACTTTTTTTCAGTATGCCTTTTTGAATTTTGAAAAAAAGTGTTTCGTGATACGCCCTACTGTATATCCCATTTTCTAAATATTTTTTTTGCTTAGTATCCATATTTACGATCTGTGATTCCGAAAAATCTGTGATTATATTTAGTATATTTTTTATTTCAAAATAATCCCCTGAAGTAAATTTCCTAAGACGCTTTATTCTATCTAGACCAAAAGACAACTGTTAAATATCTTTGACTGAAATTTATAATAACCGGCTTCGTATTTAACATATTGGAGTTTAGACGTAAACTCACAACTCTCAAGCGTCACCTCCAACCGTGGACCGGTTTCGTCCTTGTTAAGACTCATCAGCACGGTATAGGATGGTAACGCAAGAGATCAGAGGGAAAGTACTAGTCTAGCCGACTATAACTGAAAAAGTGGTGACCATTGATTAGTTCTCCACTCATCTGCTGGAATGACAATGGCATTCCTAGGACAGATTTAATTTCAGAAAGGCAAGGTAAATGAAAAGAGAATTTCACCATTTATTGCTGGTTAAGCGGACAATAGGTGTAAACTCACAACTCTTAAGCGTCACCTCCAACCGTGGACCGGTTTCGTGGTAACGCAAGAGATCAGAGGGCCACTTTTTCAGTTATAGTCGGCTAGACTAGTACTTGCCCTCTGCTCTCTTGCGTTACCATCCTATACCGTGCTGATGAGTCCTAACAAGGACGAAACCGGTCCACGGTTGGAGGTGACGCTTGAGAGTTGTGAGTTTACACCTATTGTCCGCTTAACCAGCAATAAATGGTGAAATTCTCTTTTCATATTGGAGTTTGTATTAGTTTTTCCCAGATTGAAACCTCTATGTTTATAAAGCATCGTCAAAAACTAATAGAACCCTAATACTCATATTCATAGTCATCAGCGTTGGTATTAACCAGCAGCTAAAGAAACAAAATGTCTTTTCGCTAACTGTGATTGGTGGAATCCTTCTTTGACTGATGATTTAACACCGACGCTGATGGCTGTAAATATTATATACAACATTTAATGTTTTTTTGTTTAAATATTTATTTATAATAAAAAAAATGCAAACAGTTTTAACCCTTTATTTACCAAATTATTTTCAGCGCAAGTTTAGTACTGGTGATGCGCCAAGTTTTTAGAGATAAAAATCACTTTATGGTTACCCCAACTAATGTTAAGTGAATTATGTGGCTTCTAAATATGGCGCTAAATAGCCAAAACTCGCCAAATATCATCAGTTCTAAACTTGAGCTAGTGGTACTCACAAGTACCGTCGGTAAATAAAGGGTTAAAGCTTAGGATTTATAATTTCATTTATTAAAATTTTTACATAATTGTAAATTCACAAAATACTTTAATTACTATATAATTTGTAAAAACATTAGATCCATTCAGTTAACATAGCCAGTTCTGAGACATTCCCCTCGATTATACACACTTTTATAAACTTAAATCCCAGAAAAATAGCTTCAAACATCCTAAAGGAAAACGTTTAAGTCAAATAAGTTGGATACGAACATTGCAGCAGAGTTTCATTAGTATGACCTGGCAGTATATTTATTTAAATTTATTTTCTGGGAACCTTTGACGGGCCACTCTCGGATTTGGCAGAATTTATTTCGTAGCTCGCAGGCTTAAACACTTCAGAAAATCTGCTATTTTTTTCAAGCTTTCCGACATCTGTAAGAGGTATTTCGAAGCTGAAATAATCCGCCGTTTTCCCAATCTTTCGTAATCTTGGAGAGAAACGTCAATCCTTAGATTAAATAAAACTTAGAACGTAGTAGAAGAAGGACTTTTCCGTGCAACATTTCCTCAGAGCGATTAATATTAGCTGTTCGGTTGGTTTTCTAAAATATTGTAGGAGGTGGGAAATCGAAACTTTCTGTTTACCGATTTGTTTTGGTTATTTTTATGTGTGGAAGTGTGATTAATTTTTTGATGATAAATAAGGATATAGAGGATTATATACTGGTATAAAATAATTTTTTTAAATAATATTTTTGAACTGACAAACATAATATAATATGGTACATTAGTATAGTGTGCAGATAGGTATAATGAAATTTAAAAAAGTTATATGAAAGTAATATTAATAAAAATAATGTACTTTTATACAATATTTTTGAAGAAAAATAATTATTTTTTAATACTTATTACCCGTTACGTTTTAAAATCATTGTATCCAGGTTCAAAATTTTCTTAATAGAAAGGTAATATAAACGCAGAAATATATAAATAAGGGATTTGTGAGATATTGAGCAAAAAATTTCTACCAAAAAGAGGTACATCACGTATATACTTAGTCTTCTTATTAATTGTTCCTTTTTGTTGTTGGTCATTTTGACCACGCGGCCAGTGTTATAATTTTGTGGAAATCACATAGGAGTTACAGATGTGATCGTGATATCACTGAGATACCAATGTGATTCTCCTATGTCCGGCATTTGTGATAATTATTAACATCACTGTGAAGTCACATTGTGATGATTTGATATCTATGTGACATGGCACCGTTATTACAATGTGACGAATCACCTTGTCACAACGTGATCTTCCTGTGATTTTAGTGATGCTGTGACATGCGAGAAGTTCCGATGTTATCACTGTGACTTATGTACTGTTAGGGGAGACAGCTGGTTCTTATAGTGGCTTCTACTGCAAATTACAAACATTTCCAAATCACTCAAAAGAAGGAAACTCGACGAGTGTATTCGAGGGAACGTCGCGCAACCAACCCTCGGGAGGAAAAACCTGTCGAGACGGGGCGCGTATTTGCAATCCCTGCGTCATTTGCCAAACTCAGGTGCTTCTCTTCGTGTTCCTAATCCCCGTGAGCGGGCAATTTGTCAACTTAACGATCAAAAAAGTGCTCTCGGAGCGGGCCCGCTTTGTAACAAATGACGGGCACGCCAACCTCCCATAACTCACCGACGCTGACAGCGATACACGGAGTCGGCCACTAGCTTTCGTCTCAGCTGATTATTCTCGCTGAACCGAAAATCTTCGAAGAAAACAAGTTTGGGGTCAAGAGGTTTATGAATCGGCGTGTCCCTGGAGGGCGGGGTTTCTATTTATCTTCAGCTCTTTTGCGGGGGATGTTAGGCCCGAAACACAGTCAGCTAAAATCGTCGTGTGACCCATTAAGATCCACTGTGGGAGGAAAGAAGTGGGGAAATGTAGTAGACTACTTTTGGTGAGATGACAGCAACCGGCCACTACCAGGCTTGCGAGTGAGGAGTACTTCGACCGCTTCTGCTGCAGGAGTAATTTATTACATCTCTTCTCGGGTCCCCTTCTTTCTAGCTTACTCTTGATGAGGATCTTTATGGGCCCTGCGTCGTTTTTCAGTGACTGTGGCCGGAGCTTGGGATATCCTGCCTAGAAGATACCAACTTGTGTATAAATTGCTCTGCTGTGTGGTGTAGTCTTTTTCGACTGAAGCTATGTATCGTATTAGTGAATCTGGTAAAACTGATGGAGGATTTTGATGCCTTAATAATAAAGAAAATATTGTGGCCGAAAAGGTTTTGGGACAATTAGAGAAGATTGGAATTGTAATAGGGTGGGTTGCCCAGTGAATGAACACTCCCGGTAAATGAACAGTCGACCACATAAACTAAAATAGTAAGCAACCTAATTGTTCTGGAGACTCCCAATAAAATTCAGTAGTTGCAGGAAGACCTCATAAATGTGGAACAATCGTTTATTCAAGTAAAATATACGCATTGTAGCTGTGAAAATTTTTCAATTTGAACCCAACTTCGAGCGAACTAAAAAGAGACCTGAAGGTTTAGAATTGACATCCTACAGTAATATTTTTCCGCGTTTTAATTGTGCTGATTATGCATTTTTTTTGGTTTTACTCAATTATTCAGACGTTTTTCTTTGCTGAATAGTAATGTAGAATGCTACAGTTTGGAAAAAGGGGGAGATAAGGGGGTGTTCACTTACTGGAAGTGTAATCCAGTAAATGAACGGGTGTTCATTTACTGGGAAGAATGCATATCTCATAAAACCTCATGATGATAGTTTTATTTGATTCATTCCCGAGGCTTCACTAGCGAAAGTACCGTAAATTTAGTGAAACCTGTTACCGAACCTTAGGTTGCAGCTTAATTTGAACCAAATTTGTGGTGAAACAGTCCAACCTTTCGCCACAAATTGGTTAAAGAATGAACTATTTTTTTAAACAGTTTATAACTACTCCCAGTGTTACTGACCAAGCTCAATAATTATTATAGGTAAGTTTTTAATTTTTTTGAACGACGCATTGAAATATTTTTGTGTGTATAGTGGAAAGTAACTTTACAACTATTTGTAGAAAAATAAGGCACAATAGTAACTATTTTGTGGTTACCCTTTTTCTTTTCCAAAGAATTAAGTTTAAAAAATAATTGCATCCAAGAATTTTTGAATTGGATTAAATTCTTCAAACATAAATTTATTTGAAAGATTAGCTTTCATTTCAATTAAAGTAATATTAATTAATTACATATTGTGCTTAAGAAATACACTATTTTTTTTCTAGAAAGATAAAACGAACTATCCCTCAAATTACGAAAAAAGAAAAGACGAACGTTTCTTCAAATAACGGAAATTTAAGCAATAATTCCCTGTTTGAAAGAAAAAAATTTTACAGTGTAGTGAACCTCCAATTATTTAGTGAACTATTTATTTAGTCCCATGGCGGCTTATTATAATGCCAGTTGAAGTGTACTATTTTAACCCTGCTTCGTTTCTTTTGAATACAATTCACACTTCTTCACAACCCCGCTGATATCTTAACATTTCATGAACTAACAATGTGAATAATACTACCAACTTTCTATGCCAACTCTAGCAACAGACACCGCACACACTACATATGCGTATTCCAGGTGGACAAGGCACTATGTAGCTCATTCATATTTATGTCAGTGTGAAAGTTTTTTAAACTCTAAAAAAACTTTCATCTGTCTTAAGGAGTTGCATAAAATAATAGAGAGAAGAAGACATGGGAGAATGTATTTAATGAAATATTCAAGTTGCTTCTGTTAGTTTTGCAGCCCTAGTGAAATCGATTGAGACCGAGGTATGTTTTATTTACTTCTTTGGAAGTAATACGGAATTCAAGAATGCATCATGTTTGCCATGCCCTTCGTCCTTTCAAGTTCTGAGCTGTGTTTAACATGAGGGAGGTTCATGCATGAAACTTAAGTTTTATATTTTATACGACAGTTATGCTGCAAGTAAAATATTTTTCGGTATGTTTTTCTGTTACTTTATTCCTTGGAGGGAATTTTCGAAATGCAATACCCAGGCACATGTTCAAAGATCCAAACGATGAATTTTCGATTTTATGTTTACAAATATATATTATAGCAGTGTTTATGATTTTATCTGAAGTAAAAAATTTTTATTCGTGAAAAGAAAGGGATTCCTAAATAAAGATTAGAACGCATCATAAAATAACTGTCGAAATAGTTTTATTTCTATAAACCAATAGTATTTAAAGTTTACTATAAATTTCTTTTAATTTTTTAAAAATCTAGTTTATTTTATTAATGATGAAATGTTGCTGTTATCTTATACATACAGATGCCATAATTAAAGGTTGCTTTATTCAATAAGACATGCCTATTTAAGCAAAAAAATAATTATTTTTAAGCGAATTTTAAGCGTATTTTTATAAAAAAAACTGGATAGCAAAATTAACTTTCTGAAACATTAGGATCATAGCATATTAAATGAACGATTCTTAGTTTTTCAAGAAATGCATATTTTTATCATAAGACAAACTGAATTTTTTTTCGTTACAGTGCTTTGAATTTAAACACAGAAAGTAAAACAGGAAGATTCAAACATGTAGTAATTTGCGGTTACAGAAGATGTAAATCCACATTTTTAAAAGATATTTAGCTACTTTCCTCATAACTGAAATTCATTATGAGATATGTAAACTGAAGTTTTTCGCTTCCAAACGAGAAAAATCTTGCTGGACAAGCAGACTGGAAATTATTTAAGTGCTTTCAAAGAACTTTCTTCTAAATTTTAGATTAAAATTAGGTATAACAAGGCTAAATTTGAATATACTTTTAGTTAAAATAAAAATGCATGTTTTCTTCAAAAAATATATAGCTTCTACTATAAATATTTAAGTTGGAATATTTCTCAAGCTTACGGTAACTAGATAACCATAGTTAGGTAAAAGTTTAAGTAAAACAATATTTCTAAACATATAAAAATAACTACATTTGTCAAAATTTGACTCTCCGTATGTGCTGTTATGGTATTTTTGAATCATCCTTATAAAGCTTTTCAGATTATTTTACATGCAAGGAAATGCAACAAAGGTTTGGAATTCTTTGCGAATAATAGTTCAAAAAACCTTTTACTGAAACAAGAATGTTTCTTTGTTCCTACTTCAGCGTATTTTATTCGTATTATAAATCCTGAAGTTGTAACTGAAACAAAACAATGGCAACCGAACATTACAGAAGTTTTTCTGTGTTTTCCAAACATATCTTAAATTTCCAAATACGTCTCAAGTTTAGTATAGACTGGCTGTTTTTTTTTCTTTTTAACCTGTCTGAAAGTAGATTACGAATTGGGTAAAAAATATTAATAAGTCATTATATAGAATACGTATTTCCCATAAAAATAAATTTATTGTTCTCATGTGACTTATACAATTTTATGTTAGGTACTTAAACAAATAACGCTTTTCATCCTACTAATATCACAATAATTAATGCGACAGGATTAGGAAATACTTCTCTTAAACCTTTTATAGCGTTCTTGACAAGTCGGTATCCATTGATATCTAAAGGGTATTTTAATTTGTGTTATTTGTTCCCAGATAACGTCGTAACCTTTTTATTGTTATTTATCTCGGTTGCATTGTTTCTTTTTTATCTCGCCTATACCTCCTTGACTTTTGTCTAGACAACCTTTTTCAAGAATTCGCCGAAAAGGTTTCTTCCGAAGAAAAAGTATTGAAACAGGGTACTTATTTACGCCTCTTCAGGCACTGAATCGGAAATGTTTAGTTCGGGGAAGACAAGTTTTACCATTAAGCTGAAACGCCAGGCATAAATAGCTACAAATTGCTTGTAATCACTGACGATTCATCAACACAAAAGAGTCGAAGTTTCAACGATTTAGGATGTCTAAACAATTTTGATGCCAGATAAATATTTTTTACGGATGGGGAAATATTTTTCCAAGAAGTTGTGTTTAATGCTTTATTCGTAAAATTTTAATCCTTTCACCTTTCGAAAATGTAATTGGATTGCAATCCCAGGATTCGTAAAAGGTTAAAAAAAAGTAGTTTTTTCATCTTTAAAAGCTCTCTTGGGTATACATTAGGATTTTCAGTGACCCTTTTTGGGGATTCATCAACTAATTTCATTTGTTCGATTAAAATTAAAAACTTTTTGTATTCTAGTGAATTCAAGGTGTCTTTCAGCATTTTAAAGCACGAGAACTAGCTAAAAAGAATTAACCACCAAATTTGTTTTTTACTGTTTAAATACCGGAAAACCGTAACATACTTTTATTACTCAATAAATGAAATTATAATCATTATGTAAATAAAATAAGTTGTAGTAAAAATTATTACTTTAGTATAATGTCATTGATGATTTTTTTATAAAGTTGATTGTTTCCCCCACTTAACAGACACCTTAAATAGTAAGAAAATCCTGATTTGACATCAAATTACTTAATACTTTAACCATAAAGATTTCTAAAATGATTTATTTTACAATTTTATTATGTTAAGCAGTTATAACGTAACAAGTAAACAATGTGATGCTACAATATGTATTTTGTTCTGTATGAGTTCATGATAAGTTTAGCTTTTATAGTTTCGATAGAAGAGCTTTAAAAATTAAATCATCTTAAGAATCGAAGGAAAAAATAAGTTTGAACTAATCAAAAACTTGGAACTTTGAAATTATGTATCGCAAAGTTAAGAAATTCCTTTAAAAATTAAAGGAATATTGGATACTAAACGCAAAAAAAATACCGTTTAGAATTGGAGCAGGAATGCTCGAAGTTAGTTATTAAAATGAAGATCGCAGAAATAAAAAAAATAAACTTAATTTCTAATGGAGCATGCAAATGAAAACCAGCAAATGAAAAAATTAATTAATTCAAAACAGAGGAAAAATGGCATTGATTACTTAACTTTATTTATTCCTAATTATTACTTTATTACGTAACTGCAACCATTAAAGAAAACGTCGCAGTGTTTATCTTCTAATAGAGTTTTTTAACCTCAAGTTTAAAGATATTCGATTGAATATTTAGCCGTTCTTGATTTACTCTTGAATTTGTTTACTTATTTAATGTTTGAATTATCAATTCATCAATACAAAAGTGATAGAAAAATGAACCGCAATTTTCCAAAATCATTTTGGTTTTTTAAGTTTTCACAAAATAATTGAAAACTTATTTCAAAAACCAAAAAAAGCCAATACCAACAAAAGCCTGAACTAAAAAAAGTCCCTTATTAATTCATAATTTGAAAGAGCATACATTTAAATAAGCAAACATTTCTACTTAATGAAATGTTTAATTTCATAAAAGGCTCGTTCAAATTAATCTCTCATAGCATCAATTCGATCGGATATAAATACTCAAACCTACTACAATAGAACGCGACAGATGTTTAGAACGCATTTTCAGAAAGATACACAACAGAGATATTACATCGAGATCCGGGACGAACATATCTCATTTTCCTTCCCCTCCATAAATACACACACACAAAAAACTTTCCCAAAGTCGGAGGTGTGTTATGATTTCATTTCCTCCAAGATTATATTGTTCCAAGGAAAGCAATGGGGACGGCGGAATATCCATTCGGGATTTAAAATCGAAACAATCTTTTTCCAGATTTCCCACAAATCCAGAATCTAATGTAGTGCTGTATAAACAGCATTTCTTACGTTTTTAATCTCAGCTGTTCCCCCGCTCCGATTGATCGGTACTGTGTGCGCGGGAAAATGTTTTTGCTGCCCACAAAGAGGATTGCTCCGGATGACGGTTATGGGTTTTTCCCAGAGAAAGAATATCGAAGACTATGTGATACTTAGCGCTTGTTTTTATCTTAGTCACTGTGTTAAGAATTTTCATTAAATTGTTTTGCTTTATAAGATAAAGCATTTCCCAGACTGTCTGATGGATTATGTTTGGTTTTTTCATAACCATTAGTGTTTATGAATTTCATTCATTTTAGGCTTCGTTTTAAAAATTAAAAATTCGTTTCGTTTTAGTTTTTTTGTTAGCTACCATTAATAGTTGTTTCAGAGATGGGATATTTTAAACATAGTTTTTAAAAGTAGAAGGCTAAATTTCAACTAGTGTTTTTTTTATTTTATAATGCTTAGTAGTGCTTAAAAAAACTTATTTTTTGGTTTATTTCTTTAAGAACAGCAATGAGACTAAGAGGATTTCTATTTATTTGAGTCATATCCATTTAAAGATTATTAGTACTAATTTCACTGTCTCTAAGATTTTTAAGAATTTTCTTTATTATACGAATTTTTCACCATTTATAAAAAGAGTGTTGGCTGTTTGATGCTTTGCGTTTTAAAATTTGATGATTTATACTTGTTTTAGGAATTACAAAGACTACATTAAATTTGAAGTTTTTTTCAGTACAATATATTTCTTTTAAAAGTTCATTTATATACTTTTTATAGAAAAAGTACATATGACCTTCTGATACTTAAAACTAAACTTTCATTACTTTTTTAGCTCTTTAACTATACGTTGGGTAGCTGGTTTTTCACAAAGCTTTAACACAACAGTGCACTACGTGATATTTAACTCTATTACATTCAACTTCAAATTTAAAGCCCCTTCTTAACTATACAGATTTTTAATCTGGCATTAAAACTCGAATAAATTCGTTAAAAATCTTTCACGCAACACTTTTCAACATCAGTTTACCAGTGAATTTCAAAACGGATTTGCATAAACCCTAATACTCCAAATTCCTCTGTCACAAAATATCCCATCTGTCTAACCCTTCCCTCCCAAGTACTTACTCGGTCGCTTAAGCCTTTCCCCTCACTAATTAAGAAGAACCTCTCCACATCCAACATTTGCAACCTGTTTCCATTTTTCAGATGATCAACCTCAATTCAACAGCATCATCCCAAGTCAAGAAATCGAAAGGATCAATATTTCCGGTACGAGAATTAAATTACGGACGGGAATCTCTTCCGCAGTCATATTAATATCCCATTTCCGAATCCCTGCATTCATGGATTTCCGACAGACCCGCGAGCAACCTGCTTCCATACAATTAGATCTTTAGAAAACATTCTCCAACTTTAAAACTCGGCGAAATAATGGGTAACCGTAGGAAGTAAGTCGCTTCATTATTATGTACTTACCTCGTATGCGAGTTTGCAGCGCTTCGGGCGCTGTGGATTCATCTCTATCTTCGATTTCTTGCAGATTGCTTGACACCGAAAGTGATCACGCGGGGAGTGGGGGGAGGTAAGAATCGCGAGACTTGTCACTGGTCTCGTTAAATCACTTTTAGAGAAGGTTCCGTCCAAATCGCTTTTAATAATAGGGATTTTAATATCTTGTTCTGAAAATCATCCATGCATCGAGGTGGTTAGAATTCTTCCGTATTATATTCGTACTTAACAGCTAAGGATTCTGTCGTATTTGGGATAGTTCTATTTTGACGGTAATACTTACGTGTTATCCAAACATATGCCGTGCAATTAATTTAAACTGGTTTAAGACGCAACCAGTCCATTAGAAGACGTGGTCATGAAAACACGCAGAATAAATTAAAAAGAGGAAAATAATGAAGGATGTATTTTTAATTAATTATTTCAATTTTAGTTTTCGGTTTTCACCCTTCCCTGCAAGAATATTTTAAAAATTCCAGAAGTTTTTAAATAAAGTATACAACTTTTCTTTTTCACCTCATGCAAGCAATTAAAAAAATTGTAATAAATGTATCCTGAGGTTCTATATATTATCTACCCATTTTTTCATAATAAAACCTTTTTATTCAAAAGGAAGATAAGTTCACACGCTTTTGTTTGACAAATAATCCATAAAACGTTTTTTAATAAAAATTTAAAAAACATAATGTTAATCAAAAATAAATATTTATACAAATATTCGAATAAATTCAAAACATGTTTAGAGTTATTACATCGGCTACTGTAAAATGTTAATAAATACATTGTTTTAATATCATACCTAACCAACTATATTTCAATCATATTTAGAATACTGTAAAAATACTTTTTAAAACACATAGTTTAATTCTTTAATTATAATGTTAATCTATTCAATTATTCATTATAGAAAGATTTGCAGTTTCTAAATCAAAGCATTTTACGTATAAAAAACTCCCCCCACAATAATATAAATATGATTATTAAATCAAACTAAAAATGTGTCTACCCAGGTCAAAATTTATGCTGGAATTTCTTTGCTAGACAAGCATGGCATGCTATATTTAAGCTAGGAAAAATAGCATAAACTAGCATTAATGTTTGCTAGTTCCAGCATAATCACCTAGCATGCCAAGTCGTGTATTGGCCCACTTTTTATGCTACCTAGCATAAAAAAAACTAGCATGTGTTGCTAGAAAACTATCGTTTTTTCCAGCATGTGTTGCTAGGTAATATTTGGTTTTCTAGCATGTGTTGCTGGATAATGTTTGCTAGTTCCAGCATAATCACCTAGCATGCCATGTCATGTATTGGCCCACTTTTTATGCTACCTAGCATCAAAAAACTAGCATGTGTTGCTGGATAATTTTTGCTAGTTCCAGCATAATCACCTAGCATGCCATGTCATGTATTGGCCCACTTTTCATGCTACCTAGCATCAAAAAACTAGTATGTGTTGCTGGATAATGACCGCTATTCTAGCATGCGTTGCTATAAAATGACCACTATTTTAGCATGCGTTGCTAGAAAATGACCACTATTCCAGCATGTGTTGCTAGAAAATTATTGATTACATAGCATGCGTTGCTGGAAAATGGACTCCATCATAGCATGTATAGTAGGGTGGCCCTTAACAGTATGGGGTTTTTAAAAAGTTAAAAATATGCTGCTCCCACCCCCTAACTTTGTTCCAATAGACAAAAAAATGATATCCGAAAAATTATAGCCAAATCGGATAATATTAACCCGACCCGCAAACGCCTTAAAGTTTTGAGTTTTTGGTCATTTTTTTGAAAAACTGACAAATAAACCAAGATAAAATCTTCACAATTTTTTCGCAATTTTTTATGATGAACTACTATTGTTTAGGATATATCGCCACAGGTTTCGTGTTTTTATCAGCCCTCATTCGGGAGTGGTAATTTTTTAAGTGTTACGCAAGTAATGTAAAGTTGTTTTTCCTGCATTCTACAAATAGCTATTACTCTCCAACCCCTCAGTTTAAACACATAAAATTGGGCTTATTTTGTTCGTATTTTTATTCTCTTTAATGTTATGTTCATTAAAAACAACTACCTTTTCAAATCATTTCAAAAAATTGAAGAAAAGGGGAAAAATAAAAAAATAAATAAAAATTATAATTTTTTTTTAATGTTGAAACAAAAAATTTTATTGCATTTCACCTTCTATAATATGCATTGATACCAAATATCAAGTCTAAAATTGGATTTAATCTCATTGAAAAAAAATTAAATTCCCCGTGAATTTGGTAGGTCCCTTAACAACCCCTAATTCCCGGTAAAAGAATGATAAACTCAAAAAAACTCGTATGATTACTTGAAAAGGCTCGTATGATTGAAAAACATGCAAAAGGTCTAACAACCATAAGATGTAAAGCGTTTTTAGGCTAATTTTCTCTAAAAAACTTAGATCTTTCAAAAAGAGGTGAAAGCTTTATTTTTTAAAATAAACTACTAATTAACTAAAATTAACTGATTGTCAAGAATTGTTAGAACTAACAATAATCTTTCTGGGAAGAACTCCCAAGAATGGGGTATCATTTCGCATTCCAGGATCTGTAAGCCATGCAAGGTGGATGGGAAAAGCTATTTAAGTATGCTTTTAAGATATATTTATTTCGCGAACAATTCCAGCTAAATTAAAGAGAAAAGAACTCTCTAAAACGACTATGTGTTTTCCTTGATCGAGTCTATGTTCCAGCATGGTTTTTATCCCCAGATGCAATTAAAGCACCTTACCATGATTTTCAATTTATGCGTCAACTGATAAATTATCAGGAAGTCGATTCAGAAATAAGCAAGGTTGCTTTAAAAAAGTTTTCAAACCATCTCTGGTACCTAGCTCCCGAAACTATTGCTCTGTCCATTTTCGATTATAATGTTCCAAGCTTAGTCAAGAAAAAAATCGCTCAAGTAATGCTTGAAACAGACCCAGTTGAAGAACTTGGAGAGGAAAAAAATCCCTTCTTATATAAATGGAATTGAAAAGCTTGGCAACGTTTTGGTTGTAAACGATGCAGCAGAACGAGGTGTAAAACTGATCCAGGAAAACAATAACATTCTTACGAAAAATGAAACGGAAAAACAGTTTGTTTTACAAATTGTTGCTGAAGACCGAAAAAAGTATCCATCGGCCAGGGAAAAACTGTGTTGTGTTAAATATTTATTGTTTTATTGTATGTTATGATACAATAGGTGTTAATATACGGAATACAAGTTAGTTTTTTATGCAATCAGTTTTCTATTGAAAAATAAACATAATGTAGCTTTTTTTTTACAGTTTTTTTAATGATTTTTGCTAACTTCTCAAGGCGTTTGAGGATCGCTTTGTAATTCCCCAATTCGACTGAATTTCACATAATAAATCTGTATGTTGTTTAATGGAACTATGGAAGGTGCATATTTTTAAGTTTTAAAAATATAATATAGTATATAGCTAAAGGCCATCCTTAAAAACCAAGCCAAAAAGTAGTTTTATTAAAAAAAGCATACTTAATAGAAATAGTATCTTAATTTCCTTAATAGCCACATTGGATGTTTTCGAATAAACAAAAATAAACCCTTGAATTGGGGAATTCTAAGGGGATCTACCAAAGCCTTTAAGCTGGAAAAAGTCCATAAAAAAGAAAGTTGGAATTTAAATTACTTCTTATAGAATAGCAGTAATATTTTTGGAAAATTAATTTTCATTCATACTGTATTATTTTAAGAATCAAAATATATTCTAATTTAGTTCGTAATTTATTTAAGAAGTAAAGTTTTGGTTTTAAATAGTAAAAAATGATATGCCTAAAAATAATTATGAGGAATTTAAAATATATAGTAGTTAATTTAAAAAGCTTTAACCTCTTTTTGGAAGATCTAAAGTTTTTTTTAGAGAAAATTAGCCTAAAAATGCTTTACATCTTATGGTTGTTAGACTTTTTGCATGTTTTTCAATCATACGAGCCTTTTCAAGTAATCATACGAGTTTTTTTGAGTTTATCATTCTTTTACCGGGAATTAGGGGGTTGTTAAGGGGCCTACCAAATTTACGGGGAATTTAATTTTTTTTCAATGAGATTAAATCCAATTTTAGACTTGATATTTGGTATGAATGTATATTATAGAAGGTGAAATGCAATAAAATTTTTTGTTTCAACATTAAAAAAAAATTATAATTTTTATTTATTTTTTTATTTTTTCCCCTTTTCTTCAATTTTTTGAAATGTTTTGAAAAGGAAATTGTTTTTAATGATTATAACATTAAAGAGAATAAAAATACGAACAAAATAAGCCCAATTTTATGTGTTTAAGTTGAGGGGTTGGAGAGTAATAGCTATTTGTAGAATGCAAGAAAAACAACTTTACATTACTTGCGTAACACTTAAAAAATTACCACTCCCGAATGAGGGCTGATAAAAACACGAAACTTGTGGCGATATATCCTGAACAATAGTAGTTCATCATAAAAAAATTGCGAAAAAATTGTGAAGATTTTATCTTGGGTTTTTCGTCAGTTTTTCAAAAAAATGACCAAAAACTCAAAACTTGAAGGCGTTTGCGGGTCGGGTTAATTTTATCCGATTTGGCTATAATTTTTCAGATATCATTTTTTTGTACATTGGAACAAAGTTAGGGGGTGGGAGCTAAACATTTCGAAAGTTCGAAAATAAGGGCCACCCTAATGTATAGCTGGAAAAGGTTCGCCATCCTAGGAATTGTTGCTAGAAAAAGCTTGCTATTCAAGCATAAATATCTAGCTTGTGCTGCTAGGAAAAGCTTGCTAATCTAGCATGCAAAAACTAGCTTGTGCTGCTATTAAAAGCTTGCTATTCTAGCATAAAAATCTAGCTTGTGCTGCTAGGAAAAGCTAGCTATACCAGCATGCAAAAACTAGCTTGTGCTGCTATTAAAAGCTTGCTATTCTAGCATGCAAAACTAGCTTTTGCTGCTAGGAAAAGCTTACTATTCTAGCATGCAAAACTAGCTTTTGCTGCTAGGAAAAGCTTGCTATTCTAGCATGCAAAACTAGCTTTTGCTTCCTAGCATACAAATTCTAGCTAGTGTTGCTAGAAAAAATTTGCATTTTTACAGCCTATCACATTACTTTTCTAAATTAAGTTATAATTATTCCTTAAGAGCAATTTTACCTGTATCGGTTTTTATTTATTTTAGCATTTTTATACAGGCAATTGTACATAATTAAAATAATTATAATCATGAATTTATTTTCTTTGGAAACAAAAATATAGAATAGAGCTTAACATTTAAAAATATTTATTTAGAGCTTCAACATTTTAACAAATATCCAATACAATGTTTTTCTTTCTTAGGCCAGTCCTTTTTATGTTCATCAGATATTTTCTCATTTGATCTGAAATAGAAATAGAACATGAAATGACAAAAAAATGACTACAAATGCTAAATTAAAATGTACTTTGAAAGGTCCCAACCTAGAGTAACCAACCATAAAAATTAAACTTACACATTTCCTCACTCATATACTTACAACTGCAAATTTTCTTTTAAAGAGGAGAAACATTAGATGAGACTGGTGATTACTTTATGGGGGGTCTCAAAGAAAATGCAGAATATATTTTTATACAGACCACAAGTAGTTTCTATTCTATTAAAATTTCCACAACTATATTTTTTATTTCTTTATTAAGACAAGCATTTCCATGACTTCAAAGCCCACTTAGATATTTAAAATTAGTGACCAAGAGCACCGATTTTAACTATCAAAAATTTGTGACTCATAACATCTTTTTGAGAGCAAAATAGGGTTTATCCACACATTTAAGTTGAACCTGTTTTTATGTGGTGATATAATAGCTTCAAAAATTAATTTGTGAAGACCCCATAAAATTTATACATGCATCTCAGTGAATTTTTTCTATTTGAAAATCAAGCAGGGGAAAATTTGTCTGATTGAAAATTTAAAACTATGAGGGCCAGATAAAAAATTATCTGCATTTTCTAAAGTTTAAATTAAATTCATCTAATTTACACCCTCACAAAAGGAAAATTTGTATTTGGAAGTATGTGTCTAAATGAAATATTTAAGAAAATAGCCTGTTTTACACTGTTTAAAAACACCCTGTATACCCCCTTGATACTGTGCTTTATTTAAATTGGAATTTTCATTCTAATAAAATTTGGGTAGAGTTCATTATGAGGGTTAAATTTCCAAAAACCATTCCTTGAGAAACCCAGAAACACCTTAGGGGAGAGCGGGGAAGAATGGGACAAATTTCACATTTTTGTTAATATTGAAAAAAATTAACATTTTTCAATCCTGTAAGTTTAAAACCAATAATTGAACTCTTGGTTACATTATAATTTCATGTATTCAATGAATTAGCCATCATTTAAACTCCAAGTTTTTACGAATGCATGTATTTTGTCCCATTCATTCCCGTGGTGGGGATGAACCCCACCACGGGGATGAATGGGACGGTTGAAAAAAAGTTCAGAAATTTTAAAAATAAGTTATTTTTTAAACACTGAATTTGTTATTAAAAATTAACAAAGTTATTTTTATTAAAGTTTAGAAAATGTGTTTTCCCATACCTATAGGTATACTTATACTATACTACTATTACTACTACTATACTACTATACTATTATATAGGTATACTTATACTATAGTAACTTATTGTTTTGCTTCTATAATTATTAAAAAATAATTTAACTTAAGCTAAAAATTTTACTGTGTGATGAAAGAGCACTTATATTTGTATAGTTTAAAATTTAAATGGAGAAAATCCATGCATTTTTTCTTTGTCTAGATTTGGTTTTTTAAATATAAGTGGGTATGGGGATGAATGGAACAGTTCCATCATCACTTCATTTCCTGTTTTAAAAAATTTTCATGAATAGGATGCTATATTCAACTCATTTAAGAAACACTCAGTTAAATAAGTCAGTTAAGTAACGCAACTCAACGCTTGCCTGTAGTTGGTCGACTTAATTTGTATTTGTACTAAAGTTACTAAAATAGGGTGCAAAAATCTGTTTAAACTTGTATTTTATGTTCCAAACTAATGTGTGAATATGCGAAGTGTTAATGAGCAAATACTTGCAACTTTCATCTCAAATATGTTATGGTTAAACTGTTATTCAAACAAGTTAGGTTTTATGAAGTTAGGTCCCATTTTTATGAAAGTTCCTTCAGAATGGCAGGAAAATGTAACCACAGGAATGGAATGGCTTTGGTGGTTTGGTCTAGGCATCAAAAATTATCAATTTGCACTCCTAAATTTATAAACCCATAAAAAAGCTAGTAGCATTAATAGAAATAACACAAACCTCAACCACTGAGAGCTGAAAGAACAAAAGGACTTGTGTTTATGTTAATTTATACAAAAATAGAAGCTGATGTTAATGAACACAATTTCTTGAATAGGTTAGGTATACTATATCTTATGGCTGAAATAACAAAATTTAAAGCGAAGTTAAGGTATAAAAAATTGAGCTGTCCTCCTGTTAATCCCCTGTCCCATTCATCCCAACTCTTTCAACACACGGTAAAATTTTTAGCCTAAATTACATTATTTTTTAAAATTATAGAAGTAAAACAATAAAAGTTACTTTAGGTATGGGAAAACACATTTAGTAGCCTAATTTATCCAAAAACAGAAGCTGATGTTAATGAACACAATTTCTTGAATAGGCTAGGTCAGGGATTCCCAATAGGTGGTCCGCGGCCTGTGTCCAAGGGGTCCACGAAATGTCACCGAGAAATTAAGTATTTTTTTATTTTCCTTAATTTGAAGTAACCATTATCCTACTCAGCAGTTCATTCGTTAGTTTTGTTAGTTAATTGTCACTGTAGTACAAATAGATTAATGTAGGTAGCGCAGCCTCTGTTTACCACCAAAGATGGTTTTTTGCAATTTTTTATTGACTAAAATACGATAGTTTCGGTTTTGAATACATATAGTTTCGGTTTTGAAATCGATTGAAAATTTAAGCCTTTAAGTTTAAGGGGTCCTCGTCAGTAAATTAATTGTAAAGGGGGTCCTCGCTAAAATTTTATTGGGAACCCCTGGGCTAGGTACTATCTTATGGCTGAAATAACAAAAATTTAAAGTTAGTTAAGGTATAAAAAATTGAGCTGCCCCGTTCATCCCCACTCTCCTCTATATATTTTACAAACACTTAAGACAAATTTTACTTACTTTTAACTGGCCTTCAGGCTATTTGATGGTGTGCAGATCAGGCACTCGTCTCTAGCAGCCATCCCGATGCAGTGGAGGTGGGCCTAAGGTAAAGGATAAAAGTTAATCGAATGATTACAAATCTTATAATTAAGACAGGGATGCTGAATTGTAAAAAAAATTTCTTGGAATATAATGTAGATAATAAGGGTTTTGTAAATCCTTTCAGGGCGGAATCATAAATTCCTGAGTCATCCCTAGGAATATTTAAATGTGTTGCCCCGAAATACTTAACCCATTAATGCCCAACTTTTTATTTTTCTTAAATATTTGGTAAAAACATAGTAAATAGCCCCAAAACAACTGGAAAAATAGTGAAAAAAATTCCAGGTTAATATTTTAATTCTTACACCAAAATTAAAAAACGTCCCTAAAAAGGGACGTCAGGCACGAATGCCCCCGTGTTTTTTCCCTATAGTAAACGCATGGTAGAAAACTGTTTTAAAGCCTCAAAAACATCTTCTACCTTTTTAAGTGCAGCAAAATAGATCGGAACCATACTGTAACATGAATATGAACCAAAAATATTAATTATTTATCCAATTAACTGTAAAATTAACCTTAATTAACGTAATTTGAGCATTTTTTATGCTCTAAAACAGGTTTTTTCCTACCAAATCTATGTTAATTGCAAATTAATTAAGATTTTTAATTGAAAAAGGCATTCTTTGTTTATATGTTACCTAATATTAAGTAATAATTACTTTTACACACCTCAAATCCATCGGAATATCTCAATTTGTGAAGTTTAAGTCTTTGAAATGCCCATACTTTTTTCCTTTTTTTAAATTTTATTGTGCGGAAAACAAATTTCTCCCCAAAAATCAAGCATTAGTTGGATGTGCATTTCAAGCCAGATGATATAGATTGATCTGCAGTATAGAACACAATGATTAGTGACATCTTAATAGAAAAAAAGCCGAAAATTTATCACAAAAGCGACTTTTTTGGCAATTTTAATGACAAAAAGTCATTATAACTAATAATTATTTAACTTTTAATTAAAATATTTCCGGAATATATTTGCATAAGTAATAAATATAGTAAAATAATTAATTTATTCCTTTTAATTAATACAAATTAATTAATTCTTTATAATTTAAGACTTTTTATTCCATTAATTTAGCAGAAATAACAGTATTTTAGAAAAAAAATAAACAAAAATAATAAATTTTTTAGCTAAAATTAAAGTAATTTTATAAATATCAGTTATTTAATTCATTTGATTAGAATCGAACGCGTTTTTATGAAAAAAATAAGGAAACACTAGCATTTTACTATGGGGAAAACCACGGGGGCATTCGTGCCTGACGTCCCTTTTTAGGGACGCTTTTCGAGGGTCCAAAATAAGGTCAAGCTAAAATATTTTGGAAAAATAAAAAAACACCCCAACTGATTTAATGTATAAACAGTAATATATATCGGCATTGAAACTTTTTTTAAATAACAACTAGGATTTTTAAGCTTCTTCTTTTAAAATTTTTAAAAAAGCACTTTTCTGAAAAATTCTATCTTTCAACTTTAAAAAAAGTGAAAAAAATTTAAAATTCTGCTTTCTTCTTGTGATCTTTATGTTCTATGAAGATCAGAGATACATCAGTGCCAATTTTGATTCAATGGAACAATTTTTGTAGAAATAAGAGGATTTTTAAAAAACGTCCCTAAAAAGGGACGTCAGGCAGTAATGGGTTAAGTTCGGGTAAAAAAAGGTGAAGTATTTTGTATTTTTTAAAAATATGTACAGCCATTTAAAAACGATAAAATTTTAATGTTTGAAAATTAATATGTAGTCTGCGTAACCAAAAATAGCTATACCTTAGAGCAGGGGTCCGCAAGTAATTTTACTTGGGATCCAAATAATTTAGAAAATTTTCATCGAGGTCCGGAGAAAAATAGGTTACTATTACTACCAGGGTTGGCAAAAAACCGGGTTTTTTTAAAAAAACCAAAAAAACCGGGTTTATTTGGTTTTTTTGGTTTAAACCAGGTTTTTTTGGTTTAAACCAAGTTTTTTTAGAATTTTTTTTATCAGAATAAGTTATTTTAGCATTGATGTTTGAAATTGAGTTGTAAATGAGACATTTATTTCAGGGGTTGTTTATAATTGATAAATGATTTGTATATTTCAATTAATTAATTAAAATTAAATTAATTTGTTTTAAAAATAATTTTTGTTTCTAAAATATTCCAATTTAAATATCTAATATTATTGTAGTGAATAAAAATCAGTATTAATTTATCTTGGATAAATGGTTGAAATAATCAAATTATTTATCTTAATTATATATGGATTAATTTATGAACTTAAGAAATTTCTTTAGAAAGAGAAAATTTTATTTTTTAAATGAGAAGTAAAAGTGAAATGTAAACAACTAATTAATTTGATTAATTATTAAATGGTAAAATAATCAAATTAATTATATGGATTATTTATGAACTTAAGAAATTTCTTTAGAAAGAGAAAATTTAACTTTTTTAATAAATAAAAGGGAAATGTAAGCAACTAATGTTAATTGAAATTGAATAAATGATTGAGATATTTAATCCGATTAAGGAAATTAACGGTTTTTATTAATTTAGTAAAAAAAACCCAACTGGTTTTTATCTGTTTATAAACAAACCAACTGGTTTTTAGTTTTTATCATTAAAGAAATCAACGGTTTTTATTAATTTACTAAAAAAAACAACTGGTTTTTATGACTGACAAATAAGACAAATTGTTTTTATTAATTAATTAAAATCCAAGCCATATTTTATCAGTGAAAAACAGATAACTTTTGTGTATGTTTAGTTACTCTTTGAAATAATGCTTCATTTTAAAGGAAATTAATAAATGAACTATCTCTTGCAAAATATAATAAGTTTAACTTAAGCATTTAAGGTTAAGTTTAGAGAGAATTCAATAATTAAAACCCCTAAATTAAAAGATTTCTGACTTTTAATCACCTTAAAATGTCAATTTTTTTATAAATCTGACCTTTTAATTTTGTGCAAAAGATTACACTGTTCTACAAATTTGACCTTCAAAATTTTTTCCTTGATGAAAATAGTCAATTCTTATAGATTTTGGGTCGCTGAATACGAAAATCACCATTAAAATTCTCTATTGACTCAGGATTTTCGGGGAACAGTCCCTCCCCCTTTTTACGTTTTTCGACGACCTTATAACTTTAAACTCGATTTTCAGGGTCAAAAAGCATTATTTTAGTCTTCAAATTGCTCCCCAGTTAACAAGAAATGTTCAAATTAATAAAATATGATAAATTTATAACAAATGGATAGGGTTAAGGGGTAATTACCCCCCTAAAAATACAAAAAAATAGCTAAAAATTATAGAGGTTTCTATACGCTATTTTTTCCTCTTATTTTTTACGCAAATCCCGTTTGAAGGGTCCTAACCCTTCCCCAAGGACCCAAATTTGATGACAATATGCAGCAATAATTTTTACTAAAAGCGGTTGAGGTGTTAGCCTCCCAGAAGTCCCCGCGGAAGAGTTCGGAAGACTTCCAGAATCGCGAAGGCGCTCGCGAGTTCAGGAATTAATATCGATGATTTTGAAAATATTACAAATGATGTTTTTCTTATATTTTGGGTGTATCCTAAGTAGAAACTCTTCAGTTCTTTAAAAACTGACCGGTTTTTGGGAGTGAGGATTCCTTGTTTCAAGATGTTAATAGATGCACGGCTGTGGATAACAATTAGGGGGCATCCCCTTAAAAACTGAGGGTGATGGAGGAAAATGGGTGTCATATTTGAATTCAGTAGATCATTTTACACAAGAATCAGCTGAAATTCAGTAAGTGGCTTCAAATTTTTTTTTGTACAGCACAGTTAAACTCTAAGTGCGGCATTGAACCCTTCCGTGGGTGCTCTGGGGGCGCTCTCACCTCAACCGCTTTTAGCAAAAATCATTGCTGCATATTGCCATCAAATTTGGGTCCTTGGGGAAGGGTTAGGACCCTTCAAACGGGAATTGCGTAAAAAATAAGAGGAAAAAATAGCGTATAAAAACCTTTATAATTTTTAGCTAATTTTTTGCATTCTTAAGGGGTTAACTAACCCTTAAACCTATCCATTTGTTATAAATTTATCCTATTTTATTAATTTGAACATTTCTTGTCCCCTGGGGGGCAATTTGAAGATTAAAGCAATGCTTTTTGACCCTGAAAATCGAGTTCAAAGTTATAAAGTCGTTAAAAAACGTGAAAAGGGGGAGGGGCTGTTCCCCGAAAATCCTGAGTCAATTGAGAATTTTGATGGTGATTTTCGTATTCAGCGACCCAAAATCTATAAGAAATGACTATTTTCATCAAGGAAATTTTTTCAGTGTAGAACAGTGTTATACTTAATAACACTTTCTTTAAAAAATCCTGAAAATATTTTATAATTTCTAAAAAAACCAAGTGGTTTTTTTGGTAAAAAAACCATAGTTTAAACCAATGGTTTAAACCAAATGGTTTAAACCGGCCAACCCTGATTACTACTTTAAATTATTTTCTTCAAATACAGATATATTATTACAAAGATGTAATTTGAGTACGCATATGTTTTATTATGTTGTTATATTTAATATTATTAGAAGTTTTTACATGAAAAATGGGGGTTTGGGGGTTTCCCCCAGGAAATTTTTGGAAATTTGACCCTTAAAAACGGGTAGAACTAAATTTTGTAGTGCAAAAATACATACTTATGATTTTTAAAACGTTTTGGCGGTCCGGGAAGCGATATTCCACAATGACTAACTCCCCAGCGCTAGCGCCGCCAAGGGTGCTGCTTTGTACTTGTTAGCTCCTCTTTGATCATGAATTGGCGTGATAGATTTAAACAGTTTTAAAGAAAACTGTATACAAGATAATTAATAACTTAATAAATTTTCTTCTTTACTATATTTATTCTTCATGCATTTTTTTCACAGCATGTTAATAATATTACCCATTAAATCCATTGTCTTTTTAACAAAATCCTTTGGAATAAGAATAATTAAATAAATTGGTACACACATATATAGCTCAAGTTATACACTTATAAAGACAAATGTTACTTACTTCTTACATTATCCATTTGGCTATTTACTTTATCCTTTTATCCATTTGGTGCAGATTGGCAAACGTCTTCAGCAGCCAGCCTGATGTCGTAGAGGTGGGCCTGCAGGTAGAAGACAAAAGTTAATTTAATGATTTGATTACAAATCTTATCATTTAGACAGGGATACGGAATTGTAAAAACTTATTTCTTGGTAGATAATAAATAAGGATTTCATGAATGTTCAAGGGATTAGTCGTAAATTCCAGGGCCACCCATAGGAATAGCAAGAGGTGAATTTTTCAAAATACAGCATCTGGTTCAAGTATAAAAATTTGAATGTTTTGAAAAATATGTAGTCTCTGCATAACTGTAAATCCTATTATAACATACGTTCATTATGACGGTTAAATTTCCAAAAACAATTCCTGGATATAAACCCAGAAACACACTATATTTTACAAACCTTTAAGACAAGTGTTACTTACTTTTAACTTTATCCCTCCAGGCTGTCCATTAGTCCTTTAGTTTAGGTTATTTGATGGTGTACAGATAATAGGTGCACATGTCTTCAGCAGCCAGCTAAATGCAGTGGAGGTGGGCCTGCAGGTGGAAAAAAAATTCAATGGTTATGAATCTAATAATTTAGACTGGGCTACTGAATCGTAGAAAAAATATTTTCACGTCTGTAGTAAATTAGAGTTTTTTTCAAATCCTTACGTGGGAAGGAGTAAATTCCTAGGCTATCCTCCTCCTTATCTCTTACTGTCGACTCGTTGTTGTGATGTGAAACTGTTTTAACAGCAAAAAAATTTGATCTAATTTAATTGAGAGGGTAGCGGTAGCATACTTAAATTACATGCCTCTAAAAATAACTGAAAATAAGAATTAAAAAGTGATATCAATCTCACTATTAAAGGAAAATTATTGTATTTCATATTATAATAGTTAAAAAAATTTTACATGTAACTCAATTTGTGACAAGGGGGAGGGAGGGGGTGTAAAAGTAACATCACATCCCGCAGCTGAAAATCAACAAAAAACCCTTATAATCGTTAAAGCGACCGTACACTTATTGTTCTCTCA
Source organism: Tetragnatha versicolor (assembly GCA_024610705.1). Taxonomy (NCBI): domain Eukaryota; kingdom Metazoa; phylum Arthropoda; class Arachnida; order Araneae; family Tetragnathidae; genus Tetragnatha; species Tetragnatha versicolor. The sequence continues at coordinate 8,771,375 of JANDEH010000010.1, forward strand.
AAAGGTATCTTAAACATACATGTGATTACTATAACAATAAATTGGCAGAAAATATTTTTTAAAAAATTCTAGATGGCACATTTTTTCTAATATTATCTATGGCACCCAAATTTTCCTTCATTTTAAATAGAGTGGGTCCATAGGCTTTTACTTCCCGAGATCTACGATTCGATATGATAGTCATATTTTTCAGCTTAAATATTAACTGGTCTTCATATTACTTCCATGTTTTTTCTGATTTTACTTAAAATTTATTACTAGGTAACACTTGCAGCCAGAGTTTTCAGTAAAAACTGATTTGGAAAATAAGAAAGTGGAATTATAGTTTGGCAAATCGAATATTGTCGGATTTTAATTATGCTTAACAAATTGGCGGATTTCCGCCAATTTGCGAAGGAATCACATGTATGCTTGAAGGTTGATAGAAATGAAATTATCAGGAGGGGTCAGCTCAAAAGTGGGTTCCGGGCACTTTCAAATTCGTGTATTAGACATATTATTGATTTAACAGCGTGACGTGACAAAGGGGGGGAGGGGAAAGTATAACAGTTTGTGACAAAGGGGGGAGGGGGTCAAATTGGGTAAAATTAGTGCGACATCCTTCATGGTCAGGCCCAAATTAAAGAATTGTCTCCCCGAGCCAGCATAACGAAAGCTTCTGCTTGCCCGTTTCTCAGTTGTATGTGCTTTTGATTCATGTGAATATTCGAAAAGATCGAAACCTAAAAAAATTCTAGTACTTTAAGATAAGCCAGGCGAGTGTCAAGTTTGAAGCTAAATGGCTCAAAACAATAAGTACTGAATAATATGTAAGAACTAAAACACTGTTAAAATATTTCAATTAGCATTAGCACTTAGTTTCATTATATTGTTTTCATTATTTAAATAAAAGGGAAGCTTGAAATACATCCAGAAAACGGCAAAATTTTGAATCGATTTTTAAAAAATATTTCCTTTCCTTTGATTTCTAATCATAATCAGGGCTTAAATTCTAACCAAATAAGTACCGGTGCGCTACTATTTCAGCATCAGTTAAAATGTAAATATTTACTGAAAACCAAGAAGTGTAATTTAAGCCCTGAATGTAATTAATTCAATTTCACTGGGACTGGGGGTAAACGTGCTCGAGCTCGTTTAGTAAGAGCCGCTACTGGCATACACTAAAATAGGATTAGAATGTGGGTATTCCTAAAACAGGACCCCGGCAGAAAAACAGATGAAACCTGGTAACTCTGGATAAAAAAATTGAGGATTTAACTTACTTGAAATACGAAGAAACGTGCTTCCGCAAACACGAAAGGAACATGGCGCCGGCAGCGCCGGCGCCGAACCCGAAAATAAATAAACATCAAACTTGGTGTTGCCATTTTCCGAAGTAAATCCTAATAAATTCGAATTCTTCGCGTGGCTCAATTTATAAAATGAAAATTATACTACTCGATTAAAAACACCGAGCTTTAAAAAGAAATCTTTATAAAATTTGAAAATAAATTTGCAAAATCTGTGAAAACAAATACACCATTGAAATAAATCCAACAGCCCATCCGATCTGTTTGTTAGTGCGGGGGTGAGATTGTGACATGTATCTCTTGTTCTTAGTTTACGTTCATTTACCCTTGCGCAGCTTTATTTTTTTACTTAGCAAATTATGTAATTATTTTTTATTAATTTATATTAATGCATGCATTTTTTTCCTATTTGCAAGTCTCAATTATTATTTACAGGTATTTCAGTGTCGAAAGAGTACGCTTTTGTCGTTTTAAACCCAACAAACGCTATTTAATTATTTTTTCTTTGACAAATTCTTAAAGAGGACCTCAAAATGCACCTCATGTTGAATTTTCAAGCAATTCGCTAAATATTTAAGGCTTTTCAGAGTCGAAAAAAACCCGGTATTTCGAGTAAAAAACACAAGTCCGAAAAAGCCTAATAATTGGTATTTAATTTTAAGTTTGAATTTTTTAAAATTTTTATTATGGTAGTAGAGTAATATGGAAAGCTTTTTTCAGAAATTCGAGTTTACATGGTGATTCTGACGTCATCCAGGAATTTTCAAACATAAAAGTGATTAACTTGTCTTCATAGGAATTCACTACGTTTTTTGGCTATGAGAAAAAGAAGGAAAGAGTAAAAATATAAATAGACCCCCAAGTGTTTTACATCATCGGGTTCACATCATTTAGTAGATTAAGAATTTGTAAAGCATAAGGGGATTGGCTCCCTATTTCGGGAGTTTTTCCGGTTTTATTGGAAAACTGAAATTGGGTGTCACGTCCTTAATTTTAGAGGTAGGATTCTCAAATTTTAGCATATGTACCTCCTTAATATTTCCTATTAAATGATGTATGACACTAAAGGTCTGGACCCATATTTAGAGGTTTTAGAACCACATGCTCGTTTTTATTTTCACTTTTTAACGCCCCTAACTCCTTTTCTCCAGAAGAAACGGCATCTATCTAAAAAGGTTCAAAAAGTTCTTCAAGAATATGGTTATTAATAAGTTCTACGACAATTATTTTTGGAGAAATCCTGAAAAATCGTCTTGAAACACTAAAAAATAAATTTTCTAGATTGCACAATTTTTATACCACGTCTTAGTTGAACCTATTGCTAGAAACAACTTTTCTTACGCTTTCAGAAAATATAAACCACTAAGCTGGGATTCAAATATATCCGGAGCTATTCAGCGTCAAAGTCAGAACATGTAGGCTTAACATGGCATGACCACGAGGCACCCGTTCCCGTTCGATCAAGGTTAACCTACCATTCAATGCTATGAAGGTAGCTTGAAGATTTAAATAAGCATTGAATGCTGGAACATATAGCATTCCTTGCTATATTTCTTTATTAGGTATACCTACATAACATGCATGCTATGAAAGTGGCTAATTAACAGCTTTAAAGCATTGGATGCTTGTTACCTAGCATGTCATGCTATTTTTGCGTAAAGACTAACCAGGACTCTTAAGTACATAAAAAGATTATCTTATTTTCGAATTTTAATATTGCACAAAAACTAAAATTTGTAGAAAATTGAAATTTTTACTTCCTTATAACTATATATCAACACATAAATACTCAAAATTTTAAAAGGTTTTTATAATTTTTTATAAAAGTAATCAAAAGGAAAAAACTTCACAACTTCTTCACTCTGCGCAAGATTTTTCAAAAAATATTGTAACTGTACTTAATATTTTAATCAGAGTTTTTTTATTTAAATTTTTCAAAAAAGTTATTTTAACTCAATTTTTTTGGTTCAATTCAATGTTTAAATCTGAGGTATAATGTTAACGTCTGAGGTATTTGTACGCAATTTCATATTTACTAAAGTATTATTTTTTCGTTTGCTAGCTAAATAGCATCCCGTGCTGGCAGAGTATATGCAATAGCAAATCAAATTACCTAGCTCTCTATACTATAAAGATAGCTTAAACTGCTAAAAAGCATTGGATGCTAGTTACCTAGCATGCCATGCTATTTTTGCGTAAGCTAGCTACATAGCATCGCATGGTAGCTAGCATAAAAAAGCATGAAATAGAATATCAAGGTACCTAGCTCTCCATGCTATGAAGACAGCTTGAACTGCTAAAAAGCATCGGATGCTTGTTACCTAGCATGCCATGCTATTTTTGCGTAAGCTAGCTACATAGCATTGCATGGTAGCTAACATAAAAAAGCATAAAATAACATATCAAGGTACCTAGCTCTCCATGCTATGAAGACAGCTTGAACTGCTAAAAAGCATTGGATGCTTGTTACCTAGCATGCCATGCTATTTTTGCGTAAGCTAGCTACATAGCATCGCATGGTAGCTAGCATAAAAAAGCATGAAATAGAATATCAAGGTACCTAGCTCTCCATGCTATGAAGACAGCTTGAAGTGCTAAAAAGCATTGGATGCTTGTTACCTAGCATGCCATGCTATTTTTGGGTAAGCTAGCTACATAGCATCGCATGGTAGCTAGCATAAAAAAGCATAAAATAACATATCAAGGTACCTAGCTCTCCATGCTATGAAGACAGCTTGAAGTGCTAAAAAGCATTGGATGCTTGTTACCTAGCATGCCATGCTATTTTTGCGTAAGCTAGCTACATAGCATCTCATGGTAGATAGCATAAAAAAGCATAAAATAGCATATCAAGGTACCTAGCTCTCCATGCTATGAAGACAGCTTGAACTGCTAAAAACCATTGGATGCTTGTTACCTAGCATGCCATGCTATTTTTGCGTAAGCTAGCTACATAGCATCGCATGGTAGCTAGCATAAAAAAGCATGAAATAGAATATCAAGGTACCTAGCTCTCCATGCTATGAAGACAGCTTGAAGTGCTAAAAAGCATTGGATGCTTGTTACCTAGCATGCCATGCTATTTTTGGGTAAGCTAGCTACATAGCATCGCATGGTAGCTAGCATAAAAAAGCATAAAATAACATATCAAGGTACCTAGCTCTCCATGCTATGAAGACAGCTTGAAGTGCTAAAAAGCATTGGATGCTTGTTACCTAGCATGCCATGCTATTTTTGCGTAAGCTAGCTACATAGCATCTCATGGTAGATAGCATAAAAAAGCATAAAATAGCATTTCAAGGTACCTAGCTCTCCATGCTATGAAGACAGCTTGAACTGCTAAAAACCATTGGATGCTTGTTACCTAGCATGTCATGCTATTTTTGCGTAAGCTAGCTACATATCATCTCATGGTAGATAGCATAAAAAAGCATAAAATAGCATACATATCTAGCATGCATAGCAAAAACTAGCAAAACCTAGCATATTTCTATGCTAGTTCCAGCATAAAATTTTGACCTGGGTATGACGTAAATTCTTAGAAATGTTATTGAAAAAATAAAACCTTATAATAAAAAAAATAATGCATAGCGGAAAAACTAAAAGGTATTTTACTAAACTAAAAAATCAACTTAGAAACATAAGAATGAATCAATTAAGTAATCAACGAAGTAAAACAAAATTATTTCCAAGAATTTAAGAATAAAAAACTGTTTTAACACACAAAAGTTTTTGTTCCATACAAGTGTAATGCATTTCTTACTTCCTTTTAGATTTCCTTACATATTTTTCTTTAGTTACAGTTTTGTTTTAAAAACAAATATACAGAAACCTAATATGGGCTACACCGGTATTTTGCACACAAAGCATATTACACACATTAGAGGGAATTCTTCCAGCATTAAGGCATGATTTAACATTACATTGCATTTTATTCCCAAAATCTAAGCCAATCAAAGGATAAGTCGATCTGTATTCAATAAATATTCATGAAATTCCCAGTGGAGCATGTCTTTCGAATTATGTTGAGTCATCAGGAATGTTCTAATGGTTTCAACATTTAATGTATTCTTGTCATCTGTCAAATCCATGACAATAATGGTGGAAGGTTCTTTTGAGGCATGCAGCATCGCTATGCGCAAGGAATTTAGTATATCTGTGAGGGAAATTCTCATGCAAAGCTTTCAACAAGAAATTTCTATTTATGGCATGAGACAAGGGGCTTTCTTTCAACTATTTAAATCATTATAAAATATAAAAATATGCATTTCCCCAGAATATGTTTGTTGTGATAGTGATTTAAATAAATTACCCAAATAGAGTATGTGAAAAGTTTTTGTGTATATTGTATGAGATTAAATGAGTACAGGATTGGTGCATTTATTATAAGTTAATATCAATTTTGAAAATAATAAACAATAATGAAACGGAATTACCAGTGTTGCTTGTTATGAATATGAATGCGGTTTTTGCATGGTTTAACGCATAATTTTTCTCCTAAGCCAAAGTTATCTATTCAGAAACATTGACTGATTAAAAAAATTTCTTTGACGAATTTACCACGTTTATCTACCCTCTCCAGGGAAGGTTTCTGTAGAATAATAATTTAAAATCGATGCATCATAATAACTTTTTTGGTCAAATTTATGCTTGAAAACCCACATTTCATCCCTACCAACTTCATAGCAAAACCACATTGTTGTAAATATAACAAGAGAAGATGTAACATTAATTGTTGTTTGCCTAACATACTAGATTGTTGTAGGTATAACATCTATTGTTGTAAATTAAAATCCATTGTTGTAGCATAAACATAAAATGGCTCTTTCATTTAACTGTTTACCTATTTGGACTGGCTAAGCCTATCTTTAACACACCAAAATAAATTTTTTAAAATATGGACTGGCGAAGCCCATCTGTAACTTACCAGATGATATTTATTAAAAAACTGAAACCCGGGCGATGCCCGGGTCTAGCGCGTCAGCGCTAGTATAGTATATTGATATAAATTTTCATTTCCTTATATTTTATTTGGGTCAACTCAAAGTTAAAACAAGATAAATATATTTCCTTTTAAAAACTATACTTTTAATTAAAACTATTGGCTAAAACGTGTTTAAAGTCGTACACTTATATTTTTATCTTTAAAAGTAAGTAATTTTTTATGCAACTGAACAATAATACTATTTACAGAATACAAGTTAGCAGTTTGCGAAATAAAAACCTAAAACGTTTATAAATGATTTATTCTATAAAACAAAAATGTGCCTTATAACTATTTTTCTACTTGAATTTATTTTAATAACAATCAAAACTATCGACGCAGTAAAATAACTGCTACTACATGTTTTCGTCCACCTATCATTTAATTCCCATGAGAAAATTGAAAAAAAAAACATAACTTTTACCACACTGAAATAATTTTTATAAAATAAAGAAATAGTTTACACTAAAAAGGCATTCAGATATGGAAAATTCGGAAAACTTACCCCTGGCTTTTGGTGAAAGAGTGAGGAGATGCGCACATGCAGCCCCATAGCCATGTCCCACCAAAGTAACATTCCGAGGGTCGCCCCCAAACTGTCCAATGTTCTCCTGGACCCAGTGAAGGGCTGCAATTTGGTCCATTAGACCGTAGTTGCCCCGAGACGATGTTTCCATTGCGGGTAGAAAACCTAAGAGAAAGGAAAAATACACACTTTGTTAATATACGATAAAGCAAGCTGTGCAAATGAGTAATGATAATACGAAAACAACGTTTATTTTGCGCATGTAATTTATAACTAAAATATACATGTTTGGAGGATACTTGGATACTCTTCGTTAGTGTGTCGATGTAAGCATGACGATCAGTAAATTCAGTATCTCCATGTTTTCCTGTGGTTCACTGTAACTTTGTTTCCTGCTGTATATTATATATTTATTATTGATCGTCATGCTTACATCGACACACTGACGAAGAGGATCCAAGTATCCTAGAAACATGTCTGTTTAAAAGTTTTAAAATACATGGGCAAAATAAACGTTGTTTTCGTATTATCATTACAAATTTCGTTATTTTCTTATTTATTTGGGGATATTGTTAAATATCTGGAGATAGAGTTATAAAAGTATGAGACTTTTAGATTTTATTGTGATAGTTTATTGAAATATTTATGCTCACTAATTGATTAAAAATTAATTAAGTTGTTTTCAACAACCACTGTATATACATATACAACACACTGTATATACACATACACATACTGTATATACATATACAGAACAAGTCTAGGACATGCTTTAGAAACCAATTTATGACCATCCAAAATCTCCCAAACAGCTCAGGTGCTGAAAAATGCTCTAAAAGGGGAAAATGGAGAAAACACCCCAGCCCCTTAAAAATAAACAAACAAACCTGGTGGCAAACAGTCCCACAACGTTGTTTTAAGTCAGGAGAAAGCATGCCCCAAGCGAAATGGGGTTTCAATTAAGTATTCATAGATTTTTCAGTTTTTTTGCTTGACGTGCATTAACATTGCAAAATGTACATTTTCCAATTTTGATAAAAAAAAAGTAAAAATAAAATTTTTATTTTGATAACTGCATGGATTTAGCTTTGAAGTGGCCCAAAGTTTATGAAAAATGCTTGAACCACTGCAAATTTTTTATTTGCTTGTCAATATGTACCAAAACCATCAATATCCTTATTGTTGTGAGCAGTGTATAATTAAAGACATCACAAACAAGATAATGGTTTGACAAACTCGTTTCTTATTTGATGATGTTGTCATATTACAATTACTGTTTTTATTGAAAATTAAGTTAATTATTTCATAATAATTAAATAGGTTGATTCAAAGATTCTACATAATACTGACAATAAAAATACACCAATCCTGACAATAAGCCTGCATTACATAGAAAGATTGATTGTTTATTCATGCATATATTCATTAATAGGCAAATTATTATTAGATTATAAATAAATTCAAGTGGCACATTTTAACTTATTAGAAAAAAGTTCTTTTGAATTAACTAAAATATTAAACACTTATTCAGATTTGAAACGTTATTATCCAAACTAAAATCACTAAACTCCCTTTTAAAAAATGTGAGATTTTCAAGAAAGATTGCAAAAACTTATATTTATATATTTGGTTATAAAAACCATCACATTTAACATGAAAAAGGAAAACATTATCTTAATTTTTACTTCAAATAGGGTCAGAGCAAATACATGTTTCATACTTTATAACCATGAAAATATAAAATTTTGAGGTGAAAAATCGAAACTTATATAATACTTTTATATAAATTTATTATGTTTGTATTTTCTTTTTAGTGTAAGAACCTGCGAATTAATCTTAAAAGAATTAACGCATGAAAATTAATAGACAGACTCCTTATAAAAGATGTTTAACCTATAAAAATTAAGAACAGGTCATTAAATTGTTGGAAAGATTAAACCCGTTAGCATATTAATTAGACATGTTACCCAGTGTTAGGGCTGGCTTTCAAACCATGACATTGAAGCATAATCAATTTTCAGCGAAATTAATAAGACGCCTCGCTGTGAAGAGATGGAAGATGATTGTAGAAGAAATTGTGAAATTTAACGAGAATAATGTTAGTGTGAAAATTTTATACATTTAAACGCAGATTTTTGCGAACACTGAATTTAAATTTGTTTTTAGTTTAACTGAAAAAAGTTGTGTTGTCTTGTGGAAATAATTTGTGATAGCATTAAGTATCTGATGCTACGATATTTGGCAAAGTAATCAGATAAGCCTTAAAAAGACGGAATTCTGAGTTCAACATTTTAATAGGTGTGTTATCATCACCGTTATTTATTTTTATTGTTAATTATAAAGGGGAAGGGGGCTTTTACTTGTATTAATAATTGTATAGGGAAAAGATGATTTTATTTCTATTATGTTTATTTTGGGAAAGGGGGCATTTACTTGTATTACTAATTATATATTGAAAGGGGGCTTTTATTTTCATTATTAGTTATACAGGGTGATTCTGAATTCATCATCAATATTTTGAGGGGAGGTAGAGGGGACCTAGACAAGCATATTTTGAAAAAGAGCATATTCGGATAAGAGCTAGGATCTAATGTAGTGCAAGAGCATTATAAAAGGACGTTTTGCCAAGGAATAAAAAAAATTATTGCATGAGGTACAGCAGTATCCGTCCTACTTACACCATAAATTTGATAGAAATTGGACCACTTGCTAAACCGTGGGGGGAGTTTTTAAACGTGCAATAATTAATCTTTTAGCCAAAGAATGGAGTTTACTTAGTGTAATGGTATTTAGAAAAATAATGATTGGGGAAGGAATTTTCAATGATCATGCAAAAGATCCCTCATTTGTTAAAAAACTGTATGATTATTGAAAATTCCTTCCCCGATCATCATTTTTCTAAATACCATTACACTAAGAGGGAACTCCCTTCTTTGGTTTTGTATCTCAAAAAGTAAGATTTTTAATTATATATTTAGAAAGTTTTATGTTAAATATCTGAATTACTTTAAAGTATATAATGGCTTTTTCTAATAACACTACCGAATCTAGGAAATGCATTTTTTAAGGAGTGAGTTCTTGTTGTTAGCTGAAGTAATCGAACTATGTTTTTATCTATTTTGTTGTGTGGTAAATGTGTGAATAAAAACTAGTGTGGTATTTTATTCCCAAATAAGATTCTAGTAAGTCAAGTTTTAAATTACCATGACTAAAAAGCAAATAATTGTACTCGCTTAGTATAAATAAATTGAGGTGTAAGTAGGGATATAATATATTAAGATACGGAACCAACTAATTAATTTTATGATTACCCTCTATACTGGGATACTGCAGCCTATACAAAGTCAGACGATCTATAACCGTGGGTTGGTTTCATCCAATAGGACAAAGCATATACAGAGGGTTTCTCCCAAAGCTAGATTGATTTCGTGAGCATCTTGTAGTTGTGGGTGTATTTGCATGGTGTTCTATTTAATCAAGGGCTGCCGTCATGGGGAAATAATTAAACCAGTTCAAACGCTGCAGTTTCGACGAATATCAGTCGTTTAAAGTCTCCTTTAATTTGACTGTCATAGAGAATGTACACTGCTTAATTTGTGTAATTGAAAAGGGAGAAATGGTTTAGTTATGGATATTCCCAAGAACTGATGCTTTTGAAGAAAGTTTTAAGGGCATTCAGAACCGGCTCTTTGAAAGAATTATTAGTTGTTTTAAGTTATTGCAGCTAACTATTTGATGCTCATGGTATCCCAAGCGTTAAACTGTAATCCCTATGCTATACACTACTTTAACTTGTTTTAAGGAAACCGTAATAATATTCGAAATCGATTTTGGTAGAGGAAAATAATATTTTTAAGACTTGTGACTTTATAAAAACGATAATTCTGGCGAAAACTACGAATTGTATTTAATAGTTCAGAAGTTAAGTAGAATTATGTAGATGCTAGAAATATTTTCGTTTTTACTGTCGGATAGGGGTATGAAAGAAATTAAATTAAATATCAACCAATTCTGTCAAAAGGAACTAATGAACTAGACGTTACTATTAAACGCTTTTTCTCTAAACTTTACTTTTAAAGATTATAGACATCAAAAATACGAGATTAAACTTTCACACATTGTCCATTCTTCTACAGGGTGATTCAGAAATAATCATCAATAATTGGGGGGGGGGAGGTAGAGGGGCCCTAGACAAGCATATTTCGAATAGGGATGGTGGGGCGCAGCCTTACCGTTAAAGAGCTAGGACCTAATGTTGTGCGAGCGCGTTTCAAAAGGCCGTTTTTAGAAGACCCATGTGACGAAACAAAACATAATAAAAGAAAAACATTATTGCATGAGGTACAGGAGTATCCGTACTACTTAAATCATCAGTGTGATAGAAATTGGACCACTTGCTAAACCGTGGGGTGAGTTTTAAAACGTGCAATATCAACCTCTTATTCAAACAATGGAGTTCCCTTAATGATATTCAGAAAAATAATGATCGGGGAAGGAATTTTCAATGATCAAACAGTTTCAATGATCAGTGTTACGATCATTGAAAATTCCTTCCCCGATCATCATTTTTCTAAACACCATTAAGGGAACTCCATTCTTTGACTAAAAGATTAACATTGCACTTTTGAAACTAACTCCACGGTTTAGAAAGTGGTTAAAATTCTATAAAATTCATGGTGTAAGTAGAAGGGATACTTTCTTATCTCATGCAATAGATTTTTTCATTTTATTATGTTTTGTATCGTCACACGGGCCTTCTAAAAACGGCCTTTTGAAACGCGCTCGCACTTCATTAGGTCCTAGCTCTTTAACGGTAAGGCTGCGTCCGACCATCCCTATTCGAAATATGCTTGTCTAAGGCCCCTCTACCTCCCCCCAATTATTGATGATTATTTCTGAATCACCCTGTATATTTAGAAATTGCTTTATTTATGATTTCACTTCTTATTTAAAATTTCATTTTTTCAATACAAGACACGAAGAAACTACTGACCTATCGCGCTTCATTCCTTAAAAATTGTACGTAGTTCTTATATAATATTCAGAATTAGGGACCATTAGAAATAAATTAAGAAGTCTTTATAATTTATTATTGCAATCTACATATCTTTTCATCAGCATTACATGCGATAATCAAAAAGCAGAGTTACCCCTTTTAGTTTTGAAAAGATGTATTGTTAATGGTACGTAATATGCACTGTTAGAACTATGCATTATTGAGAATTATACATAAGTCACTATTGGAATCTCAACGAAGTATGCAAGAATTTAACCCCACTGAACTTCAATAACACAGATCAACAAACTATCCAAATACATTGCAAGTGTATTATCCTCGAATCTATTTTCAATGCATTGCATTCTTCAATATCTTTCATCAATGGCTCAAAACACCTACCAAAGTCCTACCCAACAGAATCTTCCTACACAGTCCATGATTAAAACTAACATTAAACCAATATACCGTCCAAATCTTAACTAACTTACATGTGGATTTTAAATAGTATGTTTAATAAGAACGTTACGTATTAGTACAGATATCCCGCAAAGGTATCTTCCTAATTTATCACTAACAGGTTAACTCGTTTGTAAACAGAGGAGGTGCATCGAATTTATATCCAGTACAATGCGCAGAATTCCCAGTAAGGTTTAATGAAACTCGTTCATCTCAATATTCAATAGCAATCCATCAGCTAGGTTCGATTAAACCTTCTAGACCCCGTGATCGGAATTCCCTATACGCAGAAGCAGGCCATTTCAACGCCCAAAAGAGGCTCCCACCAAATCCACAAAGAACTCAATAGTTAATGGAGGGGATCTAAATATTTGAAACAAGGCTTCCTCCCAGAGAAATGGCAAACAGAGAAAATAGCATAATGATTTCCTTTATGTATCCCGAGGGCGTGCTAAGGCCGGGGATAGAATAGTTTGATAGAAAGTGCCAGCAAGATGGATTCTTTTGAGAGAAACGAAGCCACTGTTAACAAGAAACATCTTGAAACCACACAAGAGCCTGAGGAAAAAGTCTTTAGGTCGATTTACCTCGGGAGAAAGAATTCCGTATTATATCTGGTAGCAAAAAGCTCTTCAATTTTCGGGAAGAAAAATACCATAAAAAGAGGGGACAAAAGAAATGGAAGTTTAGAGTCGAACGCTTTTGTCAACTTGACAAAACTAAGGCACTGGTTAAAAGAGCACACGGCTATTACGTTTGGTGTACGTGTTGAGTTATAGTGTGGTAATAGAGAATTTATAAAAGTTTCCTATCGGTGGGGAGTTTTATCAAGTGTATAGTGTTAGTAAAAATTATAAAGATAAAAATATACTGTCAGGTTTTTAAATTACGAAGGGTTTTTGTCTTTTGCACTAAACAAAAGCAGCTGAGTACTACACTTACATAATGAGAAATAACAATAATAAAAATTCCAATATATATCGTATTATTTTGGCAGATTAATATTTATGAAATCATGCAGTTTTATGCTTTAACAAACAGGGGAAAATTATATCTTCTGCGTAATATTTTTAAAAGTGTCATATTCAGTTAAAGCTGATAGGTGTTTGTTACAATTTTTCATACCTTGAGGAGGGAGTTTCCAAATAAATTTAAATGAACCTTATGAAAATGGAGTTATTTGTTATGAATTTACCAAGTTTGCCATAAATTACCATAAACTTACTATCTATTTATCCAATATCATACTTAAGAATTTATACCTTTAAATATTTCCGTCATAATTCATTTATTGTGTTTATATAATTAAAATAACCTAACACACTCTTGTTTAACACCAAAAATTTTATTTAAGTGCATATTTAGATTTTGTAGTGAATATTATTTGTTAAAAACTTAGATGCAAAATATTTTTCATTCATGTCCATTATTTTATATGACCTCCACGTTATGACTTTTCAGAAAAACTAGCTATTCCATTAACGAGTCTTTTGAGGTTCTTCCTAAGATTAGTATTCAATATTTCCAAAAATATAGTTGGTAACGTTTCCTCTAACAATTGAAAACGGAATTTAAACATGTTTTTTAAACGTTAAAAACTACTTTAAATAACCACCGAGGAAACCAAACGTCAAACAGGTTGTTATAGATTATGGAATAGGTAAAACGGTTTAGCTAAATAATAAAACAAAAGGTTAAACAAGTTTCTCTATAAACTTAAAAGAAATTTTTTTTTCAGAACAGGCAAGCAGTATTCTACACTCCAAACTCCAATTTCCCTTTACAAAGCAACGTCATTCCTCACTGGCTTTCTCCTCGAATTTCAAGTGGACTGTCCCCAAACACACCCAGAAAACGGCATTCAAATTCCCATTCCCGGATCACAACGGCATCTGCCTAAAAAGCGCTCCAAAGGCCTCAGAAATGCCATCGATAAATGGCTCGCACTCGATTAGATCGAAATGCCGACCTAAAATGCGGCAGAGGTCATTCTTGAAAGTATAAGGAAGCGAATTCGGCTCGCTCGCTGAAAGGAGTGTCGATCATGGATTCAGCTGTCCGCTGGCTTTTTTCGATCGATTGAAATGATCGCAGTTTCAAGTCTAAACATTGATTTGGGTAAAATGCAGTCGAGAAGAGCTTCCTGATCGAATCCTGCAAGTATTGAATAACTATTTGGGAATAGTTTGGGACACATATGAAAGTTTTTGGCATTTGTGTTTGAGGCAATGTTGAAATAAGAATAAAAGGTTTTATTTTCTTGCAGTTCTTGTCACTTTATTAAAATAATATTCGTTCACCTTTTTGTTTTTTGTGTGTTGCTCTTTTCTTTTCACTTATAACAACTTTTATATATTAAAACTCGGGATAGAGTGGTGAATTTTAATATAGAAAAACAACGTGTTTACGAATTAAAAGAAGTTGAAATGCAATAAAGATCTGAGTATTTATGAATGCAATTGCATGAAAATGAAAAAACTAGGGTTTTGATACAATAACAATGTTTTTTTATCAATGAAGTTTTAAAGTAAGGTAATGAATGCGTATAAATGTAGGAGAGTAAATAAAGATCATGTGATCAAATTTCTAACCTAAATGACTTATATTTTTAATATTTGATTAACATCAGGTAATAAATATTATTATAATTTTAATACTTACTATGCAACTATAATTAGGTTGAGGAATTAGTATTTAATGAATTATTCATTAAATACATCCCTAAACCTTATAATAATTTCAGGAAACAAAGGGGTAATCTCATTGACAAAAGATCCATACACATTAAAAAAGAGAACAAAATCGTCCATGGGAAAGGAATTCAAAAAATTTCGTTATTATTAGCGTCTGATTAGCATATATTATACTTTCACGTCTTCTTGAAGAAGTCAAGTTCAACTTGCAAAGATAAACTTATTAAAAAGTCCAAATAAACTTATTTAGAAACATATGGGGCATTTATAGGAAAGGAAAATATATAAAAACAAATAAAAAGCCAATTTTTTAGCTACTATCTTGTTTTTCTACAACACATATGAACAATATTTGTACAAATTTCACTGGCTTCTAAAGTAACTTTGATTGTTGAAATTAATTTATTTCTCAAGTATTATTTGTACAAATTATCATTTTATTTTATCGTAACTAGAGGTATATACTTTAATTCATTATTCATTTAATTTTTCTTATTACATTTAAACACATTATAACTGTTTCTGAAATCTATTCTTATTCATAAAAACAAAGTGAACTTAAATGGCAATACTTGATAACGTAAAAAGAAGCATTTAAAGGGTATTTCAGATAAGTCTGATAATTGCAAGAGATAAATTTAATCGACAGAATTGAATACAACGTTAAAAATAGTTTTTGCATCAGCTTGTAGCGTTTTTGACAATCATTTAAATGCAACGTTTGGATACTTAAGAAGGTATTTCAACTTTTTATAAATGCTATCTAATCTCACAAACTATCTCGAACGCTCGCTTCTCTCATTCAAAAGTGTAGCTTTCAAATAAATGAAAGAAAAATAACTAAAAAAACCTTAAAACAAAATCTTTTGATCTTACATTGCAGCTTCAAGTTATTTCCACCACAAGAGTTTAAAACATCTACGAACCTCCAAATACCCTCTAACGCTCGGATCCCAACCCCATAATTAAATCTAACTCGTGTTGCTCCGAAGAGCAAAAATCACTCTCGGATGTTGCTATTAGGCAAAAACGTGGAAAATAGGGCCCGACATTATTTATTTCTCGCGATCTCGGTTTTGCGTTTCCAACCAAGTTCCAATGTTTTCAGCCCTTCTTATTTGCAAAAGTGGTTTGGGTCGGAAACAAATTCGTGAACGATTAATCTTTCTGCCCTAACTACAGCATAGAGACAACGGAAGAAAGAAAGAGGTAAAAAAAGGGAAGGGGAGCATTTTTCATAATGAGGCTCGGCATTTTTCTTCTCAATCTTTAAGATAATAATCTCGGAGAATGGCTGTGTTAGGAAGAAATGTTTTTGTGTACGGATCGAAGCGTACTTTATTTCTTAGGAAAAGAAAGTTGAGCGTTCGACTTTTGGCAGCGCGTACAACTTAAAATATTGGTTAATTAGGGTTTTTAGCTAAGGGTTTCGTGCGTTCCACATAGGGGAAAAAAGTGTTAAAGATTGTCTCGGAACAGAACTTTTTTATTAAATTAGGAAAATATTTAAAGTTAGCGTTGTGAATGAAAAATAATGCTGGCTGAAGAAGAACCCAATTAAAAACCCTCCAATTTATCGCAGTAGTATGGTATACTATATTCTACTATTTAAAGAAATTTAGTTATTAGGAATTTACTTTGAGCGTGTGATGGATCAAGTTTCTCTTTAATTTTTTTACTATGCTTTTTTTACTTAGTATTCTTTAAAGGGATGTTTACTTCATAGTTTCGGATGTCCGGTGTCACTTAGGAGTTCCCTTAGGCATTTTGGTGAGACTTTGGCGTATCTATCTTTGTTTAAAAGCTTACAAAAAGGTTCAATATTATGTTGCAAATTAATTTAGAACCTCAAGGATATCCTAGGTAAAATTTTCTCATTTATTTTCACAATTTTTATGTCATAGCATGTTAGCTATTGATCGGTACCCATTAAAATCATAAAAAGTAAACTAAAAAAATTATCCACAACACATTTTCACATTTTTGAAATAGGGAATAAAAGGGTTTTTCCTATCCTTAAATTTCAAGAGCCCTGTAGACAGGTATGGTAAATGATAACAAGTAACTTTTAAAATATAAATATACTTGCAAACTTTTATTTGTTCGTCATCTTTTACTAAAAAGTATTACATAGTTCACAAAGGAAATTTCCCTATTCCATTATTTATCATCATTCTCATAGATATTTCAGACATACAAAATAATAATAAAACTTTTCTTACATGTCTGGCCATGTATAAGCGATAAAATGCAATTATAAGACCACCTCTTTCAACCCTCATTCATAAAACACAAATAAACACCCATTAATTTCCCAAGAGGATATTTGTCTTGTTATCTATTGATCCAATGCTAAACATGCGGATGAACCACTAATAAGTAAGTTTCTCTACTTATCCTCTAACCAATAAAGCTAAGGACCAAACACATCGATCAAAGACAACTCCCCGTGCAACAAAACACAATATTAATAAAAAGACACGTCAAAACTATCTTACAAGAACAAAAAGCACTTACCACGCACGTTTCCTATCCAGCACTATTACTTAAATAACCATCGGAGAGGAAAAAGAATTTGAAACTAAAAGTGCCCGACCGTCTCCAAAGTTGAAGAAAAGAAAGTTCGACTTCTCGGCTTCTGCTCCGAGTGAAACATAAATCTGAATTAGAAATGCTGGCAGAGAATGTAATTCAATCATAATGCTCCCGTGTCACAGGTGAGGCCATTATTTCACTTCCATTAATTTGATCGGAGAGTTTTGGGAATCTGGAGGAGCAAAAAAAGTTTTGCCTGCTTTAGCTAACGGGTTTGTAACGAGATTGCATAGGGAAATGGGCGTTAGGTGAAACTTGCTTGGGGACTCTAAAAAAATCATCTATTTGGTGCGTTATGAGTTATTCCGCATTAGTAATTGACAGACTACGTCAATTTGGTATAATATTATCGCTAGTCTGGATAATGGTTTATGGAGGATAGTATGTAAAGATATTTTTTTAAACTTGTAAGGATTTCTCTTGAATGACGAGGAGTGAATGGGACTGTTGACTGAGATTTATTGACTGAGGTGTCGAAATAGTCGAAATAGAGAAAATACGTTAGTGGATTGTTTGAATCGGCTTATGAATAAATTCTGCATATGATTCGGGGGGTGTCTTGTGTGTATGTTTCTGAAAGCTTTAATGACTGCAATTTAAAAGTAATTAAGCTTATCACTTACAAGGATTTATAAAATGTCAATTACTAATACGGTCCAAATATCCATATTATATGCTAGGAAGTCTCTAAAATGACATTGGATGTGGATTGTGCTATTTATTTATTGGTTACCATAACACCAACTTTCAGAACCAGAGAGAAATAATATCAATTTTCTTTTTTACACAGTATTTTTTTGCAAATGTAAATAAAGTTCTTAACTGGGAGAAATGTAGAAATTTCTAGCATTTTTATATAGCATCAGTTTTATTTACTAAGATTTTATATTAAAAAAATAAATACATAAATTAAAAGAAGTGAAAGAAAGAATTAAGAAATGAAAGGAAAAACTAAATAAATACGAAAATAATAAATATATATAAATGTAAACAAATTTCTTTGTTCCATTTCGTTTCAAATAGGTTATAAGAATAAAAGAATGATATTAAAAACCTAAAAAATTAATAAACAATAAAACAACGAGATCATAACAATTACAACTTGCACGGCCGATTTTAAAATCCATTAAGTTAAACTTAATTTAAATTAAATTTTAACTGCTTAACTTGTTGGAAAATGCAATTGCTTCAAATAAAAAGAACGATAATCGTAAATAAAAGATTGAATCGTTAACTATTTAAAAAAATTCTATAAGGAGTTAACAAAACCTAAAAAACTTAATATGCAATTAAGGCTAAAAAATATAGCTTCCTGAAACATTTAATCTTCCTAATAAATTATGAATCATCCATCATAAACTGTCACTTTTGCCATAAACCAAGTCTTTCAATAGCTTTGTAATTGAAATTAAGGATGGACAATAAAAAAAGTTTTGAGGTAATCATTAAGTAAAATATATCAACAACTATTCTCTTTTTTAAAATCGTTTTTCGGAAAATAAAACTGTTTGTTTCATGAAATTAATTTTCTTTGCAGTATTTAGGTATTTTGTGGTGTTTGAATAACTAAATCTCTAAGTATCCTACAATGGAAATTTAAAATAATATGATTAGGTCTGTTGGCAAATAAAGTACTTATATTTCTTTTAATACTCATTATTATAATATGTTTCGTGTTGTTTACTAATCTATGCTTTCGATTTTACAGTTATATTGTATTCATATTTATAAATCATACAATAAATGCATAAGTTATTGTAACAAATTAAACACTTTTCCAGTATTGTATTATTTATTTATTAATAAATCATTGTATTATTTATTGTTTTCATTTAATATATATTATTGTTTGCTGGTTTTAAATGTGTTTTCCAATTTAATATAAGGAGCAGTGCCTTCATTTCGATATATTTATTCATTTCATCAGTACAGTATTTTCACCTTCATATCAATTCAAATAATTTAATGACCGTTTAATAAAAGGATTGAATGTATTTAATAAATTTATACTTTAAGAATCATTTAACCATTTAAAAGAAAATATATTTATTTGTAGGGTAACAACTTTTAATCTTATTGACTTCAAATAAAGCAGACATTTAATCTTGAGATAATGTTCGTATTGTTACACTAAGCACTGTTAGAATGCCAGACGCATTCTTGTTAGACGCCAGAAAAAGTAACTTGAAGTATTGACAATGTTCCCAGCAATGTCAATTACAAAAGAAAAACACGTCACGTGTTTGATCTAAGAAAAGTCTGTCTTTTGACTTTATTCTTGGGGCAAAAAAGGAGGAACTTTATCACATGAAGTTTTTGGCAGTTTTACAAGGACTTCTTTATAGTGTCTTGATAAGTTCATATATAATAAAAGAAATTTTCATGCGCCATCAATAAAATCAGTTTTTAATGTACGGAATTGAGTCTTAAATTAAAAAAAACTAACGTTAAAATGCATTTTTGAAAATTTTGGGATAATCTAAATTAAAAATTAAATAAAACTCGGATTTCTCTGATTGTAGATCTCAATAATTTAAACTGTTAAATTTGAAATATATAGTATTAACCCTAAAGAAATTATAAATTAATCTGTTCACATATTTGCTTCAAATGTTAAACTAATGCATATTTGTTAAATACATAAGTAACGTAAGATGATATTTAAAAGAATATGATATGATTCAAATTACATGAATAGAAAAACAATTTAATTAGAATAAGTCTAAATATGTTCGGATTTAATCATAAACGTTCAAATCCTCTTTAAATATTTATCATTTTGCATGAAACTCGTGATATTGATGCATCTTAAATTAAAATATATTAAAAATGAGAAAAAATAAAAAGCAAATTTAAAGTTAGAGATTGCTAATCACTTAAACCAGTTTGCTTACATTCAATTACTATTTAAAGAACATTTGTTTTAAAAATATCGTGTTTTGAAACATGTGTATATGATTAGTTTAAATATATATTAGTTCTTTCAGGCACAATGAAACAGTTGATATGGACAATAAAATCCATGCAAAAATTCTTTTAATAAAAATATTTTTCATCATATGTATTTAATATTTTAAAAATGATATACGAAATTTCTACAATGCTGTAAAATCTATCTTCCAGTTTTCCCTCTATTCAAAAGAAAAAATTAACCACTGAAGTAAAAATATTGAAATATAATATACAGGGTGTCCCATAAATAATGGGTCACACTTCTAGGGGGGATAGTAGACACCTAGACGAGTCAGAATCACATAGGATTTGGGGGTCCCAGACCAAATCCCAGGGAGTTAAAAATGGAGCGACATCCCAAAAAATTATTGAAAAATTCAATTTGTAGAAAAACTACTATTGGTAAAAATTTAATTATGGTCTCAAAAATTGGGGTTAATTATGATCTTTAAAATTATCTCAATAGTCTTCACTTTAAAATTTGTTCCATTATGAAAAATGTTAAAAAAACACAAAAAAATGGAAAAATTCTGCCAAAACGTCATTTTGTATTTCGAAATCCTTTCTTTTGACTTTATAATCTGAAAGATCATAGTTGAAAACCCTTAAGTCCAAAGTTTCACGTAAAAACTATCAATATTAAACCCTTGAGATCCTGTTAAAGTTTGTTTTCTGTGTGCGCTAACTGGTTTCCTATAGCCGTTTCCAAAACGGCAGTTTGCGGACGGAAAAAACCTACTTAAACCATGCTTTAACAGGCTCTCAAGCATTTAATATCGATGGTTTTTACGTGAGACTTTGGACTTAAAGGTTTTCAACCATGATCTTTTAGATTATTAAATCAAAAGAAAGGATTTCGAAGTACAAAATAAAGTTTTGGCAGAGTTTTCATATTTTTTTTGTGGTTTTTAAACTTTTCTTGTAAAAAAAATTTAAACTGAAAACTTTTAAGATAATTTTAAAGATCATATTAAACCACAATTTTTGAGACCATAATTAAATTTTTACCAATAGTAGTTCTTCTACAAATTGAATTTGACAATAATTTTTTGGGGGTGTCGCTCCATTTTTAACTCCCTGTGATTTGGTCTGGGACCCCCAAATCCTGTTATTCTGACTCGTCTAGGTGTCTACTATCCCCCCTAGAAGTGTGACCCATTATTTATGGGACACCCTGTATAAATATCCCTAATAACTCAAAAGTCACAGTGACGTCACTATAACGTCACTGAGGGTCACACAAGTCACAGGTCACAGAGTGACTAAAATGCGTCTACACAAAGAGGTCACATTGTGACCTCCATCTATTAGAACTTGTTTGAACACTCTGCAACGTCATTGTGACTCCTCGAGGTGACCGTTACCCCTAAGTCACCTCGTGACGTCTCTGTGATTTCACCGTGTGACCGATTAGTGACGACATGTTTTAGTAAGATTATATTGAGGTATTTCTGATTTCAAGTAAAAAATGCACTTAAAATAGTCTGAAAATACTTAACAATTTCAAACTTGAAGCAATTGTTAATTTTATTTAATTTTTTGTAATTTTAGAATACTTGTTACCAGTATTAAAATCTCTGTCTAAAATATATATCTGTAATAAGTTAAATCTCCAAAGGGGACCTTACGCAGGACCTAGAAGCAAACCTTCTCTAGTAGCTCTAGCTATATTTTGAATGCTAGAATATCGAGGTTTTTCTAAAAAGGTTCAAATTCAAGTCATTAGGTGACCACTAAAGGTTTTCTGACTATAGACAAGTTAGTACGGCAACGTGTCGAATACCAGTCACTTCGACGTCACAGTCAAGTCATCAAGTGACTGCGACGTCACAGTCAAGTCATCAAGTGACTGCGACGTCACAATCAGGTCATCAAGTGACACTGCGATGTCACAATCAGGTCATCAAGTGACGTACACATCGTGACTACTCTGCGACGTCACCAGTGGCGTAGCCAGAAAAAAATTTCGGAGGGGGATGTTGATATTTCGGGAGAGGATATTTTTAGGGGGTATTTTTAGTGGTTTTCTATGGTCCAAAAGGAAATTTCCTGAGTTTTGGGGGGGGATATATCCCCAAATCCCCCCCTCTGGCTACGCCCCTGGACGTCACCTTCGCGTCACGTTGTCACAATCAGGTTGTACTGTGACTTCACAAGGACGTCACGAGTGGTCACAGATTTTGTTCACAAATTGCGGACATTTAGCTGTCACTGTGACGTCCTGGTGACTTCACGGTCATGCCCGTGACCCCAAAGTGAAAGTCGCAAACGAGTCACATATTGGTCACCTGGCTATTAGGGATACTACATATTTTTGAAAAAATTAAGTCTTTTTAAATACGAAATAAACTAATTTAATACGAAAGAAAATACAAAATAATGATGTATAGAAAATAGAAAAGAGGCTAATGGATTTAAAAGATCCCGAAAAAGAACATATCTTAAATCTGAAGTTGAACAGTTGGTATAAGCCTTCTGGATTATTTATAAATGTATTTTTCATTATTTCATTAACCAACTAGATTGAACTACACTGAGTGAAATGACAGTTTCATATTTGAGTATGTGGATGTTTTCATTTTGATATAAAAATTATTGTTTCAAATATGATGACTCAATGCTTTCAATTTTGAAACAAAATTTCAAACAATTCAACAGTCACCACTCAAAGTATACTTATTTTTAACTTATCTTCGAAAATTATAATTATTGAGAAAACTGTTGGCTGTTATTTAATTTTCCGTCGGTAGCGCGCAACATAACTTGCGATATCGCATCCAATTCATAAAAATATTCAGCACGTCATAGTGATACTCGTCGCACTCCGATTCATGGGAATGTCTTGCACTAACTCAAAAATAAGCTCATGGTGTTGTTTTTTGAGTTTGCACATTTTTAGAAATTAGTATATGGATGTTTTCAAATTTGAGTAAATTTGAATCGGAGCCAGTTTCAGTGTGTGCCAAAATCGGATTTGAGTAGTTTTTACTCAGTTTTGAAACTGTCATTTTAAGAGTGTAACCCTTTACATTCGAATAAAATATTAATAGAGCTTGGTATAGAATTTCACTATTGAATTGAATTTTAATTTATTTAATACAAAAATGTTAAAAGTGCAATACATATTTATATGCAGTTTTACCTTAAATAGTACATTAAAATTTAATATTTACTCTTATTACACTAGCAATCTCCCTTCCTATAATTTGTTCATTACAAAAATATACACTCTTAAAACGACAGTCTCAAAACTGGGAAAAAAGTACTCAAACTGGCTCCAATCCAAATGTACTGAAATTTGAAAACATGAATAAACTCATTCCTGAAAATGTGCATTCACAAAAATGAAACATCATGAGCTCATTTTTGAGTTAAAGCTTAAGATGTTTCATTTTTGAGTATGCACATTTTCAGAAATGAGTATATTCATGTTTTCAAATTTGAGTACATTGATCGGAGCCAGTTTGAGTACTTTTTACTCAGTTTTGAGACAGTCGTTTTAAGAGTGTAAGAGGATTACATTTTAAGAGAGAAAAATGTCCTTTATTTTATTTGACTAAGTAGACGGGGAGCAATATGAATATTCCATAAAGCTTAAAAAAACTTATTTTGTGTTTCAATGATTGTGTTGTTCATGTAAACAAGTGAAGAAAGCGCCTCAAAGCACAATATGTTTTCTCAAATACTGTGTTCTGCATTCTTTATGCGAAAAATGTTCTTACTTTCTGAATGAATCTAGTAGCATTCTAAAGAACACACTCAAGTCTGCATTTACTTTCGAGATAAATCACCAACATGCATTAACAAACGTTTCAAATGTCCTACCCAAAGAAGGAAAAGGGTCATTCTAACCCGACATCAAAATCCCTCTCCACTTGGTCGGCATAAAAATTGATACCTAGAATTTCAAGCTACCAAATATAAACGCGTTTCCTTTAAATTCCTCATTACATGACAATGCATTAAATTTGCATTTGTATCACACCCGTTTCCTCCTAAAGAAACGGGATCTCGACAAAAAACATTTTCTGCAGGAAGTCTTTTCTATGGGCGGCGCATCCAATTCAAATACAGGATCTCTTCAAACCGCCGGTGCGTCTTTAAGAAACCTATTTGTTCTTGTAAGCAATTCAAAGGAATTCCTTAGCTCGTTTTCGATTCTTTAAGGCATCGGCTAAGAAAAGGCCCCTTTGGTTTCCGGCATAACTTTTGGTACAGTATTTGTGTGTTGTACAATATTTACCCGAGAATAAGGATACATTTTACTGTAACACTCGTCTTTTAAGTGTATCGCTCGCGAGTTTCCTTCTAGGCTTTTTAGATGTAAGCTTGGGAGATGGAGGCAGTTTCAAATGTACCAATTAAACATAGTTTAAAGCGTTTATTCTATTTCGGTCACGTGTACTTACGAAGTACTACTTATTTTCGATTAAAAACATTGACAATTTTTATTAGTATAAAATTAATGATCTTTGCAGTACTTATCTATCTCATAATTATGGTATTTTATTTTTTGATGCTTTGACTCAAATTTTATCTAAAAGACATCCTTTTTCCCATATCCATCTTATCCCCCATCCTTTTCCCCACCTGTAACATATTTATTTTTAATTTATTTATTCTTTTTCCCATTAGGTTTTTGTTTTCTCCATTTCATTACTATTATAGGTAAATGTCATGCTAAACTCACCAACATAGACCAAGCGATCCCTGTACATATTTGTTCTAGCATTGTGTTGATGTGTGTAATAAATAAATGGAAATAAATATATTAATTTAATAATTAACGGTTAAAATTACATACTTTTCAATTATCCCAAAAAAAATTAACCACAATCACTTCCGAACTTGAACCCAACCAACACTAAAGGAAACCAAAGAACTCCGCTCAGTCACAGCGAGTATTAGCAAAGCAGGGCTAATAAATCTCATTAACTGAAAAACGAGTCGTTCTAGAAGGAGAGGAGGGAGACAATCAATTGAAATTCGATGCCACCCTTCCGTGGTTCTGCAAATCCGAAAGAATCCGCCTCAGGAAATACTTCAGAGAAGGACCCCCTTTTTAAATACATTGCCAGCATTTTTTATCGCTATGATTGCTTCTTTAAACAGCTACTTCAAGGAGTTTTTTAATTTCAGGTGCTCTCCTTAGAACGGAAAGGGGGTCTTTCATTGGTTTAGGAACAGTTGTCGAAAAGGAGAATTTTCCTACTCGTGAGAGTCCTTTGAAGGGTTTTGATCATTAAACATGGATTCGGGATTCAATTTCGTTTGTATTTGATTGGTGTAATATTTGTTAAAGGAGGACTTGATGTTGAATTTCTTTGGTTAGAATTTAATTAAATGTACTGTGGAAGTTATTTATTTTTAATTAATATTTTTTTTAGAATGATGATTACTTTGTTTAAAAAATCTTAATAAGGCGGATTAAGTTTTGGATTTCTGTATATTTTGTGCAGTTTGACTCACCATTTTTGGAGAAATTAAGTAAAAGAAAGTATGTAGTAAATAAACTAAAATAAATACACTTTATGTTAGAAGATAATCCTATAGACAGTTATTTTATGAACTCCATAAATTAGTTTTAGGACAAAACAATTTTATTCACGGAAAAATTCATGTTTTAGTATTCTTGAAATAAAGATTATTCCGTTGAACTACATATTCACCTCAAGGATGGATATGCTATTCCTCAAAAAGGAAATTCAGAATTAGGAAAATATAGGTACCTTTACAAAATAAATTTTCAAAAGCAAGCTATCTAAAAAACTACATTATCTGAACTGTAAAATTGTAAGTAATCCCAGACTAAATTTTCTTTTGCTTTTCATGTAAAAATTATGTGCTTGATTTTTATTCTGATTTGGTAACTAAATTTCCACAAGTTTGCAGAAAAGTTTTTCCAAATTATTACTGAATATTCATAAAAATTCATTTCTTACAAAACCTAGACCGACCCCTGCGACCTTAACGTAAAAAATCCAGTAGTACTTATTATGATATAATAACAATAAGATTTTTTAGTTCTTTAGTTATACACTTTTAAATGTTTACAAATCAACCAATAAACCCCCATAGTTATATTGTTTCACTTCCACTGTTCATCCGGAGTGATTCACAATTGTGATAGCTAATTTTCATATAAAAGTGAAGGAGTGAAACTCCAAACCGCACCCATATCACTTTCAATTATTCCTCCAAAATGAACAAAAAATAGTGAATGCTTTTATTTCTAATGTATTTACGCCCTGCAGAATGATTCACACTCGAAAATATCTAAATTACTATAAAACCAAACTTAAACCAAATAGACTTACAGTACCAAAAACAGAACTCAATACCCTAGTACTTTTATATCTTTTCTAGGTCCAGATTTGTCTTAATTGGCATTGCTTTACGAAACACCGGAACCGTTGATTTCTTTTTCGATGTCCGACGGCTTATGAAGCAGACCAAAAAACGACATCAAAAGAAACAATGAAGATCCATGCATTAACGTGGGCATAGAAATCCAAGCCAGAGCCAAAGAAAAACCTCCAGATTCCTTCGTGCTCCGGGGTCATTTTTTTGCGCTATAAGGACAACGTGGAAAAAATCCAACGACAGCTGAAGAAAAAACTAGGAAGAATAATGCAGAGAGAACAAGCAAGACTCGTTTGGGGGATATGTATGAGTATGCGGGAGTATGTATGAGCTCGTTCATCATGGAAGATACGCGGTGGCTAACTTGAGACCTGTCTTTGACTTATTAAATGATAAATCCTGTTTATAAGCTCGATGACATCAAGTTTTCTCGTGTTGGTGTTGAATGATTTTTAAAAATGTCTGTGGGGACATCATTAAGTGGCTTTTTTTAGGATAAAGTCGACGATTTAGAGGGGGTTTTTTCGCAGGGAAATGGGATTTTTATTCTTCTAATGAAATTTTGAGTGGAATTTATTTTAAAAATTTCGGCGTTGGGGTGTGATTTGCACTTTAAACCAGATTGTGTTTGATTTTTGAGTTACCCTCATTTTCGTATGAATAAATAAAAAATACAAGCTAGTGTTGTATTATGCAATCTTGTGCAGAAGACTGCTGTGTATTAGGAAAAATATGTTGAATGTATTTAATTGTGGTTTCCCTTCTCCACAGAAGCGTTGCTAGGTTTAGGCTGACCCTGACAAAAACTTAGTTCCATAACAGAACTATAAAAATTATATATCTTACTTTTATCCATCGTAAATATTAGACTTATTAATAGTTAGGTTGAAATAACCCTGTCAATCAAATAGCTTATCCTTCTTGTTTTGACGCTAAAGGTTCATTTTGTATTAAAAAACACATATAAAATCTTCAATTTTTCATATACTACTAGTTTCAGGCAGTTATATTTAGATTATTAATTATTTTAACTCTAGGGTTGACAACGACAACCTTCACAACCCAAGGGTCAATCTGCAAAAATTTTGAATACCACAGACCAAAGAAAATAGATATTCCCAAACCACCATTGACAGTGGTGATTTTCTGAAAAAGGGAGAAGACTCTCACATATAGAATCCTAATCTTTACCAACATTTATGGTCTAATGGTAAACTCAACACTTATTAATCCCCCTTCTAATGACCAGTGAGGATCCCACTCCGGTTGAAAAAAGAACCTGTTTTGCGGCGTCTTCTTTCTGTTGCTGCTTTAATTGGAAGCTCTTTCGAAATACGACAAATTAATATCGAGTCCGTTTTCTAGAGTATAACAGCTGGGCCCGTATAATTACGTCAAGATGTCCATCGTACAAACTATTGCCTGTCTCTTGGAGTAAGTGAGAAGTTAGTGGAAGGATCTGGGAGCGTCCGATTGTGTGTGGGAGGGGGTTTGGTTAAAAAAAAAACTTTCCGTATTTGGAATTAATTGCGTGTTTGAGGTTACTCTCCTTTCTATTGCTTTGGAACTTTGGGGTATACGTCACTCTCTTCACGTTTTATATTTCCGAATTTTTCTTATTAGACATTAAGTTCAAAAAATAAGAGCTAGTGGTTTGAATGTATATAAAAATTTGGAATTTAATAAAAGTTATTGGGGTGTGATTCATTTCATACTTACTTAAACAATGAAACTAATTTATAACTTGTATCACTAAAAATAGTATATAAAAATGTATATTTTATTCCTGGGAAAACCAACAGCACCTAAAAACTTATTTCTAATAAAATGCTGGAGAAAAGGAGTTTTATAAGAATAAATTTTACAATAATATATTGTAACCATCTATTTAGACTAATGATGGAAAATTTAAAATCTTAAAAATTTTTAAGTGAAAATGAATCATAACAATGTGAATAATTTACAATAAATTGGAGAAAGCACATCCATGTAAACCTCTAGTGAGAGAAATCACAATCTTCTTCTATGACAAAATAAACACTCTTTTCCAAGCAAACCGTAGGATAATTAAAACTAAGTGTTGACAAGTTGCAAAAAACAATAATTTTTAATCAATTGGCAATAAAACGTGGTTCACTAAATGATTATTTTGTATTGAAATATAATATTAGCTAAAATAATTATTAAAGAAGTTGATATCCATTTAAATTATTAGTGACAAAGCTAAAAAAATTTCAGAATTATTTCCCTCACAACACAAAGCGACTGTGTGTCTTCCTGTACATCCCAGTCTATATAAAAATGAGTGCATAATAAAGAGAGTACTGACCCAGTATGCCCAGCCTATAGTTGAGGGTGACCACAATGATGTGTCCGAAAGAAGCGAGTACGGAGCCATCGTAGGGGTTGCCAGAGCTCCACTCGTACGAGTCCCCATGCAGAAACACCATCACAGGCAGGCGAGAACGCTTCTCTGAAACACAAACGATATAATGTAGAGATATTACATCCTAACTTATGAAAAAGTGAGGAACTAAAATTAAATTTTACTCGAATATACTGAACTATGCAATGTAAAATGTTATTTCTTCAAATAATGGATATAAACCGGTTAATTTCTGTAGTTTTAGGAACTATCTGTTTTTATTTTTCTGTCAACACAGGGAAACTTTCCTTTACTTGAAGAAAACTGTCCGAGAAATTTTAGATTAGTTTAGCTAAGATTACCTAGCTAATGACTGATTGACTCCGTTTTAATTAAACGATCCCTAGTCATTTGAACTTGATCCTATTTATTTTTAAAACTTATTCTTTTAGTGGGGATTTTATGAATCTAAGTTATTTTTGTGGAAAAATTATTACACGGTTTCACTTCTACATTATTCACGGAAAAATTCTCAGAAAGCACGATTTCAAGGCATATGAAAATTTTCGTTAAAAAACTTCACTTAGTGTATAAAGACTAATATTTTTACAGTGTGTGCCATGTCCCGTACATGAAGGCAAACTCGATTTTTGGTTAAAAAGTAATTTTGTTTTGAAATTTATAACTTTTAGAGAATATACTAAAATTCTCAGTGCACTCATAAAAGCTAAAAATATATAAAAGATAACTCAATTTTTAAAATTAGGTTTTTAATATATTACTGTCTTTTTTAGATTTTTTTTTGAAAATTTTTATCCTGCATAAATCTAAAAATATGCTTTTTTCAGCTTTATGCGTATTTGAACCTATTCGCACAAAATTTTTGATTCCCTTAAAAGTTTTCTTCATTTATAAAAATACAGAAGAGATGATAATGGAGAATTGAAGGAAGAAAGGAAAAAAGTTAAATGACATAAAAAATACAGCTAAAAAGTGTTAGGATTACGTTCGATATCATTTCTCATAACTTTAAAAACACCTATAAAACTCATCACCATTTCAATATTGACAGTATACTCTCAATATGAGAAAGTCGAAGCGACGGGTAAATAATTTCGAGATGTTAGTTTAATTAGAGGAATACGTAACGTCTAAGGGGAAAATATTTTTTTTCGAAAATTAGAGGTATTCGACATAACATATTATAATTCGTCGACATAACATAGTTCGTCTTATCGAGAGTATACTATAATATAAACGCAAAATAACTCAACAATTCTGAAACTAAAGTTTTAGTCATTGCAGTCCCACAAATCAAATACAGTATATAAAATTTTAAACATATTGGACGGATAAAACTTCCCAATCTCCCCCAATTCAAAATAAAGAAAACTCCAAATGAGAGTTCCTTCCTCTAGGAGGTTGGATTCCCATTTTCATCAGTGTTTTTGGGGGAGGGAGAGAACGAACCCATGGCCCGAGTAAGCAGTTTAAACTTCGAGACGAACAAACACAAGCAATGCGTATGTGATCTCTAATGAATTCTTTATACAACTTATCAACTCTCTTCTTAATGGCATTTTTGCGTGACCTACGTTTGTAAATCGTGAAAGTATTGACCAGCCCCCTCTTCATCGGTAGTTGCTCGCTCTTAGTCTCCCAATGAAACGGTTTTTCCGTTTCAAATGGGATTGGAGACAGATGTAGCTGTATTTCTTCAGAGGCGCTTTCTTCTTCTGGAAATGGAAATTTGGGTTTCTTCGGGAAGAAAATATCCAACGGTTGGGTCTAGTTTACTGGCTTCGGTGTATGATGAAGTTGTTTTGTGCCGAGATAAATTCCTGCATTAGTTTAGGAAAAGTATTGAAATGATTAAAGATGGATGATCTATTAAATACTAACTCTTTTGATTATATAGACTATATTCTAAGAGATTACCAAACCAGATGAATTATAGAAAACTTAATTAAGTTTACTGAAGGTATATCAATAATAAATGGCAAATTTTTAAAAATTTATGATCTAGTAAAAAAAGGAAATCTTATTCTGTTATTATAAATTAAAAATTGAATAAAAACTTTTTAGTTAAACTATAGAAGTTAATTGAATTTTCATTACATATAAAAGAGTCTTCGGTAATAGATAGAAACATTTATTCATTTTATTCGAATATCAAAACCAATTCAAATGTATAGGTAAGCATTCAATATGAGATATTTTAATAACTTGACTACATCTGTTTTTAAAGATGGATTGGGCAGTTTTCATAGTAAAATAAAGATAAAAATATAACAGCTTTTATTGAAATAAAAATAATCATAATTGTTCATATCTTTCGAATTAAAACAAGTTAAGCATCGTTAATGAATAATGAACAGATAATACATAAACAGCACCACAGATAGTTACTATTCGAACAATAAAGGCATATTTTAGAATCTTTTCTATATCACACGAGCAGAAATCACCCCCAATCGCGGAAAAATCAAATTACTCCACAAACGTGTATTTAATTATCATTATAGGTCAGGACATAACGCGGCTCAAATTAGATAATTAAATTTACCAAAATATCAACTTTGTAACAAATGAAGAGCATTTGACCGAATTCGTCACAGCGAACGGTAACTCGTGTGTGATCCGTTCTAGAGTCGGTAGCAATAAAATTGGTTTCCTGAGTAGCATATTAATAACCCTTCGAGAAAACAATCCCCGAAAGGAGCAGTGTGCCGAATGGAATACTAAGTTGGGCAGCTCTTTTCCTGTATCAAGTATACTCTAACTTGTTTGCGGAGAGGTTTACGGAAAGTGTTAAGTATCAGTGGTGAAAACACAATTACTGGTACCGGAAACACCAGTTCGTTCCCCGCATTTTGTGAAAATAAAGTTTTTTTAAAGTTGTTTTTTAGGTATAAGTAAGGATTGTTTTTCGTTGGTAAAATTTATGCCATCGATTCAACAGAAAGTAACTATCTTTTTTAAGTAATAACAGTTAGTATTTGATGAATTTCCTATTTTTATTGTGGGTAACACAGATATGAAAGTAATTAAATGTGACCCCAACTTTTGTTTTTATCTGTTGCAAATACAACTTATTTTTGAGCCTTTGCAGATTAGATGGGGTGGAATTTATAAGCTGTGGGTGAGTTTACACAATTGCAACTAATAATTCACAACCTAAGAGTTTATGCCTGAACATTTGTCAATATAGTTTATATTAAAGGTAAATGGCTCATGATAACTGTTAAGAGAGTATAAATTATAATAATGTAATTTTATATATTTTATGATTTCAAATTGATAAATATCTTGGAGGATTAACATAAATTAACAAAACAAACATAATGATTAAAATCCAATGTTAGTAATGAAAGGCGATTCAAAATTCCAATTAAAGGAATATCCTCGTAAGATTTTTCCATTTTGTTAACTGGGCTGATTTTTAAAAAATATCATGAAGCTTTATTGAACAAATGTCGATGTTGCACAATCATTGTTTATATTTTACATCTTTTAGTATTATTAAATTTATTTTATTTATCAGTATTATTATAATATTTATAAAATATGAATTATAACTAACCACACCATAATATTGGCTTTCAACTGAAAAAAGGCTGTTAAAAACCAATAAGTAATTTTGATGCTAATTTAGAAGTTGTATAAGTCATATGTAGTTTTTTTATAAATTAAACTTTTTAATATTGTGATTGTTTGTTAAATTCATTGATTACTAAGGGCGGGAATGAAGCTAAAGTGATTTTAAGGATGAGTCCAAACATTCCTACAAAATTGACAGGCCAAATTTTAATAGGTGTAAGTGAATAATGCCATAAAGGTTTAAAAATATATAGTTTTTGAAACATGCTTAAAATAAGTGGTTTTATTTAGTTATTTATTTTCTTATTTATTTATACAGAGATTTCTTTATACATTCAATCCAATTTTATGAAAACATTTTCCGTTGCTAAAAAAATATACCGCATTTGAAATCAACGCACTTAATATATCAAAATCAATTATTAATAAAAAATTACATTGAAACCTCATTTTTCTGACTCATGATATCAAGACCTGTGTATTAAAAAAACTTGTTTCAGTTAAAATGAAAGGTGTATTGATCAAAACTTTATTTAAAAAGCAATTTGAATGTCTAGAATTCATAATCCAGACGCATAAATATAACTTATTTATATGTTTTGAACATTATATCTTTCTCAAGAACAGGAAGTTCTTTTCACAAAAAGATGAAATATTTCATGCAATATTTATCACTGGAATATTTTCATTCAACTAAGCAAGAGGGTAAATTCAGAAAATTCCACGAATGGGACAAAAAGGGAATATATGCATAGGTATATCAAAACATTTGTTTTCCTTCATAAATTCTACAACGATTTGTGAAGTAGTGTCTCTGGTATTTTAGAGTGTTATTACTTTCAAGTTACATAGTTTGAATTACAGTGTAACTAAAATCTGCCTGTTAAATGAGGTATAAAGTACTTTATACTTATACACTAACGGTGCGTTTGCGTGTTATTTTCAAGTATCAGTAATGCGGGTAATATTCCTATTTTCAAGAACGAAATTATTTAAAACAGGTTTTGCTCAAGTCTTATGAATTTTCTATTTTAAGATTTTTTATAAGCGAGGGAACTCTCTCAAACTCTGTTTTAAATGAGAGCAATAGCCGTGTAATATTCATTAAGGATCATAAAATTATCAGAGCAGAGTAGTTAAGATGAAAGAAGAGAAAGAAAACGATTTTCTGTTCTATTCATAAAGGAAGATAACTCCATACACTACAAGCCTTAAATAAATAAATTTTATAAGATTTCAGAGCAATTTAGAATAAACTTCTTTAGTATCTATTCCCTTTGTAAATCAGTTGCTCTTACAAATTTTCCTTCCCTCCCCCATAAAAGTTTAAAGAATTTCTCTTTCCATTCATATCTGTATATTTGTACTCAAATCCACTGTTACCTTTATTAGTTTATTTTAAACTTAGTGCATAGTAATATTACCCACAAGATAAACCTGTTTTAAATATTACCTGTAATATACATGTTTAACACACGTATTTGTACTTCCCAATTAGTTTATCGTACTATTTTAAAATACTTGGAAACTCACTTATTTTCCACGAAAAACTGCATTAAAATAGATGTAATCCATATATTCAAAGTCTTTTTAATCACAAGTAATAGGGAAATTGAAACTGCTAATATATCTAACGTTATTTTGCGAGCTGAAGATGCGCTTCTGAGAAAATTCAACTTTTATTAAAGGTTTAAAATTTCTTTGGCAGAATCAGAATGGAATTCGTGATTCTACATGCTTCATTTGTATTATTATTTCATTAAATTATCAGAAAGAAAACACATTTATGCTATTTTACATTTTTTGAGATGATAATTGAAAAAGATTCGCGGAAAATATGATTTAATTGACAGGATAAGCTATTTTTATTTCAAGTAGAAATTAATTGAAAATTTTATAATGGCAATTTACACGGTGCCCCAGAGTTTCAGAAACACTGTTATAAAAAATAGTAATTTTATTTGTGATAAAATTACCCATGTCATTTTGAACATTTTAGCGTTCTTTGGATGCCTGTCTCTCTTCCATGAGTGTATTTAATAACTAGAAATTATCAGTGTATTAATAATAGTTTTTAAATTTAAACATTCCTTACAATTGGTTACTACCAACCATTTTAGTAAAACAAATAAATAAGGATCTCAGTTTGAAAAATCTAATTAAATGTTTTTCTCTATCCTTAATATTTAGACCTAACTCCCAAAACATTAATCAAAATACTTTTTAATTTATGTCAGACAATATAAAAGAAACATTTTCCAACTACGGTTTATGTTTACTTTTAAATAGCTACTGTTATAAATAAAGCTTACTTTTTATGGTCTATTTCTATTTCAAATGAATGAAGCATCATAATAAAATCTTTAACACACTACTGTATGTTTCATCATTTTAATAAATAATAGTCTTTTTTTACATAATTTTTACATAATTAAAGAACCGTGGACACTTATTCACGATAATAATTCTTAATTAAATGGGCTTCTCAAAAATGTAAAACCAGTCATGTATTATTCATATCATTACATTTTCTTGCTTCAAGTTATGTACACAAATGCAGATTAGCGTAATGTCCTTGATTCCAGAAAAATTATTAAAGAAGAACAGAAGACTCTTCGCGCAAACTTAGTTAAGAATGATTAGCAGAACTTCATTTCAAAAAGCGTTCCGTCCCGAAGGAAAGATAGGAGAATTAAAAATCGAGGGTCAAAATACGCTCTTGATAATTATCAAACGCGTTGAAATTGGGGCGAAATAAGACTGAGAAAAAGCTTCGGAATTATCAGTTATTTTGCAGATAAGTTGGTCGGCTGTGCGGTTATTAATGCGGGGAAGAAATGATTTTTCGCCATATTTCATTCTTCTTCCAATGGCGAGAAGAAATGGGGAGTTAGAAATCGAACTTTTAATTACTTTCCCGCGTTTAAAAAGTGAGCGCCGGAACTGAAGAAAGTTCGCTGCGTGGGGAAAAACGCCGAACTTCCATTTTTGAGTTTTGGCGGTAATTAATTTTGCAAAGTGAAATAAGGAGGAAGTGCGAAGGAAGGGTTCTCCCCAGCGCGGAGATTTCGGCTAAACCATTAACGGGAGCTGAGACCGATTTGTAACTTTTTTTCTCCTTTCTTTACATTGCTTAAACGTTGGAAGCAGAAATGAACGAATGTATCTAATTTTTATAGAAAATGAAAGAGATAAAGGTGGATGAGCGAGTAACGTGACAATCTAAACGCGAATTAGCTCTTAATTAAGTCTTCAACTCCTACTTATCCACAATACATCAAACCCCTCATATTGGGTTTTCTCTTGTCAATGTATTTTTTTTGTAATTGTGGTAACTTATTTTACAATTTTTTGAAATAACCCCGAAGAACGAATAAGAAAATAAGTTGTTAAATAAATACAAACAGTTAATTACATTAAGTTTCATGCTCTTTTCTCTTTAGTTGGCGGTTAAATACCAAAATGCAACTATGTTGGGTTGTTCTAAAAAAATTGTTTTTATATGTATTCGGAAAATTCATTTTAAGTTACCTTTTACCGAGATATTACGTGATATTTTTAACATAAACAATATCGAACAAAGTGCTAAACGTATAAGTGTTTTCTTCTTTTCATTAAGTATATTTGGCATTAACACATTCACATTTGCGGAAAGTTAAGCTTAAATTCGGATTTATTTTACTCATATAGGGTAAAATGAGAGCTTTAACATTTTATTACATACCTTTAAACTCATCTTCAAATTAATTCATAGAATTCGAATTTAACTCGGTAACTCTGTATACTTCTTTTCCACGTTATTTCAGTTGAAACTTGAAATTAAATCGTGATCCTACCGAACAAACTTAACCAATTCAATTCAAAATGTATATACCTAGAGTTTTGTAACTTTCGCACTTTAAATTTTGAACATCCATATAAATCTCATTCAATGCAGCTAAATCATGTAAACAACTTAACGATAATTGAACTTAATGAATCAGTAAGAGTTGTTATCCTTTAAAAGGCCGAATCCATTAACATTTACATATAAATCTCAGAGACAAATCTAACAACGAATAAACCTAGCACAAAAGCACTTTTAGGTCGATTGCAATTTGCAATGTCGTTGGCAGATACTTACGACACATTCTTAAATCTTATTAAACTAAACCCCTCTTATTCTTGAGCAGTGTATTCGATACCATCGTGACATCATGATAAACTAACTTCATTAATTTCAAGAAATGTCGCCGAGCCGAAGACTGGAATGTTGTGACGTGGATTTTTAATTAGGATCTCATCCAACCGCTTGTAAATTAATCAGGACGCGGAGAGTCATTCATTATTCAATATGCTGGAATTCAAGGTCGCTGCTGCTGAGATTGCCGGGTAAGTGAGAATCTCTTTTGTTTGATGCTAATCCTGGGAAATTCCTATGGAGAAAGTCGGGCTTTGAATTTATCTTCGCGTTTCATAAGCGTAACCTACATCTTGCGGATGTTTTGAATGTGCAGTTGGTTGAAAGGTATCGTGATTAAAATCAATGACCTGAATGGATTAATGAAGACCATAAATGTGCAAGGAAACTATTTAGGTTCTAAATTAATAATTAGCAGTTTTATTCAGTATATTCATAATTATATTATTCAGTAATTTTAAAAAGGCATTTGTTTATAGGTAATTAGAAAAGCTAAGGAAAAAAAACTACAATAGGTAAAGTATTTGCTTGGCTGAATACTACACAGTTTTAAGTGCACTCTTAAAACAGTATTTTCAACACTCTGAGTAAAAATTAAAAATTACTCAAATCTGAGTATGATAGACACATGTAATTAAAATGACTCCGAAACAAATTTACTCAAATTTGAAACGCGGATATACTTATTTCTGAAAATATGCAGGAAAATGAAACATGACGGGCTTTTTTAAGTGAGTGCATGGCATCTACATAGTTCAGAATGAAATTAGAGTCACTGTGTCCGTAATGTTAAGTCACTACGACACGACAATTCGTTTTGTAATTTAGGTGTGAGGACGCTACGTGGTGTTTGAATATAAACACTATAAATCGAACAAAAACAATATAAACCAGAGGTATTTCAATAGTATAAAGTTTCCAATATCCAAACATAGATTAAAAATAAGTAAAATTTGAGTGGTTACTTCTGAATTGTTGGAAACTGAGTATAGTGTTTAAAAATTGAAAGTATTGGGGGTCATTTCATATTTGTAACAATGTTAAATATCAAAAGAAAAACATCAATTTACTCAGATCAGGGTCCTTTCTCTCAGTGTGCATGAACCTGGTTTACAACTACTGTTACATGAATATCGTTTCTTTTGAATTCCATCTAAGTTCCATGGAAACTACGATTACGATAAAATTCAGGCCACTAGGATCCATTACTTCCGGTACTACTAGGGAAACATTAGAGAACTGGATACTCTTCGAAGAAGTATCACGAGCATGTGAAATGATTCTGGGTTTAGAGAAATACTATCGTAATCCCTCTCGTAGAATAGCAAATAATCATTAACTTCAAATCATATGTAACACACAAGGTTATCGTTCCGGCTTATCTTTTTCTAAAACTCTAGCTCCGAATATAAGTATCAAATGATTTAATCAACAAAATACGTGGACAAAAACCAAAAAGAAACGCAGAATATAAAAAATTAGTAAAGCGATAACTTTTAATTTTAAAACCCATATTGTCCATAATTTCTAATATTTCAATGAATAAAGAATAATAATTAATACGTTTAATGAAATAAAATTATAGGAAAAATGAAACTTTTTTCTAGGAATAACATAAACATATGGCTTAGCGCAAAACAATTTAAAATCTTTATTCACTTTATTGTGATTAACTACATTTTTTAAGCACCTTCAAGACTATTTATCATAATGGACCCAAAAAACAAACACGGCTGTAAAAGAAACGGTAAAAAATTATCCAACACGCTTTTATGATCACACGCATTACCATATTACCCATCCCTTATAAAATCAAAAATGGTATAAATTGCGAAGAAACTACATCCGGCGACTCCGAAAAGACAGATTCGTTGATAAAAAAGCAAAAACAACAGAAAAAGAGGCGGAACGACGTCTCTTAAAAAGAAACTCAAATGGGCTGCGGAATAAAACTGAATACGTGAAACAAATCCGCACCGAAGTTGCTCCCCGAAGTTGTATGCATAATATACGCTCCTGCAAAACCCCACGTTACGCGAAACGCGATTGAAGTTTCAATGTTTTAGAATAAACTGGAAATCTAAAAATATGTCGCGTACATTTTGTACTCATTTCTCACTTCACCCTGTTCTTCGGCTGAGGTGTCAACACCCATCAGTTCTTCGGCTGGAGAAAAATGTTCTTCTTTTGTTCCCGAGCATTGTCTTTCATCACTGGGCCCTTCAGAAAAAATTAAAGGATGGGAAGTAAAAAAGTTTTTGAAACACCACTCGAAGGTTTTCTGATGACTGCAGGGACGGCGAGCGATTTATCCGAATCCATTTTGCAGAAACGTTCTTATTTTTGACAGGAATGAGCGTGTCAAGGATTGTGGCCGGGCTTTTATGGTTATGACTCGTGGTTATGGATGGGGGTAAGACGTTTAATGCTTTCAAAAAAGGCAAATTTCTTAAAATCATTCATTTATTTTATAAAGATAGAGTTAAACATTATGCAAATAATGTTAAAACCTATATTTAATAACTTCCTATCTTTTGCCTATAATCTAACCCTTTCTACTGCTATTGAATAATTATAAATTCAATAAAAATTTTATTGTGAGATTTTCAGATAAAACGAAAGTTAATCACAAAAAAAAACAAAATGCTTGATAATAAGGTTCAAATACAAAGAACGAATCTATTCAAAAATAATCCAATGTCAAGTTTGTTGATTTAACTCGAAAATTTAAAACTTCATTGAAATATTTTTGAATGACACTATCAAATTATAATGAAAATTGTAGAACAATAAACAGTATCTTAGTGAATTATGCTTAATGCTTATGAATTAGATTTAATGAATTAAGTATCTCTTAATTTTCCAGTCATTTGGAATTCTGCAGAATACTAAGAAATGTGTGAAATATTAATAATTTTATTAATAATTATAATACATTTGTATTTTATAGACTAAGAATGAATATATCTTATATACAATTCCTTGGAGGAACTTATTATTATTAAAAAAAACTTCAGGCAATCTATAAAATCACAATAATATTCATTTATTTATTACCAGTAACATATCAGTTATGTTTATCTCTCTTACAAATAATTATTGACTTCCTAACATTGTTATTTATTTTTTCATTATTTATAAATATGATAGAGCTCTGTCTTTTTATCTTCATATCGCTTTTTAACGCTTCTTCTTTTCAAACCATAAACCAAATTATAGACTGAATCGTAACCCTCAAAAATTTTCAAAAACAACACACCATCAACAAACATCACTAATACATCTATTTTTATAATCGCAAGCTTATATTCACGTAAGCTCATATTTGAAAAATTGGTCTGTACACTTAAAATTGCTGTTGGTCTTTATTAAACCATAAGTTGATTATTTTATGAAAATTGCTTTTCAATCTCAAAATAATCCACTATTTGCTTTCAACTAGTTTAAGTTTTGGAGTTTTATACCCACCCAAATGAATATTCAACGAATCCACACAAACCAGACGAGAACAACCCATTACTTATCCCTTTTCATTATGATATCAACTCTCCAATGAAATCCAACCACCGCGGAACGCCATAATAATTCAAAATCATGGGACAGCTATGGCTCTGGATTATTTATTCCCCAGAAGCGTCCCATTTCGTTTCTGACATTGATTAACTGATCTAATTGAAAACATAAGCAAGGTGGTAATTGGCGCTTTGTCAAGGGAGTCGTTTCAGCATATCGTCTACGACCGATCGGATTCGAGATTTGGAGGACTGCTAATTATGACCTGCGATCTATTGACCACATGGGATGGGACCAATTTCTTTTCGGGAATGCAGATAAGGGGTCAAGCCCCCATTTTGTGGGGGAGGGGTTGTATGCAGGGTTTGAATGGGATAGCATAGGGTGAATGGAGAACGAAGTAAGTGTTTGGCAAATTACTCTTATGTTCATTTAAGTTTAGGGCTCATTCCCATTGGCAACACGTCGCTAACGCGAAATGACTACAACGAATCAGATGAGCGATCGAGAGATGTCAATGTAGAATGATATGGGCAATTATAAAATATAAAATGGAAATGTATATTTCAATGCAAATTGAAAACGTAGATTTTATGGGGGGTTTCAATGTATTTGACACCATCAAGTGAGTGTTCTCGAGAGTGCAAAGCTTATTAAAAGCTAATATTGTGTATGCTTTACGTTAAGTTTTACGGTTTTTAGATAATTTTGATATGAGAAATTATTATGTATGCTATATACTTTTAAGAACTTTTACCCCTAAATCTCAAGAGATAAATAAATTGTGATACCACTTATTGAAAAAAGAATTGAAATGTTATGCCCTTAAATGACAAATCTTCACAAAGGAAATATTTATATACTTAAAGGTTCTATGATTATACTTTTATGAAATTTATAAAACTTGATACATGATTGAGGTTACAGAAATGTTGAAATCTAGATTTAGTGCAGTTCAATCATAGAATATACATTATGTTTTATAATCAAGGTTATGGAAAATAATTTTCTTCTAGGACTAAATAGGCATAAAATAATATTATAAAAAAGATAAGGAAAACCATTCGATTTAAAACAAAACAATATTTAATATTTGAAAATCTTGTTAACATCATCACTAAATATCTATGAACTCAAATGCAATGCTTCAAACAGGTTAAAAAATATCGCATAAGCTTAATTTCATTCACCATTACATGTATTAAAAATTATTAACAGTTATTAAGTAGTACAAATAACTTCCAGAAGATCATTTATATAAATTTCTTAGGATATATGGTATCATATGAACCTTACCGATGTATATGTTTCTTAAGGGTTTCGAGAGTTAAAGCTGCGAAATGCCATACATTCTTGTCTGTTAAAAGAGAACTTGACACCAATTTTATCTCACCTTATGCAATAAAAATGCCTTTTCAAATATATTTCAATTATTTTTTAATTAAGGATAATTCACGCTTAATGAATCAAATCCTTAAAGGAAAAAAGCGTTATTTGTAGCATCTGTATTAACAATTTAGCAGCATTTCAAGTAGAAAAACTACGCTATTGTTTACATACAAGCGCACACAATGAGAAACAATAGCAATTAGGCACATCAGGTGGAGTAGTTGCCTGAAAGTGCACTTTTTACTAAGGCACTCTTCGTCATAGATTTTAAGTTTCCGCAAAAGAAGTACCTCCTTGTTTACAAAAAAGCCGAAAAAACTCCAGGAAATGAGTATTGTTATCGAAATGAGATTTTTAC
Organism: Tetragnatha versicolor; assembly: GCA_024610705.1. Lineage (NCBI taxonomy): Eukaryota > Metazoa > Arthropoda > Arachnida > Araneae > Tetragnathidae > Tetragnatha > Tetragnatha versicolor. The sequence goes on from JANDEH010000010.1 coordinate 8,813,637, forward strand.
TCGGCGTGTAATTTGTTAATACATTATTAATGAAACAAGCATCCGTTTAAAAGGTTGTTAATTCCTCTAGTCTAGAAGAAAACTAAATGCTTTGTTATTGCTTTTCTTAAATGAAACTGCAAAAATCGAAATATGGATTACATCTTCCATAAAATCTTTTCTGGGCGCTTAAAGAGCACTTTTCATCATTAAGTATTTTACAATGAAACATTTTTAATGTAAAAATAAACAATCGCCTTAACGAAGTTTTTTTAATATAAATTGCTTTAATAATGATAATGCAAAAACAAATTTAGGTTTAATGAGTTTTGTAATTTCGTCTTACTTGGTTTTAAAAATCAATTTTAGAATAGATTTCAGAGGGTAGTCAATATGTGTTTTAAACAAATTTTTGGAAGAGGAATGTTTAGAATAAATTTTATTCGGGCTGTTTCCCAATAAAGATCTCACAGCTAGTAAAAACGTAGTTAAATGGATCGGATAACAGTATTTTTTTATAACACAACTAGATTTTTTTCCCTCATAAAATTCATACTTTTAGAAATATTTTCAAAAACTATAAGCTACCTCAGCAAAAAGAAATGAATAGTAACAAGCTGTTTTTAAATAGCTACTTTTTCTATGAAGTTTTCAAATCAAACTGTACATTGGATATTTTTAACATATTTTTCTTACGCATTTTTAAGAAATATGAATTGGAGATATTCTGTTTGAAATAAAAATTCACTTACTAAACTTTTGTTTTAAAAGTTAGATTCTAATTAAAACGTAAATTTAAGGTGTATTTTACACCGCCTTTACATACACAACTCTTTAATAATCGAAAAAATTAAATATACATAATTTTGGAGTTATAAAAATTCTCGCGCATTTTTTTCTACTTAGCTTGATTATTTTTTTTGCCAGACTCACGCTAGATAATTATATTATATGTATACTGGTTTATAGATTTAAAATATTTTATAACATAATCTATATATATATAAATCAATGTTTGTTTGTTTGTTTGTCTGTATGTATGTCCTTTATAGTTTTAAACTTTTCGAACCTACATTAACTATTAAACTATACCACGTTGATCTACTCGCTCCAGGGAAGGTTTCTGAATAAAAATAATTTGAAATCGATGCATCTTAATAACTTTTTTGGTCAATTTTATGCTTAAAAACCAATATTTCATACCTAACTTCAGGGCAAAACCACATTGTTGTAAATATAAAAAGAGAAGTTGTAACTTTAATTGTTGTAGGCATATTATCGATTGTTGTGGATTGAAATCTATTGTTGTAGTTAAACATCCATTGTTGTAGCATAAACATAAAAATGGATCCTCTACTTAACTATTTCCACATTTGGATTGGCGAAGCCCATCTTGAACACACCAGAATTTTTTTTAAATGGACTGGCGAAGTCCATCTGCAACACACGAGAATAATTTCCTTTAAAAATTTACTGGCGAAGCCCATCTGTAACGCACCAGCTGATATTTATAAACAAACTGAAACCCGGGCGAAGCCCGGGTTTAGCGCGTCAGTGCTACTGCGCCCGGGCAAAGCCGGGTCTAGCGCTTTAGCGCTAGTAATAAAAATAACTTGTATTTCGTAAAAATAACTTGTATTTTTTTAAACAACTTGTATTTCGGAGGGGAGACAGGTGGAAGTTGAGGTGCAGTTTATCGAAAGAGGAAGAGACATTTGCTTCCATATAGAAGCAAGACCCCCAACTATCACCGGTTACCCAACTATCGGACGTGCAAAGTCTGTAAAAATCACGTGACCCTTTTACTATCGTTGGTCGAACAGTATTTAATATTTACTTTGTTAGAATTATTTTATTTGAATTTAGTTATTTTTTACATCATTCCTTGGTAAATTTTCATGCTGTGCTTTTATTATAACAATGAGGTTGTTCCGTCCAATATTTGCGGCTTCCGTTGGCAGCCCCTCCCGCATTGGAGTCGTGACGTCAGTGAGACTACATTTTTCAGTTGTGCTTCCGATTTCGCGAGAGAAAGACATCAGTCAGGGAATGGGTTGTTTATTTTAATGATCGCGGTAACGGTCACCACTCCAGTGCGGGGTAATGTTTCCTTGTAATTTTAAGTGTCTTTTTTATGTGTAATAAATGTGTTTGTTTTCAACAATAGTGTTATTAAGGCGTGAATCCTACCCACAAACATTGGTCCGTCGAGCCGGAGTTTAGGCAGTTTCGTTTTCGGGAATTAGGTTTCGCGTCTTTTGTTTTGGTTTTTATGTTTCTTTTGTGATTATTCGGGATTTCTTTTGTCATGGATCAACTACTTAAGCGTAAGCGGGTGTTAAAAGGAAAGTTGACTCGTTTGTCAAACTTGATAAAGGCCAACGGTGAACCATTAGATTGTGGGTCGGCTTCTATTTACAAAGAGCAATTAACGCAACTACGCTTAGATTTAGACAAACTCTTTGAAGAGATTCTAACTTCCTGTGAGGAAGATCTGTATTGTATTCATGAAAAAGAAAGTTTTGATATCTTTAATGAAACAGATGCTTTGAAATTAGCTCTGAGATCAAATGTGATATCTGTTGGTGAACAGGAATTACAAACATCCATTATTTCTGAGGATCGGAGGGGTCATATTGCCCTTCCCAAGATCAGTTTGCCTACATTTTCTGGCGATCTGTTCTCATGGATCAGTTTTCGTGATTTGTTTTTGGCCATGGTTGACCAGAATGAAACTCTGTCAGCGGGACAGAAGTTGCAGTATTTAAAATTATCACTGAAGGGAGAGGCTTTGGCTCTAGTGAATGCTTTCCAAATTTGTGATGCTAATTATGCTAAAGCCTGGGAGACACTCACCAACAGATATCATAGTGTTGTTGATATTGTATATGCTCATTTAGATAAGTTCTTTAATCAACCAAGTATAAGCCGAGAGTCGGCAAAGGGTTTAAGAGAACTTTTAGACATTTCTTCAGAGTGCATGGACACTCTACGCACTCTAGAACAACCTGTAGAGTATTGGGATACTCTTTTGGTCTCTACTTTACGTAAAAAGATAGATTCAGCATCATTATGTGAATGGGAATTGTCTCAGGACAAGCAAACTATGCCAACTTTTGAGAATTTTAAAAGGTTTCTAGAGGCTAGGGCACGTGCACTGGAGTCGGTGTCTAGTTCATTATCTGGTTCAAAAAATGTTAAAAACAGTGAAAAACCTAAGGGTTTAAGGGCACAGTCATTTTATACCGATACAGAGTCTATAAAATGTGGTGTATGTTCTGGGAGTCATGAAATATATAAATGTGATACCTTTCTTAAAGGTTCTGTTGCAGACAGAAAAGAGTTAATTGCAAAACTAAAGTTATGTTTCAATTGTTTAAAAGGTTCTCATTTTTCGAATCAGTGTAAGAGTAGAGGTTGTAAACATTGCTCTAAAAAACATAACAGCCTGATTCACGAATCGAGCAGACTTTCTAAACCGAAAGTTGAGACTTCAAAGGATCAAGTGATTGATTCAGATTTAGTGTCGACACATTGTGCTAATTCTGGACCTCCGAGAGGGGTTTATCTACCTACTGCAGTTGTGAAAATTGTTTTGCCCGACGGCCAGGCTGAATTAAGAGCTTTAATCGATTCTGGTTCCGAGGCTAGTTTTATTCGTGAAGATTGCGTTCAAAGACTGCGATTAAAAAGAAAGAATGCTAATATCAGAGTATCGGGTTTGTCCGCTGTAGGTATCGGTTCTTGTAAAGGACAAGTCCAGTTAGAATTAAGGTCTGTTGGAAATGATCAAGGTCTAACCGTGAATGCTTTAATTTTACCTAAAATTACTTCCGATATACCTCAGCACTCAATTGAGTCTGAAAGTTTGCTCGAATTTCGTGATATCAGACTTGCTGATCCATATGCAAATCGTTCAGGAAAGGTTGATCTGCTTCTTGGCGCAGATGTATTTGGTGATATCGTGCTAGGCAGTAAAATTAAACCAAAAAATTCATCTGTCACTGCGGTGCATACTATTTTCGGATGGGTCTTGATGGGTAGTGTGTCGGGAGACTTAGGTCCCAGGTATCAGGTCCACCACGCACATTGTGATCTGAATGCTACCTTGCAGCAATTCTGGGAGATAGAGGATCTCCCAGGGTCCACCAAGCCACTGAGTCCAGACGAAACCCTGTGCGAGACTATCTTTGAAGCCACTACGAGACGTGCCAAAGATGGACGATACATCGTGAGACTTCCTCTAAAGCCAGATGGGCTGGAGCTGGGGTCTTCCAGAGAAGCTGCAGTAAAGAGGCTGAGCCATGCTGAGCGAAGGTTCAAGCGAGATCCAAAGCTTCACCAGTCGTATAAAGAATTCATGTCAGAGTACGAGGAATTGGGACACATGGAGAAGGTTCCATCAGACAACGATGGATCAGTGACGTCAACTTTCTACTTACCTCATCATGCCGTGGGAAAGGTGGTTGATTCCAAAACCAAGTTTAGGATTGTCTTTGATGCCTCTGCAAAGTCATCTACTGGAATCTCGTTAAACGACAAACTTCTTGTTGGTCCTGTGCTTCAAGATCCTATAGCACCAATCCTGATGCGCTTCAGGCTCCATCAAGTTGCGATGACAGCTGACATAACGAAGATGTACAGACAAATTCTGGTGGATGAACGTGACGTAGATCTTCAACGGGTGGTTTGGAGAGAATCGCCTGATCAACCGATGGAGGATTGGAGGCTGCTTACAGTCACATACGGCACAGCATCCGCGCCGTACCTCGCCACAAAATGCCTGCAGCAACTTGCGACTGATGAGGGAAACAACTTTCCGAAGGCGGCGAAAGTCCTACGGAGGGACTTCTACATTGATGATCTTCTGTCCGGTGAGGACACGGTGGCTAAAGCATTGGAACTGCAAAGGGAGATTCTACTTTGCCTGAAAGGTGGAGGCATGGAGATTCGCAAATGGGTCTCCAACTCCAAAGAAGTCATGGAAGCAGTTCCCCCGGAGCTCCGTGGGAGTGGTCTGCCTCTGGACATCGACTCGGCTGGTGCAGTCCGGGTGCTGGGCGTGCAGTGGAATCCCTCTACTGATTGTTTCTCTATAACAGTGAATGCTCCAGAGAGTTCAGGTGGTCTGAGCAAAAGAAAGCTGCTGTCTGACATTTCGAGAACGTTCGACCCTCTTGGATGGTTGGCTCCAGTAACCATCAAGTGCAAAATACTGATGCAGCGTTTGTGGAGACTCGGCTTAGAGTGGGACGAGCCTGTGCCACGGGGGATTCAGTCGGAGTGGACTGCCATGGCTTCTTCTCTCCCATCTCTTAGAGAGGTTCTCATTCCTAGATGTTTGATCCCAAAGAATGCCACACGCTTCGAAATCCATGGCTACTCGGACGCTTCAGAGTCAGCGTATGCAGCTGTGGTCTATCTCAAGTCGTTTAAAGAGGATAAATTGATGCTTTCAAGGCTGATCATCGCCAAAACGAAAGTTGCTCCTCTGAAGACCATCTCAGTTCCCAGATTAGAGTTGTGTGGCGCACTTCTTCTGGCTAAAACCGTCGCATTGGTTCTTCAGTCTGTCAAGTTGCAATTGGAAGTGATTCACTGCTTCACAGATTCAACTATAGTTCTGGCTTGGCTAAAGGGAGACCCAAGCCGTTGGAAGACCTTCGTGGCCAACAGAGTGACAAAGATCACGGAACTTCTCCCGCAATGCTGTTGGCATCACGTTGCAAGTGAGGACAATCCGGCGGATTGTGCTTCTAGAGGAATCTTGCCGCAGGAGCTTCAACACCATCCCTTATGGTGGGCGGGTCCATTAGCGAGTCAACAAGACTCCCAGCCGGATGATCAGGCGAGTCAAGACCTGCCTGAGGTCCTCAAAGAACAACGTGCTGTACAGACGTATGTGGCACAAGAAAGACGAGAACCAAGTTTGGATTTTCTCAAGAGATTCTCCAGCCTGACAAAAGTGAAGAGAGTGCTAGCCTACTGCAAGCGATTCATTTTCAATGCGAGGAACGCTAACAATAGACGTCTTGGCTTCCTGAATGCAATGGAGTTGGATGAAGCTTTCATGCATGTCATTCGTCTTGTGCAAAATGAAGTTTTCCATGACGAAATCCAAAGGATCAAAAGGGGAGAAGGTCTGAGCTGCAAGAACAAGATTGCTTCACTCAATCCTTTCCTTGATCAGGAGGGTATTCTTAGAGTAGGAGGTAGGTTGCGCAACTCCAACTTGCCATATGACCAAAAACACCCTATCCTAATACCCAAAACCCATTGGTTAACAGAGACAATTATAGTCAATGCTCATTTGACTTACCTTCATGCGGGGCTTCAGCTGTTGATGTCCATCTTGCTCAGACAGTTCTGGATTTTATCTGCAAGAGATACCATCAGGTTCCACCTCCGTAGATGCGTCATTTGCACCCGGCATCGTGCTCAACAGCAGCAACAGTTCATGGGTGATTTACCACGTGACAGAGTCGTTCCTAGTAAGCCCTTTCTGCGTACCGGAGTGGATTACGCTGGCCCGTTCTCACTGAAGGCATCGAAAGGAAGAGGACGTTCCACTTACAAGGGCTATGTTGCTGTTTTCGTATGCTTCGTCACCAGAGCTATTCATCTAGAACTGGTTGGAGACCTAACAGCTGAGGCATTCATAGCTGCTTTAAGACGTTTCATTGGACGAAGAGGGATGTGCACAGATATCTACAGTGATTGTGGCACTAACTTTATCGGAGCATACAAAATCTTGAAGCAAGAAAGGAACCTATCATGGGATGACGAAACTCGTATAGCTAACCATCTAGCTAAAGAGGGAATTATATGGCACTTTAATCCACCAGCAGCGCCTCACATGGGAGGACTTTGGGAGGCTGGAGTGAAGTCCCTGAAGTACCATCTTCGTCGCGTCGTGGGACAGACACCTCTATCCTTTGAAGAGCTCACAACAGTCTTGGTTCAGATAGAGGCTTGCCTCAACTCACGACCACTAAGCCCTATGTCAAGTGATCCAAATGATCTGACTGCTCTAACACCAGGGCATTTTTTGACTGGTGACTCTCTGCTGGCTCTTCCAGAGCGAGATTCTACGAGCGGTGCTTCATCATTACGTCAAAGATGGGACATGGTTCAGAGAATGTCTCAAGGGTTCTGGACTCAATGGAAAGCGGAGTATCTCTCCAGGCTTCAGCAGCGTCCTAAGTGGCTCTCAAAGAAGGACAATTTCAAAGTTGGGGACATGGTACTGTTAAAGGATGAACGTTTACCACCTGTTCAGTGGACATTAGGGAGAATACTTGAGACTCATCCAGGTAAAGACGGTATTATTCGTGTTGTGACACTCAAAACTGCGAATGGTGTCTTACAAAGACCCGGTAACAAACTAATTTACTTACCCATTGATTAATTTCGGATTGTGATTAATATTGTGTAGTGAATTTTTCATTTAGTATTACTCATGTTGTGTTTTGAAGGTACTTCAAGGTGGGCGGAATGTTCCGTCCAATATTTGCGGCTTCCGTTGGCAGCCCCTCCCGCATTGGAGTCGTGACGTCAGTGAGACTACATTTTTCAGTTGTGCTTCCGATTTCGCGAGAGAAAGACATCAGTCAGGGAATGGGTTGTTTATTTTAATGATCGCGGTAACGGTCACCACTCCAGTGCGGGGTAATGTTTCCTTGTAATTTTAAGTGTCTTTTTTATGTGTAATAAATGTGTTTGTTTTCAACAATAGTGTTATTAAGGCGTGAATCCTACCCACAAACAGAGGTATTCTCACGTTTTGAGATTAAATTTTATTAAAATAGTAGATAAAAAAACATGAAGAATGACGTTTACATCAAATATTTTCGTAGCCTAGTTTCTGAGATATAAATTTTTGAAATTTCATTTTTTGTTTGTGCGCGAAAACACTCTAGAATAACAAATCATGCGCTGTGAGGTCACGTCCAATAGAAGCTCGTTTTCTGATCACGTGAAAACAGTAAACACAATGGTTTTCATGCGCTGTGATGTCACACCCAATAGAAGCCCGTTTTCTGATAACGTGACTTTTCTGACGTTTTGGCAAAAATAAAATTTAATTTTAAGTTATTAAAAAAAATTTTTAACTTAAAAATCAGAAATTTAGGAGTTTTAAACCATAATGTATCGAAAAAGTATAAAATCAAGCAAATCCCTCAGTCATGCAAATACCTCATCATATCAGAAAATCCAATGCCTCACATAGCATTAAAAGTGTAAAACATTAAAAATATTCTCTATCCTAAGAAATCGAATAATTAAAGTATTTTTAAATTTAGTTATTGTGTTTAAATGTACTGTATATGTTACCGTTAAAGTATATAATGCAGTTATTTCATAGAATACCTAGTTATTCCATGAAATAACTGATCGTGTGTTAAAGTGTGTAATATGTTATTAATTTGACACTTTAACTAGCTATTCTATGAAATAACTAGGTATTCTATAAATTAACTAATGATAGACAGTTAAAGTGTAAAATAAACAATTTATCTAAAATGAAATTAAACTAATGATATAGACAATTAAAATGAAAAAGAAGGAATTTTTCTAATTTATGCAGCGTATAAATGATATTTATGGAAACGTAGCATAAAATCATTTTTTACAACAAGGATTAATAAAATTACACTTGGAATTAAAATTAATTAATTCCCTGTGGCCTGGAATAGTTCATAAATGCAGTAGGGGTAGGAAGGTAAATGTACTAGTCGTGCGAGATATATGATATAGATTATTTTGCTTCTACCCCTAAATCCCGACAGGGTCGAAATCCCGACACCCCAAAATCCTTGCAGGGTCGAAATCCCGACACCCCGAAATCCCGACAGGTCAAAATCCTTAAAATCAATTGCCCGGCATGTAAGTTGCCAGATAATTGGTCTCTAATTTTAAATAAGGGTATTCTATTTTAGTTTCATGTTGCTTGACCACAGGACAAGGTTGCTCTTTTTGGCTAAAAATCAGTGTAAAATAATGTTGAATGAGCTAATTGATATTTTGTATTTCCTATATTTATAGTATGTATTTTTGGTTCGGGCTGACCATTGGTCAATCCAGTTAGCTTTTTGGTACTGCTATTCTTTGGCAGTGAAGTAGGTCATGTGGGGGCTCAAACCAAATGCCTTGAGACGAGTAACATTTTGGTCTTGACCACTGGTCAATATAGCTTGACCACTGGTCAATAGTCATATGAACATTTTTCGCTTAAACACAAATTAAAAATTTGGTGTCCTATTATATTGTCAGTTTTGGTTAAAATATAAAGTCAAAAAATTCAACAGTTACCATCGGTCCAATGGGAATAACACAAGGTCAGGGACCCCCCCCACTAAAAAACAGCGAGACAGAAAGAGAAGGTAAGAAAAGCTGATAACAGCGAGAAAAACTGGATTGACCACTGGTAAAGATATATTGAACAGTGGTCAAGACCAAAATGTTACTCGTCTCAAGGCATTTGGTTTGAGCCCCCACATGACCTACTTCACTGCCAAAGAATAGCAGTGCCAAAAAGCTAACTGGATTGACCAATGGTCAGCCCGAACCAAAAAGACATGCTATATAAATATAGGAAATACAAAATATCAATTAGCAACTTCATCATTATTTTACACTGATTTTTAGCCAAAAAGAGCAATCTTGACCTGTGGTCAAGCAACATAAAACTTAAATAGAATACCCTTATTTAAAATTAGAGACCAATATGAGTTATCTGGCAACTTACATGCCGGGCAATTGATTGTCAGGATTTTGACCTGTCGGGCAAGTGGCTTGTCGGGATTTCGATCTGTCGGGAAAATGGCTTGTCGGGATTTCGACCTGTCGGGAAAGTGGCTTGACGGGATTTTGATCCTGTCGGGATTTTGGGTGTTGGGATTTCGACCCTGTCGGGATTTCGACCTGTCGGGAAAGTGGTTTGACGGGATTTCGATCCTGTCCGTATTTTGGGATGTCGGGATTTCGACCCTTTCGGGATTTTGGGGTGTTGGGATTTCAACCCTGTCGGGATTTTGGGTTGTCGGGATTTCGGGGTGTCGGGATTTCGGCTCTATCGGGATTACGGCTGTCGGGCAAGTGGCTTGTCGGGATTCTGGCTTTCGGGATTCTGACCGGATACCGATTATTTTACACTTTAACGGGCTGCAGATCGTTATTCTATGAAATAACTAGTTAAACCATGAAATACAAGAGAGTTATACACTTTAACGGACACGATCAGTTATTATAACTAGGTATTCTATGAAATAACGGATTTCATACTTTAACGGTAACATATACACTACATTCTTATTGTGACTTTTCAAGTTCAATATATTGTACATTAGATTTAGCTGACCCAAAATTGTTCATTTATTTATCTCTTCCACGAATTTAAAAGGCTTAAAAGAAAGAAAAATAATTTATTCTAGTGAGGAAAACTTAAAATCTTTCAACTAATCATTTTTAAAAACTCAACGCGCAAAAATTTTATTTTATTAAAACCATAATTTTTAAATGAAAGATAATATTTTTTCAAAAAATTTTCATTGAAAATCACAAAATACCTTCTTCGCTCATCTTTAACCTAATTTTTCAAATAAATTTCAATCTACTAATTTGTTTACGTAAATTAAATAGCTAATATATTTAAACAATTTCGTTCCCAAAATACACCAGACAAATAGATGAAGAAATGTAAGTATGGAAATACTGATTATTGAAAATATGTATACTTGGAAACTTAGAATGAAGTATATTGAACAAGGCTTGGTTTCTGCTAAATATATTTAAAATATGTGACTCAAATACTTAATCCCGAATAAAAACTTATGAATGCTGAAACAAATGCAAAATTTACTTGAAAATAAAAATTCTGAAAATAGAGGAGTAATTATCTATATACGAAATTTTTAAAACTAAAAGTAAATAGCATTTTAATAAATAACAATGAACAATAGATCTACCATTTATTAAATTTCTCTTACTTTCTCAGTAAGGCCATAATTTTGTTTACACAATACAAAATATCAGTGGAAGATTAATAGCTAAACGTTAATAGTTAGAATATCAGTAAAGATATGAAATAATACAATTTTACATTTGAAAGGTTACTGGATTTGCTCAGTTAACTTGCAAAAAATACCATGTGTTAAACATTCTTAAGTTATAATTATTTTACTGTTTGGAGAGTAGGAAGCACTAAATTCTGGTATGGGAAAGAGACATCTGCTGTGTTTCAACTCAAAGATATCTAGAGAAAACCATCTTAAATTTCCAACTTAATTAATTTAAGCGCACTTTAATGATATTCAACACGATATTTTACTTTAAGATATACGGATAATTAAAAATGGTTTAGGGTTGTTGACAAAATTCGATGGGAATTAAACTGGATTAAACCAGCATTTTGTTTTTGATTATAAGACATTCCAGTTTAGTTTTAATACCCTTAATCTAGTTTATTATACTTACTTATTTTGGTTGGTAAGAAGATTTGAGCTTTTGTTTATTTCTATTAACAATTATCCTAAGATAAAAGTTTTAAAATACGTTTTTCATTAGATTAGAAGGTAACCATTCTTTTATTACATTTTATATTTTTGAACAATTTTTTTTTCAGTTTTGCAATAATGAAATTCTTATACTAGACGAATTTAGACTAGTTATAGCGTTACGCTTTAACCCATCTTAAGATTGAATTGCGATGCATTTTTGTAAGCAATTTTAATAAAAGCTTTCTCTCTTTCAAAAACAATGAATTCCAAAACATCGGAGAATTTTTGAGACTGAATGTTCAACTGGGTAGGTTAGAACCAAAACGCAATCACAATATTGAACTCTTACAAGCATAAAAATTTCCTATACATTACACATGTAAGGAATATTGAGGGGAATACTGGTTTAAGGATTTATAATTTTATTTGATAATTTTAATAGCTTTCTTCGATAGAAACAAAATGTATTTATGTGAGAAAAAAGTGATTTAATTTCTTATAGAACAATGACGAGCCAAAAAACTATAACCCACCAAAAATATTTTTATCATTTTCTAACTTTCGATAGAATCATAAATCCTCACGATTATTTTCAAAACGTTAAGCTTTGAAGGCGGTTACATTTTTAATGAAAACAACACAAAAAAACACAGTGCATTTAAACAGTTCGTTAAAACTGACTAGCTTAGCCAGTAATAAAAATGCTTCCATTAAAATTTGTGACTGACTGTGCAAATGCTATTATCCCGACCTTATTCTCTTCTAAACGTGTCTAATCTCCTGAATCCCAAAGCAAATACTCGGCTATTATGGTCAACTTATGGAATCTACCCAATAAGCACAAAATGCAAGTCTAAAATGGTTAATGTTTCCTTTTTCGCTGATGAATTTAAAAACTTACGCCACTCTTGGAAAAATAGGTAAATGGTGACTAAACGAAAAAAAAAGGTTTCAATATTGGGCAAAATTGTATGAAGATTATGAACCTTTATTATCCAATTTTTTATCAACATTTATTAGTCAATGCCGTTTTTTTAATCCCAGAGAAATGCAACAATAATTTAACCCTTTCATACCTAAGGCGCCCGAGATTAACATTGGATCCTATGGGAAATTCGGGCGGCTAGGTCTAGGTAAAACATAAAAATCACACCAACTTCATAAGAAAAACTATCCCCCTCGCTGTCAAAACCCCTCAACGACACTAAAACGACGTCCCATCCCCGGAACGAGGGTCATTCCAGAAACTCTCACAAGATAATCGAAGTCGCCCCCCTCCCATCTCGGTTAGCATTATGAGTTGGCACCTTCTTGCTTATCGCGATTTAATCGAACCTTTAGGGTTCACTGGGAAGAAGCATCCTACGAAAACGAAGCATGAAATTGCGTTTTGCATGCGCCGTTAGCTTAAACTAACATGGAACAATTAGCGCTGTCACTTAGAGGAGGTGGCTGAGAAACGGGTCCACCGAAATTAGAGTGGAATCGAATGGTTGTCGAAGTGCCTGGCTTGTGCTTCGGATTCTTGCATGAAACCATTTGCTTTCGCTTTGAAATGGAATTTAATTGGATTAAACGAAATGGCGGGGTAATGTTAGGTGAGATATTTAATGGTCATGCGTCGCGCATCTTTAACCTTAACTTTATAGTAGGGGAAAGTAATTCAAAGCAGGTATGCTAACTTTGAAAGCTTTTTCTTTTAACGAAATCACTATTTTTTTACATTGTTCCCTGTCACTGATACAGAAGCATAATTCAAAATACTAAAATAGAGTCGGCCCAGCTTTGTTGCCCTATTATAATTTCTTTTTAGGTACCAAACAGTAAACAATAATAGTAACGCTCCGCATAATTTCCAGAAACGTTCCTGCTTTTTATGAGTTTATACAGCAGTTTAACACTTAACTTAAAAATTCTGGTTTCTTTCTGAAACGTTTATGAATCGCGCTGAATCCTGCCAGAAGCGGATAGTTGGTGCGGTGCACCAGTCATGCCTACATCCAAACCGTTTACAAAAATGTTTTGCTGCTGTAATTGGGCCTCCTAAAAACGTCTGTTTGCATCTTATTTTCAAAATTTTCCCAAAGTATCAACCGTTCAAAATTCCAGACTTAGATCTTAATTTTAAGTTACATTTTATATGGAATCTACATCACTGAGTTGCGGTTGGCTCAGTGGTAAAGCGTCTGCTTTGCAAACGTTAGTTCCTCGGATCGAATCCCGGTAGCGAGGATTTTATTTAATGCGGAATTTTATTTTCTCCGGAACGTTCCAGTATTTTGACAGTAAAGTTCCTGGTATTTAACAGATAGTTTACAGGTATTTCTACGAAATGTTTCAGTATTTTACAGAAACATTCCTGGTATTTTCCAGTAACATAAATTTTTAAAAATGGAATTTTTTACAGTACATAGACGCGAGCCTTGAGTTCTTTTGGTGTCACAAAATTAGTTTTATTTTTTTTGTATTGAGTATATGCTATTACGGATGTTGTGTCTTCCGTCAAAATGTATGTTTATTGTATGTCTATGCTCCGTTTTATGTCTCATAAATTATAATTATAATATTCCGCCTCTAAGGGTAGACCATCTCACTGGATTCAGCATGATCCCGTTCGTTGAGGGACATCTTACTATAAGAGACGGTGATTCCAAATAAAAGCCGTGAAACGGACATTTGAAACACCCACCTAATCCTACAAAAGCACCCCTAAGATACAAAAAACCCATCACCCCCAACTTTTAATGGACATTCCCAACTCATCACACGTCCCGCCCGCACTGGCCATCTTTCGGTACACCATTCCATTTTCTGCATCAGTAATTGTTTTGACGAGAGCCGCGCTACTTTATGGCGAGCATCAAAGCACTATACCAGCAATAATCTGTCAGGAAGAAATCTCATACGTCTTGCCAGAGTGTGCTAAATCTCACAAAGGCCCGAAAAGGGAGAAATAAAGATAATATTCTTAAGGCTGGTACTACCAGTGTAATGGCCACTTGAATGTAGTGAAACATGAATCACGGGATCTCTTGACTTGGCTGCTTGTCAGTGCCGAAGAAAATCACTTCCCCCTCCCTATCCTTATAAATTCGCCCTTTATCGCTTCTCCGGTGGCCACATTCTGGCCTCTTTTCTGGCTAGCAATAACGCTAGGGGCCTATTTGTTCATGTGAGCATGTTATCCTTTTCGTGTCTGTGTAATTTGTATTTTTCTCGTTTAGTGAAATACTTAATAAATAAAAAACGTTTAAATAATATGCTCATTTAATGGGTCTTCAAACAATGCTAGCGGAGATTTTAAAATTTGTTCAAGATATCCATCGACTCTTTTACAAAAATAAGTCATTCTTCAATCATTGGATTTTTGCTTGAGAGAAAAGATCATTTCATTATGACTTACACTGTTTAAAAAACAGTTCAACCTTTCATTACGAACTGGTTCCTATTTAGCTGCAACCAAGGTTTGGTAACAGGTTTCTCAAAGTTTTCGTTTTTTTTCCCTAGTGAAAATACCGAGTTTTCGATATTTTCAATTGTAAAACCACCGAAAACTTGGTGAAAACCTGTTACCGAACCTAGGTTGCAGCTAAATTGGAACCAGTTTGTGGTGAAAGGTTGAAAGTTTTTGGTGAAAGGTTGAACTGTTATTTTTAACAGTGTACACTGAAGTTGAAGTTTGACAATACACTTATTTATTTTACATAAATGGATCTTTCAAATATAAGCATATAAGCCCACTCTATCAGCTAAATACTGTTCAAGATATTTTGAACCAATTGCCGATTAAAACATTTTTTGCTATGAATACGTCTTTTTAGAATAATAATTGATATTATACTATTCATAATGCAAAAAAATCTACGAAGTGTAATGTATTGAACAAGACAAAACAACGAGCATGTGAAATTAATAGAAAAATAAAAATGGAAAAAGTACATTATAAAACGCTTTAAATAACACCAAATTTGTTTTTTATATTTTTAATTTGTTAAAGAAGAGACAGGCTTTGTGAATTACACAAATACTTGCTTTTAAAAATTATATGAATATTTAATTGAAAAATCAACTTTTTTAAACAATTGTAAACCAACCCGCTAAAAGTTATCCTAAAGTTTTTTTGCCATTTCCATAAAGGTTAAAGTCTGAGTTGATGATATTATGAGTTTGCGTGTCTAAAGAGGAAAATAAGATTTTATTTGAGTCATATGGATAGCTAAGAATAAAAAAACTTAGCTGAAAAATATAAAAAAGTAAAGCATTGCAGGACATTAATGACGAGTAGAAAATATTTAAAGGACGATACTTAAAAAGTTTCTCTCAATAGAACTCCTCCGGAAAAGAAAATTTTAAAGTAGATGAAAAAATAAACCTTTAGACTTGTAACAGACACATCCTATAGATTTATTTCATATGTGAGGTATCAAAAAATCCACTTAAAGCCCATATTTACTCTCTTATCAGAGCTGTAGGTCAGGGAATTTGATCTAACTTTTGAATGTTTCAAGATTCAGCTTTTTTCTGGTAAGCCCTCCTCTTACATTTATCTTCAATTGTACATGCACTGTAAAAAAATCACACAGTAAAAGGTAATCGATTTTACAGAAAAAAAAATGTTAATTTTTGAGCCAGTTTGTTTCTGTTTATCATGCAGTTTTCTTCTGTTAATTTTTACAGACTACCTGTTTATTATACAGGTTTCATCTGTTTTTTTAAAGACTTTATTAACTGTTGATTGTTGATATACTCCAAATACTTCAATTTTAAAATATAAACTAAAAATAAGCATAATTTGAGTGGTGACTATTAAATTGTTTGAAACTGAGAATGTCTGGTTAGGGTGTCCCTTATATGACCGAAAACATTTTTCTTGCGAATTTGAAAACGGTTACAAACTACTTTTTTTATAAATGCCTTGACCCATTTAGATATAAACTTTATCCCTCTACGATGGTATTACCCTATGAAAAATCTTAGTTAAAGATGGTCAATTTGTCTCTTTTACGACAGAATTTTTTCCCCTTGCGAGTTTGAAAAGAGTTACTCTAGAGAGATCTCTATTTTTTAAAACGACTTGACCTATTCAGAATTAAAATGTCAACCCTCTACGATAATATTAACCCGTGCCGAATCTCAATTGAAGATGGTCAAACAAGCTAAATTACCGGCAGGAGCCCGCTAATACTCACCGCTTTTTTTCTTTTTTCCTTCCTGTAACAATAATCGGTCTAAAATGTCGTCTATCGCCTTTATAAGATAGCTAAGTGAAGGTAAACCAATTTACTTAGTTTGCGATTCTAGTCACCAGATTACTGGATCTAAGTTACCAAGTAATTGACAAATTTTTGTGGAGCTGTTCTTTAACATTCGTGAAGTTAAACTCTAGCGGTAGACGACAATTAAGACCAATTAATATAACATTTCAATGGCCAAAAATATCAAAGTATAAAAAAACGCTTGACAAAAGTAGGAATAAAGAAAAAAGTGGTGAGTATTAGCAGGAACGTGCCAGTAATTCAGCTTGTTTGACCATCTCCAATTGAGACTTGATTTTGCACAGGTTAATATCGCAGAGCGATAAAATTTTATATCTGAATAGGTCAAGGCATTTATAAAAAAGTAGAGGGTAACCGTTTTGAAATTCGCAAGAAAATTTTTTCTGTCATATAAGGGACACCCTAATGTCTAGTGTTTCAAAATTGAAAGCATTGGGGGGTCATATTTGAGACAATACGTTTCATACCAAAATTAGAAAATCGATTTACTCAAATTTGAAACTGTGATTTCTCTCAGTGTAGGATGGAGATACAAGAAGGAATGAAGTAAGATAAAACATACTTTTGTTTTAAGCCAATTCTATCTCCAATTCTAATTCAAAAACCCAAACTGAAATTGACCGCTAGCATAAAGGCGGTTACAGTTACACATTTAAACGGTTAAGACTGCTGGTACAATGCTAGGTAAAAATGCTAGCACAATAAATTAAAAACTTTCCAAGAAACAGAAATTTAGAGCATCAGACGTATTTAGAACCTCTATCTAATGTTCTAAAACCAAATTGTTGATTAATTAGAGAAGATAATTGTAAAAAATCAAAGCTTTTTGCTTTAGATTTTGCAACGACATCTTTGGGGACAGAAGCCAACTAGATTTAGTACCGAAAAAAATTTGTTTTTTCTTAAAAACAGATTTATCCTGTTAAAAATACAGAAAATATCTGTAAATTTACAGACATTTTTTACAGTGTATAAGGAAGTTGTGTATATAGAACATTGTAAAAACTCCCAATTAAACTATGTTTCATTTCTTATTTTCTATGCTCTAGATTTTAAAATATAAGTATAAAATATGAATGACAATACAGATAGGACAAAGTTCTTAAGTTAGCGTTATTTACGAAAACTTCTTTTTAAATAAAAATTTCAAACTATAAAGAGTCTTCACTCTAAAGAAAAACGTCATCGAGTAGACACATAATCTGACCTTTCAATCAATCACAATTCTATGCAACTGAAGTTGTCTGTCTTAATAACATGATTGCTCATTGCTTCACTCATCTTGTTACAACATCCACATAAAATCAAATACCCCCATTAATTAAACTCTCATAAACTTCGCAAACATAATGAACAAGGCCCCTACACATCTCCGAGAGGAAAACGCAATTTGTGGAGAAAAATGAAAAGGGCAAAAATGCACTTATTTAGAAAGCAAATCAATGGATGCCTGAAATCTGGGATAAAAAAAGAAAACTACAACTGAGGCCTTTTTTTCGATGAAGGGCTTTTTTCCCTCAATGCGGCATTAATGAGCTATTCCCAGGATACTCAGAGAGCGAGGGTTCTCTTTATAAAATATTCCATAATTAAGCTGGGCCAAGATTCCGGCGAAATTGCTTGACGCCCGCTACAGCGGCGGGAAAAATAAAACCTTCCTAATTCAAGAACGAGGAGAAAGTTTAATAAAAGGTAAGAGGAACATCGTTTTGGAGGTGTTACATCCTTCATAGAGTAGTTGGTCGCAATTATTACACTCCGTGTTACAATGCGAGAGCCGGTCCTCCCTAAAACCTTAATTAAATATTTAGTGGAAAAGAGGGAATTGAAAAGAAGGTATTTAAAACTGGGATGGGAAAAACCTGATCTTGCCGCTACTGCGAAAAAACGCCGCTTCGTCCTTCTGGAATGATGTTAACACCCGCTGTCTTTTTGGATTGAAAAGATTATTACTTAATTTGAATGACTGGGAGTTGATGAATGCGGAAATGAAAATGAAGTGGAATTAGAATTTATCAGAAAATGTAGTGCGGGGAAGAAACTATTTTACAGGTAAAAATTGGAATTTCACTTGATAACATTTACGGGAGCAAATGTTGAAAAGTTGTAATTACATTTAGAAGGGACTCTTCTAAAACTTTCCAGAAGCAATGATTCTATAAGTTATTAAATATAACAATATTTCAGAGAAAATTTTTCTTGGGCATGTCTTTTACTTTTATAATATCGCTTTCAATTGGGGTTCTTTAAAAAATTTTCGTATAAATTTTTTCTACAAGGTAAATTACTTTACATCAACAGAAAGGTAAAAGCTTTGGCAAATTAAAATTTGGTATAAAATTGCTAATACTGCAAAGGTAAAAAAATCATCTTTGACAAAAACTAGAAAAAATATTTTGTAGGCCCTCTATCCTTATTTAATTATAGTTACAACTTATTAAAAAGTAGTTAAGAATGATATAAAACTGAGGCGTTTGCTATCAAAACCAGCTCATTCCATATTTTTCTGAAAACCACTTTTTTGCATACTTGAAAGTTTAGAGGGTCCTTCATAACCTGACAAAGGGATATAGCTCAAATCCAGCTCATTCCAACCCAAAATTTGATGAAAAGGTGAAAACTGTGATCTCAACTGTGAAATTTCAGATCATTTGAAAAAGTTAAGTGGATGTCATTTATTTAAAACTCGTAAAAACACAAATATTAACTGGTAAACTGAAAAATAAAACAATCTTACACAACTTAATTTAACAAAAAAACTGAAAGAAAAGCATGAAAAATCGTGTTTTTGCATCAAAATCAGCTCATTCCAACCTAATTAGTGTAATTACGCCCAAGGTAATGCACCTGGAATAAAAATAAAAAACAAATTCAATTCTAGGCGGTTATACCTGCAATTGAAAATTTTAAAAAGAAATTTAGCTTTAGAACTGTAGACGTGAGAAGTTTTTTGTCTCTCCTGTTAAATTTCCAAAAATGGAATGAGCTGGTTTTGATAGCAAACGCCTCAACCATAAAAATGAAGAGAAGAAAATATAACTATATTTTTAATTTTAACTAGACTTGGATACTTAGATATTAGACTAGAACTTAATTTTAACTAAACTATAGCTAGATAAAACATTCTATAATTTTAACTAGAGCTTTACAGCCATTCTTATTAGTATAACATAATATAAGGTGGAAAATTCAAACAAAAAATTGAATACGCTCAAACAAAAAATAAAACAAATTTTATACACACATAGTTTTGAACTAAAAGAAACATTTATTTTTTTGAAAGAATGAAAATTTTTACCACGGAAGTTATAAAAACCCCTATTTATTTTTAGAAAAATCGCATTGCTTTAATGAATCAATTTTATAGATCCACAGTGATATGTGTTATAGTGTGTTTACCATACTATTAATTCTCACTTCTTTCTCTGTGTGTGTCTGCAGGGCAGGATAAACTATAACGCGATCAAAGCTTCTCGAGAAGAGAGGGATCAGCGAAGAAAAGTCGAAGGGAGGGCCGGAGTGAGACTAAACAAACATCCACCCAATTGTAAAGTCCCCAAATGAAGAATGTTGCTGACACATCCTTCTGAAGTTAGTCCAGGAGAAGCGGAGCTTCAAACTCCATCTGTTTGCTTTACAGAGATCTATTGCAATTAACTTCTTTCAAAGAGCTTTTACAGCCACAAACGTAATTAAAAATGTCAAACTCACAGTCCAATAATCAATATTTATTTTAAAGCTCTTAGAGAACTTGGCAGTTAGTCAACACTTCAGCTTCCTTCGGAGATGGTACCTGGTATTAAATTTCTTCCTTGTGACAGCTCTGAGATGAGCAGTAGATTGGGAATGGAAACCAAACGCAAATAGAATAAAAACTTTTAGAATTAAATCCTCCCTAAGTTAATGATCATCCTTGAGCTTTTTTAATTTCAGTGATTGCGATCTGAAGTTTTTAATTGAGTTTATCTTAAAAATAGAAAAAGATCCTTCCAAAGTATCTACTTATTTAACTTTCCTACCAACTTTGATACCATAATATTGCACTTTGATGTAGTTTTTACGTATTCTTATCCCATAAATAGATATTTTAGTAAAAATAATTGTGCTTACTTAAAATACCGCAGCCAATTTTGAGTATTTGTGACCTGTTGACGACAAAACAAAATTCAAACCCAGATCTCCTTACCTTGACTTGAAATTTATACTATTAAAGTTTTTAATGCATTTGAAAAAAATGTTAAAGTTATATATAATGCATAAAAATTGGGGGACTAAAAATGTATTTAACTCTATTCTTTAATTTTATTTATTTATGAAAATTTTATTGGTTTAATCTAACAAATAAAAACTATTTGGGTACACTTTATTTTAAAGGAACACATTATCAACCAACAACTTATTATTTTTTTAGTTGTTTACTTTTTACTTAATGAATCCTTTAACAACTAGTAATAACTTTCTTTGTAGTTAAAGTTAATCTCCAAAGGGATGATTGAAAAGTAGATAAAAGAAAATAATTAACAAGTTTTCAATCAATAAATTCCAAGTCAACTCTTCCCAGGGCCCGATTTCGTACTTAAAACTCGAGGGTCCCTACTGTTTTAATAGATAGGCTGCTGTTATTATTTTTTAATTTACTCCTTTGAAAAGAAGAAAAAGTATCAATAACGAGTCTCGTTAACTGCCTCGAATTTTTTTCATTTAATGAGTTTACTCATTATCAAACCTCATTAGCTTTCATTTTCTTATAAATGGCGCCGTTTCTGTTCTCATGCTTCCTGGTTTCAATGATGTTAAGACTTAAGGGTCGCTTCGCTCTAAGCATTTATTTTTAAACCTAAGATTACAGTGAAGCTTAAAGCGAAAACAGTCATTCTGAAGACATCGAAATCATAACTGTGAAATGCTAAGAAAATTTAGAGATACATGAGATAATTTTCTATAGAAAGTGTTTTTGTTACTTATGTGTGGCGCTAATTTTTTAGTAAAGCTGCTAAAGTTTTAATTACCCTCTTTAAACGAAATTTTTATTTTGAATATTCACTAGGCGCTTTTATTTAAACAAAAGTGAGCAGAGTTTTAAAAAGTTAAAGCTTAAATAGTTATTTAGCCTAAAAGATTAAACAATTTTTTTCCTTTTTAATTAGTTTGCACTCATTTTAGAAAATGATAAAAACGTGAAAACAGCAGAAAGAAAATAGTGTTTATTAAACCATAAAAGGCAGTTTAACTTACCAAATATTTCTAGTGAATGTTGAAGTATGTTAACTAAATCAAATAATTTCAGACGTTGTTTTTGGTGTTAGAATACCCTAAATAAAAATCCATATCAAGCAATTTTTATAATCTTATAAAATTGAGTAAAACTAAAAATATGAAAATCCGAATTTATATAAAAAAATATGAAAATCCGAATTTATATAAAAAAATATGAAAATCCGAATTTATATAAAAGACAAAAATCCAAAAATTTATAGAAAAAATATGAAAATCCGACTTTATATAAAAGATGAAAATCTGAATTTATATAAAAGACGAAAATCCGAATTTATATAAAAAATATATGAAATATTAGTATAAAAATATGCAAAAATATGTCTATAATTAAATTATATGATAAATTTGAGAATTATTTTTAAAAAGATTTAAACTGGGAAAAATCTATTTTAAATATTTTTACTTCCAAAAATTTCTTCACAATTATCCCACTTGGTAAAACTAGTACCCCACAATGTATTCGATCTAAAACAAAACGACTTTTTTCCCTGAGAATTCCAAATCAGTACATAAAACTCCGTAATGCGCCTAGACGAGCGCATTTAAAGCAGCCCATTTATTTTAAAGCACTTGGACTGTCTAGAAATTTCTTCCTAATGCAATTGTAGCACACTAATTAGAGGAGAATCAATCGCCTAATAGCTCCCCCAAACAATTCAATCGTGGGAACTTTTTTGACAGAGGATACTTTATCAGATGGATTTAGGTAATGCTAAGTTGCATTTTTCTTCCTTCCTCTAAACCTCAACAGCGAGGATAGCATTATTCGACCATTTCCCTCCGATTTAAAGACAATTCATTATGAAAATAATTGAATTTTTATTCGAAGGGGTTTATCTTTGGATATCGCTGGGGCGTTTCAAATTCGAGATCTATTTACAGTAATGGAGGGATTTATTCCAAATACTGATCAGGTGGTGGGGAGGTGGTGGCTCCCCTTTCTAATTAAATGGTTTTCCGCTGTATTAGGCGTGAAGGTTAATCCTTGTTTTCTTTTGGAGATTCAGTGCCAAAGAGGTTGACTAGAAATATATTTATTATCTTATAACCAGAAATAGAAAAATGCTATGGAATTGATGAAATGTTTTTTAAGTATTGGTTAAATGAACTTAAAAAATATGAGTTCAATGCGGGTAATCTAATTTAAAAATATATTTGCAAAATTTAAGTTCTCTCCAAGCAGCACAGATATTCAAGAAATCCAATTTTTGTCGTGTACGGCCGAATTTCGTGTACTTCTAATACATTTACGTAAACGTGACTTACTTGAGCTGTTCGACAAGAGTCATAATTGTTATTAGGTATATTCATTTTTTCAAAATATTTTTACCTTTACAACTATCTGTTTATAGGGAAATCTATATAAGCTTAGAAGAGTTGATTTGCGTTGCTGAATATCCCCAACATCTACAAATAAGTTTAATAGAATTTAATTTTGAGAATATCTCTCCGAATATTATCTGATTTGATAAAATGTGCGGATTTAGTTCTATCAAATATTTTTAAAATCATGTCTTAATTTTAAAATGTATGTTCCGTTATATATCAGAAAATAGTTTTAAAATTATCATATAATACAAAAAAATAAATTAAAACAATAGCTTAAGGTGGGGTTGGATAAAATAAACAGTCTTTATAAAACAGGCTACATTTATACTTTATTTTATTTAATGTTTTATTTGCATGCTGATTTTTCTTGAGGGTCCTTGAATCATGAGGAATAATTTTAACCAGAATTTTTTACTTTGCAACTTTTTTGTGTTAAAAATTGTCTTCCGATTCTATGTCTACTCTGTTTAAGAAACATAATTTATTTAAAAATTCTAGCAAATTTCATGACTGATAGGCTACTTATATCTAGACAAGTTGTATTTATTTAATTTTATGTTTTAAAGGACTTTAAATAAAGTAGGGTAAAATGGACATAGTGCTAGGCTTAGCGATTTCATTATTCTAAAACAACGAATTCCACTTCCCCCCATTTTTTATTCCCATTTTGAATCTTTATTTTTTAAAAAGGACGCTGCAAAAATTCTAATAAAGTAAAGACTTTATAATTTACTTGAATCAAAGTCAATCTGAATCAGTTTTCGAAAAGTGATTCGTGAAATTGAGGGTGGTAAATTGATCTTTACTTATACGAGCGTCTAGAGTTTTTGGTCAGTTTGTTGAATAAAAAGTGCTCCCTTTGCTTATATGGGGAAATATACGATGCTTCTTATTACCAGAATTTTTAAGTATATGCAGAAATAAGATTAAAAACTAATTTTTTACATAATTTAAAAACCTATAAAACCATAACAATTTATTCCAAATAGTTAATTAAAGATTTAAGTGATAGTAGCTTTCTTATAACTTGCTCATCAGACTTAAATTTAAAATACATTGCCAACTTATATTCAATTGAAAAATAAATAAGTTTGGAAAAAGGTAACCATTTTGATAAAAATTGCTTGCAGCTATGAATAAAAAATCACCTGCATCCTTTTCTGCTTCAAGCAGGATACTGACACTCAAGGGTGTAGTAGGAAGACAGACAACTGATGCTGCATCTGGGGATATTCAGTTAAAATAATAAAATTATATGTAAACTTGGTTTAAAAAGGGGTTGTGTTGAAAGTTTTCAAGTTGATATCATTGATGTATTATAGTTTAAAATTGAAGTTCAAGTTCATTGTACCCTAAGGATTGCTCTAGTTTTCCCACACGATATGGTATAAAGATCATAACAAAATGCCTAAAAAGTATAATTAAAATGTTTCATAATTTAAACTGAAACCCTTAAAAAATTGAGGCAATTGTTGAAGAGTGCAAAATAAAATATTTGTCTCAAAACTGTAAATATCTCATATAGTTTTAGAATTACAGCCCAGTAGAAGTAGCCTGTTTATAACCATTTTACCCCACCAAATCCTATTTAAAATCTAAAATAAAATTTAGAATGGTATAAGAGAACCTTTTTTAAAACTGAACTTATTATCAACACTGCATTTTCCTTTTGCTATAATATAATAGGATTTTTCTCCAAAAAATATGAAATTTTAGGGGAAAATCGAGGTTAAAATAAAAGTTATGAAAAATAAACTAAACATTTATCAATATCGCATGTTTTTAAATCTTATACTATAATTTTCATTTCAAAGTTCTTGTTTGAATAATTTTATGTTACTTAATTACATTCACATAACGTTTACATTCGTAAAATTAGTTTTAAAACTCTATCACAAAAATTTGAAAGCATACTACAAGCAACTATTATTATGATTATGATTATGATTATTATTATTATTATTATTATTATTATTATTATTATTATTATTATTATTATTATTATTATTATTATTATTATTATTATTATTATTATTATTATTATTATTATTATTATTATTATTATTATTATTATTATTATTATTATTATTATTATTATTATTATTATTATTATTATTATTATTATTATTATTATTATTATTATTATTATTATTATTATTATTATTATTATTATTATTATTATTATTATTATTATTATTATTATTATTATTATTATTATTATTATTATTATTATTATTATTATTATTATTATTATTATTATTATTATTATTATTATTATTATTATTATTATTATTATTATTATTATTAAAGTAATAAAAGCTTTTATGATAATATAAAAAATATTTCCTCACATTAATGTTTAGTTATTATTAATTTACACATTTTCGGTAGTAATAGTAGCCTGGTGTAATACCTGGTTTCAGATTGCTATTCACAAAATTGAAATCGCATTGGGTCACCATATTCAAGGATATAACGTAAAACAAATTATTACCCAGAATATTTATTTACTATAATATCCACAACGGTGGGAGTATCGGGTTATTGCTATAAACAGCTGAGGTAGCATTTCCATGCGAGTCTCAGCAAGTTAACGGTTCACCACAGGTTTATACAGCTGCTGATGCACTTTACCGGGCTACCAGATTGTTAGAAAATTTGAGCTGATTGATCGATAAGCCTTTGAGTTAATAGGATACACAGCAGATTGTTCGGAACAGAGCGGGACAAACACCGGCGTAGTTGGTTGATTGGTTCACGTTTAATAGAAGTAGATGCAAACATTGGACTAGTTGCATTAAGAGCACACACACTTATCTTCCGGCCTTTATTCTATAAATCTTTGAATTTTGAATTGAATTTGTGGGTAATGTGTGTGAAGGATTGTAGGATGGGAGAGGAGAATTAAAAAAGAAATATTCATTAAACTTTTTATATTAAAGTGTGATTTTTTGAAGATTTATTTGATTTCTATTATGTTAAGGTGGTTGATTTGGTGAAAAATTATATACGTATATTTTAAATAAATTTAAGTCAGGGAGGAGTATAGGTGTTGCAAGCTGCTTATACCCCTGCCACATACTTATTTTAAATTAGCGGTATACCTATAATTTTTTAAATAAAGAAAACTCAAATGTTAACGTTTGAAGTACCGCTTAATAAATCTACGTTCCTTATTAAAAGTGGGATTTTATACTGAATAATTTATAAAATATACGCAAAATATGTTGTAATTATTTAAAATCGTTTTGGACAAATTAAGGCATAAACATTTTCAGTCCTGACAACCTAAATCTCCCACAGGATTCGGGCAGCATAGGACTGAAAAGGTTAAAGCCAGTTATAATAATATACAAGATGTTTCATGTGAAGATATTTTTTTCATAAATTTTACAGCTTTCATATACATTTCAAACATTGTTAAGTAGTTTTTATTGATGGATAATAGATAATTATCAAATTTTTCTTTACAAACTTTATGCCGCAGGTGTTCAAAAAACATGTTTGAACCGGTTTAAATAATTTATTCTAAGTTGTAAACATTGGGTAAAAATAGATATTCATTTAGTAGTTTGGTTCTTGCTAAAAAAAAGGTACCTCAAGGTTCCCGTCTTGAACCATTACTTTTTATTATACTTACAATAATAAATTTTGTAAAATTAAAAGTTTTGGTAAAATTATTACTTTTGCAGATGATACAATTAATTTATATTTCGCTTCGACCTACGAAGCTCGTTTTCATCAAATGTATTGAAGATAAATGTAGAAAAAACATGCTTGATAATGTTTAATTTAAAGGTCAAATCTAAAATAAATCTTAACTCAAAATTTTGCGATTGAAAAATCAAATCATGATTAAAATACTTGGGCCTTCTTTTTAATCCAAACTGGAAATAAATAATAAATATATGAATTTAATTTGTTGCTAAGATTTATTCTATTTAAAGTATATCATTTGAAGAAATGTATCAAATTTTGATTTACTTTTTTAATTACATTTTGCTTGGGTACTATCTCGTATTTAGTATGGAATCTTGACCTATATTACAAACATAAAACCTTAATTAAATTTACAGGGAACATTTTTACTCTAATTTCCAAGAATTAATCTTTAAATGTTCGACAAATGTATGTAATAAATAGTCTTATTTTTGAAGAAATTTCCCACAGCAGCAAAAGTTAATCGCAATAATAATTATAATTTGAGGGAAAATAATTTTTATTCTGTACCAATCCCTTATAAAAAATATTTTAAAAAACATTTAGATTATTTATCACTTATTCTATTCAATTAATTGCCATATGAAACTCAAATAGAACCAAACTTTAGATGCTTTAAAAAAATTTGTATTTCATTTATCTTCAATCAAAATAATATAGAAAATTTATTAAATTCAATCAGGGGATAATTTACATTTAAATTTTAAAATATCAGAAAAGAATACATTAAGCCAGCCCCTCCAATCATCTATTTTTAGTTATCATTTTGTTTTTATTTAAACTTGTTATAAGATAATCGAGAATATGACATAATTTTTGTTTTGTATTCCATATAAAGTTTTGTATTGTAATTCTTTATATTGATTCAATTACGTTCGGTTCCATTTTCATTTATAATAGAAATCCCCCTGGAAGAGCTCCCCCTTTGGGATATTATAATCATTCAATGTTTTTTCCTTTATTTTTTGTATTTTTCCCTATTTCAATTCTTCATGTTTCATGTGTATACAAACTTGTATTTATATGTGTTGGGAATAAATTTGATTTGATTTGGATAAATTAAAGAAATTTCACTTCAAGGTATTTAACTCTGTAATGAAGGCTGAGAATAATAGCATCTAATTCTTAAAAATAAATAATATAATAATAACTTTTACTTCTAATTAAAGAAAATTTAAAGCAGTTGCATCAGATTTTAGCCTTTGTTTATTCATGGGCGCTCCAAACCTATATCTCAATTTAATATACAACCTTGGAAAAGGCCGTTCTTAATTAAAAACTAAGCTCTCAATAAATTATGCAGTCTGACATTTGAATATCCTGCTCCCATTTCATTTGGAATATCTCAGTAAAGATGCGCTTTTATGGAAATCTGAATTGCAAAAGAAATTAGTTAAAATATTTCAAAATCTTGTATATACTCGAGAAAAGGAATTCCACCTAATATTTCAATGGTTCGTAAACGTGAAAGTATTGGGGTTTCATTTTTTAAATCCCTTAACCTTTTACCACTTGTTTATTCTATAAGTACAAGATAGTGATTTGAGGTAAGGATCATTTTAACACTACTCGATGAACAATCAACTTATATTTTTAAATCATCTGTTAGGAAGTGTTCTCTTGAGCCGTTTTATAAAAACTGCATTCATTTTCAGTTTAAAAATTTTCCAAATTTCTATCCATTTATATTCAATGTTGCATTTTAACATTGTGTTGGGTTTGGTATACCATTTAAAGGTTATTCTCCGGAAGTAGTTTTTCAATTTAAAAGGTGTAGGATCTCAATCATTGATTTAATTGAATCTTTTAAAAATAATTTTTTTAAATATCAAAAAATCGTCTTTTTCTTTTAATAAATCGATTCAAAATGCTAGTATTTTCTGCAGAGCTACCATTTAAAAATAACTACTTTTTTAATGAAAAAGTCATAGTTAAAATTTTTTAACACTTCAATTTTGCATAGAAGAAATTAAAAACAGCTTTAAAAGTTGAAGCTCTCTCCATATTAAGGTTTCCGTACTCTTTTCCAAAATTAAATTTCTTATCCATGATCAGTCATAAAACTTTCTTGTGAGACTTAATATACACTATAAATCCTTTCTGCTGCGTGAAGAAGCATCACCAACTCACATCTCCTTACTCTAAACAAAACACTCTTGATTGTACCTAATTCATCCCCACACAACACAACCCACTCCTGATGCATCCAATCCATTCTCCTCACCATACAAAACCTACATTGATTATCCCGTTACTTATAATTACACACCAGCTGAGTGCCTCCCTTTTTCTTCCTTTCACTCAAGGAAGATACAATCGATTAACCGATTTTCAAAAATAATTGAATCTGAGAAACAAAACATATCCCTTCAGACCGAGGCATAACTCATCTAAAACTCTCCCGGTTTTAATTCAACGCAATGATTAAGTTGTGCCCCACCTTCTCACAATTACTGCAGTATATCCCAGCAGCCTTATTTTACATTTAACAGCGAATCCGAAGAGAGATACTTCTGTTTGGAAGTCACGTACGTGTAAATTACACAAGAGACTTATAAAAGTTTTAATACTCATGCGCCTAATCTTAATGAGATTTGTTTGGACTTTTCGCGTTTCTCCCAATGCAGCGCCAGAGGGAGCGGTTGCTAGATTAATGTATTTTCTTTTGCAGGACTTCCTTTTGTTGAGACGCGAGTGTGGAAAATTACTGCAGCGCGTCGCTTTTGCGAGGAGACTTATATTAAAATCCGGAGCAGAGCAATCGGGTAGGATCGCGAAGGGGGGGATTTTTGGATGGTGGGCAGAAATGAGATTAGTCAGAACAATGTGCGAACAGAGAAAGGGAAAACGTGAGGGGACGTGTAGAGAAAGGCGTGTTATTTATAATCATTTAAAATAACATTTCACTTGTTGTTTAAAGTAATGATGCTGTAGCAAACTGTATAGCTTGCATTAATCTTTTCTTTGATTAATAGCAAGGATGTTTCCCAAGAGAGTTGTTAATAAAAAATGAAAATAAATTAGTTTTTTTCAAGTTTTCATGGCTGGCGGGCAGATATGAGATAAGGCAGAAAAATGTGTGAACGGAAAGGCAAAACGTGAGAGGACGTTGTATAGAACGTTTATAAACGTGCATAGACATGTTATTTATAATTATTTTAAATAATGTATCGGTTGTAGTTTAAACTTATTATAATATAGCAAAATGCATATATCATGTGTTAATCTATTTTTTGATTATGACAATGTTGTTTCCCAAGAGAGTTATTAAAGGAAAATATTGTTTTAAGTTATAGCAGAATACTTTATGCAAATGTAGCTTATTTTAATGAGTTTACAAAAAGTTTCTTTCGAAATAGACTGTTGGGTTACTCATAGGAGAAATAATTTTGTTAACACCAATTAAATTAATCTACTATGGTTTATATTGTTTTTTTGTTATAATACTTAATAGATAATGCTGTCATATGACTTAATACTTCATATTCTTTAAGGCATATTTTTAAAATTATTTGGTATCTTGTTTTAAGTTTTAGTTCTTTATAAAATAAATTTTTACTTTATCTACATAAATAACTTAAATTTGACTTGGAATCATTCCCTTTTTGATGAAAACCACTGCGTAGTAAATAGTAGAATGCATTGAAATGCATTTAAGTATTCATTAAAGGCTATCATGTAAATTAACTTAAGTTTTTTTTTAATAATCTATACTATATACACTAAATAAACATAAGTTCAGCATTTTTACTATACACGACGCATTATTTTATATATTGAATGGTATTAAGTTCCTGAAAAATTGTTCAACTCTCTATAATTAACTTATATTAATATAACGTTGAAGTAATGAAAACCTTAAAGCATGAATTGGTAAATTTAATGAGTAATTATGCTTAAAAACGACCAATTGAAAACTTAATAAGCTTCCAATAGTAATTTTAATGAGCCGGGAGAACTATGGTAAATGAATGTGTATTTATAAACTGGGTATGTATAATGAATGAGTTTATTATCGGTGTAGGGACATGTTGACGTAGTTAGCTATTAAGTATAATTACATTTCAGCAAGTAATGAAATATATAATTAAATCAATTAAGCAGATAGCTTTGAACTTAAGCAGTGGTACTAATTAGTTACGTAGTTTTCAATAATTAGTTAATTTTTATTACACAAGTTGCGTAAGTTTTTAATGCAGTATATATGATGCACTTAAAATGCATTAACCCCTAAGAACAAAAGAACACGCCGTATATTCTCAATCACTCATAAACCAAACTTAAAGTGTTAAATAAAAAAATTTTAAACAATTGTGTAGAACTTTAAAATAGATTATCCTAACAATTATGTCTAACATGAAAGATAACAACAATATAAAGCATTTTATATTTCTGCTCATCATCACTAATTCTGTCACTTAAATTCCTTTTAAATTCATTTGAATTGATTTGCAAGTGGTTATATATTTTTTTTTACTTTCTGTGTGTCTTTACAGGAACCTAGTACCCCTAACTTTCCAAAGGAGAATTTTAATACATGGGCCTCTGAGTTCTGGCGTGTATGAACTTTAATTTTACATTTTAAACAATTCAGGAGTAGTATAAATTTTTGGCATCAGGAAAAAATACTTTCCAAACTGTTATTTCATTTGGTGCAAAAAAAATTTACAACCCTCGTTGAGAAATATGTATCGTAAAATTTTTTATTGACGGATTTATTTCAGTTTTTAACTTTTAACGAAAATATTTATTCGTATATGGCTAAATATTATACTACTTAGATACCCTTATTCATAATTTTTATTAAGTAGATAGCTACCAAGATCCCTAGTAGCGCGCCTACACACAATGACCAATAGATATTGTTTGACATTGTAACGCTATAAAACCGGTGATACTTCAGATGTCCATTAAAAGAAAAAATTAAACTTTTATTATATAAATGTGTATCTTAGCTATTTCTAATTCACCCTATTATTCATAATTTTGATTGATAACTATGAAACTGACACAATTTTAACAGACACATATTTTAACAAACCCACACAATTTTAACTGACATTGTTTGAAATTGTGACGACATTTAACAAATATTAACCTACATTACTTGTCAAAGTGACGACATTAAACCAGAGATATAACAATATCGGTTGGTATGTGATCCTAGTGCCAGCTAGGAGATATTCCACAAAAACATTTATTAACCCTGCTTAGAGTATCTGGCTACCCGTTTATCCCATCTTCCAAACTCCGCCTAGAGCCGCCCCTCGCATCTTTTAAGGCCATTCCTGACCACCAAAGCGTGTCGATCCATTTTTCTCCACAGCCCCTGAGCTTTAAACGAGAACTGTAATCGATAAGCAGGAAACATGGTACCGCGGCGAAAAACAATTTCCAATTTCCGGAACACATTCAATGTTTATTTTACGTTTCCAATAGGAGAGCACTTCCTTTTTCCTTCCCGAAAAATAAAAAGCCTCTCGTTGACACTAAAGATAGTACATGATCCACACTGGAGTGCATCAGGAAAGGAACGTGACAAATTTATACGTGATCTGTATCGATATATCGGAATAACTTTATTCCAACAAAAACCGATCGATCGATATGTACTGATTTGTTTCGAGCCTTTTTTTGTGTGTGTGGGAGCGTCCTTTGGGTTTTCGATCTTAATTTAAATAAACTTTCTTCGCACCATAGTGTGCACGACATGGTTAAAAAAAGCGGATATGCGTGGTCATTTTTGAAACTCGATATCCGTTTCAGTTGGTGTAAATGGATGATGCTTGATGTTTGTTTACTGAAGTGTTACTTCATAAGTGAAATGCTGTTTAAGAATGGAAATTAGATGGTATGAACAGGGAAGGGTTGTTTGGAATCTTTTGCAAACATATTTGCATTTCATTTGATAGTAAAAAAATGTTTTCATTTCGTAGTAGAAAAAGTGGGTAGATTAAGAACATTAGCTTTAAAAATTGTGGATCATTAAAAGTATTAAGTAATTCAAATAAAAAATCATGTTAAGGTAACAGTTTTGAATGAGTTAAACCTTACACTAGTTGTGCACATAAGTATTACCTTTAAAATATATTCGTCTGAATTTTTCTACACTCATATAAGATGAACGTAAATCTTTGTCGTATTTGAGATATGCAAATAAATTAAATCTACTCGCAATAAATTATTTTAATGATGATAATAACAATTTAATAACATCTCAAAACATGAAAGATCATTCAGGAATATAAAACTAGATGCGAAACTTTCAAGAATACTTTTACATTCATACGTGCACAATTTAATGCATTTAAGAGAATTTATGCATAAATAAAACCTTAAATCCCAACTACTACATATCAGGCATGAAACATACCAACACTTCCTCCCGATCCTGACAATTCATTAGAGATACAAACTGCATTAGTTGGAAATTCTTCAGCGCGAGCTAAATAATTCATTATTCCATCCATAAAACATGGCTTTAAAACAGCATGCAACGAGCAGGAGCTAAACAATTTCCCACCGAGTCTAGCTGAGAGCGGAATGAATTATCTGTTAGTCCTAGTTGTATTAATATTATTTTCTTTCTGGGCTATCATTGATCGTCTTGGCCCTAGGATTTCCGGGGCTCATCAAGTCCTTTTCCCCAGATCCGCAAAGGAGATCAGCATCTGGTTAATTCAGCGAAGGATCAATGTAATCTGGAGCGAGCGAAATGTCGCGGTTCCCAATGGGAAAGAATGACTGTTGGAGGACCATTCATTCTTCGAGAGTTGTGTTTTGCGCAATGCCGATCAATTAGCCGTCAGCTCGAACTAATCAAAGCTTGCTTCGGTGGAATGTGGGGTGGGGAAACCTTTTGACAAGCTTGGAAGGGGCATTTCATGAGAGGTTATCTCATTTTGGGATGTTATTTGTTGGGATTTTTTCTTGAAGAAATGGAGACATTTTTATGACATAAAACATTTATATCAATGACAATTGCCTTCAAAAATGGTCGACATTTCACACAAACAATTTCAGTTGATTCGCATGTAAAATGGCCCCCTTTAATCCGATATCAGACCCGTTTTTCTTTATTCTCTTCATATTTTAAGAACGCTCACTACCCCTTTTTAACTTTTTTCGATTACTTTTTGACTATAAATTTGATTTGGAGGGTTAAATGAAATTATTATAGCCATAAAATATATGACAATTAAGAATTAGATATCCCTTTTTAAGCATTGCTATTGGTTAAAAAAGGTTGCCAATATTGCCAATTGGACTTAAGTGACTCTTTAAAATAATCCTAAAATACACAAAAATATAAAAAGAAACGCTATAAATTGAGACATACTAACTTGGAGGCACAAAAAGTTTCCTTTTATTTAAAGTTTTAAACGGATTCTTTTATTTAACTTTGGCATATGAAGATCAGTTACAATTTTTAACTTATCATTTATACAATTTTATAATTTTTCCCTTTTCAAATGCCAAAGTGAAAAAAAATCTCCTCTTCTTAATCTTCCTATCTCCTATTACACATTAAACTTGAAAAGTTGTGCCGAATGAACCAAATTTTACACAGCTAACGTGTAATTATTCCAATTAATACTGATTAATTCCTAATTAACCGTAAAACTATTGTAATAAAATGTATTAACCTTAAATTTCAATTCTAAAGAAAGACAAGTTCATTCACCAGAATTTTAAAAAGATGTTAAAAAAAATCTCCGATTTATACTAAAAAACCGTACAGAATTCAAAAAACACAAACGAGGAGACTCTTCTAGGTTTTACGAGGATTAACTCTTTTCCAGCTAATAAAAACTTAATTTAACTTGCATCATCATGAGTATATCTGATGATGTTGATTGAATTGCCTATTAGCGGTAATTTCTACATAAAGATGTAACGTATAACAGCGCGTAATTAAAAGTAATTCACACGAAATGCCCAATAAAAGTTAATGGAGGAGAAAAAACCAGAAATATGAATCGGTTTTGGATATCCGAAAACAATTTCTATGAATCCTTTTAGTATTAGTGGATAGCCATTTAATTACGATTGATTACAGTGGTATATATTTTCACACTTTCAATGCTTTTTACCAACGCAAACATTGGTCTGTTTCTTGAAAATTTGATGAGTTCGTTTTAAGAAAAAACAACTTTATTATAATGGAGTATTGGTACTTCGAAAAGAAGACAATTATTAAAATTAAACTTTTTCCTTATCCAAAATTTAATGAAGCATAATACTTAAAAAAGATTTTATCAGAGGCATTTTTTTGTCTAACTTTTTAAGTTTTAACCTATTGTTGTAGGCTTAAAAGGTTTAGTTGATGACTCTTAATTTAAAAATAGATCAATTTAGAGTTAACTGCGTAATAGGCGCAAGATAATTAAGAGGATAGCTATCAAATCAAGTAAAATGTATGAGTTAACATTTTACAGTAAATCCCTTATTGTTCAACACACTACGAAGTCTTGGTTCAATTTAAATTTATATGCAACTAAGATTATCATACATAATTCCCTATCATAACCACAAATTGCTTTGACTTTGTTATAATAACAACATTATTCGAATAAAGCTATCAACTAAACTCAGGTTTTATCCATTTTAGTTTTAAACCCTAAGATATTTTCGTGTTCCCCCCTAATCCCCGTTCTAAAGAGCCCAGTTACAGAGAGATTTACTCAATAACGGATAAAAACAAGATTTAAGGGGATTAAAAGGTCTTATCCATGATCCAAAAACATTCCATAAAGAGCTCTTCAATGAGATTCGAAAAGGGGTGTGAAAGGACCTCCTGCCAGCTCAAGAAGTAATCGAATTGTTCAGGCTAGACGTAAACTTCTTCAAAATAATCAGGCTCGAGAAAGTTTACTTTATTCCCTAAGCTTGCATTAAATATTGTCGAGCCGGTACTTAGAGTAAAGAGTTTGAGGGATTTACTTGATGTGATAGTCTACTTAGGTGCTTGTCTTTCTTGTTCAGGGTGCTTTAAATATTGGAGGCCATTGGAAGAAAAGAGAAGCTGACGTTCGACGAGCGCTGATAAACAGGAGGCCTTTAATGGGACGTCACGTGTTTGTCACGGATCTTCTGGGTTTTAGGTGAAAGGGAAAACCCATTCAGGGCGAAATGGGAGAGCTGGAAAAAGAACCATCTGGGACATGCGGAAGAATATGAAGGAATGGCTTTCATTCTGCATTCAAATGGCATCGGAGCTCTTTTAGGAAGTACTACATCACTTTGTCCTTTTCAGTGTCTTTAGGTTTAGAACACCCTAGCGCAGTTTCAAGTACTACTTTTATAATTTAAGGGAGGGAATTTAAAAGCTTTCCATTTTGAGTTGAATGAAGGGAACCTTTAATAATTTAATTTAACAGTTTAGAGTGATTTAAAGTAAAGGTAAGTTGATTCGTATTTGACATTGATTTACTTAACAAAAGGTTTAAACTATGTTAATTTTGTAACAAATCAAATGATTAATTATTGTAACAAATGCTATATGAAACTTTGAAAATGAAAACAATAAGCATTCAATTTGGAGTCAATCTGTATAAAAATTGGAATAAGTCACAAATTTTTATGTAGTTTATTCAAAAATTTTAAAAGTTTCTTTCCTTTTTGTGACTGGAGCAAATAATTTAGTGAGAAGGAAAAAGCTTTAAAAATATTCGTCACTAAAAACCAACATTTTCTGAAGACACGTATTTTTTTAATCTAGTATTTTGTCTTGAAAAAGAAACGTTTTACATTTTTTTTCTAGTTTTCTTTCCTTTTTTTTCAAAAAAACCTAATTGATGAAAAACATCCTGTAAATTTTCAAGTGTAAACACAATTTTTATTAGAAGACCATCATTTGCTTTAAAAAATATTAATCAAAATTATTCGTTTATCTGACACTTTTTCTAAATAGATAACTTAATAGTAAAACTGTAAATTTAATATGTTGATTTTGTTCATTATATCTATAAAGGTATATAGTAAGTTCTAATAAGTTCCTTAGTTTATTACTTTATTTAATTACGTTATAAGAAAACTCCTACTAAAATATTCACACAAATCCAATTTCCCCCAACGTCTTGCGTTTTATAGGTACTTTGATAGATATTTGCAGTGTACACATAATAGATATTAATTCCCATTAGCCCGCGCAACAATTCGTCAAGCCAAATTGTCCAAAGTGTCTAACAAAGGAAAACTCAGAGAAGTATTCCCTCCCCTAATTCGATAATGCATCTTAAACACACACCAGCCATGTATAAGAGCCTTAGGTGCAATTGGAAATTATTCATAAGGCTTGGGAGAGTGCATCAGATAAATTTTAATTACTTGTCAATTAGTTCGCAAGGCTGTTAACTCACTTAATGACAGTTCTTGCGAACTAATCGACGGCTCTTCTCCAAGATCTTGCAGACTCAGTCAGAAACGCATGCATTATTCATGGTGCAGAAAAATTCAGTCTTTGAGCGATTTTCTGTTCATCTGCTCAGCATTCTTGCGGTAATAAAGGGAAGGCCTCTTTAAAGCCTGTTGGATGATCCCTTTGAACTTAGATGGGTTTTCGTATAGGTATATTTACGGCCGTATGAATAAAAACTCAGGTATGTTTGGATTAGTTTTTATTAATAAAAATAAATTATCTTTTAATTAGTATTCTTTTAGTATTAATTTGAATTGGGAGTTTTATTTATAGGTTTTTAAATAAAATATTAGAACTTTTTTGAAAAGTAAAACATCTTTGTATTTTTTATCAGAAAATATTTTTGTTTCACGATTTATAAAGGATCAAATCCAAGGATTTAAATTAATCCTTAAACTGAAATTATTCTTCATACTATGGTTACTACTACTTATAATTTAAAATAAGGTTAATTCAAATAAAATGAAGTGAAAAGTAAGATGCTAAACTAGAAATTAAATTTTTGGTTTAATGCTGAATAAGTAGAAAGTTCACAGCTTAAACTACATGTCTGGTGTTGTTATTTTACCTTCTTGATAATAGTTCTTTTTCAGGGTGCAGTTGAATTATACTTCAAAATTTTTCATTATTTTTTTTACTTTGGTATTTATGCTTTTAGTTAAGTACATTGTGGCATCAAAACAATGTGTTTCATGTTCTTACCAAGCAAAGAACTAAATAAGTTACAAAACAATATTGAGTGGATATTGTTTTATTAAGTTTAGTTATCACTGGATCGAAAAGATTGTTGAAGTCTCTTAGATAAAAACAAAACTTATTTGAGATTTTTAAAAATCAGTCCTTAGATGAATTTTATTGCAATTAAAGTTTCATAGTTGTGCTATATTTCTAAATATTTTAGACCCCTGTCCTATAATTTTCAAATTCTTAACATTGTTAATTTGTCTGTCTATAAACAAGAAAAATCTGACTATTTTGAAATTTGTCTGACATGCCCTATATTTTTGAACCCTGATAATTAGTAACCTTTCACTCTTACTATTTCTTGGTCATTGATATCTTCCTTTTAGATCATTATTTTTCTAATTTTCAAATAATTGTTCAAATCTTCTACATTCACGCTATTCAAAATATTTCCACGCTAAATCATCACGAAGTAAAAATCACTTACTACACACACTCGGAAACATCCTACAACAAAATTTTTCCACACGCTACCAACCAAACCACATCTACCCCCTTACAAACAATCTACCTACATCTTCACCCCTCACACCATGTTCCACCATTTACCTCACCCAATCAGAGTTCAACAAGTAGATTTTTCCCATTAAAATTGATGACCATCCCATCCCGAGTCATCATTAGGCAAGGGCTCAAATACGCGCTGCAAACCGCACATTCTTCGCATTGGCAGCGAATGAATGTTTAATGGAAGCGAATGGCATGGCTCATATCACTCGGGCTAATGTGTGCCCCCCAGATATCCCAGCTTACCGCGTCTTAAAGCTGGATTCTTTCATTATAATCGGGGATACTCCGATGGAAATGAGTTGAGACTTGAATGGCCTGCACCCCGATTACGCCACTCGCGGCCTATTGCGTGTCAAATATTTATCCAGAGAGGTTGCAGATGCATCCGACGTGGGATATTGAAAGTCGTTTGGATTATGAATGAATGAATCGTACCGCAGATCATCCGAAATCCCTTTATGTGCTGGAACTGTGGCATTCAGGGGGATGTAATGCGGGGAGGTTTATGCATTTCGAATGATGAGGATCGGGTGAAAGGGTTTCTTCGGGAGAGGTTTAGGTGGGTGTAAAAATTATGTTTGTGTAATGGCTGGGTTCGGAGGTTTTGTTAAGGGTTTAGTTGTCTGTGTTGTGTGGGTAAGATAACTAGTGCTTTAGTTAAGGTTCATTTGCCTTTTAAATCTTCTCATGTTAGAATGAGACGGAAAATGGAGAATTAAAATTGAGGGTGAAAATTGGGGGGGGGAGTAAAGGCTCATTCAGATTTTTACTTTCGGTGATCATGTTTGAGGAATCATCCCAAGTAAAAAGTGTGAATTGGAGTTTTGTCTTTAATCCATCACTTTTTTGCCCATACTAGCGATTCAACCAAATGAGTCAATCCGGATGAACAATGAAACAGTGTGAATGAGCTTTAAGAGAAAGAAAGGAATGAGAAATAGAAAAGAGGGTGATTATAAGAGAGTGAAAAGGAAGGGAAATAAGAAATATGAGGATAAGGCAGGGGATGTTAGAAAGAGTAAGGTAGAAGATGGAATGAGAGAAATAAAAAAATTGGGAAAATGCGAGCGATAAGTGCGAGTTTTTTTTCTGTTTTAGTTATCCATTTCCCCCCTTTTTCTTTCGTAATGTTAAATATAACTATGATAATCTATGATCCCATGGAAGAGCTTTTTGGCTCCTTTGGGAAATTACTTACATTCTCCATTTCTTTTTTGTTTTGTGATGTTCAATTGTGTGATGCTTTTATATATGTATTTTGTAGGGCTCGACCGATGGCATTTTTTTGGCCGATGGGCCGATGCCGATTGTTTGAAAATTTCCATCGGCAGGCCGATGGCCGATGGTAATTATTTGGCCGATTGCCGATGCCGATGGCCGATGCTTAAGGCCGATGGAAAAAAAATGCAAACCATTTGGCCTTACTTTTTTAGAAAAGCATTAAAACCTATAGCAGAGCCAGAAATGAAATATTTTTTTGTATAAATTTTTGGGCAATTTCTTTCCTTGAAAACTTTTTTATTTACAAGGAGCAATCCGGTTGCTTGGGGGATCTCCAGAAGTGTTTCAAAATAAGATAAAACACTAGCTTAAAAGTAGAAAATTTATAAACATGTCTAGCTCAAAGCAATAGCTCCCCTCAAAACTACTGTTTTGATGCCTAGGGAGATTGGAATTTTGGGGGTATGGGATAAATTTCGTTCATTTTATAGTCAAAAAAGAAAATTTTCTGGATTTCGGGAGGGGCTATTCCCCAAATCCTCTCCTCTGGATACGCCCCTGAAGAGTTGGCCTTATTTAAAAAGCTTTATATAGTAAATGTCCGGTTCATTCATTGTATGGACTATTGTGGAAATTAATAGGATCACTCCTGTTCTCGTGAGTTCTTACAACAAAATTTACAACTTAAAACTAAACTTGGAGCAAGATGGAGCAGAATCACACTTTTTTGTCTCTCGCTTGATGTTATTATGTTTTTTGCGAAAACATCGGCCAAACATCGGCTTTTAGATGTTTTTTTAGGCCGATGGGCCGATTTTTTCTTAAGTTAACATCGGCCGCCGATGTCTAGGCCGATGGCTATTTTTTTAAACAATCGGCGCCGATGCATCGGCCAAACCGATGCATCGGTCGAGCCCTAGTATTTTGTATTTTTATGACTTTCTTTTGTTAATAAATTTGATTTGAAAAGAAGAGTTAGGAAAAAAGGAATAAAAGAAAAATATAGATAATAAATTATGGAGAATTTGATTGAATAGTCTTTCTATAGCTGAGAGGACAATTAAAGTGTATGAGAAGGATTATGAGAGAAGGAGAATAAAAAAGATAATAATAGGGAATAAAGAGAAAAATGGAAGTGATTATAAAAATTGAAAGAAAGAATGAGAAGAAGAATATTCTGAGAATAGAGGGAAATGATTAGAAGGATTCAGTTTAAAAGGAGAATGAAGGTCTCCCCATACTCCAAATATTTTTCGGAACACCGTGTTTCTTCGCAACCAAACACTAGTCCTTAAAGATCAAACACGAAGTTAATTACTCACAAAGTTAAGCTGCACGAGATAGAATTTCTCTAACCATTAATAGCGCAGATCCACTTTTTGACTATCTCTAATGGTCTTGATGCAAATTTCCGTCATAATTTACCCACCTTGCGAATATTCGGCCCGTTATTTTACGCAGCAATTTGGCATATAAATGTCTCCGCGTAGGTGGGAATTCCCGCCACTCATGCTCCCTAAACTACAGCCAAATTTCCGCTCGTTACAGAGACTTTTTGCAAGCCGAATTAAAACCCCGCACCGCGTTTCTTGAATAGCTAACGAAGAAGTTAAAGGGATTAGCCAAACTTGACGAAATCAGAGCCGCATCTAGTTTAATGAGAAAAGCCTCTAATCTAATTGAGCCCCGGTAATCAGCAATGCTGCTCGGGGCATAATTAAATCATTTTAAGAGCGTGAAAGCGGAAAAGAATGAGCGGATCTCTCGGGCGCTTCAGTAATTGAAAGCGTTTTGGCTTGGTTTCACTACAAAACAAATCCGAAAACAACGGGACCGAATGGAGATCTCTTCCATTCAAGCGAGAATGTTTTATACTTGCACGCAAAATGTTGCTTTTGAATGGACCCCTTTTCCTTTTTCTTTTTTGAGTGGCCATTGTTTTCGAGGAGAATTAACTGTTTTACCCGCTGGTTAGTTAGTTGAGGGCGGCGGCGTAAAAGTAATTTGCTAACGGTTAGGGCGACTGATAGAGTTAAAAGTAACTCGCGAACCGAAAAAGTTCTTGTGTTGTATTGGCCGCCCTGTTTCATTCATTCAGCAAGGCATTAGTGATAGTTTTAGGAGTCTTAACTTTTAGTTAATATCTAAATACAGAAAAAGAAATGCATTTTCGAAATACATATCAAAAGAATAACATATTGATTTATTTACGATTAATTTTCATACTATTAAACAGTACTTTTTTAGTACCTCTAGTCTATAACACTATTAATTAATTTTTTTCAAGTTTTTAATTCAATTTTTCATACCTAATTTATTTGATTTGTAACACCTTTAAAGCACATTTAATAAAGGATTGACACGTTCCCCCTCTAAGTTTGAAAAACCTACTACGTAGTTTAGTGGGACTAAATTTTTAAATCTATCAAAATTCATGACGAATTCCATTAAAAGTTTTAAAAGATTCGTAACTTAAAACTAAAATGAGAATATAATTATTGTTAAACAAATATACCACTATTCAATACGAATAATTCAAATATTTCATTTTGTATATGGTTAAATATTTTTATTATTAACAAATTTAACGTTATATTTTTCTTAAAATATGCTCATATTCTAGTATAATTGGAACTTATAAAATGGTAGTTTTCATAATTTTTAAAGAGTGGTTCTCATCGTACTATCGCGTGCCATTAAAAACAGACGTATGAATTTGGCTCATTATAGCTTGAGTGAAAATTTTTAAAATGTCACGCAATTTTAGTTATTCTGTAAAGCTATAAATGTTAAGCTTCAACAGCTTAAAAATTAAACTTTCTATTTGAACTCAATTATTTTTATGTAGAATAATAACAAATTTTTTTCATTAAACTAATACATGTATGATTTTTTTAAACAAAAAAGTTGATAAAATGATAAATTAATTGTCTATATTTATTAAAGATGAGTCCATCGCCCCCCTTCCCCTTGTTCCAAACTTAAAAGGAGATGTTGAAAACCGGTTTTTAACATCTTCTTTTAAGTTTGGAACACGACCTAATAACCCAATCAACGCATCTCTAACAAATAGAAAAAAGTCACATTTACAGTTGCAGTACTAGTCCCACAACCTCGAGACATAACATGTCACGTCATGTAAATAATTCTGACTTTTATTACAGTCTTTTCCACTGGATGTTGTACTTATACAAATAAAATTTTACAACTCCTCCTACCACCCTCAAACTCCATCCCCCATTGTAAAGGCTCCGAAAACAGATAGTGAAATC
This sequence comes from Tetragnatha versicolor, assembly GCA_024610705.1. Taxonomy (NCBI): domain Eukaryota; kingdom Metazoa; phylum Arthropoda; class Arachnida; order Araneae; family Tetragnathidae; genus Tetragnatha; species Tetragnatha versicolor. The sequence continues at coordinate 8,856,883 of JANDEH010000010.1, forward strand.
TCAGTCAGCCCCAACAGAAATCACGAGCGAGCGAGCTCATATTGGAGCCCTCCAGGTTAAATAAAATATTTCATCCGAAACCCACGCGGTGCAGCTTTTTCCATCCTTATGAAATCGTTTCGCTCAGCAAATGGAGAGGCTTCAATAAAAGTCTTCGTGACACAGCGAATCAATGTGGCCACCTGGTGCACTCTTGTTATCACAGCGATGGAAAATCGCGTCCGCAAATAAACGCGAGACAGACACGAATGTCGCTCGGAAAGGGGATGGTTCTGGAAATGGTTTGGTGATTGACAGAAATGTGGCTCGCCAGCTGGATTTACCCCAAATCGAACTAGGAGTAGCGCTACACGAGATCCTTTTTAGTAGCAGCCTCGCTAAGCTGCACCGTGGGCTCTTGGGATTTGGAGTAGCTGCTTCCGCGTTCGTTCTTATTGAGATAAGTTAAAAACGCATGCAATAAAGAGATTCGGCCTTATGATTTGCGTTTTCTTTCATTACAAATCAAAGAACTTCAAGTAGGGTTTCGTGTCCCTCAGCTGTGTCTTATTGCTTTTGAAGTCCTAATGTAAGGAAAACGTTGTATAAATATATACCTTCTTATTCAACTTCAATATCATCTGGCATTTTTTATCATCATCAGATTGCAAACCAAAGAACTTCATGTATTAACATCATTATGCTGTGATGTTGACTGTGATCACATTTTGGGATGCTTCTAAGCGAAAGATGTGTTTCTTATTTAACCCTTTATTTACCGACGGTACTTACTACTTACTAGTACCGCCAACTTTAAAATTACATTACAAAATTACATCCTTGCAAATATATTGACGATAATTTGCAGGAACACTCTATTAGTTATCTTCTTCCAGAATAAAAAGCAGCGAAGGTTCTATGATGAGTATTTTAGCGGGAAATGCGAATAGATTTAACTGAAGTTGTAAGTTTAGCTGCCATTTCGATCGGATTCACATGATTGTCATTTTTGTTCCCGCAAAAAAGTAGTTAAAGTCAAAAGTTAAGTGTATTATTTTTTAAGACTTATTACTGCGATAAAAAAGCTATGTTTTGTTTGTATTGTGAGAATATTTTAGCACTCCGTGTACTGACAGTACCCAAAAGTATCAATTTAAGTAATTGGCTCCAGCGGATTCAATTTTCAAAGATGATTATTTTATTTATGTATATCCCTTAATTTTCAATTTAGTGACTCAAAAAAAGTATTTGCACGAAAAAAATTGCAGCGAATCATAATGCGGTAAATAAAGGGTTAAATGCAAATATGAGTAAAAACATATTATAAGGAGATAATATTTGTATAAGTTCTTATATTTTTACTAATTACTACAAGTAAGAGACCTTGATAGTATTGCTGGTAAATTATTCATGTTTAAAATAGGTGTTAGCTTTAAGTACAATAAACTGTCATGATTTAGAATCAACTCATTTTGATAGACTGTCTTATAAATTAGTGAGTAATATAAAAGAGTGAGGAGAGGTGGTAAAAAATATAATCACGAGATAAAAATAATAATAAATTTTCATATTGTTCCTTATTTTGTAAATTCTAGGGAACGAAAAGTTATTCAAAATCGATCTATAAGTGAAAATATATTTCGAACACAATCAGATTCTATCGGTGTAAATTTCGATAAGACTATTTCTGCAAATCATTATGTCTAATTTAAGAAACTCAAACAGGAAATATATCTTTTCATTTCAAACGAATGATTAAGTTTTAGGGAATTAATTAAGGACTATTATTATAAGATTAATGTAAGATTATTTTGGTCATAGGGCCACTCACATTTTATCCCCTTGAAAAATCTATAGATCTTTAGATGTGATTTATAGACAAACTGCTAATTATTTCCTATGCTATCCAGGTAATTATTTGGGGATATTTGGGAGTCTTATTTTCCATACCTAATGAGTAGTTTTCCATATTCGTGGAATTACTTATCCGTAATAACGTACATTATTTAAATGAGGGAGTAACGTCATAATAGTTTTAAAGGAATTATATTAGGTTTATAAACCCGTTTAACGTAAACAGGAAATGATTTCATTAACATTCCTTCAGTTTCTATCCACTGATAATATGCATAAATGTCACAGTTTAGAGCAATTTTTATATTTTTTATACTTATTTTTGGATAATATTTGTAATTCTCTACCTATGTTTGACCTTAAATAATATTGCTTTTTACTACAGGTCAGAGACACATACTTTTTAATAGTATCAAAAATTTTAACATGAAACTATTTTCCTTATTTGAATTTTTAAAGCTATTAGAAATTTAAAATCCCAAAAATTATTTAAATGTAAATAAGTTTACTTCAGAGTTATTCTGACTTAAAATATTATTCAAATCAGATATAATACGAATTTAACTTACAATGCAAGACCTTTGTAATTTCAGGTAAATAAAATAAATACCTACCACATAATTCAATGCAAAAGTTTTAAGTTAACTTTTGAAGTGTTATATCCCTCAAAATAAATAATAATTTTTTGAAATTAAGAATTATTATTTATTATTATGTAAAGTAATAATTATAGTTTATAATTATTATTATAAACTATAAATTATAATTATTTAATTATAGTTATAATATAAAGGGTATATTATTTAGCAAATAATATCAAAAACAAATAATATTTCACTATTTACTTAAAAAATATACAGGGTGTCCCATAAATGTTGGGTCACACTTCTAGGGGGATAGTTGACACCTAGACGAGTCAGAATCACATAGGATTTGGGGGTCCCAGACCAAATCCCAGGGAGTTAAAAATATTAACATTTTAACATCCCAGGAGTTAACATTTTTCATAATGAAAAAAATTTTAAAGTGAAGACTTTTGAGATAATTTTAAAGATCATATTAAACCACGATTTTTGAGACCATAATTAAATTTTTACCAATAGTAGTTCTTCTACAAATTGAATTTTCAATAATTTTGTTTGGGGTGTCGCTCCATTTTTAACTCCCTGGGATTTGGACTGGTACCCCCAAACCCTATATGATTCTGACTCGTCTAGGTGTCTACTATCCCCCCTAGAAGTCTGACCCATTATTTATAGGACACCCTGTATAATAAATGGATTTAGAAATAAAATTATATCCCATTCCCCTCATAGTTTCCTTTGCCCTTTATAACCATACTGCAAATGACAAATCTTGTTCTAAATACTAGTCCCCACCTTACCATTAATTCAGAACAGATTTCATCATAACAAATAATGTGACAACACTTCCAAACTAACCAAAACTAGTCTCAAAAGATAATTTAAGACCAAAGAAAGAAACCAATGGAATAAACGAATTTTTCTACACTTCAAAAACAACACTTCCCACAGCATCTAATACGAAACCACAAACCATAGCCAACAAGGAATAACACAGGTCTATTCCCATTTGCCGGGTAACCAAGTGAAAGCAAAGAAAAACCCCTCTTGAGCCAACCCATTAATACTCTTCGGCCAAATAATTCGGCAGAAAAAATGAATGCATTGGGGGCAAAACGAGATTTTATCGAGACGCCAGTGCGGGGAAAGGGCACCTTAATTTTCGCCTCAAAAGGGTAATGCCTCTCTCTCCCTTTCCATTAGGACCTTCCTAATGGAAATCGGAAGCCTTGCTTTCACAGAGAAGGAACGGAGATCTTACGCAGCTGTTTCGGAGGATTTATCACCTTGTTAATTTCGGACACAATGCTAATCGGCCATTTTTTGGGATTAGAATCGCTCTGCTTGCTTGGGAGGGCTTTTTTGCAGTCGGCTCTTCATCTAACACCCTTAAGAAGGAGTTATTCGCCAACAGAATGTAATTTGCTTTAGATATTTATCGCGAGAAATGTTTTTATTCGAAGCGAGTTGGGTGTGTTTCGAGAATGTATAATTAAACCCATTTTTTTTACTTTCAGAGGGTTTAACTTAATATCTGACTACTAATTTAAGATATTTCTAATCTTCACCGTAAGATGATGTAGAATTAATGCGGCGACTCATAAAATTTTTTAAACTTATACTTTAGCCTCTGCATGATTTTCTTAAGTTATTTCTAGATGTTGAGTTCAGACAAGGAAATAAATTATTTCAAAATTGAATGCATAATGACCCATCCGTAATGGAATAAATAAGAATGATCTGGGAAAAAGAAGGATTATTTCCGAAGAATGTTTCTAATTGGGTAAAATTTCCGAAATGGGATACAGTGGAATGGGAAAGTAAGATCAATAAAATGACTGGCTCACGTAATAAGGTAATATTTATTAATTATTCAAATTGTAGTAACAAAGTCACTTATTTTGTATTAAATCAAATTTATACCTAATGATAAATTTAATATTTAAAACTTTTTCGAAACATAGTCACCAATTATTTTAACGTTTACTAATATGTGCAAAAAAATTCATTCAAACAGTCAATTTTGGAAAACTTATAACAGTAAACCTCTTTTATCAAATTATTTTTTATACAATTATAATTATTCAACACAACTATTATATGAAATATACCCTTTACGCATTTAATAAAAATTTATGAGATCAATTATTTCTTTTTGGAAATTCATAACTAAAGATTAAAAAACATCTTTAAGTGTCCAAAGAAGCCCCAATGTGTGTCCAAGGATATTTTCAATATAATATTGAAAAATACAAAAATAACACTAATTAACGTAAAAGCTATGTTAATAATCTAAAATTAGACATAAAACAAATTTTATTTTCAAAATTTTTTTCACCGATTTCTTCGTTTTTTCATGACAGCAATCACTGATTTTTGTTTACTTCCACATACCCTTAATCGGCAATTTCTAAATTATAACCAACTAAATTACGATGTTATTTTTTTACTCATAGGAGGTTTGTAGTATCTTTGGACATGTCCTAATGTGCCCCACGCCTAATTATCCTAAAGTGACCCACTTGACGCTTTGGATATTATTTACTTACGGAACTATTCACCATTAACCTAACCTAAGGTTAACCTGGAATTAAAACCTCTAATTGGTGGTTTAAAAGGGAAACAAGTTTTAAGCCAATCAAAATTGGCGAAAAAGCTGGATCCCAGGTTAACCTTAGGTTAAGTTAGAGGTGAATATAACTGTTAGCAACAAAAATATTATTTTCAATTTTTAAAATATTAATCGATACTAGTATTTTATTCTCAACATAATCACAATAACATACTCATCTTTTTAATAAAAAATGCTTTTCAAACTACAATTGCTTATAATTTTGCACCATGCGTACCAGACGCACAAAATATTCTGAAACACGCTGTAGAGCAGATTTTTGTTTTGTTTATTATTAACCATAACCACGATACCATAAATATAAATTGGGTCTGAAAAGTGAGGTTCCCAAGGCAGACCATGTCCCAACAGGCCCCATTCCCCCTATTACCTTACGAGGATGACACAAAAATGTAATTCTATAAGTAATATAAACCTCTTGTCGCGAGAAAAAATTTATGTTAATTGATAAACGAGTTAATATATAAGATTCATCATTTTCAAAACTAAATATCCATATGCAAAGTAACAGTTTTATTTGCATATCTGTTATATTCATGGAAAAATATTTCTTTACGAAATTTCTCTTTCATATAATAGTAAAACATTCATCGTAACCAGCTAAAATTCCCAATGTAAAGTAACCTTGAAACCTTACTTTAAAAGGATCGAATGATTAATGTTTATTATTTGATCTACCATTATAAGTAAACATTTAATATGCGAAATGCATTGAAAATATTTCACATGTACAGCAAAAGGAAAACCTGTTTTAATAAAAGAGTCAATTTTAATTCCATTTACTGTGTATCCTTCCAAACATAAAAGTAGGAATCATTCTGAATCACATTCAATTAAATTGAATACATTGTTGATTCTAAGAATCGCGAGAAAAATCATTTTATGAAAATTCAATGTTTAACTTCTATGATGAAAACATTTTTCGCCGAATGACATTGAAAAGAAAAGGTTTACATTTAATTTCAATTTATATAGTGCAATATTGGACAAAAATTTAAATAGATAACTGTTTAGATATTTCTGACATAGTGTTCCATATAGAAGGGAGAAATTTTTTCATCTCCATCAAATTATTTTTTGATAAGGAATTTCTTCTTTAGTTCAGACATCCTTGTGTTATTAAATATTTTGTTAAATAAACTGAAGAAAAATGACATCCTAAATATAAAAAACAGATGTAAATATGAATAACACTGTTCTACACTGAAAAAATTTCCTTGATGAAAATAGTCATTTCTTATAGATTTTGGGTCGCTGAATACGAAAATCACCATTAAAATTCTCAATTGACTCAGGATTTTCGGGGAACAGCCCCTCCCCCTTTTCACGTTTTTTAACGACTTTATAACTTTGAACTCGATTTTCAGGGTCAAAAAGCATTGCTTTAATCTTCAAATTGCCCCCCAGGGGACAAGAAATGTTAAAATTAATAAAATATGATAAATTTATAACAAATGGATAGGTTTAAGGGGTAGTTAACCCCCTAAGAATGCAAAAAATTAGCTAAAAATTATAGAGGTTTTTATACGCTATTTTTTCCTCTTATTTTATACGCAATTCACGTTTGAATGGTCCTAACCCTTCCCCAACGACCCAAATTTGATGGCAATATGCAGCAATGATTTTTGCTAAAAGCGGTTGAGGTGAGAGCGCCCCCAGAGCACCCACGGAAGGGTTCAATGCCGCACTTAGAGTTTAACTGTGCTGTACAAAAAAAAATTTGAAGCCACTTACTGAATTTCAGCTGATTCTTGTGTAAAATGATCTGCTGAATTCAAATATGACACCCATTTTCCTCCATCACCCTCAGTTTTTAAGGGGATGCCCCCTAATTGTTATCCACAGCCGTGCATCTATTAACATCTTGAAACATGGAATCCTCACTCCCGAAAACCGGTCAGTTTTTAAAGAACTGAAGAGTTTCTACTTAGGATACACCCAAAATATAAGAAAAACGTCATTTGTAATCTTTTCAAAATCATCGATATTAATTCCTGAACTCGCGAGTGCCTTCGCGTTTCTGGAAGTCTTCCGAACTCTTCCGCGGGGACTTCTGGGAGGCTAACACCTCAACCGCTTTTAGTAAAAATTATTGCTGCATATTGTCATCAAATTTGGGTCCTTGGGGAAGGGTTAGGATCCTTCAAACGGGATTTGCGTAAAAAATAAGAGGAAAAAATAGCGTATAGAAACCTCTTTAATTTTTAGCTATTTTTTTGTATTTTTAGGGGGATAATTACCCCTTAACCCTATTCATTTGTTATAAATTTATCATATTTTATTAATTTGAACATTTCTTGTTAACTGGGGAGCAATTTGAAGACTAAAATAATGCTTTATGACCCTGAAAATCGAGTTTAAAGTTATAAGGTCGTCGAAAAACGTAAAAAGGGGGAGGGGCTGTTCCCCAAAAATCCTGAGTCAATTGAGAATTTTAATGGTGATTTTCGTATTCAGCGACCCAAAATCTATAAGAATTGACTATTTTCATCAAGGAAAAAATTTTGAAGGTCGAATTTGTAGAACAGTGTAATATAAAGTTTTTATGGTATTGCTTATATATAATCCATTTACTCTCCAACTTTGATTCAATACTAACCAAAATATTATAAAATAGCAACTACATTTTTATTTAATTTATGAATCACTCAAATAAACATACATAAACAAATTCTTTAACTTTTTAACAATTTCCAGCAACTCTTGCAAACTGAAAAGAGGATCAGGAACCTATTGATATAATTTCATGGAAATCACAGGGAATACGATAACCTAATCATGATTCATCTTTTAACTCTATCGCTTCACCATTTTATCAATTACATTCAGATGTTTATCTTGATTTCCACTACCCAATCCACACGCCCTGCGCAGACTGCCAGTTTGATTTATACTAACATCCGTCTTATGGTCATCCCTCTTAGCGTAGCAACCAGCTGGCAAGTCGCTGGACCCAGTGCAAAGTAGTAGTAGTAGTAGGCACAAGAGTATGCTCATTCCTAAAGCAAATGCAGCTGTGTCGGAGCGGGACGCCTTTATCAAAATGAATAGGTCGTGAGAGAGTAAATCTTATTTAAACTCGGTGTCTCTCCAAACTTCAGGGCTTTTTCTTAAAAAGAAACCGGGGGCTGTGCAACGCTCGGTAATAAATGCTTCTCGGGAAGCGTGGGACGCAGTTTTGAATAAGTGACTTTACTTTCAGAGGGAGTTGGTCCAAATTGAGTTAGTCCTAGAGATGGAATGGTGCTACACCTTGATTGTCTGCCTAGACGTTAGCGTCTGTTCAACGAGAAAAGTAGGTCTTTGAAGTGAGTTATTCCTTTAACTTTTAAGAGTGCGGAAAATTATTTATGTTTTTTTCTTGCAACCTCGTTTCTCCTTAAAAGCTTTTGAAGTAAATGCAGTGATGAATACTAAGCTTGTAAATTTTATTTTGGCTTGGAAAATTGCGTTCGTAGAAATGAATTTCAAGCTACGCTGGTGCTGCAAATGTTCAAATTACTAACTTTAATTCCAAGAATTTGTATAAAATAAAAATAATAATTTTAACTGGAATTAATTGTTTTCGGTATAAGATTGGTTTTTTAAAGAAAATTGAAAGGATGAAATAAGAAAAGACTTAGAGCGTAAACATGGGAATGTGACCCAAATAGGCTGGATACACAGCGTTAAGTAGCATTTAGTGCCTATCTTAAGCAATTTTATAAAATTATTATTTTGACCTAAGCTATAGGAATTGAAAAAAAAATTAGCTACACTGAAGCTTACTTTTAAGAATACAGTGCCACAAACTCTGAGAGAGATTCCTATTTTATTTTTTAAAAAACACTGAAATTCGGCACATGATTAAAAATGGCTTCAGCAATACTGTGATTAAATTCCCAAAGCGAAAACTCCTTTTGTTAAAATTAAAACCTTAATTTGAAATAATCTAAATGCAAGGAAATAATGAACCATCCCACCAATAATATTGAATTTGATTCAATTCTCCCATTGACTAAACAACTCAACACAAGACCCGTGTACCAAAAAATTCGCATAAACTGAACCAGCATAACCCAACTCCACCAAAAAAGCATTAATTGAAATTCCAACCACGAACACCAACCAGTAGATTCTCATAAACACAAAGGTAACCATCAATCCTTCTCGATCAATAGCTCCAGCCAGCACCGGAAAGCCCAAATTCCTAATGTAAAACCCACTCCTGTAAATCTCAGCACGAGCCAACCATGTCGAATGGAATGCGGAGAGAAGCCCAGAGAACACAATAACTCCAGATACTCGTAAAGGCAGCGGACTCTCGCATAATCCCTCGCGACAGGGCGAGGGGTGGTGACAAAATGGAGGGGCAATTGAAACTGTTCTCTGCTGTTATCTCGCGACCTCATTTACATGACAATCGAGTTGGACGCTGGTTATCTGGGGGACAGCCGTCACTGGCTAATCGGGACGCCACCAAAAAGGGAGACAAGTTGCATGGAGGTTTGGGGAAGTGGGGTGAATTCAAAGTTAAGTGAAAAAGATGTAGATAATGAATAAGTACCTATAATATAAATATATTGAAATGAATACTCAGAAGATTCTTGAAGATATTGAGTATAACCTCAATATCTCCAAATCAAAGGGTGGATATCTCCAATCTCATTGGGTTATAACCTCCATATTTCCAACCGAAAAAAAAAATTCAAGAAAGCGAGTTTTTGAGATAACAAGGACAAATGGAGAAATACATCATTTTAAGGGGGGGGGAATTTTTTCGAGTTATAAAAGTTATTGAGGTATCAAAGCTCAAGATAACGTGGAAATTGAAATCCTTATACCTAAATCAATCTATGTCTTGAGCTGGACAAATCAGTATTCCCTTGACAACTACAAATAACATGTTATACAAACTATTTAAGTATAATCCTTGCTCCAATTTTTAATATTTCTACTTACTAATATTAACCTAATTTACCAAAAACTTATACACTAATTAATAAAAGTTAAGAAAGAAACGGATTTAATGATGTTTGTCTTACAGAACTGAGATCATCTTCTATGAATATCATACCATAACATTACCAATGAACGTTAATGTAGGAATGATCATTAATTTTATCCAAACAGTATTTTAAAGAGTGCTCCATTAATAGTAGATATTCATTCATGTCCATGAAGTGATTATAACGTCATGAGGAAGGCAATTAACTAACGATTTATAATCTTTGATAGGAAATATAATTTTTCCGACCTTAAGTATGATCAAACAAAAGTAATGTAAACGTGTGATATTTATGTGGAGCTATTGACTATGATGTGACCCGTTCTTATATTTCCCTCGCTTGTTTTGGCATATATTATTGTTGTCATGACTAGACAGAGAAACTAAAAAATAAAACTGGGATTTTTCGATCATAGTTTCTCCAGCTATTCGGGTTCTTAATACTTATAACCTTCAAATACTTGTGAAAGCTGAAATAAATTGGATGCTTTTAAATAATCAAACATACGCCCAAATTTTCACAAACGCTTTTGAAAAAAAATCAAATTAAAAATTACATTTTGATGCTTTGAAAGTGAATTCCTAAGTATTAATTTTTTAAAAGGAGTTGTCTGTGAATAAATCGTAAATATTTTAAAGGGAATAACAGATAAAATAACTATTAAAATTATTATATAGATTAAAGTAAAAAAATATCTCCTTCACGATAGAAACTCATATAGCAATATAGATATTTTATATATTTTTTAAATTTCTTTGCCTATTTCATAAGTTTACATTCGATTTTAAAAAAAGAATTGGCATTTAATTTTAAGTTAAACAACCCATTAACCTCCAGTTCTGAGTCTAAAGTAAAATTGTCATTTAACAGCGGGAACCCAAGAACCATTAATTTATTTTAACAAGATGCCTTCGTATGTGTCCCGAGATATTTGATAGCAATATAAATTGTGCGCATCGGTCTCGCAATTTTGATTGAAAAATTACGTGTCAAACAGTTGAGCTTTTCACTCCCTTTCAATCATTAGCGCTATTTCATTATCCAGACTTAATGATACAGTTGACGCCATTATACTTTCCCAAAAAGAAAATTGGCTTCGTTCCACTGATAAAGGGAAAGGCGGAACTGATCAAATAGAAAGGGAAAGCACCTTGTGAAAGGTGTTCCAGGTGCTTAGGGGGACGAAGAATCTTGACCAATGAAATTAAGCACTGGTAATACGTAAGTACTTGCTTAATGCTTAGATGCTGATTTTAATTTTAATGCAGAAACTGGAAATAACTCTTTTATTTTAATAATTCAAATAATTAGAAAACATGTAACGCTTTAGAATTTGGAATGAAGGAGCGATAAAAATTTAGTTTTAGTGATAGAAAGAATTTAGTTCGAGTAAAAATATGAGTGAGATTTACTACTTTGAAGATTAAAAGAACGTGTATAAAACGTAAAAAATAAAACACAAACACGAAATATTACGAATTGTACAAAAATCTACATCTACTATTCCATTCACTCAGGGGAAGAGGTTCACAAACCTGTGAACATCAAGATCCATCTTTTATGAACGCCATATTTAACACTATCCACCTCATCTTTAGTTTAAGTAACTTTTTCAGACACTTACTTTGACTTAGGTAGAAAACTCAAATCACCATTTTTATGCATTGTTCTCCCCAACTCCATGTATATTTTTCACCTTCATTTAAGTTTTGTCTGCAACTCCAACTCTGACTCTGACTCTCATGACAAAAGGGAGGGGTCAGCGGGTCGTCCCCCAGAAAGAGTTTTGAAACTTGATTTAAAAATATCATTTCAACTCTTTTTTTTAGTAATCTGAGGGTATTAGTTTGCATTATTAACATTTAAGAAAATTCCCAAAACTTGTAACTGGCCACCGATAGGGCATGCCACGTTTAGCAACTATGATTCTGCACCAAGTCATTTTTTTAATTCTTTACTTATTTACCGGTAAAGCCAAAAAAACATTACGTCAGTAAAAATTATAAAAAATCATACATGCTGAGACGTTAATTCAAAATCAGATTACAACCCTGCGACCCACCAAAACTTTACTCACGATCCACAGTTTAAGATCCTCTCGGCTCTAGACAAGTGTATATCTTCAAAACACTGTAGTTTATACTCGGTATTTTAAAAAATTAGTACTCAGTAAGTTTTCAAAAGTATTTGCACAGTTTGAACCTTTTCGGGGGGTTTTATCTGAATTTTCGAATTATTACTGTTTTATCCATTAAAATCAATATTGCATAACATCGGGAAAGGGAATACTTTTCATTGATATCATTTTTGCTTGAATTGTAAAATATGTCTAAAATTACTCTTCCACGAACCGACATCTGAATATGAATATTAATCTATTTACGGATGATTTATCACTATTAGGATGTGCCCGTGTATGATTCCTGCATGCATTATAGAGTTCAAGCGTACTGTAACTACATATAAGCTCATTATATCTATGTATATTATAATCATCTCAACAATTCTAATGCGTAGAGCTCAAGCATTCAAGCTTTAAAACTGTAATTACTTTAAAATTTCAAATTCTCATGAGCTTGGTTAATGATTGCATGAAAATAGATAAGAAAATTTTCATATGTGCATTTTTTTTCTTACATCCTTAAGAAATAGGCTACCCAACAATTAACAAAGTCAAAATTCCGACAGTCGAATAATTTATTTAAAAAATAAGAACAACCTAAAAAAATTATCTCATTATGAACAGTGCATGCTGTAAAAAACATAATTTACTCAAAACTAAGATCGGCGGACTTACGTGCGTTAGGGGCCGTCCATAAATGAGGTCACGCTCAGAGGGGGGGAGGGGGTTAATCTATTTGTGACAGTTTGTGACAAAGGGGAGGGAGGGGGGTTTGAAAATTGTGACATCACATCCCACAGCTGAAAATCAACGAAAAAACCTTGGTTCCGGGCACTTTCAAATTAGTGTATTAGACATATTGTTGGTTTAAGAGCGTGACATGGGACAGAGGGGGGAGGGGGTATGGGGAAATGTGACAGTTTGTGACAAAGATGGGGAGGGGGTCAAAAATGGGCAAAAAAAGTGTGACATCATTTATGGATGGCCCCTTATATTCTGAGCAGTGCATCGGTAGAGTTAAAAATAATTCTATCAATTTATCTCTGAACGATATACAATTCCTTACGATACGTACAGGAATAAATCATTTTATCTGCAATTGTCAATTGGTTTCTAGGATCGACGGCAACAAATTAGCAAGAAACGATCCCGAAAAATGAAATTATGCGTTACTAATGAACTTGTCAAATGTGAATTATAAATGTAATAGAACGATTTTTATCATTCCTTAGAAGGAATGTGAATTCTTGATCTTAATGAGAAAAGAACGAGAAAAAAATGAGAAATTCTTAAAGAATTTGGTTGCTTTCTAGTTTTGCAATTTAAGCATTTCTTAAAATCTTCATGCGCAAATAGTTTTTTATCTTAGAATGAAGAATAAATTTTGAAAAGATATTTTTATATTAAAGCTCTTAAAAATAAATTAAAACCCGTTAAAAATATAGTATTTTTGAACTTCTTCTTAACGAATTTTAAAAACTAATGAATCAAAAACTAGTGTATTGATTTAATTGCCAAAAACACTCCTTCAGCCAGCAATTTAAAAATTAATTGCAAGAAATTTTCTTACAATCAAGGAAATAAAACATCTTATAAAACAAGTCAAAAAATCCAAATAAAACATTTTAAATTACATTTAATTTAAAATTGCAAATGAGTATATAAAACCTTATCTGAATGAGAAAATCTTATTTCAAGCTTTAAAATAACATAATTAAAATTAGAAAACATAGTTCCATTTTTTAATATCAATAATTCTGCATTCGGTAATTTTGTTCTTTTCTATTAAGTCGAATGTGAATTTCGTTTCACTGCATAAAATGCTTCCGCTAAAGAATTATTTATTTTTGTACTTAGTTTTATTTACTTCTGAAAGATTAAAATATAAATAGAAAGAAACTGCTTTTTTTAATTGGAAACAGGATGTGGTCAGGGGCATTTACCATAAGAAACAGAAATCCACAAACCAGTTTTTAAAAGAAACCGTTACACCACTTTTACTGTCGTTTGAAATATTTTCATTAGCTACAGCTAAAACCTGAGACTTTTTTCATCCTCCGATTTGTTCTTGGGTGATTTGTTTTTCTGAATAAAAAATATATTTCTTTGAATAAGGAATCTGATTTTTTTTCCGTTTCGAGTTCGGAGAAACGGTTGTACGCAGTGTTATTTTTGCATTGAATAATAATAATTACTTGGAAAAACGCTTCAGGAGGAATATTCTGAAGTGGAAACCTCATACATTTTACCCAGTTTAAAAAATATAAATTTTATTGAATATCTCTCAGAAACTACCAAATTATTTCCGAAAACTTTCATGAACTGCGATAAAAAGTACGAACTCCTTAAAAATGAACATGTAAATATTTTTTACACTGTCTAAGACTCATACTAATTTAAAATATTAAAACTAATGTTTTTATAAGGGGGCCTCTGAAATATTTCATCTGATAGTTTGATTAGTTTTTATAACTTACCCACTCATTTAGTCATTTCCCCGGCGTACAAGAAAATTTATAAGTTTTCAACAAATCAGAATATATCCATACTGATCTCACTCACCTAAAATAAAGAAAAGGTTGAATTAACAAACTGGTTTCGTATACAAATGTACAAAATGGTATACAAGTATATAAACTCGTTAAAAATACAATATTATTACTGATTAACAAACAAGTTCCAAAATTTCAATTAAGTGTAATACTCAGGCAAGGAATAGTAGAACAACAGCAAGATGGGATGAGAACGAGTAAAATGTAATGCATAAAAAATTCAAATAAACGTTACTTTATGCATTAAGATCATACTAAGATCATTAAAAGAAAATATAAGTAGTGAAATTTGAATATTTTACATTTATTTACCCTATTGGAAAATATTTTTCTGGTGTTCCATAAACCAGTATGAATTGTACTGGATCCAGTATCATTTATACTGGATCCAGTATAATTTTATACTGGTTTATGGAACACCAGAAAAATTTTTCCGATAGGGTATAGGTAGTGCGCTAAAAATAGTATTGATTTTATAACCAAAAAAATCAACCAGCCAGCAATTTAAAAATTTATTGCAAAAATTGTTCTTACAATCCAAAGATATAAAGCATCTTATTACAAGAAAAAAATACATAAAATCATTTGAAATTACATTTAATTTGATTAAAATGAATTGTAGGTTACTTGAAGTAGTACAACAATATTACCACTACCACCTTAAATTTACTTTAAACGTACTACATTTAAATATTGATAACCAATACGGGGAATTGTTACAAATCATTTACTATGTCAATTAATTATGATTAAGAAAGTTTGCTTGAAACTCTTTCCTAAGAGGGGAAACAGATATCCTTCAAATATTTTCTGTCGTTTGCAGCAAACTAACAAAATATTCTAACATTTGTAATTAGAAAGTTTAATCGCAAAGTAGTTTATCGATACTGTGAATTTGTTCTCTAATAGCAACATTAATCCATTATTTTACCAAAGTTATTAGTAGCAAATTACTTGATACGACAACACTCGAGTAATTACTCTTAAGTGGGCATTAAAAACTTCGCCTTAAGCTTTAAACTCGCCCAGTTAAAAGTTTAAACTTCCAACACTTTCTCTGGAGAAGAAAACAAAGAAACAGAAATTTCATGTTTCAGTTTTTGATAGCAATAGCTTTAAGTGCAAGATAAGTGTGATTATATAAATCTGCGATTTTTAATTACTTAACCTTTTAAACGCCGCAATTCAAATTTCAGATTAAAGGTTCTAATTTTTGGGCTTAAAAATGGCTTGTTTCATCATTACTAAAACCATTCTGGTCATTTTTGGCAGAAAAAAAATCCTAAATATGATTTTGAGGATGTTCCCATTTGGGAACATCGGCATTTAGGGTGAAATTTTTAGGGGGATTTCCCCCCAAGAGGCACATATTTTACAATTAATTCAAATAAATGATTGAAATAGGTTTCTACTCAATAATATGAATATTTTTATGACAGTGAACGGGTTTTTTATTTTTATTACCCATATTTGGACGATTGGGTATCATT
The DNA here is from genome assembly GCA_024610705.1 of Tetragnatha versicolor. NCBI lineage: Eukaryota > Metazoa > Arthropoda > Arachnida > Araneae > Tetragnathidae > Tetragnatha > Tetragnatha versicolor. Next base: position 8,873,084 of record JANDEH010000010.1, read on the forward strand.
TTATAGACTTTTATAAGCAAAATTGACATGTTTATTACATACTCGAAGCGTTTCCGTACATTTTTCTTGCACTATGGGTAATATTTTGGTTTAAAAAATACATAGGAGTGTTCCAATGCTTTTAGAAGCTAAACAGTTACGTTTCTGTGTGAAAAATTAGTTTTAAATTAGTTTTTTTTCTATACTAAAAATTAGATAATTCTATTTGTTAAAAATTAGTATTAAATTAGTTTTTTTTCTATACGGATAAATAGCATAAAATCTAGTAATTGAATTAAAATCTAATCAGCTTTCTCAAAAGTGATTATCATAATTATCTTCATTGATTCATTAAAGCTATGTTTCTCACGGAAGACTCCGAACTGAACCAAATATCTCTTACATCCAACTTACGTTAGAAAAGGGTTTTTAGATGTACACACTTTTCCTTATTTTCAGAATTCTTCAATTTTATTCCTAAAATTTTTATGTAAAAAATACTTGAACAAAATATATACGCAAGTCCTCAGAAGCACTGCAAATATGATATTTTCTTAAATAACTCCTAATGATAATTACTGACAATTTATCGATCGGGGAGTTAGAAAAATATACAAGTGTAAGAATCTGCTATAAAGATTTTGGATTTATTTCTTCATAAATCAAGTGAAAAAATATAAATTATATATTTTTCAATTTTTTAAACATCATTCTTAACCTGTTTAGATCCTTTGAGATAAAAAAGGTTCAAAAAATTGAAGAAAATAGGAAATAACTAGAATTTTCGCATGTAATAAAAATCCCCTCAAATACCCCAAAGCGCCGATGTTCCCATTTGAGAACATATACGTTGTATTGGTTATTACTCTCCAAAATTGGAATACGAAGCTATTCTTTCAAGCCAAATGAGAAGATGTGTACTAAAACTACCAAAACACAGCAACATTATTTAAAACTAAATTTGTTTAAAATTTCCACAAGTTGAAACTTGTACAATTTTTGGAGGAGCCAAAAATCTCTAATTTTGATGTAAATTATACAAAAAGGATTAAACTGCACTTGAAAAACTTTTGCATGTAAAATAACTTCAAATCTTTGGGTTGCTTTCTACCAAGTATCAAATTTCTGCATGAAAAATTAAGTGGTAAAAAATTTCCCTAAAATGATGTTCCCATTTGGGGACATCGGAAGGTAAAAGGTTAAGAGTTCAGTAGATAACTCAATGTGTTATGTAATTTAAAAAATGATATTATATGCATTTATTTCATTACATTATCTTGTGAGAGGTTGTTTTCTGAGTTAAAATAAATAATAATTTTTAGATGACATGTGGGTTTAAATTCTACTCTAAATGCAGTAACATCGAGGTTTTGCTTTTCCGGTGTTTAAAATTTATAAGTTAATGTTAAATCAGTTGAATTTTAATTAAATTTTGTTGGTAAAATCAAGTGAATTAATACATTTAAATTACAACATCCACTGTTAAATTCTTGTCAAAAATAGAAAAAGGATCTCAATACACTTCGTGAAACTGTACAGCATACGGTTATTCATCAGCATACTGTCTGTTACTAATGCTTTCAAACAATAAGTTTTAGCTTAAAATTAATATTCGCAAAATTTGAATCTCTATTTTCTTTCTTTCTTTCAAAATATATCAATTATATTTAAATTCAGATGTGATTCTGATATATTTCTATTTAACCAAGCTAAATTTCTTTTTTGAAGTTACTTTTGATGACAAGTTTTGTAATAAAGTATATCCTTATAAAGTGAATTCCTAGAAAACAAATAAAAAGGACTGATAATATCAAATATTTCCCGAAACAGCAATACAATCATCATTAAAATCTAATAAGGCATGTCGGTACATTAATACCTCAGTTTCAATATGAAAATACTTCTCTAAATGTGATCAAAATTGAATAGCAAGGTGTGAAAAGTCATATATATTATTTAACTCAACAGAGCATTTGAAACATGCCCCCTTAATGTGTGTTTGAAGCACCTAATCCCACAAATCATTACCCACCATTCCCTTTGGACTGTACACTAGCTTCAGTGGATTTCGTTCCTAATAACTGTTTTCAATTTACCGACACACATACGTTGATCCATTAATAAACGGAAGATTATTTCTCCATTAAAGGCCTTGTATCACAATGTTTCGGGGAAATAAATGTGAAGAACAATCATCTCAGAAATAGCTCAATTCCCTCGGTGGTTTCGGCCTCAAATTTCTCAGTCTGAAAATCATAGGCAGAAAAGAAATGCGCGCTTCCAAAGCAAATAATAGTACTATTGATAGAAGCGTGATTGTTATTAGGTTGTTAGATTACATTCCGTTAACTACTCATTGGATTAGATCCTTTGGTGTATTAAATTCCCACTTACAGTGAAACGTATTATGGACAGTTATTCTACTGTATTAAATATAATACAGAATAATCTGTCTGAGGGATTCTTTCTTTAAATGGAAAAACTTGTTATCATTAAAAAGTAGTATGTTTAATTTTAGAGTAGTTTGTAGTCTATTCAATTTTATTTAAAATCATTTTTATCATATAAAAAATAAACGCTTTTTTAAATATTAAGGATTTAATAGTTGAAAAGTTATTACTTTTTTAACATTCCAACCTTTTTCTCGCTTAGTTCACCAAAACCTCTAAGAATTCAATGAATATTCCCCCTCAGTTAAATAGTTAAAGCTGCTATTAGTGTTTAAATCGTCGATTAATCAATTAAGTTTAGATAGTTGAATCATAATAACGACCAAAAACCATCAGTACACTATGAATTATACAATTAAGTACCTAAATATGAAATTATTTTTAAAATTTTAAGTGAACAAAAGAAATTCGGATATTTTCTATAAGAACTTAAAAATACTTCCGTAATCTTAAAAGTTAGTGAGTTCTCATAATTTTCTTCAAACATATCTCTTAAATGGTGGGTATTGGTCAGTTTATTTTTCGGATTTCATAAATGTGTATTTGGTATAGGATATTAAAGTGCTTCGAATGGGTTTTCCCCACACAGATAAAAATGTTATCGACCCTCATAAAAAGCGTCAATCTTTTTCTTTTCACCGCATCCACAAAAAATATGCCGAATTGGTATTATCTACGAGATTTCTCAAACTAATATATTTTTTAGCCTCAAAACAAAACCTGTTGTATAAAAGCATCCGATTTCTTCAAAGTGTTATAAAGTGGCTATATTTTAAATGTTTGAACACAGAAATGTTTCTTAAAGTAGAAAGGCTTAAAGTAATTTTCCTGTTTTGACATTAAGAATATAAATTTCATACACTGTTGGGGAAAAAATTGAATAAAGTTTGAATAAATTTAATTATGGAATTTTTTTTCTAAATCTATTGATTCCATTGTAAAAATTTCTTTTTTAACACTATAAGGCTACTAAATAGTGTTTCAGTCAAACATTTTTTTGGGAAAGTATTATGAAGGCACCAGTTATTTTTAAGCGTGTATTTAGAGGAAACGATTGCAAAAAGTAATCAAGTTTTATTATGTTATAGTAAATAAGAGTAAAAAGTAATGTGTAAGAATAAATAAAAACCCTTATGGCCGTGGGGAGCCTAGTGGTTAAGGCATCGGCTTCGGAATCGGAGGGTCTCGGGTTCAATACCCGACGCCGCTCAAGTCCTACCAAGTATATGAGGAGTACGTGCTCGTTAAATCTGTGGGTCCGAAAGTTCTGTAGTCCGTTATGGCGCAGTTTACCACGGGTCCAGGTGTCTGGGGCCTATTTCCCTCCCCTTCAGATACATGGCAAAATTGTGGAGGTGGCGATAGATAGTGGCTATCATCTCATCTCATGAGGCAGAAGTCGGACTCCTTCCATTTATGGGCCTCACTTTCTCAGGAGCCGCACCCCCTTTGCCTTGAATCCTTGTGGAGCTTGGGTATTCCAAGTGGCACACAACAACAAAAAAAAACCCAAAAATATATAGAAATATGGAGTAAAAATATCTTTGTACTTTTCATTTTTATTAGAAATTTAACTTAGGATATATGAATGAATATGTAATTTGTGTAAAGTATTAAGGAAGCTTTTTATTTATTTATATCATCTTTTAACTGTTAAACATTTTTTATTTCGTTTTTATACCTCTATACATCCATATTTTAAAAGAAGTTCCATATTACTTTCGTCTATTTTTGAAAATTTGACTAAAAACCATTATCCAGCCATTATCTAATTCTTCAGGTGGAGTATGGCAGTATCCCCAAAAACAAATGTGACATCCCAAAACAAAAAAGCTACCAAACTATGCATACAGTTAGTCCATTTCACTTAATGCGTTCCATGTGTCTTATTCAAAGCTGCTGCAACTGGGATCCGAGCAAGCAACTACACACGCAGCACAAAAGAAGAACTTTTCAAATCAATTTCAATTCCCTCGGCGGGCAGGTGAAAAACAATGAATAAAACTGCTCCCGATTGATCCTAAGACCCGAAGAAAAATCACAGGGCTCGTCTTACGGCTTGAAAAGTTAAGATTGATACCTCGGCTGATAAGCAAGCAGAGCAGGAGATTGCCAAAAAGCCTCCGAGGTTCAAACAGGAATTAGAGTGGTCTCCGATAGTTGGCTGGGCATGCCAGAGAAAGCTAAAGCAAGCCAATTTGATAGACGAGGTGTTATTAGACTGAGAAGGAAGAGTTTTTGAATTCGAGGAATAAACACACAGTGGTTGTTGAAAATCGAGTAAGGTTGAGAAAAACTTTCGAGAGGGCAGCAGTAATCACGTACTGTGCTTCCCCTTGGAGTGGTTTTGTGTTTTATTTGCATAAAAAACGGATTGCATTTGGAGTTGTTGCACGCAATCCGGTTTTTGAAACCGTCGATGGCAGCCATTTTTTTTCTTTTTTGAGGATCCTCCAACCTTTGGTTAGGGAGGTTGCTGTTTTGATCACGCTATGATGGGTGGGAGAGTCTTTCGAGGAATGCGCTGGAATTAGTTTCGGTTTTGTTATATGTAAGCGGTAGGTTAAGTACTGAGATGGGTGGATTATTTCAACGCGGGGGGAATGCGCTTTTATAAAGGCGTGTGTAATGGGGAGAGGGAATTCTTTTGCTCTCATTCTGGTGCTAAACGAAATCTTAAATGAGATGAAACAGAATGTTGTCACTGCATTTTTAATTCTAACATAAGTAGAACATTTAGCATTGAGTTACAGAAATACAAATTTTCAATTATAAAAATGATACGTTATTACTTCTATACAATACTAATTGGAGAAGAGTTTCACTTTGACACAAACCGACATTTTAAATATTTAGGTCGAATGATATATTTCATGACGAGAGATAATAGTTTTAAGTACAGGATAATGTGTAAATAAATTTACTAACTCTTAAAAAATACGTTGACTGAATGAAATTAAATAGGAAAATTGTGAAACACGGTAACAACTAATTGGCAAATACTACCAACTAAAAAATCTGATCCTTTAATTTAGAGAGCAAATTCTTCCTCACACAATACACATCCCACGCTACAGAGCATTTGACATTTATTTTTACTGTTCCAAATAAATTCCCCTTCGTATTTTAGACTCAATAATACCTTAGCAATAGTGAATAACGGGTCGCAATAGCTTTGAAAAATCTCATTGTTGCAATATTCAATCAAGCCGAATACTTCCGCTTCCAGCAAGACATTGTTGCTCCTAGGCGTTCTTTTTGGCTGCCTCGAATTTCCGATTAATTGCAATTACTTGTCTCGGAGTTTCTGAAAACACAACGAATTCGAGGAGCTTTGGAATTTCTAATCGGGCCGTTCTTCCTCCAAGAGGTGCAGTCATTAATCGAAAATTACCGCTCCTTCCCTCGGAATTTCAATTAACCCTTCCCTTTGGGGAATGTATTTGAAATCGGCCGACAATTGAAACTAATTCGCTAAATAAATATTTTGACTCAACTTTATCCTTTCTTTCTGGAGAGATTCGGGTTGCAATGATTGCTGGATTTCTTTGAAGATATCGCGGGGGTGATTTTGTCGTCGAGTTTCGCGAAAAGCGGTCGTTTTGAGTTCGGGAAATTCAGCTTACGCAAGTTTGTTTTAAAAACATCCTATCGAGTATGTTCTGTTTGCATTTTCGCAAGGAATAAATTCGTATTTCATGAAAGCCGAATATTGATAAGTAGTAGGCATCTCGGAATGTTCAAAAAACACGGGTTTTTAGTTACATAGCATTTTTCTCTTTTGGCTTTACCGACGGGTTTCAGGTTTTAAGATCATTTATTTGTTCAAAAACATAAGTTTAAAGGGGTTTTCAATTCAATGTAGTAACTTTTAACAAAAGTATTTTAAGAACATATCTTAATAGAGAAATACGAGTGCTGCTTCAAGCTTTTGGATTTAAAACAACGTCTTGTATTCTCAATAATAATTATAATAATAAAGTGTTACGCTTTATAAAGTAAGACAGTTTACAGTACTCATTATAGCGATATAAGGAAGTTAATATTTTTTATTTAAACTGCACGGAAAAGAAAAGATGTCAAAAGGTACAATAAAAAAAACAGGGGCATATTTTTCATTATATTCGCCTAATATAAATTTTCTTTTATCAATGAAAACACTTTAGCAGTAATTGTATAAGCATGCATTAGTGTAATAGATTCGACATCATTTTACATTAACAATAGCAATGTAAAGATTCTTTCAATATTATAACAGTAGCCATAGGTAGCAACAGTCAACTAACCATCTTCATTTCAGTAAAGTTTTGAAGGATTCGTACTACAGGACTACTGAAAATAAGAAAAACTTTAAACCAAAACCTTGTCAGCACATTAAATTTTTTAAACTAGATCTCAGCTTTTCCAACCTTTACATTTGAACAAGAAGCAATATTTAATAATACGTAGTGCTTTTCAAAGAAAACAAATTACCTATAATATCATTTCCGATATTCTACTCGTGCGTATATTCTGGCATTAAAGAAACCCTACGTAATACCCCGTCGGTTTAAAGTTGGATTGGTTTGTATTCCCGAGGTAATTTATTTCCCCTTTTTAAATATTCTCGCAGAATCACTTTCAAATTTGTTGCCTCAACAAAACCTAATTTATCCGGAGCAATTTTAAATTCTGTTCTATTCCAGACATGAGTGGTTTCAGTGCTTTGTGAGCCAAGATAAGATCTCTGACGAGATGCCAAAACAATTTTCTCCAGGTAAGCTATGCTTTCAGAAGTTATGAAGAAAGCACGAGAAGAAACAAAATTAAACCATCGTATTACTTTTTTCCAATGAGAGTTTCTCTTTTCTGAGGGGTGAGATGTCTGTTATATATTTCTCTCTTTCACGTAATGAAATAATAGACTTTTCTGTTTTTGTTACGATTTATGCAAATAAATAATTTCTTTATTCCGATATTTAAGAAGAAAGAACTTTTAAATTACCCTAGTAGCACAGATTATACCAAATATGTCAAATTTACGTAACTTCAACTGGAAGTATAAGAAACTTGGCCATACATGGTGAAAATAGAACGAATCTTGAACGTTTGTGCAGCTTGGGTAAGTAGAAATTTTGTATCTTAATATGCTTTATAGCTTTTGAAGTTTTTTACTTTGATTTTAATTAAAGACTCGAACGCATTTATACTTTCGGTACTACCTGTATAAGTATTTAGTGGAAGTAAAACAGAATATATAGAACAAAAAGAGTAGTTTCATGAATAAAAAATATATTGAAGCATGATTTTATTGCACCTTATTAGTTTGATAATTTGTAATTAGAGTATTCCTGGATTATACATTTATATCTTTATTTACTAATTACCATAAAATATAAAATTTATGTAATAATTTCCAGTAAAGCCTTTTTGAGAGAAACTATCCAATATTAGGACAACAAAGTCAGTAAATTTATTTCTTTTGAAACATTTATAGTAAATTATTTCATAATTGGTAGAAACCTCAATCGTAAAGAATTCTTAGGTAAACGACTAAAATTATTATTTACCCTATTATTTCATTTTATAAGCTTGGAATTTTCAAGCAGCATGCATATCTTAACCATCAAATATTGAAAAAAAAAATTAAAACCAAAAACGGAAAAATATTTTCTAAATAGTTGCGTAAAATTTAATTTTGAAATCCTTCCAATAAAATATACCACGTAAACAAACCAAGTTTATTTTTTTAAATATTCGTCTAGATGTCAATAAGACCCAAAAAAGAAATAATATGAACTCAAAATATCCCCTCTCCCAAGTATATTTTATTCCCCCCGAAAAAAGATTGTTCATAACATTTTGAAGCTTTTTAAAGCAGCATTCCATTTTGAAAAACCTGCATTTCGAAAAATTCTTACTTTTTGCGAAATATCCCATCCGAGGAACAAATAGGAAGGCGGGTGAATTTGAAAAATTACAGTGCCGCAATGACACAAGGAAAAGCTCATAGATCTCCCTCTAAGCATTCTTACGTGGACCTTGATCATAGGTATTCAGGCCAGGGACGCAGAAAACAGATTGTGATACTTTTCGTAGAGAACGGAGTGTGTCAGAAAAGCCTCTCAAAGTACTATATTATACCCACGGCAAGACCAAAGAAGAGTCCATAAAGACTGGGGTATTTCACCCGGAAGACACTCCTATTATTCAAAAGAAATGGAAAAGAGTATGCCAGAGGAATGGCATTTTTGCTCGATCCGAAAAATTTGGTTTCCAGTCATCATGAAAACATTGGATGCAGAGTTTTAAGTCAAATTAAGTTTAAGTATGGTTTTCTGGCTATTTAAGAAAAAGAACGTAATATTTTGCGAATGAGTTCAACCCATGAAATATTTTGGATTTTAGAGATCAGAAGAAATGTTTTTATGTTTGCAAAAGGAGGTACTATATAAGGGAATTTTTTTTCTCTTTTGAGTCTTCTTTGAAATCCTAAAAGATGGATGAAAGATATTTAATTTTATTCGTTTTTTTTAATTCTGCGAGATTGGGAATTTCAGTTTTCATAAAACTTATTTTAGATTTCATTGGATCGAAAAATACGCATAATGCGGAAAAGTAGAATATTTTTCTGCTAATTTTATGGCAAAGTTCTACATAGAATGAGATTTCTGATAGAACATGATTGTTCCAATTTACTTGATTTAATTTTAACTAATACATTTTGAAATGTTTAAGAATTTTTAAAAACATAGAGGGTCAAAAGAAAAAAGAAAAATATTTCCAAATAATATATTAGTTAGGATCTGAGATATTATGGTTATGGTCTAGGGGTCTGTATAATTTAATTTGTATTAGAAATTTATACAAAAAATTTTAACTCTTGATATTTATAATGTATTATATTTTTTACAAAACTAATACTATTTAATCATTATTTGCATGTGTTAAGTAACATTCAAAAAGCAAATTTTGCGGTAGTCTGAGTATTTGAAAACGATCTATCAAAGCTATATACAGTCTCATACGGCACGCAATGAATTTTACAGTTTTTGTTAAGAAGAATACCAAAAAAGTTTATGATGGCTTTTAAAAGGTATATTTTTTATAGTTTCATCCATTTTTATGTAAAAAACAACCTAATTGTTAAAAAAAGTAATTTATACACTTTTAGAGTAAAAGTTACAGACACAAGATACTATTAAGAATTTCGAAATTTATCTAAGAAAAACTATGAAATAAGTTTAACCTTTCAGTTAACAAATCACGTAAACCCTCAGATATTAACAAGGCAGATTCGACTTTTTAAAGGAATATTTGCATGTAAACTGAATTAATAATGGCATGTGGCGAAACCTATCAATTTATTTATGTCTCTTATAACGAATATCTGCATGTAAAATGAATTAATAAGAACTTGTGGGGAAAACAAAATATTCGTCATAAAATTTTGCATTGCTCTTTTATCATAGTTGCCGAGGGCTTATAAGAAAAGTTCTCTATATTTTACTAGTTTTAACGATATTGCTTTATCCTTTCATCAATTGAGGTGCTTGCATTCACATGAAGCTAACTCAAATGAAAATAATGAAAATCTGTGGCTGCAAGGACGTCAATTGAAACTTTAAATAATATTTTAAGGCGAAGTTGATTTCACAAATCCACTTCTTATAATTCTTAAAAAATTAATGCTTTCTTACATAACTGAAAAATTGGCGTTACAAGTACATATTCAGCAAACAGTTTTGAAAAATATACACATTTACTCCTTTTTTTTGGTTGTTAATTATGGGTCTTACCTAATGATTCTGAATTTGAAAGACTAATTTTATTATAAAAAGGGACCAATGGGTGCAATGTTTAGTAAATAAAGCTGGTTGAGTTTTTTTTTATATTGAATTTTTTTTTATTTATTTTTTTATTATTATTTTACAAACTATTTATTATTATTTTTTTATTTTGTAATGTAACATTATTTCTAAATCAAAGAATTAAGTTAATGGTTCCAATTAATAGGTTTTATTTTAACTAATTAAATTTAACTTAAGGTTTCAAATTTAATTAGACAAAACTTAAAATATTTTTCAAATAACTTCAAATGGATGAACCACTTCACGTATTCCCCTCCAGATTTCCTTTTATGCGTATTAAATTTTAAACTATTTTTACTTTGAAAGTAAAGATCGGTGTTTATATTCAAAGTTTTCAGGTACTGTGTGTTGAAGGTACTCTTTTCATTCATTGATAGGGAACGAGCAAATTCTCGAGTGTTTTATCAATGTTTGCTCATGTATCCGCTCTTCAGAATGGCAATAGATAAGAAATTTCAGCATCGAGACCTCACTTTAAATCACAATGGATTTGGGGTTCGAATCTTGCGTGGATACGTTTTTCATCTCTATGCAAGAATGTTAGAAGCTATAAGAGATGAGCTAGAGGGAAACAAAACTTCAAACCAATATCCAAAATATCATATTTCTCTAACGAAATAGATATCTACAGAACATTTCTTTGAAGAGATATTGACAAAAGATTGAAAAAAGAAGTATTATCGTGCTTATGTTATATGTAATTCATAATCATTGCGTATTACTTAATGTTAGCTTACGCTCGTCTAAATACGAACAAAAGTAAACATTTAAAATTTACATTTACAACACATTATTTATGATGAATAAATCTTGAAATTCAATAGCCATACTCATTCGGTCCATTTTTTAATTAGTGGTTTTCCATGAGTGTTAGGTATCAATCATAGAAAGAAGAATAAATTATGTCGCTAGTGTGATAATAAAATCATGGCAGTTTGGATAAACCATTAAATAAAGAATCCTAAGGTTAAGTCAATAGTCAACAATGTTAGTTCTAATCATTTTGCATAAATTGTTAAAACTAATTATTACTGCATCAATACCCTGCTTGTCTTATTATGATTTTTTACAAAACCGAAATTCATAAAAGAAAGGTCGAGATTGAATGATATGACAAAGAAAACCGATAAAGAGAAAAATTTTCCACAAAAACCAAGGAAAGTATTTCCAGGGAACTTTTTTGACAATTCTTAAACGACCGAGGAACCATAAAAGAGAAGACTTATCAAAATGAAAGCCCTTGACAAAGATTCAATTAAAGTATCGGAATATCGATGGGTGTAATAACCAAATTTTCTTTCCAAGTGGAAGAAGCCATGGAGTGTGCAATTTGCTATTCATCAGTGCCAAAGTGAGTATCCGTGATCACTTTGGGTTATCAAACTGGTAATCCTCGAAAATTATTTCAGATATGTAATCATACGTAATTTAACTCAAATATCTTTATTGGATCTGTATCGATCGTGAAATTGAAATCCCTGGTTTGAACAAAGGGAGATAAGGGAGTATAATCCCTTAAAGCATAAAATTGAATTGATGGAATGCGTTAAAGTAAAATGGCTTATTATAGGTTGCAAAGTTTGGAATTTTGAAAGAAAATCATGCCGTTGAAAATTAAATACTTCAACAGATATAACTCACAATACATCGGATGATCCAAAAACTTTAGTAATTTAAAAAAGTGTTAACTTGTTACTGTTTGACCTTTTTATTATATCAAATGTTTGATATTCCGATATTGAAAACCTTTTACCTTCTTGCATTATAAGGCATAGAAAATCTGCAGTAGTACATCAACAGTAATAATCAGTAGCGAATCCAGTTTTGGAGGGGCTGAGGTACCTAAAACGTGTATACTGCTATGAGTATCATTTTAAAAGGATTTATTTTTATCCTTTTTTTATACTTTTTGCTACTGGAGCAGCTGTTAATCACCAATAAAAAAAAAAGGAATTGCCGAGTCTGATTGGTGGAATCATACTTTTCTGTTTAACCCCTGGTCAGAAAGCACAGAATATGGGCAGTTATTGTTAGGTCCTAAATTCCTTATTACTACCCTGTTTTCGTGAAAAAAAAGGGAGGATTCAAATTATTGACGGAATTTGTGCTAAAATTCCAGGTGGCTACAGCCCCATGGCCATTTCCCCTGGAGTCACCCTTGGTAATAGTATTTTAGCCATAAGGAACTAATTTCTTGTAATTTAGTAAGCTTATTTATCATTCAAAGATAAGGATTATTTCTAATTACTTCTCCATAATATCTAGTTATTAGAATACAGCTTGAAGTCAGCCATTAAATCATTGGACATTCACAAGCACACATCCAAATAAGTTCTAGTCAACTTAATTGGCCCCATTTTCAATATTCACCAAAGGCGCCAAATTGGCAAAGATAATACACGCTTTTTCCCCAGAAAAGGCATAAAAATCCATCAATTGATTCGCTGCCAAAATTACACTAATTGACCCATTTGCATTTGGTGCCCAAATGCGTGTAAGCGGAAAAGCGAGAGGTTCGCCTATTTGCTGATGTCGGGGATCACTCTTCAGTCCATCTGTCACAAGTTCTTGGCTCTGGACCAAGCGGTGAAAAACCGTGGCCATACATCAGTCTAATTGCTCTGGAAAGCGACAAAACTCGTGCATTGTCCCGTTCCAGAGGAAGTGTTCAAATCGAGTGCAGATTCAATTAGATATTTTACTCGCGCAGTGAGCAGTTGAGGTGGGGAACGCAATCAAATTCGGATGGGAGCTGTTTCCTGGTATTTGTCAGATTATTTTTCACGGAGAAGGATTTTTTTAGTTTTGATTTATGTTGATGTCGTTTTGTGTTAAGCGTTATTGAAATAGGTGAAGCTAGTTGTCGTTTTGACGGAATACGTTTTGAAATACTTGTTTTTGACTTCTAAAGAGAACTTAAGACAGTTTGTACTACTTGTGGTTATGTGTTTTACAAATGTGAATTAGGGTTGCCTATGAGTAATAGTTTCTCCTCGTTTTTTCTTAATAACATCTCCTGGAATTTTCAGAAGCTATTTCAAAAACTAATTCCGCAACAATGAAAATTACAAATTTGAGGTTAAAAGAGCGTTTGGAAATATTTCAACAAAAAATTACCAATTACCAATTATTTTTCTCATACTCGTATTAAGGTAAATTTAAATTTGAAATTATTTTTGAATACAAAAATTTAGAAATATTAAGCCCATTTTTGTATTATTAAAGAACTTTATTTTATGGACAACTACATTGACTGAAAATGAATCTAAGTCGTAAGAGAACATTTTAATTTTAAAATAACGCAGAAATTAAAAACAACAAACTACGATCAAATATAGTTGGCAAACTGTGCAAAATAGGATAAAATTAGAAAAACGACGTTTCATTTGCACATTGTTTATTTAAAGATGTTAAAATCAGACATGTTTCGAGGGTGTATTGAACCCTCTTCGTCAGTGAAATGACGATGTAAGAAAAAATTTACCCATGGCATCAGTAATATATACAGGCAACAAGAAACACAGTTACAGTTAATACAGAAAGATATTTAAATTGAAAAGAAAACTATGAAAATACAGATACAGAAAAAAAAAATTTATGGTGATTCACGACATCCAAATTTCAGAGAAAAAAGGTGCACTTGAGAGGTCATTTACAAGATCATTAGAGAACTGATTAATGTAGAAACTTTCAAAAAAATCAAGGTCAAGTGTTGAATTACAGTTTTTAATAAGGGTAGCGGAAGAAAAGTTAAACGTATGGTTATTTTCCCAAACATGCCGGGCAATGGATGACTTGTCAAATTCTTGTTTTTTAACATAATTGATGTGTTCTTTAATTCTAAATTTTAGGGCGCGTCTAGTCTGACCAACATAGGATAACCCACATTCACAAAATATTCTGTAAATACCCCAATTATTGAGCGTAGGAATCGGATCCTTCAAGTTAGAAAATTTAATTTTATTTGTAGGGGAAAAAACAGTCGAAAAGCCAAATTTTATTAGGATATTAGATAGTTTGAAATTAATTTTAGAAAAATATGGAAGAACAATTAATTTGTTTGGGATTTCTTTAGTTTCCCTGTTACTGTTTTTTAGTTACTGTTTTTTCCCCTACAAATAAAATTAAATTTTCTAACTTGAAGGATCCGATTCCTACGCTCAATAATTGGGGTATTTACAGAATATTTTGTGAATGTGGGTTATCCTATGTTGGTCAGACTAGACGCGCCCTAAAATTTAGAATTAAAGAACACATCAATTATGTTAAAAAACAAGAATTTGACAAGTCATCCATTGCCCGGCATGTTTGGGAAAATAACCATACGTTTAACTTTTCTTCCGCTACCCTTATTAAAAACTGTAATTCAACACTTGACCTTGATTTTTTTGAAAGTTTCTACATTAATCAGTTCTCTAATGATCTTGTAAATGACCTCTCAAGTGCACCTTTTTTCTCTGAAATTTGGATGTCGTGAATCACCATAAAAATTTTTTTCTGTATCTGTATTTTCATAGTTTTCTTTTCAATTTAAATATCTTTCTGTATTAACTGTAACTGTGTTTCTTGTTGCCTGTATATATTACTGATGCCATGGGTAAATTTTTTCTTACATCGTCATTTCACTGACGAAGAGGGTTCAATACACCCTCGAAACATGTCTGATTTTAACATCTTTAAATAAACAATGTGCAAATGAAACGTCGTTTTTCTAATTTTAACAAACTACGATATCTTAAAAAAGGGTTAAGCATTATAACACTCTCTTATGTTATGAGGTTCCTTAGTATGAAATATAAACGTTGTTAAATTATATATAATAATCTGTCAATTGAGGCTTACACGTAATGTATGTCGTTAATCGTTGTTAAATTTATGTCGTCTCCCTTTTTTTCTCTTTTTGTTGTCAATTTTTTTTCTTTCGTAATGATATTTATAACCATTATAATCTATGAGCCCATGGAAGAGCTTTTTGGTTCCTTTGGGAAATCACTTACAATTTCCATTTCTTTTTTGTTTTGTTATGTTCAATTGTGTGATGCCTTTATAGTATATGCATTTTGTATTTTTGTTGCGACTTTCTTTTGTTAATAAATTGGAATTTGTTTCGTCCTTGTTAGGACTCATCAGCACCGTGCTGATGAGTCCTAACAAGGACGAAACCAGTCCACGGTTGGAGGCGACGCTTGAGAGTTGTGAGTTTTACACTTAATAATCTCTTGGTTCAGGTAACAATCAATCCTTTGCGAAAACCTCGTTGTTTAACTGTATATTATCAAATTTTCAACCTAAAAGTCCACACACCTTTAACAAAAAAAACCTAAAACCCAACTTACAACTCTTCCATCCCGGATACAAATACGTCCTCAAGACAAAGAGGTCATCAAGATAAGCCATTAACATCCAGTCAGAACTCTTCACCGCCCAACTCCTCTTCAATAAAAAAAATCTATCGAATCTGAAACAAACCGAACAGACAGCTCAGACAAAGGGAATTAGCGGCCATTCATCAAGAAAATCATCTTCGGAAAGCAACAGATAGCCCAAAGAGAGATCGATCGCTTGACACGACCTCCTTCAAAGCCAAGCGGTCGCCTGTCAATAGCACTGGCAAAAGAATCGATTTTAGCACTGCACGGATGGGACAGTTATTTGTTTAATGCGCGCGAGATAGCGGACCAAAAAAGCCCCTCCTGCCGCTTTATCAATCATATCGGCATTTCCAGGCTATTCCGGGGCTCATTAATTAATTAGAGTTGTCAAGGGAAGACCTATCGATGTGCAGTCGAGCATCGGTTTCTTTAAGATGGTTCTCCATGGATGGTTGAGGAGTTGTGGGTTTTTTAGGATTGCTCCAACATAAGCCTGGACAAATTTAAATGCCATGCGGGCCAAATTTTGCAGACTTAACTTGAATGGGCCAAAAAATCGATCAGAAGCTAACTTTGAGGGTCAAAATATCAATCTATAAAAACTTTCTATTGCTCATTTATGCCTTTTCAGGTATTTATCTATTTTTAACAGTAGTTAAAAAAGAATTTAGAATTATGTATGTGTGTTACTATGTGTGTGTTATGTATGTGTATACATAAAAAATTAGTGTAATTTCTATACTCCTGTTCATAAAAAATGCAACACCATGAAGGACTTGTTAGATTTTGATGAAATTTACACAGCAAGTGATCTTTGTAAATGCAAATAAATGATATAATTTTCAGAACAAAAGAATAAAATTAAGTATCGAAAATCGGTGTTTAATGTCTTCCATACGCGCTGAAAGGAGAGCCTCCATACGACAGGTCATCGAATCAAACAGATTGAAATTTTGACTGAGGAGGTGATTTTCATCAAAGATTAATCCCAAACCCAAAGTTTGCCAATTTTGTCGGCATAACAAGCATTTTGAGCATGAGAACAAACCAACGAAGTTTTAGTTTAGCTCCATAGGTGAAATTTTTCGAGAAAGAAACAGTCTTTATTGGATTTAATGGAAGTTTGGAACATCCCAAAAAACATGTGTACGGGATTTGTTCTGATGAATTACAGCTTCAGAATCGTTTCAAAGGTAGGGTATAACTTTTGGCTCCAAAAATTTTTAGAAATTTTTTTAGGAAATGATATTGCCCTCATTTTTTATCTAATGAGGTTGCCTATGGTACCCAATAGTGCTCCAAGTCAAGACACTTCACTTCTTTACCACAGACTCAATATAAAACACTCCAAAAATTGCGATTCTTGGCATAGCATCCAAACCCAATTTAGGTGTCATGTTAACAAAAATTGAAGGGGGTTTGAAGGACCATTTGTTATCAGTAATCCTGCGAAATTATTTTTTTGTGGATCCCATGGTAGCTTTATGCACCAATGGAATTCCATCGATGGAGCGCAGTAAAAAAACGGTATTTGGTGAATTGGTGCATTGACGACCGATTAACTGATGGAGCTGACAGTGATAGACCTGTAGCAGTATTTTAACAATTTGAAACATGTTGAAAAGTCACTCAGTGATCCAGCACTGCCATGCGAATGAAGCCTCTTTCATCCCGTGCTGACGTGACTATGAGGGGTCCAGACCCCAATTTTCAACTCACCTTACCCTATTTGGACCTCTGCTTCTAAACTAATATCACAATTGTCCTGTTTCCCTTCATCTGAGCAGCGGTAAAACAGTGTGAAGAACACCCTTCCTGGAGGCCTAACATTAATCCTCTTTCCAACTCTTTTAAGTGTTCATATGATATCCTTTAAGTTCTAAGGGGTATAATTACATCTAATGATAATATAATCAACGGCAGAAAACCTTCTTACAACCCCTTAACATCCCGTTACAGTCCCCTATATATACGACTAAATCAGTGATTGAGAAGACACTGCTCAGCTAGCGCATGCGCTATAGCTCTGAATTTGATATCAGTTGATAAGCAAACCACAATTCCTTCTTGGTGTTGCATTTTTTATGAACAGGACCAGGAGTATACAGGGTGGTCCTTAATTCATGGTACAAACTTCTAGGGGTGTTAGAGTACACCTAGAATTGGTACACGAATTGGTATAGGAAGGGGGGTCGCAGTTACACCGTTAAAGAGCTAGGTCCTAATGTAGTGCGAGAGCGTTACAAAAGGACGTTTTGCCAAGGCCCGTTTAACGAAAAAAAAACATAATGAAATGAAAAAATTTATTGCATGAGGTACAGCAGTATCCGTACTACTTACATCATAAATTTGATAGAAATTGAACCACTTTCTAAACCGCGGAGTTAGTTTCAAAAGTGCAATATTAATCTTTTAGTCAAAGAATCACATTCCTTAATGGTATTTAGAAAAATGATGATCGGGGAAGGAATTTTCAATGATCGTAACATGGATCATTGAAACTGTTTGATCATTGAAAATTCCTTCCCCGATCATCATTTTTCTAAATACCATTAATGGAACTCCATTGTTTGACTAAGAGCGCGTTTTAAAACTCACCCCACGGTTTAGAAAGTGGTCCAATTTCTATCAAATTTATGATGTAAGTAATACGGATACTGCTGTACCTCATGCAATAAATTTTTTCATTTCATTATGTTTTTTTTTTTCGTTAAACGGGCCTTGGCAAAACGTCCTTTTGTAACACTCTCGCACTACATTAGGACCTAGCTCTTTAACGGTGTAACTGCGACCCCCCTTCCTATACCGATTCTTGTTCGTCTAGGTGTACTCTAACACCCCTAGAAGTTTGTACCATGAATTAAGGACCACCCTGTATATTTTTGACAATAACAGGACAAGTTTTTATTAAACTATTGAGAGTTCCATTCATTTGTAAAAAATAACTGTTCAACATTTTTCTTAGGTGAATTCTTCTTAAATACCTCCCAAAATATTTTCTATATTTTTAATTGTTGGATCGCAGAAAGAGGCTTTGGGTCATATGAGGCCCGCGGGTCGTATAAAAACAAAAATATTTAATCACTACAACGTAGCACTTATACTTCAATTTTATTCTTTATTTATATCTATCGTTTTCTTTAAATCTTCCTAATTTGTAAGTGAAAATGTAAACTTTGTATGAATTAAATTCCTAAAGAAGATAGTTTTGTATGTCAAACGACCGACATAATGTTCGGAAATTTTCGAATAAAATTTAAGCTTATCTTTCCTTTATCCTTTCATTCGATTTTAATGGTCATTAGGTACACAATCAGAACCATCCAAAAGTTTTAAAACGAATTAACAAAAAATAATAATAAATTCATCATATGGTACTGAGTTAATCGATCCATACAGTGGTTTTTTCTATAATTTCAAATTTTCTGCTTGAGCAATTGAAATTTGATAAATGTTTAAAAATTTGTTTATTGTTTATAACTTGGCTAGTTTTATTCTAGATAAATAATTATTTATTTATTGTGATGAAGAGTATCTCCCTTACACAATATCAGCCTGACATTGCTAATGGGACTGCATAATTTGATATTTAATCTAAAACACAATTTAAAATTACAGTCAATTTAAAAAGTCATCTTCAACAAATACACACAGCACATCCAAAACTCCAGCATTTAATTTAAAGTCATCGCATCTGAACCTTTACTTTCTTGTTAAGGTTTCTTGAAAGCTGCGTAAATTGCACACCGCAACTCATCAGAAACTTTAAATTAGCTCCCTCCTAAACGCTGTCAGCTTCAAATTAAATTAAATTTCGCTTGACTCTTATCTGAAACTCTTCGAAATCATACGAGTGATATTTTTTATCTCCACTGCGAGCAATCCAAAGATAAAGAGACGTTTATTTCCAAGTGAAACACATCCGATGGAATTTATTCCGTTCATAATATCGCCACTTATATCTCAGGGGTGATCTAAGTCTAAAATGGCGACTGGGTTGGGAAGGTTTCAGAGCCCCCAGTGTGTTCTCTATTAATGTAAATTCAGTTTTATTTTCCTAAGGGAGTGCTCTAAAGAGAAGGGGAACGGTTTTAAAGCCATCCTAAATGCGATCAACAGTTCACGCTGCATTTCAGCTCCCTTTCGAGCAAAAAGAGATCTAATTTCATTCTCCTCTATAAACTGGCTTTTAAGATAGAAAATGTTTCGATAAATATTCTACTGCGAGGTAAGTGAATATAGACGGTTGGTAAAATATTATGATCACGTGTATTTGGAGATAACAGTTTTTCAAAGAAGGGAGAATTAGTATAGTTTTATGTTTAGCTTGCATTATGTGTTATCTTGATATTTTCCACGTTCGTACTTTCAATAAAATATTTTATAAACATAACTCATTGATATAAATATTAGATTAGATTCCTTTCTGCTACCAAACAAGTATTTTTTTGTTTATTACTACTTCCGAAGATATTAATCTTCATATCACGATCAGTTTACAGCATAATGGATATGATGTTTGATTCACGCATTATTGGTTACACGATTGCTTTCAATTCATCATAGAAACAACATCATTAAAAATGCTTTAGAATGTCAATAAAACTTGCCCTGGTTTCTTGCCGAGGGAAAAAAATGTGATATATTGAACGTTTAAAATGTTTTTTTGAGTGTCTTTCAAGTAAGATTCGACCAACAGTCTCAAGTGGTCTGAAGGGTTCAAGTGATCAAAAAAATAATAATTTTAGCATGGCCGTATCCAAAAGTTCTATCAGGGGCCGTTCACATAAGAGGTCAAATGATAAAAAAAGTCGAAAGTCACACAACATTTTCAGCAGTAATATTTTCAAACATTTTCTGGTTGAGAGTCCCAATCTTCTATTTTTGCTTTGAATTCAGTATTAGTTACCTATAAGATTTTATAATTAAAAACTCCAACGTTCAAATTCTACCTTTTAGCACTTTAAAATCTACATTCATACTTATCCTATAACAATTACAGGTGAAGGAAGATAGCTTAAGAATCATAATTGGATCCGACCTATCCCACGAAACAAAAATCTAGTTAGGACCATCTTGTTTTGGAAACTAAAGAATTTTTGGTACTTACGTATTATCCCGTCGACCGTTCTGTGACGGTCAAATTCAGCGGCACAGTCATAGAAAGGTCAATAGGTTGTTTACTGTTTTCGGATTCAGCGGTACGGTCGACGGGATAATACGTAAGAACCGAATTGGTTTAGGGGGGCTGAACAAGCTGATTTGTTTCCCTAAACGCCCATTAAAATAGCTTAATAAAACCCAAAATTATTCAACGAACGTATAAAAACCCGTTTAGCATATTAAAAACTCTTAAAAATATACAAAACTTTTTTTCAATTTTCCTTGTCAATTTCAAACACCATACTCTGTTCATTTCGAATAGGTGGCTGAGATGTAATGTATTAGACTCAGTTACTATTGTAATGAGGTATTCTCACGTTTTGAGATTAAATTTTATTAAAATAGTAGATAAAAAACCATGAATAATGATAAAAATTAATTAAAATGGAATTTTAAATAATTTAAAACAGATTTTTTAACTTAAAAATCTGAAATTTGGGAGTTTTAAACCATAATGTATCAAAAAAGCATAAAATCAAGCATATACCTCACTCATGCAAATACCTCATTATCATCGAAAAAATTTTCTTGTGCAATGACAAGGCAGCCTAAAGAGAAGTAGTTAAAATACAGTAAAAAAATCGGCCTCTGAACTTGTGTGATGAGCGTTATTAAGCGTTATTGAGCCTTTACGATCCTGTTTCAGCCGCCTATTCTAAATGAACAGACTACAGTGATAAGATAATGCAACTAATTTCGATTTTAATCTAAATTAAATAACAACTCATCCTAGACTGCGTCAATATTAATCAACCCTCATGAAAAGCAATCTACACCCAATAACCTCAGAGAGACGAGAAAAACCGCAGTTCAAATCTCAGATAACATTAGGAATTCTATTAAAGTTAAAAACAATCGGGTTCTTCCCCGAAATCTATTCGAAACCAAAATGCCCCTTCAAACACAGCAAAATGACAAACCGTTCTTCGGAATCCCTCCCCCAACATTCAAGAAGAGCCCCGTCGCATTTTTCTCTCAAAAATTTCCATACTCCCTCCTCCGGGTGCTGCTGCTCTAAGAGAGCAGTTTTAAAGGCTCGCAAATCCCATGTAGAACACGAACTCCAAATAAGATTTTCCTATCAGCCTCCCTGGGCTGATTGCTTAGAGCCCCGTATGCTAATTCTTCCCACCCTCTGCCCCAAAAATGAAGATATTTCTAAACTCCATCTTCTGCTCCATTACACTTACAGATTGGGTCCTCATCGATTTTTCCTTTAAGGCCGCCTCAGAAGGGAAAAAAGCCGCGGAATCAATGATGGGGTAATCTTCGATTGACTGATGCAACGACACCTTTGCTGTAAGCACATTTTACCCTCTGGTGGAGAAAATCTCCAAAACACCGGGTTTTGCTAGGAAAAAATTTGGGATAAACCACCGATTTTTTAAAAAAATTTGATGATTTTTTCCAAATTAATTTAATTGTCAAAATGCATGCTATACAATCATTTTTATACCCTCTAAATCCCACTATAAGAAATAAATTATTTTTACCTTATTCATGTAGTTAGAGGGCAAATACAATAAAATGAAAAAAAAATATTATTTCCTAATTTTTAATTCAAAACTTAAAATAAATCTGAAACTGGGGACTAAAAATAAACTTTTTAATTATAAGAACCTGAAGGTGTAATTATTGCTGCAATAACTTAAAAAGTTATTTATTAATGTCATGCTGAAAATTTAAGAAACCTTATGGTAGCATATTTGCTACCATGGGCAGTAGAGACTTAAGTAGGAACTTTAACTTGAAGCTTGATTTTAAGGCAATACTCTAATTTCACTGTTTGCAACAATTAACTTCATGAACTGCATTTTTTGTTAAAACCTTTTGTAGCACGAGATATTAACCAATATTACTCTGGTGATATCAACCGATATTTTATCGTTACCGCCACGTCAATAATTCAAATATGTTATTATGTGGATTTATAACAGAGTAGAGCAATAAAATTTGCTTTACTGTACTACGACAGTAAATAATATTAGCAAGTATCATTTGATTAAAAATTAAACAGACTGACCTGATATACATCCTAATCAATAACAAAAACTTATTGTTCTTAACATAATTTCCAACTGTTGCCAACTTAAAGTAATCTGAAAAACAAAATAAATATCTAATAAATTTAAGTAGGTATTAATCCTGGTAAAAATTTGGTATACTTAAGGAATTTAAATATTTGCTTTTAAGAAAAAGTTGTTCCATTTTTCCTAGCAGTAATATTGGTTAACATCGCGTGCTATTTGAATAATTATTTATAAAGTTTATTTCCAAAACTAAAATGATCAATAAAAGGATTGATATCGTGGAATTTGTTTCCCCTTTTCTCTGAATAAAATTTAATTTAAGTTAACTTTTTGAAAGTCGTAAAAGTAGTGCATTTTTAACCATGAATTTTTAAATCATCCAAAAGTTACGATTTCATGAAAATTGGCTTATTATTAGTTTATCCAGTTTAAGGTATCCAATTTTGTACAATAAAAGATAACTTTTAAATCAGATGGGAAATCCTGTTCAAATCATTTCATAGTAAACATAGTTTTATCAAAATTCATATAAGAAAGTAGCCAAATTAGATGAAATTAGCATTCAGGTCAACAAATTATCTTTGAGAAAACATGAAATAAATTCAAAAATAATATCCATTCCATAGAGTGAGAAAGATTTAGGCATAATTATCCTCTGAACTAAAACTTTTCCTACGACTATCTTCCTTTAATGAATGAAAAAGCACGCCAAACCGATGATACATCAAACACTACCTTTAAATAAAACCAACCACAATAACCCATCACCATACAAACCATAAACAACGCAAATGCAGCCCTAGAATAAATACGGAATGTCTACAATCATTCATTACTAACTGAAAAACTCAAAAGATCAATCTTCAATCAAACCGTCTAGACAAAACCCAAGAAAAACATGGCAATACTCACCTAAAAGGAACGTAAATTTCTCCAGGCCCCCCAGACGTCTCGGACAAATACTTCATTTCACTCCTCGCTCCCCATTTTAACACCGCACATAATTATTGCTCCCTTTCCCATCGACTCTTGAAAAAACAACTCTAACTCTTTCACTGGTGAGCATCCGTTCACGCAACCTTTGCGTGACATCGAATGAGTGGGATCAACTAACTCTTTCTTATTCAGGACTAATCAGCAATATGCGATTGATCGCTCTTTTTACGAGCGGATTGTTTGCGTAAATCAGGATCCCGAGCGGTTGTATTTGAACCCCTCTCCGGGAAATTGCCCAGCGAAAGACATTTTTTGCGTCTGGAATAAGTTGATGTCACTTTTACTGGATCTAAATAGGATGTCTTGAGTTAGAGATAGAGGTCTTGGATTAATGCTACAGTAGCCTGCTTGTTGATATCTTCTGAAGTCTGCAGGTTGTTCTTTAAGCTAAAGATAATGGAGATAAGCCTATTTGATGTTTATTTTAATATTTCGTTTAGCAATAATAAATAATTGTAATATTTTTGAACTATTGTATTCATCTTAAAATGTAAATGTTTATCTGAGAATTTCTGAAATTGGCAAATTATTTTAATACAATTATTATTGTTAGGATTATGATTAAATTGATTTTCATGGAGGTATTTTTGATAGTTATAAATTTGATGGATCTTAACTTCTGTATAATTATATCGCGATTTACTTTTAACTAGGGTTTAGAATTGGTAATTATGGAGAGACAGAGAATAAAAAACTCAAAATTAGATTGAAATTTGTATTTTCCACTTTTAAAAGCAGAAGGCGTTTTCATCAAATACGGATCAACTTTGTGGCGATCAGAAAAGAAATAAAACGCATCGGATTCATTACTGATGATCATATATTTAATGATATGACCTGAGTTTTACTTTTTTACTCAGCATAATTCATGCTTTTTTTGAGATATTTCCTGCCATAACGAAATCTTTAAATCGATAAGTACACTCTTTAATTCTTCGCTCTAATTTTTAAAACATAAATACATTTTAAACTTTTGAAACACAATTGAAAACAATGATTTTGACAACGATTTCTTTCATGATTCACCAATTAAACCATCAACTTCTACATTTTTCAAAAACTGCATAAATTTAATGATTTATTAGTGAAATTATTAGTAAAAATATTTCTTTTGCTTGATAAGTTGGCAAAATAGATCTAATCATTCATTTTCCGTTATAAATACATTTTCCTGTTTTGAAACTGCGACTTGGTTTCAGTTTCAATCATTATTTCAAAGCCAGCAGACAAAATAACAAAGCCAAAATTCTACAGCAATCTTCGCATTAGACCATTAAAACAAAACGAAAGCATAAAACGTAATCCTCAACGAAAACTTTCACATTAAACAATCCAAAACTTCTTATTGACTTAATTTTCAAAAATGAGGAAAATTGCGTAGAAAATTTCCGAAAAAGGCTCGTCGGTTCTATTTGGGTACTTCTTCGAGCGAGCTTCTATAATTAATCCATACTTTCACGTTCGAAATATTTTCTTTCAGCTCCTAATCCTCTTGTGTGTTTTAAAAAATAAGTCTTTGTCGAAGTATTCGGAAAAAAAACTTTTTCGAGAGTGGAATTTCCCCTGCGTGCATTTTGCCCTTCTCAGGCGCTATACCATCGATCTGTGGGTCTAGTAATTATTATATTAGATTGCGGTAACCGGCAAAGAAACTCTTGTTCTAATCGGATTATATATTTTAGAGGAATGCAGTGGAAGGGAAAAAAAAGAAAATTTGTTTTCCATTTTCATTAATGAGGGTCTTTTAATGATTCTGTTGTGGACGAATTTTCAAAAATAAAGCGATTCCATTAATTTCGATGGTTGAGAATCGAATGTTCTGGAAGATCTGTCGTGAAGGAATTATAAAAAAAGTTGTTAAATCCCGGAAAGCCTCAATGCAAGTTCAATCGAGCAAATACTGTTTTTTTTTTTTGTTGTTTTGGAGCGGAAAAATAAAATCAAGAATAATTTTTAATTGAGTATGATTTTTTCCTGTGTGAAGGAAGAGGGGAAAAGGCGAAGAAAAGTTTGGAAGGAAGTTTATTTAACTATGGGGATCAGAAATTGGCAATGATTATTTTCATATTTCTGTTGTTCTGCAAACTCTTTTAGCCAATTTGTCCTCGACTTAAGTGTCACTAAAAACGCCTTACAACAAAAACATATAGTTGAGTATATCTGTTTATATTTAAAATAAACTAATTTTTAAAATATTTTTTAGTTCAATTTACAAAATAAGTTTAACAGAAAAGGTGAAACTTAACGCATGATGGGAAACACTAATCGAAACTAAAAACTAACCGGCAAATTCTTTTTTACTTGAAACTTTATTCTCTATGCCTTCAAAATATTATTTTTTTATTATAGTTTCACTGAAAATATGCTGATTGATTATGAAACTCAAAATAAATTATAACAGTTTTACAGGAAAAAATTTTTTCCCACATTGTAGGATTAACATACGAGAAAAATAGCATATTCTTACATTTCAATTGGCATAAACATTAAAAAGGAATTTGCAATCCCTTATGAAAATCTCTTCTTTCTATTCTAAAAAAAGTTTTTGGTAAACGGTTTCCAGAGAAAGGCTTTTTAATTACTGAACCGAATGACACATATCTGGTATCAAAATGCTCGGATTCTTTCCGGATTTCCGAGTAGGCTATTGGATTTTTTAAAAAAAATTCTCAATTTTAAAATAGTTCCATTTTTTTAGATTTCGGATAATGTCGCTGTTACAAAGCAAGAAACTATGAATTTTAAAACAATTGAAAACACTGTTTTTTTAATATTCAAATAGATGAAATAATCGTCTTTCTATTTATAAAACGAATTTAAAAAATATATTTTGGGTTATTTTTAACAATATTTATATTTTTGTTGTTCAAACGGTTTTAATCACAGAGTACTAGAACAGAGAGTCCGTCGCCATAGGCGCTAATGGAAATCGAAACGTTGGATGGGTTGGGTGGCGCTGCGATCGCATAACGTCACGAGAGGCGGGACGGAAAAGCCTGATTGGTTGAGAAAAACTTTTTCCTTCTCCTTCGAAATAGAAGATTGCGTGACAGCCAATCACAGGTTTGATCACTCTGTCAATCATTTATAGTTCCTCGTGGCGCCCTCAAACCCATACAACTTTTGAATATATCGTGTTGGACCCTCTGTTAGGATTTTTCTCTGTGGTTTTAATTATGTTTAAAACTGATTTATAATTAATTTATCTTTTATTTTTTAAATAACAAATTAATATTTTTATATTTATCTTTGTCGTTGTGGCAACCTAATCATTACTACATGTACAAAATATAAACTCGCTTTCGGAAGTTTTGAACTTTTGCATTTATTTTTTACAATAATTATTATTTTTATATCCTTTTGCAGGTATGTTTTTTAAGGTAGTAAAATGTAACTCTTTATTTCATGATGCCAAAACGTAATCAGCTAGATAACACGGGTGAATGTTTTAGAAATAAAGATAAAAATCGAAAATATTGGAAGTCTAGCTAGACATTCATGTCATTGCTATGAAACAACTTCGACGTTTGTTTGTCCTCATGAAGATAAAATTCTAAATTTTCGCGATGTTTACGATAATTACTACATTTTCACAGCCAATCATTACAAATTTTAAGAAAGTTAAATTTATTTCTGAGATGTTTCAGTGCTTCCTTAATGGATCTGTGAAAAAAGATTACATTGGGGAAATGGGTAAAAGAATGTTTATATTGCTCTGTTGTTAATTTTCTTTGAATTATAAGGTGATCCACCATTTCATGTTACCATAAAGGAACTGTTAAAATTCCGCTACTGAATGAATATCCACCATTTTTGAAAGAATACCCCGGAGAAGTACTACCCCTGTTTTAAGAATGTTTTATAAAAAATTAATTAATAATTAAGTGCAATGAGCTGGGTTTTGTGTGGAATTGCGAAGCGGTCCAAAAGTTTCTGCGTAAGCAGTTAACGGGGGTTGGCGAGCGATAGCGAGCAGGGGGCGGTAGCTCCCTAGTATCTTAAACAAAAAAAATCTGAAAAATATAGAAGAAAGTATCAGTAAGGAAATTTTAGGAACACTTTTGAGAGTTTTCATTCTAAAAAGAACAAAAGCGAAAATGTTATGGCACTAAGTTCTGCTGCGCTTGCTGAAGAAGTTTCTCTATTCGTGTAGTCAGCAAGACACATTTTCTCTTAGAACTACTGTTTTCCCATAAATTTGTTCTTTCTAGAAAGAAAGGCGAAGTGTTTCACTCTCTGATACCTCAGCTTTTATCACTTTAAAACAGGTTGAATAAAAATAGTTCGAAAAAAACTGTTTATTCATTGAGTTTTTTCTTGATTCTTCATTTATTTCTCTGAATTTTCGATTAAAAGTTTCTGAAATTACTATTTACATTAAGATGCGTGTTGAAAAGGGAATAATAGCAACCCAAATTGCACTGTAAAAATGTTTTTTCTTCAAAAAACGGAAATTTAAAGGCAGCATTGTTGGCTTAT
Source organism: Tetragnatha versicolor (assembly GCA_024610705.1). Lineage (NCBI taxonomy): Eukaryota > Metazoa > Arthropoda > Arachnida > Araneae > Tetragnathidae > Tetragnatha > Tetragnatha versicolor. The sequence continues at coordinate 8,901,403 of JANDEH010000010.1, forward strand.
ATTTTTATGAAAACATTTACAATACGTTTTTTATGATAATGCACGCAATTTTTTATTGTATGTTTGTTCTATCTCCGTTAGTTTTTTAATTATTATTTTAACCTTCTTATATGACCGTTAGGGGCGCTGTAAGCCATCAAGCCATCTCAATAAATACGCAATAAGCATGATCGCATGACCCTAAGAGACATGGTTCCAAATAAAAACCGTAAAGAGGACATGAAATATTTCATATATTCCTGTGATATCTGGGTTCTATTAAAGCTAATTCTACATTTACCCTTTTAAACATAATTTGCTAAAAATTTCAACACCATTAAGTATTAATTCGGAAATTATTGTAAACCATCCAAACAACAAATTACCTTCAAAAATAACCCTGAGTGGTTTCTATAATTCCACAAGTAACATATAAATGATGACTTAGTTGTGTGAGTTCTAAATGCTACATGTGAAGCTTTACACACAGTGTTTCGTAATTGTTAAAATACCTTTTCTTGAAAATGCACTTCTAATGAATAGCACTATCTAATGTTATTCTTATTAAGACGCCATTAGAGAATTATCTCTCTTCCGAATATGAAGAGTAATTAGTAAAGGAATTCGTTAAGCTTCATATGCATATAAAGTTTAAATTAGCGGTAGCAACAGTTATACTATTGAGCCTCCTAGCAAATTTATATTTTAAACTTTGCATGCTTCTATTTTTTACACTTATAAGATGCTTATGATCGTCTGATAGAAGTTAATTATGAATAGTAAAAAATAATCCTCTTTTAAAATATCAAAAATAATTTAGGATGCAATAAGCACAATAATTGACTTTGAAAATGATATTTTCTAGATAACTTACGTTAATAATAAGTTACAAGAATGATATACTAAACATTTAACTCAGTTTAAATAATCCTTCATACTGATTGACTGGGATTTTTTTAGGAAAGTTGTACCTACCCAGATGCATGTAACCTTATGGTCAACCTTTTTTGTTCATTGTCATCAGGTTTCAAAATAAGGCACACTAAACAACCTTACCGCAATGCAAGAAAAGGCTTGTTTTTTGGCTGTGTCTGTAACCTTGGCAAAAAAACCCAAGAAATAGCTTTTAAAAAGCTTTCATGGCAACGCTGCCGCAACCTTTCTGACAACAATTTTTCTGTACATGCGCCCCGTACGTAGGCTAATTTTAGGTAATTTTAATAACTATTTATTTAGGTTTAATTTAGTAAATAGTAATCTTTGTACATGTGGTCAGGACATTGAAATTGTTGAACACATTATTGCAATTTATGTTTTAACTAAAGAGAAAGTTTTAAAAAATGATTTTAGAATATTTAGGTTTTGTATTTGGGATATATATTTTGTACTATGTGTAAATCATGGAGTCTCATCATGGAGCATGAGGAAATGTAAAATAAATTATAAATAAAAAACATTGTACTTTTTTATTTTATTTATTTTTTTGCATTTTGTTTTTAGATAAATTCCAACGAAAATTTCCACAGTGTCGCATTATATGAGTTGTCTTGCATTTGATGTGCTGAAGTATATACGTAAATAAAATAAACTCAAATTTGATTTTAAACCTCAGGGTGGTTAATTTCTTTAGAACTCTCCAGCTCTTCAAGATTTTTTCGAAGCCTCCCCCCCTAACCAGTGATTCTGAATTGTAGTATTTGGGTACACAGTAACCTCAAGCTTTTTTTCTCACTAGTTTTGAATCACCCTGTGAAGAGCTATTTAAACGCTTTCTTCCCAATGCTTAAGATGATAAATCAAACTCAACCCCAAAAGGGGGATGCCTAATTGCCTATGCCTAACAAGCGAAAAAAGGGATGGACTTTGAAATAAATATTAATTAGTAAATTCCATTAACTAGAAATGAAATAAGTGAAATATTTTATCACTTAAGCTGTAATACTTTGAAAAAAGCGTTTAAAAAATTGAAAACAACTGTACATATTTTTTACATAGAAATCGATTGTAAAAATATTTATCACCCATCTAACGCTTTTTAAACCAACATACATTTGGATTTCTACCTATATTACCTTTCTCCACATTTAAGTGAAGACTTAAAAAATTCAAATCCCCAGACAATGCGTAAAAAAATACACACAAACCATATTTTATCTTTCAAGTTTTACTATTTGAGTGGTGACTGACAAAATCTTTCTCTACGTTGTAAATTGTTCCCTTTTTATTATGATTTTGAATACCTTGTTTGGAAGGCAATATCGGAAAGATCTTTTGGACAGTGCACAGGCTATTGGTATTTAATTTCGGAATGTATTGAAATATTTTCAAAACATAATTATTCAGTGTTTTGTTCAGTATCAGTTCAAAAATTCGGAAATAAACGGAAATTTTAACTGGTGGTTGATATTGAATGTAAACACATGCTATCTAGTTGCTAACGTGAAATAAGCTCCTTGAATTAAAATTTTAATTAAATATAATACATTTCGTTATTTTATGACCAGCCTGTATATCGTTTCTAGTTTTACGTTTACAGCACTTTTAATACTACATTCAATCAAGCTAATTTAAAACAGATTTTAACGTTATTTTTATTTTACATGAAGGAACTCAGGAACATAAATATAAAGTCCATCTCTATTAAAGAACCTAATAGCTTTTGTGTCAACAATGAATGATCAGTTTACACCTGTAGTTTTACACCCTAACTTAGGTTAAGATCAAGTATGTTAAAGTAAAAAAATATCCCTCAAAAACCTTATGGCACGCTATTTCTAACCTTGTGCATCAAAGATTTCTTTCAGCATACAAAAAATGACTTAGACCAGTATGTATGAGCTTTTGGAGCGATTGAAGAGAATTTAAACCGTTTGGAAAGTCAATTTTTCAAAGTATAGAAGGGGCGAAAAAATCTTTTCCTTCTTTTAGTCAGAAAGTTGGGAGAGAGAGTAGAGGATACTTAAGGGAGTAAAAGAACCGGTCACTGATCGCTTCAAATCCTTATCTATATTGTTCGAGGCCCGCTGAAAATCTTCTATGGGGAATAAAGTTCCTCGAGTGTTTTAATTTCATATGCTGAGCTGCATGGGGTAAAGCAGTGCTTTTGGGTAAATAAGTAGAACAGATGAGAGGAAGTAAGTGCCTGTTAACGGCTTTTTAAAGGTTTTCTCGATTTCAAAACACAAAAAGTGTTTCTCTTAGCATGGAGGGAGTAACAATTTGAATAGGATTGTTTAAAAAGTAACTGTTGATTGAACAAACAGAAAAGAGCACTCAGGAGTTTAAAAAGTTTTTTTTCTCACTGCCGTTGAGTTGTTGAAATATATGTTTATACTACAACGTTAGGTTTTCTTGCGTTAGTTGTTTAGAGTTTGTTTGTTAAACTTGTTTACTCCCTTAAAACTTTAGAGTGTGATTTAAAAAGATTAATGGGGGTTTTATAGGTAAGAAATTTTACTTTTTTGAAATCAATTTTTTTTATTTAAGATAAATTTCTGATGTTCCCAATGAACTTTCTTCACATAAACATCCGTAATATTTATACAAAATGCTGGGTAAAAAACTACAGCAGTATTATTACGGGTTTTTTTGTCATTGTCTATGGCTTCAAGAAAAATTTACGTACTTTGGAGTTGAGTACAACTTATTTCACTTGCTAAACCATAGTCAATAGGAATAGATTGTTTCGTTTTAAACCCATTCTTTCAAATGTATTTTATAACTTTGTTAAAACTTGAAACTCACTCATCTATAATTGAGACGCTTGCGGCAAAACAAACAATACCCAACAGTTTTACATTGGAGTTAGCTTATACAAATTTTAAGATTTTTCTCAGGAAAAGATGTAGTAACTGCAAGTTATCCCAGATAAATAATAAACTAGTTGAAACGAATTTTAAGAGTCACATTCCAAAAGTATATCGCAGGGAAGACCCGACCCCTTTTTTGTTAAGCTCATTGTTTTTCCCACAATTAAACACTTCGATACGCTCAATTTCAGATCCTTCCTTTCAATATTCTAATAATAAGTTATTTTAACCTCTAATATATACACACAGTTTAATATTTTTACAAAAAGATTGTTGAACAAACCCCACACGCACGAAGCTAAAGTCTTGTAGGGGGCATGGGATAATTAACTAAAGATGAGGTGGGTTGGAATTGATTTTGTTAATAAAAAGTTGGTCGCGATGTTAAAAAAAATTGAGAACCCCTGATCGAAAGGAATTCAAACTGTTATATACTTTAAAGCTCTATCAAATAAACCATCCAACTTACTAAAAAAATGAATTCACATTCAATGGAAAAAAGTATTCCCAAGAAATAACCAAACAACCTTAAAAATTAACCGATCCATTTTGAGTTCGAAAAAGCGACGGAAAAAAGGATCTCGTTATATTCACACTCTTCCTCCTTCAGTTCTCATCGAGTTTCTTCAGTTTCTTGGAAGGGCAATTGTGGGGATGGATCACGTCCGGCCGCGGCCAATAAAAACCCGACGTGATGAAGGTAAAGCCCGCAGTTCAGGTAACTCAATTTTTAGGCCACTCCATTTCATTATTAGTGATATTGAGTGATTATTATTAAAAGAGGCCTTCGGAGGTTGTTAGAAGAAAAGGGGATTTAAGCATTCGCCCCTTTTTTGCGTTTACTGAGATGCCTGAGGAAGTTCAGAGTAAAATGAAGAAGGCGGCGGTAAAACTCTTCTGGGAGTGATATTTTTTCATTCGAGTGCTTCGTTCGTAACCAATTTTAACCAATACATCGATAATAAATGTAATATCGGTTAACCAATATGTTCCTTTACCAATGCATCCTTAACCAGCACAGCCAAACCTGTTTTTGTGCGAGGAATAGGGACCGCATAAAAGAAAACTTATAAAAATCGCTCAAAACTTCTTGAGTAGCTATAAAAAATAGTTTTCGCAACACAATTAAAAATGCTTTTTTATGCGGTGAATAGGGACCACAGAAAAAAGTCTCCCGTAGGACCCGTAACCCAATCCCCACCCTACAGCTGAATTGAGAAACCGTTTCTATACTTACCGTAGACTTTTTTTTAGTTACATGATTTATTTCAAGATTTTTGTTCTATGTTCCCATTTAATTGAAATATCCATTCACCGCAGAAAAATCGCTGAAAAAAACACATATAAAAATCGCACAAATAAAAAATCGCACAAAAAGGGCCCGTACACGTACAAAAACCGATTTCAAGATTTATATCTTTTAACTAATGTAACGTAGGAGATAACTTTTAACCAACCAGATTGAAACTATCTTTAAAAATACTTCTGTTAGGTCTTGTATTGTTTCTTCCTCCTTAAAAATCACTTTTAGTAAAGAACCTTACAAGATTTATTTTATGATATAAAAATAAGAAAATAAACTTAAAAATTAATTTCTATCACTAGAACGAAGAAAAAATTTGTTAAAAACCATCTCAGAAGTATTAAGGCCAACTTTCTCTGTACCAATATATAATCAAATGAACGCAATAATTGTTAAGGATGAAAATAAAATAAAAAAATATTACACATATTATTCGAGTGAATCTTGTGTCATTTATTATTTGTTTATTTCAAACTTTTTGGTTCATAATGATCACTTACATAAATTAAAATAATAATTCTTAATAATTTAGATTAACTTAAAGAAAACATAATTGTGAACTTTTGATTCCATTTTCTAAATTAATAAGATCTTATTTTAAGTGCATTAAAATCATAATCATCTGAATAGGATTGGAAGAGTTTCATGTTAACGACAAAATATTTATCACTGTAAGTGTCTTTCATGAAACAAAAGAACTGAAATAAATTTTTCCTAAGTGAAGAACAGTTAAAATATCATCCAATTAATTAACTGTTAATTAAAACATATATTTTCACACATCCTCTAGTTTTTCTTCAAATGTGTTCCAAGCACAAGCCGTTCCAGTTGCGTTTAAATTAAACAGAACAAAACCGAAAGTGTGGGATTTTCTTCTCTTCTTTATAAATTCATCTCAAATTAAAATTTCTTTTCGAGATAAGCAAAAGAGTCACTTTGTAGAAAGATAATTAGGAAAAGAGGAATCTATTGTCTTTAGCGTACTTTCTATTGTTCTGCGTTTCATCAAAATTGCTATTCAAATAGAAGCCCCTAATATGTGTCAAGGCTGCATGGAACCGATAGCATTCAAGAAAAAAAGAAAAGTATCATGGGAGAGCTAAATTTCATTATTGCAATTAATTTACTTGACTTTTCTTTCAGATTAATGTGTATGCAAAATTTTTACTTGAGTTCTCAGAAAATATTTGAGTATGGTCGCATAATTAATTACTAATGTCATTTTTAAATCAAACAATTTAAAGAATAGCTAAGTTCTGTTCGTTTTAAACAGGGATTTATTTCTTGAATAGATTAATGATGAGTAATACTTTAAATTATTATGCAATCATATTATTTTAAATGAAACTAACCTGATTAAGTAGCAGTTAGGGGCTTCAATTATTTGTTAAAGATTCTAATTAAATTGATAACTTGACGGTGTTTTCAAGCGCATAAAATTTTCTTGTTAAGGATTGTGATATTTTTCAAAGAAAACTTCTTTATCAAAAATCTCAAACACTTGTAGCTATAAAAACTTTAAGTCACTAAATCGTATTTATTATTTCATGTAACCACTTAAACTTCATTGAAAGATTAGGACAATTAAAAAAACAATTGCAAGCATTTCTTATTCTTTAAACTCAAGCATAACAACCTTATCCAATAGAAACAGAAAGAAACGGAAAATTTTCTACGAGTAATTCAAAAGAGGTATCTCCCAAACAACCGGAATTATTTCATGTTGCCAACGAGGCATCAGAAACAGTCGGTTCTTTTCTTCATTGATTTCCGCAGAAGAGAAAGTAACTTTAACGAATTTAATCTTACTTTCGACTCATTAGGCCTGAAAGACGAAATAAAGAAAATTTAAACTTTTTGCAGCATTATAATCAGGGAGATCCACACGGCTCATTTGTTCTACCTTTTTTTACTATTGATAACAGGATGATCATTGAGTTTTTATCCGTTTTGACCAGTCGTTCGCTTAATAGAAAAAATTCTGGGTCTCAAAGCAACTGGTGTGAGCTATAAACATAGTTTCGAAACTTTTCGAAAAATACTTTTGCTGGAAAACAAGGTAAAGTGATCAAACTATAATTTAAAAATGACGTGGGAAAATAAAAATGGTTGAGTTAGTATCTTTTCCTTACAAAAGATATTTACTCTAACAGAATTAAACAATTTGAATGAATTGGGGTATATGATTTTTAAAAGTTTCTGGTTCTTATCGTGATTACTAATGAGTTGAGCAATAATTTAAATACTGTTGTATTATTTGAATAACAAAACATACCAAAGATTTCATATGATATTTTAAATACTTAACTGATTTGGAAATAATTATTATTAATTGACCAGATTTCCAATATTTGAACGAAAATGGAAATTTTTATATTTAAACACTAATTTTAAAAATATCCTTTTTACTCTATGACACATTCGTGTTTCAAATAACATTTACTTTTAAATGTTTCCCGATAAACATATTAGATGCCTTAACACGAAAGATTCAAAAACATCCCACACTTTCTTGTAAACAGCTCTGGTTTATTCTTACTAAAATCAAATTAACTAACTCAACGCCATTTAACTAACTAAAAAAAACATATTCCTCACTAATATTTCCACACCTTTTTTCCACCTTCAAAAAAACTCCTTAATTGCAACAATTCCATTAAAAACATACATCAACCACTCAATAAACAACTTCATTCAATGCGAAAATATTTGAAGTTTCCACTAAAAAAAAAAGAAAGAAAGAAATCAAGACGATTCACACGCTTAGTCTTTAAAGTCCCTCCGTTGCAAGAAAAAAATTAACAATAACCCCAACAACAGGAAAAGCTTGGAAATATTTTCCAGAGCCTCTACGTAAACAAAGTCGGGAGTGAGCTCTTTTTAATCTGACTAACGGGAGCCGTTCAGTATTTACTAAGATCCATCAAGTAGCATGCCCAAGGCTGTTCCGTTTTTTCTCAAATCCCTGGGCTGGCTTCATTCATTTAGGGGAATTGCTTCTCGATCAAGTAAAAGCGGGACCCGGCGGGCTTTCGCTCAGCTACTTGGCCGCGAAAGGAAATTTCGGCCTACTTGAAGAGTTTTTGCATTGTAAAACGGGGGATTTGTTCGGTGTAGAGGGTTCCCTGCAGGATACTGTATTTAGCGGAACTTCTTGTTTACTACTTGATGATTTCTTAGTTACTACTTCTATACATATACTTCTATACAATGTTTCTCGACCATATGACGTCACTACGTGGAAGGAAAAACTGAGTAAACAGAAAGGAGGAGGAGTTTCAGTACGCAAATCCGTTTTTGGAATAGGAGTTTCAGTACGTGGTAAAAATATATACAATTATACATGGGTTTAACAGACAAATCATATGTCTAAATTGAAGTTCCTAATTTCACTCAAAGTTCAGACACTGCGCTAGGAACTACTGCCTTTGTTTACTCTCAACTAGGGTCAGGTAACAATGCAGTCTATACTAGACAGCAACTTAAGTTGAATTTACTACGTCACTAACAAACACAGTAGTTCCCATTGCGGTGTCGTCTGAATTTTGAGTGAAACGAAGAACGTAAAGTTTAAAATAAGATTATTTCACTAAACCCATGTATAAATAATGACTTTTTATCAGGATTCGCGTACCGAAACTCTTCCTAGCAACCCGACAGACTTTGAGTTTACTCACTTTCTGCTTCCACGTAGTGACGTACTGGGTTCAGGAAACGTTGCTGTGAAGTATAGTATAGTTACTATATTTGTTTACTACTTGATGAAAGTTCGACTGAACGGGGAAAATAAAGTTAAAATCTGAATGATTCCTACACAGATTTGGCACAAAACGTTTTTCTAGTGTTTTTAATCATCCCCAAACTAGAGTAGAACAAGCAGTTTCCATTCCAATACAGTATAACTTCAAAAGTTTTTCTCGTGGCCAGTTGGACCTCACTACATTGTTTTACAACACACACAAGATTATCGATATTAATAAATATTTTTAGTGATATTAAACATAGATAAAGAGGAAAGAATAGTTTGAATGGAAACATTTGCTACTTTTATCAGACCATCAGAGGGAAAGCATTGTGGGTAAAGCCCCTTCATCTGATATTCAGAATGAAAAAATATTGATAAAAGTTATATTTTTTAGAAATAAAAACTAAATAAACTCATTTAAACCCTGGAGCTTTTCTTAACTGCATAATAATATCCTGACTTGTAACCGATCGTATCCATGCATCCATGCATCGGTTTTTCATTTACATGTATCATCCATGGCTTTAGTCGATATAAAATGTGGTTATGAATATTAAATAACTAAATTTCCAAATGTGCCATCTACATTTTAAGGGGTGAAATTTCGATAACTTTTAATATTAGACCTATTGGTTATGATAACTATGTTAAAACTCTAACATAAAACACCCATACCAATATTTATCTTTACAAGGACCAAAAGATATTGAGAAATATTAGGCTTGTTTTGAGAATAAAGTTTTAAAAATATTAGGTAACTAAATTAATATCATTCAGCATACTTTATTCTTTATATCTATTTTTTTTAATTTTATCAGAAAATAAGTATCAAAAAATTTCAAATCTACATTATAATTCAAATATACTTTTTGCAAGCCAAATCTCAAACACATACAAGGTGCAATTCTATGTTATGAAAAAAGGAGCTATTCGCAAATTACGATACACATTCTTGGGGAATTAAAATACTCCTTTTTTATAGCTTGAAACATGCATAAACTAATTTATGGAAATATGCAATACTTAAAATTGTCGTCGCAGAATGGTTAACTCTAGCTGCCTCATAAAACAGGTTGTTTCCAAACAAATTAAAAATTTCAAACACAAGATAAATATAAATATAAATGGATTGGTGACTATAAAATTTTGCTTGAAGCTAAGTATTTCTATTATTTTAAAATTGAAAGCATTGGGTCATCTTCATCTCATGTTTAAAACAAAAAGTTTCATATCAAAATGAGAACATCGATTTACTCAGATTTGAAAGTGTCATTTATCTCAGTGCAACTTACCCCAAGTTTTAAACTAAAATGCAACTCAACTTTAAAATACCTGAAACCTTACTTTATTTATGTTACTTGAGAATCAGTAACTTTCTAACAATGAAAAGAAATCATTGTACTCCTTCCCTTAATTACATTACGTAACGACTACACGACCCCTCACCTCCCAACGCAATTTGCGAATACCCCCTCGAGATTCAAAACAAACCCTCGCAAACTCAAAACAATCCATACTTTTTCATTTCCTCCAAATCTGTCCGTTTCACGACTTAATTACAAAACGAAATTAAAGTTCCTCTAATTTCCAAAGCATCGAACAAGAGCGCCGAGACATCTCCATATGAAAAAAAAAAGAAGCAAACAATCACAATCCCCAAATTCATCCCCATTGTGACTACCTCTTTATGCATTCAAACGTTTGTCATCGCCATAGCAGAAAGCAAACACGTCGGAAACTATATGGAATTAGCATAGTCCTAGATTTCTTTGCAGCGTTTTATTGTTGGAAATCTCTTTCCTGCGAGATGAAAAATATTCGGCGCAGGAGGGAATATTAAGAGCGTCTTGTAAAAGTGATTTCGTTCCTGGAGTGTTATTTGCGACGGAGCTAATGAGGCCCCAGAGGAGCGATTACTTAACGGCCTACTTGTTCCGTTGTTTGAACCGCCATTCGCAAAAATTTCGCTCGGTTTTACAGTAGTCTTTGTGAAATCATGTTGCGTTAACCGTGTTTTTTTAAATTGTAAGTCGAAGTTATTGAGATAAAGTAATAGTACCACGTTTGATACAATCGGTACCGGGGCTTGAAAGCTGGAGGAGGGGATGATTGTGTAAAACGCCGATGAGGAATGCTCGCCTTGTTTTGTAAAGAAAATACAATTGTCTTGATATTTGTGTGTATTTCTTTCAAATCAGAGTTCTTGAGAGAAACTTTAACAATGTAAGTGCTTATATTTAGACCTTATAGTGTTGAATGGGTAATTTTTTATTAGGGGTTAGTTAGAATTTGGGGATAGTTGGCATTCTGTTTTGCATCATAAAACAGAAACAACAGTGTAATCAAAAACTTCAGTAAAAAAACGGATCTAGCTACTTAGAAAACTATTTATATATTTTTTTATTTCAAGAAAAATAAATCAATATAAAGCCTTTTAAAATAAAAATACACTAGCGGAAATAAAAATCCCAACACCAAGAAGGAAAGGAGATATCAAAGTCAAATTTATTTCTATGATTGCACATAGTATCAATGTGAGTTGCGTAAAAAATCATCCTTCCTGGATATTAGGGGGCCAAGAAAAACAGGGAGGAGTGTTGTCTCCATAGGTGTCCATTACCGCCGTCACACGTCATGGTGTTGAGTGACAGGGGCTCTAAATGACTTTTGAGGGGTTGGGGGACCATGTTGCCTCCTCAGGTAGTCCAAATTCATATGGTGCACCAGCGGACGTTGCATACCGGGCTAGGTGATTTCTCCTCTTTCTCCGGACATGTTTTGTGAGCTTTGGTTCTTACGAACGGATAGGCCAAGGTAAAAATGCAACATAAGGGGTTAAGAAGAAAGCTTGGACATTGCATGAAACATGTGTTTGTGTATTTTTCTCTTGAAATTTGTCCCCAGGACAGGTCTGAAGGTAAGGACGGACAACCGGCTAAAAAACCTCAATGAAGCAGCTCTGGTTGGCCAAAGTACCGGTAGATCATACTGAGGACAAGTGGCAGTAAGATGGACGTCGTTTGCAGTACTGCGGATTGTCCGTTTTGTCAGCATAGCTTCTTACGTCTTTGCCTATAAACAAGGGGCTGAAAATGGGCCTTTCTGTTTCCAATAGTGCACGAAATAAGGAAATGAAAATCCCAATTTCATGACATTGTGTTTATGAGAGAATCCTGCTTCGGTTTGGAGCACCACGACGGTTGGGTATGAGTTTAAAGAGACAATGGAGAAAGCGCACTCAGCTGATGATTTTCTAATCGTTCCACGAAGTGGTGATGCAGGGTAACGGAGTGGGGATGCATTGGATTCCATTTCTGCAACTCCTGCCCCACTAAAAAAATTCTGCAGTTTTTCTATAAAAAAAATCTGCAGGCCATCTGCAGTTATTTGGCCCCTTCATTCTGAAGAAAATCTTTAGATAACGTTCTTAAGAAAATCTTTAGATTATGGTTTCTAAAGAATTTCTTCAGAAAGAAGGGCCCAAATATAACTGCAGATAGTCTGCAGATTTTTTTTCTGAAGAAAATCTTAAGATTACTCAATGTTAAGCCTAAGGCCTAAGCCTACTTCCCCCATGAAACCATCTAACCTAACATATATGCTTGCACTTTGCAGTAGTCTTGCATCTTTGAACAAATGAAATTTTAAACCACAATATAAATAAAGGACATTCGGTAAATTAAATCATACCATATTGTTAGGTAGTCCCACAATTATCAGGAAAATTCATAATTCCAATCAGCATTCATTCAGGCACGCAACTAGTGTTGAAAACAAAACGTAAACATTGTTCTATCGATTCGATTCTGCAATCGATTCTCTAGGTTAGATTCGATTCGTTTGATCTCTGATATCGATTCGGTTCCCGAAGATTTGATTACCTAATTCTCGAGAAAGTAGTTTTCCCGCTATGAAATATTAACATCACAAATACGATCTTAAAGTGATTAAAATTTTAAATCAACAGTACAAATAAGAAAACTTTGATCGAGTTCTAGGAATCGATTCTTTTACGATTTAAATTCTTTTGAAATCGATTACAAGGCATTCGATATCAGTTTTTTTTCATTCTGTACGTAAAATGATAAAATTTGTTAAAGTTTAATATATTTTGAAGACAATTTGAAGATTCTGCTCCATCTGAAAAATGTCTGCATTCCTTGTCTTCAAAATTTCTGAAGATACATCGTCTTTAAAACATCTGCAAATTGTCTGCAAAAATTCTGAAGACAATTTAAAGGTAAATCTATGTCTGCGAAATATCTGTTAGTTGTCTTCAAAAATTCTGAAGATAGTTTAAAGACAAAGCAAAATCTGCAAAATATCTTAAAATTTTTGTAGAATTTCTGTAAAAAGTGGCTTTTTCTGAAGAAAATCTTCAGATTATTTTTAGTGGGGTGGGTATGATTCACCAGTACTTTTTCCAACCAGAGCTGCGTCATTGAGGTTTTGGAGCCGGTAGACCGTCCTTACCTTCAGACCTGTCCTGGGGGAAAATTTCAAGAGAAACATGCACAACCATATGTTGTATGCAATGTCCAAGCTTTCTTCTTAACCCCCTAGGTTGCATTTTTACCCCGTCTTTCCCGTTCTCTAGAACCAACACCCACAAAACAAGTCCGGTCAATGAGGAGAAATCACCTAGCCCGGTATGCAACGTCCGCTGGTGCACCATATGAATATGGACTACCTGAGGAGGCAACATGGTCCTCCAATCCCTCAAAAGTCATTTAGAGCCCCTGTCACTCAATGCCATGACGTGTGACAGCGGTAATGGACATCTATGGAGACAACACTCCTCCCTAGTTTTCTCGGCCTCCTAACATCCAGGAAGGCTGATTTTTTAATCAATTCACATTGATACTATGTACAATCATAGACATAAATTTCACTTTGATATCTCCTTTCCTTCTTGGTGTTGGGATTTTTATTTCCGCTAGTGTATGTTTATGGGTTGGTTGGTTTGATTTTTATGGGGTACAAGGGTCAGATTATACAGAGTGTTTCAAAATTGCGTTGCACTGCTTTTATTTGGAACCAGCGCCTCCTAGTGTCACGGAAGTAAGGTCTACCCCTAGGTAACTAAGCCAGGAGAATCCATTAAGAGGACTTATAGCGCCCCTAGCGGTGAAATTAAAAAGTTAAAAAATTAATTTTAAAACTAAAGGAGATAGAGCAAAAACCTCAGTAAGAGTATTGTTGCCGACGACATGAAGAACTCACTAAAAAAATTTGATCAAAATACCTTGAATATTCGCGAAGATATTAGCATGTGAAAATAGCACTTTTTCAGGGGTCAAAAAAGAAAAAGTTCGCATATTTGCAAATTTTTCAGTTTTATTTTGTAGTTTTGTGTTTTTTTAGTTTAAAGAACACAAAATTTATTCAAAAAATTTTAAAAAATTGCAAATATGCGAACTTTTTCTTTTTTGACCCCTGAAAAAGTGCTTTTTTCAGTGAATATTCAAAATATTTTCATGAATTTTTTTTTCAGTGAGTTCTTCATGTCGTTGGCAACAATACTTTTGCTGAAGTTTTTGCTCTATCTCTTTTAGTTTTTAAATTAATTTTTTTAACTTTTTAATTTCGCCGCTAGGGGCGCTGTAAGTCATTTCAGTGCATTCTCAAGGCTCACTTACCTAGGGGAAGACCTTACTTCTATGACCCTAGGAGGCGTTGGTTCCGAATAAAACCCGTGCAACGCAATTTTGAAACACCCTGTATAGGCCATTCTATTCCAAATAAGAAATAGTGAATTGAAAAAAATCTTGAAGTGTTTATTAACTTCAGGTAAAATATTTTTTAAATATTCATAAATTTAAAGTATAAATGATAAAAAATTGCAATCACTCTCTCTCACGTTGGATGAATTATTTACAAAATTAAAACAAAACATTTGAGAAAAAAACACTTTCAGAAGGGCATGTTTAATTCCATTAGGTAAATTTGAGAGACCTTCATTTTATAACTCTTCAGTATTTAAGACTTCCTGTTAAAAATTCAAAAAGTAGTATGTTTTTCTATTTTTAATACTTAAAATTAAAATACTTAACAATCTGCTCTTGAAATCGCAACCCAAAACTGACTGATACTCGAGTGATTAAATTTCTCGAGCACGCATATTTCACGTAATTGGAAATAAATGTTCTTCCTTGCTTTTCTCAAGGATCGGAACAAAACGTCCGATTTCGCAAGCTCCGGAATAATTCATTACGCCGAATATTGTCAATTGATTTCCTATGGTTGAAGGAGTTTTCAGTGCAAGGAAGTAATCACTTCGATCCCATGAAGCTACGGTTAATTACAACTGCGGTTTAGCAAATTCAACGTTTTGGAATCACTCCTGAAATTTTAAATAATCGAGCGCAAACGTTTGTGAGAATCCAGCACCATAATTGATTAAATACGAATTAATAAACTGGGTTTATTCATAGATAATTGGTTTCAAAACTTGATGTGGGTGTAAATTATGCTACATCGGAAGTTCAGGGGAACTTTTGGTATAAATTAAATTCAACAAAGCTTAAATAACTGGAAGTAGTCACTCTAGGTCTTTGATTTGTGTTTAAAGTTTCTACTTTAGTTTTAAACCAGAAATCGCATTTCTCTTATTTTTATGATACGAGTTATCAATAAGTTGCATTTGAATAAAGATTGGTTAACTATTTATATTTCTTATTTTATCATTGATTCAACATATCTTGGAAGCGTTCATTATATTTTCTAAAATAATTATGCATTCAAAAGGCCTTTAAATTGCTACAAATCTTTTCTACAAAAATTCCCTCTTTTATGCTTTCATGTTTTAAACATCTTTCTGTTTCAAATTCATGACTACCTAGAATTTCAGTATCTGGACAAAGTTTTTTTTAATTCAGAATAGTTTAAAAATGCAAAGAGCTAAAAACCAGGCCTTTAATCAGATTTGCATGCTTCTTACCTTTAAGTCACAACTAACAAATTACTTTTCAACAACCATTTTTGGTAAAATTATCCCTAATGTTAAGAACCTACCTTTTTGAAACTCGGGAAGATGGAAAAAAGTCTTATAAAAATATATACGTACTTTTATTTTTCAGATACACAATTGTGCTACATTTACAAATGGGATTTCCTTAAGTGTTCAAAGACTAAAGAATATCTTGTATTTTCAAAGAAGCGTTCTTACCATCAAGAATGTATGAAGTCAGTGATATAACATAAAAAGAGATGGAGCATCTTGAAACCTACAAAAAATGTTTACATTTAATGCTAATAGCTGAAACTTAACAGTAGAAAATTTTAACTCGGTATTCCATAACTAATGCATAAATATTAAACAGCAATGTAACAACTATATAGCAAATGAATGTTTTTTAAACAACTGTTTTTATTGTACATCCGATATCTGTTTAAAGTATATAAAAGAGAAAATTAATCTCCTTACAGTTTATATTTTCTAATAAATAATTTTTAAGTTATGTAATTTACAATTCAAAATATTCACTTCAATACATTTTCTCTTACTTTAAAACATATCACAAACAACATTTGTTATTTGACATTCCATTTTTCCATTTTGATATTCCATTTTTAGGGTATATTTTAGCTTTGACAAAAATACCCTTGTTTCTTTCGTTCAAATAACGACAAAATCATTGGAAACATTATGGATAAATAAGCTGCATAAACATCATAAATTAAAAACTGAAATATGCTTCTTGATAATCCCCATCAAATTTACTATAATCCTTCTTTACATTCTTTGTTCTTCCAGTATTTAAATTTAGTCATTTTAATCTATACATTTTTCATTGGAAATTTATTTTTTAAATATAATTATCATAACAATCTAAATAAGTTTCTGACTAAAATTCAGAATTTAAGGTGTAAATAACTGTAATGCAAATAATTAACAAATTAACTAAAACTTTAAGATTATATATGAACAATTGTTTTAATATCAAAAAGAAAATTTGTTATTAATGTAAATTTTTATGCATGTAATTATTAATTATAGAATATCTAAAAAGTTTGTTTGAATCAAATTTATATTTGCTTACTCAAGTTCTTTGAAAATTTTGAATTTCAAATATTTTAAACTCTCCTGAGAACATTTTTAATCTGAATTGATATCCCCAAACGCATCTCTAAAATGGTTTCTTAAATAGAAATCTTTGAATTGCTTCGGAAGAAAATACTTAGTTTTATCGAAAAACTCTGAAGCAGTTAAGCTTGATGAAAGATTGGCGATTTAAAAACCTTTTTCGAGAATTCCAATAAATACTTAGTAATTTGATAATGATACCTAGAGAATCCTTTTCAAATAAATATCTACGATTTGAAAGATTAGAAAAAGCATGCTTCTAACGTTTGAAGATTTACTATTTACTTTTCCGTCTAGACTCAAAAATAAAAAACAACAATGGAATTAAAATTCAGTTTGTTTGTACAAGAAGTTATATACATCTTTTGGTTTACTTAACTTAATGTTTAAATTTTTATTTTGTATGATGATATTTACAAGTAAAACTTTTTATATTGCTCCCCATACTATTTATATTACTTCTCTTTTTCATATCTAATAATATTTAACAAATGAAATTAGTAAACACATTTTGTAGTTTATTCTGCATGTTTTTTTATTCAGAAAAGATATTGATTCGTTTATGTACTCACCAAAATAATTATTCTCCCTTATTAATGGATGAAAGAAAGATGACTTATAAATAAAATTACTTTACTTACTTGAGTGTCTCATGATTAAGATGAATATTCTTCTTAAAAAGAGGGTACTCACTGAGGGTCAAAGAGGACACAATGGACTTGAATAATCTAACAATTAAGAGTTTTAACTTAGTGTTTGATTAAGAGAGTGAGTTGTACTTAAAATATTAATTAAAATTATTTTACTTTATACTTACCTTGACATTGTTCTTTGGGAGTCTACATAAACATCTCTCATTTCATCTTCTATTTTAACTTCATTTAATCATCAGTACTTACTTTACTAAACTACCAAATCAGGTGTTTCATGATTAATTAATCACGTTCTTTTTATATAAAAACAAAAAGAAAGAGAAAAATGTATTTCTATTTTTAATAATGCTAGCTTCTCAAATTCATAAAGTAATAATTCTTGTGAAAAGGTGAATCAAAAAAGACATCAGTATTAAGGTAGTTTTAAACTATACAGCAATTTTCAGAAAACTTTTTAGGTACACAAATAGTCATAACACAAGAATTACCAACCTTTTTAGTGTTTACATTCAACTATAAAAAGCTTTTGAGTCTTAAGAATAGATTAAATATTCCATTTTCCTTTCTTTTTCACATTGAATGTGCTCTTAATAGAAAATAGTACTTACACGGCTGTTCCAAGACGAAAGGCATCTTTGATCTCAATTAGTATTTTAAATGAATATATAATCAAATGTATCTTAGAACACTATAATATATAGTATAATTTTAGTGTTAAAATTGAAGGTCTAAAAATAAAAATAACAAAGATATAGTTAATACATTATTTTCCCTAACTTAGATCTTTCTCTAGATTTAACATGTTAACAAAGTGTATTTAGTGTTTTGTTTTGAAGCAATATAATTCAAAAATGGGAAATTGTTATGAATTATAAGTACACGACGAATTATAATGATGTATTTTTTTCTTAGACGCGACTTAACTAATATTCTCTAACTTTTATCAAAAATTCAAGTAAAACTCAATGTGAAGAAAACTCATTAACTATAAAATTCGCCACGAAATATTACAATAATTAGACGATGACACGATTTAGGTGGTTTTAGTGGTCAATGTTATACACTTAATAGTTTTAGTGTTTACTCGTTGGCTGTATGGCAGGATAAATAAAATTTGAATCTTACTACAAAAATATTTTAAAACGTACCACTTAATTCAACATACGATTAAAGTACTCAATTTTTATTTTTTAGCAGACAGTTCACAATAGCATAAAATTAAACGCCTGTGAAGAAATTTAACAAAAAAATATGCAACGTTTAATACCTAAAAATAATGGTTTTAGGCGTAAAATGAAGCAAATTTGAAATGAAATTCAATCTCAAACATCCCCCTAAACATTCCTAACTCAACATCACACAAATAAACTCCAACTTGCTTTCAGAGAAAATCCTCCGAAATATCGCCCTCATAAAAATGTCCCGTTCAAAATCACGCTAAATGTCGTCGGTTAAATGAGTGAAATAAATTTCAAATTAAAGCACAAATCCGCACAAAACAGTCGTCATCTGCAGCAAATAATCCAGCAGAGAGAGATTCCATCGCTCTCAGTCCATCCCCACTTCCAAATATATGTATGAGATGCAAATATCCAGCCAGCTCTTGTTAGCAGGGCCACGAACACGAGCGGGTAATTACAGCACCCCAAACTGTGGATGATTCGTTTCATTAAGACAAAATATTTGTATAATAATGGAATGATTAATTCCTGGAAATCATTAAACTGCGCATATATATCAGGGGGCAAACAGGAAGCGATGTCATCTTCCTGGGAGAAATTAGAATATCGGACATTCTTGGGGATTTCTTTAGCTTAAGGATAACACTTTTAAGGATGAAAATATTCTATGTGTATTTTTCTGCGAGTGAGTTAATTTAAATTTCATCCATTTAATTTTTTATGTTTAATTACAGTTCTTCCGTGAGTTTTAATGATGCAAAAACTTCATTTATCTCTTTCTGTAGGAAAGATAAATATATTTTGTAAATTTCATACCGTATATTTCCGTATATAAGCTAAGAATTTCTGGCAAATTTTCCGTTTCAAAAGTGGGGGTCGGCTTATCAGAGATCTTAAGAGTTTAGATATTAAGTTATAAGTTTTTAATTTTATATAAAAATAATTTTAAAAAAGACTTCTAGCAATAAAATGGAAAATACGCTGAATTTTATGCAGGTACTTAAAAAGTTTTTAATGCTGAAAACTGAATATTTTTTTTAATTTCCATAAAACATTCAAGTTCACTGAAAGAATAGTTCTAGAACTATTTTAATTCTTTAGTCTTTTAATAGGAGCTAATTCTACTCTCAGGAACTTGTGTCACTAAACACAAACCAAACCTACTTATTTACTTTGATCCTTTTTAAAGTTACTTGTTATTCTAAGTTATTTTATTTTCATTTTTTATAAAATAAAACCTGAATGCAAAGTTAAAAGTACTCTACCTCCAATTTATTTTGAAAATCCTTATACAACATAAAATTATATACAACGTTTGTTATTTTCAAATTTTAGAAAGCAGTCATTCATTTTAATGTGTAGCAGATTGTTTTATAAAATATAAGCATGAAAATTATGTGTTAGATATTTTATTCCATACAATTAGAGTAAAATTTTTGGAAAAGTTTAAGAATATCAAGAGATTAGGTTGAAGTTTTTTTGTTAGCTCTATCAGTACACACACTCGACTTAAATAACCCAAAATATTCATGAGATCCTTAAGACGCCTCTTTCACTTCACAGTCATGAACTGAAATATGTTTTATAAACTGTCAACTCCATATTTATATAAAAATAAAGCATATCACAATTTCGATGACAGCTTGCCGTACTTTTTAGACATTGAAACCGCATGTCAAAATATCCCGATATCTTTGTTATCCCTCTTCTTACAGACAGATGAAAGCTCCATTCTTAACAACCAAATAAGTGATACGGAAAAATTTAGTGTTCATGATACGTAAACAATCTTCTAAATTTGGCATGGAATTTTTATGAAATCGCGTCATACTTAAAAGGTTTTTAATATTTATTTAGAGGCCTTTTCTACAGAGAGTAATCCAAAATATATTTTAATGAGAAAGGAAGTAAAATAGAAAACTTGACAGTTTAAAGAAGTAATTTTCCTCACAAATAAATTAATTTTTGTTCATATCAATACAAAACTACTATTTAAATTAACAAAATACGACAATAATGTACGACAGTATTGAAAAGATAAATTCCTGCATTTTTAATAAATTCTGTGGCTACGTAAATTTGACTGTTTTAACTACTTTTTATCCCGATAATAGGAATTTCAATTAATACCAAGACAAACCTACTTTTTAAATCTTTAAAAAGGGAGTGCAAAGTGTTATAGTGCTTAGCTTTAAACGGAAGTATTATGTCATTTGCCCTAAAGAGCGCTACACAAATTCTGCCATCGCTTTTATCGCGTTGTATAAAATCGGGAGTCAACTGTACACTCCACATATAAACCAAGAATAAGATCAACTTTAAAACCAGCAGAAAAAGCGCACAATTTCCTTAACGGTCCTCCATTCATCCCCATTATTTTTTATTTGGCAAGATTATCCACCTTTTTTGGGTTCCGTGCACCTTGCTTAGTTCTAAAACCTTTGCAACTTTGGTGTGCTCCATTCTATATTCAACGCCCATTTTTTACCAATAGCTTTTCCACCGATCCACATGCTTTCAGGATTCTTCTCCTTTTCCACCTTTATTTTGTTTCGATTGGAATGTTTTGGGGAATTTTCTAAACTGCACACAATCTAGAAAATTCTACGAAAACCTTGCAGGAAAAATTGCGGGAATATATTTGAATGTCAATCGATCCTTTTTATTGAAACTGCTCTGCCAAGTGAGTCTCACTGCTCTTTCTAGCTTCCGGGAATCCTGCAAGTTGTCGGACTCGTTTCTTTGCATGCATTTTAAGAAGACTTATAGACTGTGGAATAAATATACACCTAGAACAAGAGCAGGCAAAAGGTTTTATTGAAACTGACCAATTGTTTTTGGGCTCGAAAATTCCCCGATTTTTACGATTTGACGCAAAATTAAATCATTAAACCAGGCTTTGGTGATCAAGTGTGATCATTAAAATCCAAACCCTGGTTTGCGGGCAGGTGCAGATTATGAAGTCCTTTCTGATTTAGCGATAAAAGAGAAAATGCGTACTACTGAAGTTATGTTAGAGGGAAAACGGGAGTTATTGTAATAA
Organism: Tetragnatha versicolor; assembly: GCA_024610705.1. Taxonomy (NCBI): domain Eukaryota; kingdom Metazoa; phylum Arthropoda; class Arachnida; order Araneae; family Tetragnathidae; genus Tetragnatha; species Tetragnatha versicolor. The sequence goes on from JANDEH010000010.1 coordinate 8,923,202, forward strand.
CTAACAGTTTTTCCCAAAAGAGAAAAGATAACTTCTTTATATTTATTAATTTTGCCGTAATTAACTGCACTCGGATAAGTCAATGTCTTCTATGTAATTTTTTCAGTGTTTTAGTTCCTAATACGTAGTTTTTAACGGCGAGAGATACTTGTGCAAAAGATAAACCAAAGAAGATGAAAACGACGTAATTTTACAGCACAAAAATAAACGTGGGTAGAAAGCAGACACATTTTTCTTAGTTCTCATTTCTCCTAGCGGATGAACTCAATGCCATTAAAATGTGTTTGGATCTTGTATACGATATATTAGCTAAAAAATAACGGAATGAGTAAAATAAAACCCTACATTTAAACCCTTGACATCTAAATCCATGTACGTTATACGAGTATACCTTCGACTATATGCTAATTCATGCGTTATTAATTAAGTTAAACATAATAAAGTAAGTTTATTTAAAAGAATATTTTCTCAGTTTATGGAGGTACACACAAATCTTTTTAGCAGTGCATTGTAAGCGAGACTGTGTCACTATAAAAAAATTCAATTCACTGCTTATCGAAAGTACAAAACAAAGATTTCGCGTGATAAACGTAGATATCACGACAAGTAAACAAAATATAAAAAGGCAAAGCCTAAGAGTATTATACAAATTAACAATTGCATTTTTTATCTCCTAACAAACCAGACACAAAAATCAAAACAATGTATCACGTTACTCCTAGCACGAAATAGTAAAAATTCCTACTCTGAAATCCTCTACCGTAAGTTAAAGTAAAAAGTGTAAACATTACTCCACAAAGCTAAATCAAAAATCCCTTATTTATCGATGCGCAATTGAGAAATACAATGCAAAGATTGTTCGTTTTGCACAAGTTAGTATATTGCTTAATCTAGAGGGGGAAGATCTATTAAAAGATAAGTCGTGGGCTGCGCGTCTTAAAAATCCCCGTCCCATCTGAATACGATACTTCATCCATCCCGTTGGAACTGTAATTACCCTCCACCCACTATACTTTGATTGCAAATTTTTCTTTCTCAAAATATAAGACTTCTTTATTAGTTCTTGCATCCCAAGTTTCATAAAAAGGCGTAATTACATATCGGTGAAAAATTAGTTCGCTTCGGCTACTTTCTCTCCCAGGCTCAAAAATCTATAACATTTTTAATAAATTGCAACCACTATGCGTTTCTTAGAGTTGGCAGCTTTGTTTTGAAATGTGGCAGAGAAGCTTCGATTGAATGTAGTTGAAATATTTTTTAAACGGACAGGGATTACTTTTACTATTTCAATACTTTTGTATTTTCTTCTTAATTTTAAAGCTGTGTGACATTCATGTGTGAGAAACAATCTGCATTAGTTCACACTTCTAAATTAAATTTTTATGATATCTTGTTATTTAAAGAAATAACTAAGGAAAAATTACTTTTTGTCTTCTTCGTGTAGTTTAAGGCCAAATAAAGTAAAAAAGGAATAAAAAAAACTTAATTTTTGAAACAAATTTTCTTTAAATCTTGAAACTGGTGACTGAACTTAAACTTTATAAATTAAGGCACTTGAAGGTGAAAATTTTTTGAAAATTTAAGCTAAACTTATGGTAGCATATTTGCTACATGAGAGAATGGGCAGTAGAGGGTTAAGATAATATCTTGGTATCCATGTTAAGCCACTATTATAAATGATAACTTATTTTTTAGATTAGAAATAATTAGCTTTCTTATGTGTTTGAACCTTGCTATAATGAATACGATGGTTAGTTCTACATATTATATGACTTAAAAGCTGGGCACGTGTTTGAACAGTGAATAATCTATAGTCCCTTTTATGGGACTATAATTCAAATTGTTCTTCGCTGAGAATGCAGTACTGAATACCCGAGAGGCAATAGGTAATTGCTTGCTAGTGGAGGGCCCTCAAAACAATAGGGAGGAGATGGAGTTATGTCAGAGCCCCTGGCTGCATGCAGAGATGTGCATATTAGAATGCCTGGCAGCACAGCCTTAGATTTAGCTGCAAGGTGCTTATAGTGATACAAGAACAATCTTATATTTAAGGCTATTTCATTGCCTATTGGGGTGAAATTAAGGCAAATCCCAATGTAATTACGAGGGTTTAATTCAAAATTGTCCATATTTTTGCCGTTAAAAACTGAACTAAATATTAACGTTTTAATAGTGGTGTGAGTCAGAGTGAATGAAAGTAAAGAAATTGGGAAGTTGTTCATCTGCATTAGAATTTTACTTCAATCGGAAAATGTCTGTGAATGTGTGAAATCTTGTATTAAGTGAAAGTTGAATGAGAGAGTTTACATATGATCGGTTTCAATACAAAATATTTGGTTCCATATTTTCGTCTTATGAAAACAACCAAACGTATAAATTGATTTCTAAACAGAAAAATGCGTTGCACAAAAAACTACTCGTTAATATACAGCAGATGAATACACTTACTTGTATGTTTGGAAGAAAATACTTAAATTGTATAGTATTCATTGAATTTGTTGATAATCATATAAAAATAGAGTCAAGCAAAATTTTTTAAAATAGGAAAACATAAAAACTAATAGGTGTAATTGACATTCCCCCGATGAGTCAACAAATGAAAACCCCACTGGCAGAATCCCAATACTTGATACGATATGTATAAAAAAGATTAAATAAAAAAATGGGGGTGGGGAACAGATAAATACATATTTTAAATTGAAGAATTGTCGTGCGGGAAGTTATAAGGAAAAGCGTAATGAGTGGTTTCATGTTTATGGGGCGTTAGTAATTAAAAAATTATCTTTCCCGTTAAAGTTGAAATTGCCAGTCTTGAAAGCAGTGTTGGCAAATCTGGCCGTTAGGCCGAAATATAGCGTGATACTTTGAAAAACAAGGAATCACAAAACGGAAAAACTTACGTTTCAACCTATCATCGAATGATTTTGCAGTAGATGGATAGCACTTTTTTGAGGTTACGCTAGAAAAAGAAGCTAGACGTGTTTCCTCAGATGAATTTTTTTAGAAACTTATCCGAAAAAAACTTCACATTAAACAGTTGCAGACGAAAAATAGTTGTGCATTTAAATTAAAGGTTTAGACACATTTCCATGCGGACTTAGTGTGTGTGATAACAAGAATAATCAAACACAGTAAGCTTTATAAAAGGTATATTAATGTATTGAATGAAACCCCAAACTAAAAAAAACTGTCACAAATTTAATAAACTGTAAAAACTATTGAGAGGAAGGTTCATATTAAATCGACAGAATATTGTTTTGTTAAGAAGATTAGAAATTTTGACTTTCAGTTTCCTTCTTAAATATGCAATTACGTTGGAAACTAAAAGACAGTCCCGTCATTTGTTCTTAATAGTCTTTTACATTTATATCGAGAAAATATGCATTCCCATTATTCTTAAACTTTTTATTTCAAACATTGACAATAAATATCCCCAGATTAATTTTCGATTCCAGAATGATTAAATATATTTATGCATTTCCATCACCATTGTAATTCAAGCAATTTTTACAGTATTAAAAAGCAGTCTTGATTAATGGTACTTCTATCTGAAAGATCAATTATAGCTTTCTGAAACAAACTTATGGAACAGATTAAAGATCTTCATTTGCATGTTCTCTCAGCCACTGTCCTGATCTGATATCTCAAAATAACCCACTTTCCTTTAATGCTAATGACTCTGTAACCAATGGCAATGTCTTCCCGAACTGTTTTATATGTATCAAAAAGCCACGCTTCAAAGAAGCCATTCAAATTCAATCCCATTGAAGCTTTTTCATAATCAAAGAATCTGTTACTTTTCTATTTTTATTTAAGCAGAGAAAACTGAGGAACGGGAACGACAAAAATGGTGAGGGGATAATTGAAAGACTCCCTTCTTTTTGCTTGGGGGAGAATTTCCCGAACCGAGTCTTCATTTCTTTTTGAAATTCATAAAGCTGCTCTTAATATGGGTGTTAAACATTTCAGAAATGTGGGGATTAATATTGATAAATTCAACTTTGCTACTGATTTAAACTCAAAAAAATACTTCAAGATTATGACACCTATTGCTTAAAATACTTTGGAACAGAATGTTTTCCAATACTTTTTCTTTGCTACTAGTAAACCAGTTTGCTTAAGTTGTAAGGTTGAACACTATAAATTATATGCAACTAAAACAAATTTGTAATTCTTAAAAACAGCAATTAAAATAATGACGGGAAACTCAAGTTAATTTTAATTTGAACAAATCTATAATTTTAAATTCATAACAAGTAATCAATATTTTGTTATCATTTTCCACATGAATGAACGATTATTAGGATCTGAGTAAAACCGTATCGCCCAATAGTAATCATGATTTTAAATCGACACCACTAAAACTATAATCCGATTATGAGTTATTTTCTGAAATCAGGCCCAATATTCTACAATTTTACTCAAAATTTAATCTTCAAACCAGGTTTTGGCGATAGATTAATATCATTAATTTCAAACCCTGAATCTAAGAGAGAAAACGGATACAATATCTCAAACTATTTTGACAAAAAGGTTTTAAAATATTCCTTAAAACCCTATTTATCTCATCTCAGAGTACTGAAATAAAAAATTCCTTCTTTGAAAATCTTATGATATCGACAAATTCCCTTCGCGACAAACCCTAGAAAGCGACAGTTCACATAATCCTGCCCAAGAGAATGAGCACCTTTCAAGGCTTTGTTACAGGCTATCTCCCCAAATTGACCTTCAATCCGGTTATTGGAAAATCTATCCGCCAGTATCATCGTCACTTACCTTTCTGTCCGCCACATAATTGAGAAGAAATTTCTTTCAAAAAGTCTCGAAAATCAATCACTGCAGAGATGAATAGGGCAGCGCGAAAAAAGTTACAATTTATGACTGGGAATGATCATAAATCATTTCAGGTCGCATCTTGGAATTGTTTCGTATGATAATAAGCTGTTGTTTTGCACTTTGGGTTCTTTACCAAAGACTTAAAGAGGGTACCACTCTAGCCGATGATATTTTTATCGTTAAAAGATTGCCAACGTGTTGCGGTAGTGGGTTTTTAGCGATGCCACTCCCAAAGAATCAGATTGCTTTTTATTTTTGAAGAATGTCGAGTTTTTATGTTTGTAGCGATTTTTTTTCAAAGCACTTTTAAGAACGTTAAGTAATGCAAAGGGTACTTAGTTCCTTAAATTTTTGTTTGGTTATTCTTCGTCTTCAAGCAATTTTTCTTAATTTTATTTGGTCCAAAAAATATAAGCAGGTTCCGTCCTCTTGACACTATATCAGAATTTGCAAAAAAACCCAAAATACTAAAAGAATTCGTGATCATTTTAAGTTTTAGGATATTAAATTATAACTTACGTTTCATTGGAGAATAAAATATATTTTTAAATGATGATTTCTTTCTAAGAATCATAACATTTCTCTGGCTCCCTAAGTCACCCACAGGAGCTATAAAACACATTTTGTGAATATGTCCAAAAAATCATCCAATTTCTTAACTAATATGAAATGATATTTTTTTAGATTCCCATAAGGAGACATAAAGTCTCATGAACTACATTACGTTAAATTTGATGTCCTTCCTTCTACAAATTTATATTTACCTTGGTCATTAGTGAATAGTGGAAAAAATATTGTCCTATTATAAGTTCAAGCATTCATCTGATTAACAATCATTTTTTATTTAAATAAATGCGAGCACTTTTTTTTAACTTACAACCTATAACCAACGTTATGAAATTCTGAACTGAATTTTCAATTCAAAACAGGGTGAGATTCTTGTGTTTTGAAATTTTGCTCCCACATTTCCCTAAATTCGAAAGAAGCGTTCATTCTTTGCATAAAATAGTCCCCGCTTTCCTTGAGACTTTTCTAAGTCGCATATTCAAGCAGAATAATCATTCGAATCCATAAACGAAATTACTTTTAATCACCTAAAAGCATCATGTACTTAAATAATTATGAACGAAAATATGCTCGAAGCCATTTACCGGTTCTTTCACTCGAATTATCTTAAAATTCACATTTTAATCCCTTTGCTATTTACTGTTTCGAAACCTTTTAATTTGTCTGCATAGTTAAAGCTATTGAATATAAAGTAACTTTACCGTTTGCTTAGAAAGAGTGTCGCCTTTAAGACATTCTGATAATATCTGTCCTACGTCATTTACTGTAGGATTGTAATAAAAAGTTGGATGGTCTATTTTATAATATTAATAAACCCATCATTCACTCAAACTATTTAAAACACAATATACAAAAAGTTTTCAATTCAAACTATTAAGAATCAATTTTGTTGAACTTATACACTACCCTACATTAATGGACAGTACAGCTTCAACTGAAAAATACAGGATTTAATTGGAAGGGATTGACTTCTGCGTGCTGCAATCCCATCATTGACCTTACTCGGCATACTCTCAACAATATTTTGATACTCAGTTTTGTAAATTTTTGTTCATTTCTGCTTTGAGAATATTGATATCTCAGTTGTATATTTTGACCATGGTCCCCCCTTCCTTAAATGTCGCGTTATGTTGCCCCAAAAATATTTCCTAGAGTTTGCTTTGGGACTCGGAAGGGTCCAGAAAAAAATTTCACATCTATATCTTGACCCCCATGCTTGACAGAGGTTCAAACATAGTGGGAAGCATTACCTTCCAGGAAGTAACATTTGTCCATTTTATGAAATTGACAGAGGGTGGGAAGATTCTAACTGTCCAAAATGTTTATCCTGGCATGAGTATTTAATTTACCATTAACAAAAGTGAAGGGTTCTACGAAAAATACCCCCAAAAAGGTTAAATATCTATTTTATGATATTAAAAACCAATCATTTTACCAAACTATTTAAAACATAAAGTACAAAAAGTTGTCAATTCAATTTTGTTGAACTAATGCATAGTTAATAGCATGAAAGCAAAACACGATATTTTTTATCAGGTAAAAACCTTACCCTTTGCACTATTAAAATAATACAATTATTACAATTATATTCAATTGAATACCCGCTTTAATTAAAAGAGTTAATTAAAGGAATGTAAAATCCTGTAATTTTAGCATCAATTATCATCAATCAATAAAGGCACCGATTTCTCAGAAATTGTATGAATTCTTGATATAAAATTTCCACACCTATTCAATTAAAAGAGCGCAGGTACCTATCCATAAATTGGAATTTAACTGTAGCCAGATAACTCTAGATCAATAAACATATTTTCTCCGGGGAAAACTTTAATTTTTCATTTTAAGCATTCAATTTCATACAAATTTGTTCTGAATAATAAAAAATCTTATCAAAACCAAAACTCAAATGAATTTTTAATGAAATCGGAAACAGGTTATTTCAAGAAATCGAAGCTGAACTGTTCTCCATTGAACTCAATGCATTCATTATCAATGTTATTTGGATGTTGAAAAGGTTTAAATTTATTTCGAACCTTGGTTAGCGATTATTATTGAAATATATTGCTTTATAAATAAATTTTCACTAGGGGTTTTGCTGTAAATCACTTTCTTTTACCATGGGAGATATCTCTGCAGAACACAACGATTTCTTGAAAACATGACAGCTATCGGACTTTATTCTTATCGATATAGGTTTTTAAAGAGAAAACCGAGATTATTTTTCAGATAATAACACTCCGACAGAGCATTAAGTAAATTATCTCCAAGAGAAAATAAATTTCAATAAACTTGTTTTGGAGTCAAGACGAAAAAGAATACATACGTCTGTACAATTTTATGATTCTACTTAATTGAATATGACTAGATTCTCAGAGTTCAAATACCGTTAAGCCTCTGACAAACATTTTTTTCTCTGTGTGGTAAAATCTTTTAAAAGGGTAAGGATAAGTTTTAACTAAAGGTGACAAGTAAAATAGATTTTTCTACAAAAAACGGTTTGTTATTCGTGGATTAGCAACGAGTACGTGTATCACATGGGATAATTTTTAATCACACAAACAGTTCAACACTCAAAAGCTTAATAGAATTTACTTCGTGGTTGATATATAAAGTACCTTACATATCTCTTGAAGTCTTGGAGTGAAAATAAAGTTTTTTTAATTAAAGGTTTTCTTAAAACCATCTCGTTTCAGTAAAATCATACCTTTTAGTTTTAAATACAATATTATCCACTTACAATATTTTAGATAACAAGACAACTTTAATAAATTTTAAAAAAATAGCATCAAGATTAAAACTACGTCAAAGACCAACAGTTTTAGAATGGATGGTGTTTGAAAATAATAAGAAAACACGATAAATCTAAGAACGACGAGCTTTTAAAATGAAATAATATGACAAATTTTATTAGATTAAAAAAATTCAAATTTTTAAATATATTCGTATTTATGTGTCTCTCGGAGACCTCCTACAATACACATATAATATATCTTGTAATATAAGTACAGTAAATTAATTAGGTTAAATGTAAAATAATTTAATTAAACTAACTTATTCAATTTCACTCACTTTAGCACATTTCCTTTTAAATTAATAAATTAAAAAGTTAAGGTTTTGATAAATAACTGTCAGTACTTTAATATAAAAATGAACTGAAATAAATCCATTAGATTTCTTTTTAATAAAAGATTTCAAAACAAACTTTGCTTTTCACTAAATAGAAATCCCCCTCTATGTTTTCTTTATAATAACACTCCGTGAACATAAATCAAGTAAAAGAAGATAAAAATCTTTCCTTCAAACTCCGTCCTTCAAAAACTTTGGGTTTGGTCTGTTTTCAGAAAAATTAAAACCTAATGAATAAGATTGATGAATTTCACACAAGATTCTTCCAGAAAAATCGGTTTGCTTATTATTATGTTGGAAACGAAGAGTTCGGGGTAAAATGGATTTGTGTTTTATGTCTATTTTGCTGGTAAGTACGAACGTCGTTGATTGATTAACGGGCCAGAAGTTGCTGACTCGAAAATAAAATAGAGCATTCATTTATCAATGCTTCAGATGCCGCTAGATGCACGTGCAGTAATTAACTTCATTTTCATAATTTAGGGTGAGTAAGCTCCCTAGAGACTCTATAACTCATTTGCTTGACAAACGAAAATTCGAACTCTTATACAGTGTAACTTTATTGAGAAAAGTAAATTCCTTTTGAATGTAACTTTAAAATTCTATTGGTATAATTTTTCCAGTAAAATTCCTGTCAAAGTTAAATATAACTGAAATACGAACTATGTTGAAAAGGTTATTCATCTGTTTATTAAAAAGCAATGTATAAAAATATTACTTTATTTATTTTGTTTGTAAATTTATATAATACTTGGATTTTCGTTTGAATAGCTGTAATGACGGGTTTTAAAGAAGTAAGAAGATAGTTTCAGCAACATGTAATGTTCAGTTCAAACAAAAAGCCGGTTGGTACTTATCCTACGCCTTAACTAGTTGAAAATATGCAAGTTATGAGTTACATTAAGAATTAAAACATAATTTTATTATTTTAGTTATTGAAATTTATTCAATACTATACTTAAATAGGGGAAATCAGGCTATAACGGCATACTCGGGAAAATGATTTTTTCGATTTTCTTGAATTTCAGAAGAAGGACAGCACATGTCTGTAGCTCTTTTATTCTTTTATTGCATCCAAAATGATACAAACGGACACCATTATTTGAAAAGCATTTCTTACCTCGTGGTGAACGAAAATCGAAAATGTAAGTGTCAAAGTTTTTGTCATGCGCTTTTATAATGAGCTCTCTTTTATTCATAGCCATTAATTTACCATAACTATGATTCTTGTGTGGATTTATATCCATTTAATACTATATTTCATGCTGTAGAAAGTTTATTTATCTTTTTGTTTTACAAGAAATTGAAAGTAAATAAAAATACACCTTTCAGGGTAAAATGACATCACTCATTGGTATAAAATGACATAGTGTGTTACCTTATGGACACACGTATGTCATTTAACTATGTCTATCGTGGCTTGTTAAACTTTCTAAAAATGTAACTGGAGTTGAAATAACAGTTCTTGTTTTTTTCTAATAAAAACAAACTTTTTATAAGCACATTACAGTTTTTTTTTAAATTTGCTGATTATCTTTCACACAAAAATTAATTATAGATTATGTCAAAGTGCTTAACTACTAATATAGTTATTGTTTGGAATCAAATAGAATTGTATTTTCTGAAGAAATCACTTTTTTCTCTTCTTAAAGTTTACTATGTCATTTTATCCTTATATCGGGTAAAATGACATACTTCCTACTTTTTTCGAAAAGTAAGTTTTTGGAAAGGAAAAAATAAAGATTATGATGTTACTCAATTAGGGGGTGTTAGACATTTCATTGGTTTTGAAAACTACAGGAAATCTAATCAAATCGTCTCTCACGGTTGCTTTGAAAAAGTGGAATGTCGTATTAGCCGGATCTTCCCTACCCAACGAAATGTTAAATCCATTACGTAAATATTTTAACAACTGCACGTGCACAGCAAAAACAGCGATTATTTTATTTCAAAATATTAATTGTGAGATTTGCAATTGTGAGTTTTAAAACATGAATGAAAACTCCTAAAGACAAGAAATATTGCAACCGTTACAAATAAACAATTTTCTTTTCTAATGAAACTTTAAAAATATCCTAGGGAAACTGATATCAAAATCCTTGAATCTAAAGTTCAATAATACCGTTTTTAAGACTCTCTTCTCCGATACTCCCTTCAAAAATTAATAAAAAGAAAGCAATCCTAAAACAACTGAGTCCCATTCCAAACTAAATACTTGAAGAATCTGACTGACTCCAATTTACAGACATTTTATATGTCAAAGAAACTATTCTCGCTTTAAAGCACCCTCCAAAGATGACCCGCGGATAAAGTTTCAAAAATCCTAAGAATATTCAAGATGAAATGAATAATGAAACTTTCTCAGAGAGAAAACTAAGAAACTAAAAGAAAAATTTTCAAACTAATCCTCCTCCTTTAAAAGGAGATTGAACACTGCCCTTGTTCATTGAAAGGGGATTACATACTTATTTTACTAAAATGGGATTAGAAAATTTTTATTTGGACGCTATGGGAGATTAATTAGTGTTTCCCCTTGAAATATTAGAGGAAGCAGATGGTTATGCAATCAATATCAGTAGAAAATGAGGGATAATTTTAGTACCCGACAGCCTTTAAGCTTCAATATCACGTAAGAGTGATTATAATCATTGGGAAAGGAAGGAATAGTGCAACTTCTGCACATCTAATTTCTTTTATAAATTCAAAACGAGAATCTTGTGCTAATGAAATAGATAGCTGAAAATATCCAGACACTTTGGAAATGATCAGAATGTTATTATAATACAAGAAGCACAAACGTTCAAGATTCGTCATATTTTTTGTCATATAAGGCCAAAATTTGTTTACATCTAGTGACAGTTACATGAACTTGATATATTTGGTATAAACTGTGCTTCTAGGGTAAGGTAAATGCTAACAACTAAGATAACCATTATTGTTGAAGGGGATGATTTAAGGAAATTGATTCTAATGTTTCTTAGATTAAGAAATTAAATTTGACCTCAATATTGCGATGGAGCAATTATAAGCATATTTATCCAGTTTTCACTACCTTTTAAAGTCAGAGAAGAGAGCTATAAAAGCACGTAAAAAGTTTTAAAATAAAGATAATCTGCTTTACAGACAAGTTACTGGTTTAAACTTTCCATCAGAATGAGCAAGAGTGAGCCAATAAAATGTATTAATATTAAATAAATCCTATTTTATCTCTGTAGCAAATTTAAGTTCATGAACTTATTATGAAAGACATTAAAAGGAAACAAATTCATTCATTTACAAATGGAATATGTTTAAGAATGATTTGCCCATTCATTAAAAAGGAAAATAAAGCATTGGGTACGTGTTTATTATTTAATTTTGTACTAGTAAATTGTTAAAAAATACTCATTAAGATGAGATTCCATTCATTGAGTGTAAAATAATACTAATACCTTTTAATATAAATAGCTTTTATTAAAATATTGAAGATATAATATCTAAGAAACTTTTTCGTTTATTGTAATAATAAACCTCAATACCATGAAACTCTTTCTCGTGGACTGACTTTTCTGTGTATATAGTATTCAGTCTGTATAAAAATACACAAACATGCAACATTAATAATTTATAAGCAAAGTAACAAACTCTAGCCATTTCCAGACATTTTTGTTATACCAAAGGTGTCAAAGAAATATATGTGCAGGCAAAAATTCTATGTTTTGTGTTTTATTTTCACAAAGGGAGAAAAGTTTTCCATTAAACTGTTGTCTGGGGACCATTTAAAGCACAATACACTGGAAATATCTCTGAAATACCCACTCAAATTGATTTCCCATTTAAAACACGCGTTTTAAAAAACTGTTTTTGAAACCTACGCCGTAAAAATAATAATTTAAATGGTTAAGAAATATATTTTTAAAATTTATTAATATTTTTTAAATTTCAAGTTTATTTTATAAGTAAATCATAATAGATGAGTATTGACAACTTTGAAGTAAATATTGGGCTTTCAAATGCATTTAAATAAAAGATTTTTAAAGATAATTAAAACTTAAAATTAGATAGTAAATACCAATATGTTTATACCATAACATTATTTAGAATGGTTGGGAAAAAGCAGCACATTGTTATTATTTTGGTCTTTTCGTAAAAATGAAAATTCACTTATAAAATATGCTCTTTTAATCCATGAACCCCTGAAAATGTTTCCTTTAAATTCATATGAATTTCCAACTGAAGGCACAAATTTGTCTAGCTGGGCATTTAAAATGTAATATGAACTACATATATAAACCCTTTTTATCTATAATACTTATATACATCAAATTTCATACTTTATGATTTAGAAATTTTAATTTAAGGGGTAGTAGTTTAAATTTCCTATCTAAAACCATTGAAAACTATTCTATAAAAGTACTTTCAAATTATTTTTACACTGTCTAAAGATCTAAACCAATAACCAGCAAACAACATTTTGAAGGTAGGACAGAAGTTAGGTAAAAGAAATCTGCGTTTTAAATTTTGAAGTAATAAAGATATTATTTTCCTAGTTGACGTAATAAATTATAATGTTTTGTCCAAACGTTTTTCTTGTTTCGTTATAAAGTTACAGTAATTTTTAAAATTTTACGACAAAATAACTAAGTGTATTTATATAGCATTTCACCTACCTAAAAATCAATCATTATAACGCATACTACAAATTAGGTTTTATAATAGCCTAGAAAATTCCACAGCATAACAGAGAGCGTAAGAGTCCTACTAACCCTCTCAAGTTCTCTTTAATACATGTAAGTTGTTTTTATGTAACATACAATTTTCGACGTAAATGGGGTATAGCTCTACTCCATACACTGCATATTTGCGAGGAATTCGGTAGCGAAAGTACTTCCATGCTGCAAACACTGATTACACGTTTTGGGACGAATGTTCCAATAATGGATTTGCGAATTCCATTATCTGTAAACGCGAATGCAATTTTGAATATTCCGGGCTATTCCCACTGCATTCCCAAACACGTTCCGAGCAGGTATCCAAGGCCCAGACGGAATGACAACTCTTTCATTGATGACGTAACACGAATCAAGTATATTGGCTGCTTTTATTGAGATCCAAAGGACTATCATCACTGTTTATTCGGAGAAATACCGAGAGTTTCTTGTAACTCATGGTATTCTTGTAACACAGAGGATGGATAGTTTTTGGGGAATATTTTTCTTTGGGTCATTTTCAAAATATGCACATATATATTCTGTCCCTGAGAGGGGAAAAGTAAAAATTTATGTTAAACGTTTTATTTGAGAAATGCCTACACTGTAAAAAAATTTGTGTTTTTACGCTAATTTTTTTAATGTTTTTAACGAAAATTTTCCGCATGCCTAGAAAACGTGCCTTTTCCCTAAATTTTTCCACAAAGATAATTTAGATTTAATAAAACCACCACTAAAATAACAAAGTTTAAACACAAATATGTACAAGTCAAACGTATGTTACGAAATTCGTTATGATTATATTAGTTGTCTAACGGCTTTCTCAAGAGAAACCAGTCTAAATGAACTCTTAAGCTTCTATAAAAATCTAATAATATTTGGAAAAGTATATAAAATATGAATCAAAGCATTAACGAATGTTTCTTTTTTTAGTTTCGTGGAATGATCCTGTATCCACAATGGATCATTCATTCATTTTACTATATTATCCCAGACAGTAAAATGAATAGATGGATATTATGTACAACTTGATAATTTTGGAAAAAATAATTGCTTTTCTACACTAAAAAAAATTAAATGAGATGTGAAATATCATTTACGAGTTTAATTTTAGTAAGATTCTATCAATAAAACAACAGCTAAAGTACCAGATACAAATCCCCCCGAAAAAATAACTAATATATTTTAGTTAATCTTCAAAACTTCATTTAATTAACTTGATATTGAAAGAAAGCTAAAATATTTTATGGTATGTCCAATAAGATGAATTTACCGAAAAAGAAGATCCAAGTCGTTTATTGAATAGATCTTCAAATTTCGAACTTCTATTTCTTTGAAGTTGTTTTTTCCACAATATCCCTGTAAAACCATTTAAACAGCAATAGCGGTTTAAAGGCAGAGAAGCACCATTAGATGTCATTCATTTTGATTCCCAGGCAAATACACTCATTGCCATAAAAATAGCGCACCGAGAAGAAAAAGATATCAAAGCCAAATTTATTTCCATGATTACCCATAGTATGAACGTCAGTTGATTAAAAATTCAGACTACCTCAATGTTAGGGGGCCGAGAAAATCAGTAAAAAGTGTTGACTCCATAGGTGTCTATAACCACGGCCACAGGCAATGATATTGGGTGAGAGGGGCTCTAAATGGGTTTTTGGGGATTGGAGGACCATGCTGCCTCCCCACGTAGTCAAATTCCATCTGGTGCACCAGCGGACGTTTCATACCTTGCATGCTTTTCCTCAAGACCAGGCTTGTTTTGTGAGCATTGGTTCTAGATAACGGGAAGGCTGGGGTAAAAATGCAACATAGGGGGTAAGAAGAAAGCTTGGACATTGCGTGCAACATGTGTTTGTGTATTTTTCTCTTTAAACTTGCCCGCAGGACAGGCCTGAAGGAAATGACGGACAACCAGTTGTAAAACCTCAACCGTTTAGCTCTGGTTGGTAAATGTACCGGTAAATCATACTGAGGAGACGCAGCAGTGGAATGGATGTAGTTTGCAGTACTGTGGATTGTGCGTTTGGTCCGCATAGCTTCGTACATCTTTGTCTATAAACATGGAACTGACCACGGGCCTTTCTGTTTCCAATAATGCACCAAATAAGGAAATGGTAACCTTGTAATAAGGAATGTTAATCTCAAAATAAGGAATGGTAATCTCAATTTCACGAAATTGTGTTTATGAGATAATCCCGCTTCGTTCTGAAGCACCACGATGATTGGGTATGAGTTCGAAGACTAAATGGAGGAAGTGCGCTCAGCTGTGGATTTTCTAACCATCACACGGAGTGGTAATTCAAGGTAATGGAGTGGTGGTGCATTGGATTCCAATTCTGTAACTCCCGAGTACGATTTACCAGTACATTTACCAACCAGACGTACCCCATTGAGATTTTATAACTTTTGTACAGTCGGAGTCAAAAAAATCGTTCCAAAAGTTAAGCAACGGGATTGCAGGATTTGAAATTTCAACGAATCGCTGAATATAGGAAAAGATTGGCGAGAACAATTTTCTAATATCTAATTTAAGGAAACATATTTGGCTGGTTATCCATGATTTGGCGCAGTTTTTTTTTTCGAATAAAAATGCTTTAAAATAGTAGTATGGTGGTTAGAGTAACGTCTTAGTAATCGGAAGTTCGTGGGTTCGATCCTCAATGCGGATCATTCTCAAAGTCATTACGATTGATGTTGAAATTTATTTACGGATGATCCAATCTCTGTGGAGGAGTATTCTTACCTGATTTTTTATTCAAAGCACTCAATCGTATTTCTCAGCAGCCGTTAAAGTTTCTTCCTAAATCTTAAAATAATTATTTATGAAATTTGCTTGGAACTCTGGATCTTCCACTATGATCAGTAAGTAATTTTTTAAAGGTATTTTTAACTTCACACTGGAAAAAATATTTTATTTAAAGAAATTTTTTAATCAGAGAAATTTCTTAAGAATTTTTTTACCAAGCTTATTCAGGCGAATACAAGTTTAAACATAATTCTTTGTACTATTTCAGAAAATAATTCTATTTTAACTATTTTTAAAGTATTTTAAATAAATAATAATTATAAATTCTTTTAAATCGTGGGGTAACGCGTTGCCTGAAACAATTGTAAATTCAAGAGGGGTAAACGAGTTCAAGAGGAAAATTGACAGATACTGGGATTCCGTTAGTTTGAGTTAAAAAGACTGGACCAACCTTGCTGGGCTTAAGCCTGTAGTTGGTCGACTTAATTTGTATTTGTATTTGTAACGGAATTTTAATTATATGACTTAATAATGGGAACTCTACGGATTTAGTAAAAGTTAGTAGTAGTTTTGTTAAGAAATTAAAAAATAATTTGCTTTGGAGACTATTGAAATTGTACTAAGCAGTCTCGGGGGTGGGGAACAAGCTATATTTCTAATATACAGATATTTGGTTGAGTTGCATAAGCGTACCCAGGATTCTGCTCAGGGCGAAGCAAGCATAGTCGATCTTTCTCGTGCTTGTGGAGAACCATTTTAAAACCCGGGATGATGGGCCAGAGTTTTGCTTCGAGATGGGATTTGGACCTTTTGTGAAAATAATGCAAAAGTTTTTAAGATAATATACTTAGCCCCAAACAAAGGGGGTCTGGGGTCCATCTCCGAAATGTTTTGTAATTTGACCCTAAAGAGTAGCTTTGTGAATTGTTCTGGGACATTGGGGAATATTTAGGTAACACCCCGGATCGATCACTCGTATAATCTCTAGAATTTTCAAGGGAAAATGCCTATAAATAGACATAAGAACTCTATAGAGGGTTCAACTCCCTAACCGCCACCTAGATACTGCCCGGGGAGATCTCTTATTTTTGATTTTTAATCCTCTTTGACATAGGTGAACCCAAGTGATCCCAGTTTTCATAATTTAAATTTTTGAAAATTAATTACTTAAGACTAAAGTTTAAGTAATTTACTCTCATGATTTAGAGGGTAGCTACCCCTCCCTGTATCCCCTGGAGTTGAGGGACAGTTCCATAGACTTATGAGAACTAGAAAGGAGGACACAATTTCCCCCCTCTATAATGTCTCTCAATTCATTCTCTCTTACCTCCCCTCTTCCCGAATTCCAGTTAAAATGTTCGGCTTCTAAAATTTCTAAAAAGCATTACACAAACACATGCGAGTTCAATCCAATGTAGCCATCCCTCATTCGTGATACATGATCATGAATGAACAGCTACAGATTGATCCAGCCAATGAAAGGGTAGGTTTATTGCTTTACCTATTCAAGAAAGTTTTGTTTAAAGATTGGTGAGAGATTTAATAAAGAGAGAAAGATTTAATAATATTTTTAGTTACTAGGTCACCACTAAATTATTAAAAATTATTTTAATGATTCCAGTCTATATCTCACGACAGACATCCTCGTCCTGGGCTCAAGCTGCATCCAGATGCGGTAACCATTTATACTCGGGGTGAAAGAGGCATTCGGACACTTCCATGCTGCTTCCCTAACTCTTCCATGTTGTATAGATGGTAGGAGCAGGCGCGGATCCAGCACGGCTCCAAGGGGGGCATTTTTCTATATAAAATCCCCTTGTGTTACCATTAGAGGTATAGGGGCACTTTTCAACACTATTACCTTTACTTTTTTTTCCCAAATGTCAAAATATTGGGGATTTCCTAAAAATAATCACTGAAGATCCCCTTGTGGTACTAAAAGGGGGTATCGGGGTCCTCCCCCAGAACACTATTTTGAAATTAGACCTGTTAAAAGTAGGGTTTTTACTCATTTTAAAACTTTTTGGGTTCCCAAGGGGGGTCATATTCCAGAGTGCCATCCCCCTGAATCCGCACGGGGTGGAGTCACTGGAGGGAAATAAGCTCCCCCCAGAAAATTCCCGATCCCGAAGGTTTACAGTGTGCCCCCAGATTTCACTCTCTGTACTTTGTATCCCTCCATGGTTGTATACCAAAACTAGATTTAAGTATAACTGTCCTTCACGACAAATTGTTTTTTGATAGAAGGAAATAAGGAAAGTTATGATATTCTACTTGAAAATAAATCTATTTCGAAGTTAAATTAAAATATCTTTGCTTCATTTTATTTTTCTTTATTATAAGGCGTTCATCAGAATCGTTTACTCCGCAATTGTATATGTATAATTTTCTGGGTGAATTTTTTAAAATTTATTTTAACAACGAATTGAGAAAAATTGGGATCGAATTGGATGAAAAATAAAGAGTATTTCTAAAAACTTCTACTAAATGAATCCAAACATCAAACATTAAAAAACAACAAAGCTAAAATAAGAATAGCTTTTGAAAATACATTTTTATTAAGTTTAAAAAAATACAAAAATAAAAGATCCCCTAATGTCAAAAATAAAAAATATTTGTTGGACGATTGTAAAAAAGGTTACCCCAATAGAAAATAAGATTAAAAAAGCTTTTAAATATCCAATAAAAACTAAATATAATTTATAATCACTTATTAATAACTTCTAACTCTTAAAAATTATAAAATCAGCACAAGAAGTTGCAGAAAACGTTCAAATTCGACTTAACTCATACAACACCAGCGCTCTAACCGTTACGCTACCGGGATCTACATTGAGAGACGCAAATATTACAAACAACTAAAGGATTGGCTTAGTTTTGTGGGTTATTGTAATTTTAACAAGTGACAAACCTTTGGCGATCGGGACTTGCGAAATATTTCAAACCTATTTTCCTATACCATGCGTACGGGGTTAAGGTCTAGATTCCTCTTAACAGTCCTTGGAACGTTTTTTTTGACTCCGACTGTACATCCTTACCTTCAGGCTTGGCATGCGGACAAGTTTAAAGAGAAAAATACACAAACACATGTTGCACGCAATGTCCAAGCTTTCTTCTTACCCCCCTATGTTGAATTTTTACCCCAGCCTTACCGTTCCCTAGAACCAATGCTCACAAGACAAGACCGGTCTTGAGGAAAAGCATGCAAGGTCCGGTATGAAACGTCCGCTGGTGCACCAGATGAAATTTGACTACGTGGGGAGGCAGCATGGTCCTCCAATCCCGAATAACCCATTTAGATCCCCTCTCACCCAATATCATGGCCTGTGGCGGCGGTTATGGACACCTATGGAATCAACACTTCGATTTTCTCTGCCCCCTAACATAGAGGAAAGCTGAATTTTTTATCAACTGACCTTCATACTATGGGTAATCATGAAAATAAATTTGGCTTTGATATCCCTTTTTCTTCTTTTGCGCTATTTATTATGGCAATGAGTGTACCAAGCATGCGAAACATTCCAATCTGTTCTTATTGTTTGAGAATATTTAGAAACTAATATTAAAAAAACAGTAAAATATTATTTAGCGCCTTAAAAAGAAAGTTGTCGAACAAACATATTGAAAATGGTAGAAAGAAAAACTTGCTATTAGGTCGGGTTTTTTTTGCTTTTTTTCTTCTTACTCTGTAAAACTATTTTGACAGCTAAAGGGAGGGCGGCTTCATACGAAAAGTTCTCTAAGAATGAGTTTTCGTCAATTCTGACTTTTGAAAATAGTGTTTTACAAGCTTGATCATCTTATTCTAAGAAGCATAATTTTAATACAACTTTTGATATTATCCAAATATATATTTTAAGAAATTTTAAAAGGAATTAGAATGAGCATTATTTATATTAGAAGATTCTTTTATAAAAAGAAGAAATTCTTTTTTAATAATAATCACTTTTTAAATCGAATTTTATCATTACTTAAATGAGTAAAAAATTTAGGTCTGTATGAAAAAAGGTAAAACACGTTTCCTATGTCAATTATTATCTGTGTGACTTTTCACAACTTGTCAACAACCATTATGGTATCTATAGTATGACAACGATTTGGAAAATATTTGTTAAAACCATAACAAGATTAAGTGGTTGCTTATTTATTTAAACACTTGCACCCCATGTGAAAAAAATTTAAATTAAAATCAAACTAATGATTGATTAGATTGGATACGTGACAAGGAAAAAGTAGTTGCAAAATTTGCAATAGTTTTCAATGCCATAACAACGTTTCTAAATTGCACGTGTAAAAAATTAGATAACCGAACTACCCCGGAAAGACCCAAGGGAAGAGCGAGGCGTTATACCTCTTTTGCTCCTAAAATTCGAATCGCACTACTTAGAATTTGTGGAAACATGCAAATTTTGGTATAATAGCCCTCTATTCGATATATCTTGCCTTTAATTTCTCATGAGTTTTGAACACTGTCATCTTTTATTTTTCAAATACAGTTTTTTGACCGTTTAAAGTTATTTTAGAAGTCAAATTAAGCAAAAAATATAACAATATCACTTCCATTGTCCCTTGAAAAATTGATAAAATTCTTTAAGTCAAAATAAAAAACAAAGGAATAAAATATAAAGATATCAGGGGTAGATTTTAACTAGATTGTATTATAAACACAGAGCTTGCATATGCAAATAAATTAACAGGTCTTTATTTTTGTTTCCTCTTGTTAGAAAAACAAAATGATTGCCTTTGTTGGGTGATTTAATTAAATTATTAGTCCGGTTTCTCAAAAAAAACTTTTGTTTACTTCACAAAAACTTTTCCTCCAGTTGAAAACTTGGTCAAACTTCACTAAGTATCTATCGACATAACATTTCACAGGATCGTTGCTTGCTAGCAAGAACACCAATTTTTGGTTTCCAAATAAACGACAGTTTTCCCTCATTAACTGTCAACTCACTAAAAACTGACTTTCCAACATTGACAACCCCGCCAACAACGAGCCTACGACGAATGTCAACAAGCAAGCCTCCTACCTGGACAGTAGATGTTGAGGTAGAGGCAATCCTCGCTCTCGTTCCTCAAGAAGGGGATGATACGGCGGAGGTACTCAAGGCGGCCGGCCGGCATCCGCCGCAGCGCCTCGCTCTCGTTCCGCACGTCCGGGTAGCGCTGCGGGCAGACGGGGCCGTAGCGGTCGGCGTTCCGCACGTCGCGCCACTGGGCCGGCAGGGCCGGCGGCATGAAGCGCAGCGGGCCCACCGGCGGGCTAGCGTAGGGCACGCCGAGGAAAGCCTCACCGCCGCCGCGGGCGGCCACGCCGCGGAGCGGGCCGTACTTGGTGCCGACGGGGCGGCGCGCGGCCAGCGCGGCTGCAGCGCAGCAGCAGAGGAGGAGCAGCGGAGCCGCCATGCGGAGGAGCGAGTGGCGCGAGATTGGGAGCCGCCGTCGGCCGACACATGGCGAGGGAGGCGGGCGGGCATGCGCCGAGGGGACGGGCCGACTGGGCACGGGGGGCGGCCGCCGAGGATCGATGCGGGAGGGCTCGGGTTCGATTCCGGCGCCGGACGGTTCGAGTTAGGCGGCGTTCCGAAAATAATTTTTATTATTAAGTTTTTAGTTTATTTTTTGTGGGGAAATCTTAAGAAATGTCACGCCGGCGCCGTGAAGAAAATACCTGTTCCTTCGGGATTAAGTTAATGCGATTTAAAGATGCTTGAACCTGAACAAAAGGAAGTTAGTGTTTTGAAAGGAATCATTATTTTTTCACATCGAAACAAAAAGTTTTTCCACAGTTTTTTTATTTTAAAAAAGTTATTATAAACTATTTGGAGTGGCTTTGGGTACAATTTAAACTTTTTGATACATGCCACTAAATGCCACTTATTGAAAGGATAATATCATGGACAATGCTAATTAATAGAAAATTACTTTAAAAATTATGGTTATTGAAGTTTTTTAAACGTTACGGAAAATTTTAGGTTAATAATATCTGAGTTTAATAAATATTTAAAAACATTGAAATTTTTTCAATAAATTGGAGCAATACGGTGCTAAAAAAGGAAGTAAAATGTGCGAATATAAAGATACCTAATACTTAAAACTTCATGAAATTTGTTATTATTAATTTGAATTTAAATAATATTTATGAAAATAAAAAAATCTACCAGAATTAAGGAAGAGTAGTAGATGGAAGGTTAGACTTTTCCTAGTGTATTTTTTTCTTTTATGAAATAGACGAATATGGGTGCTTAGATTTGTTGACTTTGAAATAATTAAAATAAAATATTAACGAAAATAAAAAAAATCATGAAATTTTTTTGACGGTAATGTTAATATTATTTAATAATATTAGTTAATAATTAAAATAATATAAGATTATTTAAATAATATTAATTATAATATTAGTTAATATTTTTATGAATAAAATAGTCATGTTTGGTGTCAATTTCAAAAAATTTTTGACTTCTTAATTATTAAAATAAGAACTTGCACACAAACAAATAATCCATAAAAATTGTTTAACCTCGATCGAAATAAGGAATGAAAAAAATTTTAGGTAGCGAGTTTTCGAGATAAGAGCGGAAAGTTGAATAACTCTAGAGGGAAAGTATTTTTCGAGATATATAAAGGTTTACGAAATAACGAGGGAATACAGTAATTTATCTGTAGATGATGCATATCTTATCTTTCTTAGTAAACAATATTAAAATTTCTTAATTACTTCAGAACAGAGGAAAATTTACCTAAAAACTTAAATTTTGAATTTAAATAAATTTTTTTTCTAAACCTTTAAAAATTGTTTTATTGACTTTTAATTACTTCCGTAAGTTATTTAACTGGAAATACGTTTCCATTATGACAGTTATGAATTATATGCTTCTTTATCCTGAATCAGCTGAGTCTTTTGCCCCATCTTTTTACTCAGCAGTAAGCCTGGAGCTATCCAGCAACCTACCCATCTAATGAAATGAGAGAACCGTCCGTTTCCATTGCAGAATAGACCTTAACAATGACAGAAGGGTCTATTGAGGCTTCCCCATTTCAGCCTCATTATCGTTACCTGACATCTCGTTTCAATAATACTCCAAGTAACTCCCCTTATCCTGACCGGCGTTTCTCTCGTTAGCCTATACGTCTATAACTTCTCGTCTTCTCACGGTTCAATCAAAAGGTAAGGGGATCAATACGTTGGGGGCACTACTTCCTAGTAACGGTGATTGACGACTTGGACCAGGCCTGCAAAACATAGGCCCGCGGTCCGCATGTGGGCCACCGACCCTGTTTTTGTGGCTCGATAGGTCTGTAATGATTTAAAAATTTTAAGATTTAGGAAAATTCAATTAAAGATGTTATCTTTTGTAAGGTTTTCCAAAAAATCGCCTATTTATTTTCCTTGTAAAAAATAAAGACGCATGCTTCAAAAATGTTATGAAAACTAATCGTCAAAAATATAGAAATTTTATTAAAATTTCGATGTAAAGCTTGAAGTTTGTTTTGAACACTGAATCTATTTTCGTACTATTTAGTTATTTTTAATTTTTCACAATATCTCAAACAATTTACAGAAAATTTAATTTGATACTTTTTAACCACAAAAATCGGCAAAGATCTGTTTTTTGGCCCGTGACGAGTGAGGATGGCCAATTTCGGCCCGCAAAACAATTGAAGTTGTGCTGGCCTGACTTAAACTCTTTTGCGATTTAACTTTTATAAATACCGCTATATCACAAGAAAATATTAGTTATCTACGATTTAGAAGAGAAATATTTCTATTAATAAAGCCTTTTATTCAAATACAAATCAAACCAAGACTGTTTAGAAATATCTTCGGTAAAAGTTTATCGATAGCTGGGACTAAAATGTTTCTTTTTTTATTTAGAGTTGGCGTTTGGTCATATGAACCATCATGAACAATGATTTTACGAGCTGAAAGCTGGTCCCGTATAAAATTGCATAAATATACAGGGTGTATCTGAAATGGTGCAACAAACTTTCAGGGATGATAGTACTCATCAAGACGAACAAGAATTGGTATAGAAAGGGGGTCGCAAATGAGTTTTAAGGGGTGAAACCCCGGGGTGAAAATCAGCAAAAAAACTTGCATATATGTGCAGGAAGAGACACAATTGTTCGATTCCGTAATTTTTTACACCAAAAAAATAGAACCCGTACTTGCAAAAAGAAATTTTAACTGTAACTTTTCAGGAAGTTATCTTTTAGTAGCGAAATATTTATTCAATCAGTCTCTTTTTTAATGCATGTTCAACCAAATTTGGCAACTTATTAGCCATTTGGCGCAATTTTTTCGTTTCCTATTTTATCTTTAAAACGGTAGCTCAACTTGGTAGAGTAATGAGCCGGAATCTTTTAACTCACAATCGTAAGATTGTGGATTCTGTCATGTCAATAATTTTGGGGCAATACACGGAAAGAGTACTATTAAAGGATGTGGGTTGGGGTCTTATGGCTTGAGGTTCAAAAATCGGACAAAATTAAAGGTTGTGTAACAGTATTTTGGGAATTTTTATTGATTTTTCTAAATTGTAGTGTTTTCTTTACGGTAATTTTTTTTCAGGTAATTACAATGCTTTAAATCCCATTTTGTCTCAACGCAAAACTTTGACAGGTGTTTAAAATTTTTTACACGAATTTTTGAAAATTGATAGTTCAAAAAAATTTGGCAACACAAAATTTTGTGAAATGAAGGAAAAGCAATCCTTGAAATCCCTGTTTTTAAATCAACGATCAATTAATTAGATTACAAAGTATTTGATTCTCATTTTCTCCGGAAATCGTTTCTTCCGTAAATTTTATTTCCCTACAATGTATGATAAGGATTTCGAGGACTGCTTTTCCTTCGTTTCACAAAATCTTGTTCTGCCATGTATTAATTTTTTTAATCTACCGATTTAAAATAAATTGTGTTAAGAATTTCTTTAGTCTAAAAAAAGACATTTCAGATCACGGGGTATTTTTATCTTGTTTTGTCTATTTGTTATTAGTTTTTAAACTAGGGAGCTCTTTGTGAAACACCCTTTATGAACATGTAATGATGACTCAAATTTTGTATGAAACATATGTGTTAATAGAAAAAAAAAGAGTTTAAAAACCTAAGCATTTAATACAGTTTTATACTTAAATTCTCTTATTCTAGATGTGACTACATAATTATAACTGTTATTTTCATGACGAGACAAAACTAAAAAAATTACAAGTTCGAGCAATACACAGTCGAGATGGGTTGCGAGCTCGGCCATTTTAGTATTTCTTTGTGCTGAAGGAGGGGAGGGTAGTTTATGAAGCTTAGGGTTTCGTCTCGTAGTCAATTTCCTCTTGTCAATACGACAAAATTAAGCCAAATTAATTATTATTATTTGACAAATTAAGCCGAATTAATTTTTAAAATTAAATATAATTGGAAACCGTATTTATGAATTACTACGTGAAAACTAGAAGGGGATGGGAGGTTCTTGGCATGTACTGTATTACGGGTGGACACCAAAATGAGGTAGGGAGTCAAAAATAGAAAATAAATGGGTAACGTAGTACGGCCACTTTCCCTAAGGGGTTTACGTTATCCGCCTCCGAGGACAGACAAATTGTTTACACCTATGAGCCTCAAACGCACCGACACCCTAGGATCGGATCGTACAACCCATCCTCAGTACACAGACAAAGTCATTTAAAATTAATTAACAGAGTGGTGACTTAATTAAAACTAGTTTCTAGTAAAATTAATACTATTTTAGTGATGTTTCACCCCCTCCTCCAATTTTTGTGTTTAAATTTATTTTTCCTTTAAAACTTCAGCTATCAGTTTACATAAATCCTTCTTCCTCCTACCTAACAAATCATGGCTTTTCCAATCACTCCATCATTTCCTAAATTATTCAATCAAAGTTATTCGATTTCGCTTGGCCGTCAGTCTGTTAATCTTTCCCCACTTCTCCAAATCTCTTGTAGAAATCAATTTCTTTATTCAATTCTTATTTAGACTGTAGGCATTATCTTCAAAATGCTAAATTTCTTCACGTTAAAAAAACTAGCCAGCTGGATGGCTCAGCGGCAATCTACCACTTTTAAAATAATTTTCTCTTGTTTATTATCGTTATGAATCCTTACGGTGTCACAGCAGCTAGCTCGATAGCAGTATTCATGCATTGCTTATTGGAGTTAGCTACCAATCCTATAGGGCTTTAACTGACCACTGGGTGCGAAACTGCGGGCCATTGCACAGCTGAGAAGGGAGTGCTGCTTTCACAGACTAAGGCTTAAAGGACGTGTTTGTCTTTAAAAGCTGTGCATTGTCCTGAATTGCATAAATCCAGTCGAATCCGCTTAATGTGATCACGGTTAATGTTATCAATCGGATAATGTTATCGAAATCGTCAGGTCCCGATCATTCCTATTTAATTTAATGTAAAATACATCGTTTAATGTGATCAACTAGGAATCAACTCGCCGCTTAATGTTATCAAAATTTTTCCATATCCCCTAAAAAACGTCTCATTTCGAGTCATTTTGAAGGTCAATTTGTACAAGTAAACATCTGCCCCACCAGAGTATCTGGTGTTTCTTTTTCTGAAACTCAGTAGGAGTAAGAAAAAATATAACATACCGCATATATTGAAAGAAAACTGTTAAAGAGAGGGGGGTCCGAATCCATACTTGTGAGTTGTGATTGGTTAAAGAAACCATCGGCATCTTGCAGATGTTTCAGATAAGATATTTTGATTTTCCCTTGTTATGTTTACTGAACTCTATGGTTTACTGAAATTCAGATTGCTTATTGGAGTAGAAGGCTATAATGGAGGGAAAAAAGAAAGACCTTTCTATACAAATAAATTACTAAGTAAGCGATTATTTTATTTTTATAATTTTAACTACAAGTGTATATTTCCCCTTTAAATTTTAAGTTGGCAAGTGCCTACTGCCTAGGGTAAAAATAGTGTTTTAAATACGTTAATTATGATTACAAGATTTTGATTTTAAAGCAAACAATCTTGAAACACTCTTTTCTGCTTTTTGATATGGGATCGCTTATTGTTATCGATCGGATAATGTTATCAGTTTAATCTCGGACAATTGCGATCACATTAAGCGGATTCGATTGTAGTACTAATAATGAATTAAAAATGCAGGGATCTCTAATTCTACATTTTGTGTTAGTATTTTACTTCTAAAGGTACGATATTAATTAATCAATATGTTTCTATTTAAAAAAACACTTATTTAGTATAGCTAAAAAAATTTATTTAAAAGGGACCAAATGAAATCTTAATACTTTAAAACATGTTGCAATGTCTTTCAAACTATAGCTTTCAAAAAAAAATTATATGAATTTAAAAACGAACAACTTCATACAGTAGGACAGAACTCGCAATCTTACGATTGCAAGACTGTTACGCTACCAACTAAGCTATAATTTAATCATTAATGGAACTACTACATAGAAATTTGAGTTTCCGTAAGCATCACAAAAAAAGTATTTGGCGATCACGGATTGGCGAAGTTTTTTTTCCTGTCGACTGCAAAAGTGTTACTGGTGGGAAAACTAGCTTAGTAATATTTGAAGTTGTTTTACAAAATAACTACAGGAATCGAACCATTGTGTTTCTTCCTACACAAATATGCAAGTTTTTTTAGCAGATTTTCACCCCGGGGTTTCACCCCTTAAAACTCATTTGCGACCCCCCTTTCTATACCAATTCTTGTTCGTCTTGATGAGTACTATCATCCCTGAAAGTTTGTTGCACCATTTCAGATACACCCTGTATATACAGGGTGTTTCAAAATTGCGTTGCACGGCTTTTATTCGGAGCCAACGCCTCCTAGGGTCATGAAAGTAAGGTCTACCCCTAGGTTAGTGACCCTGGAGAATCCATTGAGATGACTTACAGCGCCCCTAGCGGCAAAATTAAAGAGTTAAAAAATTAATTTAAAAAATAAAGAAGATAGAGCAAAATCCTCAGTGAGAGTATTGTTGTCAACGTCAAGAAGAACTCAGTGAAAAAAATTTGATCAAAATATCTTGAATATTCGCGGAGATATTAGCATGTGAAAATAGCACTTTTCAGGGGTCAAAAAAGAAAAAGTTCTCATATTTGCAAATTTTTTTGATTTTTTGAAAAAATTTTGTGTTCTTTCAACTAACAAAACACAAAACTACACAATAACACTTAACAATTTGGAAATATGCGAACTTTTTACTTTTTGACCCTTGAAAAAGTGCTATTTTAACATGCTAATATTCAAGATATTTTGATAAAATTTTTTTCAGTGAGTTCTTCTTGACGTTGGCAACAATACTCTCACTGAGGTTTTTGCTCTATCTCCTTCATTTTTTAAATTAATTTTTTTAACTTTTTAATTTTGCCGCTAGGGGCGCTGTAAGTCATCTCAATGAATTCTCCAGGGTCACTAACCTAGGGGTAGACCTTACTTCCATGACCCTAGGAGGCGTTGGTTCCGAATAAAAGCCGTGCAACGCAATTTTGAAACACCCTGTATATTCAGATTTCATATCGCCAATCTGGGAACTGAAGTTTTGAAAAATGTTTTTTTAGCTCATTTTAATTTTTTACCAAGCTGAATTTTATGTCAGACATCAACACGTAATATCTTTTCGTCTATGGGAAGAAATATTGATGAATCCTAAATTTTGAGACGGCAAACAGGCGGTAGTTAAAAGGAAAGGTCAAAAGGAAAGGATATTCTATTCATATGGAATGTTCAAGGATTCAGTAAGATATAAATATTATCTTACTGTTTTGCATTTTGTGTTTGTTGCGAAACAAAATCGACGTAAACCCTTGCAAAATGCTAGTACATGGACTAATAATATTTCTTTATGGAAGACATTCGCAATAAAATGTTATTCATATAAAGCCCTAACATTTCGATAAAAAGAGTAGCAGAGAGTAACTGAGATAGAGAGAAATAAAATGCTCATTTAATTTTTTGTCTACCGCTGTAGCAACTACTGTAGCCATCCTGCCTTGGAATTCAGGGCATGAGTTAAAATATCTGACTACGAATTTGCTTGATTCACGTTTGAGATTCACACTTGCCTGACATATCCAGAGCTATTCGAGAAACCAACTGTCCAAACGTGCGCAAAGATCCCACTGTATTTTGCCTGCCCAACTTCTTTTTCCACCTCGATCTCTAACACAACGATTTTCTTCAGTCTAGCTTAAACGAATTGGAAATGGCTCCAATCGAATTAGGGGGTTCATTTTACATAATGTGAAAGGTTTTCACTGAAATTTCCTCCATAACAATCGAAAATAGTTGGAAATTGTTCTCTCCAAAACCGCTGTTTTATAATCATCGCGGGAAAAAAGTTAAATGGAGAATTTTTCCCTGTTGCTGAATAATCCGATACTGTTTTCTCCTCATGTAAGAAACTTTGTCCCTTTTTCCGATTTTTTTCAGGATGGTACAGTTTTTTTTCTTTACAGTTTAAGGGACAACCAATGTTAAGGATTATTTTTTTTCTTTTCGCTATCCATACTTATCATGCTGGAATGCACGGATGTAATATTTCGCTTGTTTTATCTTATAAATTAGTTCTCTAACCTTCTTCACAATAGCATTGTTTTACATAGAAGAAATGCTTTGAGGCAATAAACTAAAAACAGACAAAAAGGTCGTTAATCCAGGATGTCACCCACCTTAAAAAATTTTTTAAAAAGCTCCTAGAGACACCTCAGTATAGTTTGTGCTGATTTGTGCCTCTTACTTTACTCGAAATCGCGCTTGTATACCTATTAGAAAAATATAAAACATTAGAAATTAAACAAAAAAAAGGAAATGTTGCATAGATCCTTTTTTAGATGATTTTAACAAAGTTAAAAAAAGAACCGGGCTAAATAAAAGTTACTCAAAGCTGTATAAATCATATAGTTCTTTTTACTATTTTTTAATGTGATTCGGATTCATCCTAGGGCATTCTCCTCATAGTAGAAATTTCTCCAAGAATTCGCAATTAATATGCTTTAACAAACCAAAAGCTCCCCACCGATGGTTTCTTGCTGAAACTAAAAAAATAAGAGATTTCCTAGATTCTCCGTAGTAAAACATACATTTCGTGTTTTCCAAAAATTCGTTGATATTATTTTCACCCCTCTTACTTTAAAATTGAAAGTGTTCTATTTAGTTATGTTTTTCTCTCAATCACATTTTAAAAACATCAATCTTCACATCTAATATCAGTAGATCTATAAAATTAAATTATAATAAACCTATTCAAACCACGATTCTTACACGTAAATAGAGTAAGAAGTCTTTCATTTGAATAAAACTACTGGAGGACAGCTGAGCGAGCTGAAACCGCAACACTTCTGTTTAAAAATGTGCGTGTACGAGTAAGGGACATTTATCTCATTAGCTCATCTCTGCAATAATTGTGTACTTTTTTACCCTCACACATGGTTTTTAATAACGAATAGCTATCGTTTATTATTAGTATGAACGAAAACAGATTCAAAAACTGTGGGTCAAGACCCACTGGAAAGTAGCGAGTATTTTTTTTGGTGAGTCGTGTGACAAGATTTTTAATTTATATTAAATTAAAAAATGTTGTTTCAAAATTTTTATGTATATGCTATGGACCTTGTGATGAGCGTTTTAAGAAGTAAAAACTACGTAAATTCAACCTAATTGAGCGTGAGTTTTAGGGGTTTTATACAAGATATTTTTCTTCTTAAGGTGTCTTTTCCTACTGAATCAAGGCTGCCCTTCAAGTTAGTCATTGACTTCTTTCACATACCTCAAATATGTAGGTTTTTTTAAATTATTTCTCCAAAAGTTTCAACTAGAGGGCGTTGAAAGTGGTCTCATCAGATAGGGCATGGTCAGTTGGTCACTTTACTATACCTAGACCCCACTTCCATGGCTATATCTGTAGGGGTTCAAACGTTAAAGGGTTGGACCACTTTTCGTGGGACACTCTGTATAAGCACTTCCAAACGGTGCTTTAAATGAAAATCCGAACTAATTCTACCCGTCTTCACCCCTACACTGAGTGCAGACTTATTGGATCTTTTTAGATCTCTGGTGATCTTTAATTATGGGGCTCAAACTTTGGGGAACAGATACATACTTTCCTTCTAGAAAGTATTATGGTCTTTCCGATAAAATAAGATCTGTGAATTTTTATAGCAAAGACATTACATGCGTTCTCGGATATCACCCAAGACACCCCAAAAAAAACATTTACAAAAACACTATTTTTGAGAAATTTTAGATTAAAAATTATGAGGGAGTATCCCAATACCCCCTATTTCGGTACACGCCTCAGTAATACTCAAAAATTAAAAATTGAATGTGTGAAAATAAGTAGAAATAAATTTGTTTCTTTTCTGATCGCCAAACCGTGAACCGGGGTACAAATGTTCCGAGTTTAAAAAAAAACTCTGCCTGATTTTTAAAAGAGTTCTTGTTCTGTGGGTGTTGATTTGATTCCCCCTTATGTCATCAAGGTAAATATGGAGGGTTTTATATATCCCTTACTTATTCTCTTTAATCTTTCCTTAAGAACCAATACTTTTCCCGATGTCTGGAAGACCTCAAAAATAGTACCAATATTCAAAAAGGGAAAAAAATCTGACATCACTAACTATAGACCAATAGCTATTCTTTCAAGTTTTTCTAAGGTTTTTGAAAGTATCATACATTGTAAACTATCTTCTCAGGTCAATGAAATAATTTCTCCCAATCAACATGGTTTCACAAAAAAGAGGTCAACTTCTACTAATCTCTTGTGCCTTAACAGTTATATATCAAATGCTTTAAATGAAGGTAAACAACTCGATGTCGTATACACTGATTTTAGAAAGGCTTTCGACGCTTTTAACCATGAGGTCTTGCTTTTAAAATTAGCAAATATTGGTTTTTGTGAGGGTGCTGTCAACTGGTTACATTCTTACCTCATAAATAGGCCTCTTTATGTAAAATTTAATCACTCTTTGTCCGATCCTTATTATGGTACCTCAGGAGTCCCTCAGGGGTCAATTCTTGGGCCCCTGCTTTTTAATCTGTTCGTGAATGATATAATTTCAATTTTTGAAGCATCTTTACTCTTTGCTGACGATCTAAAAATCTTCAAACAAATATCTTCCTTACATGATATAAATAGTCTACAAACTGAACTAGACAACCTAACTGTTTGGTGTGAGAGAAACAAACTGTCACTCAATATTGACAAATGTTTTATTTTAACTTTCTCTCGGATATCTAATCCTTTTTTATATAGTTACAAAATAAATAATATCATATTATCCAGAAAATCTATCATCAGGGATCTTGGTATCATCTATAATTCAAATTTTAATTTTAACGCTCATATTCAGGACATCACTTTGAGGGCCAGTAAATGTTTGGGAATGTTGCGAAGATCAACAAGTAATTTTAGTAATATATCAGTGATTTTAAATCTTTTTAATATTTTAGTTCGTCCGATACTAGAGTATGGCGCTGTGATCTGGAACCCTACAGGCATATCCAATAAAAATTTAATTGAAAAAGTTCAAAAAAATTTTCTACGATATTTATCTTTTAAATTCAATTGTACCAATTCTGAAACCCCAATCTTACTTGAACAGCGCAGATCACTTATTATTCTTAAGTTTTTCCATAATATTTTACATAACAATATTGATTGCCCTTTTATATTAAATCAAATAAATATACATGTCCCCCCATACAATACAAGAAATAGCAAAATTTTAAAAGAACCTTTTTATTCCAAATCATATTTAAATAAACAAACAATAATACAATTCATAAAAATAATAAATCACTTACCAGAGCACAGTGAAGTATTCTTTGATGGTTTTAAAAAAATTCAATTTGATTATATAAACAATTTGTAATTCAGTTATTTTCCGTATTTTTCTGTTTAATGTTTATTGTAATTTGAACGTGTTTATTGTAATTTGAATGTATGTGTATGTATTCGGTGTTTTCCTCTGTTTTCCTCATGTAAATGGATTTTTGTCTGTATGATGGAAATAAACGTTATTATTATTATTATTATTATTATTATTATTATTATTATTATTATTATTATTATTATTATTATTATTATTATTATTATTATTATTATTATTATTATTATTATTATTATTATTATTATTATTATTATTATTATTATTATTATTATTATTATTATTATTATTATTATTATTATTATTATTATTATTATTATTATTATTATTATTATTATTATTATTATTATTATTATTATTATTATTATTATTATTATTATTATTATTATTATTATTATTATTATTATTATTATTATTATTATTATTATTATTATTATTATTATTATTATTATTATTATTATTATTATTATTATTATTATTATTATTATTATTATTATAAAAGAGGCAAAAAAAATTTACCCGATTTTGACCCTTTCACTATCGTTAGATAGTACAGTAGATACTTTATCAAATTCTCCCACGGACCACATGCCGAGAATCACTGCTTTACGAATTATAATCCCCTGATCTTAACCCAAAATAATTTCAAAGCTCTCATTCAGCGTTCTCTACTTGAATTGTAATATAAGCACTTTCAAAGAGTGCTTTTCAAGAAATAAGAAACCATTTGTCCTTTAAATTGCGCAATTCCACTGAGTTCAGGCGTTATTGCTCTTTTTAGATTAACTTTTCAACTGGTGATCTTAAATCATAGGATTCAAACATGGGATTATTTTCTTCTAGAAAGTATTACGGTGTTTCCGATGAAATAAGGTCTGTAAATCCTTATAGAAAGGTCATTACAAGAGTAATTTATTAAATCAGCGTCGGAAGGAATTTTAATTATTTGTCACACAAGTTGTGCTAGATTGCAACTCCTTATATTTTAGAGTAACACTCGACCTGGTTGCGAGATACAGGATGAAAATGAATCTATATTTTTCTTCTAATTCTAGATAAATTCTTTAAATCAATAGTTTAACGCTCTTATCCACCAAACGGTGGTTTACATGAAAATCCGCCTAATTAAACCCAATTAAACTCCTACACCGAGTGCAGTCTTATTGGATCTTTTTAGATTAACTTTTCAATTGGTGATCTTTAATCATAGAAATAAAAGTTTGGGGAGCAGATACATGCTTTTCTTCTGGAAAGTATTACGGTCTTTCCGATAAATTAAGATTAGTGAATTTTTATAGTAAAAGTCATTAGGGAACGTACCCATACTTCGTGACCCATTCAGGGGAGGGAGGGGGGTCTTCAAAATACCACGCTTGGTCACAGGGGGGAGGGGGGAATGAGGGTTTTGTCACGTTGTCAATTTCTTCTAGTCAATACGACAAAATTAAGCCAAATTAATTATTGAAATTTGCCAAATTAAGACTAATTAAGCCAAATTAATTATTAAAATTAGACAAATTAAGCAAAATTATTTTTTTAACTTTCTGTTAGCAAAAAATGATGGCAAACCGTATTTATGAAATACTACGTGAAAACTAGAGGGGGAGGGGGGGTCTTGGCATGCACTACGGATGGTCACCAAGGGGGGGAGGGGGGTCAAAAATGGTACAAAATGGGTCACGTAGTATGGGTACGTTCCCTTACATACTTACCCCGGATATCACCCAAGAAACCCCAAAGTCAAAAAATTACAAGAACCCTATTTTTGAGAAATTTTAGATAAAAAATGATGAGGGAGTGTCCCAATACCCCCTATTTCGGTATTGAATGGTATTGAATCGAAATAGATTTTTGCTTTTCTGATCGCCAAAAAATGATCCGTGTTTAAAAAACCTCTGGCTGATTTTAAAAAGAGGTAAAAAAAATACCCGAATTTGAGTTTGATCTCTTTCCCCATCATTATGTATTTTAAGCCCTACATACTTTATCTAATCCTCCCACGGACCACAAGCCGAGAATCATTGCTTTAACTAAAAATCAATTAATCTAATCAATTAATCAACTTAATCTAAAAATTATAACCTCCTGATCTTAATTCAAATACAGTTCGAAGCTCTCATCTAGCATTCTCCACGTGCATTGTAATACAAGCACTTTCAAAGAGTGCTTTACATAAAACGCATGAGATGGAATAAATTGTTCTGAGCAACATAACTGAGTTCAGGCGTAATCGTTCTTTTAAGGTTATCTTTTGAACTGGTGATCTTAAATCATGGGAATCAAATATGGGATTCTTTCCTTTTAAAAGGTATTACGGTCTTTCCTATGAAAAAAGATCTGTAAATCTTTACATTCAAGGTCATTACAAGAGTAATTTATTAAATCAGCGTCGGATGGAAATTAATTGATTGTCAAACAAGTTGTGCTATATTAGAACTCCTTCTATTTTAGAGTAACACACGACCTGGTTGTGAGATACAGGATGAAAATGAAATATTTACTAATGAAAATGAAAGATTTTTGTTTCAAATTCAATATTCTCAGAGGGTCAGCCACGAACGTATGTCTGACCGTCGGAAGGAAAACTTGTAACCTCTTTAGCGGAAACGGATTATTCCACTAAATTTTGGGGTTGATGGTAATTTATTGGAGCTGAAAAAAACATTATGAAGCAAATATGTGTGGCTATCATATAGCTTTGTACTTTTTGATGCGAAACTCACGGAGTAATAATATCAGCTAGTGTCTAAAGAATAGGAGATTTCCTAGATTATCCTTAGTAAAACACTGCATTTCGTGTTTTCCAAAAGTTCGTTAATATTATTTCACCCCTCTTACTTTAAAATCGAAAGTGTCTATTTAGTTCTATTTTTTTCTTTCAATCACATTTTTAAACATCGATCTACACTTGTAATATCAGTAGATCTCTAAAATTAAATTAAAATAAACCTATTTAAACCACGATTCTTACCACGTAAACAGAGTATCAAATTTTATACATGATAGAAGTTAGAAGTCTTTCATTTGAATAAAACAAACTGGAGGACAACTAAGCGAGCTGAAACCGCAACATCAGTTTAAAAATGCACGCGTATAAGGGACATTTATCTCACTGACCTATCTGTAGGATTTGCGTACTTTTTTAACCCTCTCACGTGTTTTTTTAAATAACGAATAGTTATCGTTTAATATTAATATAGACGTAGACAGATTCACAAACTGTGGGTCACGATCCACAGGAAAGTTGCGGGTGCTTTTTTGGTGAGTCGTGACAAGATTTTTATTTATACTAACATGATGAAAAATATTTATCTCACCTCTGCATGTAGTAATTATTTTATGAAATGGAAGGCATGGGAAATTTAGATGCTTTAAAGGGGAGGGGGAGGTTGAGAAAAAACGGTTGATTTAAATATTCTTCGCCAGTCAAGTTAATTTCTGAAAAAAATTAAACATACGACCTAAACTGAAGATAAAGTGGATAGCGATAAAATTTCTATTCATAAAAAGTGGGTCGAGATATTCAAAAGTTTGAGAACCACTGGTGTAGGGATTTTGAACGCAAGCAGATCTTTAATGATCATGCAGGTCTAGACACATGCGTACCCCGGATATCACCTAAGACACCCATAAGTTGAAAAATTATTGAACAAAATTTTTGAGAAATTTTAGATTAAAAATTATGGGAGTACCCTAATATCCCCTCTTTTGGTACACAACTCAGTCACTCTCATACATTAAAAATTTAACGCAAATAAGTTGAAATAAGTTTTTTTATTTTCTGATCACCAAACAATGATCCGTGTTTTTAAAAAAACGCTGCCTATTTTTAACCTGGCGTCACTGGCGCCGGGCCTCTGACACTCGATCTCTATGTTAATAACCCATAGGCAGGATTAGCGGAAGAAACGCCGGGTTAAAAGAAGAATTTTTACCAGATTTTGAGGTTTTTCTTCGCCTCCATAATTATCAATTTCAAGCCCTGATAGATACTTTATCAAATCAAGGAAATTTGAAATCCTCCCACGAGCAACACGGTGAGAATCACTGCTTTAAAAAATTGTCACCCCCTTCCAAAGTACACCCATAAGTATTTTAATGCTCTCATCCAGTATTAATAACTTAACTTGCATTGCTACATAAGCACTTCCAAATGGTGCTTTACATGAAAAACCGTCATATATTCATCGCCTTCATACATTCATAGCCTGGGGGGTGATGTCAGTCGCCTACACGTTGGTGCCCCCTGTTCTCGCTAAACGACTGATTACTTGTCGCCTCGAAAGCAGCCCTTTCGGTAACCATTAGACAAGTGCACTATGGTTTTTAATAGTTTTAACAAAAAAGTCTGTTTCCAGACTAGGACTAGCCCAGTTTTTAATGTGGCATTCTGGAATGCTGGTGGTTTTACCAATGACAAGTTCATTGAATTAAGGGTTTTTATTGCTAATAATATGATTGTGTTTCTTTTTCTGTTGGTGAAAGTGATTTTGGTGTCTATTTTAATCGTTCTTTGCTGTACTGGGCTGCTCGTCGACTAATGACCGAAAGGTCGGAGACGGGCATAGGATAAAAAAAAAAAAAACATTCATAGCCTACACTGAGGGCAAACTTATTGGCTCTTTTTAGATTAACTTTTCAACTGGTGATTTTTAATCATGGGAATCAAACTTTGAGAAACATATACATGATTTCCTTCTAGAAAGTATTACGGTCTTTCCGATAAAATAAGATCTGTGAATGTTTATAGCAAAGTCATTACATGCGTACCCCGGATACCCCCCAAGACGCCCCAAAGTAAAAAAAAAATTACAAAAACCCTATTTTTGTGAAATTTTAGATTAAAAATTATGAGGGAGTATCCCAATACACCCTATTTCGGTACATGACTCAGTAACATTCATAAATTAAAAATTGAATGTGTGAAAATAAGTTGAAAAATTTTTTTTTCTGATCTCCAAACCATGATGACACACCTTGAACCGGGTACAAATGATCCGGGTTTAAAAAAACTGCCTGATTTTTAAAAGAGGCAAAAAAATTTACCCAATTTTGAAAATTTTTACCTTTCCCCATCATTATCAATTCAAGGGCTTGGTGGATGAAGGGGCTAAGTTACATGGCCTGTCCCGAAAGTAACGAGACTGAATTCCCTAATTCTGACTGGAAATCAGTCTCGTTACTTTCGGGACAGGCCTTGTAACATAGCCCCTTCATCCCCCAAGCCCTTCAATTTCAATCCCTGCGTGGTATCGAATTCTCCCACGGACCACAAGCCGAGAATCACTGATTTAAAAATCAAAACCCCTGATATTAACTCGAAAGTATTTCAAAGCTCTCATCCAGCGTTCTCTACTCGCATTGTGTTATAAGCACTTTCAAAGAGTGCTTTTCATAAAACAAGAATAGTCATTTTCGCCACGCTAGTCCACTGAGTTCAGGCGTAATTGTTCTTTTTAGATTAACTTTTCACCTGGTGATCTTAAATCATGAGAATCAAACATGGGATTTTTTCTTTTTAGAAAGTACTTTGGTCTTTCCGATGAAATAAGGTCTGTAAATCTTTATAGGAAGGTAATCACAAGAGTAATTTATTAAATCAGCGCCGGAAGGAATTGGAATTATTCGTCAAACAAGCTGTGCTATATTACAACTCCTTATATTTTAGAGTAACACTCGACCTGGTTGCGAGATTCAGGATGAAAATGAAAAAAAAATTTTATTTCAAATTCGTGTTTCCCAGAGGGTAAGCCTCGAACGTATGTCTGACTACCGCCGCCGCAAGAAAAACTTCTAACCTCTTATATTGTTGTGGTTATAATGGAAACGGATTATTCCACTAAATTTTGGGGTTGATGGTAATTTATTGGAGCTGAAAAAAACATTATGAAGCAAATCTGTGTGGCTATCATATAGCTTTGCACTTTTTGATGCGAAACGCACGGAGTAATAATATCAGCTAGAGTCTAAAGAATAGGAGATTTCCTAGATTATCCGTAGTAAAACACTGCATTTCGTGTTTTTCACAAATTCGTTAATATTATTTTCACCACTCTTACTTTAAAATCGAAAGTGTTCTATTTAGTTGTCTCTCAATTTATTTTCTCTCAATCATATTTTTAAACGTCAATCTTTACATCTAATATCAGTAGATCTATAAAATTAATTTATAATAACCCTATTCAAACAACGATTGTTACCACGTAAACAGAGTATCAAATTTTAATTCTTTCATTTGAATAAAACAAACTGCAGGACAACTAAGCGAGCTGAAACCGAAACACATGTGTTTAAAAATGTGCGTGTACGAGTAAGGGACATTTATCTCATTAGAAAAGATCGGTAAGATTTACGTACTTTTTTACCTTCACAAATGTTTTTTTTTAAATAACGAAGAGTTATCGTTTAATATTAATATGGACGTAGCCAGATTCACAAACTGTGGGTCACGACCCACAGGAAAGTCGCGGGTTCTTTTTTGGTGAGGCGTGACAAGATTTTTAATTTATACTAAATTAAAAAATGTATACTAAAAATTAAATTAAAAAAAATTAAAAATAAAATTAGTATAAAAAAATTTATACTAACTAAAATTTTTACGTATGTGCTGTGGACTTTCAAACTAAAAAGGGCTTTAATAGCAAAACATGATGAAAAATATTTATCCCACCTCTGCATGTAGTAATTATATGAAATGGAAGGTATGGAAAAATTAGATGCTCTATTGGGGAGGGGGTTGAGAAAAAACGGTTGATTTAAATATTCTTCGCCAGTCAAGTTAATTTCTGAAAAAATAAACATACGACCTTAACTGAAGATAAAGTCGATGGAGATAAAATTTATTTTCATAAAAAGTGGGTCGAGATGTTCAAAAGTTTGAGAACCCCTGGTGTAGGGATTTTGGACAAATGTGTAGATCTTTAATGATCATGCAGGTCTGGACACATGCGTACCCCGGATATCACCTAAGACACCCCGAAGTCGAAAAGTTATTAACACGTCTTTCCGATAAAATAAGATCTGTGAATTTTTATAGAAAAGTCATTATATGCGTACCCTGGATAGAACCCAAGACACCCCAAAGTCAAAAAATTACAAAGACACTATTTTTGAGAAATTTTAGATTAAAAAATTATGAGGGAGTATCTCAATACCCCTTCTTTCGATACAGGACTCAGTAACACTCGTAAATTAAAAATTGAATGCGTGAAAATAAATTGAAAAAAATTTTTTCGTTTCTGATCGCCAAACAATGATCCGAGTTTAAAAAAACTCTGCCTGATTTTTAAAAGAGGTAAAAAAATTTTACCCGATTTTCAGTGTTTTCTCTTTCCCCATCATTATCAATTTCAAGCCCTGCTAGATACTTTAATCCTCCAACGGACCATATGCCGAGAATCACTGATTTAAAAATCATAACCACCTGATCTTAACTCAAAAGTATTTCAAAGCTGTCAACCAGCGTTCTCTACTTGCATTGTAATATAATATAAGCACTTTCAAAAAGTGCTTAACTTGAAATCGAAGATACGGAAGAAAACACACAATTCCACTGTATTCCAGGCGTAATTTCTCTTTTTAGATTAATTTTTCAACTGGTGATCTTAAATCATGGGAATCATACATGGGATTATTTCCTTCTAGAAGGCATTACGGTCTTTCCTATAAAATAAGGTCTGTAAATCTTTATAGAAAGGTCATTACAAGAGTTATTTATTAAATCAGCGTCGGATTGAATTTTAATTAATTGTCAAACAAGTTGTGCTATATTAGAACTCCTTCTATTATAGAGTAACACACGACCTGGTTGTGAGATACAGGATGCGAATGAAATTTTTACAAATGAAAATGAAAGATTTTAGTTTCGAATCCAATATTCTCAGAGGGCCAGCCACGAACGTATGTCTGACCGTCGGTAGAAAAACTTTTAACCTCTTTAGCGGAAACGGTTTATTCCTCTAAATTTTGTGGTTATGGTAATTAGTTGGCGCTGAAAAAAAACTTTATGTAGCAAATCTGTGTAGCTATCATATAGCTTTGTACTTTTTGATGTGATACTCACGGAATAATAATATCAGCTAGTGTCTAAAGAATAGGAGATTTCCTAGATTCTCCGTTGTTAAACACTGCATTTCGTGTTTTCCAAAAATTCGTTAATATCATTTTCACCCCTCTTACTTTAAAATCGAAAGTGTTCTATTTATTTGTGTTTTTCTCTTAATCACATTTTTATACATCAATCTTCACATCTAATAGCAGTAGATCTATAAAATTAAATTATAAAAACCTATTCAAACCACGATTCTTACCACGCAAACAGAGTATCAAATTTTATACATGATAGAAGTTAGAAGACTTTCATTTGAATAATACAAACTGGACCACATCTGAGCGAGCTGAAACCGTAACACATCTGTTTAAAAATGTGCGTGTACTAGTAAGGGACATTTATCTGATTAGCACATATCTGAAAAGATAATCGTTCTTTTTTTAGCCCTCAAACATGTTTTTTTAATAACGAATAGTTATCGTTTAATATTAATATAGACGTAGACAGATTCACAAACTGTGGGTCACGACCCACAGGAAAGTTGCGAGTGCTTTTTTGGTGAGTCGTGATAAGATTTTTAATTTATAAAAAATTCAAAAATGCTGTTTCAAAATTTTTACGTTTGTGCTGTAGACTTAAAAACTAAAAAGGGCTTTAATTGCAAAACAGGATGACAAATATTTATCTCACCTCTGCATGTAGTAATTATTGTATGAAATGGAAGGTATGGAAAAATTAGATGATCTAAAGGGAAGGGGGAATGTTTAAGAAAACAAAACCAGTTTATTTAAATATTCTTCGCTAGTCAAGTTAGTTTTTGAAAAAATTAAGCGTACGACCTAAACTGAAGATAAGTGGATCGCGGTAAAATTTCTTTTCATAAAAAGTGGGTCGAGTTTGAGAACTTTGAGGGATTTTGAACACATGCAGATCTTAAATGATCATGTAGGTCAGGACACATGCGTACCCCGGATATCACCCAACACACCCCAAAGTCGAAAAATTATTAAACACCATTTTTGAAAAATTTTCGATAATTTAAAAATTAAAATTTAAATTAATTAAATCGATTAA
The DNA here is from genome assembly GCA_024610705.1 of Tetragnatha versicolor. Taxonomy (NCBI): domain Eukaryota; kingdom Metazoa; phylum Arthropoda; class Arachnida; order Araneae; family Tetragnathidae; genus Tetragnatha; species Tetragnatha versicolor. The sequence goes on from JANDEH010000010.1 coordinate 8,965,184, forward strand.
AATTTTCGATCTTTTGGTACACAACTCTGTCACTCTCATAAATTAAAAGTTGAACGCAAATAAGTTGATATAGGTTTTTTCTTTTCTGATCGCCAAACTACGATCCGTGTTTTAAAAAAAAACGCTGCCTGATTTTTAACTCGGCGTCACAGTTGCATCTCTATGTTAGTCACCCATTGGCAAGATTAGGGGAAGTAACACCGGGTAAAAAGAGGTAAAGAGGTTTTTCTCTTTCCCCATCATTATCAATTTCAAAAGCCCTGCTAGAAACTTTATCTAAACCTCCCACCACATACCGAGAATCACTGCTTTAAAAATCATAACACCCAATCTTAACTCAACAGTATTTCAATGCTCACATCCAGCATTCTCTTCTTCCAAAAAGTACAGTTTTAATTATAAGCACTTTCAAAGAGTGCTCTTCATAAAACGATTTAGAAGCCATCCTTGCCCAACTGATTTGCCTACTGTAATTGCTCTTTTTAGATTAACTTTTTAACTGGTGATCTTAAATTATAGGAATCAAATAATTAAAATTAAATTATAGGAATCAAATAATTAAAATTAAATTATAGGAATCAAATACAAATAGAAAAACAAAATACAAATCAAGTCGACCAACAACAGGCGCAAGCCCAGCAAGGTTGGTCCAGTCTTTTTAACCCAAACTACCGGAATCCCAGTATCTGTTAATTTTTCTCTTGAACTCGTTTACCCCACTTGAATTTCAACATGAGATTCTTTCTTTCTAGTAGGTATTACAGTCTTTCCTAAGAAATAAGGTCTGTAAATATTTATACAAAGGTCATTACAAGAGTAATTTATTAAATCAGCGTCGGAAGGAATTTTAATTATTTGTCAAACAAGTTGTGCTATATTAGAACTCCTTCTATTTTAGAGTAACACACGTCCTGGTTGCGAGAGAGAGTGGGTTGGGGTAGAATGGGTCAATTTAGGGTACTTTTATATTTTATTTCATCAAAACTATTACTTTTTAATGATTTCTTTCAATTGGATCTTAACATTACAATCCTTCAGAACATTTTCATCCAATTTTATCAAATATTTTTTAGTTATTAGTTGATTACACTTAGCATCAAAAGTAATGACCTATTTTACCCCAACGTGGGGTAAAATGGGTCTCATTGCAAAAAGATGTCAAAAATATATTTATTACTAAATATAAATGAAAATAAGAAAAAGGCAATCGGCTAAGCCGTTTTTATATGAAGAAATTTGTTTTAAGTTGTATTTAAATACTTTAAGTAAATGTGCGCGTACGAGTAAGGGACATCTGTAAGATTTTTGTACTTTTTTACCCTCACACATGTTTTTTTTTAAATAACGAAAATTTAACGTTTAATATTAATACAGACGTAGACAGATTCCCAAACTGTGGGTCACGATCCACAGGAAAGTTGGGGTGCTTTTTTGGAGAGTCGTGAAAAGATTTTTAATTTACACTAAATTATAAAATGTTGTTTCAAAATTTTTACGTATCCCAATACCCCCTTTTTCGGTACACGACTCAGTAACACTCATAAATCAAAATTTGAATGTGTGAAAATAAGTTGAAATAAGTTTTTTTCTTTTCTGATCACCAAACCGTGATGACAAACCGTGAACCTGGAAACAAATGATCCGGTTTTGAAAAAACTCTGCTGATTTTTATCCAGGCGTCACAGGCGCATCTCTTTGCTAGTCACCCATAGGCAAGATTAGCGGAAGTAACGCCGGGTAAAAAGCGGTAAAACATTTTTACCCGATTTTAAGTTTTTTATTCGTCTCCATAATTATCAATTTCAAGCCCTGTTAGGAACTTTATCAAATCAACAAAACTTTAAATCCTCAGACGAACAACATGATGTGTGTGTGAGAATCACTGATTTAAAAAATTATTACCCCCCCAAAGTACAGTCAAAAATATTTGATCCAGTATTTCCTACTGTACTTGCACTGTTACATAAGCACTTCCATACGGTACTTTTCATAAAAAACCAACATGTTTCTAATCTCCAACACTGAAGGCAGGCTTATTCGCTCTTTATAGATTAACTTTTCAACTGGTGATCTTTAATTATGGGAATCAAAATTTGGGGAACAGTTACATGCTTTTCTTCTAGAAAGTATTGCGGTCTTTCCGATATATTGTGTATATTACATATTGGTATATTGTGTAAAAAGAAAAGTTAATATCAAATTCAAAAAATTATTTCTAAGCCTAGAAAATACTGCTCATTATAAGTTTTCTTAATCAATTAAGTTTTAATGTCTAAAAATTTATGGTTCCGATTTTAAAAATATTTTTAACGATGTAGAAAAGAAGGAAAAAGGTTGGTGCTATTCCATAACCCCCGCGAGTCTCAACGTTCGCCCGGAGGCACGAGTCCCACCGGGTTAAAAACATTGTTTTTATTTAATACAGATAGCCTCCTAACTATAACCCATTATACCTCAAGTACAAAATATTGTTATAAAATATATTTTATATTTTTCTAAGCTGATTGGCTTGAAATGTCTCTCAGACTTTCTTTTATGGAAAAATTTTACAAAAGTCTGCTGTCATTTTTTACAATATATAGATATTTGGAAGTTGGTAAACCCTGTTTTTTCGACAACACCATGAACCGTTCAAATTAAATATTTTTTCAGTTCTCAAATTCATAAATCTTAATTTTTGACAGTCGTTAAATGAGGACAACAGATAAAATATTATACTACAAAAAATGGGTGAAAATAATTCAATTTAAATTTGATTTATATCGAGTTAATTAAAACTGAACCATTTTACCCATTTCACCCCATGACCCATTTTACCCCATCCCACCTACAAGATGAAAATGAATTTTTTTTTCTGATTCATGTTTCTCAGAGGGTCAGCCTCGAACGTATGTCTGACCGCCGCACCGCATGAAAAACTTTTAACCTCTTATATTGTTGTGGTTATAATGGAAACGGATTATTCCACTAAATTTTGGGGTTGATGGTAATTTACTGTCGCTGAAAAAACATTATGTAGAAAATCTGTGTGGCTATCATATAGCTTAGTACTTTTTGATGCCAAACTCACGGGGTAATAATATTAGCTAGTGTCTAAAGAATAGGAGACCTTGCCGTCCTAAGCGAAATGTAAGTAAACGCGAGTTTTCTTAAAACTTCATTTTCTTTCTCTCTTGGCGCGTTTTTAAATTGGAGAGAACATCGTCCCCTTACAATCAAAAACTACTATCTCTGAAAATTCACGCAGCTTAGTCGTTCTTTCTGCTCGTTTTGTTGGCGGTTTTGGGCGTTGTTAAAGGGTTGCTGCTATCCATTGTTAAACTTAAAAAGGGAAAAAAATAAAACTTTGAATCTTAATAATTCTAAAACTAATTCAAATTTTTTAAAAAACGAAACGACAATATTTTTGTAAAAAATAATTGTATATGTGTTTAAAATATTGTACTTCTACCATGATTAGTTTTTTTATAACGAAAAATGTGTTCCAATTATTTCATTGGCTGCTGCGAAACGCACGCACTTTTTTGGGCTTAGCTAATATTTGATCTTAAAAGCAGGGTACCGCATAGAATTAAAAATCCACCAAATACTCTTTTGGCGAGATTTTTCTCAAAGTAAATCTGAGAGAAATTGCATTAGTGTACACTTTCGCTTAGGACGGCAGTATAGGAGACCTCCGTAGTACCTATCGAACTTACTTTAAAATCAAAAGTGTTCTATTTGGTTATGTTTTTCTCTCAATCACATTTTTAAACATTAATCTTCACATCTAATATCAGTAGATCTATAAAATTAAACTAAAATAAACCTATTCAAACCACGATTCTTACCACGTAAACTGAGTATCAAATTTAATACATCATAGTAGTTGGAAGTCTTTCATTTGAATAAAACAAATTAGAGGACAACTGAGCGAGCTGAAACCGCATTACATCTAATTAAAAATGTGCATGTACGAGTAAAAGGGACATTTATCTCATTAGCACACATCTGAAAGATTTGCGTTCTTTTTTTAACCCTTAAACATATTTTTTAAATAACGAATAGTTATCGTTTAATATTAGTATAGACGTTGATATATTCTCAAACTGTGGGTCACGACCCACTGGAAACCTGCGAGTGCTTTCTTTTAGTCCTGACAAGATTTTTAATTTATACTAAATTAAAAAATGTTGTTTCAAATTTGTAACGTATGAAACGTGAACTTTAAAATAAAAAGGTCTTTAATAGCAAAACATGATAAAAAATATTTATCTCACCTCTGCATGTAGTAATTATTATATGAAATGGAAGGTATGGGGAAAATTAGATGCTCAAAAGGGGAGGGGGAAAATTGAGAAAAAAATGATTGATTTAAATATTCTTCGCTAGTCAAGTTCGATCCGTGTTGTAAAAAAACGCTGCCTGGTAGGCGCATCTCTATGTTAGTCCCCCATAGGCCAGATTAGCGGAAGTAACGCCGGGTTAAAGAGGCTAAACATTTGTTATCGCATTTTGAGTATTTTCTTCGTCTCCATAATTATCAATTTCAAGCCTTGCTAGGTATATTATTAAATCAACAAAACTTGAAATCCTCCCACGAACAACATGTTGAGAATCACTGCTTTAAAAAATTATCATTCCCCCTTAACGTACATTCAAGACACAGACTTATTTTAAAGCTCTAATCCAGTATTCTCACCCACTATACTTCCATTGTTATATAAGCACTTCCAAACGGTGCTTTACATGTAAAACCCACACACGTTTCTAATCTCCTACACTGAGTGCAGGCTCTTTGGCTCATTTTAGATTAACTTTTCAACTAATGATCTTTAATAATGGGAATCAAATTTGGGGAACAGATGCATGCTTTTCTTCTAGAAAGTATTAAAAAAACGATAAAATAAGATGTGTGAATTTTTGTAGCAAAGTAGTTACATGTGTAACCCGGATATCACCCAAGACACCCCAAAGTCAAAAAATTACAAAAAAAATTTTTTGAGAAATTTTAGATTAAAAATTATGAGGGAGTATCCTAATACCCCCTATTTCGGTACAAGACTCAGTAACACTCATAAATTAAAAATTGAATGCGTGAAAATACGTTGAAATAGATTTTTTCTTTTTTGATCGCCAAACAATGATCCGTGTTTAAAAAAACTCTGCCTGATTTTTGAAAGAGGTAAAATAATTACCCGATTTTGAGATTTTTCTCTTTCCCCATCATTATCAATTAATCGCTTAATTCAGAAACGTGTCAAACGCCACTTTTTTCAAAAATGAGTTATTGGTGCTAAGGGATACTCTAGGGGGGTAGACGCACATTTTAGTACCAATTACATTAAAATAACTCGATTTTAAAGTTAGTACGCAACGCGTTGAAATTTGGCTTTAGTGCAGAAACCTGTCAAACGACGGCGTTTGACTGGTTTCTGCACTAAATTGCGAGGATGTGTTTCGCAGCGCCATCGAGGGATTTTTGAGATTGCTAGCTTTGAGAGAAGGGTTAATAGTATACCGGGTGGTCAAAAAATAACGTTCCTATTTTTAAATTATCTACAGACGAAACTATAGGTAAAAAATCTGAAACTTTAAAGAAGGCTTTTTGAAAGAAGACTTAAAGAAGGCATTTTTTAAACAAAAAAATAGGTTCATTTGCTCCTGTACAGAGTGTGGTTTACCTAAATTTTTGCCTTAGTTTTCGGATCGTCACTTGAAAAGTCTAGTCTTCTCTTTTCTATAAGTCTTTTTCTTAAGTGTCTGATATGAATAACATTTGAATGAAGTTCGAATAAACATTTACCTTCTAGACTTCTGGAGACTATCCGAAATCCAAAACACAAATTTAAGTAAATTAATTAAAAAAAAATTTTGTTTAAATAAGTTCCAATCCTTTCAAAATGCCCCCTTAAAAATTTCAGATTTTTTTTCGAACAATAGTTTCACTTATAGAGAATTTTTAAACTCGGTACGTTATTTTATGGCCACAAGAATAATCCAGGAAAAGTAGTTGTAAAGACATATATTGATGGGTTCAGCCAGTCAACGTTTAAACTCTTGAAAGTAATAGACGATATTAGTCATGACGTCACTTGCTTGTTTGGATACGTTGATTCCATCCGTGATTGAATTACTTCCAATCACGGAACCAATCAGTGATTGGTTCCAACGTATCCAAACAAGCAAGTGACGTCACACTAATGTCACCAATAATCCACAAGAATTTAGTACTGAAAAGGCATACCCCACAGGAAAGGTGAGTAAAAAATGTTTATGCATTTTAACGTATTTTTTACTTTACTCCGTTTACCTATTCCTGTTAATGTTAAGACTCTACATTTTGTTGTTATTATTATAGGTTCCCATTAATATAAAAACAAATCAATGATCTAAATAATCTAAAGAAGTATTTGATTGGATATGAAGACTTCTACACTGAAATATCGAATTGGCCGACCGCTAATACTGAGAATATTGTCGAAAGGGTCTATGATGATTAAAGCACCATTTATTAGTTGGGTGGCTTATTACATAAAAATGCCTGAAAACTGCAAAATGTGATACTTTCATGAAACTTTCAGGGATGTTAGATAATCATATAAGAAGTAAAAAATCAATGGGAGCCCAAAAATTTAGGGTGTGGTTTGACCGTTATGACGTCAAACCAAGATGGCGACCAAGAGCCTATTTTCGATTCTTTTAATGATAAAAAGACATTTTTGGGGTGAAGTATTATGTTTTAAGGGTCAAAAAACATGATTCTGATGACAAAACGTGCAATTTGTTTTAAAAAGTAACTGAAATTCAATAAAAGCTTTAAATAATAATTAGTCTATTGCCAGTTCTATTGCCAGTTTTTTTCGACGGTTTTATATGTTTTTTGAGGTGCTGATTCCGCATATCTAGTTTAGTTCTACGTGGAAGGTCGGCTTCGTATCAAAAAACGCAAAAATATGCGAAAAAATTGCAAAATTTTTACTCTTTCTTCGGATTTTCGCTTATATTTCAAAAAATATTAGTTTCTCGAAAACTATTTAAATTACAAAGTTGGAGAAAATAAAATTTCCTACAAAGTGCACTATTAAATTTTTGTTTTCCGAAGAATAGTTTTGCAGTTATAAAACACTGAAAAACACAGAAACAAACATCCTCTGTTTAAGATATGCTGTGTAAAATTCTCTATTTTTCAATGCATTATAACATGAAAACAATTGTTCATAAAATAAAATTGAGTTGTGCATTTTGTAGGAAATTTTGTTTACTCCAACTTTGTATATTAAATAATTTTCGAGAAACTAATATTTTTTTAAATATAAGCGAAAACCCGAAGATACAATAAAAATTTGGTGATTTTTTCACATTTTTTTGCATTTATTGATATGAAGCCGACCTTTCACGTATAAATGAACTAGATATTCGGAATCAGCACCCTAAAAAACATGTAAAACCATCGAAAAAATACCTTTTCCAAAAATTTTTTTGAAGCAACTGCCGATTGACTGTATTACTATTTTGAACTTTTATTGAATTTAAGTTACTTTTTAAAACAAATTGCACATTTTGTCGACAGAATCATGTTTTTTTACCCTTAAAACATAGTATTTGACCCCAAAAATGTCTTTCTGTCATGAAAAGAACAGAATATAGGCCCTTGGACGCCATCGTGGTATGACGTCATAACGGTCAAACCACGCCCTAAAATTTTGGGCTCCCTTCGATTTTTTAATTCTTATATGATTATCTAACATTCCTGAAAGTTTCATGAAAGTATCACAATTTGCAGTTTTTTTGTAATAAGCCACCCAACTATTTATCCATTAACCCAGACCAAACCTTAATGTTGTAATCATTTAGCCACTAAATAAACGAATCATTATCTTTACTTAAACTACTGTTTTTATTTTAAAAAATTTAAAATTTTACTTCTAATCCATAAAAATGTATCTCGAAAACTTGTTTATTGCAGAAACATGACAAATACACAATTTTCATAAATTTTTTTGCAATGAAGAAGAATAGTAAAAAAAATTTTTTTCACTTAAAATGTATTGAAATAAAGTCAATTTCAAGAAAAAAATACTACAAACCTTAAAAAAATCTGGTGAGATTATAAACAGTTTTTCTCGTTTTTTTCGAAACTACAATTTTGGCGTTTGGCATATTTCTGAAATAAGCGATTCAATTTTAAGCCCTGCTATATACTTTATGTAATCCTCCCACGGACCACATGCCGAGAATCACAGCTTTAAAAATCATAACCCCCTGATCTTAAGTCAAATGTACTGCAAAGTTCTCATGCAGAATTCTCTACTTGCATTGCAATATAAGCACTTTGAAAAAGTGCTTTTCATGAAACCTTAATAATGGGTAATCATCAACGCTTCTCCACTGAGTTCAGGCGTAATTGTTCTTTTTAGATTAACTTTTCAACTGGTGATCTTAAATCATGTGAATCAAACATGGGATTCCTTCTAGAAGGTATTACGGTCTTTCCGATGAAATAAGGGAACGTACCCATACTACGTGACCCGTTTAGGGGAGGGAGGGGGGGTCTTCAAAATACCACGCTTGGTCACAGGGAGGAGGGAGGGGGCCTTGAGTTTCGTCACGTAGTCAATTTCCTTTAGTCATTACGACAAAATTAAGCCAAATTAGTGAAATTAGCCTAATTAAGCCAAATTATTTATTAAAATTATACAAATCAAGCCAAATTAAGTTTTTTAAACTTTCTGTTTGCAAATATTGATTGAAAACCGTATTCATGATTTACTACGTGAAAACTAGAGGGGGAGGGGGGGTCTTGGCATATACTACGGATGGTCACCAAGGGGGGAGGGGGGTCGAAAGTAATAAAAAATGGATCACGTAGTATGGGTACGTTCCCTAAGGTCTGTAAATCTTTATAGAAAAGTCATTAAAAGAGTAATTTATTTAATCAGTGTCGGAAGGAATTTAAATTATTTGTCAAACAAGTTGTGCTATATTATAACTCCTATTTTTGAGTAACACACGACATGGTTGCGATGAAAATGAAACGAATTTCATTGAGAAATAATAATCATACAAAGTTGAGTACAGAATCTCAATTTAGTATAAAAATATTAAAACTTTCATATACTTAATGGCAAAATGGCTCAGAATGGCGACATTGATCTTGCAGAAAAACCAAGGATCTGAGCTTTTAAAATCCCCCTGAACGTCGTCAATTTAGTAGTAAAAACATCTTGAAAACAAAATTTTCAGAAACTATTATAGAGGAACCTCAGCCGAAGGCGGTATTAACTAGCTGAAAAAGAAAGGATCTAATGCCACTGAGCTTTAGAAGAGAAGAGAAGCCGTTAATTTAGCATTGAAAACACTTTAAAAATGGAGTTTTCCGAATCGTTTACGAAGAAATACCCGCAAAATTCAGCATTGTTTTACATAGAAAAAATGCTTAGGGGCTGTAAGTTAAAAAAAGACAAAAAGGTCGTTAATCCAGAATATCACCCACCTTAAAAATTTAAAATAAACTCCTAAAGACACCTCAGTATAGTTTGTTCTGATTTGTGCCTGTTACTTTGCTCAAAATCGCACTTGTATACATACTAGAAAAATATAAAGCAATATAAGAAATAAAACAAAAAAAGGAAATTTTGCATAGATCCTTTTTTTAGATGAATTTAATAAAGTTAAAAAAGGAACCGGGCTAAATAAAAGTTACTCAAAGCTGTATAAATCATTTAGTTCTTTTTACTATTTTTAATGTGATTCGGATTCATCTTAGGGCATTCTTCCCATAGTAGGAATTTCTCCAAGAATTCACAATTAAAATGCTTTAACAAACCAAAAGCTCCCCACCTTTGATTTCTTGTTGAAACAAAAAAATAAGAGATTTCCTAGATTCTCGGTAGTAAAACCCTACATTTCGTGTTTTCCAAAAATTCGTTGATATTATTTTCACCCCTCTTACTTTAAAATCGAAAGTGTTCTATTTAGTTGAGTTTATCTCTCAATCTCATTTTTAAACATCTATCTTCACATCTAATATCAGTAGATCTATAAAATTAAATTATAATAAACCTATTCAAACCACGATTATTACCACGTAAACAGAGTAAGAAGTCTTTCATTTGAATAAAACAAACTGGAGAACAACTGAGCGAGCTGAAACCGACGCTTCTGTTTAAAAATGTGCGTGTACGAGTAAGGGACATTTATCTCAATAGCTTATCTCTGCAATAATTGTGTACTTTTTTACCCTCACACATGTTTTTAATAACGAATAGCTAACGTTTAATATTACTATAGACGAAAACAGATTCAAAAACTGTGGGTCAAGACCCACTGGAAAGTAGCGAGTGTTTTTTTTTGGTGAGTCGTGTGACAAGATTTTTAATTTATAATAAATTTAAAAATGTTGTTTCAAAATTTTTACGCATATATGCGACTTTAAAACTGAAAAGGGTTTTAATAGCAAATCATGATAAAAAATATTTATCTTACCTCTGCATGTAGTAATTATTATATGAAATGGAAGGTATGGGGAAAAATTAGATGCTCTACACAGGAGAGGGGGAAAGGTTGAGAAGAAAAAAGTTGATTTAAATATTCTTCGCTAGTCAAGTAAATTTCTGAAAAAATTAAACATTTGATCTAAACTGAAGATAAGAGTATCGTGTTAAAATTTCTTCTCATAAAAAGTGGGTTGGAATGTTCAAAAATTTGAGAACGCCTGGTGTACGGATTTTGGACACATGCAGATCTGGACAGATGCGTAAACCCCGGATATAACCCCCAGACACCCAGTACCCTATAATACCCCACTTTTGGTACACAACTCAGTCCCTCTCATAAATCAAAATTGAACCCAAATAAGTTGAAATAGGTTTTTTTTTCTTTTCGGATCACTAAAAAATGATCCGTTTTAAAAAAAACAGTTTTTAAGGCAGTGTTTTAAACACAGGTTTAAACACAGGCAGTGTTTTAAAAAAACGCTGCCTGATTTTTAACCCGGCGTCACAGGCGCATCTCTATATTAGTCACCCATAGGCAAGATTAGCGGAAGTAACGCCGGGTTAAAAGAGGCAAAAAAATTTTTATTCGATTTTGAGTTTTTTCTTCGTCTACATAATTATCAATTTCAAGCCCTGCTAGGTATTTTATTAAATCAACAAAACTTGAAATCCTCCCACGAACAACATGTTGAGAGAATCACTGCCTTTAAAATATCATCAACCCCCCCCTAAAGTACACTCAAAACACTAAAGTATTTTAAAACTCTCATCCACTATTTGCTACTATACTTGCATTGTTATATAAGCATTTCCAAACGGTGCTTTACATGAAAGTCCACCTTCCACCAGACTCAGTACGATTAATTTTCAACTGATGATCTTTAATCATGGGAATAAAACTTTGGGGAACATAGACATTTTTTCCTTCTAGAGAGTATTACGGTCTTTCCGATCGAATAAGATCTGTGATTTTTAAAAGCAAAGTCTGTACAAGCGTAATTTATTTTTCATTAAGGAATTAGAGTTGTGTCAAATTTGTATCACACATTCTACTTCATACATTCAAGCATTTTCTTTTCATAAAAAGTTGATCAAGATGTTCAAAAGTTTGAGAATACCGGGTGTGGAATTTGGACCTATGTAGGTCATGATGTAGGTCTAGACCAGGGATGGCGAACCTTTTTCGATCAGTGTGCCATTTATATTACGGTTTATGATTTTCAGGTGTCAAGTGTGCCACTTGTTATTTTTTTAATAAATTATCTTTAAACCCTTAGAAAATGAAATCCTCCTTTGAGGGTCGATAGTTTAGAACAGGAGTTTCTAACTTAAAGTGGTTAAGTGGTGAGTGGTGGGCCGTAAAGTCTGTTGTGTATATAGGAAATTTATTTCGGGAGGGGCCAAAAATTATTCTTCAGTCCCTCCCATGCATCTTTAATAGGTTTAATGCAGATTTTTAATACATTTTTGGTAGAATTTGCATTTTCCAGAATTTAATCTAAGAAAAAATGTTAATAATGAAGTTCCAAGTAAAGGGGGTCTGGGGATCCTCCTCAGATAATTTTTGGAAATTTGACCCTAAAAACAGGGTTTTCAATAAGTTTTTGGTGCATCTAAGTCCGAATTTCGGACATTTTTAGGTAGGATTTTGATTTTCATGAGTATTATAAAAAAAGTTTGAAGTAGAAAAGGGGGGTTTGGGGGCACTCCCCCAAAAATATTTCAAAATTTTACCCGAGGAAATTTGGTTTTAACTTAATTTGGTATATCTCTTCCGAATTTCGGAGGGGGGGAGGGCCCCTTATATGCCCCCTTTTGCGTAAAGTAATCAGGCTCTTTTTGCATCCATGATTTTGTTTTCTAACGGCTAATGTGAGTTTCCTTACGTAATTATTATGACGGTTGGGATTTGCTTACCTTGCTGACAAAAGGGGAGGAGGGAGTCCAAAATGACCAAGAAAATGTTTTTACGTAATATTTGAACTGCCCAACGGCACCTAAGAGGTGAGTGGGGGGATCGGGGGTCCTCCCCCGAAAATGTTTTGAATTTCAGCTAGCTAAAAAGTGTTCTGAATCTGGTGTTGGGGATCTGGTTTAGTACTAAAGATTTTTTGTGTCATTTTTAGTGAATTTCGCGTGCCACCGAAATACCGGTCGCGTGCCACCCAGTGGCACGCGTGCCATAGGTTCGCCATCCCTGGTCTAGACACATGCGTAACCCGAATATCACCCAAGACACCCCAAAGTAAAAAAATTACAAAAACACGATTTTTGAGAAATCTTAGATTAAAATTATGAGGAAGTATCCCTTTACCACCTATTTCGGTTCACGACTCAGTAACACTCATAAATTAAAAATTGAATGCGTGAAAATAAGTTGAAATACATTTTTTCTTTTCTGACAGCCAAACAATGATCCGTGTTTAAAAAATACTCTGCCAGATTTTTTTAAAAGAGGCAAAAAAATTTACCTGATTTTGAATTTTTTTCTCTTTCACCATCATTATCAATTTCAAGCCCTGTTAGATACATATCTAATCCTCCCACGGACAACATGCCAAGAATCACTGCTTTAAAAAAATATAAGCACTTTCAAAATGTGCTTTACACGAAAAGGAAATAGAAAGTATCGAGGAAATCATGCAATTTCACTGAGCTCAGCCGTAATTGCTCTTTTTTAGATTAACTTTTCAACTGGTGATCTAAATCATGGGAATCATACATGGGATTCTTTCCTTTTGAAAAGTATTACGGTCTTTTCGATGAAATAAGGTCTGTAAATCTTTATAGAAAAATCATCATTAAAAGAGTTATTTATTTAATCAGCGCCGGAAGGAATTATTATTTGTCAAACACAAGTTGTGCTATATTATTCAATATTAAAACTGCCTTTTCTTTCAATTTCGATTTTTCTTGAAATAAACCCAAAAATAGGTTCAAAATGAGGGTTTTTTCACATGGATTTTTGAAAATAACAATAGGTTCCAACCCAATCGGATCCAATCCAGCCAACCCTGATATGCTTGTCTAGGTCTCCTCTACCTACCCTACCCAGTTTGTACCACGAATTTTGGACCACCCTGTATAATAATAACCCTATTCAAACAACGATTCTTACCACGTAAACAGAGTATCAAATTTTAATTCTTTCATTTGAATAAAACAAACTAGAGGACAACTAAGCGAGCTGAAACCGAAACACGTGTGTTTAAAAATGAGCGTGTACGAGTAAGGGACATTTATCTCATTAGAAAAGATCTGTAAGATTTACGTACTTTTTTTACGTATGTGCTGTGGACTTTAAAACTAAAACTAGCTTTAATAGCAAAACCTGATGAAAAATATTTATTCCACCTCTACATGTAGTAATTATAGGGGAGAGTGTTGTACCTCTGGACAAAAATCACGATTGTATTTTTCTAAGACAGGTAAAATCACATTTTTAACATTTAAAGTGCCCAACCTATAGTCCGAACCTTAGCAAAGAGGGTAATATTTTTTATTTGCGAAAATCTTGAAAATTGGATTTTTAATTCATTTTAATAACTTGTCGAAATTTGTGTTCATAGGTACAACAACGTGCTCTCCCTATGGACAGACCAAGTTGTACCTGTGGACACCCTTAAAAAGGAAATTTTTAGTTGATAAAAGCTTAAAATGAACATTTTAATTGGTGTATTACCTTTTAATAAACTATTTCAAACATTTTTAAAATTGAGAATAGGTTTTTTAAAGTAATGTAGTTTTAGATCGTAAATGATCATTAAAACGAAGTTGAATGATAAAAGTCTTGATTTTTTACCAAAAATACATAAATCAAATGGGATTTTCAGATAGAAGTTTGAGGTAATAGTTTCATCAATCATGATGATAGATCTGATCACTTCACTGATTCATTAAAACAATCCGATCGACACTTAGTTGTGCAAGCATTTGGTGGTAATGACTTTCGCAAATCTTCTTCGCTGGAAATTTCAAGTAATTTGTAATCATCACACTTAAATGCAATAGTGTGCTTTAGATTTTATACCATATTTTACATTAAATGCAAAGTAAAATCAAAAATTTTAAAAAGTAGTTTAGATCACAAAATATTTGATTTTTCATCTAAAAATCACTTGAAAATTTATTTCATCGCCGACCAATAGATAACCATTTAGAATTAATTTAATATACATTAAAATTAGTGATGGGCAAAATCGATAATTTTAGGTATCGAATACTTTGGTATCGAATACTTATAGGTATCGAATACTTTGGTATCGAATACTTTTAGGTATCGAGTACTTTTTTTCAATGTCGGGAAATGAACCTGAAGGGACAATTTTTTTAGGGCCTATCCATAATCAGACTAATATTCAAAAAACTGAAAGCGATCCATCAAAAAGCCCCGTAGCTACGGGCCTGGAGGTGGATAGAGGCTAAGGATTTGGCGGGGGAAAAACCTAGCCGCGTCAAATTTCTCTCGCGGATGATAACGACTTGGGTTTGAGCGTTTCAAAATGAAAACGGAAACAGGCTGCGTTTGATCTACAGTAGGTATTATAAAGATTACTTCCTTGAAAAATTTAAAACGAAATATGTCAATAAAGTATCGATACTTTTGTGGGTATCGAATACACTCGATACCTATAGGTATCGAGTACTTAAGTATTTGGTATCGATACCTGCCCATCACTAATTAAAATGCATTCACTTTAATGAAACCTGATTCAAAAACGCCGATTATCTATAGACACCCACAAGAACGTGTCCGTAGGGACAACACGTATGGTGTCCGAAGGTAAAACACCAGGTATTTTTGCATTTAAAGTTCTATAAAAAACAAAAGAATTGGACTCTGACAATTTCTAATATCAAAAAATAAAAAATAAAAATCTCGGGGATTCGCTCCTTATATCACATTTTATCGTATAATAATTTAAGGGGAAGAAAAATATTAATGTAGTGATGCACTAAAAAAAACTTTGAGCACCTAAAAACAGTAAATTTATAATATTAAATATAAATATTATTTTAAAGAGCTTATTTCACGTTAGCAACTAGATAGCATCTGTTTACATTGAAATTCAACCACAAATTCAAATTTCCATTTTTTCCCGAATTTTAAAATGTGGTGCTGAAGGTACAACCGTCCTTAGGTACAGCACTCTCCCCTATGAAATGGAAGGTATGGGAGAATTAGATGCTCTATTGGGGAGGGGGTTGAGAAAAAACGGTTGATTTAAATATTCTTCGCCAGTCAAGTTAATTTCTGAAAAAATAAACATACGACCTTAACTGAAGATAAAGTCGATGGCGATAAAATTTATTTTCATAAAAAGTGTGTCGAGATGTTCAAAAGTTTGAAAACCCCTGGTGTAGGGATTTTGGACACATGTGTAGATCTTTAATGATCATGCAGGTCTGGACACATGCGTACCCCGGATATCACCTAAAACACCCAAAGTCGAAAAGTTATTAACACCATTTTTGAGAAATTTTAGATTGAAAATTACGGGGGAGTACCCTAATACCCCCTCTTTTGAAACACTTCTCAGCCAATCTCAGAAATTCCGTCTTCCACCCGGCTTCACTCCTACACTGAGTGCAGACTTATTGCCTCTTTTTAGATTAACTTGTCAACTGGTGATATTTAATTATGGGAATAAACCTTTGGGGAACAGATATATGCTTTTCTTCTAGAAAGTATTACGGTCTTTCCGATAAAATAAGATTTGTGAACTTTTATAGCAAAGACATTACATACGTACCCCAGATATCACCCAAAAGACACCCCAAAGTCAAAAAAATTACAAAAACAATACCTTTGAGAAATTTAAGATTAAAAATTATGACGGAGTATCCCAATACCCCTTATTTCGGTCCACGACTCAGTAACACTCGTAAATTAAAAATTGAATGCGTGAAAATAAGTTGAAATAGATTTTTTCTTTTCTGATCGTCAAACAATGATCAGTGTTTAAAAAAATCTGCCTTATTTTTAAAAGAGGTAAAAATAATTACCCGATTTTGAGTTTTTTATCTTCCCCCATCATTATCTATTTCAAGCCCTGCTAAATACTTTATCTAATCCTCCCACGGACCACGCACCGAGAATCATTGCTTTAAAAATTATAACCTCCTGATCTGAACTCAAAAATGTTTCGAAGCTCTCATCCAGCATTCTCTACTTGCATTGAATTATAAGCACTTTCAAAGAGTGCTTTACATGAAACCCAGACTATTAAGGTATCCGCCTACGTTCTACAACCTTTTTAAAAAAAAACAATAAAATGTTCTGGTTTTTTACATTTTTGATTCCATTTATGTTAGAAACCAACTATTTAAGCCTTTAAAACCACAAAAAATTTTTATGTAAAATAATTTAAAAAAAAGCATTAAAAAATTAAGCAAATTTTAAGTTTACGACAAACCTTATAATTAAAAATCTGATTCAGTTTGAATATTTTTTTGACTTGCATTTGAACTTAAATTCAATTAGGGTCACTTGGGGTAAGTGGGACCCCTTTTTGGCCTAGTACATTTTTGGAGCTTTATAGAAAAAATTTGAAAGGGTTTATTTTGTACTTGTTGACTAATTTTCTTAAAGAGTCTATCGATAAACAAAAATTTATCAGTAGTTTCTAAAATAAAGCTTTACATTTTTCTTAACTGGTCTTTTTATCAATAATGAGATGGGTGACCCACTTACCCCAAGAGATGGGGTAAGTGGGTCACCCCCTCTTTATTTTTATTTAAAGCAAGAAAAACTTAAATGGAAGTAAGTGGGTCTTACTTGATAAAGTACAGTAAATTTCAATATAAAATATTTTATTGTAACTGTATCCATGAGTGAGAAATATACTCACATCAAAATCAATGTGACAAGGTAAAAATCGAATGAAAAGCAAAATAAGTATTTTAAAGAATGTTTCGAAAAGCCAAAGGGATATGTTTTACTTTAGCATATAAAATCGTGTTGAACAAACATAATAAGGTTCATTAAGATTTATTTTGGCACTTTAATACGCATTGTAAGATAAAAAAGAAATCGGACACACTAAATGAGAATGAACATTGTTGATGAGATATTTCACTTTACTCACCAGAACTTAAATTAAAACGCAAATTTGATATATAATGTCGATCAAACTATTTATAAATTTTAATGAATTTTGAAGTGGTGAGTAAAAGGTCTTGCTATTATAAATCGAAATTTTCTGAAAATATTGGGGGAAATTGTCCCTATAACCCCCTGAAATAGTTAATAGTTTCTGTATCATAAGGGACCCTCTAGAACCACTTATATCATAATAAGGGGTCTCACTTACTAAATTAAGAGGGGTCCCACTTACCCCACGCTGAGGGGTCCCACTTACCCCAACCATGCAAAACTATGGGGTAAGTGGGACCCCCTCTTAAACACTTCAAAATTAAAAATTTTGAAAAATTTCAAATTGTAGTATGTATTTTAGGTCAAACTCTGCAAAACAGTTCAATAAACATTAAAATGTAATGAAAACTTACCTGGAAATACTTCTTTGAAAAATGCGTCTTGAACTCACCAAAAAATCCATTCTGGGAATCTATTTTAAATTAGTTCTATAATCTTAAAAATAAATAAAACAAATCTCAAATATATGCAAAACTCATCGGTGTGACAAGCTGTAACATAATCAATGCGAGTAAGTGTGAAATTTCCTGTGCATATTATAGTTTTAGGGGGGTGACTCACTTACCCCAGTGACCCACTTACCCCAAGTAACCCTATGTAGAGAATGTCGAAGGGTTTTTAAGGTAAGTGAATTAACTTAGAAGTTATAGACTTTTTCTTAAAAATTCATAATTTTACATAGTTTTTTTTTCTATTTTACAAATTAACAGGCCAATAAACTCGCTTAGAATAATCTAAATAAAATTGAAGGGCTTGGGAGATGAAGGGGTTATGTTACAAAATCCTAGTTTCGAGTAATTTAGGTTCAAAGTTTTCATGTTGCAACTTTTTAGTTTTTTGGTTTTGTCGTTAAGTGAGGGTATGAAATTAGTCTAATGACATCTATTATTTAATGTACCAAGTTTTATTTACTTACCTGTATCCATACTATGCATTTTTATATATTTTGTGTACATAACCCCTTCATCCACAAACTTTTTTAAATCTGTAAATTATCAACGAATGAATGAAGCAAGATGTAAATAACGTTTGAAACATTTTCTATATCTATAACAGAAACCTTGACATCTTCACTAGTTTTGTTGGGTCTCACATTATGTCTACTTATTTTATCAGGTTGAGGAGCACTTGTACCAGATTTCATTTTATTTTGTATGATTTCAATTTTTTCAGACATAAGTTTACCAAAGTAACTCTAGCTCGGCCAAGTAGTTAACATGTAGTTATCATTTACAGGACCATGTAGTTACTTGTATGAAGTTAAGTTATGATTTACAGGAGTTAAGGGTACATAGCCCTTTCATCCTCTATGACTTTAGCATAAAAATGTTACATAGCCCCTTCATCCTCTATGGATTTAGCATGAAAATGTTACATAGCCCCTTCATCCTCTATGGATTTAGCATGAAAATGTTAGATAGCCCCTTCCTCCTCTATGACTTTAGCATGAAAATGTTACATAGCCCCTTCATCTTTTTCATATTTTTGTTTCTAGCTGTTTTGGAATATTCATAGATTTTGCTACGTAACACTTCTGCGCCTAACTATTTCATCCATTGCATTAGATCGTATTTTCAAAAAATGTCACATAACCCCTTCATCCACCAAACCCTTCAATTATCCTAAGACATTCCCTAGAATATACTATAAAGAATATTCACACCGAATTTCACTACCATACAAGCAATAGATTTTAAAATATCATGCACACCGTAACTACATTTTTTGAAAAAAGCTGTTCTGAGAAAAATGAGTTTAAAGTTTGGAATTGCAACCTAACATTGATAAATTGACACATTGGGCAATGACCGTAACTTCTTTTCTAGTAGCCGTAGAATCAAAAGTAAAACAGTTTTAAAAAGCTACTAAGCTGTACCTCAAAGTCGAAAAACTATCAACACCATTTTTGAGAAATTTTAGATTGAAAATTATGGGGGAGTACCCTAATGATCCCCCTTTTGGCACACATCTCAGTCAATCTCTGAAAATCCGTCTTCCACCCGGCTTCACTCTTACACTGTGCAGACTTATTGGCTCTTTTTAAATTAACTTTTCAACTGGTGATCTTTAATTATGGGAGTAAAACTTTGGGGAACAGATACATGCTTTTCTTCTAGAAAGTATTACGGTCTTTCCGATAAAATAAGATCTGTGAATTTTTATAGAAAAGTCATTATATGCGTACCCTGGATATCACCCAAGACACCCCAAAGTCAAAAAATTACAAAGACACTATTTTTGAGAAATTTTAGATTAAAAAATTATGAGGGAGTATCCCAATACCCCTTCTTTCGGTACAGGACTCAGTAACACTCGTAAATTAAAAATTGAATGCATGAAAATAAGTTGAAACAGATTTTTTCGTTTCTGATCGCCAAACAATGATCCGAGTTTAAAAAAACTCTGCCTGATTTTTAAAAGAGGTAAAAAAATTTTACCCGATTTTCAGTGTTTTCTCTTTCCCCATCATTATCAATTTCAAGCCCTGCTAGATACTTTATCTAATCCTCCCACGGACCATATGCCGAGAATCACTGATTTAAAAATCATAACCACCTGATCTTAACTCAAAAGTATTTCAAAGCTCTCATCCAGCATTCACTACTTGCATTGTAATATAATATAAGCACTTTCAAAAAGTGCTTTACTTGAAAACAAATATTCGGAACAAAGGAACACACTTCCACTGAGTTCAGGCGTAATTTATCTTTTTAGATTAACTTTTCAACTGGTGATCTCAAATCATGGGAATCATACATGGGATTCTTTATTTCAAGAAAGTATTACGGTCTTACCTATGAAATAAGGTCTGTAAATCTTCATAGAAAAATCATTATTAAAGGAGTTATTTATTAAATCAGCGCCGGAAGGAATTTTAATTATTCGTCCAACCCAGGTTGTGCTATATTAAAACTCCTTCTATTTTAGAGTAACACACGACCTGGTTTCGATATACAGGAACCAACTCCAAGATATCGATAGATGTCGGATAAATGAAACTGAACTTTCATCCAAGTAAGAACTTTTATTTTCAACCGAATATCATTCGCAAGTCTTAAAAGCAAATTCCGGACTGAAAATAAATCTTCCCTCTCGGTCATGGCGAAGTGTTTAAAAAGCAGCGTGATAAAAAGTCGGTCACGCTATGGAGGGTGGAAATCCCCGGTGCAGAGAGGTGTAAAAAGTGGAAATTGGCGGTGGCTGGTGTAATCTTGGGCTGCGAGAGTTCAGTAATTGAGAGTGGAATTGAGCTCTCATCCCCAAATCGTGACGAGCCTCGCGAAAGAGAATCTCCCCGATGACAGAATTGATCTTGAGAGAAAGATCCGTAATTGAAGCGCTTTTTCACGCGGTTTCTAATAAGAGCCGCCTTTCAATCAGGAAGGCGCAAACGTATCAATTATTTTGGAAAGCGCTCTCTCTTTCACAATGTAAAATGCATGAGTGGAAATGTGCGCTCCGAGACTTGCGGAAACTGGGAAATAAATAAATTTAGCGAGGGGATGTTGTGACGACCGTTTCTTCTCGGTGTCGCGCTTAATGCATCCGTTGGGAGGTTTCGTTGCCGTTTCATTCGATAAAATTGCGAATGGGACAGACGCAAACCCCTGGAAAGTGCTAAAGAGGAAATGGTTTCCGTGCGTATGTCAAAAGAGAAATGTTTGATTTTATCTCGAAGGTATTCAGCTCTGAACACATACAAAGAATTTCTCTTGTCGTGTGAGCATTTCCTATTTTAATTGAATTTAGTTGTTTATTTGATTATGAGTGCTTTCATAAGTTATGAACTGCTATTTAAACGATTGAAAAGGTTGTTAGTTGTAAAATATTTATAGATAATGTAGAGAAGTAGCATTTTAATGAAAATAAACCCTTTTTTACCATAAGTGGTTTATATGATTTTCTACATTATTAAAAGAATTGTGTTTAGATGTATCTATAATATAAGGATTTTAAAAAATAAAATTATTAGTCGATTCTCGGAAATAAAAAGGCACATATAAAATTATGTAAATTTTGACCCAGATAAAATTCCCTTACAAATATTTGAACGTTTCCTCGTCGTATTTTACGAAATTGTGCCAATATTCACAGTTTTATGACAATTTTTAGTAATTCGCTTCATAAGTAATTTAGATATTACTGGTTATTATTTTTAATTAATACAAGGAAAAAATACACTTTTAAATTGTCGGATGAGAGGGATAGCAGAAGGAAAAGAATGAAAAATATATGGAAGAAAATAAAGAGATGCACTGTAAAAACGTTCGTCTTTACCCACTAAATTTTCTATTGTTTTTGACAAAAATTTTACAAATGCCTAGAAAACGTGTCTTTCCCGTGAATTTTTTCACAAAGAGAATCCTGATTTGATAAAATAACCAGTAAAATAATAAATTTTAAAAACATTTATGTACATTAGGGTGGGCAGTAGGGTGGGTCATTTTCCTATGGCGAAAAAATTTTTTTGCAAATTCTATCGGGCACAGCAAGA
The DNA here is from genome assembly GCA_024610705.1 of Tetragnatha versicolor. Taxonomy (NCBI): domain Eukaryota; kingdom Metazoa; phylum Arthropoda; class Arachnida; order Araneae; family Tetragnathidae; genus Tetragnatha; species Tetragnatha versicolor. The sequence continues at coordinate 8,987,313 of JANDEH010000010.1, forward strand.
AAAGGGTGCCAAATGGTCTCAAACTAACATGTGTAAAATATTATTCAATTATAATAACTCTTTTTGCCTCCGGATTGGCCTCAAATAGAACAAAATATGTAATTTTTAATATTTTTAAAAAAATTTATGAATTAAATTTTTTTGTCAAAAACTTATTAAAGTTCATAAATAAGGGTATTTAAAAGCAATTTTAATCACATTAGTCACCTTCATGCATTATTAATACAAAAATAACTGCCAAAGTGGCAATATAATATGCTATCATATTAACAAGAGCCGTATAATATGAATATCTTTTTATAGTGGATTTTCAGTGGTACAGATTTTAAATATTGGTAGTTCATATGCATTCTCCCTCAAGTTTGGTCAGTCTAAAACGGTATTTTTAATTTTTCAAAATAGAAACAGTTATGTTTTTTATAAATATGACGCGCTTTCGAAATTCAGCTGACAGTTATTTCACTCGCTGGTCTTGGGATCCAAATATGATCGCAAAAATATGTTGAAACAATTGTTGTCGAATGGATAGTTCGTTCATAGGCAATATCAATTATGATTCGCTCAGTCATGATTTACCTGATTTTTTACTATAGCAATTGACTGAAACCCAGGCCCATGAAATTATACTTCTTTGAGGATTGACTCAAAATAGCTTCTTAGCATTCCCTTATGCGTTCATAAAAGTTAAAATATAGCAAATTTAACTGTTAAGGAAAATTACAAGTAAGTTTTGAAAAGTAATGTAGCTTATTTAAAAACTTAAGGGAAAATACTGAGCTTTATGCTGAAAACGGGGATCTACCGCTCTTCTTAAGAAAATATTTCAAAATTTGACTCTTAAAATGTGATTTTAATTTATTTTTGGACATTAGAGAATCACATGGGGACACTTGGGATGGACTATTTCTAATATGCCAAAACATTTCAAGGAAATCCCAACTTTTAAACTATTATCAAATGTTTTCCATGGGGTTGAAACCTATAACCCAAAAAAGGTATCCACCTTCTGACATATACTATACTACTGACATATACTATACATTTTACTATCCGAATCAACCGACAATAAAGGTTTCGCACACTTTAATGATTCCAGCAAGAAATTTTTGATTGCCAGTTCTAACCATTGAGATATTTCAAAATATGTTGTATTACAAGTCAAGTATTTCAACTTTGGTTTCATTTATAATTATTTTATAGTCTTCAATGATGATTTTTATACCATTGTGCACATTTATATTCATGACGGATTTGTGCAATCGAGGTAAAAGCTTGATTTTCGTTCGTCCATTTTACCATGAAATTACTACATTAATCGAAACTTTGAGGCCAATCCGGAGGCAAAAAGAGTTATTATAATCGAATAATATTTTACACATGTTAGTTTGAGACCATTTGGCACCCTTTTGTCGCTGTGCCCCTGGGAAAATATGAAAAAAATATTTTTGACCCACCCTAGTGGGCAGGTAAATTCCTTTAATCGCTTTTCAAAATTGCATCGCGTTGAACTTTCTTCTTGGGTAGAGTTAGCTAAATAGATAGTTAGATATAGCTAAAAAATAACCTTGGCGCATTGGACCTTAGGTTTGAAAAAATACGCTAAATTATTATTTTTCGAGCAAAACAAATAAAATAAAATAACTTCTTTTAAGAAGCAGATACAGGCATATGGAGGGTTCAGAATAGAAGTGAACCAAGTCCACTTTAGCTACATTTGAGCTACAGACGTTTAAAGTTTAATAGGAAAATTACATGTTAACGCAACACAACTTGCTGCTGCCAAGCGGATATTATCAGAACTAGGACTTGGTTCACTATTGCACTGAAATTTTACATAGTTGGTGCATGTTATAGCGTTGCTAACTCAAAAATTACAAAAAGTGGACTTAGTCCGTTTTAATTCTGAGCCCTCCATATATAAGTAGAACAATGACCAAAAATGATATTAAAATTATAAAAGTAGAAAAATTACAATACATTTGTAGTATATTACACCTGAAAACAAAGGTTTTTACTAAAAATTTACATATTTCGATTAAATGAATTTTTTTTCTAATTGTGCAAAATTTTGATTTTATTAATATACTACCATTCTAGCTATCGTTTACCAACTCCCTTAACAGTTCTGTCAATATTTACAGTTCGCTTCGCGATCTGAGCTCGCTTGTTGCATATCAAAACCGAATCCAAATCTCTCTCATCAGCGTAAATAATACCTTTTTTAAACCTAACATACGTTCTATAGCTTATTAAAAATTCCCAATGTTACGGATTATTGTTTTTTTCCTTTCGCTATTATCCGTACTTATCATGCTGGAATGCAAGGTTGTAATATTTCGCTCGTTTTATCTTATAAATTAGTTCTCTAAACTTCTTCACAGTTTTGACGAACGGATTTAATTTAAAATTAATTAAATCCTCATTGTTAAAAGATCTTATTTGTGGATTTTAAATGCTGTGATTTTAGAACATTTAGAATGTTCAGTCACTTAAAATATTGAAAAAAAATTAATATAAGTACTCACAGAACCCTGAAAAAACCCTTATGTAGTCTCAATATAAAAAGTTTACATTTTGTGGTTAGGTGTAAGAATAACTGGATAAGTACGTAAAAATTTCAAGGTGAAATTCCGTTTTCTAAATTATGGAATTTATATGAGAAAATATCACGGAAATGAATGCATAGAAAGGCGAATTTTTTACAGTGTAGGCAAATTGCCTGAAAAGTAAGTACATAAATCCATAATGTAACTGATAACCTTATAAGAAATACAATAAAACTGTGTAAAATATAAATGATAAGCTGGTGTATCTATTGAGATTTTAACGACTTCGCAAAGTAGTAGATTATCAATTCAACTCGTCATCTTTGGAAAAACCTTTATGAAAATTTTAACCAAACCAATTTAGAGTAGGATATTTTTTGAAAAATAAAGAATGTTTTCAAGTTGGTCCTGTTGTAATTAAAACTCTTCATACTGGTTGACAGTGGGATTAGAATGTACTTAAGAAAAATAGGAGGAAGAGAAAAATGTTAATCATACAAAAAGTTGTACAGAATCTTGATTTGGTTCAAAAAGACTAAAACTTTAATATACTTAATGACAAAATTTTAAAATGAAGTTTTTCGAACAGTTTAAGAAGAAATACTCACGAAATTCAGCTTTGTTTTACATAGAAGAGATGCTTAGGTGGAATAAGTTAAAAAAAGACAAAAAGGTTTTTAATCCAGAATATCACCCATCTTAAAAAATTTCTAAAAAAGCTCCTAGAGAAACCTCAGTATATTTTGTGGTGATGTGTGTCTGTTACTTTGCTCGAATCGCGCTTGTATACATATTAGAAAAATAGAAAGCAATATTAGAAATAAAACAAAAAAAAGGAAATTTTGTATAGATCCTTTTTCTAGATGTATCCAACAAAGTTAAAAAAGGAACCGGGCTAAATAAAAGTTACTCAAAGATGTATAAATAATTTAGATCTTTTTACTATTTTTTAATGTGATTCGGATTCATCTTAGGGCATTCTTCTCCTCCTAGGAATTTCTCCAAGAATTCGCAATTAATATGCTTTAGCAAACCAAAAGATCCCCACTGATGGTTTCTGGTTGAAACTAAAGAATAAGAGATTTCCTAGATTCTCTGTAGTAAAACACTACATTTTATGTTTTCAAAAAATTCGTTAATATTATTTTTACCCCTCTTACTTTAAAATCGAAAGTATTCTATTTAGTTGAGTTTTTCTCTCTCAATCACATTTTTAAACATCAATCTTCACATCTAATATCAGTTGATTTATAAAATTAAATTATAATAAACCTATTTAATACCAAAAATTAGATGCTCTAAACAGGAGAGGGGGAAAGGTTGAGAAAAAAAACCGGTTGATTTAAATATTCTTCGCAAGTCAAGTTAATTTCTGAAAAAAATTAACATACGACCTAAACTGAAGATAAATGGATAGCGTTAAAATTTCTTTTCATAAAAAGTGGGTCGTGATGTTCAAAAGTTTGAAAACCCCGGTTGTAGGGATTTCCGACACATGCATATCTTTAATGATCATGCAGGTCTGGACACATGCGTACCCCGGATATCACACAAGACAACCCAAAGTCGAAAATTTATTAAACACCCTTTTTGAGAAATTTTAGATTAACAATTATGGGGGAGTACCCTAATATCCCCTCTTTTTTTACGCAACTTAGTCACTCTCATAAATTAAAAATTGAAAGCAAATATGTTGAAATAGGTTCTTTTCTGAACGCCAAACAATGATCTGGGTTTAAAAAAAACGCTGGCTATTGGTAACTTGGCGACACTGGCACCGGGCCTCTGAGACTCGATCTCTTTGTTAATCACCCATAACCAAGATTAGCGCAAGTAACGCTGGGCTAAGAGAGACAATAAAAAATTTTACCCGGGTTGACAATTTTGTGCAGGCTCATTGGATCTTTTTAGATTAACTTTTAAACTGGTGATCTTTAATAATGGGAATCAATCTTTGGGGAACAGATACATGCTTTCCTTCTAGAAAGTATTACGGTATTTCCGATAAAATAATATGTGTGAATTTTTATAGCAAATTCACTACATGCGTACCCGGATATCACTCAAGGCACCGCAAAGTCAAAAAATTACAAAAACACTATTTTTGAGAAATTTTAGATTAAAAACTATGAGGGAGTATCCCAATACCCCCTATTTCGGTACACGACTCAGTTACACTCATAAATTAAAATTTAAATGTGTGAAACTAAGTTTTTTTTCTTTTCTGATCGCCAAACCGTGATGACAAACCGTGAACCGGGGTACAAATGATCCGTGTTTAAAAAAACGCTGCCTTATTTTTAAAAGAGTCAAAAAAAATTTTCTTTCCCCATCATTATCAATTTCAAGCCCTGCTAGATACTTTATCAAATCCTCCCACAGAGGAACGAGACTGAATTTCCTGATTCTGACTGGAATTCAGTCTCATTACTTTCGGGACATGCCTTGTAACATAGCCCCTTTCCTTCACCAATCCTTTCAATTATTATATGAAATGGAACGCATGGAAAAATTAGATGCTCTATTAGGGAGGGGGTGAGAAAAACGGTTGATTTAAATATTCTTCGCTAGTCCAGTTAATTTCTGAAAAAAAATAAATATACGACCTTAACTGAAGATTAAGTGGATAGCTATAGGGTCACTTGGGGTAAGTGGGACCCCTTTTTGGCCTAGTACATTTTTGGAGCTTCATTGAAAAAATTTGAAAGGGTTTATTTTGTACTTGTTGACTAATTTCGTTAAAGAGTCTATCGATAAACAAAAAATTTATCAGTAGTTTCTAAATTAAAGCTTTATATTTTTCTTAACTGGCCTTTTTATCAAAAATGAGATGGGTGACCCACTTACCCCAAGAGATGGGGTAAGTGGGTCACCCCCTCTTTATTTATATTTAAAGCAAGCAAAACTTAAAAGGAAGTAAGTGGGTATTACTTAATAAAGTACAGTAAATTTCAATATAAAATATTTTATTCTAACTGTGTCCATGAGTGAGAAATATACTCACATCAAAATCAATATGACAAGGCTAGAATAGAATGAAAAGCAAAATAAGTATTTTAAAGAATGTTTTGAAAGGCCAAAGGGATATGTTTTACTTTAGCATATAAAATAGTGTTGTAAAAACATAATAAGGTTGATTAAGATTTATTTTGGCACTTTAATACACATTGTATGGTAAAAAAGAAATCATACACACTAAATGAGAATGAACACTATTGATGAGATATTTCACTTTACTCACCATAACTTAAATTAAAACGCAAATTTGATATAAAATGTAGATCAAACTATTTATAAATTTTAATGAATTTTGAAGTGGTGAGTAAAAGGTCTTCTACTTGCTACTATAAATCGAAATTTTCTGAAAATATTGGGGGAAGTTGTCCCTATAACCCCCCAAAATCCGCCCGTGTCTTCAGTTGTAGTTCCTATATCATATGGGACCCTCTAAAACCACTTATATCATAATAAAGGGTCCCACTTACCCCACACTGAGGGGTCCCACTTACCCCAACCATGCTAAAACTATGGGGTAAGTGGGACCCCCCTGTTAAACACTTCAAAATTAAAAATTTTTAAAAATTTCAAATTGCCGTATGTAATTTAGGTCAAACTCTGCAAAACAGTTCAATAAACATTAAAATGTAATGAAAACTTATCTGGAAATACTTCTTTGAAAAATACGTCTTGAACTCTCCAAAAAATCCATTCTGGGAATCTATTTTAAATTAGTTCTATAATCTTAAAAATAAATTAAACAAATCTCAAATATATGCAAAACTCATCGGTGTGACAAGCTGCAACATAATCAATGCGAGTAAGTGTGAAATTTCCTGTACATATTATAGTTTTAGGGGGGTGACCCACTTACCCCAGTGACCCACTTACCCCAAGTAACCCTATAATTTCTTTTCATAAAAAGTGGGTCGAGATGTTCAAAAGTTTGAGAATCCCCGGTGTAGGGATTTTGGACACATGTAGATCCTTAATGATCATGCAGGTCTGGACGCATGCGTACCCTGGATATCACCCAAAACACCCCAAAGTCGAAAAATTATTAACACCATTTTTGAGAAATTTTAGATTAAAAATTATGAGGGAGTATCCCAACACCCTCTATTTCGGTATTGAATGTGTGAAAATAAGTTGAAATAGATTTTTGCTTTTCTGATCGCCAAACAACGATCCGTGTTTTAAAAAAACTCTGCCTGATTTTTAAAAGAGGTATCCCCATCATTATCCCCATACACTTTCCCCATTACTTTCCCCATCATTACCTATTTCAAGCCCAGCTAAATACTTTATCTAATCCTCCCAAGGACCACACGCCGAGAATCATTGCTTTAAAAATTATAACCCCCTTATGTTAACTCAAAAGTATTTCGAAGCTCTCATCCGGCATTCTCTACTTGCATTGTAATATAAGCACTTTCAAAGAGTGCTTTACATGAAACCCAAGCGATGGACGGTATTGTGTTCCTTCCTTATTTTTACCTTCACACTTGTTTTTTTTTAAATAACGAATAGTTATCGTTTAATATTAATATAGACGTAGACAGATTCACAAACTGTGGGTCACGACCCACAGGAAAGTTGCGAGTGCTTTTTTTGAGTCCTGACAAGATTTTTAATTTATACTAAATTAAAAAATGTTGTTTCAAAATTTTTACGTATGTGCTGCGGACTTAAAAACTAAAAAGGGGCTTTAATAGCAAAACATGATGAAAAATATTTATCTCACCTCTGCATGTAGTAATTATTATATGAAATGGAAGGTATGGGGAAAAATTAGATGCTCTAAACAGGAGAGGGGGAAAGGTTGAGAAAAAAACGGTTGATTTAAATATTCTTCGCTAGACAAGTTAATTTCTGAAAAAATAAACATACGACCCAAATTGAAGATAAGCGTATACACTTGTCTTCTTCACTACTAAAATTTCTTTTCATAAAAAGTGGGTCGAGATGTTCCAAAGTTTGAAAACCCCTGTTGTAGGGATTTCCGACACATACAGATCTTTAATGATCATGCAGGTCTTGACACATGCGTACCCCGGATATCACCCAAGACAACCCAAAGTCGAAAAATTATTAAGCACCATTTTTGAAACATTTAAGATTAAAAATTATGGGGGAGTACCCTAATATCCCCTCTTTTGGTACACAACTCAGTCACTCTCATAAATTAAAAATTGAACGCAAATAAGTTGAAATAGGTTCTTTCTCTTTTCTGATATTCAAGAAATGATCTGTTGTTTAAAAAAAAAACGTTGCCAATTTTTAACCTGACGTCACTGGCGCCGGTCCTCTGAGACTCGATCTCTATGTTAATCACCCATAGGCCAGATTAGCGGAAGTAACGCAGGATTAAAACATTAAAAGAGGCGAAAAAAATTTTAGCCCTGTTAGATACTTTTTCAAATCCTCCCACGGACCACAAGCCGAGAATCACTGATTTAATAATAACCCCTGATATTAACTCGAAAGTATTTCAAAGCTCTCATCCAGCGTTCTCTACTCATTTGGTGACACCAGCACTTTCAAAAAGTGCTTTTCGTGAAAGGTACATAATTGCATCCTGCACGCTACTCCACTGAGTTCAGGCGCAATTGTTCTTTTTAGATTAATTTTTCAACTGGTGATCTTAAAATCATGGGAATCAAACATTGGATTCTTTCCTATTAGAAGGTATAACGGTCTTTCCGATGAAATAAGGTCTGTAAATCTTTATAGAAAGGTCATTAGAGTAATTTATTAACCTTTTACAGGCCAATGTTCCCAATTGGGAACATCATGTTTGAAAAATCCTAAAAAATTAACTACTATCAGTAAACTGTTGAAAAATTTACCATGTAAAGTTGAAAGATGACTTGATTTTTTAGAATTCAAACGAAGTTAATATCTTTAAAGGAAAAAATTACAAAAAATCTCAAAATCGGCCTTTTTTACGCTCTTTGATAGAGGCACACAAAATAATTCATTAAAAATCAAAATATTGTCCCAAGTTTCCAAAATTTGGTGAGGATATTGAAAAAGACTTACCTTAAAAAGATATAATCAGTATTAATAATAAATATTAAAAACACGCTTGTAGTAGCTTGAGAAACATGCATGTTCCCAATTGGGAACATTGGCCTGTCGCCGCTATACGTGGGGATCCGATTTTCTTGTACGGCGTTATACCATTGAAATGATAGAACTGGTGTGTATTTCGGGAATTTCTTTTCAGAAAGAATTACAAGAATACATAATTGTTAAAGGGGAATCCCCTTTAAAGAGGAAGTAGCTGGTTTGAATGGTTTTTTTATTGAGGAATTGTTTTTTTTATTTGAATATAAGCTTTGAGAAATGATGGATGTGAATAAACCACTCCAAAGTTCCCAGTGGTTTATTCATGAATAAATAAAAAAGTTAATAGTAGATTCAGACATATCACAAGCTCAGTATTATTTATTATACATATGAAAAAAATTTAGAAAACATTTTTTCAGAAATGATTATTATCTGGGGAATAAAAGTATAAGTAAAAAATTTCAAATATTTTTAAAGTAATGCGAGTGAAATTTTCACTTAAATATAAAAATATTACACTCAAAAATTATTATTTCATCCTCTTCTCAAACATTTAATCATTATTTTAGTACTAATTATTATAAGCTATTTTTAAATCCTGTTCATAAATGCATATCTTCAATATTTTGCCTGTGTGTAATAAACAAACTTGTTTTTTTTTTATTTTAAGAAAATTAAAATTAATATTAATCACTCATATTTTAGTTGTTTTTTGATATCACCATTCTTAAATTGTATTTTTCAGGCTAAAATATAAAATTTAGAAGCATAATGATACAAAATTTGGGTATTTTTCTGATGTGTAACGTGAAATGGACATTAAAATTTATGAAATTTATTCAAAATTACTGCTTGCACCGAAGCATAAATTACATTTAAGGTTAAATTTGTAAGTTATTCCATGTAATTTGGGTGATTGTTCGATAGATTTATCACTATAGCCTATTCGCTCTTCCCCGGGAGAAGTATAGTCGGAAGTGGCCAATGTTCCCAATTGGGAACATCGTGAAAATCGCATGTAAAAATTTTTTATCGCCTTCATATTAATAAAATCTCTAAATTGAAGCATTAGAAGGTAAATTATGCAAAAAAATTGATTAAAATATACCTGGATCTGAATTCGGCCTGTAAAAGGTTAAATCAGCGTCGGAAGGAATTTTAATTATTTGTCAAACACAAGTTGTGCTATATAAAAACTCCTTCTATTTTAGAACACACGACCTGGTTGCGAGATATAGGATAAAAATGAAACGATGTTTTTGTTTTAAATTCATGTCTCTCAAATGGTCAGCCCCGAACGTATGTCTGACCAACGCAAGAAAACTTTTAACCTCTTATATTGCTGTGGTTATAATGGAAACGGATTATTCCACTAAATTTTGGGATTGATTGTAATTTATTGGCGCTGAAAAAAACATTATGTATTAAATCTGTGTGGCTATTGTTGGGTGGCCCTTAACTTTCTACCAACGTTAATATTAGCCGAGATCGTTATTAGAGTTTAGATTGCGTTGTGTTTAACTAAAAGTTTACATTTAACATAAAATAACATTAACAATACCCAGGACAATGGAATCTAGAAAATGTGATTTAAAAGGCTTGGATTTAACGACAACACACATTTATTTACACTTAACACAAAATACTACACACAATTTTAGACAGTAGGAATAAATATGTGGCATCTCTATACAAATTTTAGACAGTTATCATTTATCTTTAAGAATATTTAATTTAAAATTTAGTTTATATAGATATTTAGCGGGCTTTCAATACTAAACAATAAACTTTTTCAAAACATATATACACTGAGAGAGAGCTGGTGAAATCGGGGTAACTGTATCCACTTACCCATTTTTATGCAGACCTTGATCATTTTGGTGGTTGGACGTTAGAGCGGACACACAAATATTATTATTTAAAATTAAATGTAATAATTATTTCAGAAAGATCATTTGGGACTTGACACATCCCTTAAACCTCGGGACTGCCACTCTTTGAAAAATTGGAACTTCCATTTCAAAATAAAATTCGGGACTCTCTGAGGAATCTCTTGCAGGAGTATTTATAGACCCCCTTCTTATGATTACTCCGCCCACCTAGAATTTCTTAGATAATAATATTGGTCCTGGTCCGGAGTACGGACGTCCCTCAAAAATCTAGGGTTCCCAGTGGTTAGTCATTTGGAGTTTATGTCAAGAGATTAAGCCTTCTGGTTGGTTCCCCCATCTTATTAACATTCACTCTTTCCCGGGCCTTCTTCTTATCTCCTCAATAAATTATGGGAAACTCTATTCTTATTTCTGACAATTTAACGAAGGGTTTATGTCTGCACCTGGAATCTATGGTTATTGTTAAATATACCTTTGGGGGCTATCCTTGGACCCCACACGTTGACCCGATTGAGGAATGTACACCTGGTTAGGCCGATGGACTTATAAAATATAAAATGGTGATGGGTAACTTTTGTACCCATTCAACACTATCATATAGCTTTGTACCTTTTCGATGCGAAACTCATGGTTATTTTCTCGTGGCAGTCAGACAGTACTTCCACTTTTGGGGAGTACAGTAGCAAGAAAGGTTTAGAAGCAAAAAAATTTAAAAACCAACTCCAAGATCAAGCATTCTCTACTTGCATTGTAATATAAGCACTTTCAAAAAGTGCTCTTTATGAAATGAGTTCCCGCGGAAGCTGCAGCGTAAGTAAGCGCATTGAGTTCAAGCGTAATTGCTCTTTTTAGATTAACTTTTCAACTGGTGATCTTAAATCACGGGAATAAAACATGGGAGGATTCTTTCCTTCTAGAAGGTATTACGGTCTTTCCTATGAAATAAGGTCTGTAAATCTTTATAGAAAAGTCATTAAAAGAGTAATCTATTAAATCAGCGTCAGAAGGAATTTTTCTCGTGGCGGTCAGACAGTACTTCCACCTTTGGGGAACACAGTAGCAAGAAAGGTTGAAAAACAAAAATATTTAACAACCAATTCCAAGATATCCATTGAAGTCGGATAAATAACACTGAACTTTTATCCTGGAAAGAACTTTTATTTTCAACCGAATATCATTCGCAAGTCTTAAAAGCAAGTTCCGGACTGAAAATAAATCTTCCCTCTCGGTCATGGCGAAGTGTAAAAGCAGCGTGATAAAAAGTCGGTCACGCTATGGAGGTTGGAAATCCGCGGTGCAGAGACGTGTAAAAAGTGGAAATTGGCGGCGGCTGGTGTAATCTTGGGCTGCGAGAGTTCAGTAATTGAGAGTGGAATTGAGCTCTCATCCCCAAATCGTGACGAGCCTCGAGAAAGAGAATCTTCCCGATGACAGAATTGATCTTGAGAGAAAGATCCGTAATTGAAGCGCTTTTTCACGCGGTTTCTAATAAGAGCCGCCTTTCAATCAGGAAGGCGCAAACGTATCAATTATTTTGGAAAGCGCTCTCGCTTTCACAATGTAAAATGCATGACTGGAAATGTGCGCTCCGAGACTTGCGGAAACTGGGAAATAAATAAATTTAGCGAGGGGATGTTGTGACGACCGTTTCTTCTCGGTGTCGCGCTTAATGCATCCGTTGGGAGGTTTCGCTGCCGTTTCATTCGATAAAATTGCGAATGGGACAGAAGCAAACCCCTGGAAAGCTCTAAAGAGGAACTGGTTTCCGTGCGTATGTCAAAAGAGAAATGTTTGATTCTATCTCGAAGGTATTCAGCTCTAAACACTTACAAAGAATTTCTCTTGTCGTGTGTGCATTTCCTATTTTAATTGAGTTTGGTTGTTAATTTGATTATGGGTGCTTTCATAAGTTATGAACTGCTATTTAAACGATCGAAAAGGTTGTTAGTTTTAAAATATTCAGATAATGTAGAGAAGTAGCATTTTAATGAAAATAAACCGGTTTTTTACGAAAAGTGGTTAATATGATTTTCTACATTATTAAAAAATAATGTGAAGATGTATCTATAATATAAGAATTTTAAAAAATTAAATTATTAGTCAATTCTGAAATAAAAAAGCACGTATAAAATTATGTAACTTTTAACCCAGATAAAAGTTTTAACTAACCCTTACAAATATTTGAACGTTTCCCCATTATATTTTACAAAATTGTGTCAATATTCACAGTTTTATGACAATTTTTTATAATTCGCTTCATGAGTAATTTAGATATTATTGGTTATTATTTTTAATTAATACAAAGAAAAAATACACTTTTAAACTGTCGGTCAAAAGAATGAAGAATACATAGAAGAAGATAAAGAGATGCACTGTAAAAACGTTCGTCTGCATCCGCTAAATTTTCTATTGTTTTTTACAAAAACTTTCCAAATGCCTAGAAAACGTGTTTTTCCCTGAATTTTTCAACAAAGATAATCTTGATTTGATAAAATCCCCAATATAAGAATTAATTTTAAAAACATGTATGCCCAAATCCATAATTTTTTCAGTATAAACAATGCTAATGTGTTCAATATTGATAATTAACTAAAGTCCTTTGCTCTGAAAAACTTTACCCCATGCAATTTTCCCCATTCTTATCAAAAACTGAAATGACGCCCAATCTTTTTTGGATAAAGAAACAGCTCCCAGCGATAGAGAAGTTAGACAATACACTTCTCGGATGCAATGTAGGTAATTTCTACTGGTTCTTCTTTTGAATAGAAAAAGTATATTTACAATTGGATTAACACATACGCTTCATACTACAATACAACTCTCATAAGGAAAAAAATTCTCATTAATATTTCACCCTTTTAAACCTATATATGATTTTGTGTCAACAATATTTATAAAAATTAAAAATAAAAATATTTTAATCGAGGATTTTATTTTCATAATGTTTGTTCGTTATTTATTTATAAAAATTAAATATTTGGTTATTTGATTATTTTATTTGCCTGATATGGTTTATTTCTAAGTGATTACCGTCAAACAAAACATGTAGATTGTAGAACTTGACTTCTTTGAGGTTAAACAGAAACACTTTTTTTCGTGGACTAAACAAAAGTTGGAAGTTATAGCAAAAAGTTAGGATCTCAACTGTTTAATGTCGTGTCGCCATCTTTCAAATATAGTTTGCACTTCTTCGTATACACCCACCAAGAAGCAAGAGTGAAAAATTACATAAAAAAGTGAAAATGCTACCTTCTTTTGAGTTTTTTAATGAATAAATTATAATAAATTTTAAAAAACACAGTTACTAAATTGCACTCGTGGCCATTTTTGTTTTGGTGTTGTTTTCCCTCCTTCCAAAAATCCCTAAGATTTTTTATCTTAATCAGGACCGTATTCAAAGGGCGTTACACTCGAACCTGTTTTTATGCGGTCTTTTTTACTGCGATTTTCATACACCGCACGAAAAAATCGCAGAAAAAAAGACCGCACAAATAAGGACCGAACAAATACCGGTTTGAGTGTATAAGGAGTTCTCTCAACCCCCTAAAGTTTTCATGACTATTTTTCCCTTCAAGCAGGGTTCCTGTTCACGTTTCTCAAAAAAGCCTGAACGGTGAACGTCCAAAAAAGGCAAGATTTTAGGGTTGAATTAAAAAAGGTTTGTGAAGAAGGATCCCCAGGTTCTTACCTCCTTCTTTATCTTTGGGCTAAAGCATTAACAAACACGAAGGGTCGTATTTAACCTTTAATGCACTCGTAAAGGAAAGCCTTAGAAAAAATTTCGAGACAAAAACCCTTTTAAAAACAAACAAAAAATTATCAGGTTACGCTTATTTCTCAAATTTCTTTTCTATTAGAGGAGTGAGTCGAAATTCTACCCCATTCCCAAAAAAAGCCCAAGTTGATTGTTTTAAGTATTTGTAGACATTTAATAATATAACATAACTTAGTTTAAGTTACCCAAGTAAATAAGTTAAATAATGATGTTATAATAAGTTAAATAATAAGATGATTAGTTTCAGCTACTAGAAAATCAATTGGAACAACAATTAAAATTAATATTGAATTATGTATTTACTTTTTTATTACTAAATAATGGTCATTTTATATTTTTTAAATAATTTAGCCAAGTTACGTTTCTCAACCATTTTTGGTCTTACGGCACATTAAAAGTACTATCTTGATTTTTATTTGGATTGAAAATTAGTTTCATGCAACCCTCCTTCCTCCTCAAAAACTAATTTTCTCATAAATTTCATTCAATTGGAGTTTAATCTTGTGTTTCTGAATAAATTAAATTCATTTGGGTCGTGATCGAAATCGCTAGAAAAGTTCAGATTGCAAAACTTTTATATCTTTCAGGCAGATTGCAAAATATTATCTTTGGACTGAAACGTTTAAACCATGTCAAATATTTCTCAAAGAAATAATGAGTAAATCTTTCAATTACTTAATCAAGGAGTAGTCTGTTTTGTAAAATTATGTGTCTTTAAAATTACAAAATGGTTTATTAACCAGTTGAATTTTTTCCTACTGAGGGCACACTGAAAACATTTAGCTAAGAATCAATTTCAATTTTAAATTTTAAAATAAAACAAGAAAATCTAAAGTTAAAAGGATTTTTTTCAGCAGTGATGGATGTAACTATAGTCTTTTCATTTACAGCAGGCGCCTGAAACCTAAAACAGGATCAAAAACGCTTAAATTTAACGCTCACCACGGAACTCAGTGACCGATTCTTTTACAGTATTATTGTATTTTAACTACTCGAAAATTAATTACTTGTCAAATATTAGGGGAGAGTGCTGTACCTAAGGACGGTTGTACCTTCAGCCACCGCATTTTAAAATTCGGGAAAAAATGGAAATTTGAATTTGTGGTTGAATTTGAATGTAAACAGATGCTATCTAGTTGCTAACGTGAAATCAGCTCTTTAAAATAATATTTATATTTAATATAATAAGTTTGCTGTTTTTAGGTGCTCAAAGTTTTTTTTAGTGCATCACTACATTAATATTTTTCTTCCCCTTAAATTATAATACGATAAAATGAGATATAAGGGGCGAATCCCCAAGATTTTGAATTTTTATTTTTGATATTAGAAATTGCCAGACCTCAATTCTTTTATTTTTTATAGAACTTTAAATGCAGAAACACCTGGTGTTGTACAGTCGGAGTCAAAAAAAACGTTACAAGGACTGTTAAGAGGAATCTAGACATTAACCCCGTGAGCATGGTATAGGAAAATAGGTTTGAAAATATTTCGCCAATCCCGATCGCCCAAGGTTTGCCACTTGTAAAAATTACAATAACCCACTAAACTAAGCCAATCCTTTAGTTATTTGTTAATATTTGCGTCTCTCAATGTGGATCCCTGTGGTGTAACGGTTAGAGCGCTGGTGTTGCATAATTTAAGTCGAATTTAAACGTTATCTTGAACTTTTTGTGCTGATTTATAATTTTTAAGAGTTAGAAGTTATTAAAATAAGTGATTATAAATTATATTTAGTTTTTATTGGGTATTTAAAAGCTTTTTTTAATCTTATTTTCTATTGCGATATTTTTTTACAATCGTCCAACAAATGTTTTTTTTTATTTTTGACATTAGGGGATCTTTTATTCCTGTAGTTTTTTTCTAAACTAAGTAAAAATGTATTTGCAAAAGCCATTCTTATTTAGCTTTGTTGTTTTTTATAGTTTGATGTTTGGATTCATTTACTAGAAGTTTTTAGAAATATTCTTTGTTTTTCATCTAATTCGATCCGAAATTTTTA
The DNA here is from genome assembly GCA_024610705.1 of Tetragnatha versicolor. Lineage (NCBI taxonomy): Eukaryota > Metazoa > Arthropoda > Arachnida > Araneae > Tetragnathidae > Tetragnatha > Tetragnatha versicolor. Next base: position 9,003,594 of record JANDEH010000010.1, read on the forward strand.
TTTTTTCGTTGTTATAAATAAATTTTAAAAAATTCCCCAGAAAATTCAACATGCCTGTAGGAAAATATTTTTTTTACAATGAGTAAGTATCGTTAAATATAAATATCCACACTGCTACCCCACAATTGTATGCATATACAATTGCGGAGAAAACGATTCTGATGCAAAATAAAGCAAAGATATTTTAATTCAGCCTACAAATAGATTTAATTCCAAGTAGAATATCATAACTCCGCTTATTTCCTTCAATCAAAAAACAATTTGTTGTGAAGGAGACAGTCATACTTAAATCTAGTTTTGATATACAACAATGAAGGGATACAGAGTACAGAAAGTGAAATCTGGGGGCACACTGGAAACCTTCGGGATCGGGAATTATCTGGGGGGAGCTTATTTCCTTCCAGTGACTCCACCCCAGGCGCGGATTCAGGGGGGCGGCATTCTGGAAAGTGTCCCCCCTGGGGGAAACCAAAAAGGTTCTTAAAATGAGTAAAATCCCTACTTTTTGCAAGTCTAATTTCAAAATGCTTTTCTGGGAGAGAACCCCCATACCCCCTTTTAGTACTACAAGGGGATCTTCAGTAATTATTTTTAGAAAATCCCCCCTTTGGATTCAAAAGTTTCTAAAAATGAGAGAAAACCCTACTTTTACACGTGAAATTTCAAATTTTCTTCTGAGGAAGGACCCCCAAACCCCCAACGGTACCACAAGGGGATCTTGTATCCAAAAGTGCCCCCTGGATCCATTTATACAACATGAAATAGTTAGGGAAGCAGCATGGAAGTGTCTGAATACCTCTTCAGCCCCGAGTATAAATGTTTACTGCATCTGGATTCAGCTTGAGTCCAGGACGAGGTTGCCGTTGTGAAATACAGACTGTAATCATTAAAATAATTTTTAATAATTTAGTGGTGACCTTGTAATTAAAAATATTATTAAATCGTCCTCTCTTTATAAAATCTCTCACCAATCTTTAAATAAAATTTTCTTTAATAGGTAAAGCAATAAACCCACCTTGTCAATGACTTGATCAAGCCGTAGCTGTTCATTCATGATCATGTATCACGAATGAGGGATGGCTTATCACTGCTGTGAACAATGAAGCTTTAGCTATATTGGTTTGAACTTGCGTATGTTTGTGCAATGCTTTTTAGGGCCGGACATATCAACTGGAATTCGGAAAGAGGGGAGGTAAGGGAGAATGAATTGAGAGACGACCTTATAGAAAGGGAAAATTGGTGTCTTCCTTTCTAGTTCTCAAGTCACAAGTCTAGGGAACTGTCCCTCAACTCATCAAGGGCGCAGCCAGGGGTACAGGGAGGTGTAGCTACCCCCTAAATCATGGGAGTGGGAGTAATTTACTTAAACTTTAGTCTTAAGTAATTAACTTTCAAAAAGTTAAATTTTGAAAACTCGGATCACTTGTGTTCACATTAGTCAAAGAGGATTCAAAATTAAAAATAAGAGATCCCCCAGGGCAGTATCTAGGAGGCATTTAGGGAGTTTAGCCCTCTGTAGAATTCTTATGTCTATTTATAGGCATTTTTCCCTTAAAAATTCTGAAGATTATACGAGTGATCGATCTCGAGTGTCACCTAAATAGTCCCCAATGTCCAAGAATAATTCACAAAACTACGTTTAGGGTCAAATTACAAAAATTTTTCGGAGAATGACCCCTGACCCCCTTTGTTTGGGGCTAAGTATATTATACTCAAAACTTTTGCATTATTTTCACGAAAGGTCCAAAACCCATCTCGAAGTAAAAATCTGGCCTTTCTTCCCGGATTTTAAAATGGTTCTCCACAAGCACGAGAAAGATCGACTTGCTTCGCCCTGAGCAGAATCCTGGGTACGCTTATGAAACTTACCCAAATATCTTTATATTAGAAATATAGCTTGTTCTCCACCCTCGAGACTGCTTAGTACAATTTCAATAGTCTTCAAAGCAAATAATTTTTTAATTTCGTAACAAAACTACCACTACTAACTTTTACTATGTCCGTAGAGTTCACATTAATAAGTCTAAAATTCCATTACCCCACGATTTTAAAGAATTTATAATTATTATTAATTTAAAAGAACTTTAAAAATATTTAAAATAGAATTATTTTCTGAAATACTACTAAGAATTATGTTTTAACTTGTATTCGCCTGAATAAGTTTGGTAAAAAAATCTTACGAAATTTCTCTGATTAAAAAATTTCTTTAAATTAAATATTTTTTCTAGTGTGAAGTAAAAAATACCTTTAAAAAATTACTTACTTACCGGAGTTGATTTTTTTATCATCATAGTGGAAGATCCAGAGTTCTAAGTAAATTTTATAAATAATTGTTTTAAGATTTAGGAAGAAACGTTAACGGCTGCTAAGAAATTCGATTGAGTGCTTTGAATAAAAAATTAGGTATGAATACTCCTCCACAAAGATTGGATCATCGGTAAATGAATTTAAATATCAATAGTAATGACATTACGAATGATCCGCATTGAGGATTGAACCCGCGAACTTCCGATTACGAAGACGTTACTCTAACCACCATACTACTGTTTTAAAGCATTTTTATTTGAAAATAAAATGCGCCAAATCATGGATAACCAGCCAAATATGTTTCCTTAAATTATATATTAGAAAATTGTTCTCGCCAATCTTTTCCTATATTCAGCGATTCGTTGAAATTTCAAATCCTGCAATCCCGTTGCTTAACTTTTGTAACGTTTTTTTTGACTCTGACTGTACCTATGGACACAAATTTCGTCAAGTTATTAAAATGAATTAAAAATCCAATTTTAAAGATTTTAGCTAATAAAAAATATCCTCCTACTCACAAAGGTTAGGACTATAGGTTGGGCACTTTAAATGTTAAAAATATGATTTTACCTGTCTTAGAAAAATCCAAACGTGATTTTTGTCCATAGGTACAACACTCTCCCCTATAAATAATTTTCTCCTGACATTTTTTCGATGATTACATGCAAAATATTTCGCCTCATCATTCCAAGCAAATCGGTTTTCAAGATCATGGACACACAAATTATCCAGTTACACAAATTTTGACAAAAGGTAGAGCTATATTAGAAATCGCAAAACATTTTGACTTAAGACAGCAGAAACCGTCTTCAGTGTGACCATCGATTTATCTCATTTATGAGGCTTAAGCTAAAAAGCCTTCGTTTGGAGGGCAAATAGCCAAATCCATTGTGCTGTAGAGAATAGAAGTTATTACTTCTGAAATTCGAGTTCACATCAATAACTTCATTCATAGAAGCTTCGTCAAGTCTGGGTGCATCGGAAAAAGAGATGAATGAAAAAGAATCTTCCGTCTAAAGGGCTTTTCTTGTTTGGACCTCTAATGATAGCTTGCTGCATGTAGCAGTCTTTAAAGAGCTGACCTTTTAATTGGGACCATTTAGAAATGAATGGAACTTAGAAAAATTATTTCCCGACATTCAATTAGTAGGAATCTTTGTTAAAGAATTGGTGATATATTTATGGAACCTGTAACTTGTATTTCTTTAGAGGTAGTGAGTGAAGTCATGCTCCACTACTAATATAAAATGGATAATTTTCTTATCACTACATTTAATGGTGATAGCAGCTAGCACAGCTGTTTCATAACTTTTAAGTGCCTTAAGGCTCCAATTAAAAGCACAAACAACTATTTAGAGACGGGGTGCGGGGTAACATAGTTTTTTTTGGATTGAAGAGATAGTTTAATAAGATTAATTAGAAATATTATTACCCGAAGGTGGTCTTAGATGTGAAGATTTTTTCATAATTTTTTGTTGAGGTGCAAAGGGGATGATTTTTCGAGGAAATTACAAGACTTAAAAAAATGGTTTTTTTATTAAAACTTTCTTACCTTTATAATAAAGTTATGCAAATCCAAAGTGTTATAAATTCAAGTATCAAGTAGGATAGTTTATTTGGCCCACAGTGTTCTTACGGTGACCCATCGTAAAATATGTAGTACATTTGATAAGAAAACTTCTCAAAACTAACTTCAAACTAGCTATAACTTCATAACACGAAAAAAGGAAACTGTATAGAACTCTTAAATATTGATACTCTAAAAAGAAGCTGCTTTATTACCTAGCCTAAACCCTCTAAGAAACAAAATTTGCTTCAATTAAATTAATTTAGATAAGTGACGACCTTATAGGAAAATGGTAAGTAACAACTTTGAAAACTATCCTTGTTTTACTTATATTTTCAAATTACTTAGTTCCTGAAAATAACCAAGTGGGCCGACCTAATTATACAATGTTTCTAATCCAACGATCTTAAGAATAATCAGAATTGAGTAAATTTCTTTAAAGTTAACCATCAAGCTTACGTAGATTCAAACAACTGTACATAAAATTAAGTACCGTAAAACGGGATGAATCGGATCACTGTTGGAAAAAGATTTTTAATCTATCATCACTCTCCCTGGAATCAGGATAAATTCTGACTTATTCTACACATTGTTTAGCAGTGTTTCATCTATCAAAAATTATATTACGATAATATCTCGAGTCCACCACGGCTTTGAAATTGAATATAAAAAAGGTCACAAAAACTTGGCTTACAAAACTTCGCTAATTACCCCCAAAATATCAACTTTACCTCACGTTTTGGTGCCTCCTTTATATCTCGATTCTTCCAAAGATTCATATCCAATCAAATCTGAAATAAGTTGAAATTATTATTTTTACTAAATTTTTTAGTAAAACAAGTCCATTCCGACTACTGATGGGGTGAATTGAATCAGTCATAAAAATGCTTAGTATTCCACCTTCAGTCTTTTTTCTGATTTCTTTTGGTTATTATCAACCCCTAGAACAGGGATGGCGAACCTATGGCACGCGTGCCACTGGGTGGCACGCGACTTCGCACTGGGTGGCACGCGACATTCCTTAAAAATGACACAAAAGAAACCTTTAGTTCTGGACCAGATTTCTTACTACCTTAAAACTAATCATAATCAATATTAGCTCCAGAACACTTTTAAGCCTCCTGAAATTCAAAATTTTTTGGGGGGGAGGACCCCCGAACCCCCACTCACCTCTAAGGTGCCGTTGGGCCGTTCAAATATTACTTTTTTTTTAAATATGGCTTTATTGGAATAAAGTTCACTATGAATTCAAATATTATGTTAATATATTTTATTGGTCATTTTGGACCCCCTTTTCCCTTTTGTCAGCAAAGGTAAGCAAATCACGACTGCCCTTAAAAGGAAACTGGCATTTGGCCGTTAGAAAACAAAATCATGGATGCAAAAGGAGCCTGATTACTTTTCACAAGGGCGGGTATATAAGGGGGCAAAGGGGCCTCCCCCCTCCGAAATTCAGACAAGGTATACCAACACCAACACAAGTTAAATCCCAGTTTTTTGGGTGAAATTTTCAATAAAATTTCTGGGGGAGTGCCCCCAAACCCCCCTTTTCTACATGAAACTTTATTATTCACAATTTTTTTTCTAAATACTCATGAAAATCAAAATCCTAATTTAAAATGTATGTCCAAAATTAGGACTAGATGCACCAAAAACTAGTTCAAAACCATGCTTTTAGGGACAAATTTCCAAAAAATTGTCTGGGGATGGACCCCAGACTTAAGTCGGAACTTCATTATTGACAACATGAATGAGAGGGACTGAAGAATAATTGTTGGCCCCTCCCGAAATAAATTTCTATATACACCCTGAATTTATGGCCCACCACTAGACTTGTGCCTTCGATTGGAGCCATTGAGTACTTGTAAGTTGGAAACTTCTGTCCTGAACTATCGACCCTCAAAGGCGCGGATTTCCTTTTCCAAGGGTTTAAAGATAATTTATTAAAAAAATAACAAGTGGCACACTTGACACCTGAAAATCATAAACCTTATTATAAATGGCACACTAATCGAGAAAGGTTCGCCATCCCTGCCCTAGAACCATGATTCGATATAATAGCGGCCATGAGCGAGCATAATTCCCCTTATTAGTATATTTTCCTAATTTATTTAGTATTTTGTATAGGAGAAACATCGTTCTTATATGATGCATGTATTTTACAAAAAAAAATTAATTTTAGTAAAATGTATTCATTTTACCTTAATAGGCTATTTAAAGCCTAATTTTAGGATTCTATAGCACTTCAGGACATCAAATTTGCATTTTTTCGACAAAAACTGGCAGTGATCCTATATTCACCCCGAATTGAAAGTAAATCGGATCACGAACCTTAAAAATTTGGTTCAAGGTAGTTGATTTTTTTCAACGGATTATAAAAGTATTGATTGGGACTCGAAATATTTTTAAAGCATTGCAAAATCTTTAATAGGAAATTTTTGGCACCAGTTCAAAAAGTTCAAAATTGATTCGATTCACCCCGTTTTACGATATATTCTATTACATGTAAATTAGAGCGGCTATTCCACAAGAGGGAAAATTGTATGTGTATGTTGAACTTTATTTGTGGATGATGAAATATTATATTTTTGTCAACAGTAATATGAAATTTCGGAAGGCTTTAAATTCCCCGGTCATTTCACTTCAAATAGCAACCTTGATCGAAATTGTTCAATTTTTAAGAATAGTAGATATTTAGTTCCGTTCGATAGCTTATTAAGTGTTTAAGACGTTTATCAAATAATGTATAAAAAATTTGTTAAATATTATCAAAAGTATAGGTTATTATTAAAATTCATTATAGCTTTATTAACAGAAATTTACCTACTAATTAAAACTCTTGAAAATATGACAATAATGAATTTTATACACATATTTTATCCATTACTTTTCATATGTACTATACTTTTTAAATAATAGCTGATTGTGTGTATAGAGCTATTTTATATCAACAAAAGAAGAATACTTTCCACTTTGTATACTCTTCTTATTCTATATTAGGGTCACTTGGGGTAAGTGGGACCCCTTTTTGGCCTAGTGCATTTTTGGAGCTCAATAGAAGAATTTTGAACTTGACTAATTTCGTCAAAGACACTATCCATCACAAAAAAAATTTATTAGTAGTTTCTAAAATAAAGCTTAACATTTTTCTTAATAGGTCTTAATTTAAAAAATGAGATGGGTGTCCCACTTACCCCAAGTGAAGGGGTAAGTGGGACACACCCTCTTCATTTATATGGGAAGTGAGCAAAACTTAAAAGGAAGTAAGTGGGTCTTGATAAAGTATAGAAATTTTCACCACAAAATATTTTATTGTAACTGTAACCATGAGTGAGAAATCTACTCACATCACATTAAAATCAATATGACAAGGTAAGAATAGAATAAAAAGCAAAATAAGTATTTTAAAGAATGTTTTGAAAGGCCAAAGGGATATGTTTTACTTTAACGCATAAAATAGTGTTAAAAAACATAATTAGGTTGATTAAGATTTATTTTGGCACTTAGATAAAGATTGTAAGATAAAAAAGAAATCGGTCACACTAAATGAGAATGAACACTATTGATGAGGTATTTCACTTAACTCACCATAACTTTAATTAAAACGCAAATTAGATATAGAATGCCGATCAAATTATTTATAAATTTTAATGAATTTTGAAGTGGTGAGTAAAAGGTCTTGTTACTATAAATCGAAATTTTCTGAAAATATCGGAGGAAATGAGGTATTCTCACGTTTTGAGATTAAATTTTATTAAAATAGTAGATAAAAGACCATGAAGAATGACGTTTACATCAAGTATTTTCGTAGTTAGTTTCTGAGTTATAAATTTTTGAAATTTCGTTCATTATTTGGGCGCGAAAACACTTTCGAATCACAAATCATGCGCTGTGAGGTCACATCCAATAGAAGCCTGTTTTCTGATCACGTGAAAACAGTTAACACAATGGTTTTCATGCGCTGTGATGTCACATCCAATAGGAGCCCGTTTTCTGATAACGTGACTTTTCTGACGTTTTTGCAAAAATAAAACTGAATTTTAAATTATTTAAAACACATTTTTGAATTTAAAAATCAGAAATTTGGGAGTTTTAAACCATAATGTATCAAAAAAGTATAAAATCAAGCAAATACCTCACTCATGCAAATACCTCATTGTCCCTATAACCCCCCTTAAATCCGTCCATGTCCTCAGTAATAGTTCCTATATCATTTGGGACCCTCTAGAACCACTTATATCATAATAAAGGGTCTCACTTACTAAATAAAGAGGGGTCCCACTTACCCCACACTGAGGGGTCTCACTTACCCCAACCATTTTTGTTAATGGGTAGTGTCTTTAACGAAATTAGTCAATAACCCTTTCAAAATTCTTCTATTGAGCTCCAAAAATGCACTTGGCCAAAAAGGGGTCCCACTTACCCCAAGTGACCCTACATTTTAAGACACTTAATTTCATTAAAAAGGGTAAAACCAGTGGCGTAGCTACGGGGGGGCGGGGGGGGGGCGGTCCACCCCGGGTGTCACCCCGAAGGGGGTGACACCCAAACTAGTGAACTTCAACTTGGCTCTTTTTTCCAGTTGTAAGCTTTCCTTGAAAAAAAAATTTTGAATTCACTCTACTAATGAAGTAAATTAGGGTTTAACAAATCGGTTGTCACCCTCAAACTATCTGGGAGAGTGATACCAAAGTCTTCGAATTTTGCCCTAAGTTGGTAAATATGCCTTCCTTGAACAAAAAAAATTGATCATCCTGGAAAATACTCATTTGGCTGGTTACCTAGGAGGGGTGACACCCACCCAAGCTTAAAAATTTCGAACGTACGAGGGTTGTTTTTTAATTAACTTCCGTTTTGCTCCTGAAAAAAAAGTAGTAAGAATTTCGAAATAATTTTGCTACTGGTAGATAGGTACATCCTTGAGGATCAATTTCCCTCATTACTGGAAAAAATCGGACATTTTTTCTATTATTTATCGAATTTACAAGCGCGCTCTTCGAACTTATTTCCCGCCAACCCATAGAGAATTTCTCTTCTTTTAAACTCTGTTCGCATTAACAATAGACAATCGGCAGGCAGGTGATTTTTGCAGCATGCTATTGTGGATGTTTAAAACCATAAGTTTTGCATCTGCCAAGTTCCAGGCATTGGGGATTCTGGAGTTACAGCCATAATAAACAAGGCAATATCGATAGATTCGCAGGCTAAGTGTGCGCTGAGGGGGAAAACGGCTGTCCGAACCGATGCGAAGCTCAACGAAAAATCAAACTTTTCATGAAGCGGAATCGAAAAACTTGTGAAATGCTACGGTAAATGTTCTATTTAAAGGTTATTACGATGAAAAGTAATTAAAGATGTTTGTAACCTTCCGTAATACCCTTATTTTTAAATATTCATTTGTTTTTTATTTTTAAACTATCAAAAACGGGAAAATTTCGAAAAAGAGGATTTCTCTATGGGTTGGCGGGAAATAAGTTCGAGGAGCGCGCTTGTAAAATCGATAAATAATAGAAAAAATGTCCGATTTTTTCCAGTAATGAGGGAAATTGATCCTCAAGGATGTACCTATCTACCAGTAGCAAAATTATTTCAAAATTCCTACTACTTTTTTTTCAGGAGCAAAACGGAAGTTAATTAAAAAACAACCCTCGTAGTTTTAAATATAAACGTAAGAATTGATTTAAATAATTAACAGTTTTTAGGGGTATGAACTGAGGTGTCACCCATCGAGCTTTATTTAGATGATACAAATTTTCTCGATAACACACAAATGTTTTATTGAGCGAAAAAAAACATTAAATAAATAAAAATTATTAAATTAGTTATCAACCCATTTTGAAAGGGGTGTCACCCCTTTGGCTAGGGGGCATCAAAATTTTCCAAGTAGTTCAACAAAACAAATTCAACTGAAAACTACTATGGGATATAAACCCTTCAACCCGGGTGACCCATTTAGCTAGCTGGGAGGTGACATTTAAATTCAAACTCTAGTTTGAATAGTTTTAAAAACCAAGGTAAAGGTTTGGCAGTGAAAAAAGTCCATCACATATTTATTTTATTCTTAAATGAGTAAATTTTAAAATCACATCTTACCTCAGGAAAATTCTGAATACCCCAACTGTTTCATCTTCTGGTTTCGCTAATTTTTCCCACATAAGAAGGGTTTTATCAGGGGTGTCACCACGTGTCACAAATATCCAAACATAAGTTTGTGCACTATATTTAAAGATCACATTTCAAAAATTTTTCAAGGGGAAGGCCCCCAGACCCCTCCTTTGATTGCTTGGAACTGTTTTAACTGCAATTTTTTTATATCAAGTTCCTAAAAATGCTAATTCTAGCTACAATTAATGTATGAAAAGGCATAGATTGAGCCTATTAAAAATGCTTTAGGAATAATATTTTGGGCCCCTCTCAAAAGAAATTTCCCTGTACGCCAATGGATTGAATTATCCGAATATGTTGACCAAGGGCGTATAAAAGGGGGGAGCCAGAAATTCCGACTACGTTGTATAAAAACCAAGTTAAAATCCTGTTTTTAGGGTCACATTTCAAAAAATTTCTCGGGCGAGAGGACCCCAGACCCTCTTTTGTACTTGGAACTTTGGTTCAAATGCAAATCCCACCTAAAAATGTTTATCCGAAATTCGAGCTAAAGGACTCAAAACTAGTTAAAAATTTGATTTTTGAGTCCATTTTTCTAAAATTTTCTGGGGGAGAACCCCCAGACCCCCCTTTGGTAGTTTGAACTTTATTATACATAACTTTTTTTTTTTAATTTATTTATTTTTTTTAATTACAAACAAAGTGAAGAAGATACGAGTGTATCACCTGGGATTGTATAACAATCCATGTAGGTGAACAAATATTTACAAGGAATTACATTTACACAATAAATTACAAAAAAAAATAAAACATAAATATTATAAGCAAAAATGAACATTACATGAAAACAAAACGAAAAGAGTATAAATACGATACAATATCAAACAGGAAATTAGTAGCGGCAAACAGGGTGTCATAAATTAAGGCTTATTATCTGTCGTAAAGTAAGTAGTTGTGCAAAAAAAATATGAATGGAATATAATTACACTAATAACTCAAGATCAAACAAAAAAGTGTTCAATGTCCCCAATAGAAAACAAAAAGTCTTTTAATTTCTTTTTAAATGCATGTTTGGTTAGACTATTTTGAATTTCTAAAGGTAGTAAATTAAAGAACTTAGGGGCTAGATAAAAAAAATTTTTACAAAATATAGTTTTTTCAGGTTTAGGTACAGTATATACAGCATTAGGTCTTCGGGGATTTATTATGTTTCGCTTTCTGCAGATATCGGAATTTAAGTAGAGATAGAGACTTGTTTTAAAGTAAAAGAGGTAGCGAATAGGTAAAATATTCAATAATTTGAAATTATCAATATTAATGGAATGCACTTGAGATGATAACAATCTTATAAATCTTTCCTGGAGTTTACATATTCTTTTTAAATTTATCTGATAGTCTCCACCCCATATTATTAGACCGTAGTTAATTCTAGATTGAACCCAAGAGTGATAAAGAGTTATTAGGAATTTGCTGCTTACTTTTGGCCTTAAATGATAAAAATTTAGCATTATATGTCTTAATTTATCAGCAATATACTTGGTATGGGATTTCCACTTTAAGTTGCAGTCAATATGAAGTCCAAGATATTTTATTGTTGACACTTTATCAATTGATTTACAATTACAATCATCATAATTATTACCGTGATTATTAACATGATATTTAACGGAAAGCTGAATTTGATTATTTTGTCTTAAGTTAAAAATCATGTATTTTGTTTTATCGACGTTTAATCTCAGACAGTTATCAGAAAACCATTTACTAATTTTAACAAAGTCTAAATTCATCTTTTGGTTCAAATCTTCAGTAGAATCGACAGAATATAAAAGAACTGTATCATCGGCAAAACTTATGATTTTACCGTGTAAATTAAGGTTACATAAATCATTTATAAATATTAAAAACAGCAACGGACCTAAAGTTGAACCTTGGAAAACTCCATAATTGATTGGAAGGCATTTACTTAAGGTGTTGTTAATTTTAACAATTTGTATACGGTTTGATAAGTAGGATTTTAAAAAAGTGTAGAAGTGACCTCTGATTCCCGTTGATGACAGTTTATATAATAAAATACCATGATTCACCGAGTCAAACGCCTTAGATATATCTAAATAAAGAGCAGCAGTTATTTTACTAGAATTTATACTATTATGAATAAAATCTGTAAACTCCAGTAGAGCTTTTTCAGTATTTGATTTAGGTAGAAAGCCGTATTGATTTTTTGAGAAAAAATTTGAACTCTCCAAGAACGAAATTAATCTATCCTTAATTAATTGTTCAAATATTTTAGAAATCAGAGGCAGGACAGAGATAGGTCTATAGTTTGAGAAATCATTTCTGTTTCCTTTTTTAAAAATGGGTGTTATTATTGAGGTCTTTAATGACTTTGGGAAAATACTTTCATTTACTAAGCTGTTAAATAGGCTAGTGAGAATATTTATATGAGAAAATGATAGAATTTTGAGAATTTTCGCATCTATTCCGTCTGATCCTGGGCTTTTCTGGGGATTTAGATTACGAATGCAATTTAAGACTTCTGCATCATCTATCTCTAGCCACACAAATGAATTTAGATTTGTCTTTAAATGTTCTTTAAAATTTTCATTGGAGTTTGGGATATTGTTGATTGAGGAAAAGTATGAGTTCAAATCATTTGCTAAATAAAGTTCGTCTGTATGATCAGGCAGGGTTTGATTTTTAATGCTATTACCTAGAATGTTATTGATTAGTTTCCACTGCTTACGGGTTGAGTCACAATCATTAAATTTACTTTCATAAAATAATTTTTTGGCAGATCTGATTTTTTGTTTTAGTACTTTAACTGTTGTTTTATAGGCTATTTTGAAAAAATTATCACCTGGGTAACGTAAGGTTTTTTTATATAGTGCTTGTTTGGACCTGATTATGCTATATATTTCTAAGTTAAACCATTTGTTTTTGTCAAATCTGGAATTACTTTTAGGAACAAAGCTGAAGCTATGCTTAATTGCACACAATTTAGTATGAAAATCTGAGAAAGATGATGCAGCATTAGATTCAGAAATTCTAAAATCATAGGTTTTTAAAAAGTCCTCCAACTTATTATAGTTCACTAATTTAGGTCTTATTTTATCATTCGTATCAAGGTTTGTAGTATTTCGTGGGGAGCTCAAAACTAATCTACAAAGAATAGGGAGATGATCAGATAGACTATTGATTAGTCTTGCAGAGTGAATTTCTTTTATATTTGACAAGCTGTAACGTGATAGGAGGTGGTCTATACAAGTACCTGAAGAAATACGAGTTATATCACTTATAAGTGAAGAAAATCCATGAGCACTAATCAAATCCAAATAGTTAGCACTATGATTATTTAAACTCAATAGGTCAATATTTATGTCTCCTACTATTATAATGTTTCTATAAGAAATTTTAGATAATACAGTTTCAAATTCAGATACAAATGTTTCAATAGTAAATAAATGTGAAAGATATATTGAGATTATACAGAGATTAAGAGATTTACTTATAATTATAACTATTAAAAACTATAATTATAACTATTTTCCTATTAAAAACTTCATGAGGAAAATTCCGCCTAAAATGTATTAAGAAAGCTGCATTAAACCTATCAAATATGTCTGAGAGATGCTGAGGAATAATTTTGGGCCCTTTCCTGAAATAATTTTCTATATAAGGTTTGGACTGAAGAATAACTTACATCATAACTCGTTGTTGCAAAGTTGGGAAATTAAAGGCAACGGTAAATTAAAACCTTTAATTTTGAAATTTTTAAATAATAAATTAAATGCCATAAGACACAAATATAAAAAGGGGGGCCACCTGAGACCCTCAGCTCTACACTGGTGACTGGTGTTGCAAATTTTATTATTTTTTATAACTGAATTCCAAAAGGGGGTGACACCGAGAGCTTCCGCCCCGGGTGGCGTATTCCCAAAAGTGCCCCCGAGTTGGGCCGCTTTGGCGACATTGTTCGAGTTGAGTGGGATAACTCGCCATTCTGGGAAACTTTGGCGCAAAAACAGTGCAAAGCAAAACACTAATGGCGGACGGCGGACGTTTCCTAAACAAACTATACGTGGTCGCTTTTTTGCTATGCGAGTTAGATAATTTGAGTAAGTTCAGTAAGTTTTTATAGGGCAGCTTAAGTTTTCGGCAAAAAAGAAACATACTTACCGAGATTATTGCTAATATCTTAACGTTATTTACTTGCCTATCTGTAATTCTAAGGTATTGATTTGTGTTGTGCTTTATTTTGCGTTTTAAATCTTGAATACCATATTTCAAGTCTTAAGTGTTGAAATGTTTTACCCTATATTATAGTAGCAAATTGAAAGTGATAGAATAATCCAGATATTTTAAAATGGCCCAATTTATGGCTAGACAACAACTGTTATATGAATTATGGGTACAGCTTTAGAAAGAGTTCACCAGCCGCCGCGTTTACCCACAACTCAAATTTTGACTGACAATCATAGAGATCTAATAATTAATATTATTAGTATTATTAGATACTAAAATAATAAAAATTAGTAAATTGCTATTAGAGATCTAATAGTAAGCTATAAGACAACTATAAGATCTAATAGTAATATTAATGCTAACAACATTCATGTTGCTGTGGGTAAACATGGCAGCTGGTGGACTCTTTCTAAAGCTGTTCCGAATTATGTTTATCAACTTTTTATGCTCTTAAGCAAGTGGGGTTTGAGAGACAGCCCTCCAAAGTAATTGTTCAAATGGTTTTATAATGTGATGAAAGTGGTTTTGATTTTCCTTTTCTTAAAAACTCTACTTTGTACAGTAAAGCACCGTCTGTGTAAACTTCTTTCAAGGGACTGTCCTTACATGTAAGTTAAAACAACTTTGAATTTTGGGTTTTCAATACTCCTATTGCAAATTTAAATACTATTGGATATAATTTTTTTTCACAAAGTATTAAATTACTAAACATAAGTAGCTTATAGTAATTATTAAAGTAATAATAATTGAACTTTAAAATTCCATTAAAACATTGAACTAATCTCATTAGTTTATCCTAACTATTAGTTTATTTATCACATCTTGAGTACATATTGCACATCCTTAATACATCCGAATCCATTATTGCTTTACATTCACATCAAATATAATTTATTCTACTGTTTTGTTTTTATTCTACAGTCCTTCATCAGGGGCATAACCAGAGGGGGAGATTTGGGGATATATCCCCCCGAAACTCAGGAAATTTCCTTTATGACCATAGAAAACCACTAAAAATACCCCATATCCCCTCCCGAAATATCAACATCCCCCTCCGAAATTTTTTTCTGGCCACACCCCTGTCCTTCGTTGTAATTTGAATTGAAGATTGTCTTGAATTACAGTGTTGTGAAGCGAATTTAGTTCGTGAAATGTTTTTTCACTTGTGTTCCGACATAGAAAAAATAAGCTCTAAGCTTTTCAATATGGTTGATTGATTCTGTTGTGGAAGGTGAATTAATTTCTTCACATACTTCACTTCTTGAACAAGACAGGGGGTCCACGGGGTACGAAAAATGTCGTCAGGGGGTCCACGGGTCAAAAAAGTTTGGGAACCCCTGGTCTATGGTGATAACACTCTGTTAAGCTCTATACTCTGTGGTTAGAAATGCTTTATCTAGTTATTAATATTGAAACTTTTTTAAAATACACTGAAAATTATTTATGCAATATTAATAAGGTTTTAAAGATTATTTTTTCTAGGAACAGATTTTTAGATTTAAATAATATTACACTAATTACACTATTATTTTAGGATCAAATAATGATAATAATTATAACTATGCAGCTGTATCTATAACTAATAAGCTGTGATTAAACATGGCGGCTGGAGGATGCTTTTAAAGCTGTACCTTTTCCTATTCTAGTTATGTAAATTTTTTGTAAAAAAAATCAAATAAATATTAATATAGTAATTAATTTAGTTTGGCGGCCTCATGCGCCACATAGGCGTAAAGAGACTTAAGTCAAGTAAGTCAATTAATTTAGTTACTTTTTAATTAGTATAGTACTAAATCATAATGTTTTTACTAAAAAAACATTAAATATTATAATTATGTAATTCCAATACTAATAAAAATATTTTAGAAATTAATAGTTTATATTTTGAGTTGGTATTGTTAATTTTTGCTTTATTTCCCTTCAATATTTTTAAGTCATACTTATAGGTCAAGGTATAAAGTTAACAAGCTTCATTGGTAAATTTTAATTTGGTAGTTATTACTACATTTAAGCCTTTTCCCAAAACACTTGGTGTTTGATTATAATTTGTACATAAATACAAAATAAAATAATAATGTTTAATATTTGTTCGCTAAAATTTATTTTAAATTCTAAAGCACAGCCCTAAAAATTTAAAATGTAGTGAAACTTGTTTATAATTTCATGTAAGGACCCTGAAAGAATAAGCAGGTCACTGTTATACTGAAAAATGCTATGAATTTGTATTATAAACTTATAAAATAAAGAATCTTTCAATAAAAAAATTGCTGTCCTTTAATTTATTCTGTTTAAATAGAAACATGCAATTAATCATTTCCTTTCACAGAACTCAAGCCCTACATGAAAAAAAGCCATTATAAGAATAGATAGATGGAGCCACTCGCAATGCTTATAGTAGTTTTATTTACAAACAAATAACCACCATTTACTCAACTGAATTAGTAAGTTAGCTGTAATAAACATATCATTAGAATTATGCAAAATTATTACAACAATTATGTTGTCATAAGGTAATTTCTTTCTGAATTCAACTTCTTTAGGTGTTTTGAGAGTGATAATAATGTTTAAAGTAAACTAAAGTTTTGATTTGCAATGGGTATACATAATGTTAAAAATAGTGTTTGCTTGAAGGAACCTTTTTAACTTCATTTGGTAGACAGGATGACAACACCTAAGAACAAGTCACATACTGACTTTGTTTTGAGAATTATTTTCATTAAGAGACTTGCTGTTGCTATAAGAGCCTTGACAGTTTCTCGGAAGTAATGAAATTTTTTTGGAAATCCCTTTTCACTACATAAAGCTTTACTAAAATAGAAAATTTGTATATTTACGGTTTTGTCATTGTATAAACGGTTCTGGGACTTGGGTAACTTGACATCATGTTGTTTATTTTATTTCACACAAGTAAGAATTTAAAAACACGTAACTTATTTTCATATTCTAATTTATTCTCAAGTTCTGAGTTATTAAGTCAAGTATGAGTCAAGTTCTGAGTTATTTTAAGGATAGATACTACACAAGTGTACAGAGCCTATTAATAATCATAAATACATATATGTATGGAAATAAAGTCATTAGTTACTACAGGTTACTTTCAGAATACTTTCTAAATTTCATATATTCTCTCTGAAAATTGGCTAAAAATAAAAGCAGATAAATACTTAATTAACCCCTTAACAGTGTCGCCCGAGCTCTGCTCGGGTAAAGAAAAATTAATGTTTCCGTTTTGTGAAGCCCAAACTGAGTTTGTTTCGATGATGTTTGTGATTTTTAGTCGTATAGAGATTGTGAGACATCATGTTTGGATAATCTTTCTCCTAATTTAATAAGATGTGTGTGTTATCCAATACTTTTTTATGCGTACTATGTTAAAGTATTTAATACACTTGTAATTTAATTTTAATTTTTTTAATGAAAAATTATTTTTAACACTTATAATATAAAGAACAAAATTAAACAGTCAAAAAAAATTTCCATGTTTGGTCAATTATTCTTAAATAAATGTAACTGTTAAGTGGTTAACAATACAGATGGTTTATGGTGTAATGACAGCAGCAAATCTGTCTTTTTCACTAGTTTAACATACCCTCTAGTAAGTTCCTAGTCAATGGGTAAGTAAAATATTAATTTAACAATTTTCTTTACCATGTCTATTTTTGGCGAAAAGAAGTTATCATGAAGTTTAAATTGCATAGATCACACATACTAAGACAAGAATACTGCCGTCCTAAGCAAAATGTACGTAAACAAGATTTTTTAAAACTTCATTTTATTTCTCCCTTGGCATGTTTTTAAATTGGCGAGAATATCGTCGCCTTAGAATCAAAAACTACTATCTCTGAAAATTCATGCAGCTTAGTTGTTCATTCTGCCTGTTTTGTTGGCAGTTTTGGCGTTGTTAAAAGGTTGCTGCTATCCATTGCCAAATACTCTATTGGCGAGATTTTTCTCAAAGTAAATCTGTGAGAAATTGCGTTAGTGTACACTTTTGCTTAGGACGGCAAAATAGTGTAGGTGTTTTCAGTGAATCCCTTATTTAATTAATTAAATAATTTATTTTGAGTTTAATTTTTAGTTCTAAATTTCCCTAGTAAAAATTCAAGTTTGAAACAAATGTGTTTAACAAATTGATCATAAAAAGTACTATGGTTTGAAATTAGGATTACAACTAGTGCAACGACAACTACTAGGTTACCTAAGCTTCTCGCGCTGCTCCCAACCACTCTGAACAATTTTTAGTTCTTTAAGGGTGATTTTTGTTGTAGACAGGATAAAACAATGAAATTTTGTTAAGGGCATTAATTTTTAATGATTATATCTACAAAGAAAATACGGAACAAAATTTTTTACACTAATTTTTGTTTTTATTTACACTTTTTTCAAATACAAATCATTCAATTACTATGTCTTTTAAGAGAACTGAAATATAGCAATGAAATGTTATAAAATTTTTGGGTTAAACCCTAGTATAATCTTGAATGTAATATAAGAAGTACTTCAACCAAAATTTTGGAAATTATCCTCTACATCAGTTAATTGAGTTGTTACAGAATTTTATTGTAAATAACATTTGAACACTTAATAACTGACTACATAATTATTTGAGTTGCTGCGCCAATGGTATGCAACAACATTTGAAAACCACACAGGGTATTTTATGAATTAAGAAGGCCCTTGGTTCCCTAACTTTTAGTCATAGAGCAATATTTCAAATTTATTAAGCAAATAATGGAGAACATATACAATTCACACAAAGACAAAATAGATAAATGAAAATGGGGTTTTGGAATTCTTGTTTTAAATAAAAATAAATACCCGAGAAATTCTCAGAACAGTATTTCAAAAGAACTTTTTCTCTAGGTAAAAAATATTTTTCTACTAAAGAAAAATAATTAAGAATTTGCTTTTAAAGAAGTAATCAAGTGTTAGTTGTCCCATTAAATTAGAACACAGAAAGTTACTTTGATTGAAAAACATCTGATATGCAAAAAGCTCTTGGTATATGGTAATTTACATGTAAATTGAAACCATAAATATAAATTTTATTTTCACTCTGGGTTCGAATGCTTGTTTAATTTTAAATGGAACTTTTTGAATAAGTACATAACATTTTCAAGAAAAAAGGATACATTAGGAGTCTATTGAACTGAACAAAGAGTTCAACTGAACATGAATACACTGCGTAAATTGTAGAGATGGGAATGGCTGGGAAAACCCTGGAAACTTTGGGGGAAAAAACTTTTTTTCCCAAAGGGTTTGTTTCTTTCGGGAAAAGTTGAAATGTTAATTTCAAATACTTTTTACAGAATTGTTTTACAGATATCAATTAAAAATGTTTTAGATGATATACTTATACAATACTTAATAATGAAGTTTCAACCATATATTGAGCATTTTTTCCCAAAAAAGTTGGATTCCACTCGGGAAAAACTGAAAATTTTTAAGTTTGTGATAAAAAAAATGTGTTCAGAAACATATTACAGTTACTTTGCAATGCTTTTTCTTTAGGTATTTAATGTCACACATGAAAAAATTTAACTTAAAAATGTAAGCTTCAAGTGATTAACTAATTTTGATGCAGTACATCTAAGTTTCACTTGCTATTTTTCTACATAAACAAAAATGTTCATTCAAAATTGTATTAATGAACACAGAACAGTTGGACAGTTAGGATAAATTTGATAATTTTATAAACAATTATTAAATCCACTGCTTTAAAAATTAAATTTGAACCATATAATATAACCCACGTTTTTATGAAATGGGTTTATTTTTACTTCAGAAATTGAAATTTTATTTTGGAAGTAATATAATAAAATAATTTTTCATGATTAATTTATAACATTTTTTATTTTACTAATGATTTATTTTAATCTAAATCAATGGCAAGGACAGTTAGGATAAATTTGATAATTTTATAAACAATTATTAAATCCACTGCTTTAAAAATTAAATTTGAACCATATAATATAACCCACGTTTTTATGAAATGGGTTTATTTTTACTTCAGAAAGTGAAATTTTATTTCGGAAGTAATATAATAAAATAATTTTTCATGATTAATTTATAACATTTTTTATTTTACTAATGATTTATTTTAATCTAAATCAATGGCAAGGACAGTTAGGATAAATTTGATAATTTTATAAACAATTATTAAATCCACTGCTTTAAAAATTAAATTTGAACCATATAATATAACCCACGTTTTTATGAAATGGGTTTATTTTTACTTCAGAAAGTGAAATTTTATTTCGGAAGTAATATAATAAAATAATTTTTCATGATTAATTTATAACATTTTTTATTTTACTAATGATTTATTTTAATCTAAATCAATGGCAAGCGCGCGGTCAAAACTAGTCAGAACAGCGAATATAATATTCAGAGTGAGCGGAATGAAAAAAACGCGAAAGCACGCGTCGCTCTCCGCGTGGTTGCCAGAAAATCATACACCGCCAGCCGCTCTCCCCAAATATTGCCAAGCCGTCCCAACTCGGGGGCACTTTTGCGAATACGCCCCCGGGTGACACCCAGGCTAGCTACGCCACTGTGTATTGAAAATATTAACATTGCTTCTAAATATGAATTTACTCACCTGAAAAATATGCGGTGGAGGCCATCAAAGACATGATTAGACAAGACCAGATTAATCAGATTATCAAAAAACTTTCGTAGCGTTTTGAATACTCATAAAATTAAACTTCATAGAAAAAGTCTAGATTTATCAAAAATATAGATGAATGATATAGGAAACGCCATGAGTAGTTTACTACTGATTTGGAAACAAAACTTATTTTTCATCCAAAAATTAATTAATTAATTAAATTTTGAAAAAAAAAATTAAATTCATGTTTGATTTTTTGCCAATTTTATAAGAGATATTATCTTATTATAAATAATTATTCTATTATTTAGGCAATTTATAAAAGAAAGTGGGTGAAGGTAAAATGAAGTATCCATTATTTTCCCAAAACATAGTTTTACTCTTTCCCAAAAGATGGCAGCATGACTCCAAGAAAGATAAAATAATTCATAATTTAAGCCCTCCCCCTTCCCTTCCTACACATTGCCCATTTTTAAATATTATTAATCGAATTTTTGATTTAAGGGAATATACTTAAACTCCGCACTTACTTTCTCCTCTTTTTGTACTTTGAAATACCCTCATTGATCTGTGTTTTCGTGTTTTTAAGAGATCGAAATCTTAGTTCTAAATTTATGCTGCAAATAATTAAATTTATCTAAGCCAATAATATGAACAATTTTTCATCAAAGATAATTTTGGAATATATAAAAGCATAACTATTTACATTAATCCTTTTTAATTATCAGCTTATCACCCTAAATTTTAAGTTTATTAGTTTATCTACTCTCACCGAGTCCGCAAGTTCATCTAGTGATCGCTATGCACTGTTTAGTCTGTGATATGGTAATTCAGGTTATATCGATGTATCGTTTTCGGATTGTTTGTTTTGGTTTTGAAGACAAGCGCTGGAATTTGAGTTGAGTTGAATGTTGGTGGTTCGTAAGTGGTAACCAAATTCTTGATCATGAAATCTAATTCATAATTGAAGTATATATCAAATTTTGAGTCCTTGTCATTGTATTTATGCACTAGATTCTGTGCGTGATAGTTTATTAAGGTTTGATATTCATTTCCTATAAATATCGTTGTAAGAATCTTATTTCTTTCATTTGAAAATTAAACACCGTATTCGATGGTATGTAATTATATAAATTCACGTACCGTTGGGTAAGTAGTACCATTAAATGGTCATTTGTGCTGTTCTGTGATTTTTAATTTATGACGGAGAAGTGAAAACCGCAAAAAAAAAAAACAACTTTTTTTGTCAGATTGGTTTTCACCACCTGTGGCTATAACTGTTCCACTACTTTTCAATGTTAATATTAATTTAAGTTCAATAAATTATGTGAAAAAAGCAAACTGATGTTTTTATATGGTTTTTGCCACATTTGTTGGAATGATTTACTCCACATCCCAAGCAAGACTAGCATAAAATTCATAGATTTTGAATTTCTGCATTAAAATTTCTTGTAAAGTTTATTAGGTTATCTTGTAAATGTAGGTAATTCAATAAACGGGAGGAAGAGGTTTGCTTGTGTGGTGTAGATTGGAAAATATCAGATTTTGACCATGTTACCTAGGTTTTTTTTTCTTATGCAAAATTTTTTTTCTCATAGTGGCACTGCCAGAGGAGGGGTTAGGGGATATTTTCCCTGCAAAAATCAAATTTCCCTTTCTGACCATAGAAATACACTAAATTTAACCCATATCCCACTCTTGAAGTTTTTTTTGGCAGTGTCACTGCCATCTCTGATTAAGATATATTGTGTAAAATATATTTGCTGAATCCAGATTGTTTTTATTGATTTTTTTTCCTTTTTCAGTTTCTTAAAATGAGTAACAATGATGCATCCAAAGACCTTTCTGGTTCTCCTCACATAGGAGGTCAAAAGGTAATAAGTGTAGAATGAAATAACAATATATGTCTCCACTTCTTAAGCAAAAAAGGGATTCAGAATGAGGCAATAATAGAGTACAGTATTTTTCTTAACTGGTGAATTTATGTATATTTTTAACCTTGACAGTTTAAATGTGATTGGATTGTGTGTTCAATCCAATTGATATCTCAATCCAATCAATTAAATTTATGGATTGATCTGAATTCATAGGTAAAGGGGGGTCAGTCCTCTCTGGTGAAATGTTTGAATTATAGCATGTTAAAGATATGGATGGAATACCTCAAAAAGAAAGATTAATAGCTGGAAATAGAAAAATGGATGGAATATTGACCAGACTACACAAAAAACTCTTTTAACAAATGAAAATTTATTTAAAACTAAATTAGCCCTCCAGATCATATGTGCAGAGAAATTGATACCAATGAACACTTGTTATTAAAATGCAAGAAATATAAAAGGCATTACCCAAACCTAAAAATCGGAAGAAGACAAAGCGACTGAACCTCAGTCAGCAAGTGTCTCAATAAACATCAACAGCATGTTGAAAAGTTATTTTAAGCTTCTTCTTTTAGGCAAAAAAATTATATTAAGCAATAGTTTAAAAGTAGTCAACGCCCCCTTTCACACTAATACATCCCCAAATTTTCTATCTAACCCCCCTAGAATGCCTCCTAGGGATGGTACTGCCTACTTAGGAAACCATTGATTCAAATGTTGGAAGGGACCCCCTTAAACAGTGAGTGAAAAATTACACAGTAAAAACTATTATAGAGCAGTCAGTTTTTTTTAGTAGTGTAGAACTTTTTTGTTCTATCCCTATTCAATAATGAACTGTTAAGAAATATACAACATGAAAAGTGGGAACATTTTATACACTTTATTTAAACAATGTTTTTCAAACCTAAAGAGATGAGATATAAAAAATCTCATTCGTATGATTAACTTTGTTGCAAACCAGTTTTTAGCTATAATTATTTTTCTACTTAAATGTTTTTCTAATTTTCTTTAATTTCAGATGAGTTCAAGTCTCAAAGAAAGGTTAAAACGATCAAGGCTTCATTCAAGTCCTCTTTCAAATCCTGCATCTCCGTGTACTTCACTTCAAGCTAAACCTAAACTAGTGTTTTCTCCTGTACACAACACTCAAATGCCATCATCGTTTGATACGAATGAAGAAATTCCTGAATATTCAAAAGAAGATATCGAAAATTGTGATGATAGGGTCAAAATTCAAGAAATGCACAGTTGTCTTTTAAAGAATATAATGAAAAGTAACGAGAAGTTAAGAAAATTAACTTTAGTGCAAAAGCATCATAATAAGGTAAGTTATCTTTCTTTAAAAACTACATCTTTCTCCCATTTATTTTCATTAAATTGCAGGGTTGTTATGTTTAAAACACATTATTTAGCAAGGTGCTTCTTTATTTAGGGAACAAAAACTCACCATTTCCATGTGTGGATCACAGAGTTTAAAAAGTCATTGTCAAGTAGTAAAAGGCTTGTGGGTTCTAACTTCTAAACTGCCATGACATAGTCATTCTTATTAAGTTCATTGCTTGATAAAGAGCTTTATTCTTAGATGAAAACTTACAAAAAGCATTTAAAAGGACTAACTCTTTGTGGTGTATTTAAGTATAGCTATGTTGCATATTCTAATTTCATTTTTAAAAAACTCGTGAACATTTCTGTGTTGAGGGTAAAAATTATGTGTTTTTTCAATCCTGTTTAATTGTTACTGTGTAAATATAACATTTTATAAATTAAACTTCTTTTGAAATTAGGGGGATTTTTAGATTTTAACTATCTAAACTAATAATAATTTAATTACCTTTAGAATAATCCAGAGGATCTAGTATTGCTGATTAATAAGTGGTTGCATGCAGCACAAGATGGACTTCTTAAATTGCATGAACTTTTACCTGAACCTAAGCCTCCAACCTTGCATAGCCTACTTAATGTTTTACAAATTGATTTAAATCTTGTGAAATTCAATAGTGAAGCTGGTTCATTTAAGTAATCATGTTTCTTGAAATTTAAAGAATGAAATTGAGTTGTATATTCAATGTTATAAACCTAATTTATTGCTCTACAACATGTTTTCTAAATAAAAATAAATGAAATGTGTTTTTATTTGTTTGTGTAATTAATTTAGAAAACAATTCAGATGAATCATATAGTTAGTTGGCTTACAAGAGAAAAGCCTATTCTCTTTTAGAAAAACTTTTGAAAGTGGTAGTGATGGCTCACCAAGCTGAAGAGATCTATGTTGGTAAAATTGCATGGGGCAAAGCAATCAAGTAATTAGCAGAAATTACACTCAGTTTTAGAAAAAAAAATTCCCTTACTTTTCCAGGTGAATTTTGAAGATTTTTTGGTGAGAAAACTAGCAATTCATGATATTTTTTTAATATTACTTGCTTTTTTAACATATATTTTCAGTTAAGTCTATATTTTTTACTTTCTCGAACTGAAATTGGGACCGACATTAAAAATTGATAATTTTACAGGGGTTTTTTTTGCAAAAATAAGCTATTTTCCTTGCCTTTTTTGGTGAAATTTAAAATTCCCTGACCCGTGGGAACACTGAATTAGCACCCCAGGCTCAAAAGCCTAATGAAAAAGGGATGGTCACTGCCTGATAGGCTACTAAGCATGGTCAGATTTAAAAAAAAAGAAAACAAGTAGATATTTTTACTCCATTTGGCTCAATCTTGTACTGAGTAGTTACGCCAAAAATAACAAAGCACCTTTCTCCTGTCATCTGATGATATCTGCAATACAGTTACAAATTTATCTAAAAAAACTTTTACTTAAAGTGTAACTATTGTATGATTTAAATACCATTTTTCTACCTTAACAGACACCAAATTTTAAAAGATAACTTGTTAGACATTTCCCATTACATAACTATTTTCAATTTTCTTTACAGCCAATATGCAATTAACTTTTCCTACCAATACTTAAAGGGATATAATCCGATATCCACTCTCTTAGAACAATATCCGTGAATATGAGCATTACCTGGCAAAAGATTACACTACGGTGACTCTAATTTTGGCATTTCAAAAAACATTGGCAATATGATTTACATCCCAAGTAATTTCAATCTTTCTGCTATCTTAAGCCAGATATGTGTGCTAACAAATCTGATGCAAAATTTGAAATAAAAAAAGGATTTTCCCAAATATTTTAGTTTGTGTTTAACAAAAAATTATTACACAACAACAAAAAACAATTAAATTTAGCTTTTAACCATCCTATTACAAATTAAAATTATTCTTATTAAACTATGCATATTACAACAACTATTTTATAAAATACCAACCTTTTCTTAATGTTTTTCAGGGATTTTCTTTTGTTGCAATTAATCCTTTTTAGGCTAGGTTTAACGTAAGTTTTTCGAATTTGAAAGTATAAATTAAGAAGTTTCACTAGTAAGGTAAGGATGTAGTAAAAATGAAGTTTTGTTGAATCAAAAATATTTGTTTTACTTTATTTTATTGAACATAATCTCAAGCCAAAGATTTCAAAACATACTTCTCAGTCTAACCTCAAAAACAAACATGGCAATGTGAGCACAATAGTCTTTTACAATGTTAGGGTATTATTTGATTAAAACAAATTTTGATTCAATTTGCATTGACACGTGCATTTCTTTTGTGACAATCCAAATAATTCACTACAATGTTAGTACTACAAAATTATGAAGCAAATAAAGATATTTTGGTGTACCATTAACTTGTCAAATAATTTTAAAATGTGATGGCAAAAGTTGAGTATTTTTTCATAAGCAATAATGCTAGACTTAACTAAAAAAACATCCAACTTCACTGAATGAGTATGATATCACAATTGTCTAGGTTTATGAAAATGAAACATTAGTAACTGGAACAGACCTAAGAAATAAATAACTCTAGTACCTTGTTCACTTGAATAGAGTTGCATAGCTTATAGGTTATGTAGGCGATTTTAAATTACAAAATGGATCAGATGACTGAAATTTCATACACATAGTAGTAAGTAATTAGGACTGAAAAGTTTTGTAAAAGATCGTTTTCCTACGATTACAGAGCAGTTAGTGAAAGACTTAATCATTGAATACATTATTCAAAAAACAGCTAAGGGCTTAGTTATAAAATTCAACCATTTTGAATATAGGCACAATAAAATAATAAATAAATTCATTAGGTTATGTTATATACATCACAAGGCACAGTCTAAGTATAGTTATCAAAGGAAATGATCACACATTCCTATAAAAATTCATTTGTATCAATTGATTCAAGTATAAACCTTCATATGTGGTCAAAAGAAAATGAAAGATGAATAAAATAGCATGTTTGAAGCTTCAAGCAAGAAATTTCCTTACAAACATATCAAAAATGAAGTGTTTAAAATTAACAAATGTTTGGCAACTTCAATTACAAATTTCAATTACCTAAATACATGAAAGAATGAATGAAAAAAGGAATTAACCAAATTAAAATCCAAATTTTTAGAAATGGCATAGCAAAATACTTATTATAAAACTAATAGAACCATTTAAGCTGTACCATTTATCGCAGAAGTTTCTTTTTTGATAGAGAGTTCAGTTTTACATGTTAAATTACTTGATTGTGGTCTAGGAAGATGCTGATCTCTAGGTGGCTTTGGTACAGAATGCGCATTGCCATTTTTTAATACCTTGGTTTCATCACCGTTTGTGCAAGGCTCAGATCCCTCAGGGAAAGAATTGTTTTGTGATTTCTCAGACATAGCTTGTGTTGATAGCTCAGAAAAACCAGAACTTCTATAATCATCACTTGTGATGCTCCCTTCTCCGTGGTACTTGGGCTTTTTCTTCTTCTTCCTTCGACGATTTCTGGAACCCTCAACTGATGAAATGCTCTCTAAAGAAACAAACACATAGAATTAAACACTTTAAAACCAAGCTTCAATTATTTACAATAGATATAAATGCAAAATTTTCCAAACAGTACCTTGATCTATGCTAGCGACACTTGAAACTTCGTGACTGTCTAAAACTGATTCATCCTCATCAGTCACTCGCCGTCTATCATTTCGAACCCTTTGTCGAGGAGGTAAATCTGCACTCTTATCTTCTCTCTCAGAAGAATAGCGATGATCTAAGAGAAAGAGGTAAGAATTTCATGGTTAACTACTAGATGACACTGTATCAAACACATAAAAAATTGTTGCAGATTTAATTCAGATGATCATCCTGAATCTTTCAAGGAGTGTGGTGTGTTGGGAAGGTTGTCTTATCAGCCACTGAGTAAGAACATTTTGTGGTACCTGGGCCATGTGTTTAACTAATGCAACACTGTTATTGTCCAAGAAATTTGAACCTCAGGGAAAAGGTTGATAAGTTGTTAGTTTTACGCATCACATTATGAAAGAAAGGTAACTTTATCTGCCTCGCAAGGGAATCAAAACCAGGTCAAAGGTTGAATGCGGCAATATGGTAGATGACGAGAGAAAGGAGGATTCAAAATTGTACATTCTGGGCTTCTTTTCAGATGTTTCTGCTGAGAATAAAAATAAAGAGGGGGGGCAGATGTTTATTGGTGTTTTGGGAAAGACTTAAGAAAAATGTCTAGCCTTAAAATATATGGCACAAGTGTGGTGGTAGGCATAAAGCAGTGGTTCTTAAACTTTCTATCGTCAAGGACCCCTTTATGTAGCAGCCAGGCATAGCGGACCCCCGACATTTTAAACACCTAAAGCCGTAACCAGACTTTTGTTTTGAGTTTAAGATTTTAATTAAAATTAGTAAATAAATTTTTAAATTACTCCAGAGGCGTACATAGAAATTTATATCAGGAGGGGACAAATTTTTGGAAATTCAACTAGAAAAACAGGTTTTTAATTACTTTTGATACCACTAGTTAGATTTTTTTATAAATTTTTATGTGATATTTGCATTTTGATTAACTTAATGTAAAAAATAGTTAATAGAGTTTTAAGAACAAAAAGGTATGATAGGGGATCATCCTCAGAAACGTTTTAGATAAATTTGTCTCTAAATTGGTTTTGATACACATCGTCTGAATTTCAGACTATATTCTTTGGTAGGATTTCAATTTTGATGAACTTATTTTTAAAAAGATTTTAATAATTAAGTACCAAGCACTAAAGAAGATTCGGGGTCCTCCCCGAGAAGATTTGATCCAAAAAATAGGGTTTTAACTTGTTTTGCTACACCAAGTCCTAATTTCAGGAGGGGGCAGGGCCCCTTCACCCACCCTTATTTACGCCCCTGAATTACTGAGGTGAGGGTCTGGAAATTTCAAGGAAAAAATTATGCATTGAATTCAAAATTTCGAGGGGGGTTGGGGGTTCTAGCCCAGAAAATTTTTGAAATTTGCCTCTTAAAACTAGTCATCTAATTTCGAAACTCTTTGGGGAATTCTAAAAGTAACTTGAGGAATTCCTCAATTCCTTCGCGGACCCCCTAGGAAGGCGCAGCGGACCCCCAGGGGTCTGCAGACCACAGTTTAAGAACCGCTGGCATAAAGAGTTATGTATACTTTTGAGAATCGCCCAATTATAAAGAATTTGAAGTTACATCTTTAATTTCGAGACATAAAGATAATCTGAGTAGGTGTGCTACAATTGAAGCATATGTAAAAGATACTATTTCACAAGTTCAATTTAATGTACCAAATGGGGAAATGGAATCTATGTTACTAAGATCAAGCTTAGCATTAAAGCAAATTTGGCTGGTCATGGGAAAATTATTTCAGTTTTCAAAGAATGTGGTATTATGGGAAGTTTATTTTATGAAATAAAATTGAGCCATTAACAGCTTACTTTACAATGAGACTAATATATTTTCAGATACGTATTTAGTAGTAGTTTTCATTCAAACAGAATGAAGGTTTCTCAGGGATGCCAACCTGTGATAAAGCTCATCCTTAATCGCCCCCGCGCAACAAAAAAAGCCGGCGTGACTTGTGGCTTGCCGACCAATGCCACTCTTTCTGCACTAGTATTTATAGATCTTTTCCGAGTACCTTACAGTGAGTGAGATTTGATTTTGTTTCTTCAACAATTTAAAATCAATTGTCAATTAAAATGAAATAGGTGTGAATGAAAACAGTCTGTTTATATTATGCTATGAAATCAATTATTGTGTCTTATGCACTTATTTATGTAACTACACTTATACAAGAAAATAATTGTTTATTAATTATTTAGCAAGAAATTACATTGTGATTTGATATACACTACAGAATAATAAAGGAAACCTAAAGATAAAATATACTTAAATGAATTTTATACCCTATGAATAGTAAAAATCAATGAGAGTAGTCCATGCTAACTCAGTTTTTCCTTCCACATAACGACGTCATTGGGTCAAGAAACATTGCAGTCTAGTATAGTAATGAGTTACCCAGAAACTTGTTTATAGTAGCCAAGACAATTTTAAGCGAGCCAATTTACACTCAACATACAAAAATATTTTAAAATTCATACTGTTAAGAAGTAATTCTATAAGTGACTTATTGCTGAAGAATTTTATCAAAGGCTAGTATGAGCAGTGTTTAACTTTAACAATAAGTCATTAGAATTACAACTACCAAAGATTCATGGTATTTTGTTTCTTTTCTTGATAGATAATATTTGTCTTAAGAATGATCATTTTAGTTCCATTTTGTTATATATCCTAGAAAATATCGCCAAGCTGTTTTCAGGCGTGTGATTGCTCAAGAAAGAAATTATCTGAAATTTTTATAGAGACGTCTAGATAAGTTACAATGATATAGAAATTTATTTTTGGAGGTGCCCAAATTCAAATCCCTATCCCATACAATAGGTTCAATTTAGCTTTTTAATACTTTTTAGATTGGATTATCATCTTACTAAACTCAATCTCAGAAATTTTTTGAAATTTGACCCTAAAAAACGGTTTTAAATCGTTTTTGTACACTTTATGTCCACTCAGGAAACAAATATTCCGATTTTTTCCCGCTTTGAAATATTAATTCCGTACAATTAAGCGGAATTCCGATTCTCAACACCTCTAAAATTATCGGATTTCCGCTAATTAGCGGAAAAATTACATGCCTGTGTTTTGGTAGCCATAGGTTAGGAATATCACCAAACGTTGCAAACTAAAAGAATGACTGACACTGTTACATAGCTGCCAATTCTTCCGATTTAGCCGGGAGATTTAAGGTTATTATTAACAAACCGTACAGCTTTTTGTTTTTTATTCAATTCATCCTTATTGTCTGATTCCGTCGTATCAAGTTCAAGACATTTTAACTTGCTCACTAATTGGAAAACTCATTAAAAAGAAAAAAATCTCCCAGCTAAATCAGAAGAATTGGCAGCTATGCTGTTACATCAAAGAAAACACCTGTTTGGAGATATTTGAATGTTTTGCAACCAAAACAGCTTGGCGATGCTTAAAGAGACTGGATAACCGAAATGAACCATCATTTTCAATGTATTAAATGTTTTACAATATATTAAGTTTTTGACATGCAATTTAGACTAGTCAAAAAAATAATCATGAATGAAAGCACTATAAACAACAGCAGAAAATAAGAAACATGCATAGTAATTTAAAAAGAGAAAAACAAGTTTTTTAAACAAGAGTATTATGTCAAAAAACATACTTTGTCTGAAAGGATATCTGTTGTCTGCACCACTCCAGCGGCGATTTGAGTCATTTCTCCCTCCACGCCCTCTGCCACGGGGAAGAGTATTTCTGCCTCGACTACTCTCTGCATCAGAATATGATCTGTCATACCCACTTCGCCTGGACAAAGAATAATTTGGTGCTGATCCTACTTGACTCCTTAACTGCTGATCAATTTCCATTTTATCTTGACGTAGTTTTTCAACTTCCTAAAAAGTTACAAAAACTTAAGAAACCTAAAAACCAACATAAAATTCCTTATAAGATAGTAAACTAGGATTTTATTCTTAATGAAACACAGCAATTTTTCTCCCAATTTTCGAAACAAGGTTTTATCTAGATCAGGAATACCTTAAAAATTCCCACAATGTTCATTAAAATGGCAAATTCCAAATATGTTGGTAAAGCTTTATTCCACTTCATATTAAAGTGTTGTTTGGTTTTATTTTACTGGTTTCTGCTTATCGCTTTTACCAGTAAAGTGTTGTTTTAATTTGTAATTTTAATTGTTTGTAATTGCTTTAAAAATATCTAGATATGTATTACAATCATGTGGCATCAACAGAAAGAAATAGCAGGTAATTCATAAAAAAAATGTGAGCAATGATGCTGAGATTTGTTATTTTGAGGTTATCAGTAGTGACAGGCTTTAGGACCACACAAATTGTAGGGAAAGCTAGTAAAATCATCACTTGTGAACTAATGGCTTATTACGAAAAGGTTAAGTTTTATGTATAAATAAAAAACTTATAAGAAAAGCTGTAATTAAACAAATTAAATAAAAATCGCGGTTCTTCCGCATTATGCCATGGACTGTCAGTTTCAGCGACACAGTTAATGGGATTTGGTTATACATTATTTTCAGCGGCATGGTCGACAGGATACTATGGATATACCAAAATAGGTATATGTGTTAGGGGCAATGTGATAAATCCTGGCATTAATGATGCCAGCATATTTCGGAATATATTATTTGATTAATGTCATTTTATTTATCACACTGCCTTCCTCACTTTGGGCATTATTAATAATGCCTGGTTAATCATTTTCTCCAAACATATACATTGAAATGAAAGTTACTCTCAAAATTTCGCCCATATACTTTAAACTATTTTTCCTGAATATGGTTTAATTGGAAAAGAAATAGTCTAAACAAAGAGGTATTTTACTCACTTTCAAGTGTGCTAAATGGTATTCAAGGAGAACTTTAGCATTACTTATACTTTCTACAGTTCCAACAAAGACAAATGGGACCTTAAAGAAAAACTAGCAATAAGTTTAAACAGATCAACTGTTAGTAGAAAATTATGATAACAATAAAATTACAAAACTAACCTCCTCTCTAGGAGTTTGATTATCGTTATCTCCTTCTATTTTAACTCTAACAACACCAGACTTATCGACCATTTCTTGAATGATTCTGCCATTTTTGCCAATGACTTTTCCTAAAATTAAAAAGAATAAAACAATAAGATAGGAGAAAAATTTATAACTGTTCAGACAAAAACACATATTTCAAAGAAAAACATTAAAATTAACTGTTTAATTACCAACAAATAATCGAGGAACTTCCACTAACTCTTCAGAATATTCCAACATACACCTAGCTTTATGTACAGCTTCTTCTGTCTAAAAATAAAGTACACAATTAGACACTTTATTGAAGCAAAAACCCTAATTAAATTAAAGGCTTGTATTTGGAATTCAGTTTAAGAACAGGAGGATTCTCAATGTAGTGAATTGGATGAAAAAAAAAGAATCAAACTGAATTTATTTCCAACATCATTTGTTTCTCACTACTTATAAGTCCTCATATCAAGTTTCTTGAAAGTATTCTGACCAGTGCATTATAGATTTTTAAAACATTCCATTTAATGACTGTTTAGTTTACAACTTGTTTTTCAGTTTCATTAATTCCTGTACTTATCCGATTAAGTCACAAGGGGCCATTCATTAATTACGTAAGGGTCCCGAGGAGGAGGGGGGTTGGAAAATTCTCTACATACCCTTACTTGGGGGTGGGGGTCAAACCCATTCTTACGTAAGATTTTCCAAGTTAATGTAAACAAATTTCAATTATTCTAATCAAATTTCTATTGAATAACCCCAGAAAAACTTAAAAATGCTGATGATCTCGGTATATTATCGAAGCTTTAATTTAAAAAAAGGGAAGGAATATCAGATGTATCTTTTTTATTGGAGTAGCATTAAGTTAAGATAAAAAATAAAACTGTTGAATCCATCTTCCAGTTGTCGAAACAAAACAAAAGCAAAAGAGAAATCTTTTATTAGTTTTGGTTTCAACTTTTTTTTGTTAATTATTTCAAGCACTATTTTATTATTTTGAAAAACGAAATGGAATCTTACCTAAGAAAAGGGGGAGGGGTTTGAAAAATCTTACGTACCCTTACATGGGGGTAGGGGGGTCAAAAATGGACAAAATCATCCTTACGTAATTAATGAATGGCCCCTAACCTATTCATAAGGTTTTTAAGTACTTGTGTCAATACTGAATTAGGGGATTAAATAAATTATCTTACATCTCCATATATTTTAAAAGTGCAGGTAGATTCCTCTAAATCAATTCCAGTAACACCTTCCAGTTTTCTAGCATTTTGAATATTGGCACCATGTGCTCCAATAGCTAATCCCATCAAATCTTCTCTTACTTGAAACTCTTCAACATGTCCAGATGATGAGTTGAGCCTTGTATTCTAAAACATTAAAGGTTAATCTTCAATGAAAGTTATTTTTAATTTTAGAATTCTACTTAGTTAGCTATTTTCCTAAAACTTAATAGAACAAATGAAAGAATAACATTGAAACAAAAAAATCTTTATCTAATTACATTACCATAAAGGAACATTACTAATGAATTTCAAGCAATGCACAAGTCTAATGCTAACAGAGTAGTCCAGCATACATTGTCATTTAAATTTATACAACTTCTGCAATTTGAGTAGTAAGGCAAGATTTTGATTCAGTTCATTTTGCTGTTGTCTACATTACATTATTGTTTAAAGAATATTGCATGCAATATCTAAATGTAGGGCTTCAAACTTTACACAAGTGATTCAAACTGCAGACCTGCCAACTTGTTAACTTCAAAAAACCTGAGATATTTTTATCAACATCACGGCATAGAAAATTGCACTTAAGATAATTTGATATATGAAAAACATTTAAATATCAATACAAAAATTGCATTTAAAAAAATACATTTAATACCAACACATTTAGCAAAAAATATGTATTTATTGAAATCAAGTTAATTAAGATTATTTAAAAGATGCAGACTTGGCATTTCTTAAGAATTTTTCACTAAATACAATTTGGAAACAAGGATCTTTATGGTTTGCTTTCAGCGCAACGAAACTTGCAGGGAAATTCGTCCGTATACTTGATGTTAAAAACAGTCTCAAACTTTCTTTTTCATTTAATGTATATTATTCTGTTAAACGTAGCGCCGAATTACAGTGGCTGAATGAAGGAAAGAACAAATGGAATCCAAAAGCATAACTTCACTCCAGCATAATCGGAAGAAATAATACAGAGTGCGAGAAAAATACGGTTCCCGCTAGTGCCATCATTGCGCAACGGTAACAAATTAACATTTCTGACATAGAATGGAAAAAATGTTTTTTTCAAGACCAACTTGGTGCAAAAGGAAAAAACCGGAGGAAACAAAGAAAAACCGGAGGCCGGAGTTTTAGCGAAAAAACCAGAGACTCCGGTCAAAAACCTGAGAGTTGGCAGGTCTGAAGCTGTTATTGTATGCAGTGATCATTTTATTTTTACCATTGAAATATTTTTGGGTGTCCAAAAGTATTTAGGATGAAAGGGATACATTGCAAACAATGGAGTATTTGTGAATAAACGAAAAGTAGAAAGCAGCTATTTTAATAAAATTAGATACGTTATGATAACTGTTCTTAAATTATTAGAGCATGTATGCAAGTAATGTCAGATATTTACTTCCAGTTGACGAGCAGCTTCTTCAGTTCTACTCAATAACAGTACTTTCTGCCGCAAGTTTCTAAAATGCATTTCACACAGCATTCCAGCTCGTTTTTTTGTGGTATCTGATTTGGACTAAAAAACAATGTATTAAATATATTATACATAGGAAGTCACATGAATGAAATTAGAGTGTATTAAAGATGGACTTATAAATATATTTGTATTTTTATTTAGAATAAAATTGCTTATACAGTAGAGCCCCGATTATCCGCGAGCGGATGATCCGCGGTGTGGATTATCCGCGAGTGCCACGAAACAAATTTTTTAATTAAGAACCTTAAATTTTGGAAGAATTATACAATTTTGGATAGCATTTAAGATATTGCTTCGTAAAGGCATAGCTGAATACTTTTTGGTAACAGTAGAGTATATTGTTTTTTGTTTACTGTTCTTTTTTTAGTGATTTCTGCTGTACTGTACATATTTTAAAAGTTTTAATGTGATGTTTTTTGTACAATAAAACATAGTTTTAATGAGGAAATTTTATTTCTTGTTTTCACCTCATTTTTAGTCTTTTTTCGGGTTATCCGCGATTTTCGTTATCCGCGGTACCCTTGCCACCCAATTCCGCGGATAATCGGGGCTCTACTGTAATTGAATGATGATGAAAAGTACAGTAGAAAGATTAAGGATTTTCCCTTCACCCTTTCAATACAGCGGGACATATGCAGGCCCATCAATAAATTTAAACATTAGCTTGTAACATCCTTGTTGTTGAAACATGATTATGGGATCGTTTATGCGTCTCTTAAACCTTCAGACACCTAAGTTATCTCATTGCATCAATCACTTGGAGGAGAAATAACTTTTTTTGTAATGAAACACACTTAACTTGTTTTTCTCGTGTTGAAGGGGTTAAATATCATTTTAATAAACAACATAATCAGTGAAATACTTGTCTTATCTACAGAAAACTTGTACCATTTGCAGAAGAGATAGTTGGTGACTATCAGTGTGGGTTCCGATCTAAATGCTCAACTATTGATCAAATTCACATTGTAAAAAATATTTATGAAAAATTTTATGAATATAATCTTGATCTATTTGCACTGTTTGTTGATTTTAAGCAGGCCTTTGACAAGGTAGATAGATTCAAAATGATTGAAACTTTAGCTGAGCTAAAGATACCAATCAAATTAGTAAAACTAATTGCAGCTACACTGAAGGGGGCCTCAGTTCTGATCAACAATGATCTTTCAGATGTTTTTGACATTAATGCCGGCGTTCGCCAGGGAGATTCATTATCGCCCCTATTATTCAATCTGGTACTTGAACAGGTTATTAGAAATTTAGACCTTAGAGGTCTTATCTGTAGTAAAACAACACAAATTTGTGCTTTCGCTGATGACATTGTGATATTAAGCAGAACCAGACAGGGATTAATTGACTCTACAAAAAGATTAATAGAAGGAGCAAGAAGGGCTGGTCTTTTAATTAATGAAAACAAGACTAAGTACATGGAAAAACTAAGTTTGCCAATGATCATAGGGAATTCTTGATAGTAGATAATTTTAAGTTTGAGGCAGTTGATAGTTTTACCTATCTAGGTTCAGTTATTAATACTGTTAACAATCCCTCTGAAGAAATTAAGTCCCGAATACAGAAGGGAAACAGATGCTACTTCACCTATCAGCATCTTTTTAGAAATAAGTTAATACCTAAAGAAATAAAGCTTAAGTTGTATAAGACAATACTAAGACCAGTTGTAACTTATGGTTGTGAAACTTGGACCTTATCTCAAAAAGATTTAAATAATTTAGAAATTTTCGAAAGGAAAATTCTCAGAAAAATTTACGGCCCGATTATGAATGATAATGGATTCCAAATTAGAACAAACAGAGAATTGGAGATCCTAGTAAAAAATGAAACTATAACCCGTTTTATTAAAGGACAGAGACTGGCTTGGTTGGGTCACATTGAAAGATCGGATGACAAAAATAGAGTTAAAAGGACATTAAATTGGAAGCCAATGAGCAATAGACCTAGAGGGAGACCCAAAATGAGATGGTTGGATGATGTTCTTAAAGATCTTAGAACAATGAAAATAACCAACTGGAAAAAAAAGGCGTGCAATAGAGTTGCCTGGAATAAAGTAGTACAGCAGGCCAAGGCCCATCAAGGGCTGTAGGGCGACCAAAGAAGAAGAAGAAAGAATCAGTGAAATAAAATTCAAAAAAATATCAAGATACTCTGTAAGACAAATAATTTTTAACATTGTGTGGAAATTAAAATAACCATTATTTAGTTTATAATCATGCAGTATTAATAATTTTGATTCTTTAAAAACACTTACAATAATAACTAAACATTGCTTGGTAGCGTCATATCGACATATTGCTGCTCCTATTGCTTTCTTGAATTCTTTATGCGCTGATTCAACTTTTGCACTAAAATAAGGAAGGAAGGGTATAATGTGGAAAATTGAATTCAGTCTGGATGAAATCTATGTAAGACTATGCTCTACTTACTAATCCCTCAAGTCTTCTGGAACTTCAAGCTCAAAAATCATGAATGTGTTCTTGGTGATTGGAGGACTGAAATAATAATAATAATAAAATGTCTTCTGACAGTTTGAGAACATGAAAACAAAAGTTTAATAAAATTAAATTTGTGCATGGGTAAAAAGTAGGAGTACTTACACACACAATTATTAGTTTCATGCAATGGTAACTAAGGTTTTCATAATTTTAAATTGTACAAAACCCATCAAAATCAGATAAATGAAGTTTCTCAGATACAAAAGAACTCAACAGTAAGTCAATAGGTTTTTTGCCAATTCAGACTCTTGAGAAAAAAAATCAAAAGGTACGTTTTCTTTTATTAAGATCACTCTTCTTTCTCTAAAAAACCATAGAAAATTATGCCAAGCTACTCTTACGGGGTAACTTCTTAAATGCACTTATTTCATAACCTAATGTTGAGTTAGCTTTTTGTATCTGGAAGGCCTAGAATAAAAAATGCATACTTAGAGTTTTTCGTTCTAAGACGATCACTTGGGACTATTTCAGTGCAGGTGGTTTCCCATCCAACATATTCTACAACGTGAAAGCCACCTTTTGTCATTTTCACAATAGCTTTCCACCAACCACAAGCTTCTTGTTCATTGGAACGAGAAAAGACCTAAAATTATTGATATCCTCATATATTTCTATAATGATTACCTACATATAAAGTCTTTTGGCAATTTGAGTTCATTTGGTATCAAGAATCCTAATTATGGAAGATTAGCCAAGTTTCATCATTATGATGATTTTAAAATATGAATATATGTTATGGGCAAAGTGATTAATTGGGCATTATTAATAATGCCGGGGCAATGTGATAAATTTAACGAAATTTATCACTTTGCCCGCTTCCACTCTGGGCATTATAAATAATGCCCAATTAATCACTTTGCCGGCATATACACACATTTTAACAACCATGAAATGCCACTAATACCTATACTATTACTTATTATAATAAAATAATAGTAGGGGAGACCGGGGAGGGATGGGACACTTTCCAAGAATATTTTTTTAAATTTAGTTTTCATTGTATAAATCTGAAACTTTCAAACTAACATCTTGGAACATTTTAACATGTTTAAAAATATATAACCAAAGTGATAGCAAACAAAACTTAGAATTTGTGAACAAATTAAAGTAAAGTGTCCCATCCCACCCCGGGCCAGGGTGGATGAGACATCTTTTTATATTAAAATTTATTATTTTTTAAATATGTGATTAAAAACCACAAAGATGGAAGTATTTTACACATTTTAAAGATTTATTACAAAAACATCAGTTATTTTACTGTATATTTACTTCACAAAATCTAACTTAAGTGAAAAATACAAAATAGTTAAAATTCTTCTTTAATCTAAAAAAAATATGTTTTCAACTGCAATACTAATCAGTTTCAAAACAATGGTATCTAAAGAATTGTATGCAATAGCTTGTATTTAGGTATTGAGAGGAATTGGGCATGTCCCATCCCACCCCAAGTCATGGTGTCCCATCAAACCCCAGTAGCAACAGTTTTAAAAAATAGGTTCTTTCAAAAGGTTTTAGCTTAAGGCTTTTAGGCTTAACTCAACTATATATTCATAAAGAATACATTATTCTGTTTAGAAAATAATATAAACCATTAAGAAATTTATTAAGTAATTTACTTTTAAAAGTGTAATACTTAGTTACTTTTGCTATAGTGAAACCATCTTTTTCATTCAGAAACTAGTAGGAGCTTGCAATTAAAATAGTAAACAGCAACAAGTAGCCATGGTGGCTTAACCTGGTGGAACACTCAAAAACTAATTTTATTTATAATTTTAAGATTTATTGAAGGTGTCCCATCCTACCCAATGTCTCATCCCCCCATCCCTGGTCTCCCCTATTGTCTCCCTTGTTATAACCAATGATACCATAAAATATATTTTTTAAACAATGCGAGTACACTTGAACTACCTTACATCGAGCTAAGATATAACAAGAAAAGTTATGAAAAATGGTTTTTGGAGAGCTATGAAAAACACCTGTTTAAAAGATTTCTGAAGTCTGTTGTACATGTCTATATTATTCAGCTCTGTAAGCAGGTTCAATTGTATTTACTATGAAAATTTTGTTTCATACCTCCACTTCTTGATTTTCAGTAAATTCTTTATCATCATCTTTCTGGGGTGGTAATCTCACTCGTCGAAAGGGAAACTTTGTTTGGGGTTGCCAACTAAAATTTCAAAGACAATAATATTTTCATAAATTGGAATCTAGAGTAGAAAAGAACATACACAGAAAATAACCTAATGTTTTATGACAGATAAGAGAAAAATTTTCAATTTCTGTTAAATAGGATAAAAGACACTCACTCATTTTCAAAAGCTACTGATACTCCATCCTCATGAACATCAACCATAAAAGCCTATTAAAATATGTACATACGATTCATTAAAATCAACTAGATTTTAGTTAAATCAACTATACTACTAATGTTGAAAAAAATAGCCCAAATGCAGGCAACAACAGAAAAATCAAGAACTTTCTAAAATAAAAAACATAGACAATAAAAAGTGGACACTTCATTCCCAAAATTATAGATAGCACTTCGGCCAAAACCGGAAAACCTGAAGTGTCTATCGAAAAACCTAGGAATTATATTTGCTAACATTTTAAAATTGAGAAACAAGATTAATTTTTAAAACACAAAGCATGTCAAATTGGGAGCAACCAATTCTAATCAAAAACGTCTAATATTACCAGCAATTTCAAATAATCCTACACTCAGGCATTCAAAATTAATGGTTTTTGGTAAATGTTCACATTAAAATCTTGCAAATAATAAAATACTTCAAATTGCAACCTTTTATAATCTGTTTTGAAAATATGCCCCTGTTGTTATGGGAATTATTTTTAGTGCAATACACTACTACTGGGTAGTCGGGCTGCCAGGAATAAATTGTTGCCTGATTGGCAGAATCTGAACGTCGAATAAAATGTAAACTTGTCAAAAGGTGCTAATTTGACTAAGTTTATTAGTCGATTTTACAGAACTTTAGAAACAATGACATTATAAAACATTCACCAATCAACAATACATCTATCCATTTATATACTTAAAATAATTAATAATGCCAAGGGTTATTTTTGTGTATCTAGCAACAAAAGGCAGCTTAATATGATTTAATGAGTAGGTATATATATGTTGGACATG
Source organism: Tetragnatha versicolor (assembly GCA_024610705.1). Taxonomy (NCBI): domain Eukaryota; kingdom Metazoa; phylum Arthropoda; class Arachnida; order Araneae; family Tetragnathidae; genus Tetragnatha; species Tetragnatha versicolor. The sequence goes on from JANDEH010000010.1 coordinate 9,044,660, forward strand.
AGCAGCATAAAAAGAAGCAATTTATGCAACAGAAAATGTGACTTTTCTCATCTAAACAACTAACAAAAATAAGTGCAGCTTTGATTCAAATATCGGTAGTTGGATATATCATGACAACAAATATACTTAACCATCAAAAAGAATGGGATCTAATTACTGAAAATAGATGAATGAGAAAAAAAAATAAAATCAGAAATAGGTAACTTGAAATTTCAAGCTAATAAGTTGGTCAGTTTACATCAACAGCAATTAATTTTACAACAACTAAAACCAAAACAACTAGATAAACAGACGTATCGCTCTGAACTGTACACACTGAACACATGACTATAAAAGGGGAACCGCTGGATACAAAAAACCATCAAAACACCACGCATTAATAACAAAACTATAGTTAATGCAAAAACTGCAATTGCTTGCCAGACAAATGCAATTAAACACATCAAATTACACTAAATGTGGATCTTTATCATTTAGGAAATTTTAACCGGGTATTTTATTGTTGTTTATAAACACTCATAGCAGCCTCCAAAGAAATGAACAATACACACATTTATTTATTCAGTCTGTACCAGTGATGGCATATTATCAAACAAATGGGGAATGTTTTGTTGATTTTACCTTATAATAAGCGCCGTTTTCACCGCATACTTCGGTCGCTAATTCGTCCATCTTGCCAATGCTTGCTAGAATTAAAAGAGCGGAATAGGAAAAGTATTCATAGGACTTGTGATAAGTTTTACGGATCTTTTAGAAGATCGGGTCCATCCGCAAACCAGTTCAATTTTATTAATACAGAGTAGACGGTGAAAATCCATATGAGGCGGGTCCCAAGGATTTACAGCGACTCACTTTTAAAAGAAAAAGTTGTGACAATTTTGCATGAAAACCAATAAACCAACGAATTTCGGCTAAATTTATTTATTGTGGCACAGATAATATCCCAAATTTATTAAAAACAACAAAATAAAAAATAACTTGAGTAAATTATCTTTTTTTTAAATTTATTTATTTTTAATAAGCTCATTCACGGTTTGCATCTAATAATTGCTATTGATTAAATTCTCGTTGTGTTAATGAAATTGAAACTTATTTTGAAAATTTACTAAAATACCTATTAAAGTTTAAATTTGCCATATCTCTCATGTTTTTAAGTGCATTTCCTGTAATTTTTCCTTTAGTATGTAGATTGCTTTTAGACGTGTTTTAGACCTTAATCGATAAGATAATTTTAATTTTCGGAATTTGATGAATTAAAACAACGATCGTTTGCTTATTTTCTAAACAAATGATATTGATAATTTTGCTAATTTGTTCCGTTTCATTTTGTTTGTGAATGCATTATTAATTAAATTATAAAAGGTACTTAAAAAAAGGTGAATTGGTAAGCAGTCTCTGATGGTTGTACGAACAGAAGAGGAAAAACCAGGTATATATAGTATTTTAGGTTAGTTTTTTATTTTCCGAATTAATTTGTTAGGTTTACCATATTTTCTTGGATCGGATCCAACAGGGCATATATAGGAATATTGTTTTAAGGGGGATTAGTACCAAAATTTGGTAAAATTCCGAATTTGAGATTTTGCAATAAAAATAAAGATAATACCCTTAGAATTATTCCTACCAAATAATCATAATGATACGGGGATTCTAAGTGTGAAAATTTTGAGATTTCTAGAGAGTGTTAAGAAGCCTAGTTTTCTATCTTTAAACGGCTTTTTCTCAAAACAAGGTTTTTTTATGTTTAAAATCACAAGTCTTTTTTTCTAATCATCCAAACCACTTCAAACTTTGTAGTCATTATCAGTAACACCCTGTTTAACATCTTCAGGCATAGATTTTATAATATATTTATTAGATTTTTTACGGACCAGTAAAGTGGAAACTTAGGATATTTTTTGAAAAAAAAAATGCCAAATTTCAGAGTTTTTTTTTTATTTTTCAGAAGCTTTTATAGATAATCAAATTTCCATGCCTACAAGTGTTTATACATGTTTGATTTATGTTAACACAAAAAAATCAAATCAAAAGAACATATATTAAGGGAGGAGTATCAATTTAAATTTAGGGTAATTTTGGGCATTGTTTTGAAGTTTTTTGTAATTAAAAAAAAATTTTTTTGAACTCGATTTTTCAGCTAAATATGAATTATTATGAAGTATACACATAATTTAACCCTTTATGTCCCGACGGGACTTGTAAGTCCCACTTCCCAATGTTCCAAATTCGTCCAATTTTCGTCATGTAAGGCCAAATTTAGTTTACTTATAGTTGCAGTTACGTAAACTTGACATATTTTGGATGAGGATGAGGAAAATAATTTGGGACATAAAGGGTTAACACCTTAAAAGATATGAGGGCGCCACGAGGAACTATAAATGATTGACAGAGGGATGGGCAGTACATTTTGGTGACCAAACCTGTGATTGGCTGTCACTCAATCTTCTATTTTCCAAGGAGAAGGAAAAAGTTTTTCTCCACCAATCGGGCTTTTTCCCCGCCTCTCGTGACGTAGATGCGATTGAAGCGCCAAAATTGCCCCATATCCATCCAACTTTTCGATTTCCATTAGCACCTATATGGCGACGGACTCTCTGTTCTAGTACTCTGTGAAAAGGGTCAAGTGATTTTTGCAGACTTTGCACTGCCGATAGTTGGGTAACCAGTAATAGTTGGAGTCTTGCTTCTATATACAAGCAAATGTCTCTTCCTCTTTCGATCAACTGCCCCCTGTCTCCCCTCCGAATTACTAGTTCCAGCGTTGTCAAAATCATGTGACCCTTTTACTATCGTTGGTTTAGCAGTAAATATATACAGGGTGGGCCAAAAGTCAGTACACTTTTGAAAAAAATCGTTTTTTAAGCCAATAAAAAATAGTTCGAAAAAATGCTAATAGATGTCACCACTTTGTTAGCTTAAAAATCCCTGTGACCTCAGAATGCTAACTTAAAACTTTTTTTAAAAATTGTTTGAGTGACTTAATTTATTATAAAATTCATTGAAAGTAAGTTCTCTTAATTAATACAGACGTATGAAAAAGTAAACAACGCAATTTCAAACAACTTGTTCAGGATTTTTTTATAAAAATACTTCACAAATCTGAAATATATAAAATCCCAACATTTTTGCGACACCGAACATATATGATAATTCTACTTGTTTTATATTATGTTAGCTGTCAAAAATTAATAAAAGATAATTCAAAACGAGCGTTCATTAGAAACAGCGATTAGATGCGAGCCGTGAAACCCGATTAACAGGCATTAGTTAAAAATAATCTAATCTCTATTCTAAAAAAAGTTTTTGGCTAAAGGTTTCCAGAGAAAAACTTTTTAATTACAAAACCGAATGACACATATTTGGTATCAAAATGTTCGGATTATTTCCGGATTTCCGAGTAGGCTATTGGATTTTTTAAAAACAAAATCTCAATTTTAAAATGGCACTGTATATTTGGACGGCTTTTTTTCAACTAAACTCTACTCTAACTTCCACGGCTAGGCGTACCATTGGTTCCATCACTAAGCGCCGAGACTGCTACGTCATCACGAGACCTACAGCGCATGCGCCACTGGCCGTTTTGGCCGTCCAAATATACACTTCGTTTTAAAATATTTCCATTTTTTTAGATTTCGGATAATGTCGCAGTTACAAAGCAAGAAACTATGAATTTTAAAACAATTGAAAACACTGTTTTTTTAATATTCAAATAGATGAAATAATCGTCTTTCTATTTATAACACGAATTTTAAAAATATATTTTGGGTTATTTTTAACAATATTTATATTTTTGTTGTTCCGGTTTTAATTATATTTAAAACTTATGTATAATTAATTTATCTTTTATTTTTTAAATAACAAATTAATATTTTTATATTTATTTTTGTCGTTGTGGCAACCTAATCATTACTATATTTACAATAAAATATAAACTCGCTTTCGGAAATTTTGAACTTTTGCATTTCTTTTTTACAATAATTATTATTTTTATATCCTTTTGCAAGTATGTTTTTTAAAGTAGTAAAATGTAACTTTTTATTTCATAATGTCAAAACGCAAACAACTAGATAATACTTGTGAATGTTTTAGAAATAAAGATTAAAATCGAAAATGTTGGAAGTCTAGACATATGTGTCATTGCTAAATGAAACTGACACAACTTCGACGTTTGTTTGTTCTCATTAAGATAAAATTCTAAATTTTCGCGATGTTTACGATAATTACTACATTTTTACATCCAATCATTACAAATTTTTAGAAAAATTAAATTTATTCCTGAGATGTTTCAGTGCTTCTTAATGGATCTGTGAAAAAACATTACATTGGGGAAATGGGTAAAAGAATGTTCACATTGCTCTGTTGTTAATTTTCTTGGAATTATAAGGTGATCCGTCAATTATCATGTTGCCATAAAGGAACTGTTAAATTCCGCCACTGAATAAATATCCGCCATTTTTGAAAGAATACCACGGAGAAGTACTATCCCTGTTTTAGAAATGTTTTATAAAGTGAGTAAGTGCAGTGAGCTGGGTTTTGTGAGGAATTGCGAAGCGGTCCAAAAGTTTCTGCTTAAGCAGTTAACGAGGGTTGGCGAGCGATAGCGAGCAGGAGGCGGTAGCCTCCAGTAAACAATATAGAAACCTTTCATAGGAACTCATGTCCACAAATGTTCTGGCATGAGTTCCTATGAAAATCTTGTTTATCATCGCATGTGGCATGACACATCCTGCATCCTGTTAATGTTAAGTTTAATGGCATGTTAAGTTTAGCATCTACTTTTCCTGTATTCCTGTATATTGTTTTAGTATTTCCTTCACGTTCGCCCTTATAAAATCTCGATAAAGGGTTTGCATCTGAACTTTTACCAGGCCCAAAAAGGAAAAAATTTAATAAGCAAAGATAAAAAGCAACTCAAAGATATGAAGTTATTTTACATGCAAAAGTTTTTCACATGCAATTTAATCCTTTTTGTAGAATTTACATCAAAATTAGATATTTTTGGCTCTTCCAAAAAGTTGAACAAGTTTCAACTTGTGAAAATTTTAAATAAATTTAGTTTTAAATAATTTTACTGTGTTTAGGTTGCTCAAGTACACATATTCCTATTTGGCTTGATAGAATAGCTTTATATTCCAATTTTGGAGAGTAATTACCAATACAACGTAAATGTTCCCAAATGGGAACATCGGCGTTTGGGGTATAGAATTTGAGGGGATTTTTATAACATGCGAAAATTCAAGTTATTTCCTATTTTCTTTAATTTTTTGAACTTTTTTTTTGTCTCCAAGGATCTAAAGAGGTTATAAATAATGTTTTAAATTCAAAAATCTGTAATTTTTATTTTTTTCACCTGATTTATGGAGAAATAAATGCCAAATCTTTATAGTAGATTTTTACACTTGTATATTTTTTTAACTCACCGATCGATTAATTTTCAGTAATTATCATTAGGGTTTATGCAAAGAGTATATTTGGAGTACGTCTGAGGATTTGCGTATATATTTTGTTCAAGTACTTTTTTAACATAAAAATTTTAAAAATAAAAGTGAAGAATTTCGAAAACAAGGAAAAGTGTGTACATCTAAAAACACTCTTCTAACGTAAGTTGGATGTAAGAGATATATGGTTCAGTTTGGAATCTTCCATGAGAAACACAGCTTTAATGAATCCATGGACATAATTATGATTATCACTTTTGAAAGTTAATTAGATTTGAATGCAATTAGTGGATTTAATGATAGATATCCGTATAGAACCGTAATTAAAACGAATTTTTCTCACAAAAAAGTAACTGTTAGGCTTTGAAGCGCATAGGAATACTCTTATGCATTTAACACTCTTATGCATTTTTTATAAAAATATTACCCAGAGTGCAAGAAACATGTATAGATAAAAGCTTCGCGTACGTAATAAACATGTCAATTTTTTTCTTATGAAAATCTATAAAATCTTACTCAATCGTCCAAGTATGGATAATAAAAATGAAAAAAATTTCCAGTATCATAAAAATGTTCATAATTATTGAGTGGAAACCTATTTCAATCATGTATTTGAAGTAAATGTAAAATATGTGCCTTTTGGAAATCCCCTTAAAAACTTCACCCCAAACGCCGATGTTCCCAAATGGGAACATCCTCAAAATCATACTTAGGATTTTTTTTCTGCCAAAAAATGACTGGAATGGTTTTAGTAATGATAAAACAAGCCATTTAAGCCAAAAATCAGAACCTTGAATTCGAAATTTGAATTGCGGCGTTTAAGGTGCCTGCCTACCTATAGAGGCTTTTTTTATAATAATTAAAATTTTGACCTAATTTGTGGTTAATACAATTAAATGCATCTAAAAACTATGAATAACATAAAAAAATTTAAATATTGATTAAAATTTTCATATTATTGAAGAATTTATGCATGAAAATCACAAAAAAACGTCTTTCCGCAAATCAACATAACTCAAATTCATATGAAGATATTTTTGTTTTGTAAACTTATATTTTAGGGACTTATATTTGTGTGGAAACTTATATTTGTGAACTTATATTTTAGGAGGCCTACTACTTTTATGTCTAAATTTATTTAATATCAAAAGTTACAGAACCAAACGTGAAAAATGAAAAAAAAACCACCAAAATTCAGTAAAGTTTAACGTTATACTACTCATAAAATAAAAAATATTACACCCACAACCAAAAAAATAGTAGGGCTCCTAAATCATATTATGTCAAGTATTTTCCCCAATTTTTATAGAAATTCATTCATAATATTTTGAGTTATGCAGTTTTGCGGAGAAGGGAAATAGCAAAAATGTGATTCTGAGAAAAACTCGAATTTCTTTATTTTTTCCTTAATAAAATGCGTATTTAGCTGTAAGTAAAATTTCTGTAACTTTAGTTCTAGGAAAGATAAAGACAAAATTTAAACTGATTTGGAAAGCTTAAGATGTGCTTTTTGAAATAAGGTAATAAAATTGTTTTTGAATTTTGGGTCCAAAACGGCGTTTTTAGGTAGGCAGGCACCTTAAAAGGTTAACATGAAATAAAAATCGAAAAATAATTATTATATTTAAAAATATTGTAGGGTGAAAAAAGAAGCCAATTATTCAAACTTGTAATTTCAGCTGAAAAAATCTTGAAAACCACTTAAATTGACAATTAAATTATTTTTGTATAGTTTATGCACATAAGTGAAAAATAGATGTATGAAACAAATAAAATTAAAAAAGTATTGTAAAACTGAGACTCATGAAGACAGTTTATTAATGAATATCAATGGAGTCAGATCTTTTGCTGGGTAAAAAGGTAAAAGCACTTTTAAATTTTACAGCATATTTTATCGTGGATTTGTTTACACGACAAGGATTAAGAAAAGAAATTCAAATTATCATTTAGAATAATCAAAAAATATAAGTAGTGAATTCAATTTCAAGGGGGATCTTCAAATAGGGAATATTTATTGTTCCCTTCTTCCCACACTCAAGTATAAGTATCGGGCAAAGCTTATAGAGAACTATTTCAACACAAAAAGTCATTTCGCCATTTAGTCTTTATTCCCTTTTGCAAACTGGCTATTCAATTATTATTCATAAGGTGTAAGTAAATTACACTGTTCAACAATGAAAAATTTCCTTGATGAAAACAGTCCTTTCTTATAGATTTTGGGTCGCTGAATACGAAAATCACCATTAAAATACTCAATTGACTCAGGATTTTCGGGGAACAGCCCCTCAACCTTTTTACATTTTTCGACGACTTTATAACTTTAAACTCGATTTTCAGGGTCAAAAAGCATTGCTTTCATCTTCAAATTGCCCCCCAGGGAACAAGAAAGGTTCAAATTAATAAAATATGATAAATTTATAACAAAGGGATAGGTTTATGGGGTAATTATCCCCCTAAAAATGCAAAAAATTAGCTAAAAATTATAGAGGTTTTAATACGCTATTTTTTTCCTCTTATTTTTTACGCAGTTCAAGTTTGAAGGGTCCTAACCCTTCCCCAAGGACACAGATTTGATGGCAATATGCAGCAATGGTTTTTACTAAAAGCGGTTGAGGTGAGAGCGCCCCCAAAGCACCCACGAAAGGGTTAAATACCGCGCACTTAGAGTTAAACTGTGCTGTACAAAAAAAAATTTTAAGCCACTAACTGAATTTCAGCTGATTCTGGTGTAAAATGATCTGCTGAATTCAAATATGACACCCTTTTTCCTCCATCACCCTCAGTTTTTAAGGGGTTGCCCCCTAATTGTTATATCCACAGCCTTGCATCTATTAACATCTTGAAACATGGAATCCTCACTCCCTAAAACCGGTCAGTTTTTAAAGAACTGAAGAGTTTCTACTTAGGATAGACCCAAAATATAAGAAAAACGTCATTTGTAATCTTTTCAAAATCATCAATATTAATTCCTGAGCTCGCGAGCGCCTTCGCGATTCTGGAAATCTTCCGAACTCTTCCGCGGAGGCTTCTGGGAGGCTAACACCTCAGCCGCTTTTAGTAAAAATTATTGCTGCATATTGTCATCAAATTTGGGTCCTTGGGGAAGGGTTAGGACCCTTAAAACGTGAATTGCGTAAAAAATAAGAGGAAAAAATAGCGTATAGAAACCTCTATAATTTTAGCTATTTTTTGTATTTTTAGGGGGGGTAATTACCCCTTAAACCTATCCATTTTTTATAAATTTATCATATTTTATAAATTTGAACATTTCTTGTTACATGGGGGGCAATTTGAAGACTAAAACAATGCTTTTTGACCCTGAAAATCGAGTTTAAAGTTATAAAGTTGTCGAAAACGTAAAAAGGGGGAGGGGCTGTTCCCCGAAAATCCTGAGTCAATTGAGAATTTTAATGGTGATTTTTGTATTCAGCGACCCAAAATCTATAAGAAATGACTATTTTCATCAAGGAAAAAATTTTGAAGGTCAAATTTGTTGAACAGTGTTATTTATGAAAATTTGAGGGGTTCCTTTTCTAAAAATGTTTTAATTAAAACACTGTAAACCTATGTTTGAAAAGTGTAAAATATGCTTCCTGCCGAAAAATGTCTATGATTCAGTTTTCTAGATCAGCTGTTCTGAAACTTTCTATCGTCACGGACCCCTTTACGTAGCAGCCAGACATCGCGGACCCCCAACATTTTAAACACCAAAATCTGTAACCAGACTTTTGTTTTGAGTTTAAGATCAATTAAAATTAGTATATAGTAATAGTATTAGTTATAAAATTAGTATTAGTATTAGTAGTCTGGGTCCTCCCCCAGAAAATTTTTGGAAATTCAACTAGAAAAACAGGTTTTTAATTAGTTTTGATACCCCTATAGTTAGAATTTATTTTAATATAATTTTTTATGAAAGATTTGTATTTTGATTAACTTAATGTAAAAAAATAGTTTATAATAATAGAGTTTTAAGAACAAAAAAGGTATCTGGGGGTCATCCTCAACAGATATTTAGAAAAATTTGTCTCTAAAATTTCACAGGATTTTAACTTGGTTTTGATACACTTCGTCCAAATTTCAGATTATATTCTTAGGTAGGATTTCAATTTTGAATCAAAATTGAATTAAGTTCATCAAAATTTTTGATAAACTTATTTTTAAAAAGTTTTTAATAATAAAATACAAACTACTAAATAAAAAGGGGATTCGGGAGTCCTCCCCCAGAAAATTTTAGGAGATTTGATCTAAATAACAGGGTTTTAACTTGTTTTGATACACCAAGTCCAAATTTCAGGAGGGCAGAGCCCATTCCCCCACCCTTATACAGGGTGTATCTGAAATGGTGCAACAAACTTTTAGGGATGATAGTACTCATGAAGACGAACAAGAATCGGTATAGAAAGGGGGGTCCCAGACCAAATCCCAGGGAGTTAAAAATGGAGCGACACCCCAAAAAATCATTGAAAAATTCAATTTGTAAAAGAACTACTATTGGTAAAAACTTAATTATGGTCTCAAAAATTGTGGTTTAATATGATCTTTAAAATTACCTCAAAAGTCTTCACATTAAAATTTGTTTTATTATGAAAAAAGTTAAAAAACACAAAAAAAGTGAAAACTCTGCCAAAACCTTATTTTGTATTTCGAAATCATTTCTTTTGATTTGATAATCTGAAAGATCATAGTTGAAAACCCTCAAGTCCAAAATTTCATGTAAATACAATCAATATTAAACGCTTAAGATCCTGTTAAAGTTAGTTTTTTGGGTGCGCAAGCAGTTTTCTAGAGCTGTTTCCAGAACAGCTGTTAGTGCACACAAAAAACAAACTTTAACAGGATCTCAAGCGTTTAATATTGATTGTATTTACATGAAACTTTGGACTTAAGGGTTTTCAACTGTGATCTTTCAGATTTTCAAATCAAAAGAAATGATTTCGAAATACAAAATAAGGTTTTGTCAGAGTTTTCACTTTTTTGTGTTTTTTAACTTTTTTCATAATAAAACAAATTTTAAAGTGAAGACTTTTGAAGTAATTTTAAAGATCATATTAAACCACAATTTTTCAGACCATAATTAAGTTTTTACCAATAGTAGTTCTTCTACAAATTGAATTTTTCAATGATTTTTTTGGGGTGTCGCTCCATTTTTAACTCCCTGGGATTTGGTCTGGGCCCCCCTTTCTATACCGATTCTTGTTCGTCTTGATGAGTACTATCATCCCTGAAAGTTTGTTGCACCATTTCAGATACACCCTGTATATAAAAGGGTGGGTGAATGGGCACGAATATATGGGTGAATATATACGCCCATGAATTACTCCAAGTCTCTGAGGTGAGGTTCTGGAAATTTCAAGGAAAAAATTATGCATTGAAGTCAAAATTTTGTGGGTGCTGGGGGTTCTCCCCCAGAAAATTTTTTAAATTTGACTCTTAAAACTAGTGTTTCATCTAATTTTGAAACTCTTTGGGGAATTCTAAAAGTAACTCAGGAAATTCTCAAGGTAATTTGCGGACCCACAGGGGTCCGCGGACCACAGTTTAAGAACCGCTGTTCTAGATCATTTTCTGACCATAATATTATGCTTTTACAGTAGATTTTAAGCCATGTGTTAAGTATTCCATGTGTAAAAACCATCCTCGTTCATACCACAAACAAAAGTTTCTTTTTAGAAACGTTTTAATGCATTCGGTATAAAAATTAAAATTTTGCTCTAAAATATGTACATATATTTTGAGAGGGATTTCGAGACTTTTCACTAAGAAATCAACGGTTAATTGTGATTGCAAAATATTAGGTCCTAATTTTTTCATTCAGAAATAAGGTTACACAACGTTTAATAAAGGTAATAAGCATATTTATCTTTCTCCTCTCCCTTCTAGACCAGTGCAGAAGCCTTTGAAAATGGTGAAAAAAGAAAAAAAATAATAGTAGGATGAAACACATTGGAAAAGGAAGAGAATATAACAAAAAAGAAAGGAAAAATAAATTACGGCCGATCTGAGGTCGGGAAAAGGAAGGGGGGGTAAAAAGGGGGTTTTTTCGAATAAAAAACGGTTTATCTCGATTTCCGGCAAAACTACAAGTCCTATGGAAAAAATTCAAACTACAAAGTTGTAGGTAATAAAAAGATCTACAACCTTGCATTCACACTTTTTTCACATAACCTCAAAATTTATGTGAAAAACTCAAATAATAAAGTTTTTGGTTTTTTATTTTTATCTTTTACAAAAAAAATTTTTTTTTCACGAAATTCGGTGAAAACGTACCTTTTTGATGTCCCAAATACACCTTAATTTTTTTTATTTAAAATACTTATTTTTTCTCCTTATTTTGGCTTGATATCGAAAAAGCACCCTAATTTTCATTCGAAAAATCTCACGTCAAAATATCTGCTTTTTTAAAAAAGTTGGTGGGCTTTTTGTTCGTTGAAATCTCTACTTTCTGATGGTGTAAAGAAATATATACACCACTATGGTAAATATTCTCAGAAAATGCAAAGACACGAAAAAACCCGAATCCGAAATTTTTTTAAAATCAGTATGTACAATTTTGAGCTAGGGTAAACGCACCAGTACCAGGGCAGTTAAGGAAGATTTTGCATTCAATTTGATGTAACTCCTAGAAAACTCCTAGTAACTCCTATCTTGGACTTCATATTGACTGCAACTTAAAGTGGAAATCCCATACCAAGTATATTGCTGATAAATTAAGACATATAATGCTAAATTTTTATCATTTAAGGCCAAAAGTAAGCAGCAAATTCCTTATAACTCTTTATCACTCTTGGGTTCAATCTAGAATTAACTACGGTCTAATAATATGGGGTGGAGACTATCAGATAAATTTAAAAAGAATATGTAAACTCCAGGAAAGATTTATAAAATTGTTATCATCTCAAGTGCATTCCATAAATATTGATAAGTTCAAATTATTGAATATTTTACCTATTCGCTACCTATTCTACTTTAAAACAAGTCTCTATCTCTACTTAAATTCCGATATCTGCAGAAAGCGAAACATAATAAATCCCCGACGACCTAATGCTGTATATACTATACCTAAACCTGAAAAAACTATATTTTGTAAAAATTTCTTTTATCTAGCCCCTAAGTTCTTTAATTTACTACCTTTAGAAATTCAAAATAGTCTAACCAAACATGCCTTTAAAAAGAAATTAAAAGACTTTTTGTTTTCTATTGGGGACATTGAACACTTTTTTGTTTGATCTTGAGTTATTAGTGTAATTATATTCCATTCATATTTTTTTTGCACTACTACTTACTTTACGACAGATAATAAGCCATAATTTATGACACCCTGTTTGCCGCTACTAATTTCCTGTTTGATATTGTATCGTATTTATACTCTTTTCGTTTTGTTTTCATGTAATGTTCATTTTTGCTTATAATATTTGTGTTTAATTTTTTTTCTTTTGTAATTTATTGTGTAACAAATGTAATTTTTGTTAATATTTGTTCACCTACATGGATTGTTATACAATCCCAGGTGATTTAACCTCTTCACGCCCCAGTTCCACCGTGGTGGACCTTCGCTTACTCCCTCAAAAACAAACTTTTTATTAAAAATTATCAGCTAAAAGCTGAAATATGTATTAAAAAAATACAATCAAATGTCCGGCTACTACCACCTAATTAAATACCTAAAATTATCCTTAATAACATGTATGTTTTTAAAAATTATTTTAATAAACATTAAGCCACTAAATTTTACAATTTATGAATTTACTCCCATTGCCCCAGTAGCCGTCCATATATAAATATTTTTTATTATGTTAGAGCTGATTGGTACAGATTAAAATACAGGTAGTATTTACCTTGCTAAGTATAATGAGGTTTATAAGTGCTTCAAAAGTATGAGAGAGTTTAATGAGAAGTCAGTTTTAAGTTTAGTTTTTGGTGATAATCCAGGCTCGTACTAAATCTTTTGATGGTGAATGATAAACTAAAGTTGATAAAGTTAGTGGAATGGTTCATACCTTTTAAGTTTGGAAGTCCATTCTTAGGAAGCGTTGATGGAAAGATGTCTTGGCAAGTTGTTAAAAAATCCAAAGTAACATATCAATCTCTTATTTATTTCAGATGAATTCAAACACACATGGAAACGGTACCACCGCAGGAAACTTCACAATAAATTGTACACTTTTCAAAAGTAAATTTTTCACAATTATCTTAAAGTAACTCAGCCTGCACGTGTATTTTTATGAACGATGTTGGTCACTGCTCTGCATCTCATGGACGGCTACTGGTGCAATGGGAGTAAATTCATAAATTGTAAAATTTAGTGGCTTAATGTTTATTAAAATAATTTTTAAAAACATACATGTTATTAAGGATAATTTTAGGTATTTAATTAGGTGGTAGTAGCCGGACATTTGATTGTATTTTCTAGGAGTTACATCAAATTGAATGCAAAATCTTCCTTAACTGCCCTGGTACTGGTGCGTTTACCCTAGCTCAAAATTGTACATACTGATTTTAAAAAAATTTCGGATTCGGGTTTTTTCATGTCTTTGCATTTTCTGAGAATATTTACCATAGTGGTGTATATATTTCTTTACACCATCAGAAAGTAGAGATTTCAACGAACAAAAAGCCCACCAACTTTTTTAAAAAAGCAGATATTTTGACGTGAGATTTTTCGAATGAAAATTAGGGTGCTTTTTCGATATCAAGCCAAAATAAGGAGAAAAAATAAGTATTTTAAGTAAAAAAAATTAAGGTGTATTTGGGACATCAAAAGGTACGTTTTCACCGAATTTCGTGAAAAAAAATTTTTTTTTGTAAAAGATAAAAATAAAAAACCAAAAACTTTATTATTTGAGTTTTTCACATAAATTTTGAGGTTATGTGAAAAAAGTGTGAATGCAAGGTTGTAGATCTTTTTATTACCTACAACTTTGCAATTTGAATTTTTTCCATAGGACTTGTAGTTTTGCCGGAAATTGAGATAAACCGTTTTTTTATTCGAAAAAACCCCCTTTTTACCCCCCTTCCTTTTCCCGACCTCAGATCGGCCGTAATTTATTTTTCCTTTCTTTTTTGTTATATTCTCTTCCTTTTCCAATGTGTTTCATCCTACTATTATTTTTTTTTGTTTCAAAAATTATCTACCCTGGACTATTCCCCGGAGAATGGGTTCTTAATGGCTGTATAGGATGCGTGTAGATTAGGGTGTACAAAAAAACTTTTTTTCGATTTTGATGACGCATTAGTGCGGAAAATTTGTCTAAGGTGCCAGAGAGTACCTGTGAATTTTTTCAGAATTTTTGGATAATTTCTTAAGGTGCCACATTGGCCCTGAAGTTCCCCATGTTAATCCTATGAGGCGCGCAGCCAAAAAGGCCGAAAATTCGTTTTTCGCCCCTCATTTCTGCCCTAATCAACCGAGGAATGTCTTCCCTGGAGTTATGGACTCTATATGATGTTTGCTACCCGAAAAAGCTTGAATAATAGCCTAAATATCTATATTACGTTTTTTGAATGCTCAAATTTCGTCGAAAATCGCGTATTTCCTCATTCAAATCAGAGCCCACAATCAACATAATATAAAGATTTAAGTTATTATTCAAGTTTTGTCGGGTAGCATACATCATATAGAGTCCATAACTCGAGACAAGACATTCTTCGTGTGATTAGGGTAGAAATGAGGGGCGAAAAACCGATTTTCGGCCTTTTTGGCTGCGCGCCTCATAGGATTAACATGGGGAACTTCAGGGACAATGTGGCACCTTAAGAAATTATCCAAAAATTTTGAAAAAATTCACAGGTACTCTTTGGCACCTTAGACAACTTTTCCGCACTAATGCGTCATCAAAATCGAAAAAAAGTTTTTTTCGATACACCCTAGTGTAGATATTTCTCAAGCGTACGGGTTATGATATTAACAGATTGGTGAAAAATTTGCAGCATAATTAATTTGTGTAACAGAGAAAATTAGAGATAATTACAAAAATAATTCTGCTACAGTTGATCTATCACAACCATTATCTTGTATAGTCTTTAGTCAGGCATATTTAAGTTACAAGCTTATAAAATATGTTTGTTTATTAAAACCATAGCCATAAATTTTAAGATAGAACTAACACAATATTGAGTTCCTATAGAAGATAACAAAAACAAAGGGTTTGAGAGGTAAAATTCAGGAGCCGCTGGCTGAAATTTAATTATGAATATTTTTTCCTGGGGATAGTTTCTCCCTAAACATTCCCACGAGACAAAGGTGTACGAGAATTTCCCGACGGAGAATCAAAAATTCTTAAAGCTTAATTGCAAAGCTTTCTTTTCGAGTGGTTATCGATTCATTGGCCTTCTTCTCGAGTGGATAACCCTAGTTGTTTTGGGGAGGATTAAAAAACACCAAACAGTTAAAAACATGTCCTCAAAAACATAAACAATAAACCAATAAGGTATGGAGGGAATAAAATGGGAACCTCCGATAAGAGCTTTTAAAGAGAAGGCCAGAGCAAGGTAATTACACCTTACGGCAGTTGCTGTCATCCACTGAGAAGGGATCAGACAGGAAAAGAGCAAAAGTACTTCTGTGCAACCAAGCTTGGTTTTTAAGTAAACGGAAATCAGCAGTATATTCAATCAAGGTTGAACTTAATTGATGTTTGAAATGTAGTTTTTTTTTTAAATAAGTTAGTTACTTTGCATACTTAGTAGCTCTAAACTAAACTTAGATCTCGAGCTGTTTATAAAAAAGGATAATATAAATTTATTTATTTCAGATTATTAGTTCATGTAAGTTCTGTTAAAAAATGTAAATGAATTAAGTAAGGTACAAACCAATGAATTAAATTTAAAGAACATTAGTTTAATTTATAAACTCTAAATAAACTATCAAGTAGACATGGGAACTTTTAAAACAGCTTTTTCCATTCCAGACCTGTGTTATTTATGTTCTCAATGACACATATATAGACAATTTATTTTAATTTTGGTTACTTTCTTTTTTATTTTATATATACATGCCTAAATTTTTAACTTATATAGCTCCCAATTTTCATAAAAACGTGTCTTAAACATTAAAAGAAATTACCACTAATTGCTATTTTTTTCTGCAATTATAAAAAAAATTGAAATAAAATAATATAAGAAATGCATATTTTCAAATGAACATGCAATAGGTCAGAGTTTCTCAAACTGTGGGTCGCCAGTTAGTTTTTGGTGGGTCGCGAGAAGATTTTTAATTTTTCTGAATATGAAGTTTTATAATTTTTACAAACGTGTTATTGACTTTTAAATTATCAAACTATTATTTGAACTTTAGAAATTTATCACATTACAATATAGTAAAAAGAATAAAAATTTGAGGAAAAACTACACTATTTGGTGTCGAACGGAAAATGCAATTAATGTAACTACGTTTTATGTGTGTCACTTTAATGTGCCGATAATGCAAATATAGTCGGTTATTCAAATAAGATTAGAAAAAAAATATTCAGTGTTTCTCCCCATCCACACCAGGGGGGAGCAATGCAAATTTTAAGAATTTCTTAAAAAATGATGCAACTGCAATTTATCCCATATTGCTAAAAAAAACAAAGTTAAGACGATGTTTTTTAAGGGTCAAATTTTAAAATTTTCTCTGGAGGAGGACCCACAGACCCCCTTTTTATTATGGGGATCATTTTTTGCCCACAATTAAACTATTTCATACGCACAAATTCAAATATTTACTTTTAAATTTCTAAAAAGTTAATTTCTCTTCTAATACGGGCATGTAATAATTTATTGTTGTAACTATATAAATAGTTGGTGAACACCCCCAGTCAGATAACTTAAAATTCTGTGGGAGGGCATGAGATAATAATCTCAGTTCAGTTAATTATAATTAACTGAAGTCGGTGGGTCGCGTTAGATTTTGTTTCTCAAAAGAGGGTCGCGATGTTAAAAGGTTTGAGAACCCCTGAAATAGGTAGGTAATTGCAGAATAAAATTCTTTATTATGTCTATTTTTAAATTATTGACTCAAGTATATGGTCATAAACTTGTACATTTAATGGCAAAAGTAAACAAAATAACTGTTAATTCTTATTTATCTACTTTGTACGTTTTCAACGATTTCATTATTTTAATTTATAAAAATTCTGATGTAGGTACACACTGAATAGTTTCTTTGATCTTAATACAATTATAATTGAAATTATATATCCAAAGAGATTCAAAAATTTTAATAATAACCGTAATTAGAGGAGAGTTAATGGTTTTTATTAAGACATAAAAGTAATGAAAGGTAAAGTGATTTTAATTATCCATCATAAACCTTGTATTACACCTATCTTTTATTTTTTTACAGTCGGAGTTCTTGCCCCCATGGTTTTTAGTCGCTTTTCATAAACCTTGTATCACATTAGCAAACCTAATTTGATCCAAATATGTTTAATTGGATTCATTTTTCTAATAATATATCTGCATCAAGGTACAAAACCTAGCAGTCATTCTGATTTAATTAAGTGGACTAACTTTCCGGGGTATTTTTTAGACAAAGCCCTAAAGAAAGCCAGTAACTAATTAAATTTGAAAGGAAAATTAGAAGATGCTTTTCTCTGGTTCTAGCAGTGAAATATAAGAGTTGTGTAACCTCTGTTTTTTACACCCAGCTGAAAGCAATTAAGTTTAATTATTTTAATATGTTTCGGTTTTCAGTCAGAAAATCTATCGAGTCGCATTACTCAGCAATTAGATTCTGTTCAGTTTGATTTATTCTGAATGTAATCTGACTATAATTCTATAAATGCCAGCAAAGATTAAACAAATACCATAGCTGTAATTGAAAGGTTCTTATTATTTATCTTACAGAAAAATATTAAAGACGAACTAACGCACAAGTTTCTCAATAATTCTCGTTTCTAGAACTCCTTTTCTTTAAAAAAAGATAAAGCTTTATACGAAAATCAAGTTTGTCCTTAGCTAAACGCTATTTAGTCAAGATAGTAAAGCATAAAAGTTCAGTTTATTAGAATAATCTTTAAAACATAATGTGTTCTAAGAAGAGTATGAAAAACTATTTAACTTAACTCCTTAATCACTGGCAGTAAGCTATGTAACAAAACCCAGCCTGGTACATTAATTCTTATCACAACAGCGAGACACTCTTTTCGGGCAAATTTTATTAGTCCATTAAATTGTTAAAAAACTGAATACAGCGTATACAACTTTCTAGAAGATTACTTACGTCAAACGACCGTCCCATGCTCAGCGATTTCTTTTCTGAAGACCCCATTTTCTCATTTCATGCGCAATTAAAATTCAGGAATGCTATTCCTTAACTGTGAGCTAAAGATTTTTGCAGAAAGCTGGAAAGCTAATGACGAATCCTTGAAAACCCTTCACGCCAGATGTATAGTAATTAAACTGGGTGCAATTTACAGTTTTAATCTGACAAATTCTCATTTCCAATTGCTTCTTACTAGCGTAATTAACGGTATTCGTCGATCATTTAATTTTAGAAGCCGTTTGTGAGTGCTGATAGGGGAATCTAAAACAGTTTCGTAAAAATTTTTTAGAGCTTATATTTGTTCTATTTGCTTACAAAATTGTGATGTCTTGTTTCTTAAAAACAGTAATAAAAATAAGAACATTATTTGCGCATTTAAATTTAACTTATTTTGATAAGACGTCCTTTTTATTTTAAATCATGGACTGCCTTTAGCACTAATTATCTATATTCTATAAGTTTTAAATTGTACGTGTAACAGTTTCGCATTTACATGGAAAATGGGGAATTACTTGTAAGTTCTTGTATTTACATTTCATCATACTGCACCCGGTGCGGTGTGAGTTCTGACTGAGTATATATCTTGCAAAAAGATATGTGCTGAATACACAAATTTTAATTGACAAAGAATCAGGTAGCACTGGAATCTTGATAACACGATTTGACTTACAGCTCTTTTATTCTAACCCATTCATTCTACTAGTGCTCCGAAAAACTATTTTTTAATAAGTCAATAATTTACCTGTACTATTTATTAAATTGAAATCATTAACTCCTAACCATGTCGTTGCTTACTCTAAACATAATAACATAGCTCTATAGGGATCTTATGAATAATCGAAATATGCCTACGGTTAAAAAACAACAGCCTAAAAAATATTAATTAGTTGAAGAATTCATTATGTGCTTTTCTAATTGCTTGGGTATCTTCTGGTTGTTACATATTTACTACAAAGCACTTTAGTAGGTAAAGTGGCAAACCTAGCTTTCTAAACGCTTTTGAGATAACAGCGACTGTCCGAGATGAGTTAATTATGTGAACACGGGGGGAGTTTTGCAGGTTTAACATTGGTCTTATCAGTAGAAACCAAATTGAGTCAATGAAAGAGCTTTATTTGATTCAGCTTAGTTAATTCTCAACTCGAGAACAAGCTATGAATGCATCACACAACGCAATTGCCGAGGGAGAACTTTGCCCCCACAACGTATAAAATCAAGAAACACATTG
Source organism: Tetragnatha versicolor (assembly GCA_024610705.1). Classification (NCBI taxonomy): domain Eukaryota; kingdom Metazoa; phylum Arthropoda; class Arachnida; order Araneae; family Tetragnathidae; genus Tetragnatha; species Tetragnatha versicolor. The sequence goes on from JANDEH010000010.1 coordinate 9,064,569, forward strand.
CTACAGAAATTTAGAACTTATAATCCGTGGTTACCAATAATCAACAAGGATCCTCTTACATAAAAATATCATATAAGAATTTATCTGGGGTAAAATAGTCCCTAGATTATTCAAAAAATGCCTAGTGTTATTAAAATGAACGAAACAAATTCTTAAAAGTAGTGTAAAAAGTGTAGTCGAAGTTTATTAAGTTCATAAAAGAATTTATCTCGATATATAAATAATATTGCTTTACAGTAAAAATATATTCTAAATTTATCTTAATTTCCCTTTATCTAAGAAGTGTTATGGCAATATAATAGTTTTATGAATATTCCGTAATTTTTCTTTAAATGTTTCTGTGGAATAATAAAAAAATGTGTGAATGAAAATAAAACTTATGAAAACTTTATTACAAATCTACTAATTTCTCTAGCTCCTTTTGATGAATAAAATAACCCAAATCCATTGAATTTTGAGAATAACTATCTCATTCCCAAATTCCAAGTATATTTAGCTCACCAGAACAAATTAGTTCTTCTAAACACAACTTTTCGACCAATGAAACTGAGTTGAAATGAATACCGATACCAATATAGATACCGTCTCGCTCCAACTTTGCAATTTTCCGTTACATATTAAACGTTAATGGGGCTAAACCAAATCACTAAATGGTGGCATTTCTAGTGTCCTTTAATAACAACGTTTCTCTTTTTGCCGCTGTAGCCATTCCAGTCACGCAGCTGCCTGCGACAATTAGATTGGAAACAAGTTGTGCGTGAGAATCGACCAGAATCAAATATTTCTTATTGCCCAACTCCTTCAGATGGGAGCTCTTTCTGGCCGCTCTCGCGAAATTAAGGAAGAACGTATTCAAAATTTGGATTTCAGAAGACTTGTGTTTGGAACACACTTAAATCGAATCCTATGCTTGAATCGCTTTGTGTATATATATATATATATATATATATATATATATATATATATATATATATATATATATATATATATATATATATATATATATATATATATATATATATATATATATATATATATATAAGTGCAATATAAAATTCTCTTTATCCATGCGTGACACACTACATAAAACATAGGTTTGTGACTGGAAATATGCATGCGTTATTTTTGACAACTTTATAATTTTCGTTTTAGCTTGATTAAACTCTCCTAACACTTTTGTCTTGGTGTGATGCTAAAATTAATGGAAATTTATAAAATTATTTGTTATTTGATATGATGGAAAAGTTTTATTATAAAAAAAATGTAAAAAAAACTCGAAGGTTGGTTTTAAAAATTTGATTTAGTTCTTTCCTGACTTTTGTTATTCAACATCTATTTTAATTTATTAACAGAATGTCATTTTAGACAAAATAATATCTAAATTCACGTTATTTAAAATTAATGATATATTACTTTAAAACAATTAATTGATAACATCTTTTTTTATTTAAAGCAAAATGTTTCAACCTAAATTACTATTCAGAATAATTTTGCATGGAATAATTGTACAAAATTTTCTTTTTTCTGAACTCGACGAAGTTAGATTTGAATTTCGTAATTTAATTAATCGTTCGTAATTTCTCTTATCTTTATTTTATTATCTTTATCTTTTCTTGTTTGTCAACACTCACTGATATTAACTACAACAAAGTAATTTTTGAACAGATTTTAAGGTAAAACCACTTTATCGTCAAATCTCAAACATGATGCAACAATTGTCAAAATATCATTCAGATAGCCATCTATGTTTTCATTAAAAGGCGGTTAAGACACTTTGATACTTTTAAACCGAATAAAAATTTTAAAAAGCCCGGTATGAAAAATTCAACTTTATGTAGCCTAATTGAGTTTGATTACCTACAATTTCCAAAAATATTGCATTAGATTAAACTGGTCTCGTCGAAAAATTTATGAACTGTAAAGACGTGTAAAATGATATTTCTCATGTCTAATGGAGGGATATTTAAAGCGGGAAATAGTATAAAAACTAGTGCTAATGTAAAAATATGGGAGTCGATACTGTACAAAAGGGTGACTGCAATTTTCAGCCAAGATGGAGGAGATAGCAGACCCCAGAAAAAAGATCGGGCTAATGATGATGACCTAAATGTGTTGAATGTCATAAGAGTCTGTTAGAAACTAAAACTGCTATTATACTGGTATATGTATTAAATAAATCATTTTGTGTACCATACTGAAGAGAGTGGTATAGATTTTGATAATTAATAATACTGGATCATCTTCAAAAGCTTTAATTAAATTAGTAAAGCATACGCAATAAAAGGATTTAGTTTCAAATAAAAATCGCGCTGATCAAAACTGATGGTAGTATTTTTTTATATAACACTGTATATTTTTCACGTAAATAATCAATTTTAGATCGCAATCAAATCCTTTGGATGAGAAAGAAGTCGAAAGCACACAGTTATTATCCAAACTAGCAGATGATCTGAGACAAGAAAATGAAACTTTTAGAAAACAAGTTTTTGACAAATTGGATGATTTCATGAGAACTCTAGAGTTTTCATCGGAAACGTCAACAAAAGCTATGAAGATCAACGAAAATCTGATGACGGAACTTAAACAAATCAAAAAGCAAAATGAAACTCTACTTGAGGAAAATAGAATCATGAAGGAGCAAATATCTGAAATGAAGTCAGAATTAGTTGATTTACAACAATACAGCAGACGACTTAATGTAGAGATCTCCGATTTGCCTGAAGTCGAAAACGAGAATATTCAAGATGTTGCTCAAGATATAATGAATTCCCTAGATGTTGACCTTTTGAGTAAAATTTCTATAGTCCACAGAGTACCTACAGTGAAAAAGAATAAAATTAAACCTATTATTATGCAGTTTGTTTCGTTAAATGACAAAGCAAGTTTTTTGATAGCAGCCAAACAGAAAAGAATAACTGCTGACTTAGTAAATCCTAACTTTGACAAAATTCCAGTGTACTTCAACGATCACCTGTGTCCAGAGTTAAAAAAATTGATGTCTCAGTGTAAAACTTTCAAACGAGAAAATGATTACAAATTCTGTTGGTGCAAAAACGGCAAAATATTTCTTCGGAAATCGGAGGGATCCAAAATCTACAGAATCAGGAATATATGTGATGTTCTTAACATAAATGGTTAGTTTAGATGACAATTATTTTAATTTGATCATCAAGGATCTCGAGGATTTCCAATATTTTTTCTCAACACCAATTAGATCTGATTTTCAAATTCTATGTGATGTAAATATTTTTCACATTAATATCAGAAGTATGAGACAAAATTTTGATGAGTTTATAGCAGTGTTTGATAGGTTTTTGTTTACGTTTGATATCATTGTTATGAGTGAAATTTGGATAGATAATTTTGAAACTGGCCTGTATAATTTAAATGGTTACCGTTTATTTTCTAACTGTAGACCAAATAATAGATCTGGTGGGATAATTATTTATATTAAAGAAAATCTTGATTTCTCTTTGAGAAACTGTGACACTATTAGTTCTGCTGAATATTTGTGTACGTATAGTGAAAGTTTGGATTTACACTTATTAGCCTGTTACAGGTCCCATTCTTTTACGCCTAGTTTTTTTATAACAGAATTTAATACTTTGCTAAAAAATTGTAAATCGAAAAATATCGTATTAATTGGTGATCTAAATATAGATCTTCTAAAAAACGAGCCAGATTCAAATGCATATATGGATTTTATGTATGACAAGGGTTTCAAATCTTGTTTAAATATTCCAACTAGAGTAACAGAGAAATCGGAAAGTTGCATTGACCATATTTTTATCAAAACCAAAACATTTTTTGTTAAAACTGGTTGTCTTTTAAACAGTTTAACCGATCATTATCCAATAGTTTGCAAATTAAGTACTGTAAAGTCAAAAAATTCTGAAGAAAATAATGTGCGTAAATCAAATTGTTGTATAGATTATAGAAAATTTGAGGCCCTTGTCAGCAGTGTTGATTTTAAAAATTCTTTAGGATACATTGATGATTATGCATCTTTTGATAATTTAGTGCTTGAAGTTTATAAGAACTCATCTTACAATATTTCTCGTCCTAAAATAAGAAAAAAGAAAAATGGTTGGATAACAACAGAAATTGTAAGTTTGATTAATGAAAAAGAAAAATTGTATCGTAAATTTAGAAAGAATATTTATGACATAAGTACAAAATGTCGTTACAAGGAGGCTACCAATAAACTAAAAAAACAAATCAAATTAGCTAAAACAAGTTACTATTGTAGTGAGTTTTCAAAATGCAGTAAAAATAGGCAAAAAGAGTGGAATCTTATAAATAATATTTTGGGCAAAAATAACAAAAAAAGTATCATTCCTAGTACTACAAATTATAAAATTTTGGCAGATAACTTCAACCATTTCTTTGTTAACGTTGCAAACTCTAAACGGGATGATCATGCCTTTTCAATTACTACTACGTATTCAAATGTCAATTCTTTTTATCTTTATGATACAAGCATACAAGAAATTAATAATGTTTTGAATTCAATATCGGAAAACAAAGCTGTTGGTTATGATAAAATCCCAATTAAACTATATAAATTGATTTTAAGGCATAATCCTAGTGAGTTTACAAGAATAATAAACAACTTGTTAAAAGATGGAAATTTTCCAGACAGTTTGAAATTAGCAGTTGTTACCCCAATTTTTAAATCTGGAGATCAAGAAAATTTAACAAATTATAGACCGATATCTATTTTACCAATATTTTCTAAAATTATTGAAAAACTTATGAGAGATAAATTAACTTGTTTTTTGGACTCAACTAGTTTCATTGCTAAAAATCAATTTGGCTTTAAAAAGGGATTTAGCACCGAAAATGCTTTACATAAGTTTTCTACCTTAATTTATAATAACATTAATAATAACTTAAAAACTGTTGCAATTTTCATTGATATATCAAAGGCTTTTGATTCAATAAACCATGATATTTTATTTGAAAAATTATCAAGGGCAGGTATTAGAGGTGTGCAGCTATTGTGGTTTAAATCATATCTCAAAAATAGAAAGCAATGCGTAAAACTTGGTGATACTTTAAGTGACTTCGAATTAATAAAGAAGGGAGTACCTCAGGGCTCTATTTTGGGCCCGTTACTATTTCTGATATATATAAATGATTTATGTAATCTAAAACTATATGGTGATATTTTATCTTATGCAGATGATACTGTTTTAATATATTCTGCTGAAGATCATAATACCTTAGAAAGACAAATAAATTTAGATCTACTAAAACTTAAAGATTGGTTTCTAAAAAATGATTTGTCAATAAATAGTAACAAAACGAAATATATTAACTTCAGTTTAATTTACAGAAATAGTTTAGATCTTAATATAAAATATCATGATTGTTCCAATATTGTTAATAATTGTAATTGTCGGAACCTTGAACGAGTAAGTAGCTTTAAATATTTAGGATTACACATCGACCAAAACTTAAAATATGCATCACACATAAAATTTTTAATAAATAAACTCCGTTATTATTTATTTATCTTTTATCATTTGAAAAATTATGTAGATAGATCCTTTTTAAAAATCTTATACTATTCATGGATACAATCTATTTTACAATATGGAATTATTTTTTGGGGGGGTGATTATTTGACAAATTTGCTACCTTTAATAAACTTACAAAAAAGATTACTTAAATATTTAAATAATGATCATCTTTTCTCCATAAAGAAACTTTTTTACTATAGAACATTAATTTATATTCATAACAACTTTATTTCGTTTGAAAGCTCTAATATCAATTATAATCTTAGAAAACCTCCTCTTCTAAACATACCGAAACCAAACAAAGAAATTCTTCATAAAAGTTTTATCTACCAGGGTCCTTTCTACTATAACAAATTACCTACACAATTGACTACAAACTCCAATAAATTTTCTTTTAAAAGGGAATTATTCAATTTTTTATTAAACTCAGATGAATTTATCTTTTCGTGATTAACATTTCACCTTTGGCCTATTTATTTCTCCGCCCAAGATCTTTATCCAGTGTCTTTATATATATATATATTTTTTTTTCGAGGTGTGTTTATATCATTCATTTTAAATTGGGTTGTATTTTGTGTGGAGCCATATAAATATTGTTATTTTCTGGGCTGTCCTCTTGCCAAATTACTTATTTTTGTATTTTTATATTTATGTACTTAATTTTTTTCTCTCTTTTTTTTCTTTATATATAAGTGTTTAATAGTAAATTTTTGTTTCACTTGGAAGGGCCAATTTGGCCCCTTAGTGAGCAATATGTTTTTTTTTTCTTTTTACTATTTCCTTTCCTTTTAATGTTTTGTACCTTGTAAATGTTTCAGAAAATAAAAAAAAAAATTATTAAAAAAAAAATTATTATTATTAAAAGTGACAAATGAGTAAATTAAAAAGACTCTTATTATATGAACAAATGAGAAAATAACTACTTTCATTAAAGAAAACTTTATACCCGATGTCTATTGAGTTTATTTTCTGATATATTTTTCGTTGATGTAGTCAAACTGTGTATCAAATTAAACTTTCTAATTTTTTTAGAGAGGAGTGACAACAACATTTTATTTATAAAATTTATTACTTAAAAAATATGATAAATTTTTTTCTCGTTGACATCAATCTTTGTATCAAAATAAACCTTGTAAAATTTTGTTTAAAATGAAGGGTAACACTAACATTTTGTTGTAGAAACTTTTAATAGTTTATAAAATTTATTATAAAAAATTATGATTTTTTACTAAACTGTCATATTTAACATGAAATTAAACCTTGTTAATTCTATTTAATACAAGGGGTAACACCTTTATTTTATTATTTAAGTTTATTCCATAAAAATTATGAAAAATAGATGTTTTATTAAAATTCTTATGATATAGAAAAGAAAAAGATATCTCTCTTTTTTATTTAGGAAAGATAACCATAATTATTATAATTATAACGAATTACATTATAATTTCAAATTTATTATTATAATAGTCTGTCTTATTAATGAGCCACTATAAATAATAAAAAAATATGATTATTTAATACTTATTAATAGTTTTTAAGACCCTTATTTTATAAATCATAAGCTTCTATTCATAAAATATGCAAGTCAAGAAAGAATTTCAAAGAAAATCATCAAAGAACTCATCAAGTAATGCTTTTCTCATTTTTTATAATTTAAACAAAAGTCAATAGAACTGTGCTCAAGAAAGTAGTCAACCCACATAAATGAAGCTACAGCTTTTGTAAACCTGGTTCATCGATGAAAAGTTAATATTAGTGCACAAATATTCTTCCTAAAAGCCACCGTTTTTACCTTTCTTTGGACACAATCATGTAAGAGCTTTAAAATTAATTACAAAAGATGAACACATCCATCATACATGATGACAAATTGCGTTTCACTTGTGTAACAAGTTGCTAACACTTGACCTAAAGAAGTGATGGATAAAAGAAGTTTTACTTGTTTCCAAAGGAACTATTGGAATATTTGTTGTGTATTTATCCCACGCTACTTTTTTTGTTTAATATTTTCCAGACAGTTTCATCTTCCTAGAAGAAAATTATCACCTAGAGAACGATAGCTTTAACTAGTTTGTCCATAAAGTTGCTGTCTGCAAGCTAGGTTTTAGCTAAATTAAGTTGTTTGAGTTTTCATAAAACAGGAAACAAAAACTAAAGTTAAAAATAGAGAGAGAAAAATTATTGAAAATTAATTTACTTAATCAGTAAACTTGCTAAAAGAATCAAGTCTCTAAAAAAAGATAGTTTACGTACTCTAACAGCAACAAACATTTTTGTGATGTATTTTTTACTTCGTTTAATGAATTAAGTTTCTTTGTTCGTAGATAGTACAGCCAAATCATATTAATCTATAATTAAACAACATTTTTACTAAAACTTTCCGTAATAATGGGTATTGTCTTCTCTTATCTGGTCATCTTCAAAATATTTTCTGATATAATACATGTTTCTGTATTTAAAAGAGACAAAAGGTTAAATCTAATAAATTATGTTTTTTTACCATGGAGAAAAGTATCACTGAAATTATTATAAAAGTCATTAAATTAAAATGGACCTGGAAATAACTTTCAATCACCACCTATTCATTTTATATGAAGTAATTTTACTTAACGTCCGAACACCATCTTAAATTTTCTTCTTATGTACTTTATTTATGGTATTCAATAATACTTGCACCGAATGAACGTTACTTGGGTTGTAAAAGGTTCCAACATCACTGATGGTCCATCAAGCTTTCTTCCTTAAGAGCTTACGTTGGTCTCAGGTTCATGAGGAGTGTAAGACGAAACTATAAGAGCCATGAAAATCCTCCATCCAGCTTTTAGTGCTTTAAACGTCTTAAGAATAGGGTTACCTTGTTAACTAGAATATATTCCTTTTTGCCGCATTTGGATACATTATATTGTTCCTGGTAACAGGGATTGAATGTAGAATAAATGCAATAGAGTTATTTTTAAAAATTTAAATAGACAATAATTCTACTTTTACGGTAGTGTGTTAGTCAATATGCTACAAAATCGATTGTGCTAGATATAGTAGGGGAGAGTGTTGTACCTATGGACAAAAATCACGTTTGGATTTTTCTAAGACAGGTAAAATCACATTTTGACCATTTAAAGTGTCCAACCTATAGTCCTAACCTTTGTGAGTAGAGAGATATTTTTTATTAGTCAAAATCTTGAAAATTGGATTTTTAATCATTTATAATAACTTGAAAAAATTTGCGTTCAAAGGTACAACAACCTGTTGTACCTATGGACAGACCCAGTTGTACCTGTGGACACCCTTAAAAAGGGAAGTTTTACTTGAAAAAAGCTAAGAATGAACATTTTTATTGATGAATTACCTTTTAATAACCTATTTCAAGCCTTTTTAAAATTGAAAATAGATTTTTTAAAGTAATGTAGTTTTAGATCGTAAATGATCATTAAAACGAAGTTGAATGATAAAAGTCTTGATTTTTTTACCAAAAACAAATTCCCGAATTTTAAAATGAGACGGCTGAAAGTACAACCGTCCGTAGGTACACCACTCTCCCCTATACTTATAAGTTAAAAGTTTATTGTACTATATTCTGAATAAAAACTTTCGTTATAAAATACCATTCATTTTGAAAATTAAGATCCCAAATGTTTTAAAGGTAGTTTTGGTTAACATTTAATAGTTTTTTTTTCATACCAAGTAAAATTTCTTTTTTACCCTTTAATATGATTTATGCTTGTGGCTTTAAACATGTATATAAATCCCAAGCAACAAACAATCTTATCAAGAATTTCATTTTGAATTGAATGGGAAAAAGAAGGGAAAAGGTTTCTATCCTTTTGTTGAAGTTACTTGAGCGATGTTTTAAAGTTAATCTTTGTAGGCGGTAAATAACATTTATCAACCCAACATGTTTATTTCTGAAAGTTTTTTTCGCTCAGTTTATTTTTAATAAATTAGGCAGGTACCCGTTTGCGCTTAGTTCTTGATAGGTTTATATATATTTCTCTCACTCGCTGCCATTAAAATATGTGCAAAACCCTCATGAGAGGGGGGATATAAATTTACTTACAACTATTTATATTGAAAAAAAATTTTATAGTTCATTAAATGCTTTTATTCACGTATATGTTGATCATGCATCTCATTCGAGATTATTACATGCTCTATTATGTATATCTAAGTTGGAAAAGGCAGAGATTTATTAAATATTAAGCAACTTCTATGTGAAATTTTAAATTCTCTACACGTGTTCGTCATTGAAAGCCTGTAAGTGAATACAAATTTCATTCCAAAAGGATGATTGGGCAGAATGGTAATCCTACGCAATTTCCCTTATCGTAATTCCCCTCAATATCAGTGCTTCTCTTCTGGAAAATATACTGAGAAACGTTCAAACAGTTTAGTAGTTCCGTTAGATAAAGATAATATGATTGAAATTTACACCGATCCGAAATTTGAATTTTCAGCTAGAAATTAGATGACTGAAAACTGACTCTCCAGATTGTCTCTCTTCACCAATCTTATTCCGTATAATAAGATTGTATACGCACGTGTATATTATGTATTTACTATGTAGTATATATACGAATGAATATATAAATTTAAAAATGTGTATGTTATATTGTGTTAACCTATTAGGGACGGTTGGCAACAAAAGTTTCCAAGGGACATTTCATTTTTTACTGACTCTAATAGAAGACATTAAAAGTTTAAATCTATGATAACAGCTTCTAAAGAAAGTATTTATTCAGATAAAAATAGAAATTTATACCTTCCATGCTGTTTTGGTGATAAAATCGCTCTTAGATTGAGAGCGTTTCACTACATTTTGGAGATAGCTGGAAGATCATATGGAAAACGGCAAAATAATCTAATGTCTTGGTTATTTTTGTGACTTGTTTCTATTGCAGCATATTCACAAGATCCCATTCTAAATATTATTACCAATTATTGTTGGAATGAGGGTATTTAAATTACCAATAGCAATGGTTTTCTTCTACTGGCAACTTTTGTTGCCAATCGTCCGATGTGTGGTCAAAACTTTTAAGAGTTACTTATAAGTAGCTTTTGCAAATTAATAATTTTTAATGATTTTTTGAGTTCTTATCATAAATGTAGATCTTATTGATACTTTAGCATGATGAAATGTTTCACTTGGATCATAATTTTAGTGGTTTTTTTTATAGATTTTAGATTTTTACCTCCCCCGAATTCCTAACACATTTATTGGTTCAATCTCATACTAAATCATTTCTGGATACAATTATGCTCCTTGAAAGGGTTTTCTGGAAACTTACAGTTGTCAAAAAATAAAATAAAATATCTGTGGAGTTATTTTGCCAATTTTGAATGGGCCAATACCTAGTTTTTATCCAGTTGATGAATAATCTTCAACATTTTACTGTGGGGAATATGTGAAATCTAGAGCCATAAAGATGAATATTGTAATTATGATGACTTTTTGATAGAGAATGACTAACAAGAACGTAGAATTACAATAAAAGGAAAAGCTTCAGATGGCAAAAAAATTAACCAAAGGTATAAAAAAACGAAAGTTGAGAATATATAAGACTCTGGCAGGTAAAAAGGTCCCTCTGTCCCAGACTGGGAGATATAAATAAAACTATTTTAACCTGAAAGTTAGCTAAAGTACTGAAATCAAAGGTTTCCGACAGTTCCGACTTAAAAAATACTAGTTCGGCTATTCTTAAAGCCTGAAATTAGGTGAATATCAATATTTCGGACTGAACAGGCCCTATTCAGGAGGGGTGAAATACCCTTTCTTGGACCCCCTATCAACAGTATAGTTCCCATTCACTTTTATTTATGTATTATTTCTTTAAATTATGTATGAAAACATTTTATTATCAAAATCCTAAACATTCTAATTAGTTTTTTTCAACTTTTCATTTGTCAGAGTTTGGACCCCACTGAGGACGGTTGGCAAGAAAAGTTGCCAGTTAAAAAATCACAAAAATTATTTTTTGAAAAATCTGAAAATGGGCATTTCTTAACAAATCTGAATGAAATCTAATGAACAAAATATGAAAGAAAAAGTTACTTATTTTCATTATTTTAAAGTCGTCCCTAATGGGTTAAGTATTTGTTAAGTACGTTTCTCCAACTTGTCATCAGAAATTCGTTTTCCTTATTAGAAAGTTACATTTAAGTAGTTTAAATGAGTAATATCGTTGAGTCTTACTTTGATTAGTCCTATAACTTTCTTTTGTCTCAGAAAAGGCAAGAGAGGTTTCGTAGTGTTACAAATCTATCTCGTATTCGACCTATTAAATTGGAAAAAATGCATACCAATGTGTGTATATATATATATATATATATATATATATATATATATATATATATATATATATATATATATATATATATATATATATATATATATATATATACACAGGGTGTATTTATACAGGGTGTATTTAATCTATGTAGTTAAGGTAATGGTATAATAAAGTGACTATGCACAACCGAATGCAAGCATAAATTTAGGAGCCCTCTAGCGGAAATTTTAGGAGTTAAGAATTTTATTTTAAAAACTGTTAGGAATTTGCTAAAATAGTCAATTACAAAGTTGTAGAGCTGCATCGATTTAGTAGGAAAAGACACCTTAAGCAAAAAAATATCTTGAATAGAACCCCTAAAACGCACGCTCAATTTAGTTGAATTTACGTAGATTTTACGTCATCATAAAACGCTTATCACGAGGTGAAAATGAGAAGTTTCAATTTAATGACTTAAATAAATGAATAAAAGTATTCTTAACTCATTAAATTGAAAATTTTTCATTTTCACCTCGTGAAAAGCAGAGAGAATCAACTCCAGTACAGTCTGTAATAATACGTTTACGTATACACCCAAAACCCAAATAATATCCATATTTCACATTTGAACTAAGACCAGCCTAAATTAGTAAATATTTACTTATCTCTCTTTTATTTCAGCAAGAAACCCTCTTAATGATAAACATATATCTAATTAACCAAGCAAAAGGAAAGTGTCCCTTCCTTACCAGCATTGATAGCGGTATAGCTGTAAAAGCTCATCGTGCGTTTATTCTTGTAATTAAGACGCGTTGCAAACTTTCCAAACCTTGTATTATTAGTCTGCCAGGCTCGGAGCAATGCAAAAGTCGTCATTACTCCAGACCCCTTAGGGGTTAGGAAGCAAGGAAATTCTCTTGGCATAGCTGCAATTCTTATGAGTTTCGAGATTGTCTCCGATTCGGTACGTTTTTATAATAATGTAGAATTAAACGGTACTGACTTTCGTGTATGGGGAATCTTGCTTTATAGACTGTTGTTCTTTTATTTAACTTAATTTTATGAAATAATTACATTGCAAAAATGAGTTGTTTAGGAGTAAAGTCTGTTGGATGATACGAATGATTAGTTTGGAAAGTTACTTTAAGTTTAAGTCGTTATGAGGAGGCAGAAATTATACAATTAGTGTTTTGAAACTTATGAGGAAATTTAGTTCAGCAAAGGTTTGGTACGAAATTAAATTGAATGATTTTTTGAAATACGAGATCAAATTTGTGAACAAAATACTCATGCAATTCATAGTCATAAAAACTAAATTATAAAATAAATTGAATTCTCGATCCCTATGAAATACAGTCCAACCCACTTCCATCGAGCACGATGGGAATACCATCATTTTGCTCGCTATACTGAAATCTTCGTTATAACCGGGTAACAAGTTTCTGTGGATTAGACCATAAGTGTAGAGAAAGTTGATTTTTCTCTAAATCCATGCCCTCGTTATTTTATCAGTTTTGAAACAATAATACACCATCAAACCTTCCAAAGTATTAAAATATTAATGCAATTTATCAATGCATATTTCAAATTTTTTCCAATATAAACAAATTTTACAACTAAATTTTTAAAGAGTTAGAAATTTTATTTTTCCCTTTTAAACGGTAACGTATAAAATAAAAAATATTAGAATATATTTTGAAAAATGAAAAAACTTTAAGGTTAAAATAGTTTCAAATACAGTTGAAACTCACAGAAAATGTTTCATGATTAAGGTTTTTTTCCAGGTTTTGCTTTTTAAAGAAAATCTGCACCTCGAAATAGTAATATTCCTGCCCGAAAACGCAATATCTATGCCCATTAAACACATAGGAATGTTATAAATATAAACGAAACTAGTTTCTTTCCTATGTCCTTTTACAGTATCCAGATATCAGCATCTCTGAAATGTGACAGTATTGATAATACACAAATGTACCAGATGCGCTTCAAAACAAAATCTCATGATTTCCAGACCTACCTCGAAAAAGAACACACCGTGCAAATATTACACTGTTTGCAATATTTCAATAGCGTTGGTGAAAAAACATTCACAAATCCGAACTAGGATTTCTTGGAATAAAAGGAAGATTTCCTCCCTCCCTTTTCTTGTTTGGGGTTATTGAGTCGTTTTTTTCTACTCTTACGCGCTCATTGTAAATAGAAGGCCAAAAGATAAAAGTGTAAATCTTGTGAACTATTTTAAGAGTCCTGGGTAAGAAGGCCGTCCTATGATTAAGGAACTTAAATGTATTGGCATAAGTCTCAGGAATTTCAACTGAAGGCTTTATTTTCTTTCAGAAATATTTTGTGAACGAAAATATGTCTCGTGTAGTATGCGGTATTTTACTCTCTAAAGACTCCGTGGAATGTTCTAAAAGCGCTGAACATTTTTAAGATTTCTCGAGTTTGCCCCTTTATTTGGGGATAATAAACTATAAGCCGGCAACTTCGCGAAATCTTACCTGAAGATATTGATAACGGAAATTTTATCCTTTGCACTTACTTACCCATACAAATGACGGTTTTAAAAGTAAATTTAACAAGAAGAAAATTGTTATGATGATTAAAAGCTCCAATACGTAGGCGTTTGAAGGCATCGTAAAATAAAAATTATCCGGAATATTAGTTTCCTTTGAAAGGATTTTTTTGGTTGGCGTGATTTGGCTTTAAGTTTTAAAAATTCCTCACAAATATTTTTATATCAAATTTTTAGAATTAATACATAATTATACTCTAATGAGTTGTAATATATACTATTCAATCGATATTGAAGTAAATAGTATTTAAATAATATAAATTATTTGAAAAATTAAAAATGTGTTCGTTTATCTTCAATTGAAAAGGGGAGATAAAAGTGATAACACTACGAAGGCTTCTACGGCCGGAGTTATATATTTGAAAATGGAGTCTTCCGGGCTTGTAGGCTGTAGTCTAGATGTAGAAAATCCAAACGTTTCGACCCCTTCTACGGGGGTCATCATCAGTGGATAAAAGTTAAGAAAAGATGATTAAAAACGTTGATGTTAACACGTGGAAGTAAACTCGTACTGATGGTAAAGATGGTGATGCCAACCGATGTGCGGGAAAAAATATAATAATGATGAAATAGGCAAAGTAACGATGACAATGCAGCGATGATGGTTCGAATCCAAAATAAGCGTCACTCAGTCCTTGGATCTGGACCAGAAAGGTTTAATTCTGGACTTTTTTAAAGCCGGGTGCTAGATACAGGAGATAAAAGTAATTAGTATTTTTACTGAAATTATGTATTGAAGATCAAGCTAAGGGTTTCAGCATAAATGGATCTAGTTTAGGTTATGGTTATGAATAAAGTTAAATGAACCTATGCACCGATGTATAATATATTTACTTTTCCATAGACATAAGTATTAATTGAAAAAAAAATTAACGAGGAGTGACATAATTCAAAGATTACCAGGGTAAAAACAAAATGGATACTACATATACTCTTATATCGAGGTAAAATGCAATTTGGTTGAAGCAAAAAACCACTTTAAAAGATTAGGTATATCTGATTTTATTGAGCGCATACTACAATCAAAATTAAACAAAATAAAAAACTACGTTTTCTTACTGCAGTGGTTTTATATTTATAGAAACAATTATTTCTTTGGCTAGTGGAAATCTATTAAGCATGGAAAGAAGCATCTGTGGTTTGACACATAAAATACACATAAAGAGAAAAATATTACTTCACGTAGAGTAATAGCGTTTTTTTTAAGATGCAAGAGGGATGAAGAGGGAAAAACTATACAATGTTCATATAAGTTGCATTTCTAGAGGATAAGAACGTTTCAAATGATAATAACTTTATGTAATACCTAAGCAATATTACAAAAATAAGTAAAGTAATAAATAAGTACCTTGTAAAGTCCTTTTAATTCATTCTCATACATTTTTGAGGCCTTAAAAACTGTATGAATAATTCATATAAGTTGAGAATGTAATTTATTGTGTTCATATTAAGAGATCTTAAGTTATTACATTACTACTAACACATTACTCATTACCATTAGTTTTGTAATGAAAAATATATATTAAAATAAGTAAAAATGGAAGGGGGTTTCAGCCACAAATATTTATTAATTTGTTTTCCAAACTTCTGTGTTTTATTCATTTTCTTGTTATCATGTTATACACAAAAGTAATTTGTTCCTAAAATAACTTCTTGTAAGCTTATGGGTTTCATGAACAAGTGATTTTGTAATGAAGTTATAGACAAACTTTTTTGAAATTACATTTTAAAATAAACGTTAAAGCTTCAAAATTATTGCAATTTTAAAATAACTTAGCAGAGAATTGTTCAGGAAGCCTTTATTGTTAAAACAAACTCTTGTATATCTTCTTTTTAAATAGAATACCTGAAAAGTAGAATCTTGGAAATAACAAATACATTTATATCAAGGAAATAACCGTACACAAAATGAAACACGAAAAGCCACGTTAAGATTCCCCCCTTTAAATTTGTTTTTCATAAAACTCGCATTTACCAGTTTTATTGTTTATTTTATTACTTGAAAAATATATCTCTTTTTTGTTGTTTTTCCTTAGTTAATCTCATCAGTTACAGAAATGCGCAAGTACAGTCAAAAATAATTCCGATAACATTCGCTACATTTCCCTTTGAAGACTACTGACCCAAAAATGTAATTTGTGAAGATCTCAAATACACAGAAAATTGGTTTGGAAATTGATTCGATCCAAAGGATTTTATTTAAAAAGGCATGATAATATTGATTTTTCCAAATATGAATCTAATCAAAATAGCATTAAGATTCCTTACTCTGCTTTGTCATCGATTTACTTAAGATATCTTAAAACGACCGCTATTTTCAATTTACCGCGTGATGTAAATTTTATTAAGAGAGAACATTTTGATAATCCTGCCCTCATTTTAAATTCCTTTAAGAAACGGACGTCTCGAAATATACTTTTCGTTTCGAGTATATTAAAACTTGTAAGACGATTTAATGAATTCTCTGTGAATACCATGCCGCGGAACTTGTTTTAAATGGTGAGTTTTTTTAAATAGGGAAATGAACACTTGATATTAAGTTTCAAATGCAAAGCGTTCTTACTTTTTTTAACCTGAGAGCTTTATTTATCGGAATGTTAGAAATTTTAATTTGGTTTGAGAATGGATAAATTCTACCAGTGGGATAAATGGGAAAGAGGTGTGACAATTTCAACAAATCTTATTTTTTATGTGTTTATAATTTCACTGGTTATTATTTATTTTAACACTAATCACAAAATAATAGACTTTTAAACAACTTATTTAGTTGATCTCAAAAGCTACAAAATAGTTCTTTTTATTACTTATTTTAAATCCTTGTACGTATCTCTCTATTCTAAAAAAAGTTTTAGGTAAACGGTTTCCAGAGAAAAACTTTTTAATTACTGAAAACCGAATGACACATATCTGGTATCAAAATGTTCGGATTCCTTCCGGATTTCCGAGTAGGCTATTGGATTTTTTTAAAAAATTCTCAATTTTAAAATATTTCCATTTTTATAGATTTCGGATAAGGTCGCAGTTACAAAGCAAGAAACTATGAATTTTAAACAATTGAAAACATATTTCACTGGTGTTTTAATATTCAAATAGATTAAATAATCATCTTTCTATTCATAACACGAATTTAAAAAATATATTTTGTGTTATTTTTAACAACATTTATATTTTTGTTGTTAAAACGGTTTTAAATATATATTTAAAACTTATGTATAATTAATTTATCTTTTATTTTTTAAAAAACAAATTAATATTTGTATATTTATCTTTGTCATTGTGGCAACCTAATCATTACTATATTTACAATAAAATATAAACTCGCTTTTGGAAATTTTGAACTTTTGCATTTATTTTTTAAAATAAGTATTATTTTTTATACCCTTTTGCAAGTATTTTTAAGGTAGTAAAATGTAACTATGTCATAATGCCAAAACGCAAATAACTAGATAACACGGGTGAATGTTTTAGAAATAAAGATAAAAATCGAAAATGTTGGAAGTCATTGCTATTAAACTGACACAACTTCGACGTTTGTTTGTTCTCATGAAGATAAAATTCTAAATTTTTTCGCGATTTTTACGATAATTACTACATTTTTCACAGCCAATCATTACAAATTTTGATAAAGTTAAATTTATTCCTGAGATGTTTCAGTGCTTCTTAACGGATCTGTGAAAAAATATTACCTTGGGGAAATGGGTAAAAGAATGTTTACATTGCTCTGTTGTTATAAGAATGTTCTATAAAGTGAGTAAGTGCAGTGAGCTGGGTTTTGTGAGGAATTGCGAAGCGGTCCAAAAGTTTCTGCGTAAGCAGTTAACGGGGGTTGGCGAGCGATAGCGAGCAGGGGGCGGTAGCCCCCTAGTATTATAAATTTTTAGACATACGTAATTGGATATTTTTATACTGCATCACGGATAAGTAACACATAAAAGAACCTCAATTTAAAAACTAATATCTTTATTTCTTTAATTGTAATTGTAGTGTATTAGTGAAAATGTTTGGTCTTTGTAACCATACGGATTATTACGGATTATTTCTTAAACTTTTTATTTTAACTTCTCTGTGTTACCAGTTGAAAATTATCTCGGATTGCATTGTATATGTTGAGTGTATTAATTACTCTTTTCACGATTCAAGATTCACGATTTCAAGTTTTAATCTAATTTTGCTTTTAGTAAGACAAAGTCGGATAAAATGGGTTGCCTAATATCTTTTGAGTTTATAAATTATATATAAAAATAAATTTAAATATACATTATCAAAGTTTTAAATTCATTTCATAACTCATTACCATTTCATCCTTAAAATTAATACCATTATGCATAATACAGGGTGTCCATAAAATAAGTAACCCGATTTAAGGCCCTCTAGCAACCAAACCGTTCATCGGAATTGAATGAAATTTGGGTGGAAGACGTTTTGAGGGATGGGGAAGAGAATGGTAAAGGATGGGGCAGTTAAACTTTATCAGTTACGGTTAAAGTGAAAAAAAATTAAGAAATTCTCAATGTAACCCCCCCCATTTTATTCGCGCTATGTGATCCCAGATGGGAAAAACACAAATAGCGTTGAAACGGTACCTCTAAGTTGTAAACTCGCTCCTAGAGAGACAAATGAAAACAGCTATGAAACTGTTATTTTTGTGAAGCTAGACTAGTGAATTGTTAAGAGAAATGTCTTGTAAATCAGTAAATAACAATAAAAACTAGTGAACTTACTAGCATACTTTGTTTTTACTAGTTTTTATTGTTTTTTACCGATTAACAAGTCATTTTTCTTAACAATTCACTAGTCTAGCTTCACAAAAGTAACAGTTTCATAACTGTTTGCCTTCATTCAACTAAAAAATCCCAAAAACTACACAACACTGAAAAATTTGCAAATTTACGAACTTTAGAAACACCCTGTATATAGCTGACCGAAGATTGGTCTCGTTTTAACTAAATGATCAGGAGAAAGTTTGACTTGTACACACTTGCTTTTTAAAATTATTCTTTTAGTGGGGACAGGCGCGTAGCTACTGGGGGGTGTAGGGGGGTCTCGCCACCCTAAGTTGGAAATATCGGTTATAGTCGGCAAACTCTAGGTTTCTAGATTCTTCAAATCTAGGTTGGCATTTTCAAAAATTTTTTTTCTTCTTTAATATTTAGTAGTATGTATGGCCGTCGTCAAGTTAAGGGACCGTGAACACGCAATTTTAGGAGAATTTAAAAAACGTAAAATTGTTCGGGGAGTGTGCTGTGCAGTAAATGAGCAAACCTGTTTTTCTCTCCACTCTCCGAGGTTGACACCCTCGTTCTACATTCTAATAGTCCAGTCTCTCTCAATCGGTATTTTTTTTTTTCAAAACATTCACATAGAATTTTTTATAGGGTTTTATGTGTTTTCGTGGATGTTGATTACGAATATGTAGTTTTCTGCCGCGTGGAAGGCCGGCTTCATTTCTAAAATCGCAAAATGTTTGCTCTTTTTTTGAAGTTTTGCTTATTTTTCAAAAACCATAAATTTCTTGAAGATAAGTACAAAGTTGAAGCAAACAAAATTTCCTTCCAAAGGCACTATTTAGCTTCGATTTTCTGAAGAGTGGTTTTGCTGCTAGACCAGGGGTTTTAAACTGGCGGCCTTCTGGGTCATTTTGTGTGGCCCGCGGAGCTCCCTGACCCCCCCTCCCCCCGAAAAAGTAGCTTCAGAACACTTTTTATAATTCTAAAATTCAAAAAAAAATTTAGAAGGAGGACCTCCGAATCCGAAATCCTATACGTCAGGATTTTTCACAATTGCAAAATTATATTCGAATTTGCCCATTTTTCATAGTTTTTGTACATTTCTAGCTCCTTTATTTTTGAAAATTAGGAGCTGTGAATGGTGCACTGCACATAGTAAACTATCTCATCGGGACATTATAGAGATGGAAAGAAAATATTAGGGAAGATTTAATCGGGCAATAATGAAGGATTTTTGTTGTATAGTTCAAAGAAACGTTCTTTTTGCTACTCACAAGGGTAAAGGTACCAAGGGAAGCTTCATGAGGAAGAAAAATTGTCTTTAGAGTGTGTAAATAAGTTTATTTTACTTATGTAATGATTTTCCTGAAGAATATGTAATTATAATTTTATTTTAAGAACCTATTTTCATGAAAATTTAAATAATGACTTATTTTACAATTTTACCTAAATTGTCAGGAAACATGACATTCTAGGGCAAAACAGAGACCATTTTTGAACTCAGGGCACAAAAAAACCTTAAAACTTATAACCTTAAAAATAAATTTGGATTAAAAAATCTACTTCTTAAGTGTACTTACATTTTATGGGAAATATTGCTTTATTTGCTCAATTTGTTACAAAATGTGGTGTCTTAAAACGTGACGTCCCAGGACAAAATGAAGATCATTTTTGGATTCAGCGCACCAAAAATAACAAAGTTCAGGTGAAATATCCAAAACAGCTCGAAAAAAGTTTTTTTGCAGACCTGTGTTATTATTCTGGGTTGTGGCTCACACTACCTTTCCATATAATTGAGTCACAACTCAGATTTTGACAAATACAGAAAATTTATTTATAAAATAAATGAAATTTATAGAAGCTTATAAACTGAACATCAACAAAGGAAAACCCACAGAGTATAGAGCTTAACAGAGTGTTCATCTCCATAGACGCTAATGTCAACTTTTTTAACAGGACTTTTCCCATTGATAAACCTCTGGCCAAACGGACCCGGCTCCTTACCTCCACCTCCCACCTTTCACTCACCCACTTCATTCAAAACCATTTTCTCAATCAATTGCATTTAGCTTTTTCTGATTGGCTGCTAAAACTGAATTATAATCTGCGAGCTGAATTAAATTAATTACCTTAGGAGGAAAACGGCCGTTTGGCATATCTGTTAAGCTCAATACTCTGTGGGAGAACGAAAGGTAGATCGAAAAAAAAATTTGCTTATAGTGTGAGTGAGCATGGAATTATATTTAAATAAACCATAGTTTTAGTAGAACCATAAAGTATAAAATAAGTTAATTCAAACTGTATGAAAAAAAAATTAACATATTTATCTATGAAAACTTTTAAGTGGTTTTGATTGTTTGTGTTTTATTTCCAAGGAACCTCTTAAAAGCATTTAATATTAATATTAAGTTAGTAAATTTATTATGTTTCACCTATTCAAATGATGAAAATGAAATACCTTAGTATTATAACTCCGACATTCCACTTTTTTAAACTTTTTCCTTTTCAAATAAATTTGAAAAGGACCTTAAAAACTGAATTAGTTCATATTTCATTACATTTTATCGTTTCCTTATAGGAATCCAAAAAGTAAACTAAATGTATTATTTTAAGCCACAACATAACCCTCCAATTGGTATATTTATCAGTACTAGCTGAATAAAGCGGGGGGGGTATGGCGCTGATTTGGCATCTGAATTTGGCGATGTCGGCGGCCGCGCACTTCTATGAATCGACCAGGGATCGGGGAGCGTTCGGAATCTCCGTTCGAAACACGTGGAGAGCGGGCCTTTACTTTCACATCGCTCCTAGGAGATGCTAAAGAGCGGAAGGGACTGTCCCGATTAAATGCATACCACTGACTTTAGGGAGGAGGTATTGTCCAAATACTTTGATTATTTAGCATATTTGATGGAGTTGTGTCTCTTTTGAGATAGTTTGCGAACTTTTAAAAAGTTTGAGGAGCGCGCGTTTCAAGTTTGAGTTCGGGCAAAGCGTGCTACTATGATTTGGATCGAAGAAAAAGTTGTGTAAATATTTTTGATTAGTGCTGGAAAATGAGTTTTTATACCTTTTTTTCAGTCGGACTATGGAACTTTTTTTGAAATATGAGAGTTTAACGAATAAATTTTTCCAAAGTTTGCTCTACCGTAACTTCAAAATGACCTTTAATGTCACTTCCAACACCATAAACAAAATTCTGCTGAGTGACCTTGGCTCCCCTTCTTCGGATATTTCGATTGAAATTGAGGAAAATGACATACATCCCTCATACAGCACTGAACTTCCGCTCACTAATTCCTCATCGGACATCCTCAAAGTATACCCGAACGTAAAGCAAACAGTCCTTGCGGTCATCCTCATCCTTTTCTGCATTGCAACAGTGTTTGGGAACGTGTTAGTGATGGTGGCCATCGTGAAACAGCAATACTTACACACTGTGACTAACTACTTCATCGCTTCCTTGGCCACTGCCGACTGTTTAGTCGGAGCTGTGGTCATGCCATTCAGTGTGGTCCATGAAGTCATGGACAAGCGATGGTATTTCGGACGTGAGTGGTGCGACCTGTGGCGATGCCTGGACGTCCTGGCCAGTACGGCATCCATTCTCAACCTCTGCGCCATATCCATTGACCGTTACTGGGCTATAACGGACCCCATGACTTACCCCAGCAAAATGACCCCTCCCAGAGCGCAGATTATAGTCGCTATCGTCTGGTTGTGCTCTGCTCTCATATCGTTCCCAGCTATTGCTTGGTGGAGGGCTGTGTCAATCGAGCCTTACCCGGAGGATCAGTGTCTTTTCACCAATGACTTCGGGTATTTGTTGTTTTCGTCTATTATTTCCTTCTACGGCCCGCTGGCTGTCATGGTGTTCACCTACTGCCGCATATATCGTGCCGCTGTCAGGCAAACCCAGAGCCTGAAGATTGGCATGAAGCACATCCGAGCCTCAAACGACCCTACACATATGACCCTCAGGATCCATAGGGGAGGAGTACACGAAGAAGTCATGAAAGGAGACCGTCGGAAGCATTTGGTCATTGCTACTTCTTCGAACAGCGATGGCCAAAAGTCACCGTCTGAAAGTCACAGCATTCCTATGCGGTTTGCCAGCAGGCATGTCAAGGCTTTCTCCTTGAGCAAGAAACTCGGAAAGTTGACGAAAGAGAGAAAAGCTGCCAAGACATTGGCCATTGTCATGGGAGTGTTCATTTTGTGTTGGCTGCCGTTTTTCATTGTCAATGTCCTCTTCGGTATTTGTGGGACGTCTTGCATTTCCGAGCCAGAGTTGGTGTCCTCAGTTGTCACTTGGCTGGGGTGGCTCAACTCTGGAATGAACCCTGTCATATACGCTTGCTGGAGCCGCGACTTCAGGCGTGCTTTCAAGCAACTTCTGTGTTCGTGTTGTAATATCAAGAGACAACAGTATAGGTTTAACACAACTTTGAGACCTAATGTGAGATCCAAATCCCCAAACGAAGAAGTATTTCTTTAACTAATAGGAGTTTTAAAGGGTTTGTTAACATGTTTAATAAGTGTAAAATGAAAAACATTCAATTATTTACATATCATGAGGTAAGTGTACTCTTAATTTGGTTGGAATAGTTGTAATCGAAGAATAATTAATTGAACGCTGTAAACGTATAAATGTTGGTTAATTTTTATTTTCTCACTACACAGTTAGAATATACTTATATTGAATTTCAATTTAAAAATACTTCCTATTTGGAATATTACAAAATATATTTATGCCATATTTTATCTATACGTATATTCTAATATTTTAGCTCTGCTTTTAAGTTAAAATAAATATCATTTTCTTAATTTAATTTTTTCTGATATGAAATCTAACACACCAAAGGAAAAAACAAACATGTTTTCATAAAAAGATAGGAAAAGTGCTAAAATTTTCCTTAGTAGCAAGCAATCATATCTAAAGAGAATAATTTTTTAAATGTAGGTATCTGTCCCTTATATTTTGTAAAATACGTTTATAGTTTCTTTTTTATTATTCTTTTAGCTTTTAAAGTTGTAGAAGGGAATTAAAAAAGTTTTAATCAGCTTTTACATATGATAATGCATACAACCACACTTAGAAATGAGTTATGCTTGTTTTTTCCAAACCTCTTATGAAAAAGTTGAACCATGTTTCTAATCCATTTAGCAAAAGAAAAATTTGTTAAATATAAAGATAAAATCTGTGTTTGTAGTGTTAATACATGGTGATAATTTCTGCTATAGTACATAAATTTAAGTCAGTGTTAAAGGTTTTTAATAGTTAGATGTCTTAAAGAATATAAAAGGTTCTACTATATTTACTTCAAATAACCTCTAACGTACAAATTAAAATGAATGTTTTTTCTGTGAAAAACTATTATGCTGCCAATATTGTAACAAATTGTTTGTAAATAAAATCCGTAAAATATAGTTCTTTTAAATTTGTCATGCTTAGCGCACTTTATTTGCTCACTTAACTTTTTATTTTAACATTTTTGTTCCAAAGTACGGACAAAATATCTACAATGAAAATGAAAAGTTACTAACCCTTTCAAAAATAGTCATGATTTTGTTGAATCTATCTATAAAATTCAAACATTTAACAATTATAGTTCATAATTTTTCCTGTAATTTATTAATTGCGCACAAACATAGTCATTGTCTACCATTTCGATTCCTCTGAAGTATTAACATCCATTCAAAAGTATATTTTACTTAAAGATAGAAAAAAATAATATTTTCTAAGTGAAATTGAACAAATACGATAACGATATTAGTCAGGACATTAGGAACAAGATCAGCATCTTTGCTGATGACTTAAAAATTTGGGGGAGGGTAGATACTCAGGAGCAGATACAAAATTTACAAAGGGATCTAGATATGATATCACAATGGGCTGAAAAATGGGGTATGTCCTTTAACATAAGTAAAT
Source organism: Tetragnatha versicolor (assembly GCA_024610705.1). Classification (NCBI taxonomy): domain Eukaryota; kingdom Metazoa; phylum Arthropoda; class Arachnida; order Araneae; family Tetragnathidae; genus Tetragnatha; species Tetragnatha versicolor. Next base: position 9,089,591 of record JANDEH010000010.1, read on the forward strand.
GTCAGGTACTTCATATAGGTCGGGGGAATGGTAGGGCAGAATTTTATCTGCAAGGGAACAAAGTTAAAGAAGGTAATATGATCAAGGATTTAGGGGTGATAGTAAATGAAGACTTTAAATGGGTTCATCAGAGTTCATCTGCTAGTAAAAAGGCTAATAGGATATTGGGATACATTAAAAAAACTGTTTCTTCAAGGTCCGAGGATATTATTTTACCACTATACAGAGGCTTGGTGAGACCTCATCTAGAGTATGCTGTTCAGTTTTGGTCTCCATACTTAAAAAAAAAGATATTGATTCAATTGAAAGGGTTCAGCATAGGGCTACTAAAATGGTCAAGGGTATATCCAGTTTAAGTTATGAGGGAAGATTAAAGAAGCTAAATATGTTCACTCTAGAGAAAAGAAGAATTAGAGGGGATTTGATTCAACTATTTAAAATGGTAAAGCAAGGGGACACAGAGGGACTAGATTTCAATACGGGTAATAAAACAAGGGGTCACAAATTCAAATTGAATAAAGGAAGATTTAAGACGGATTGTAGAAAGCATTATTTTTTTAATAGGGTAGTGGATAGATGGAATGCGTTGCCTGAAACAATTGTAAATTCAAGTGGGGTAAACGAGTTCAAGAGGAAAATTGACAGACACTGGGATTCCGGTAGTGTGGGTTAAAAAGACTGGACCAACCTTGCTGGGCTTACGCCTGTAGTTGGTCGACTTAATTTGTATTTGTATAAATATTAAATGCTTTTTAGATGATATTGTATAGTAAAAATGTTACAATATAATAATTATTGTTATATTGTATTATTGTATAAAATAAATATCTTAGTTAAAATATAATGTTTTTGCGATGGACTAAAATTATAAAACATTTAATTCCCTCCTATCCCTGTACAGTGCAGCCTATATTTTAATGAAAGTTTTATAAAGTGAAACAATTTTTTCATTAAACTCTCTTTCATATGATTAAAAATAATAAGTTTCATTTTATATTTTTCATTTATAATTTTTTTAAAGACACTGAAGTGGTGTTTTTAGTTAAAAGGGATGAAGGAATTTTTATATTTAGTCATAAATTTAACTTAAAATTTTTATGACAACTTTCATTTGAAGAATTTGTTAGGATTTGTAATAATTCGAAATGATAAATCCAAAGAAAAATTAAAATAGTATATGTTATATCTACAAAATTTGAAAAGAAAACTAAATTTTCGTTTTAACAATTTGCGAAGTATTGAATTAAAAAGTTAAGTACTACTTTAAACCATTTAACAATGAAGAAATCTGAAAAAATATGCAGCATCGTTTTTCTAGCATGAAATTTTCACGAGAAAAAATAAGATAAGAGAAATTTTAATAGACTATCTAAAACTTATATTTTGAAAAGAAAATATTTATTTACGAAAAGAAGCAAGTATTTTTTAAAGATTATCAACTTAAGGACTTAAGACTCTGATTAAGAGTTAATTGAAAGATAAATAAAAATAAATAGCATTAAATAGTTTAACATTATACTAATTAAAAGCATTTACTACAGAGAAACTTAAGGGTAGCTGTAAAGGCAATTTATTGCATTTGATTTTAGTGGATTTTATGGTAAAAATGTTTTGTATACTTTATTTACTTTGTTAAACTTGAAGAATAAATTGAGCAAATATAAATGATAAAAATAATAAATTTTTTAATCTTGGTTGAAAATTTGTGAGCTTTAAACACATTTTTTACCATAGTGAATGGGTTTCTATTGAAATTAAAGAATAGGAGAAAACATTATCAGCTAAAATTTAAAAAGTTGAGAGCTGCGAAGAAATTAGCCATAAGTAATTTGCATCATAAACGCTTTTAATGCCAGTAGCTAGTTTTTATTTTTTATTAAAGCACACAAGAGTTGAAAGGTATGTAAACATATTTGGATAAACATCAGTAAAAGGTTGTTTAGTTAAGAGTTTCTTAAACATGTTTGGTAAATATTTTACGCAGTTTAAAACAGTGACCGTGGGTATTAACCCACCCGTCTTCAAACGTTAGAGCCACTTTAGAACTTTACCATAATTTAACTTGTTGAATTATTACCGTAAACTTCACGAATCTTGAGACGAATTTCAACTGCTGTTAAAGTTTCCTGATACGCTCGATCGAATAATATTTCTCAAGTTGTCGGAAGACTTAATAGTATACAATTTTCTTAGATATTTTAACTTTCCTGTGTGTGGTTCAGCACAGAAACATACTTAAAGACTGAAAAGGGTGTACTTCTTTAAGTTTTGAAAAAGTCAAAAAGTCATGACTTATTTTACGCCTCGGGTCTTAGAAATTACTATTGAGTGGGATAACAGACCTTCACAGAAGTTTCGGCTTTATATAATTGGTTTAAACTTTCGTAATAAATTCCGGAATCAAACGATTTTGGTAGTTTTTAGTCTGATTTTAAAAAGTTCTTAGTGTGACTTAAGATGTTAAGTGTGATAAGATATTCTTAGTGTCAATTTTCGATCAGTATTCTTCATCCCCTTAAAAATCTACGTCGTTTTGAGTGCATTTTGAGTTGTCTAGGTGTACCCCGATTGTTCTAATATTTTACCCTCTAGTTCTGAATACCATTGTATAACATTTCCGTTAAAAATTAATTTTTAATTTTTACTAGCTTAGAAAACTGCTCATTATATAAGAATTATTTCTCTCGTAGATTCATTTTATTATTTTTAAATCAGTTAAAAACATTAGCTTGAGCTGTTAGATTTCCATTAATTATTTCACTAGACTAACTAGAACTTATTCAGACATTTAAAACACAACTATAGCTTTAGGAACCTAAGAACACCCACTTGAAATTTTAAATAATATGATATTATATAAAGGATAAAAACTAGTCTAAAAGTACAAAGTTTTAGTCACTAAATACCAAAGGTAAGATTTTGTGAATCATAAAGCTTGTTGACACATTAATAACAACTTTTTATCCATTACGTAAAGACGTAAAGGTTATTTTTATTTTATCTTGGTAAACGTTTTTTTTACTCTCTGAAAGCATTTCTTGGAAAATCTGCTGATTATAGCTTATAAAGTCCAAAGTCTTGCTTCCACTACTAAAGGTGAAAGTAAAACTCTTGTTAACCATTAAATATTTTTCTTCGATACAAACTGTGGGATTTAAGGTACTTATTCCTTAAGATCTTTACGAGAGGATTAAGAAATATGATTATATTGCGATTGAAAATTTCTTGCTGATCATTAAATTTAATTCAATGAAATTTATTTGTACTGCAGCAGCTTTGAAAAACATTTATTTTCCTTTTATGTGAACCAACCAATTTAATCTCTCTAAAAACTGTATGCTTTAACATGTACATATATTTTTATTATCAAAATGAATTTAAAAAAATAGGTATTTTTCTCGACAAAGTATTGATCTTGAAACATAATAAAATACCATAATTGTATATTTAATTATTATAAACTATTATGATCGTTTATTCAGCGCCTTTTATCGAAGATGTTTTTTTCTAAAAATAAGCTGGTTTATTGTTTGGGAAATTTATAATTTCATTCTCATGTTAGGTACTATTCAGTATGATTCCCGTAAGCTTTATTTCAGCAATAAATATTGAAGTTAATTTTGCAGTTTTTTAAAGGTAAATGTTTTAAATCTTTTAGATCATCGAAAGATATTTACGTTCATCCTACATTTCCTCTTACAATTTTTGATATTGTTTAGTATTGTTAAAATAACTAATAACTTTCCATATTAGTTGGAAGTATCAGATTCTCTTTGAATATTAATGGTTAAATTATAGAAATTTAATGTTTTAAGTAACTCATCTAGGGCTAAAATGAATGTTATTGAATTTGAGTAATAAAAAGGAAATTCAGCTTTATTTCGGTTTAAAATGTCTCCGAGTAATTAACAGAATAGATAATATCTGATTATAATGGAGTTTTGTGCATTATTAGACATTATTTCAACTTATAAAATTATCTTCTTTAAATACTTAATTTTAGGAAAGTTTGTTATCTAATTTCTATGGATGTTTAAGTTTGAATTCTGTAATATGCATTAGAGAACACTTCTATTTAATATCTATTTTCTAACCTAAAAATAAATGTATAATTAAAATAATTAATACTTTTAGTGTTGTTTTATAATTACTAAGAATTTAAGATTTTTTTAATAAAAATATATTTAAATTACTAAATAATAGCCACTTAAATTCTTCCATATTTAAAGTTTATGGGAAAATCATTTTAAATATTGCTGAGAAGACAAAATTTTTAAATCTGTTACAATCCTGCTTTTAAGGAATAGTTGTTTTTTTATCTTTAAAAGAGACAGAAAGCATCAAACTAAGAATAATATCATTTTGTTTCAGCCTAATTTAATCGATTAGCACTAAAATCCTTATTGCAAACTTATAAAAGACTGTTTAAAAAAGTAAGAGAGAGGGTACTCCTTGAATCACCTTCGTATTTTAATTAAACCGTTGACTTAATGATAACATTTTTCCATTTTATAGCTTGAGTTCAAGATGTTTCTAAGTAAAACTACAAATTTTGATAATGTTTGAAATAAAAAAAATTAAACTTCAAATCCTCAAACATTTTTAGTTACCTTAGTTTTTCTATTACAAAGTGTATACTCATCTCATTAACAATATGATTTATGTAATATTTAATATGCAATCATCTTATTAATGGTTTACCTTTAGTAACCTTTAGTAAATCTTTAAACCTTTAGTTACCTTTAGTAAAAGAAAGTAGCCCTAATCGATTCTACCCTATTTCTTAGTTAAAGTTAAAAGTCATTGATAAAAAAGTGAAATTTTTCCCATGTGATTTACTTTTAAAAACATTTTATAATATGTTAATTTGTAAAATTTTTTTCTATAACTCTACTTTCTAGGGTTTTAGTAACGTTTATATGCTCCAAAAAAGACACCATGTGAATTAAGAAACAACTCTGTGTTAACTTCGGAACCTTAGGAGAATAAACTCTATTGTTAATGACAAAATTTTACTAGGTAAAGGACACTAAAAATGAAGGTAAGTTTGAACTTTCAAAATAAGGAAGTTTGAGGATTTAAAGGAATGGCTGAGTGTTTCGGTTATTTCTACAGTTTTGACACTTCTATCCAGTTAGTTCAAATTATGTCTATACGTTGACGTGAGAAACGTTTGAGTTTTGAATTTTTAACCGTTTAGGGAAAGTTTCTCAGAATGTTCATTATCTTAAGGGGAGTTAGTACCTTTTCACCTTCAAAAAATGGATTTTTCAAGTTTTACTTTAAAAAATTATTTGAACTATTATGAACATTTTGAAACAAACTCCATCCAAATCGGTCCATAATTAAGCTCTCAGTGACAAAAAAACGTAATTCTAAACAGTGATGTGCTTCCTCTTTCTCGCGCTTTAACCTTCGTTTTCTCATTTTCATATTTTTGGACTTTCCCACAAGATTAAAAAACTAATGAACCAATTGTTTTAAAACTTGGTATGGTTGTTCTTTACGCCGATCTTAACTCTATGAACTAAGGATTTGTGTATTGGAGCTATGTTTTTTCATTTATGGGTCATTAAAGAGTAAAATATTTTGAAATTTCTTTTTTTTTTAAATCTGATTTTTTTAAAAATACTAAAACTTATAATATTATATATTCCTTAGTTCACAGAGAAGAGACATTAATATAGATTAGTTTGGTGCAAAAATTTAGGTTTTATACTGCTTCTCTCAAAATTTATTTTGCGGGAAAGTCAAGTACATGCATTTCAAATAGTAGGAAATGTTGGCAAATTATGCTTACTTTTCAAAAATTTGGTGGGTTATTTTAAAAATATGATTGCATGTTTTAAAAATTTGTACAATTATCTACTCACTGCTCTAATAGTATGCAAAAATATACAAAACTTAATTGTTTATGACAAATCGAAAAAGGTATGTTTTTTCAAGCATCACGAGGTCTGAAAGGTACTAACTCCCCTAAGTGTGGAAAATATTGAACACTTTCCACTCAACCTAACATAAGTGTATTATGGGCAATTTTCGGGAAAAAGAGAACTACAAAGTCATTAAGTAACAGAGTCATTCTACATCAAAAGAATGACTACATTTTCTAGATACTCAGAATTGAGCGTTTTGTGTAACTTGAGTTTATAAATATATGATATATGAGATGTTTTCTATTGTTTTAATGCAAAACATATTTAAAAATTATTTTTAAAGTAACTGATTTAATCTCATGTTTTTCATTTTAATGTCTAAAAGTCTGAATTTCAAAATTATTAAAATTATTAAAAAATTATTATAAACTAAAACTAAATTATAAAATTATTAATTATTAAAAAATATTAAAAAATTATTTTGTTTTCTAAGAAAAAACCTAAGCAAAGTTTTTCGGAATTTTTAACTAATTTAAATTACTATGCTACCCTCAAAGAAAATCCATTTTTGCAATTGAATGAAAAAATGTAGCAATTGTTGTGTCCTCAACCTTTCTTTTTAACTTGTTTTGGGGGGCATACAAATATTGGGTTGTCCCATAAGTTCAGTTACTTTTTACAAAGTTTCGTGTTTGAAAATTTTTTATGAAAAACTGGTAATAGGTGGAGATTTCAAACAAAAAGGATTTTGATTTAGGTACATTTATGAACATAAGAAGTTCTGGTGATATTATTTCTTTTCAAAATGGCGGTTAGAAAAAAAGACCGCAAACGACGATTTTCGCATTCTTTTTTTTCTTTTGTTTGAAAAACTAGGAAGAATGCATAGTTCATGGCTAAAAAAAGTATTACAGGATATTTGAAATGTTAAGATTAAGATGTCATAGTTTCAAGATGATTCGATAAGTTTAAGGTTGAAAATTTTGGCTTTAAATCTTCATAAATTGGCTATTTCACGTGTGTTTTTAAAGCGCACCTATTGTTTTTCCTAAGCAGCTGGTATGAAGTAAATTAAAGGCAGGTGTTTTTTGAACCATAAGGCTTGTTTAAACATCGAAAGTATCTTTTCATAGTATCGTTGAATTGATTTATTTCTAAATGCCAAGGAGTTGTTATTAATATAGTGTTTTCGTTCTGAAGCAAATAATTGCTTTGTTCGCTCAGCGTAAGTTCAGGGAGTGTTGTGAAAAGCAAAAATGTTGTGCGCTTGAATTGTGCACACTGATTTCTGAACTAAGTTCAGAGATAATTAAATATACTGCACATTTTGAATTTTTAGGTCTAACTGTAAGCTTTTTTATTGCTTTTGATGCTTTTATCGTGAAAATTTCTTTGAAATGACTAACATTACTGCGGCAACTTTTTTGCAATAGATGTTATGTTTGAGACCAAAATTTTCTACTTTAAACTTATCGAATCGTCTTGAAACTATTATATCTTAATCTAAATGTTTCAAATATACAGTAAAACTTTTTTTAGCCATGAATTATGCATTCTTCCTAGTTCTTCAAACAAAAGAAAAAAATCATGCGAAAATCGTCGTTTGCAGCCTTTTTTCAAACCGCCATTTTGAAAAGAAATAATTTCACCAGAACTTCCAAAATCATACATTATGTTAATAAATTTACCTAAATCAAAATCCTATTGTTTGAAATCTTCACCTATTACCAGTACACGAAACTTTGTAAAAAGTAACAGAACTTATGGGACAACCCAATATTTGTTTAAGTACGGAACATTCATTGAACCTGTGTACACTTTTTGCTTTCAAATAGTGTTGCAAATTTAATTCCAGTGCTTTGTGTTCCTTATTATTTTTCATTATTCTAGTATTTTGTTTAATTAAGATTCACTAATTAATATGTGGTAGCACTGCAAGTAAACATTGCATTGTTCACTGTTTATTAAAGTTTTGGGTATGACCAAGACCATGTTTATAGAAGAATAAGAAAACTAATGTGTATTGTATGAGGAACAGGAAATAGAATGTGAATCTATTGGAATTTTTTGTTTCGTTTGTTTCTGCTATATTTAAAAAAATATACATTTATCTTTGTCTTTTTTCTAATTTGTGAATTCGAGAAAGTACATAATTCGTAACTTTTTGTAAAATAATATAGAAAAAGTGTTTATGAGAAGGATGTAAAATATATAGTACTTTTGTTTCCATTTAGCCGGCCAGCATTAAAATTAATCCTAAAATTAACAACTTATAATTTATGAATTAAATATCAAGAGTAAGGATATTGTGATGTGTTATATGCAACTGGGTTCCTTCCTAATGCATGTCAGATCCTATAGAATAAACATATTTCCAACCAGACCTCCATGAGAGGTGTTAGAATTCTGTTTGGGGTAGCTAGCTTATGCTGAGTTATAATGGTTATTAGCTCCCCATCCTAATGCTATTTGCATTGCAAAATGAATCAGAGAATCTCAACGGCGTAATGAGCTTTCTGATGACAATTAAGAGCTTATCTGTTGATTCGAAATGACTAACAATTACTTAATCGCCATCTTGGAAATCATAAATTAACACCTGCTCAGTATATATGCAATATGGAATTGCTGGAAATCTTATTTTCTCTGTTAGTTTCCCTAATTTCCTCTTTGAAATGCGCTGGTGAATGTGTATTCAAACAGGTCTGTGCGAGCATCAGTTGAAAATCATAAAATCTATTGGGATCAGACGCCTATGTTTAATGTCCTATGGTACTCTCTGTTTTATGAGCCTGCCTACAAGATAAACTAATAGATACTTCAAAAAATAAACTATAAATATTTTTATGCACGTTTAAGTTCTTAGACTAACGATCTTCAATTTCTATTTAAAAAATAGTAATTTTTTTGAGAGGTGAAATTACATTTTCTTAAACTAATTTTTTGGTCAGCGCCCGTCAGTGTTGGGGTAGGGGCTCATTTTTATTGCAGTAAAAATTATCCTATTCTTAGTTACATAAATGCAAACCATTACAAAAAATCTACAAGGGTTTGTTAATAGGGATAATTATTTATAGTGTTCGGCAACTACTGGTCAAAAACTAGTTAACTACCAACTAGTCTAGGCAAAAGTAGTTGTAACTACTAGTTAACTACTTTTTCTTGGATGTAGTTGTAACTAGTAGTTGATTATTTCCCAAATTAGTTAACTAGTCTATTGAATTTCATGAGATATTTTTCCCCAAATATTCGATTACTTTTTCTTACCTATAGAAAAAATCATGGCTAAAGATTCGCCAATTATTGATAGGTATACAGGTTTTTGGTGTCTTAACAATTTCCAATTTGTATTTATATTAGTCAGTACAGCGTCGTATATAAGGGGGGGTTAAGGGTTCTAAACCCCCTTAGCCTGAACAACAATATTTAAAGCACAAAATAGGGCCGTTAACTTCAAGTATTGCCTTACTAATTTTCAATGCAGGAAAAACATCTAGAATCTTCGTAAACCTAGCCTAAAATCGCTTTTCAAAGTGCTGGAATTTCCAGGAGAGAAAACCCTGAACTCCCTAATTTCTAAAGAGGATTTCACTTTCTCATCTGATACGTACGTGCAATCCAAACGCTAGGTCTGAACTAGCAAAATGAAGCTTTTTAAAACCGTTAATTTCGGTGCTCTTAATGCTTTCCTTTTAAATTTACGCCAAGCTGTTAAGTTTACTCAAAATGTTCGCATCTATCCGTTCATATTTATCATTTTCTTCCGGTCCTACCCACCCGATATTGCTTTAAGGGGACATGGTACCTTTTTGGCTAAAATCTTTATGTTCATTGTTATTTGATACTTTTTGCTGGTAATATATGTATTTTCCTTACATTAGATGCATTTCAAGTTGAAAATACTAAAAAATTGAAAATTTATGAGTTTTTTTTTAAATATTTAAAATTTAAGAGGTGTTTTTAAAATGCTACTCCTCCTACATTAATTGACTTACACTCATAAAATTTTGTATTTAAGTATCTCAATCTATGTACAATAACAGCTAGAATCGGTTAAGGGTTTGTACTATTTTAAGTAAATAAAAATATTGTTTTTCTTTCATCACTTTCAAAAAAACCCTAAAAATGCTGAAAATCAAAATTCAGTAATTTTAAAAAAAATCTACCATGAATATCCAAAAACTCATACTACCTTTTTTTAAACCCACTTCCAACAATAACCAGAAAACGGCTTTTCGAAACGTGCTTGCACTACATTAGGTCCTAGCTCTTTAACGGTAAGGCTTCGCCCCACCATTCCTATTCGAAATATGCTTGTCTAGGGTCCCTCTACCTCCCCCCAAAATATTGATGATTATTTCTGAATCACCCTGTAGATTAGTTTGAATGAAAAAAATTTCGAATTTTTGTTAAAAAAAAGGTACCATGTACCCTTAAGGAAAAAACTGCACGTGTTAATTGGAAAATTTTTCCTCTCCTCCCTCTTCCTTCTATGATATGATGCATTGATGCTATGATTTACTTAAACAGAGCACAAGATAAAAAATAAAAAGGAAACCACAACCTAAATGGTTGCATTTAATGTCAATTGCTGGGATGAAATACATTTCAAGGTTGCCAAATATGAAAATATCACGAAAAATGGCATTGTTAGTAGAAGCAACATATTTTTTTAAATTTTGATCTTTCAATATTTTTTGAAGCAGTTGAGCTTTTTGAAAGTAGTTGGAACTAGTAGTTGGTGAAAAAAGTAGTTAAACTACTAGTTCAACTACTCTAAACCAAAAGTAGTTGAACTACTAGTTAACTAGTAGTTGCAACTAGCAGTTAACTACTTTTCAACTACTTTTAGTTAACTAGTGCCGAACATTAATTATTTATTCCAGCAGCTGCTTTCGTAGTAGTAAAAAGGTATTGAATGAAAAGGGGTTATTCTTAAAGGCTGCTGCTTTCAACTTAATGTTCTAGTTCCAATAGTAGTAGTAGTTTGGATAACCCGTTCCTCAATGAATTTGTATTTAAATTATATTCTTAAAAAGCAAATTATTTATGCTAAAGTTGGAATTAAATTAAGCAATGAAAAGTTAAACTCGTGGAGTTAAATTTAACGAAATCATGTAAAATTTTACACAATGACACATTTTAGAAATGTATGAGAATTTTCAATAAGTGTACCTTATTTCTATTGAAAGTATATAGAATTATTTTAAAATAGCAATAGACTAAATAAATCATACTTTCAACTGATAAAAAATGTCGAAAAACTGATTTTTGTAGTTGTTACAAAAGAGAAGTTTTAAAGCCCGAAAAATATATTTATCTAAGATCCAATGTTAGAAAGAACTCAAACATAGATTATGTTTAGAATAAATTTGAAACCTTACAGCCTTAGCTTCAAAAAAAAGAAAGAAAATCCTTTTAAGTTATAAATTAATACCACAATATTTATTACAACGAAAAAAACTGTTTTATATGAAAAGACGAAAACAAGACTAATTGTAATCATTAATTCAACATAAAATCATTGATCAAATGAGATAAAAACCAAATGAAATTGAAATGTGTCTAATAAATATTGTTTTATGAATCCTTATCTAGCTTAAACTAATTTTCATGATTTGCATTAAATTTGCTTTCAATTTTCCAGAATTTTATGCGCTAGAGTTATTTTTAAACTCATAACAACTGATAAAGGAGAGAGAAAAAATAATGTTAAATCGGCATTCTTTATCCATTTAAAGATATGGTTTGAAAATTTCAAATACTTTTTCCTGCTTTAATGATGTTCATTAAAAAAGATGCAACTTAAGAGTGGGGATTCGGAAAGTTGTTTTTGATGAAAAGAAATTTTCGAGACCTAGAAAGATAATTTACTTGTTAGAATATATACTCTGAAAATATTTGTTCGGAATGTTTACATTTTGAGTTTTTTAATCGCCTCTTAATAACAAGAAAAGTTTTTTCCTACAACTTTTTGAAGAGTTGTTAAATTGTTGGTAATTGTGGATATTTTTGCTAAGGTTATTCAATAACTTCTTGTTTAATGTTGAAACCTGGGGTTGTTACAAGTGTTTGAAACAGGTGTTAGTATATTTTTTCTACATAAACTTTTATGTCGAATACAAGTAGGATAACACTGATCTACAAAAAAACAACTTTTTTGTGGTGGGAATATTAGAGCTGTTTTTGTACATTTTTAACCTCCTGATTCAGAATATGGCATCCATTTATACGTATCAGCTCTAGTTTTTAAGATATTCTAAAATTAAGCTTTTAAGACTTTTGCTCTATTTTCATACAATATGGTGTTATAAAGATGTCTTAAAAATAAAAACCTTACCTTCAAAGGATTTTCCTATTCACTTTGGTCCCAATAGATAGTGTATGAAGTTTCAGTGTCCTAATTTAGTTCTAAGGGGTACCTATAGGGCCCTAAAGTTGGAAAAAACTGTCTTTTTTCAGACTTTAAAAAAAATATTTTTAAATTTTCTATTCTGATAAACTCCTGACCAATATATGTTTTTAGTACTTTTTTGACAGAATAAATTATTCATACTTATAAAAAGGACTTCATAAGACCTATTTTCTAATTTTAAGGCGAAAAGTAGGGTCATTTTGCTCAAACACGCCTGAATAGTGGTTGAAACGAATAAATTTCAAAATTTTCAGAACTAAGTCCTCAAATAAGATGTCCTTTGATGTAAAAGTGAAATTTCATATGATAAAGATCAGGAAAAGGGAATTTTTTCCACTTTTTAAAACTTTAGAGCTTGAAAGCTCGGGAGAGCTTCTATTGTTATTTCATTGATCTTTATCATTTTTACATCGAAGGAGATCTACATTTGAGGACTTACTTCCGAAAAATTCAAAATTTATTCGTTTTAAGCACCGTTATTGGAATTTAGCGTTTTTGAGCGAAATGACCCTATTTTTCCCATTAAAATTAGAAAATAGGTCTTATGAAGAACAGTTTATAAGTATAAATAATTTATTCTGTCTAAATAAGTACTAAAACATATATATTAGCCAGTTTTATCACAATAGGAAACTCAAAAATATTTTATTAAATTCTGAGAAAAAAGACCTTTTTTCCAACTTTAGGGCCCTATAGGTACCCCTTAGAACTAACTTAGGGCACTGAAAATTCATACACTATGTATTGGGCACCAAATGAATAGGAAAATCTTTGGAGAGCAAGGTTTTTGAATTACGATTCAAAAGGGATTGTTTTACCTACTTTTTTTCTCCAGAGCAATGAAAATTTCATTATCAATGCATTATGAAAATTTTATAATCAATGCAGTGTTTTCTTCATATCTCATTGTTGCTGCAAGCACCTCAATTTCTTAAAACTGATGATTCAAAAGTAATGCAAGGAAAAATGTTATACAATGTTAACACTTAAACCTCAAGAATATAGTTTATTATTAATTAAAAATACAAACTATCCACTTATAACAAAATCATTCTTGACAACACCAACTCTTGTTTTGAAAACACGATAAAAACTGAATGACAATGAATTAGTTACGGAATTGTTTGTACGAAAATTATTTTTTCCTCCGTTCATAATAGGTATGGTGGGTGTAAGTGAAACAAACATTATTATATCCTGAGGGAGAAAAAAATTAGCAAGGAGTTCTTATCAGATGACGTTATCTCCGTCCATTTCCAGTAGAGGTAAGGTTTAATTTTTGATTACAGCATTTAAATAGCGTCATTTATCCTTCCCACTCCTTTTAAATATTATATTATATCTTTGACTAATGAAACTAAAAACAGCATACCATATCAGGTAGATATGTATGGAAATAGATTTTAAAGGAAAATATATTCATGTAATACAGGAATATCGATCAGTATAGCTCCAATGATAGTCAACATCGTGAATATCGATGAATGTCTGACATTTCTGGATTTTTTTATTATGAAAAGCATTCTATCTAGAAAAACATTAATAACCCTAATTGAATAAAATAAACCTGTAAAAAGGAAATTTAATGCGTTCATCCCCAATTTTGATAATCACTGTAGCAGGTGAAATTATATCCGTACTGGTTGGTATGTCGGCACTGGGATATGTGTAAGATATTGAGTAAAAGGCATGGAGAAAAGAGTTAAAAGGACTCAGTACCTCCAAATCGGTCATAATATCAAGTTAAGGATTTTGCTCTCAAATCGATGTTTATACTTATAAATTGATTCGGCAAATTTCATATTAATACACGGATTCTAAGCACAATCAATTTCCAATTGTTATTGAGCACAGTTACCACATATTTTTTTAAATAAATATTTCTCAAAACTACTTTTTTAGCATTTAAAACCCTAAGGCTTTTTCTCTACTGGACTATTTAACTTGAAACTCTGCATATATATTAAACAGTGTTTTTAATAAAACTATGAATTCCTATTAGGGATTCAGAGTATAAAACACTGGTGTTCAAAATTAAGAGAATTTGCACATTTTTTCAATTTCTCCAGATCTACTGGATAGATTTTGATGAAATTTAGTATGAACATAGGTTGATATAATACCAAATAAATAATCATTCAAAAATTTTAATACACACGCATGCGCAGAAGAAATAACCGCCAGAATTGAAAGGTATGAAATAGCGGTTCCAGAATAAAGCAAAATAGTGGGTTTATAAGGTGTATGACACCCTCTCACTATCATGCATGCCTCCTTGAGTGATTTTATAGCGTCAATAAGGCAGATAGTAAAATTTCCTGGTCACTAAGCCTACTTTCTCAGAAACCCTGTTTTGGGGTTCTGAAGGGTATGTGGAGGGGGGTAACAAGATGCAATTGCCTTATATAGAGTCCCTCATACCTCCCCTAAAGTGGCGAAGTCTTTGAATCTGGCTGCCCATTCCATATAGCGAATATCTTCAGTTTTAATGAAAATTTCTAACCTGATGAGCTCTATTAAGTGAAGGATTTCTAACGATTGAAAAGAAATTACGACCGACAGAACCCCCAAAAGGTGAACGAAGGTCTCCAAGATATCAACACATTACCTGAAACTGTCAGGGTTCCTCTTTAAAAGGCAGGGAGGGATCTGCAACTTGTCAAAAATATGCAAAAAATTGTCTTTCATAAGGTAATTTTCAAAAGGTGAATATTTTCCTCTCTGTTAGGTCTCAAATCAATTAAACCATTGATTCTCGAAGCAATCTCATGTGGAAAGAACCAGAATGCTCTGTCAGTCCTTTAATGTAGGAGAAACTGACCATTTTGGAATCGGAGATTTGGTGCTCTTTGTAAGAATTTTGTTAAGTCTATGCCAAACCCCCTATATCTTTCAAAGGGAGAAAAAGATGGTTGAAGGTGTTGTGTTGATATCTTGGAGACCTTTATTCACCTTTTAGGGGGTTCTATTGGTCTTAATTTCTTTTCAATCGATAGAAATCCTTCACTTAATGGAGCTCCTCAGGTTATCAATTTTCTTTAAAACGGAAGATATTCGCCATATGAACCAGGCAGCCAGATTCAAAGACTTCGCCCCTTTAGAGGAGGTATGAGGGACTCTATATAAGGCAATTGCATCTTGCTACCCCCCTCCACATACTCTTCAGATCCCCAAAACGGCGTTTTTGAGAAAGTAGGCTTAATGAACAAGAAATTGTATAATCTGCCTTATTCACGCTATAAAATCACTCAAGGAGGCATGCATGATAGCGGGAAGGTGTCATACCCCTTATAAACCCACTATTTTTCTCTATTCAGGAACCGCTATTTCATACCTTTCAATTCTAGCGGTTATTACTTCTGCGCATGCGTGTGTATTGCAATTTTTGAATGATTATTTATTTGGTATTATATCAACCTATGTCCATACCAAATTTCATCAAAATCTATCCAGTAGATCTGGAGAAATCGAAAAAATGTGCAAATTCTCTTAATTTTGAACACCATTGTATAAGGTCTTAAAATGAAAAATTTGTTTATTTTCATGATATTTTGGAGGTGTTTGGAGAAAAAAATTTTTTATTAAAAACTTTTACAAGTATCAAAAATGTAAATTCATAGTTCCTTGGACAATAACTTAGATTATGTTGGGGTAAAAAATTACACCAAAATTATTATAATTAAAGAAAAAGTAATGTTTTAAAACTTGGTTAAAATTTTTGAAAATTTCAAAATTTCTTAAAAACTGCTTTATAAAAAGTAGATTTTTTGCTTGGATTATGTTTGAATCGTCATTACAAGTGTTTGACGTTAAAGAACTTAAAAAAATTTGTAAATTAAAGAAATAAAAATTTGGGTACTGAGTTCCCTTAAGAGGAGGCGAAATATGCATGAGCAGTAGCGCACATTTGAAGCGGTTCCTTTGTGCACGGAACAATCCCAGAACACCTTGCACGACCAGTTCAATGAATGGTTCAAATTCCGAGACCGAGTGGGAGGAAGGAAGTGACGAAATATACGTCACTTTTCCACGGAGCGCATGACGTTCCTTCTTCGCATCTCCTCTCGCAGTGCATCCTGGGATTGATCCGAACGAGTTAATGCTCAGAACTGGTGGAACGGTGTTGCCAGTACTTCATTAACTCATTGGTATATTTAGCCTCCTGATTACTCTCTCCTCCATGGTAAAAGGGGATATTTTGAAAAAAGAACACTGGTATAACGATATTGGCTGGTGTTTTTATGTTAACTGGGTGTATTCAGAAGTCGTCAAAGGATTCATATTATTCAAAATAAAAACGCGACTTTGTAAAACAGATGCAGAACCATTTTACCCCGTGTTTTTCCGAAACCTATTAATAGTGCATCCCCAAAGCAGTAAATACTTCTATCGGAAATCCACCTCCGATGACAAGCCGCGCAACGAAAAGTGATCGAAATTATTTTATCGCCCGGTAAGCATCCCTCCGAACTGCAGCAGCAATTAATATTCCGCTTCTGGATAAGCATTGGAAAGAATGGCTAATGAAGACTTAGCGGCCATGACTCCTCCAACCCAAATGCAGAATGGATTCCCTCTGGCAAGCTGTCAAATATTAATTAACCTTCCTTTTGGAGTTGGGATTACTTTGGTTGCGAGCACTCTCAAGATTACCGGCAACAAACGCGAAATGATGCGATTATTGGAAAATGCTGCCCACTCGGCCCGCGAGATTAGCCACCGGGGAAAGACGGATAAAAAATTCACAACTAATATTCGAGAGATGGAAATTGACTTGTGGGGAAGTGGGAAACAGATTGCTCTCTGAGGTTTCGCGGTTGAGGAGGCGGGTTGGAATAATGTCGGGGTACATTTTCAGTCGGTGGTTGTTTTCGGGCAGATGCGTATCTAGGTTTTTATTTCAAAATTGACTGATGGCGAAAAATATTATCATAAGAGCTATGGGTAATCAACCGTTAGAGATTGAACCTGTGACTCGATGTTGCATTTTGTTACTTTAAGGAGAAAAGTGGAATTTTTGTGTCAAACTTGTCAAAGAAGTTCCGCAGAAGAAGTTTACTCCACATTTTGGATTGATCTTTTGAGCTGATATTGTATTTACATTCTTCTTTAAGTGAAATGTTATGCTTGGTGTGCTGCGATTAGTTATCAAATTATTAGAGGGCGATTGATAATATCAGTTTCATTTATATAACTTTCTTGGATTTTACTTTTATGAGTAAACATGATGATGTTTGGGGTTTATTGACAGGTGAACCCAATGAATGTTTTTAGACTATCTATCAAACTCATTTTAGATTATTAAACAAATCACAATTTTACCACTATGTGTAAAACAGAAGCAAATCTTTCAATGGGAAAAATAAGGAGTTACATATTTTTTTCTAAGTATCGTTTTTATAAAGAAATGAAGATTGTGCTAATTAAGAGTAAAAAACATAATCGATACCAGTGGGCGTAATCCTCGTGGAAAAGAGGAGAAAATGTCCTACTGGATTTTTTTTACCTTACAAGGCACTAATCATTTAATATCATAGAAATAAAATGCAATTACTGTATATTTCAACGCACAAGCCAAGAGTGTTTGGAAAAACTTCTGATTCAAAGAGATTGAATTAATTTTTAATATTGTTGTTGAATATTGTTCACTGAATTAAGTTTCACCGAAGCCCTCGCGATCATATTTAAGTAACATATAGGCTGTGCGTGTTTACACACCAATGCATAAAATAGAAAGAAATGAAAATAATACACAAAAAAGTAATAGTAGGAGGGAAATTTGAATGAATCTTAAAATCTTTGTGGTATTCAATGCAAGTTTTGTTTGCTCTGATTTTGGTTATTCATGAGAGTGTGATGTTAGTAAATTTAAACTTGGCTTATACACGAGTTTTGAATTTTTAATCTTTTTTTCTATAAAAAGCGTACCGTTGGCGTTTTCGCGATACGGTAATTATGACTTGAAATCTCATTGTAAATTTTCTCCCTTGACATATTACTAAATAATGGTCAATAAACACATCCAGAAGAAATTTATGTTGTATAGCCAGATAAGACTAAACCGTCACGTCAAAAACAAATGAACTTGAACATGATATTGCTTTAGCAATATAATGAAAAAACATCTGTTAGTTTAATTATTAAAGTAGATTTTCCAAGCCCGAAAAAGGTCTAGAAGATACCATTTCCTCACTAAATAAGAGGTTCAAAGAAACTTGAAGCCTCATCTCATTTTATCTCATCTCTATGCTATGGCACTAAAAGTAACTGAGAAGGAACACATTTGTAGGGGTAAACTCACAACAAACAGTAGAAAAACTGCTTAATTTTCGCAATAAAGACACCAAATGGTGTTTGGGATGTACTTTTTACTCCCAGTAGACCAATTGTTTTGAAATTCTTGCTACAGAGTTTCATAGGGGAAAAACTTAAAATACGATCCTAGGACAAAACTGTTGTAATAGTAGTGGACCCCATTACCCTGATGTTTATTTAATAGTAAAAAAGCTTTCTTTAGTCGACACTGCTTAATTGATGCCCACGGTCTGTAAGTTTAAATCATAGAGTCTTTGGTATAAAAGGTTTTAGTGCATCTTTGAGTTTAATAACTTAATTTAGGGTACCTTGGATCCAGACATGTTTTTCAAATATGTTTTGACGGCATAATGCGTTATTAAAGTGAGTGGATTTTTTGTGAAATAGTCGATATTCATCTTCCTAGCTTTGAGTTCTATGTTATTCTGAAACCACCCACTGAAGTTTATAAAATAAGTTCATTTGGTTTACTTTGAATGGTGTCGTTTTCAGATGCTTCTGTTTGTTAAAAAGAAGAGTCGCAAGTTTTTGCAAAATTCTACTGGATTTTAATCCAGATCCTTATTAATTTATATTTGGAAGTTAATTACTTTAAAACAATTATTCATATGTTATTCATCTTTTTTAAAATGTACATCAGATTTATTTAGTAATTATCAAACTAAACTAAAATTCACAGAATTATATTAAAAACTATTATAGACAGGTCTATGGTTCGAAATCTCGACAGGCACGTTTGCCCGGCATCAGTAGTTTTCCACGAATGCAAACCTCGTCGGGAAGTCAAATTGTCGTGCACCTGAGTGTCAAGCACAAATGAACGGATCCCATTATAGACATCCTGAAAAAAATCAGTGGATATTAAGAGAAAAGTGTTTTATGACCCTAGTTGTTAATAAATGCCTCATATTCTAAAAGATTGATATTGTAAAATACTCGTAATAATTAAATTGATTTTTCTTAAAGAGTACTTTAGTTTTCTTTTAAAGATGTAAGTAAGCAAGGAATTGATTAAAGATAAAGTAAATGAGGGTTAAAAGAAAGTTCGTTGGGTTAAAACTTAATAGAGCGAATGAAAAAAAAGATTAAAGTATGTTTAGAATAAAAAATCAGAGGAGGAGAATTTACGAAAGATAGAAAAACGTCTTTTTTGCAGTATGAATGCAGAATCAATTCAAAAATTATATGATTTTATTTCAAAAACAATTGGCTGTAGTTTTAAGAGCAAAATACACAAAACCCCATTAAACTGTATATTTGAAATCTAAAGCAAACTTTCAGTTGCAGACAGCCGTATGTAAAAAATATTTTGTGTGCTTCGGAATTCCTAATACCCTAAAGTCATTCAGTAAATCTCCGTATTTGTAAAGCATTAAAGTGTTGTTATAAATCAAAAACTGCAACTTTTATACGTAGCCGGAGCGTTTCTTCAGATTTGGCTTATGTTTGGAAAGAATTGACAAGAAAATGCGTAGGATTCATTCATTTTTCATCGATAGATAGAAAATGTCTGGATCAAATTAATTTTTCCGTTGGAAGACTTCAAAAGCAAGTTACGGAGGATCATATTTCTTGGAAATGTATCAAAAAATTTTCCCAGACGCATACCAGAAAATATAATAATTTTCAATGTCCCTGAACAGTGAGAACATTTTCCCCATATAGCAATCGTTAAAAAAATCTATTGTTCCGTTGTTATAATTAGTTACACTTCGATGCATGTGCCGAAGCCATTTTCAATTGATTTGATGCTGAACATGAGGTTTAGGCGTAAGAACTTTCATTTTTCTGTGTAAAAACAGACTTCGAGCCGCTTTCTAAAAGATGAAGAGAACTGCATATTCATAAAAGATACATATCAATTTCATTAACTACTAAGCCAACCGTAAACTGACAACGCCTCAAATAATTGCTAATGAAAATGGAGCTTTAAAAAATAGCGGATTTTTAGACTCCTCAAGAAATACCGCTAGACATGGTTATAGTTTGATATGGTTTAATATCTGGAGCATTTTTAGAAACTTGGAAAGAAAGTAGTCATTTTATTTCGGAAGATATTTTTTATTCAAATACGTTTTATGCATCTGAGGATAAAATACATGAAAAATTACTTATTCTAAACTCCTGGTTTTGTCAGTGTTTTTACATCATCCATCTAATTTATTCAAAACACGCATGAACGTTTATGATTATAAATAAAAGTAGCTAAGCTTTAAGTTAAAACGTTCTTCGAGTGTACTCTTTTACCCTACTTCTCCCTTCTTTACTACACGTGCATTTTTAAAAAGTCATAAACATTCATTTTTATTTAAGATAAGGATAACAATTATATTTTGTTTGGTTTTTATGTATTATCAAGGTTACGCGACTGTGCCACTAAATCCTAAAACGTTACCAAAGCCCATTGACTGCTTAATAGCTGTGCCGCTGAATTTGATGGTTGCTGAACGGTCGAACGAATAATACGTAAGTACCTTTTGTTTACTCTTCTACAATTGTTTTCATATATTTATTCTGTTTGATTAGACATAATAAGTATTTAACCAAAACTAAGCTGTAAGTATATTTTTAACTGCTCATCTTTTAGTTTACTTTTAGGTCTAAAAAGTATATAAAGCTCATTTCCAAAAAAACATTGGCATACTTTCTAAGAAGCTTTATTGATAGTTTCTTACAAATTAACTTTTGAACTGTTATTGACAAATTATTGATTTGTTTATAGTATGTAGGTCATACTTTTTGTTTCAATCCTTTTAATTTAAAAAAAAATCTCAAATAAGGTATTGTTTTATAAAATACCGCATAAAACTGCTCAAGGGAAAGGCAAATAAAACTGAAGAAAACTATATACGCATTTAAATAATTTATTAAAACTTTCATTTGGACCAAATTATATTAAAACGTCTGGGACTTATGATCAACCGGAGAAGTATTTCAATAATTATGATTTTATTTATTATTTTAATTATTGAGTTTTTACATATTATCCATGTTTTAATTTGTTTCATAAAAAATTTCGAAACTAATAGATAATCAAACAAATGCGTTGCATTGAAGGTGACCTTTTCTGTTTTATGACCCAATCACATCTTTTATTTGGCTTTTGCATTAAGCAACCCAACAGAGTATTTTTCAAGAATATACCGTAGAGAAAGAGAGAAATGTCACGTTGTTACTCAACATGCATTCCTTCCAAAATCCCTTCGAAAGAGCACAAACCCCACTCTACCCCATGTCAATAAAAGCAAACTCAAAGTACTTCCACCATATATGAGGAAAATTAGCCATGCTTACCAGCCGTCAGTCTGAAAGTGAATATAAATATATAAATAACTTCTGATTCGTGACTATACTTCCAATTGTGTTTCAGACCTCTAAGTAAGAGTTCTATTTGATCTAAAAAGCAAGAG